>OZ023262.1:217982697-219415197 GCA_964006375.1 Tillus elongatus
TTATCATCGGCAATTCGCAACGGAAATTGCTTCATTGACTTTTCTTACTCATTTAAGCTTGGAAAGTAAAATATAAACAGACACTTCGAAGGTAAGCCCATTTTGAGCAATTTTCTCGGTTTTGTTTATCATCGCCAGTTGTCGATAAAAATTTCTTCATTACCATGCGATTATATTGCGATTTTTCAAAATAATATACTGGTTCCCGTTTGATATTAGCATATACAGTTGTATTTATAATCGGCAATTCGCAACGGAAATTGCTTCATTGACTTACCTCTGTTGATGTTACTGATGTACCAAAAAAGGGAGGAGAGGCACACGTTTTTCCCCCTGAGGCTGAAAATGAACTGTTTACGTTTCCGTTTTCCTACTGCTTTCCACAAAATATGTCAAATATCGATTTATGTAGATGACGCCATATTTTAATTTATTAAAATTATAAAAACATTTGTTTATCCCTTGATTTCCTTCTATATCACGTTTTCCCCCTAGACCACAATTGCTGACAATTAACTGTTTACATTTCCGTTTTCCTACTGCTTTCCGCAAACTATGTCAAATATCGATCTATGTACATGACGCAATACTATCATTTATTTACATTATGAAAACATTTGTTCACCCCTTGATTGCCTTCTATATTTAAAATGACCCTTGCTTATACTCATCTGGCAACAGTGCACATCGTCCCGCGTCCAGTTCACGTTCCGATTTCGCCCGAGTTGTATGTTTACTAAAGAGGCACTTTAAACACAGGATTACCAATCTGCAATATTATTTTTTGCTTTACCTGTGCGATATATAGTCAAAATTCTAGGAAAATTCACTAAAAAGCAATACCGTTAAATATATCCCAGAAAAATGTACAGACCAAAATTACATCATACCTTATGAAAGTAGGATAATCTGTTAACTTGTATATTCATGTATTTAATAAATAAATTGTTTTAAAAGAAACTCTCTTGTTAATTTTTTAAGATGTCATGTGCAGCCTCGGTATTATGAACATCTCGAACAAATCTGAAGTTTCTTGTGTTCACATTAACACGAGTCTACTGTATATAGTGATAAAAAGACACTAACCTGTTTGCTTGTCTAAGGTTTGTGTGAACTGGTTGATTGGTGGTGGAACTTTCAACCTTTTCTGGAGTACGGCCTTTTGCCTCTGAATACGAATATATTTTGGCCATTTTACAAAACGAGATAAATCCCTTGGTGGTTGAATATCCTGACCTAAAAAACATCAGAACACAAAGCTATTACAGCAGGGATACACTTTAAAACAATTAAATCATCAAAGATTGTACAAAATCAGTATTAAAAAGCTCGATTTTTGTAAAATCATGGTAATATTCATAATTATAAGTGTTATCATCATGAGAAAATAATATATGGCAATATCAGCTACAGCTTTAACTTTTCAAAAACACATTGTATTTATACATTGAAATCAAAGAGACATTTCTGATGCGAATATCAATTGAAAAAAGATATGATAAAATTTGAACAAATTTCTTTCTCAATTTATTTAAAACAAGTTGTACAATTGACTGCTTAAATAGTTTGTCACCTTTAAAACTGCAACAATTAACAACAGGGATGATGCAATTAACCTCCCATTATGCACGCTGTTTGGCGTAACGCGCATAGTCACACTAGGTCTGGCGAATTGTGATGCAACCTGCTTATATATATATATATATATATATATATATATATATATATATATATATATATATATATATATATATATATATATATACATATATGTTATACAGGTTCCATGCTTAATAAATCATAAATCATCCTTAAAATTAAGATTCACAACATACCATACTTCTTTTTATTATAGGGTTAACAAGAAGGTAGATGATTTTCAGTTAGTATTTGTCTAATTTACACACAAAGAATTGTTTAAATATAGTCTTTGAATCAATTCAAATTAAAACAAGTTAAAGGTTAGTTCAAAATTTATACAAATTCCAAAAAATATCGTGTAGATCTTACCTTAAAAACTCCTGCGTATGATTAAAACATAGTTGAAATAATGGCACAGGCAGGATGACCTTTTAAAAACTTAGATTTGAAATAATACATTTTGTTCCATGGAAATGCACATGTTTTTAACCACCAATTGCAAACACCACATGGTCAGGTTAACTGTCAATTGTGGTTTGATTTGATGGGAGCAGTGACAGTGACCTGCCACCAGAGCGCGGTGAAATAAGTCAAATAGGGGGAGGTCTAGTGGAGGGAGAACGTAATAGAGTGGGAGAAGAGGAGCCGTCTGGCAAGGGAGGCGTGGGGCATATTCGCCGATCCCACTCAGCTGGAGATAGGCAAGTTCAATACTGTCATTGGGCAAGTTCCAAGGTTTATAGGTTGTCTGGCAACTATCGGCCAATCAGAAAGTGGGGCGGGAATACGTCACAAGTATTACAAATTTAAATCTAGTGAAATAATAGTGCATTGAATATTGAAAAGTACATAAAGACCTAGGTCTTTAAAAAGATGTATTTTGATATGGGTTCTATCAGTGCTTATCACATATTCCAATCTTTACTTAGTTCTTTTTGAACTTATAATATGATTAAATATTTAATAATAAGTTAAAATTGACATTTTTTCACATAGTAACAGAAAGTAATAAGTTTTAGGAGATTAATCAATTTCAAATTAATGAATTCAACTACAAGTTCATTGATTAACTTCAAAAGGGTTAAAAAATTTATTTATGAAATTATAAATTCATAATGCTTCAATTTGGACAGGGTATTTTTCTTCTAAACCACAATGTAGGTTTTTAGTTTTTTGCATAGTTTAGTTTGGTTTATTTGATATTCCTCATTTATTATTAACATGCAACTAATCACAATAAGTAAATTATTTAAATTTATAATATTTAGATAGGTATGTATTTTTACACATACAAAATAGTAGGTGTATAATTTTGAGTCAATTTCTAAAATTGGTGAATCCTTATAAATATAGATCTGTTTAATGGAGGAAAAAAAAAAAAAAAGTTATGTATATTTACAACAAGAACTCAATAATTAACTTGGCCCAAATATCTGTTTAGATGCCTGATGGAGTTGTTTGTAGTGTCTTAATGTGCAAAAATAATTTTAAGAAGGCAACGAAAAGTGGAGATAAACTTTACTTATTTTCTTTTCCAAAGGGAGCAAAAATAAAAGTACTAGGTAAATTTACAGATAAGCTCAGGAAGGGTTTTTATTTAAAAAATCAGAAATAATCTTTAAACCCCCTTGGATGCATAAATAACAAGAAAAATGTCAAATTACCAAATAACAGATATAATTTGTCAACTGAAATTGAAAACAGATAAGTGATCTAATAATATACGATAAACGTCAGTTACAGCGTGTAACTGACCTGCGCAATGATATCAAATGTTCCGTTGCTAGGTAACAACTCAGACATACTAGATCTCATATACCTATAAACCAGTTTTTACCAGTATCAATAAAAAGCAGTGATATTAAATATAAATGTTTCAAATGTGAATAGCTCAAGTTTCTGTAAACCTAGAAAGCTGAATTTTGGTACATAGTTAGGTCTTTTCCAAAGCAATATGTCCACCAAATTTCATCGAAATGACTTTGTAATTTTCGGCAAAAAAAATTTTTCTCGAAAAACTCAAAAATTTCCCGGAAAACCTTGTCCGATTTTCCTGGATACACAAATAAAAATCCAAACTGACCCCGGATATGGGTTCTACAGGCCCAAATTCGCGCTCATTTGAACTTTTTTTGCAAAGTCTCACCATCGATACCTCTGTTAGTGAATTTTTTTAAATAAAAATTCACTAATAACAGTTGAAAATAACAGGTTCCCTCATTTATCTGTTATTTTCAGCTGGGGAGTCGATCAATAGCATGTCTTACTGTTATATGTTATATACCAAATACTCAAATAGCAGGACCTTCTGGCCTCAGGCGTTTAGGGTCTTAAGATTGAAAATAGGAATACTATGACAAAGAGATGAGTTATGCAGGTCAGTCAGATGTGCATATAACATGTTTACCAGATGTGGATGTCGAAAAAAATAAAAATATAAATGATGATCACCCTGATCCTTTGTGAATAGAGACCTTAAGGTTCCTTTTGTAGCGAATTTCCATATACATTTTTTTTTACTTCCGTTAAAAGATAAATCATAACCTTGAACTTAAAAAAAATTGTTTTCAGATGGTTGCAAATTAGAACCTTTTATCTATGTATATCTATAGTATTATATTTGGCATAGAATTATACAATATGTTGTGCAATGAAGCATCAACCTTGTATTTGCAAAAGGACAATTTAATAACATTTACTTTTTCTCATATATAGAATTGCCAATTTCTTGAACAATATTTTAGCTGATAGTTTATACATCTCCTTAAATTTGGATGAACGTCTTTTTTTTTAAATATTTAGTTACTTAAAAAATTCATTGCTAATTGCAAATGTTACACAACAAATTTTAAAATTTTTGTTGGACAATAATCACTGTTTTTATTATATATATATATATATATATATATATATATATATATATATATATATATATATATATATATATATATATATATATATATATATATATATATATATATATATATATATATATATATATATATATATATATATATATATATATATATATATATATATACTCTTAGGAAAATGGATAAAGGTTTACTTTCACGGCGCACCATTTATATAAAATTTTGTATATAGACGTGTTTTAGGGTGTAGATTAGAACTCAGGTAACTGGTGCGGAGAGGGAGCAGTAATAGGGCATGCAAGAGTCGCCAAGGAGGTGGAAAAGGAAATTCCGATTTCCGCCATAAAGGTGAGCGATGCCGAGGACGATATTAGGTTGACTAGGCCATACACCCCCAGGATCGCCAGTAGGGATCAGTGGAGGGAAAATGAGGTTGCATTCCAGCCCGCAAGCCTGGTCTGTTTCACCGACGGTTCGCGGCTGGAGGACCAACAATCCTCCAGGGCAGGAATATACATCGAGGGCCTGGAGGTGCGTGAGAGCTATGCTCTTGGCGCATACACCACGGCATTCGAAACAGAGGCGTATGCTATCCTGTCTGTGGCCAATAGACAGTATGTGAAGATGAGCCCCGAGAAATGTGTGTACATCTGCTCGGATAGCCAGGCGATCCCCCGGGCAGTCTGCACGGCCAAAATCAGGTCACCATTGGTTCAGGAGTGTGCTGACGCCCTCAGAGGACTAGCCAGGACGAAGGAGGTGCAACTGGTGTGGGTTCCGGGACACTGTGATGTAGCGGGGAATGAGGTGGCGAATAATCTCGCAAGACTCGGTTCCCGGCGGCCGTTCTGTGGCCCGGAGCCTGCGATAGGCATAAGTAGGAAGACAGCCTCTGTCGCCTTAGACAGGTGGACCGAGGAAGCAATGGAGAGGCACTGGGGGTCGGTTCGTGGCTACAGGCAGGCGAGGGACTTCGTGGAAGGGCCGGACAGAGATAAAGCTGTCTGGCTACTCAGGAGTCGACCTACGCTTCCCTGCATCCTTGGGGTGCTGACAGGCCACTGCGCCCTTAGAAGACACCTCACATTGATAGGCGTAGAGAGGGATCCCATTTGCCAGGAATGCGGTGAGGATGAAGAAACGTCCTACCACTACCTGTGTGAATGCGAGGCTTTTGGGAGTCTTCGAGCAGAATTGTTCGGATCGAGGACTCTGCAGAGGAATCAGGTAAGTACCGTCCAATTGAAGACCGTCACAGCCTTCATCTCGACGTCGAGGCGGTTTGGCGACGGAACCGAGGAAGAGTAGTGGATGGTTGCTGGGGTTGGCAAAAAGGACACATCGTGGCCTACTTGCTTGGCGTTGGCCTCCCCACCACTGCTACTACTACTACTAGGGTGTAGATAACGAAAATCACAATAAAAATGAGGGTAGAAGCCAACTTTTGGAGTTATTTGGAAATGTTTGTTGGGAAAATATAGGTTATACTCCCTGTTCTTGTCATATTTTATACATTTTCAAGGGTCCTTCGTTTTGTATCAAGCTAAATAAGCGTGTATTCCACTATTCTAATTCATTCTCAGATAGTTATTGCACCCCCTTAACTGTTTATGTGTGTCTGAAAATTTCCCTTCTTTTCATCGTATAACCAATATCAAGTTTAAATTGACATTTAAAGCCAACTAATGTCATACATTTTGAAGTTTGACATTATTGCAAAAACGAAAATTTTATATTAAAATAGTTCGAAAAGGGGGTGCACTATGTGAAAATGAATTAGAATAGTGGAATAACCCTTCTTCAGCTCGATATAAAATGAACAGCCCCCGAACATGTGTAAAATATGACAAAAACATGCCGCAAAAGTGAGTATAACCTACATTTTCAACAAAAATTTCCAAATAACTCCAAAAGTTGGCTTCTGCTTATTGTGACATTCATCATCTACACTCTAAAACACTTCTATATACATAATTTCATAAAAATCGAACATGCGCTACAAAAGTAAACCTTTACCGGAAAATGTAGGTAGCTATATAACATTGTTTTAGATGCACCTACTTAAGACTTTTTTTATATACCATTGGCTGATCATATTTTTGGTCAATATTTGTATGTAATAAGCTCTAAATTTTAATCCCTGCAATTGTATGATCAGTCATTATATAACACACAACATGAGCAACTGTAGTGATATGATGAGTATAATCTGTTATTGTCTTTTGTAACTAATATTTACTGTAAGCAACTGCATGTGGTGGTAGACTTGTCACTTTACATTTGACACGCTCTATGCAACATAATAGCTGTATCGATACCACATTAAAATAATAGTCTACTTTTAACACATGAACTAAACAGAATAACGTGCCACCCTGTTATATTTAGGCTCGGTAGTTAGCCAAACCAACGTTTAAGTTAACCGTTGAAGTGTTATACCTGTTATTTTCATGATGGGATAGCAACCTGTTAACATTACTACAAAATAATAGGATCACTAATAACAAAACATCTCTGACTTAAATCCTCTACCCAGTGATATATGAAGCAATGCCTACAGTCTTGTAATTTCCACAGCATGCTTCAGAAAATTTGAATCAGATCAGGTGGGAATCAAGGCTATGGGAGTACTAAACAATATGGCATCTACCACACATACTTTGCAAAGCACTCTTGATTAAAAACCACCTGATCACAAAGATTTCAATAGAGGAAACAAAAGTATGTTTTGAGTAAAAACCATCCAAACCTGTTTGGCAGAAAAATAATAATTTTCTGTAATCCTGCCCCTTCTTTTAAGCCTATGTAATAGCACGCATCATTTCAGGTCTAGATGATACTCAGGGGAGCACTAAGAACCAACAAGATTTATAGTTTTATATCAAATATAAAAGAAATGTTTCTGTTAACAGTCACCGGAATTACGTAGTTCTCAAATAATTTCTTCTGAACACAAATTAATTAAGATACACAATGATAATTTTCACAATCATTCAATTACTTCAGGGACTCAATTAAAGAAACAGATATTGAAGTGGAAAGTACATAGATTACATGTTAAAAGAGTGTGAGAAAAAATTAATACCTGCTAACAGTTGCACATGTTTTAGTGTTACCTTGATACATGTTTACTTTAGGGCCAAGCTAAGGGAGTTAATTTAATACATACATATCTTTAAATAATAAAGAAGTTATGAAAGGTTTTTCTTATTAGACTAAGTTTGACTTGCTAGATGATAAATAAAACAGACAACAGGACTAGAATTCACATAAATGTTAACCAGAAATTAGTTTTTTTATTATACATAAACATGGTTTACTTCGTCTTAGGATAAAAACTGTTGTGTAACATAGTACCAACTGGCGCATTTACTCAGTAAACTTCTTATATCTGTCATTAATTGTAAACGTTTTTACTTAGCTACTAAAACCATACTGAACTTTATCAACATTATACAAAACCCAAATTATCAAGTTGAAACAACCCAAACACCTACTCAATGGAAAAGTTTACATGAAAAGTTAAGAGACAAACTACTTAAGCAGTCAATTGGCTTTAAATATGGGAATATGAATTCAGTGAAAGATGTTCACCCTTTAAATAAAATTACATTAGCAAAACTATCAGCAGACTTATAATGCCATCACAAACCAAATTAACGACTACAAGTCTGAAACATACTTACCAATTCCAAAATTGCGCACCCTCTTTTCAAAAAGAGGATTCACTTCTTTTTTCTGTTCTACTTTCTTTACCACGAGTGGTGGGGCTGCTACTTTTTTGCCGGTTTTCTTTTTTGGCTAAAAAAAATAAATCAGTGAAAAGACTTTGTGTGAAACAGTAATACAATATTGGGAAGTAAACCCTTCTATCAGCTATTGCTTTTTGGTGGTAGAAGAGTTTTCTTCAGCATACTTCAGTTAGCAAATACGGTCATCATAAAAGCAAAACGGAAATCTAATATCAAAACACAGATAATAGAAATTGTACGATACAACAGTTAATTTAAACATTACAATGATATTTGTCAAACAATTGAATACAACTATTAAACTTACTGCTCATCGTGTACGTAAACATAAAGGGGTACACATGTTTACAATTTTCTAATTAACCTTGTGATAATATAACCAGTAGCACAAAAAGCGTTTCACGTACCTTCTTTTGCACCATTTTGTATTCCTTTTAATGAGATGATGGTCTTAATAAAATGTAAAACGTAAACTTTGGGGCTTCGAAACCGATCAGCAGACCACCATGTTACGGATGCCGCTGTCAAAAGAAAGGTGTAGGTTTCATTTTTTCGTCATGTTAGCCAACAGTCAACAAAACTCCACCACATGTCGCGAAGTCGCATGTACTGTTGCCAACCCTAGGCTCACACACACACACACACACTTTCATAGATGAGAACTTTCATTCTCTATTCTGTATTAATAATGTGTAAAGCTAGGTTTATGCAAAAGCGGATTGCGAACCGTATACCTATTGGTTAATTTAAAAAACTATCGTAATATTATTTAAAAGTAACTAACAGGAATATGTTTCGCAATTGGCGTTTGTATGATCATCAATGAACAAATTCGCGTCGCTTTGGTCAGATTATCTTTCAAAACCAATTGGTAAAATCTTGATAAAAGTCATTTGCGTGGAAAGTAATAACGTCACACCAGTTTTTAATCATAATACTTCTTGTTCTTCTTACCACTTAATTTGACGGAGCTTCGTCTAATTTCCTGTTCATTATTTTTATATGGTTAGACGTTTCAAACTTAAAACTGTTTAATTGTATAATTAGCTGTGTTTACGTTTACAAAAATGTTATGCATTTATGTTATATACATATATAATAAGATTTGCATAAAAATGTTCAGATTAATAATTAATTTATTATAATAAACCTTGGATTTGGTTTAGCTTTAGATTTACAAGCGACAAGCCTTGAGCCATAGAGAAACGACAAACATACGGCGTTAAAAGTAAAAGCACAGCATAATTAAGCTTCGTTCATACACACAGGAATTGCGAAATCGCCGTGAGACGTATCTCTATTGGTTTATTTTAAACAATATAGTGTATGAACTTAGCTTAAGATTGGTCGATTTAACCAGGCGCCAACAGTCGATATCAGTTGAATAGTCATGTCAAACGATGGCTTCACCAGACGCCAACAGTTGAGTTTAAGCGTTTACCTGTTGACTACCAATATATTTCAGCGGTTGCACACTGACGAACGCCATGTAACTTCCAGCACTAGTTTCTTAAGATTGTCTGTTATTCCCCTTGACAAATCGGCAACAGTGGAGTTCCAGCAGAAAATATGCGGGATTGGTGAACGCATATTTTGACATATCGATTCAACTGTTGGCGTCTAATAAACTAGGCAAATGACAGACACCAACAGCTGAGTTTAAGCGCTTATCTGCTCTAGGTTTATAGATTAAAGAGGGATACGTCACATATATGCCCAATATAAATCTAATGGAACAATAGTGCATTGAATATTGAAATCAGCCGGCACTCTGTTATGTTGAGCTTCGATGATAAGAACGTGTGCTTCTGAACCGAAGGGTATTGGGTTCGATCCCAGGGTTATCCTTTCACTTTTTCAGTACATACTGTAACATTAACATCAAGCGAGGTTGTGGCATTGTATTTAAGCAAGTTTAATGTCTGCACGTTTCATCCTTCGGAGGGGGCGTAAATCCGTCGGCCCCGAGTCTATGCGATGTTGGACATGTTAAACATACTTATCCTCCTTACAGAAAAGCAGAGGTTCGGCAAAATTTCCGAGATACTTAGGTGAAACTGCTCTCTGGCGTCGGTGATTGGACATAGTCACGGGAATAGATCTACGCTAAAGAAACAAAAACACACACAACAAAGGTATGTTCTTTTTAAACTTATAACATGATTAAACATTTAATAACAAGTTACAATTAAGATTTTTTTACATAGTAACAGAAAGTATTGATGTTTAGAATATTAATATATTTCCAATTCCTGGATTCAATTAATTGGCTTATTCCTAAAAGGATAGAAAATTTGATATTTATGAAATTATAAATTCAGAATGACGCAAATTGGACAGAATGCTTTTCTTCTATACCATAACCTAGGTTATAAGTATACTTGGAGAAACCCAAATCACCACAACACATCTTTTTAAAGACCTGACCATCGTTTCCCTAACAACGATAGCTTCATAAGAGGATGAAATATTCTTCGTTATGTGGTATTTCATCGTTAGGCCTTTAAAAATATGTGTTGTGGTGACTTGGGTTTCTCGAAGTGTACTTATCAGTGCTCATCACAGGTTACAATCTTCATTTAGTGAACACAGCCTAGGTGTTTAGTTTTTTAATAGTTTACTTATTTTACTTGATATATCTCATTGGATAACTTGCAACTAATCACAATAAGTTAATTACATATTACAAGTTTATGTTATATTCAGGTAGGTAATTAAGTACGTATTTGTACACATACAAAATAGTTTGTTGATAATTTTTACAATTGATTTGTAAGCAATAACTCATATGCATTTTACACGTTACAACACCTCCAAAAATAAAATATTGTCTCGAAGACATTATAGCTTCGAGTTACCTGCTATTTTGTATAAAATAAACATTAACGTAAATCTGTATCGTATTCCAATTTTTTTAGCAAACATTAAAAATTGCACACATTTTTGATAGATTTTATTTAAAACATCAAAACACAATCTGAAACTATAGGAGTTATCTGCATCAGGCATAGACATGACAGTGCCCTCCTCTCGCATCTCTCCCCACTCAAAGTTATCAGGCAAAACTATCGAATTTATGAATCTTGTTATCTGCTGATTACCAATACATCTCAGCCGCTTTGACAAATTGGTCTCAGTTTTGTTCCAGCAGAAACTCAG
This sequence comes from Tillus elongatus, assembly GCA_964006375.1. Classification (NCBI taxonomy): domain Eukaryota; kingdom Metazoa; phylum Arthropoda; class Insecta; order Coleoptera; family Cleridae; genus Tillus; species Tillus elongatus. The sequence continues at coordinate 217,994,123 of OZ023262.1, forward strand.
CGGGATTGGTGATGGCATACTTTGAGACAACTATTCAACTGTTGGCCCCTGGTGAACATACACACTGAATGAGTTCAGCAATCCCGCTGAGTTTCTGGTGGAACTTAACTGTTGCCAATTTGTCAAAACTGAAAGACACAAAATGTCACAAAATCTAATGTTGTTTTATATTCTAAGCTCAGCACAAAATACTGTCATTAAGTGAACATTGGAACTTGTGATGAGCACTGATAAGTACACTTGGGGAACCCAAATCACCACAACACATCTTTTTAAAGACCTGGCGATCGTTTCACTAACAAAATTAGCGTCATCAGAGGATTTTTTTTTTCACGTTTGTCAACATTTTTTGACATAACAATGATACTGCTGGAAGCGATTGGCGCTTCGTGAACTCGCCCAATATAGTGTGTTCATCAGTCTCCAAACCCTGAAATGTATCTGTAGTCAGCAGATAAGCGCCTAAACTCAGCTGTTGGCACCTGGTGACCTCAGTCTGTATTGTCTATTATGCTGTGGTAAAAGTCCTAGAGTCCTCTCCTCGAATTCTCAGATTGTTTTAAGTTTAAATTAAGGCTCTGTGTTCTGCGTAAAGTGTACATCTTAGATTAGGTAATAATCTGATTACCTAATCTAAGGTGTACATAATACATAATAACCATAGATTAATTACGTATATTGCTTTTAACAATTGTCAACATTTTGTCAACATTTTCTGACATGACAAATAACAATTCAGTTGCTGGCAGCTGGCAGCACTGGAGCCTGGTGGCCTGGTGAACTCCATGATACAAATAACGAGAGATATGATATTCCGACTACCTATTTTTAGACCTGTCGCGCATGGTGTCAAGTGGTGAGTCCAATGCAACAATAATATGCTCTCGTGCAGTGGGGTTTGACGTTTCATCAAAACCTCTTAACAAATTACGTATTTTACTAATATTTACGTGCATACAGTTGGAAGTAATAAAAAAGCCTGGACGCAGCAAGTGCGTTATGGTAGTGAATTTTCATAGAAATGATCTGGCACAAAATATTTTATTATAACTTTTTTTTCTTGTAAGATAGAAATCTAAATTTTGGTGTATAGTTTACTTTTTATATAGTAAACCTACCTACCAAATTTGGTTATCATAGATTTTTTATTTTTTAAGATAAAATTTTTTTTCAAATGAAAACTCAAAATTTTCCCGGAAAACCTCGTCCGATTTTTTTGATTAACCAACTTGTCAAAGTCATTTACAAAAGGAAGGTACATGGAAAATTTTATCAAAATCGGCCTATTATTCATTGAGATAAAAAATTTTTCGAATGAAAACTCAAAATTTTCCCGGAAAACCTCGTTCGATTTTCCTGACTAACAAACTTGTCAAATCCATTTGCAAGAGAAAGGTACGTGCCAAATTTTATTAACATCGGCTTATTACTTTTTGAGATAAGAATTTTTTTCGAATGAAAACTCAAAATTTTCCCGGAAAACCTCGTCCGATTTTCCTGACTAACGAACTTATCCAAGCCATTTACAAAAGAAAGGTACATGCCAAATTTTATCAAAATCGGCCCATTATTTTTTGAGTTATCGGTGTGATACATATATATATATATATATATATATATATATATATATATATATATATATATATATATATATATATATATATATATATATATATATATATATATATATATATATATATATATATATATATATATATATATATATATATATATATATATATATATATATATATATAAACATATAAAAATTGAAACTGACCCCGGATATGGGTTCTAGGGGTCCTAGATCGCGCTCATTTGAAGAAATTTTTTCAAAATTCAAAAGTCGAGATCTCCTCATTAGTGAATTTTTTCTAAGAAAATTCACTAAAATGAAAAAGATTAAATTTAGTGCTGCGATCTATATTTTCTGAAAAAGATAATATATGCGTAACTTCAATCGTATTAAATTGACGTACAGAAACTTTTTGATTGAGAATGACTTTGTTTTAAGTGTGTAGTTGGACTTCTGTAACGTTACTCACCGCGTGACGTCATAGGAGGGGGCGGGCATATGCGCAATATCATATCTTTTCTAAGTCATTATATCATGGGTGAACTCGGCCATTAATACAGCAGAGCAGCATAAACATAACCATAACATAACCACATTTTAATTTTTATCAGCAACCAGTAACCTTAAAACTAATAAATTTGAATATATTTATTAAATGTTGGGTAATCCTGTCTTTAAAGTGCCTCTTCAGTAAACATACAATTCGGGCGAAATCGGAACGTGAACTGGACGCGGGACGATGTGCACTGTTGCCAGATGAGTATAAGCAAGGATCATTTTAAATATAGAAGGCAATCAAGGGGTGAACAAATGTTTCAATAATGTAAATAAATGATAGTATTGCGTCATGTACATAGATCGATATTTGACATATTTTGCGGAAAGCAGTAGGAAAACGGAAATGTAAACAGTTAATTTTCAGCAATTGTGGTCTAGGGGGAAAACGTGATATAGAAGGAAATAAAGGGGTGAACAAATGTTTTTATAATTTTAATAAATTAAAATATGGCGTCATCTACATAAATCGATATTTGACATATTTTGCGGAAAGCAGTAGGAACACGGAAATGTAAACAGTTAATTTTCAGCCTCAGGGGAAAAACGTGTGCCTCTCCTCCCTTTTTTGGTACATCAGTAACATCAACAGAGGTTGTGCCATTGTGATTGACCAAGGTAATCTGCACGTACCACCATTCTCAGGGGGCGTAAAGCCGTCGGTCCCGTGCCCATGCGATGTTGGGCACGTTAAAGACCCAAATTCCCCGGACAGTGAGGTGAATGAATGACACTTTAGAAAAGTCTATGGAGCAATTTCCGTTGCGAATTGCCGATGATAAATACAACTGTATATGCTAATATCAAACGGGAACCAGTATATTATTTCGAAAAATCGCAATGTAATCGCATGGTAATGAAGCGATTTCTACCGACAACTGTCGATGATAAACAAAACGGAGAAAATTGCTCAAAATGGGCTTACCTTCTAAGTGTCTGTTTATATTTTACTTTCTAACCTTAAATTTACTAATTGGGAGACCCCGACTTTTGATTTATGAAAAAGTTTTTGCAAATAAGCGGGAATATATATATATATATATATATATATATATATATATATATATATATATATATATATATATATATATATATATATATATATATATATATATATATATATATATATGTATGTATATATGTATGTATCTTTATAAATACATATAAAAAATGGAAACTGACCCCGGATATGGGTGCTTGGGGCCATAGTTCCCGCTTATTTGCAAAAACTTTTTCATAAATCAAAAGTCGGGGTCTCCCAATTAGTAAATTTAAGGTTAGAAAGTAAAATATAAACAGACACTTAGAAGGTAAGCCCATTTTGAGCAATTTTCTCCGTTTTGTTTATCATCGACAGTTGTCGGTAGAAATGTGTATGTATGTATGTATGTATGAATCACACCGAGAACAAAAAAATTATTGTGCCGATTTTGAAAAAGTTTGGCATGCACCATCCTTCTCTATATGACTTGGATAAGGTCGTTAGTCAGGATAATCGGACGAGGTTTTCCAAAAGAATTGTAACTTTTCATTAGGAAAACATTTTTATGTCAAAAATTAAAAAAGCTATGACAACCAAATGTGGTAGATAGGTTTGCGATTGAAAAGTTACACTACACACCAAAATTACTGGTTACCGTTTGATATTAGCATATACAGTTGTATTTATCATCGGCAATTCGCAACGGAAATTGCTTCATTGACTTTTCTTACTCATTTAAGGTTGAAAAGTAAAATATAAACAGACATTTCGAAGGTAAGCCCATTTTGAGCAATTTTCTCGGTTTTGTTTATCATCGACAGTTGTCGGTAGAAATTGCTTCATTACCATGCGATTACATTGCGATCTTTCGAAATAATATACTGGTTACCGTTTGATATTAGCATATACAGTTGTATTTATAATCGGCAATTCGCAACGGAAATTGCTTCATTGACTTTACTAAAGTGTCATTCATTCACCCCACTGTCCGGGGAATTTGGGTCTTTAACGTGCCCAACATCGCATGAGCACGGGACCGACGGCTTTACGCCCCCTGGGAATGGTGGAACGTGCAGATTACCTTGCTCAATCACAATGGCACAACCTCCGTTGATGTTACTGATGTACCAAAAAAGGGAGGAGAGGCACACGTTTTTCCCCCTGAGGCTGAAAATTAACTGTTTACATTTCCGTGTTCCTACTGCTTTCCGCAAAATATGTCAAATATCGATTTATGTAGATGACGCCATATTTTAATTTATTAAAATTATAAAAACATTTGTTCACCCCTTTATTTCCTTCTATATCACGTTTTTCCCCCTAGACCACAATTGCTGAAAATTAACTGTTTACATTTCCGTGTTCTTACTGCTTTCCGCAAAATATGTCAAATATCGATCTATGTACATTACGCAATACTATCATTTATTTACATTATGAAAATATTTGTTCACCCGTTGATTGCCTTCTATATTTAAAATGACCCTTGCTTATACTCATCTGGCAACAGTGCACATCGTCCCGCGTCCAGTTCACGTTCCGATTTCGCCCGAATTGTATGTTTACTAAAGAGGTACTTTAAACACAGGATTACCAATGTGGTATATAATATAACTATATAACCTATATGAGTAACAATAACTCTAAGTAATAGGATAAGTGGGAAAATTATAGTGAAAAGTGAAATTTTGTATTGAAATTCTGGTAGGAAAATAACACTATAATATAATAGTGTTCCAGTTGGTACGTATTATGTTTGTTAATTTATTATCAATTGTTTTGTGTTTTCTATAGGCCGGTCCGCAATATTTTCCCGGACACACTGTAGCCTAAAAGGCATATTGTGCTAACCATTATTTGATTTAATTTAATTTTTAATCCCAGATGAGGAAAGCACTAATTTGTACAGGTCTCGTCATGTATGGGAAGGAAACTAATTTGGCACCAGTACTAGTCTCTCGAATAAGCACTGGATTCAAATGTGTATGGCTGTTTCTGGTTTCTTTTTTGCATTATTTGCAAATAAGATCTTATACATATTTCTTGATATTAACCAAGGTGAGCCGTAACAACTGTCCTGTCAGCTATCCTACAATAATCCTGACCTGTGCTTTACTAGTGTAGCATTTTTGCACTCATTCTGCTGCACGGAGTTTGAATCAACTCTTTGCTATAATTAAGTCTTTTCACCCAGTGAAATATATGTTAACGGTGACTTCACTGCTTGATTTCTTGTCAATTTGGCGTTTTGGTTTAGGTAGGACAGGGTCTGTTCCCATATATTTCGTCAGCGCGCTCTGCCTTGTCAATTCATTGGCACTTTCACTTCCATCAATTCTGCAGTGACCTGGCACTCAGTCAACTTTATGTTGTTCTAGTCTGCCAGCGTTCTGAGTTCTTTATCACATTCCCAGATCAGTATCGAGGACACCTCATTGTTTGCAGCTACGTTGAGGAACTATCTGATAAGTACAATTTGGAGAACCCAATTCATCACAATACAATTTTGAGACCTGATGATCGTTTCGCCAACAAAGTTAGCATCATCAGTAGGATGAATAAATTATATATATCTAAAAATTGTATTGTGATGAATGTGAATGAATAAAAATAAAATAAAATACAGCAGACTCTCGATTTTCCGGGATGGCCGGTAAAAATACTTTTCTGGTTAATCGATTTCCCGGTTAAGCCGCAAATCGCCGATTTTCACATATAAAAACACGACAAAATCCTAGATGGCATATGTTTGGGAAATAAATAACAAATAAAGAACAAAGAAATGTTGATTAATTAAACATATTAAGACGTGTATATTACATTTTAAATACATTTTGCCTGTACATACATACATACCTATTTAGTGAAGTAATTGTCTGTTTCCTTGAATCATTTACTACCTTTCGACGAATGGTAGCACGTAAATTGCACAACATCATCTTTTCCGAAAGTGTCCCATCTTCCTGTTGTTATAAATAACTGAGTAACTGTTCATTGTAGTTTAAGGTGTAACTATGTCTTATCTTTTGAGGTGAAATCAAGGTGCCATCGTCTGTTTTATCAAATTTATTTTCACTGGATGTGGACTCAGTCTGTGTCACTCTTTCTATAATTTCCTGATCACGCAACACTTCATGACGTGCTAAATCTTCAGCAGCACAACCACTCCCGTACTACCGTTTCGTCGGCACTTAAGTCAATTTTTCTTAGGTTATTCACCATTTCTGGAATGAGATCTTCCTGTAGATTGTTTTCAGGCTCTTCACTTTCTAAAAGTTTTCGCCAAGATAACTTGATCTTCGAACTCTTGACCAATTTACATGCTGTTACAATTTCGTAAATTGCATCCAAAACATTAAGTTCTTTCCAAAATGAAAGTAAATCTGAATCCCTTTCATTGACAAGCTTTAAAAAAGAAGGTCTCTTTTATTGATTGTCGTCATGTTTTGGATCACTCCTTGGTCAATTGGTTGCAACAGTGCAGTCACATTAGGCGGCAAATATTTTACGAAGATCTGACTTGTTTGATTTCAGTATCACTTCACTGGGATGACTATGTGTGTTGTCCAAAAGTAAAACAGCTTTTAAAGGCAGATTATTGGCTGTAAGGTGTGCACAAACTTGTGGAATAAATTTCTTTTTCAACCAGTCAGTGAAAAGCTCTATCCATCCAAGCAGATTTATTATTAAAATAATCCACTGGTAAATTCTCGACATTGATTTTTAAGAAAGTTCGAATAACACAAGGCTTTAAAAATTGAGTCTCTGCAACATTACCACAACACAAAAGCGTCAAACGCTGCTTCTGAATTTTGTAGCCTGCTACATTTTTTCGCTTTCAAAAGCTAAAGTTTTAGTGGGTAAAAGCTGCCAATACAATCTAGTTTCGTCTGCATTCTATATTTGCACTGGACTCAAACCAGACTCTTCTATAAATTTACCAAAGTCTTCTTTGAACTGCTCCGCTGCGTTTTGATCACTGCTCAGTTTTTCTTCCTAAACACTTATTTGCCATATGCCATGACATGCTGTTTAAATCTAGTTAGCCAACCAGAAGAAGCATTAAAGTCACCACTTATTTAAGTTCTTGAAAAAACTGCAGCGCCTTTACCGTGCATGCTGCTCCAGATACAGGAATCCCTTGAGCTCTTTAATAATAATAATAATAATAATAATAATAATAATAATAATAATAATAATAATAATAATAATAATAATTATTATTGCACTCACAGTACAAATGGACTTGTTCAGCGAACTGTTTTTCAACATATCCAGCTACAGAAAAAAATTTAAAACAGGGTAATATCAAGTTCATGTGTCCCAGCTAACAGACTCTGTCCCAAAGCATATTTTACAGCCCTTATTGAAAGGGAAGGTATACCCTTTCTATGCAGATAATTGAATAGGTAAGATATTAAGTAACAAAAGGATCTTTTAAAACTTACAGCTCTATGTATAGGAACAGTCAAGTAACTCGTGCCTCGCAGAAGTCTGTCATGTACATCAGTTCGAAGGCTGACACAGTCATATAGGTAATCAGGTTTCCTTTCCCGAACAAGCTTGATTACTAAGGTGGCATAGTGAACAAGTCTCCTTTCCTGCATGTTCAGCTAGTCCAGTGCCCGATTTACGGTGTAACGTGAGCAAAACGGGTTACGTGGAGAACAAATCTCACACACCAATTCTGCACCTTCTGGATACGGTACCTGTCCAGATGCGTCAGGCAAGGACCATACACACAATCACCATATGTGAACAGTGACAGTATTAGCGAGTTCACCAAAAGTTTACCTGCATCCTGGGGAAGACAATCACAGTACTGTTACAGGTGTCGCAGTCTATAGAACGCAGAGCGGCAGTAATGGTCCACATGTCTGGAGAACTGCAGGTTCCCATCCAGTATCAATCTCAAATTTCTGGGATTATCCGAATGGGACAAGGAATCAGACAGTCGAAGACTGCGGACCTGTCGAACATAATAGGAGGTGCCCAGAATGAGAAAATTGCATTTCTCAGGATTGAAGCTGAGATTGTTGCTCCACACCCACGTCTGAACTATCTGCAGGTCTCCATTTAACCGTCCAATCTGTTCACCAGCATTAGATACACTAAGAGGAATATATAATTGCATATTGTCTGCAAAACATTGAAAAGTCGACAGTAGAGGAATGCTATTCACATCAGTGGTAAACAAGCTGAACAGAATTGGACCAAGTATTGATCCCTGAGGCACTCCCACCGATACTGGGCTGAGCTCAGTGCAAGCTCCATCATCAAGTCACACCATCTGCGATCGACCACTAAGGTAGCTGACAAAGCATTGTAAAAGGCGACCAGAAACTCCATAACTCAACAATTTAGCAAGTAAAAGAGAATGATCAACAGAATCAAAGCCTTTGTCATATCCAGCATAACTAGAGCAGTAACTTAGCCCTGATTCTGATGAGGGAGAATATCATTAACTACAGAAAGTAGGACAGTTGATGAGCTATGACCGCGTTTAAAGGCAGATTGTTGAGAAGGTATAATGCTTTCAGCAAATTCCGACAACTGTTTGTTAATCACACCTTCAGCATTTTTAGAAGGCACATATTGCAAGTTTATATTAAGAAAGTCACTTATTGACTTTGGAGAGTTATTCTTCGGGATCGGTATACCAACTGAGACCTTCCACAAGTCAGGAAACACACCACACTCCACAGAGTAATTTATAACATGTGTCAAAGGAGCATCACAGAAATCAACAGTTAACTGTAAGATCCTTCCACTGACACCATCAAACCCAATACAAGATGACTTCTGCTTGATGATGAAGTCCCTCACCACTTCACAGTAGACAGGAGAAAAGGTTATACAATCATCGGTAACATCGTCTGTGAGACATTGATAGTCAGTTACCAACAGTGAGGGAAGGCCCTCAGACAGAGGAGTAAAATATTTATTGAAAGCATTCGTAAAAGACCAGAGTTTTTTAGAATTTCCTGCCCTCTCATCTAAAGACTGTCTGAAGTAACACTTTCTCTCCTCCTGTACGGCAAAGTTATAATAATTCCTCATCTGACAATAGTAATCTCTAAGTGAAGCATTTCCAGGAGCAAGGAATTTCACACGAGCCTTTTGCTTCATTTGTTTCAATAACCTAAGACTGTATACCAGGGCTTTTGTCTATCAGGTCTAATGAGTCGAGTCTTCAAGGAAGCATGTTTATCAAAGAGACAGAAAAGACAATGGTTGAAGTAATTTACCTTATACTGTAGGTCATGTATTGTATAAACCATATTCCAGTCAATTATTGCGGCATCCTCCAAAAAGAGTTCTAAGGAAAAGTTACTAAAGTCCCTTATAATTTTAGTTCTTGGAGGATCACTTACCAAGACATGATCCCAGCTAACCATGACAGCATCATGGTCAGAAAGCAAACACCCAGTAACAGCAGCATCAATCACTGGTAATCCATCACTGACAAGAATCAGCTCCATCAACGTAGCAGAATTAGTGGTAACACAAGTAGGATCCTTAATCAGCTGTGTCATTGAAAGATCATTAGGAATACCTTATAAGATTCTATAACCAACCGAATTGTTGGCTAACATATCCACATTCAAATCGCCTGTGACAGCTATGTGGCAGTCTATACTCAATTGAAGGCAACCAGTGACAGTTTCAAGATCAATAAGATAATTAATGCCCAAATCGGGGGTGGGGGGTGGGGTCGATATACAACACCGACTGCCACCTTCACATGTGAACCCCAGCTGAGTAGAATCCAAAGTTGCTCAAGTTCAGGATACTGAAGGCTGCAAGGCACATTAAAAATTTTAGCTTTAAGATTCCTGTTAACATAGAGCAGCAAACCACCTGCCCTACTCAACCGATCCTTGCGAAAAGTGTTAAACCTAGGTATCGCTAATTCTGAGTCTGGGACAGATTCTGCGAACCAAGACTAACATACTGCAAAAATGTTACATCCACTGCTCATAACAAAATCAACAAAGCTATCAAACTTGCAAAGTATTGAGCGTACATTATGATGAATAAGCTTTAAGAATGTCCTCTCCACTGAGCTATCCACCCCTAACCGAAATACTTCCCGGCACTGGACTGTTTCTTCCTCGAAAAAAGTGAAATTTCTTCACATTAACACCTTCAGGCCAGTTAGAAGGCGTCAGTAGTTGAGCAGTTAAATCAGCTTTCACCTAAACACGAAAGGCATTGCAGCTCCCAGATCTCACAGGTTGCTGAATCACAGAAAATTCCTCATCACTTCCAAAGGTTGAAAACAAGTACTCAACAAGGTCATCCTGAGTAACATTAGTAGCAAGTCTTGTGACAAAGATCTATGTGTTAGGTATCAGGTTTGCAGGACGCACTCTCGTGCCAGCTAGCTTACAATCGCCAATAATCATGCCCGTCTTCTTCTTAACTGCTCCACTAGAAGGTAGAATTTTGGAAACATTTCCAGAAGAGGGTTTCTTTGACTCTGTAGGCACTGCACATGGAGCCGCTGTGTCCGGTACATCTGGAGGGGTGATACTTAGGAGCTGAAGAAGCAGAGGGGATCAGCAATCCAACACCCAAGGCACCAGTTGTTGGAATAGTCAGCAATCTAGTCGATGCAGTAGACCGGGTAATCATCTTTCTCTTCTTATCCGTGGTCGAGCTTGTATCTCGCTGCAACACTCTAAGACTGGTTGAGGCCATCCGGCATAAAATTAGAGCTGGGCATGGAACTGCGATCCAATTCATCATAAGACCAATTGAGTTGAAAGAAGGTGCATTCCCACCAGCCAAAACACTATCAACAAGGCGAAGCAAATCCAATCCGCTGCCACTCAGAGCATCCATTTGTGATGCAACAGAGTGCAATTCTGTGACTAGGGTTTTCATCGTATCCTGTAGTTTTGAATCAATCATTACAGTGACATCATGTCGAAAGGCATCAAGTTTGGCAGCAAAAGTTGGCATAGCAGTAGTCTTGATACTTGTGTCAGCCTGTGAATTACAGGCCAAACAACTAGGACAGGAAATGATAATTTATCTTTTCTTTAAAACAGCAGCTCTCATTTCCGTTGTTGAGAGACCTGTGCATGACTGACAATATTGACTATCACACCAGTCACACGTTGCAAGCTGCAAGTCGCCTGACGATGCAAAACAACCACACTTAATACACTGAGCCATAGTATAAATCGGGAGCCCCCAGAGAATCAACAGGTGTACGCCACTGGCTCAAATAATTTTCAGATCAGATAAGGTTCGGAATATCAAGTTCTCAGCTGAAATTACTTATCACCAACAGACTACTTATCAGTTTTTTCACTATGCTTAATAACAATGCACTACATGACTTTCAATATCAAAAATCGTCACCCTAAAATGCATTTACAGTTAAAATAATATTGGCATTGAAGGGGTGCACTACAGTTAACTCCCAGTAAAAAAAAAACAGAATTTAATTCCACTAAGAACACACAAAGAAAGGGTCAGAAACACGCCAAGAAAAACAACACAGTTAAAGCTGCTGCTGGGTTTATAAATGGTTAAACCATAAAACCATGGCCTTGTCTAATTCGTCATATGTCGCAGTTTTCATAGTTTTCCGTTTAGACATACCACACACACTATCGGAGGTAACGGAAAGCTCCAGATTTTTTTTTCAATGTCACGCACAGTTTGATTGCCAACTCCATACTCAATCATTAAACTTTTAACTGACATCCTATTTTCATTTTTTTAATAATGTTCAGCTTTTGCTCGATAGCTAGGACAACATGCTTTCTCTTAAGAGACATTTTGATTGCAGTCGATGTTACACTTACACACCGAGATGACTACTGAATGAAAAGAATACCGAAGCTGAAACTGTAAAAGCTCCAGTTTCTACTAAAACGTGACCAAAACTAAAACTGCATGCATTAAATGCTATGACGGTTTCTGGTCGGAACATAAACTAGAGTCTTATTTATTACTGTCCAGAAACAGTTCGTTATGATTATAGCTTCTACTGCGATATCTAAAGCTTTGACGAGCCGACAAAATTCTCTGAAAAGAATATATAAAGTACCTGCTTATGGCCATCGGCAACTAAGGTACATACTTGAATTGTTAGGACGTTCGTTGTGTTATTCTTGTGATAAAATATTTAACGTAAGTATGTAAATGAGGATCTCGGTTGATTCGCTTCTCGGTTAATAAGCTCCCGGTAAATCGAGAGTCTACTGTATAAATAAAATAAAATTGATGAATAAATTATTTATTCATCCCTCTGATGATGGGGATGGGGTTGGGAATGAGGATGGGGATGAGAATTAGGATGAGGATGAGGAAGAGGATGATGATGGATGATGGATGGTTGATGGTGGATGGCGGATGACGGATGACGGATGACGGATGATGGATGATGATGATATAATTTATTAATCCCTCTGATGACGGTAACTTTGTTAGCGAAACGATCGTCAGGTCTAAAAACTGTATTGTGATGAATTGGGTTGTCCAAAATGTGCTTATCAGTGCTCATCACATGTTCCAAGCTTCACTCATTGAACTGCCTGACAATAAAAATCTGCTTATTTGAATAAACCCTCTTATGCACGCCAGTATAGTGTGCTCGCCTGAAATACCAGGGTATGTCTACCAAGATGTTCATTACTCGTCTCTATTTGAACTGTACACTTGTGTTAAGCTTGCTCATTATCTCTTAACTTTGCTTTTGTTTTAATTCACTTATGACTTCAATCATGCAAACTTTCAGTGAATTTTTTTTATTTTATTTTAATACAATAAAATTGTTTTAGGTTATTGAGGAATCAGAAATATATGTTTTGAGCCCCCGATTCTAAACGTTGTGTAGTCAATATGAAGGCAAAGAAACCGGTCAAAATTTCCAATAAATTTGATAAGAAGCCAACCAGGAAACAATTAAGAAAAGAACAACGTAAACAGAAGAAGCAACGAAAGCAGGATTATTACACAAAACGGAAAAAACCAGGGCTCTATGTATTGACCCGTGAAGAAAGTGGCAGTGTTCAGGACAAAAAGCAGGTGTTATCAGAGGAAGTTGAAAATCTAAAACATTTAGACACACAAACAACTGAACAGTTACGTAAAAAAGAAATGAAAGAAAAATCCAAGCTAGAAAAACGAATGGCAAAGCAAAGGAAGAAACAGTTGCTTGAAGCAAATCTTGAAGAGGATCGTGTTATCAGACATTTAGAAAAGCAATTAAATCTTCATAAACGTAAATCAAAAGGCATACCAAAATCATTCTGCAATGATGGTTTAGATTATCTTTTAGAAGTATGTGACCCTGAGTTGAAGAAAAGTGTTTTAATGGCAGAAGAAGCCATCGATAGGAATGAAGAATTTGAACAAGATTTTGAGCTCATGACAAGAAAAAGTAACCAAAATGAAAAAAGTAAAATTGATTCTGAAAATGATGAGTTTGCTCTTGATAATTCAGATGATAGTAATGAAGCTTCTGATATGTCTACAGAAGAAAATGAAGATGATTTCAGTGATGAAGGAGAAGAGGATGAAGTCAGTGTTCAAAGTGATGATAGTGTACTTGATAGTGATGATGCAACTGTAGGGAATAGTTCTGATAATAAATCAACTGAAGATGAGAATAGTGAGGCCCAACTTTCAGATACAGCAGAGAAAGGTACAAAGCGCAAACAATTCAGAAAAAGTGAAGATATAAATTGCACTAAAAGAAAAAAGGTAGAAAATCAGGACGTGATCACAAATACAGATGATAGTGATAAAGACAGTGATAGCAGTGATAAAGAGGAACTGGAGAATGAAGATGAAGGGATATGGGAAGACATATATGGCAGAAAAAGAAGAAAAGATGGTTCAGTAGTTGTTGAATCAAAGCAGCAAAAATATATACCACCTGCTGCTAGAGCAACTAATGATACAAGTGTAACTCAGAAGACTGAGAAACTTAGGAAACTGTTAAAAGGTTTGTTAAATAGACTGGCAGAAAGTAACATGCATAATATAGCTTCACAAATAGAAAATCTTTATATGAATAATAGTAGGAATGATATGAACGAAACAATTACCAATTTGGTACTGGAGTCTGTCATTTCTCATGTTAATACCCCAGAAAGGCTTTTGATGGAACATATCCTTCTTATAGTTATTCTTCATGCAAACGTAGGAACTGAAGTAGGTGCACATTTTCTTCAAACTATCGCTAAAAAATTTGATATGTTGATGAAAGAAAAGCACCCCATTGAAAATAAAATGTTGGATAATGTAACTAATGTTTTGTCACAGTTATATAATTTCAAGTTGTTTGATTCAAAACTTATATATGAAATCTTGGATGTTTTATCTAAAGAGTTTGCAGAGAAAGAAGTTGAATGCATATTGCATATTTTGAGAAGTGTAGGATTCACTTTACGAAAAGACAATCCGCTTGCCCTTAAAGAATTGATATTAAAGCTCCAAAAACAGGCTAGCAACGTCTCTGAGGAAACCAAGGATAACTCCAGAGTCAAGTTTATGTTAGATATATTGTTGGCTATCAAAAATAACAATGTAACAAAAATTCCTAATTACGATCCTTCATATTCTGAACATTTAAAGAAATTAATGAAAGGTTTTGTTAGAAAAGGAAATTATGTTAGTCAGTTAAATATTTCTCTTGAAGATTTATTAAAAGTAGACGAAAGAGGTAGATGGTGGGTAGTAGGGTCTGCATGGACCGGCACTGAAACCGAAAAGAAAGCTACTACAAATAAAGATAACAGTAATAGTTTTTCTCAGAAGTTGCTTGACCTGGCAAGAAAACAAAGGATGAATACTGATACAAGAAGAACTATCTTTTGCATAATTATGTCGGCTGAAGATTATTTAGAAGCCTTCGAGAAATTATTAAAACTTGGATTGAAGAACCAGCAAGAGCAAGAAATTATAAATGTAATTCTTCATTGTTTGTTACATGAAAAAACATACAATCCCTATTATTCTGTGTTGGCACAAAAGTTTTGTGAATGTGACAGAAAATATCAAATGATTATTAAATATTCAGTTTGGGATAAATTGAAAGTGTTAAGCAATCATTCTGCAATCCAGTTGTCAAATTTAGCAAAACTTTTAATTCACTTGTTTATGGAAAAGGCATTACCAATATCCACCTTAAAGATAATCCAGTTCAGTGAACTTGATAAAGTTACTGTGAGATTTATGAGGCAAATACTTCTTGGTATTTTATTACATGAGGATCTGGACACTATTCGAGAGGTCTTTGAAAAGGTTGCGCTTTCTGAAAAATTAAAAATGTTCAGAGAAAGTATCTACTTGTTTATTAGCCATTTCTTGTTAAATAATTTAAAACAAGGCAGTATTAACGATGAACAAAAGAATTTGTTACAAACAAGAGCAAAGGTCATTTCAAAACTTTTGTTAGTAAAGTCAAGTAAATCTTACTTTTAATGTACAGCAATGTAAATTTTGTAAATATATTTTTTGTTCAGGCTTCTATTGTTTATTTGAAATATTCAGCTAGAGTATACAGGGTTCTTCGACTGACAACACAACAGGGATTTGCATACAAATTTTTACATGCTCAAATATTGGCTTATCTCGTTAATTTACAGCAAAATTGTATTAGACTTTTATAAAAGCATCACAGAAATCCATTGCATAATTTTGTTTTATTCTTCATATAAATATTTAAAAAAAACGTGGCATATCGTTCGGCCGACAGTTTGTTGGACGGACAGCTCGTTTAGTCGACACTACAATAGAGCGGCGAATCGAGTCATAATAGCTCTTTTTCAGTATTTGTCTGACTGACTGGCTGAAGCATTTTGTTTCCTTCTATAAAGCCTAATATTGATCTCTGCTTCACATTTAGTGGCAAAACATGACATATAAACGAAATTGAAATAAAAATGCGAATTTATATCCGGGGCAATACACACTCTATATGTTTAAAATGGCTTACCTAATTGCATAGCAATATTTTGAGGTTTAGTTTCATTTTCATTTTGCTTTAATATAACATTGTAAAAAAGATGTTTTAAGTTATTAGATAACAAATAAACATACTTATGGGTAATGAATTGTTATATATGTAAATATGTATGAAACTCAATCCTGACACCTTAATGAAAAGGTCATGTTCTATTAAAAAAAATCAATTGATATAAGATTTATTCCATATTTTAATTACAAAAATGTGATTTAAAGTGAAGCCACATATTATTAAGCATTTATTTTCAAGAAAGACCTCGAATACTCAACCTTAATACATGTGACCTCTAATACATGTAACCTTTGTATTTTTAACAAACACATTTTAGGCCAATAGGATTAATAATATTAATTAAGATTGAAAATAAAACAACTGTTTTAAATGCAATTAATTTATTAGGATTAATTCACAAGACTTACATACTAAAATGTTACATAATGACTCTTACAATGCCAGTTAGAGGTTTATATTCAAATGCACAATCATGAATAACTAAACAGTAAGCTTTGGTTCTATTTGGAAAATTGTTTTTGCTCATAAACCCCACTTTGATGTCCACCGTTGATGATTTGATTGACTCATTCTGGTGCTGACAGTCGATTACAAATAGAGCCCGATCTTTAAACTCATCATAATTTAAGAGAGGCTCTGCCATGTTTTTATAACAAAAACTTTAAAAAAAATCTGAGTACATCTGGTAAGCTTCAGCATATTTAGATTTTTCGAAATCCATATTTATAGATTCATAAGGGTAGCATTTAGAGGTGTGCGAAGCTTCGAAATTTCGAACCGAACCTGAACTCGAACCGAAACTTCGGTTCGAAAAGTGTTCGCACTAGCGATGCTGAAGTAGTTCGAAGTTCGAAATATGTAATTCTCTAAAATAGTTCGAAGTTCGTTGCTCAAAAATACTTCGAAAGTTAACTTTACACGCACTAAATGCTGCCAAAGGTAGCGAAGTTGCGGCCCCGTTAACTCGGTAGCGGCGCAATAGCGTAATTTTAGGATATTTCACTAATGCATATTTTTGACAGTTGGTGGGACACATTGAGACACGACGGAGCCATTTAGCAATCACAGAATTATTTTTATTATATACCCTAGCCTCCCAACACCTTTTTCAGTAACAACATTATGAGGCGGCGTTCGAAGGCGATCGGTAACGTAAATTTTCAGAATTTATGAGGATAATTGCAGATTGTCTTTGGAAAACACTGGTTTCAACATGCTTTATTTCACAATGAGCCAAAACAGTTACATATTCACAATCAGGAGACAAGTTCGGGACGCACCAAGTGCGTTGTGGTAGTGAATTTTCACAAGAATAATATATATAATATATTAAGTTCAAATTTTATACCTATCATGCTCACTTTGAAACCAATCAATTTGTTTCCTAAAACTGCACAGCCAATGCCAAACAACAACATATTTATAATTGAGCTTATTTATAGATCTAGAAATCTAAAAGTTTCAAATATTTTTTGTTTTTGTATTTTTGATTTAACGTTGACCCATCTCCACAATGATCAGCACCACCGGAAGGCATTTTCACCCAATCAACCTGCAAATTTGTCGAACCCTTCCTTTTTGTAAAAAGAATGGGAATCTTTTACATATCCAATATTGTATGTTACAATATTTCTAAATTTGGTATTTAAAGAAATGATATATGAACACTGAAGAATTTTGGGTAGTTCGATGTTCGATTTTGAATTTCTAAGAAGTTCGAAGTTGCTACTATTTCAGAGGTTCGAAGTTCGAGGCAACATATTTGCTTGGGTTCATTTATAGTTCGGTTCGAACAAAACATGGGTTCGCACACCTTTAGTAGCATTCTAAATTTAGGAACACTCGTAGATCTACCATACCAATGTTATCGAAAAAGTCACCTTTCTTGCTTACGTTGTCTTTTCGATCTGTTTGAAATGATATAATCACATATCTAGGTCTTTCTAAGTTGGCTGCAGTTTTAACAGACCATACATCTTTATTAATATCTCTAAGCACTGGTAGCTTATATATATGCCATTTGCGATATGCTAGAAATATAGATGTGTCTTTTGCAATTTTATCCATCAGTTCCAACTTCATTTTATGGTTTGGAAATACATGTTTTGCTTTTAAAAACATGTTGGTTACAGTAATTTTCGATCTTGCTGTACCAGTACTGTAATAGCTGTTGGCATCATTTCGAGCTCTTGTAAATCGGAAAGTATGTTTACCGCAGAGAACTCCATTAAAGTGATGGAAGAAACTGAAGAGGAACCAAAGAGGCAGGTACATGTGAAACTTGTTGTCGTTTAAGGTTATATGATCTGACGATACATTCAGCTCGGCGTTGCTAAGTGATTTGGCTTCATTCTTACTAAACGAAAGCAGGCTTTTGATGGTTGTTGTGGTGTATGGGTCTCGTACTCGTTCTACTTCCTTGTTATTTAATTCATAGGTCACTGATTCAAACAGAGCTGCTCTTTGATTATTTGACATATAACACTCACCATCAGCATTTTGTATTGCTAGAGGTTCCAGAGCACCTTCGATTGTTAGAGCTGACTCTGCAAGACATACGAATGTATCTTGCTGATTGATGTTTATTTCGACTTCATCCCTGTTACCAAATGATTTAGTTGACGGATATAGTAACACCGAAGTTCTTCTCGATCAATGGAATCGTCAAACTCGGGATCTTTGAATATTTTGAGTTTTGATGACATGATAACCAAGACTTTTAAGGAACTCAATATTATCGGAACGAAGTGTATGCTTCAAACTGGCTGACTGTACTAAATTTGTTTTGGTAGATTCACTTGCTTTTATATCCTTAAAGATTAGCATTCTAAGCAATCTTTTTAAGGTTCAGACGAACAGACACCTCTTCACCTTGAAAGTTTACAGGAACTGAATCTTGGTCCACGATGTCGATGCTTATATTTAAAATCTCTTGTTTGTTCACTGGTAAATAAATTAGATTCTTAGGTTCGATGTCGATTGCATAACCTGGATCAACCATCGGTGCAAATTCATATAACGTATGTGAAGCTTTTCCATTATAGTAGGAACCAGACACAGTATTAGTTTCTATGCGAATCTGTTTAACATACACTATTTCAACAGGTAAATCAGATTCATAGAAGACACCTGGTTGAAGAACTTGTTTTGAAAATCCCAGCATTCGCCCAATCGAATCATCAGCTTCAAAACTGATACTTGTGAAACACTTTATTTCACATCTTAGGGTGTTCAGATTAGGTCTCAGAATCGAAGCTAGCTGCTTTTGTTCATGTGTTGCTGTAGCACCAACAAGTTCACTTTGAAGCAAGTTTTCCAAATGTGTTATTTCATATGCACCAGTGGGTATCGTGATGGTTCTCCAAGCAGCTCCTTCTTTTACATAAAATTGTTTTTACCTTTATATATGTTTGGTATGTTGTTGTATGTGTGAAAGCCTATCAAAGCAATAGCATAACTACCATCTGGATCCAATTCAATTGGTGGATCGTAGTCTGTTGACAGATGGGAACTGCGGTCTTTCAACACAAAGGTTTGCGACATGACTGATACACAGATGTTACTGTTTGAGTCTTTTATTTAAACATTTTAAACATAAGTGACCACAATTATAAGTATTATATGTTTGATACACATCATCATTATACATTAGAGTAGAGTCTTAAGGTAACGTTGCAACTCGACTGGTCGCTTTAAGTTTCCATATGAGTCAAAGTACTCAGCTGTGTTACCGCGTTTGCTGACTGCAACCCAATAACTGCCAGGTTCCTTGTTTGTTTGTAAATTCATGATGAACGGTTCATTTTTACGTGGTCCATTTGATGGTAGAGCATCTCGCATGTATACACCTCTAAAATATGGGATTTTCATTTTACCAGCAAATTTCACAAGATCTTCATTTGTTAGAGGTCTTGCTGGTAAACGACCTATTCATTTTTTGGCTTTTGCAGATACAACCCATAACTGCTACGTTGCTTATTCAGATACAGACCTTTGCCGAGTCTCTTGCATTTTGGTTTTAATTTCAAACTGCTGCCTCTCTTACCCATTGCGATAGATTCCATTGTTTAGTTGTCACGTTGTGCTCCCTCCAGTTTGTGCTTGGCTGCTTTAGCGTCGTTTACTGCCTTAGCAATACCAGCAGCACCACCACCCAGAGCACCAAGAGCTGATAGACTCCCAAACATCAGAGGTAACAGTGGAAGGAAGCCTCCGCTTTTGGGTATTGGAACAACTCATGGTTTCAGCATATTCTTACGTCCGCCAATCTCTTTAACGATTGCATGAGCGATATCAAACACAACATTCTCTGTTGGAATAAGGTTTCTGTCTTTTATAACTTCTCCAATCAAACTAAGAATGTTTTTAAAGCAAATTTTCTTCTTCGGTTTTGAGTTGATTACATCAAGACCCATACCAAGCTTTCTTTTAACTTTCATGGTGTTTGTAACACTCAAAGCGGCTAACTTTTTACCAAAACTTGCGTCCTTTGACTTGACTCTTTCCCACGCTCGGTTTTCCAACACTTCGTCGGCTCGATGCCTATCACTTAACTCTTTTGATTGATAGTAAGCGATGTCGTGGTCTCGACAAGCACGATCTGAAGGATTGATACTTTGATCGCCTCTAGCAAGACGTTGTTTAGTGCCCGGACCACAAAACTGATAACCAGGTATGTGTAACTCAACAGGTAGCTTGTTAATAGCTGTGTTTACATGACCTTTACCCTGTGACACCAACATTGATACTGACTCTACGACTCACTTGCATCTGTCTATATATTTATACTTACCAAAAAATATAGTTTAGTTTAAGTCAAGATGCGTACCATCAAACACGCTTCTGTCTTACCTATTACAAATATAGACAATGTTGTTTATACACATTCAGAACAACAACGAAGACATGGTCCTCTATGAGCAAACACAGTTAGATGTATCATATGTGGCCCGAGCGGGTGTGATAAGACAAATGTTATGCTGAGTTTATTGTTTGAACCGAACGGTTTAAAGTTTGATAACGTGTATGTATATTCAAAGTCTTTGTACCAGCCCAAATACAAGATGTTATAAAAAGTGTTGGACGCTACAAAAAGGTTACTATCCATATTGTGAAAACGATGAAATATTAGATCCAGCAGATGCCTTGGATAACTCTGTGTTTATATTTGATGATGTAGCTTGTGACAAACAAGATAAAATGAGAGCATACTTTAGCATGGGAAGACATAAGAATATTGATTCATTCTATCTCTGTCAAACATATACTCGAATACCAAAACATCTAATATGTGATACTGCTACTGTTTTGATTCTCTTCATACAAGACGAAACTAATTTAAAACACATCTACGATGACCATGTAACAACAGATATGGACTTTAAACAATTTAAAAATATATGTTGTCAGTGCTGGAAAGCTAATAAGTATGGTGTGTTGGTGATTGTAAAAGAAAACTATGTACACAAAGGGATATAGAAAGGGATTCGATAGCTATATATTAATCTAATTGGTTACAACCAACGACAGACAGAACAGACAGGACAGACAGAGCAGACAGTTGTCCAGCAGGACAGACAGCTGTCTAGCAGGACGGACAGCCTTCTGACAGGACAGACAGCTGTCTAACAGGTAGCTGTCGTGATAGATACCTAACACTATAGGTAGACATACAACCAATTCAAAGCTAGTACACCTTAAACCACCAAACAGTTTGTATCTCTTAGCACGACCAAATAACACGTGGTTTATATCAGGTCAACAGGTTGTTTGAAACAAATAACTTTAGCAAAATGGAGGTGATGGGTAATCAAGAGAGAAAAATTAAGAAAAAGATTTTACAACTTGCTGAAAACATTCGAAACAAAATTTAATGCTTAAGCTAGGCAGAGCTGAGAAGAATGAAGTCCTGCAACGTTTATCCAATTGTTGAGCCACTAAGTAAAATATCTAAAAACACATCAACACTCAAACTGCAGCCAACGGATGAACAAATCAAAGAAGTATTCTATTGATGATATAATAATAATAATAATAATAATAATAATAATGATTTTATTCACACAAAAAAATACAAAAATAATATAATATAATTCTTACATAAAAGTTGAATAAAATCCATAGAACCCACAAAAGTCAGAGACTTGTGCGTGGGTATTCTAAACTATATAACTAATGTTAAAAATTATCGCCGGTATAGAAAATGAAACGCTCTGTTCAATGCTTTGAGATCAACTAACTTTATTCTTATTGGACTACAACAGTGTTACCAACATTGTTTAGAGGGCGCTAAATTTTAAATATTCGCTATTAATTTTCAACACACCCACTTAGAGAATATGTAAAAATAAATTCATTATGCTAAACCTAAACACTTAACAAACTTATCATGCTTAACGCTAGTTAAACCTTTAGTAAACATATCAGCTGGCATCTCTGAAGTAGGTAAGTATTTTAAGACAATCTGATTTTTAGCAATAATTTCTCTTATATAATGGTGCCTTATGTCTATATGTTTACTACGCTTGTGATACATATGATTATATGACAGTTTCTGCGCTCCCATATTATCATTATAAACTACTACAGGTTTATCAACACCTATTAGATCTTGCAATATATTTTTTAAGTATATGGCCTCTTTAGCAGCCTCTGTGATTGCCATATACTCAGCTTCTGTGCTTGATAAGGCAACAGATATCTGCTTCCGACTTTCCCAAGAAATAGGACCATTTGACAGTAAGAAGCAAAAACCTGTGTAAGATTTCCTGTCCACATTGTCACTACCCCAATCCGAATCAACAAAACCTTTCAATTCAGTATCATTTTTTGAAAATTTTATTGAATAATCTGCAGTGCCCTTTAAATATCTCAAAATACGTTTGGCACACATCCAATGACTTTTGTCATAATTATTATTGAACTGACTTAAGTAACTTAAACTATAACTAATATCAGGTCTTGTTAATACTGATAAATACATTAGACTTCCTATTAAAGTCTGGTAGGGATACTTAGTTTTATTCTCTTCGGTCAAAACTACTTTTTTTAAACTAACTTTTGCCTCCATTGGCGTACATATAGCTTTAGCATCTTTCATGTTAAACTTATCTAACAATTTGAATATATAATCTTTCTGATTTAAAACAATATTTTTGTCCTTATCAATATTAACTGTCATGCCTAAGCACTCCTTAATTTTTCCCAAATCCTTAATTTTAAATCTAGACTTCAACTCTTTTTTCAAAAAATCTGTTTCTTTGATACTATTTGAAAATAAGAAAAAATCATCTACAAACAACGCTACAAGAATAAATACATTTTTAGATCTTTTACTATAAATGCAAGGCTCATAAGCTGATTGCACATAACCTAGCTCTAGTAAAACATCATGTACCTTTTTATTCCAAGCTCGTGACGACTGTTTCAGCCCATAAATGACTTTCTTTAACTTTAAAACTTTATTTTGATTCACATTCATACCTTCAGGCATTTGCATATATAAACATTCTTTTAAATCTCCATTTAAGAAAGCAGTCTGCACATCTAGGTGATATATATCTAACCCTAATTTAACAGCTAATGCAAATAACAGTCTCAAATTAGAAAATCTTATGACTGGTGCAAAAGTCTCATCGTAGTCTATACCTGGTTGTTGAACAAAACCTTTTGCCACTAGTCTCGCACGATACCTAATTTCACCTTCACAACTCACCTTTCTCTTAAGCACCCACTTACATGGCACTATTGTTGACAAATCATTAGGTAGGTCCACTAGTTCCCAGGCGTCGTTTTCTCTTAAGCTTTCCAACTCTTCTTTTATAGCTTGCCTCCACATCTCGGCATCTGGCCTGGAGAGAGCTTCTTTCAACGTAACAGGATCACTTTTAACTTCACAAGTATCTTTGCACATCATATAAGTCACAAAATCTTCATAACCTTTCGGTTTTCTTTCCCTGTCAGATTTTCTTATAGTTTCTGAAGTTGACACTAATTCTGTAGGTGTGTAATCACTATCTTCTTCTTCTTCTTCTCTGGAATATTCACTTCCTGAATCACTTTCAGAATTTGTTTCCGAAGTTACCTCAGTTTCAACACCCACTGAATCTTCAATTTCTAACAATTCATTATTATTTTCTTCTATAACAATTTCTAAACTCTTTTTTAAGTTATCATTTCTACTTGTTCCTTCCATAACTATCACATCTCTACATATTTTAACTTCATGCTTTTCATAATCATATAATCTATAGCCTTTTGTTTGTTCTTCATATCCCACAAAAATAACTTCTTTTGACTTTTTATCCCATTTTTGTCTTAAATTTTTAGGTACGTGCATCATTGCATGACTGCCAAAAATTCTCAAATGCTTCAAGTTTGGCTTTTTTCCATTCCATACCTCAAACGGTGTCTTGTCAATGCCCGAAGCGATCGATTTCTCAGGTACATCGCACAATGCACAGCTTCTGCCCAAAATTTAATTTCTAGATTTGCATCATATAGCATACATCTCGCTTTCTCTACTAACGTTCGGTTTAGTCTCTCCGACATACCATTCTGTTCAGGTGTATAACTGTTAGTAGTCTGATGTATTATACCATTTGACTTCAAATAATTTTCAAATTCATTTGAACAAAATTCTCCACCATTATCTGATCGTAAAAACTTAATCGACATATTCTTATGTTTTTCCACCATTGCCTTAAAATTTTTAAAACACCCAAATGCTTCATCCTTACTTTTTAGAAAATAAACAAAGCCCATTCGACTAAAATCATCTTCGAATGTTAAAAAATACTTGGACCCTCCTAGTGACTGTGTTTGCATTGGTCCACATATATCAGTGTGAATAATTTCTAACAATGATGAGGCCCTTGTACCAGTGTTTTTAAATGGCAATTTTGTTTGCTTACCTTCGCAACATGTAATACAATTTTTTAGATCAAACTGTCTTTGTCCTTGACATTCCATTCCTTCGACTGCTCCATTTACCATCTTGTTCAGGTACGCTGTATTTATATGCCCCAACCTTCTGTGCCACATCTGCCCCGTGACCAGAGCTACTGCAGGTGCTGCTACAGGAGAAACTTCCTCAGGTATATTTAACTTATACACACCTTCTTGCAGATTAGCTGTCGCAAGCAGTTCATTATCTCGATTGAAAATCTGGCAAATCTGGTAACCAAATATCACAGAATTTCCATTTTCAATAATTCGGCTTACAGATAATAAATTGGTTGTTAGTCCCGGCACACACATGACATCTGTTAGGGTAATATCCAAACACTGACTATCCACTAACGTTTTTAGTGCTACATCACCTGTACATTTAACTGCAAGTTTTTCTTTATTTGCTACCATGATCTCAGGAAATTTCGGATGATTCTTATTCTTCACCCAATCTTCATTTGTAGTGAAATGACAACTAGCCCCGGAGTCTACGTACCAATCTTTACGACTGAAGTTTCCATTTGAAAACACCACATTAAACAAATGTTTGTTTTTTGATGACGCGGCATTGCCACCACTAGCTAATTGTTTTAGTTTTGGACACTGACTTCGAAAATGCCCCTTTTCTTTGCAATTCCAGCAAGTTACATTTTCTATTAAATTTTAAATTCGAATTTGCTTCATGTCCATTTTTGTTAAATTTGTCAGTTTGCGGAAGCGCCGTTCGTGTCCTCCTGTGTCGATAACTTGAACTTGAATTACTACCAGCAGCAAACGCCATCCCACTGCCAGTATCTGTACTATCCATATCTAGAAGCTTCGACTTAATGGAGTCAACTGTCACTTTCTGCCCGCTATTATCAATAGCCATCACCATCGGTTGATATTTTTCAGTTAAACCGGCTAGCATGATAGAACCTAAAAGTTCATCTCCGATATCTAAACCCGTACCACTTAACTTTTGTCCAGTATCAACTATTCGATTAACATATTCCGTCATAGAGTCACATTCATCAAGACGTGTTGAAATTAACTTTCGCAGCAAACTTATTTTACGCGTTTGCCCGGAATCGTCGAATAAATTATTTAACGTCTTCCACAATTCCACCGTGGTTTTTGCATCTTTTATATGTACAAACAATGACGAGTCTAATGTTAATATTATTTTAGCCTTCGCTTTTGCATCGTGATCAGGAATCACCTCTGTAGTACACTTAGATAAACCTTCAAGTACTAGAAAGTTTTCAACAGCAAAAGACCATTCTGCGAAATTTTCGCGGCCTTTTAGTTTCGGCACATTCACTATGTAATTATTCGATGCCATTTCCGTTAACGTTCTCGCGAAACACACAACGTTATACTTCACAATTCTTTACCGGCATTCCCAGCTAATTGCACACGTGGCCATTAGCATCTGGGCCCCATAACCTGTTAAAAATTATCGCCGGTATAGAAAATGAAACGCTCTGTTCGATGCTTTGAGATCAACTAACTTTATTCTTATTGGACTACAACAGTGTTACCAACATTGTTTAGAGGGCGCTAAATTTTAAATATTCGCTATTAATTTTCAACAACTAATAAATGTACATTCCTACAAAGCACAATGTTAGGATAGGAATTCTTGTAAAAAAAAAACCATAATCTAGTAGAGTGAAACATGAACAACACACACACAGACAGATTCATATTCATATACACACATACACATACAGGCGTGCATACACACATATACACATACACACATGTACCCACATGTACCCACACATACACACATACATACACACACATATATACACACATACATACACATACATATATACACACATACATCCAGATATACCTACATTCCCACATACTCATCACAAAAGAACACAACATCTTTAGAAAATATTAGCTGATCGTTTCATGTATTAATCTACGTGCGCTTGTGCGTGACCATCTCAAAATCCAACTCTTGAGGTTTTTTTTAAAGAGTCTTTCAT
This sequence comes from Tillus elongatus, assembly GCA_964006375.1. Classification (NCBI taxonomy): domain Eukaryota; kingdom Metazoa; phylum Arthropoda; class Insecta; order Coleoptera; family Cleridae; genus Tillus; species Tillus elongatus. The sequence goes on from OZ023262.1 coordinate 218,021,176, forward strand.
TGTCTGTGAATTTTATTTCCGTGGGAAGACAATTGAAAAGTCTCGGGCCCAGCTGAAGGTGAGAACGACGAGTTAGTACTTTGTGGAATCTTGAGACAACATTGGCTGATACAGTAGAGCGTGTACTGTAGTTGTGGACTGTATAGAATAGTCTTTTCCGATTTCTGAATTGCCAAATCCCAACGGCTCCAAGATAAATTTGGAACACATCTGGAACTTGCATCTCATCATAAAGACGTTCAGATGGGTAAGTGTAAGATCTTTTACCAATTATCTTAAGCACCCATTTCTGTGCCACTTCTAATCTTTTTATCCGAGTCTTTACCGCTCCTCCCCAAACTAGACTGCCATATAAAAGGTGGGTCTCGACAAGAGACTGATATAGGATTCTAAGTTGTGCGGGCTCAAATACGTCTTGATATAGTTTAAATCTGCTACTTAAAAAGCGAATTTTTTTTACCAAGCTGTCGATGTGGGCGTCCCACCTTAGATGACAGTCTATTTCTACACCCAAATACTTAATTTTTTGTGCAGAACATATTTCCAGTATTTTATCGCCATCAGCAATCCGAAGAGACAAAAACAAGGGCAAGGCATTTGGATAGCTAGCAAAAGGCAAGTATTTTGTCTTAGTGAAATTAACTGTTAATAATTTTGAACTAAACCATTGCATTATATCTCCCAAATCGTTTTCAGCTTTTCTTTTCAGTTCGCTCCAAGTTTCCGCTTTATAAAATATTGCAGTGTCATCAGCGAAACCGACAATATCTCCTTCAGATGTCTGTAAAAACAACTCATTTATATAGATGTTGAAAAGGAGAGGCCCAATGACAGTGCCTTGTGGAACCCCACATTCCACCTGTCTCTGAGAACTAGTATATTCATCCACCCTAACATACTGTCTCCTTCCCCTAAGATAGCTTCTAAGCAATTGATAAATATTTCCCCTAAACCCAAAACTCTCCAATACCTCCAATAATTGTTCGTGATCAACCGTGTCAAATGCTTTTGCGAGGTCTATAAAAACACACAAGCAGGGTGTACCGGTGTCCATCTCATTCACAATATTTTCCGTCATGTGAGCTATCGCATCCTGAGCTGACTTTCCCTCACAAAAACCATATTGACTCTGTGACAGCAATCCAAACCTATTTAAATAACTATTCATTCTAGTCCGCATAATTTTCTCAAAAATTTTTGCCACATTAGATGTCAATGATATAGGTCTATAATTCTGCATGTGTGTTTCATCACCACCCTTATGCACTGGAACCACAGCGGCAACCTTAAGTACATCGGGGAAGGAACCACCCTCAAAGGACATATTTATCAAATATGCCAGTGGAGGTGCAATTATGTCTGCTAGACTTTTCAAGATGTCACTTGTTATCCCATCTGGTCCAGGTGATTTTCCCGACTTGAGTGACTTTATGACTTCTCTAACTGGACTGGACTCTCGCCTGGACATACCCCATCAAAAAAACAAGATGTTAAATTACTTGTTGTCCTCTTTTGGCGTGTTGTTTTCCTAATAGTTATTTTTTGCGCTAAATTTATACATACGTTAATAAAATATTCGTTAAACTTGTCTACGATAATGGACCCATCATTTGTCGTGTGGTCCCCATATTTCATTTCACCAATGCATTTCTTCTTTCCTTTACTGCTTATACTGTTGACACAATTCCAAATGCCCTTTGAGCTGCCTTTATTCCGCTGAAGCATTTCAGAGTAATATGCCTTTTTTCTGAGTTTTATAACTGTATTCAATTTATTTCTATATCGACAGAATTCATTCCGTAAATTATCATTATTTGGCTGTCGCTGCAGTAGCCTATACAATGCATCTCTTCTGTTACAAGCGTTTACGATACCTTTTGTGACCCATTGCTTTCTAATAATTTCCTTCCTTTTAAGTGTTTTCCTATAAGTGTTTTGTTCTATATTTGTCACTATTCTTTCTATGAACTTTTCGGTCACTGTGTTGACATCTGTTGCACTATAGACATCTAACCATGATTCATTGCAGAGTTTTCTTCTCAAGCTGGTCGTATTTAGATAACTTATTTGTCGTATTTCATTTTTTTCCGCCTTTATAGAGAGGCGCGATATTACTAAGGTAATACTGTAATGATCGGTAATACTGGTCTGTATGATCATGGGTGTTATCTCAATCGAAGGGTTTGCTGGATATTTGACAAATATATGATCAATACAGCTCTCACTTGTGCCATATATACGTGTTGGTTTATTAACCATAGAAGTAAATCCCTGTGATGCCAGTATACTCAAGTAATTGTCGCTATTTTCCGATTGATCAAGAATGTCAATATTAATGCCTCCAGCAAACACATGTATTTCAAAGTGAGCCCTGCAAGACCTTAAGTAATCAAACAAGGCTTCATTGAACTCATCAAGCGAAGAAGCGGGGGACCTGTAAACCGCTGTAATACATATTGGCTTCATACCTCCACTCAATGTAACTTCCAAACACTTGAGACATCCTAGATTTATAATAGTGCAATCGCTTTTATAAACAGACTTTGCATACACTATTACGCCATCGCTCCTATTTAAGTTACCATTACTGTAGAAAATTTCGTATCCTGGCAAGCTGTAAATTTCCACATCTACAACCCGCCAAGTTTCTGTCAAAACGATGACGTCAAAACTCTATGTAAACTGTCCAATTAACACTTTGAATTCATCAAAGTTCTTTGCTATGCTTCTAATGTTTGTATTTAAAACTCTAAAATTTTCATTTTGCTGCTTATCGATAGCAATATTTGCTTCCTCAATACGTTCCACTACTTTAGTCTCAACCGTTCTAGCAGAAAAGTTCCTAATATATTGATCCATATTAACCTATACAATAAAACAAACTACAGATGCAACAAAAACGATGACTATGGAAACGTAAAACACAGATACTACAGACATACACCCACCTAGCGTTGATATGTATACAGTAATTTTTTAAAACCAAAACAAAAACAACCACAATTACTAGGATACATAAATAAAAATAGATCAGTTACGTACAGAAGCAAACAATCTATAACAACTAATAAATATAATCTATAAATACAAAAAAAATCTAAAAATTGACATAAATATAATAAGCTATATAATAAAATGCATAATACAATTACAACTATTAAATAAAAGAAACTACACATGCAATAAAAATGATGACAAAACAAACGCAAAATACAGACACTACAGACAATCAGAATATCCCAAAACAGGGCAAAGCCGCAAGCAAAACGGCAACTGGTAATATATTAATTGACTATACCGTTTCGGTAAATCTATTTTGCTGAATATGATCGTGTTATCTTAGGAGATACTTTGCTTGCAGCTTGTGAAGAAGATGGTACCTTTGATCTTGCAAGATTTTTACTGGACCTATCGGAGCGTTCCGTTTTCTTGACCTCACACACTTGTGCGTCGTTTTCTTCTAAGCCAAGTTCTTCTAGTAATATTTTTTGCCTTCTCCGAGGATTGGGAGTAGATGGTGCACTATTTACTAGCCCTACCTGTTGAATCTCAGAATCTTCACTATCTGTTTTAACAAGATCTTCCACTCTGTATAATTCACCATTTACTACAAGTTTTTGGCCTCTTATATGTGCCTGATAACCTTTTTCTCTTGCACTCTTTAAATGCTTATTTAGTATCTTGTTTACTTGTCTATCTTCAAGGCAACGGTCGTGAGTAATCGTAATTTTTTTTCCTTTGAGTTTATGGCAGTTTTTGAGAATTGATAGCTTTTTCCGATACGATACAAACTCCACTAATATGGGAGATTTGATATTGCTTTTGCCTATCTTATAAATGTCGCTGATATCTGCATCCACTACAGCAACATTAAGTTCATGATTAAATAAATCTAAGACTGTTTCCAGTAATTCATTCTCATTTATATCGGCGTCAAAAATTACTATATTATTTTTTCTTGTATTTCTTTGTAATCTTATCACCTGTTCTTGAAGGTCACGATTTTTATCTTCCAACTCCTTTACTTTCAGTCTATATGTTGCTATTGACTGGTTTATTTCAGCTTTAAAATTTTCTATCTGTGTAGTGAGATGATTTTTAATATCTGCTGTCTTTTCTTCAAATTGTTCTCTTAGACTTACAAACAAACTTTTCATGTATTCCTTTTGTGAGTTACTAAATTCTGTCATTATTTTGGATCAGACCATATATAAACAATAAAATAAAATAAGTGCCTGAGCGTATCACTTTAGTCCTATATCTACTATATTGATAAGATATGTATTCTTGACTGAGATAAAAACCTCATGTATTTCATAAAATTTACTCTATTTTCTCTATTTCTTTTGCCTTTAGAGACACTTGTTTTCTTAGAAAATATAATAGGCTGATTACTTACAGTTACTAGTGCCTTTCTATCATGTTTTTAAAATTTATTTTGCTCCAAAAACTGGCATTTTCTGACCATTTAAAGCACTCACTTGAAAACGTATTTACACTTCGCACATGAATTTATGTATATACCAGAAAAGAAACCCAAAGTCGAGTTCCTTGAAGATCATGAAGTTTTTGAAGCCGAACCAAGGGTGGAGACAAGTTAAAATAAAAGTCGTTAAGATTACTGTTTTATTTCTCCATATGGTTACATATATATTACAATTAAACTCAGCAGACAATTAAAAATTATGACGTAAATCAATAATATCCTGAATAATCTTCTCCTTCATCATCTATCTCCATTAATTTCACTTAAATTTCTTTAAGGTTATCCTTGTATTTTTGATTAAATTCGCCCACGAAAAAATAAAAAATAATTTGGTTGCACTTTTCATAGAAATGATGGGATATCCCAACAAGCTAAATTTAATATTAAATCTTTGCAAACATATGTACCACATATCAAGAGGTTTACAGTCTGAGCTCCACCCATTTTTACTAAGTATGTAGCAGTTGTGGGCGATAAGTGAGCTGGCTTTGATGGAACATTTGGAAAGACTGTATTCCGGCCATCCAATGTGTACCTTTAACTTACTGTTGTAATATGCAATTAACTCTTTGCTTTTCTTATTTTCCAACCAATGACTTAAACTTTTCTCACCATTTTTAGTTTTGTTTAGTTTAGTTGCATTGAAATAACCAGTACCCTTATTGAAAATTAATTCAAAGTCTCCAAATAAACCATACCAGAAGTTGTATTTAATTTGCTGGTAGCGCACATCACTTACTGTAGCCATTTTAAACACACTACTGAGCACTTGGATACGTTAGAGTTAACTGAAGCACGTCTTACTTCTAATACAACTAAATGTTGAATGAGCTTAACAGTGTGTACTGAACAATTTATAGATGCTGATACCACCATGGTTTGAAGCTGTATTTATTAATATTTATTTTCAACCACATTAGTTGTTCCAACATCCATCCGCTTTCAGCTTCTGCAAACTCCAAAGCTTTCGACGAATTCCTTAAATATATTTTCAAAATTAGTTGAAACTGTAAGATTTTTGTTTCTAGTATTGAATGACTTCATTTCTTTTCTATTTCGACATTGGAGCATATACAAACCAAACAATTCTAGATTCATTTTAATTTGATTATGTTTAGCTAAAGCAGTTTCAATCAGATGGAACACTTTATGTCTTATTTTTTCCCTAAACTGTTTAATATTAATACCTTTTTCGTATATACGATAAGTGGCCATTCTATTTTTAAAAGCTTGAGTTATGCACTTGGTCAACTTGCCATGGCTCACATATTTTTGATTTGTGGGCTTCACAGCGCAAATGACCAGAAAATGCTCTCTTTTTCACTTATAACGAGAATGATTCACAGTATTTCATCTTAACTACAAGTGTTTAACTAATGAATAAAACACACATATTCAGTTTATATGTTTTTATTAACAAATATGTTTATTATAGATACCTTTAAGTACAGTGCTATATTTAAAACAAAAGTACATCAGCATAAATATTGCAAGACACACAAGAAAACCAGTTGATATAAACATGGGAATATAATTTGGGATAAACAGATAGGAATTATTCAATACAAGAGTTCTCCAATCAGATGACTCACCACGGCTGCCATTAGCAAACAGAAACATAAGTTTGTAACGCACCACTTGAGACTTGCTTTTGGACATGTTGTACATTGAAAGTGGCAAAGGTTCATCATTGTGTAGATGGGTTGTTGGAAAACCAGACCATTTCATGCAATCGTCGATGTCGAAACAGATTCGTACTTCTTTTAAATTTGGTGGTTTGTAAATATAAAACACATTTTGACCAGATCTACTAGATGTTGCACTGCATCTTCGGTTAAATAAAAAGTAATAGAGTTATCTGAGGTTGATATACCTTTACTGTTTAGTATTTTAATTGGTTTGATATTACATATTCCAATATTTTCTGGTTCAATTTCATTACCTTTGGTAAAGTACTCTTCAGCTGTGTTTTTCAATGTTGAAATAAAATAATCCCATTCCCATGAGCCAGATGAGATTGTTATATTTGGATTTGGTGGATATGGGTTTGTATTCACAATCTTGATTATTGGTATCAATCCGGCAGCTTTTGATATACCAATTGCGATACTTAGAGATGGATTAACAGCATACCTTGCTTCCAGCAACATTCTACTTTCTTGTTTAATCTCATTAATATGCTGGTTAGTGCTGCAGCAATTTGACCCCAATAACAATCTTCACAAACGTCCTTATTAAGAGGTCTGAAGACCTCAGGTCCGTCGTTAACATCAACACCATACATGTTGAACAGAACAAGTACACTAATATATAACTGCTGTGAGTAGACTGCAGAAAAAGACTGATGTATGTACTTGCTTGCCACCTAATGTTTTTTATATACTTATATCCCCCACTTTTGAATTGATATTGAAGCTTATTTAACCGGTTATTGAAGCTTATTTAACCGCCATCGTTGTTTGTAGAAGTTGTAGAAGGTCACATACATTTATATTTGAAAACATATGACTCATTTCCTGTCACATGAATCGAAATTCAGATTGTATTCGAGGTCACTCTCAATTTGCAGCTGTGAACTGTTGAAGGTTGCCATGTTGCCACATGTGAGAGGTATATTTAACATGTCGGGCTGTCGCATATTCTTAATTTCAACTGATTTTACACATTTTTTGAATTCTGCTTACCAAGCCGAGTAAAATGATACCCCACACACAGGGTTTAGGCCCGAAACTGCAAAAGTTTAATTTGCGCATGCGCATATGCCATATTTGAATTCTACTCATCGAGCCGAGTAAAATGACACCTCACACATAGCGTCTAGGCCAAAAACGAAAAAGTTTGGTTTGCGCCTGCGCTAACCACCATATTCCGAAACGTCACTATATGCAAAAATCAAAATAGCGGAGTCTCTTACTTTGACAGGTGGCACCAACTACCGTTTAAAGTTCTAAATTTTTTCAATTTTCTCGCCAACAACCGCCATCTTGGCCGCCATCTTGAATTACGTCATCTCAATTTATAGCTTATATCACACTAAATACAACTGCTATATTTGTTTTGTCACACGCATGCTCAGTAGCGGGAGGTGGGCGCAGAACATACCATCTATACCTACTAGCGAATTTTCGTCCAAAACATTGTATAGTTTCATTATACAGTATATTGAGCTGCATCTTATAAAATTATTTTGACAATCACAATTCCATACAGTATATTGAGCTGCATCTTATAAAATTATTTTGACAATCACAATTCCATACAGTATATTGAGCTGCATCTTATAAAATTATTTTGACAATCACAATTCTATAAGTCGCTGTTGATACAAATTTTTTGTTGTTTAATGGAACACCCCGAATGTTATTGCATTTCTCATCGAATTATAATGTATGTTTGTAAAAAAATTGATAGCGTTAATTGTTTTCGACTTATTTCAATTGTTTTGCAACTTTTCAAATTTTGGGCATATATCAAAGATTATGATACAGCGTTTTTACTGAATGGAGCTCCAGTCCATTCCACCGAAGAAGTATAGCAAAAAGCACCTTAATGTTCGAAGACAGGTGGATAAGGCGGTTAGAACCATTGAACTAGCCTGCAACATCTCCAGATTTGACCCGTTTAGACTTCGTTTAGACATACCTTTGGGGACATATCAAACATCAGGTCTACTAAACACCGGTGAGAACACACGTGTGAGCAGCATTTGACAGACTCTCCTTAGGAAATACGAACAGCAACATTGGAGGGTGTTTCTTCACGCTCAACAAAATGCTTGAATGCGAATGGCCATTATTTCGAGCATTGATAATAATTTGTTTCTTGTTTTTTTACATCTATGTTTTGTCGTTTGAGGTAAATGTTCTCATTTGAGGCAAATGTTGTCATTTGAGGTAAATGTTGTCATTTGAGGTAAATGTTGTCATTTGAGGTAAATGTTGTCATTTGAGGCAAATGTACTTTAACACTCTGCAAGTTCTGCTAAGAACTTTGTCACAGTTTCCATGTATAAAAAATAAAATAAATTCTTGATTTGTATAATCACTATGTTCGTTGTCATTCATTTTAATTTTTTTGGCACAAATGCATGATTTAGAAATAACAAAAGAAGTTTCAAAAAGCTGATTCTTAAAAAAATATTTGCAACCATGCACAGCATTCTCGACCTGATGGGTAAACAATTAAAATTTTACGTTTTTTGGAAAAAACTCTAAAACGATTTGATTTAGGTGTAGGAACATGTAATATCATTTTGTAATAATTTTTATCACCAATTCGATTATGTAACGAAAAATAGGCCATTCTTTTAAAACAAAAATAATTGCTAAAAGTATAACAGCTTTGTAACTAAAATATTTGTTGCAGCGCTTTGACTTATACCCGTAGTCGCTTTTAATTCGTTATTTAAATCAAATGTCCTATCAAACTACATGGTAGGGATGCAGCTTAAAATCCTTTAGAATGCGGAACACTGTAATGTAACTTGTATACCCAAGTGTGAAGAGATGTTTCTAATGCTCAAGTGCGGATCCACTTGCACGTATGCGAGAACGGTTACAATGTTATCCTCACGTCTTGCTGGACGTCTCCTGATGGGCATTGGAATGGGAAGTACACTACCCGCCTGTCCCTGACGTTCTGCCAATATCATAAACATATTTTTGCCGTGGGGTTTTCGTTCTGGGTACCTGACAGCACATTTACGTTCCGCAAGAGGAACATTTTCAACACACTGGAAATATACGGCAAGCATATCATAAGCCTCGGCATTGGTATAAGCCATTTTTAAAGATGTAGCACAAAATTCGAAGAAGAACAAACTCAAAATTCACAAAAACCAAGCGAATGTTAAGAGAACTTATTAAAATTTGATTAAAGTGACATTTCGTAGGTTCACATAGGCTCCACTATAGTTTTGTAGTTTGTCGTTTTGGTTTGGAGTTTCATTTTGCTTGACCAGAGTAACGAGTTCAGTAAACAAACAGCGTTTTTTGCTGGTTGTGCCCTATTTTTGATATAATTTTTTGTTGTTCCATCTTCCGAAATAATGCTTCCCAAGTATATAAGTTCGCTACATTTTTTTAGTCTATGCAGTTGTAATTCTGAGTCTTCTTCATGCGCGTCTCCTGTCTTCAGATATTCTGTTTTAGCGATCTTTATATTTAGACCCCATTTCTCATTTTCTTCGCTTAATTTTCTAAACATATAATCTGCGTCATTCTCATCATTCTCTATAATTATCCGGTCGTCAGCGAATAAGAGAGTTGCTAAGCATTGTTACTCCATCTGTATTCCCATTTATGATGTTTTCGTTCTCCAGTTTTTGATGGCTTGACTGGTCTTCTATATCTTCTATGATCATTTCATTTCTTTGTTTCAATGTCCTGCCGTACAACCTCCCCATTGCATTTGTCACACCTCTGCCTCTATAATTTTGGCAAACCCTTTTATCGCGCTTTTTATGAATGGAGCTTATATATGCTACATTCCAGTCTTCCGGAATGTTATCACCGTTTATTAAGCATTTATTAAATAAGTTCGCCAGATTTTCAAGTAGTATATGTGGTCCGTACTTGACTAACCTAACGGGGATGTTGCCGGGTCCTGGAGCTTTTCTGTTTTTTTTTATCTTTCCAAACTTTATTTATTTCTTACATGGTTATTCCGATCACTTCTTGGTTTCTGGCTGTTTCGATGTTTATGTTTGTTATTTGGAATTGTTTTCTATTTTCAACAAGCAGTATTTTATAATGGTCTACTCATTATTTAACACTTATCAGGCTTAATTTGCCATTCTGTCTTCCTTACTTAGTCAAGTCTTTTATAGTTCTCCATGCTTCGGTCACTTTTTTCCCACTATACATCTGTCCACTTCCACGCATTTCAGCTCCGACACTTCATTCTTACTCTTCTGGACGTTCTGCTATTTGCTCCGCTACATGTCTTTAGCCAGATGCCATAAGCTTTCTTTTTGTTTTCAAATAGGCCACCTATATTTTCACTCTGGGTTTCATTTCCTCTGTTCTCCTTTATAACCGAACGCTTCTTTTGCCGCTTGTTGTATGTAATTTTTAATCTGTCTATATAACTGCTCTGCATCTGTGCTCATATTCTTTATTATTGGTAACTTGTTAACCAGTCTCAGTTTGACTATTGTCTGAGGTTTTCTAAATTATATTTACATTCATTCATATCGCTCTGCTGTTGTCGATAATTGTGGAGCATGTTATATATCTTTCTGTAGTTCATTATTATGTTGATTACTAGATGGTGATCTAATCCGCGTTCTGGTCCAAGGTGTGCCCTCACGTCCGTTGTCTTCAGATTTGAATACTGTTTTTTGGATGACATAATCAATTATAGAACGCAACCCTCTAGTTGCGTGTATCCAAGTAAACTTATGGATATCTTTATGAGGGAAATATCCACTCATAATTTCTAGAGACATGATCTCACAAAAGTTTCTAAGGCGCATTCCATTATCATTGGTTGCAGATTCTCCATACCTTCCTACCACACACTGTCATTTTCTATTCCAATTCTTCCGTTTAGGTCTCCTAGTATAACTGCCTCTTTATTGTTTTTGATGTTGGTCAGTACAGTTTTCCGTAGAGTGTATCTTTCAAGGTCATATCAGCATCATCGCTGGCTGCATATACCCCAACTATTATAATTTGGTGGCCGTTTTTATTTAATTCAACAGTTATTTTCTGTTAATCTATTTCATCCCAGCTTTTGATACACCTTTTAACGCTCTCGTGGGATATATATATATATATATATATATATATATATATATATATATATATATATATATATATATATATATATATATATATATATATATATATATATATACATACATGTCCCGTATGGTTATATTCGAATTTTGTTTGCATATAGTAGGCTTAATTCTAAAGCAAAAAACACAAAAGGGGTAGTTTGATTTTTATTCCTTTCGAAGTTACAAGCTTGACAAAACTAATTTTTTGGAATAATAAAAAATATGTGAATACCAGTTGTATTTGTGGTTTCGAGTTGCTGATTTATCATTTTAAATGTCTTACCAATTTTCTAGTGAAGAGTATGCGGATATGCACTTCATTTATGGTTTTTGTGACGAGAGTGCACGTCTTCATTTACCAGACGCAGTAGCAATCTGAGAAACCTGCATCGGTTGGAACTAGAAAATCCCAAAGCTATACGTGCTTCTATTTATGAGCATGATTTTTCCGTGAACGCTTGGGCTGCCTTGATCGATAATTTGCTAGTTGCTATAAGATTAAATGTTGCCAATTACCTACAGTTCTTTACTGACGACTTGCCATCCCTTTTAGAAGATGTTCCCCTGATTGAAAGAAGAGACATGTGAATTCAAATGTATAAGGGACCAGTACATTTAGGAATTGAGGTCCGGACTTTATGAACAACAATTATCCACAATGGATTGGTCTAGGGGCAGTTATAGCAGGGCCGCCTTGATCTTCTAATCATAATCTTTTAAATTATTATGTTTGGGGGAAAATCAAAGATTTGGTATAGCTACGCAAAAGCTTCAAACAAAATGATTGGAATCATTGGAGCTTATTTAGTAGGCTGTTCAATAAACAAGGGAAAGCCAGCGTGAAATAAGAATTGTCGCTTGAACCATTGACACATGAGCATTTATTATGTATTTAGCAAGGACGAGGGCATTTTCAATAGACAATAGATTGAAGATTTGTTAAATAAGTCCAGATTTGTTTGGTTTTAGAACTTAAATCTCGTAATTAATAATTTCTTAGGCCTGTAACTTCGGAAGAAATAAAGATCGAATTACCACCTTTGTGTATTTTTTTGTCTTAGAATTAGGCCTTCTATATGCTCACAAAATTTGAATATAATGATACGGGACACCCTATATATATATATATATATATATATATATATATATATATATATATATATATATATATATATATATATATATATATATATATATATATATATATATATATGTATATATATGGGGCCTTTTTCGCGCTTGGAGAAATTTTTTACCTGCTTAGATGAGTTCGTGAGCCATCCCAATCAACCTGGTTTTTCAAAAAAAAAAGTTTTTTCTCAAGAAAAATTTATATTTATAAACTAATTAATCCGGACCTTTAAAAATTATTGGCTGAAGGATTAACAGCATACTACAATCCTCCGCATTTTACAACTTATAATTATTTTGTTCTTTTTCATGATTCTAATATTTTTATGAAAATTTGCTACCAGAACACACTTCCTGCATGCAGACTTTTTGTTTTCGGTATGGATTCTGGAGATACAAACTCAATACAAAAACTACTTTACATGGTTGTTAGAAAATTTTACCAGAGTGATATGAATAAAAGAATCCAATGACTACGTAAAAGGAAAGGGCCTTCTAATTGAGACATTAATTTGATGAATAAATAATAAACTTCAGTCTTTAATCTCACAGTGGGTTATTCCTTAGCATTATTAATAGCTACAAGAAAATCGAAGTGAACATTTTCTATTCCCTAAATCAAATCCCAGCCCGATAACTTTACTAGGCGCCAAAATAATTAAAACCACAGGTGGTTGCGGAAAAACATATTATGGACCACCTCGTAAGACAGCTTTGTAACTAATATATTTGTTACAATGCTTTGACTTATGCCAGTAGTCGTTTTTAATTCGTTATTTAAATGAAATATAATGTAACTAGAGCAAATAAAGGTGTGTGCATATATATATATATATATATATATATATATATATATATATATATATATATATATATATATATATATATATATATATATATATATATATATATATATATATATATATATATATATATATATATATATATATAGGCTGTCCTATTTATGCTTCATAACAATCCGTTTGTCGTATAATATTTTTCACTTGGACGCTTGTTGATTGAAATACAGGGTGTTAGAGTTCTACAAAAAATAGTGCAGCGAATTGAATCATAACTTCCACATAGCTGTGATAATCTTCTCTCCTCAGAAAGACATTCTCATGTAATGAATTTAGGGTCCCTGACTTGACCACAGAGAAAATATTCATATTCCTTTACCCATAAACTTCTGAAACGTTATACTACTCAAGTTTTAACGAAAAAAATGTATTTTGTCACCAAATCACCCATCACTTTACTCCTCCCCCTAAAGTGATCTTACCCAAAAATAACTCGAAGCGGGTGCGAGGGGGGTGGAGTCTCTTGGCCGTGCCTCGCACTGGTTAATCTCGAGTCTCTTGATTGATCGGTGCGCGGCTTAGCTACTGGACTCCTTGAGGCTGCCTCCACGTGGCGCCCCTGAAGTGACTGTCGGCAATGGGTGAATACCTAGGGCTGACGGTCTACTAAAGCTTTTCTCCCTCTCACACACGTCATACACAAACGCACACAACACATACACAACACACATAGATCGGGTTGAGGGCGCCTCTGGCTTAGGTGTGTACTTCGAGGAGGGACTCTGAGCGGAGCCTGCTCTGGACTGGAAGCGCTCTGAAAACCAAGTCCGGTACACCTGGCGCCGTTTGGACAGTACAGGGGCCCACTCTTGCCTTGGCCGGTGTAGGGGGCTGCCCTATCAGCCATTCGAAAAATGCTTGATCGTGTCAGCAGCACCGGATAGCTCCGGAACAGCGGGTTAGCTGCGCTCTTCGGGTTGCCACGGCGCACAGTGGGTTAGAGGTGGAAAAAATATATATTTATTATATATGTCATATAAGCCATATTATTTTCTTTTTGTGTTCTTAGAGAGTGAATGTGATTTATTTTAGCTATTATATTCGAATTCACTTTCAGTTGACATAACTTCATGTGTTCAAAGTTACATAAAAATCGTACTTAAAAAAATCTGGAAAAGTGCTTTCATGTTCAACGTTAATTTTTGTATAAGAAATGGCTTAATGGGTTTAAGTATTTTTACCGAGTAAGTAGGGACCTTACTTCATATATATATATATATATATATATATATATATATATATATATATATATATATATATATATATATATATATATAATACTAAATTATAAAAAGTTTAATAAAAGAGTCATGCCAAATTTCGCACAGTTCTACTATGAAATTTTTTTTAGTTCTCACAAAGTCTTAGAATTTTAACTACTAGCTACATGGACCTACATGTTCTAACAAGCTTAATTCTATTATCTGTACTTTGACCTAAGTGATAAGGCAGAAATCAGCTGCGTATATATGCGGATAAATACATAGTTGGCAGTGCGTCTTTTTGCTGAGGGAGCGGGCGTTATAACAAAACCATAATTGACTTGGTATTTCACCCTGTATAACAATAAGCATGGAAATTTGACTTTCCTGTATATATAACCTCAGAAGGATCAAGTAATTGTTCTGTGAGGAAAAAGCAATTGATAAAGTTTTTAGATGTCAATTTAGGTCTTTTATAAGATCTGAATTGAGGATGGTCTAGTACTCGGTATTTGTTTTTCTTAACATTTTTAGATCGTAGATTTAAAATATATATTATGCTAAAATATACGTACTACCATTACCATTTGCAAAAAAAAAACAACAACATATAAATGAAATATTCGAACATTTTGTGATACAGGATTTTTTCCGAAAGATGCCGATTCTGACACACTGTGCGGCGTGGCCGCAGAGCCGCTCTTAACAGAATCAAGTCTCATCACGGACAAAGCGTTGGCGCGCGGTGGCGTGATCTCCCGTATCCATACGCTCACTAAACCACAAGCAGACTCTCACACAAAATGACAACCAAAGCAACGATGGAAGAAAGGGTTAGACAAGAAGATGGTAACGTGCCAAAAACTAGACAAGGTTTTCCGAGAAAATTTTGAGTTTTCTTTCGAATAAAATTTTTTTCTCCGGAAATTACAAAGCTATTTTAATGAAATTTGGTGGAGATGTTGTCTTGAGAAAGACATTACTACATATTAAAACTAAACTTTGTAAGTTTATAGAAAATTGAGTTTTCCAAATTTTTAGTTTTCTTTCGAAAAAAATTTTTTTCTCCAAAAATTACAACGTTATTTTAATAACATTTGGCGGATATGTTGCCCTGAGAAAGGCCTTACTACGTACCAAAATTCAACTTTCTAAGTTTATTGAAAATTGAGTTATCCAGGTTTGAAGCATTTAATACAAATTCACTACCATAACGTTTTTTATCAAATTTATTTAATTTGATTTGATTGGCCTCGAGATTTTACTCATTTGGCCATCAATAATTATATTTTGGCAGGTGTGTAAATAAAGAGGTTCGTTGGCCAGGAAAATCAGACCTGTTTTTTCGGGAACATCTTAAGTTTACTTTCGAAAAATGTTTGTACATTTTAAAACAATTAAGTTATTTTAATCAAATATGATACATTGTTTTTACTATATTAGGTTATACTAGTAACCAAATTTGCTGCCTTTCATAACAAAAACATACTGGCCATTAGAAGCCTTTTTATGAAAATGCCCTACCATAACGCACTTGCTGCGTACTGCCTTTTTTATATAGGAAAACTACCTTAAATCGCTACTCTTTTGCCACTCTAACCTGCCATAAAGCGTTATTTTAGATTTGTCTTTTTCGTTTACGATAAGCAGACCTGCAGGTATGTTTCAAATATTTTCAAACGTTTGTAGTTTTCATTCAGGTTAATAAATAAGATTTGCATGGTTCATGTGATATATATTTAACTTTAGCTTTAATATTTGTGTAATGTATTCATTTACAATACTATTAGCGACATAATATGTGAATTTTTACTACATAAAACACCCCACTATGTTGTGCATAAAAATCCTAACAAACTAGAACTAATCTATATAAATTTTTCAAGTTCTTGTTGATTCATGTTGAACGCTGAACACTGTTTAACACAGTGAAGTAAGATGCTGATGTTTTAACAATCTGCAAATAAAAATCATTTTAGTACTTTTTACAGGTATACAAAACTAATTACATATTATAGCTTCTTGTACGCTTTGTTTCGTTTAAATGGCTGCTACGCGACAGATATGCAGAGAGTCTGCATAGAATGGAACAAATTCCGTAAAATCTTTAGTGGGCAAACAAAATAAAATCGCCGATACATGTCAAACATAAGATTTTGACATACAATTTGTTTGTGACCTCATCGGTTTCGGAGATATGACGTCATTGTCATTTTTTTAATGGTAACTCCTACTTTAGACAGTTCTATTAGAAAGGGCGGCTTTTCTTGAATACAGATTACCAAATGCCACGATATGTTACATAAGGATATTTTTGAGGAAATGGAGGTAAAAGTTTTGAACACTTTAATCAAAAAATGTAAAAAAAAAACAGTAACAAGGCATGAGGCAATGTAAAATTAAATGTTCAAATTGTTGGCCATTAACTTCTTGACAATAGACAAGACGATTTTCAAATGGCTGGATTACTTGTTTTATCGTTTGTGGCGAGATTTGCCCTATTTCCATAGTTATCCTATGCAGTTCTGCGATATTTCTCCGTTGATCAAAATAAATTTTAGATTTTATGTAACCCTATAAACAAATCTAGAGGAGTTAGGTCCGGAGATCCAGCCGGCCATTCAATAAATCCTCTTTTACCGATTGAGGTAATCACGTACTGTTCGGGAGTAGTGTGAAGGAGCTCCATCCTATGGAAACCAAAGTGAATCATGGGGAATATTCGGGTTTGTTCCGTTTGGATAAAGTATAGTTAGATTAGGAATTATGTGTTCGCGGAGCGGATCAAAATAATTATTAGCACTAAGTGTACCACCAATAAAAATGGATCAACAATTGAGATACCCAAGATTTCCTCGCAAACATTTATCTTTTGTGAAAATTGGATATGGTTCTCCTTTTTCCAATGCGGATTTTCGAGTGACCAATATCAACAAATTTGCTCCCTTCTCCAAAGTGAGTTTTCGAGTGACCAATATCGACAAATTTGCTTGTTTACTGATCAATTTAAATGAACTGTGGCCTCATAAAAAAACTATTTTTTTTTTAGAAAATTGGGGTTGGTATTACAAGTGTCCATAATAATCTGGCAAAAGTCTAAGCGTCGATGGAAATCATCTGCAGTAAATTTCTGAACTAAGTGCACCTTGTGAGGATGCCATTTATTCTTCTTTAAACATTTATGAAGACTTAGTTATTGACTCTTTTTTCGCCACTTGTCGAACTGATTTCTGCAGATTTTCTTGCAAATTAAGTAAAATACCTAATAGTAGGTATTGCGCCACTCTGGCCAGACAGTGACGTCACAGGTAGTGGGGGTACCCCCTCCCCTAGTGGGCGGAGCCCCACCCCTAGTGGGCGGAGCCCCACCCCTAGCCCCACCCCTAGTGGGCGGAGCCCCACCCCCTTGTGGGCGTGGTCACGCCCCCCAAGATGGCGTCCAGCCACGCCCCCAAGATGGCGTCCAAGATGGCTTCCAATGTAACCTGTATTCTAAGGTCATTGACCTGTCTAGGAAACTTTGGCCAGACAGTGACGTCACATGACTTGGGCCAGACAGTCACATGCAAACATTCCAAAGTGTCTAACCTATTACTTCAAATTATTATATTTTGAAAAAAACCATTTGGAGCAGGTGAGTTTCGAACCCCGGGCACTCAGATGGGAGGCAACGATGCTACCCATTGAGCTAAGCAGACGCTTGTTAATTTATTGTTTTAGGCTGGTATATATACGACTTTTAATTACAAACAAACCATACATGTAACATAATTAAAGTTTTTGTTATTATTAGACAAATGGATGATTTACAAAATAATAATTAATATGTTTAATATTAGAGGCGGAACCAAAACGGAGGAACCAAAATGGCGGAATAAAAAAAATGGCGGAATGAAAGATGGCGGTCTAACCTGTGATACCTTAAGCTGACATAAACCCCTGACATTATAAAAATGGCGGCTTTCGTTCTTAAAGATGGTGCCTATTGCTGATAAAGATGGTTGAAGACTCCATTATTTAAAGTTACGTCACCCCAACCTTTAGAGCCGACAAATGAGAGTGAGGTTGATAAGCGAGAATAATGGTATTGGTCGAAGACTCCATGATTTAAAGTTACGCCCCCATTAAAACAAACCATTCATAAAGCTTTTGTTATTAGACATAAGACATAATAATTAATATGTTTAATATTAGACAGACTATTAGATTTCGCATAGAAATTAGCCGAACGCCACAATTGTTATATGGGTAGGTTCTAAAAATAACACACAGAGGTCGTTGGCAAACAAAAGAAGGAAGTTCAGAAACGAAATAGACAACAGGTTCAAATAGGAAACCAAATATCGTAGAGACAATAGAGGTCGCTGGCAAAACAAAGAAGGAAGCTCAGAAACAAAATGGACAACAGGTTCAACTCTTAAGCTTAGAAACAATGGTTGGTTACAGGTTCAATTCCTTTCTACCCCTCGTGTTTAGTGTCATGTTACTCGTCTAAGTAAGCAGAATTAAAAAATGGCGACTAAAATAAGATAAAAAACTTAAAACCCTTATCGCGGAAGATCCGTGAGATGTACGATAGAACCAACACATGCACGGTGTTAAGGAGGCCAAATCAAATTGGAATATACAATAAAATGGCCACTTCCGGTCTAAACTTTAAATCGTTATATCTTTTCAACGGAAAGTGATAGAAATGAACCGACTTTAAAAATATATCGTTTCATAACAAGCTCTACAAGAAAATGAGATAAAAAACTTTAAATCCTTATCGCGGAAGATCCGTGAGATGTACGATAGAACCAATACATGCACGGTGTTAAGGAGGCCAAATCAAATTGGAATATACAATAAAAGGGCCACTTCCGGTCTAAACTTTAAATCGTTATATCTTTTGAACGGAAAGTGATAGAAATGAACTGACTTCAAAAATGTATGTTTCGTAACAAGGTCTACAAGAAACTGAGATAAAAAACTTTAAACCCTTATCGCGGAAGATCCGTGAGATGTACTATAGAACCAACACATGCACGGTGTTAAGGAGGTCAAATCAAAGTGGAATATACAATAAAATGACCACTTCCGGTCTAAACTTTAAATCCTTATATCTTTTGAACGGAAAGTGATAGAAATGAACTGACTTCAAAAATATATCGTTTCATAACAAGCTCTACAAGAAACTGAGATAAAAAACTTCAAATCCTTATCGCGGAAGATCGGTGAGATGTACGATAGAACCAATACATGCACGGTGTTAAGGAGGCCAAATCAAATTGGAATATACAATAAAATGGCCACTTCCGGTCTAAACTTTAAATCGTTATAACTTTTGAACGGAAAGCGATAGAAAGGAACCGACTTCAAAAATGTATGTTTCGTAACAAGGTCTACAAGAAACTGAGATAAAAAACTTCAAACCCTTATCTCGGAAGATCGGCGAGATGTACGATAGAACCAATACATACACGCTGTTCAGCAAAGCAAACTCTAATAGCATATTCAATAAAAATGTTACTTCCGGTAGATACTTCCGGTATAGCCGTTCTTAGAGCTACATACATGTGTGACACATCAAAATAATCGTCTTGTTGAACAGAAGAAATATAATATTTAAGTAAGTCAAAACAAGCTGTGTTAACACCTAAAAACAACACACTCTCTCTTAGACTTAATGAAGTTACTTTCAGAGAAAATTTCAACCATACCAGAAAGAACAGTAATCAATAGCGTATTTAAATGTTGACTACATCAAGTGATGCGTGCTACAGACAAATTTTAGTACACCCTCTTAGACTTATTGAAGTTGACGGCACAGGCAGCTGTCAAGCGTACCTAACAAACCAAAGTAAATATGTCTTGAAGAACAGTCTTCAATTGCCCTAAACCAACACATCTCTATCATTTCAGAGTAATCTTAGCCATGTGACCAGTTAAACTAAGTATCTTGAAGTGTAGCTTTTATGTTTATGAGATATAAAATAAGAAAACCAAAGAGTTAATTGTCTATTACAACAACAAGCAGAAGGGGTTGACTTGGTACCTACAGCTGCTACATACTTGGTAAAAAATGGGGTGCCACTAGCATTTCAGAGTAATTTTAACCACACAACACTCTAACTAACTGTCTTGAGATGTGGCTTTATGTGTTAATGGGTGGAAATAACAAAACTAAAGAGTTGATTGTCTATTACAACTGTCAGCTAAAGAAGCATTTAGGTAGCCGGAATACCGATATCCTAAATATTTCAAGAGTAATCTTAGTCATACAACACTCTTAACTAACTGTCTTGAGATGTGGCTTTATGTATCATTGGTTGGAAAATAAGAAAACTAAAGAGTTGATTGCCTATTACAACAGTCAGCTGAAGGAACATTTGGGTTATCGGAATACCGATATGCCAAATGTTCCAACCGAAGGAGCCCACTTAGAGTCATCTCCAGGGGCTCGGAATACCGATGCCCTAGAAGTGTCGGAAGCAACATTTCAATTAACACCAACAACCGCTAAATACTTGTTGGACTTTAGTATGTTTGGTATTAAATTTGGCTTGTTGGATAACCAATCATTTTTATGAAAAATGCAACAATTTTTATTTCTGCGTAAGCGAATTTAATCAGAAATATAGAACCAACCTTCAAGAAACCGAAAAAAGAGGATAAGAACATTAAGAACAAACATTCCGATACCGAAGTGATCCTAAACACACCATATGATGCAAATTCTGTAAATCTCTTTAACAGAAGAAAAACAGAAGTGAAACATCGTAAGACAAATAGAACCGACGTAAGTAGATAGGGCCCCACCTGGGCTCATCCCCTCCACTTTTTACTGCGCATGCGCGAGTCATGCGCATGCGCTGACCTGCGCTGACCTGTGACAGTTGACAGCTGACCTGTCAGATTTGACAGGTGTCAAATGTCACTGACCTGACAGCTGTCAGCTGTCAGCTGTCAGCTAACCTGACAGCTGTCAACGTCAGCTGTCACCTGACCTGACATGTGTCAACGTCAAATGTCACCTGACCTGTCAGATGACGTCACAAGCATTCCAAGATGGCTGACCTGTCATAGACAGCCGCAACCCGGGTCTCTCTATGGAACTAACCTGAGATGACGTCACAAGCATTCCAAGATGGCTGACCTGTCATAGACAGTT
Organism: Tillus elongatus; assembly: GCA_964006375.1. Taxonomy (NCBI): domain Eukaryota; kingdom Metazoa; phylum Arthropoda; class Insecta; order Coleoptera; family Cleridae; genus Tillus; species Tillus elongatus. The sequence goes on from OZ023262.1 coordinate 218,042,792, forward strand.
GCAACTCCGGGGGTTCTCTCTATGGAACTAACCTGAGATGACGTCACAAGCGTTCCAAGATGTCTGACCTGTGTGTCCATAGATAGCCACAAGTCAGGTTAGGTATTAACTGTCTTGTGATGACGTAAGATGTTCCGTCTGACCTGTGTGTCCATAGATATCTACAAGTCAGGTCTCCATGTGTGTATTTGAAGAATACCATCTGTCTGATTGTTTATTTAGGTTAAGTGTTGTATGACATGCTTAGTACACACCATCTGATTGTTTATTGAGGTTATGTTTGTATTTGTTTATTAAGGTTATGTATGTATTTGTTTATTAAGGTTAGGTGTTCGTATACAGACTGATTACCAAGCCATTTTGATTGTTTATTAAGGTTATGTTTGTATTTGTTGATTAAGGTTATGTTCGCACACACACACACACACACACACACACACACACACACACACACACACACACTACTGTCTGTATTTGTTTATTAAGGTTATGTTCACACACACGTGTTGATTACCAGTCATATGATTGTTTGTTAAGGTTATGTATTTGTTATTTGAATGCAAACAGAGATAATACAAGATTGTACTTACATACAACAAGAGACGTCAGCCTTCTTTCACAGCTTAATACACACACACTACTGAACAGGTGTCTTCTGTGTTGAGGATACAGACAGACAGACAACTGATTGCCATTGTTGAAGCTTATACATGCTGTTTAACAAACACGTCATGACAGTTCAAAGTCTTTGCTTAAACTGACAGATGCATGTGTATTTGAAAGAAAAGCATTCGCCTGAACTTAGATTTGAACCCACGAACCTCGAATCAGCCGTTGTTTGCTTTACATATATACACTGTCCCTAAACCAATAGCTCCACAGACACACACGTTAAAAGTTTGTTCGCTGTTGTATATATAAAACAAAAGCCAGTTGTTGTTTACATATGAGGTTAGGTGTTTGTATACATGTTGATTACCAATCATCTGATTGTTTAGTAAGGTTATGTTTGTATTTGTTATTTGAATGCAAACAGACATAATAATAAGAGTGTACTTACATACAGCAAGAGACGTCATCCTTGTTTCACGACTTAACACATACTGAACAAGTGTCTCTGTCTCTTGTATTGAGGAAACAAACTGATGTAAGAGAGAGAGAGGTCTTACAAAGGATAAACAACGTTTTACAGTTGTTAACCTTGATCGTGTTTGAGCTTGTCTGTGTATCTGTTTAATATACACAAGAGAGAGGCCCTCTTAAAGGTAAACAACCTGTCAGTTGATGACCTTGTGTTATATCTGTTCAATAACCCCACATTATTCGTGTTTGAGCTTGTCTAGAATACAGTCGTTAGAAGTATGACATCATCCATGTATTTTAGCAGATGTACCACAAGATAAGTTTGTTCAGGATATTATTGCTTTAAGACATACTTTTTAATTGTATTACAAAATAAAAACACATTAATTTTAACAAAGACTTTTATTTGATTCTAAGTACAAGTATGTAAACTCTTTGTTGGAATACATTTATAGAATTATTAACATTAGATGGTTCAGTGTTGCGTTGGTGCTGTTGTTGTTGTTGTCGTCGGTGTCTCTTCATGGCTGTGGGCTTACTAGGTGATAACACTAGCTTCTTTTAGTTCTTCCAAGATTGACTGAATTTCGTTGTTATGAGCAGTATTACCTGCAACTTGGGAAGCCACTAAAAGTCTAAGTCTGTCAACCAACTCGTTTATGTCATTCCAATACACATAGGCTATTTGTTTGTTATTTTGTATCATATAGTTGTTGGTGCTGATGTTGTTTGGGCTCATGCCGTTGCTATCGCTGCTCTTATCACTCTGAGTTTTAAGTTCAGTCTTTTGTTTTTTGTTAAGATGTCTGTCGGTGCTGTCGTCATCGTCTTCCTCGTAGGTGTAACCAAAACCTTGAGGTGTTGAGGATCTACGACCTCGTGGATTTATCACTGGTTTTATTAGAGTCAGATACTTTTCAGAGGAACAACCCTTGGTTCGTGCGTTAGGATCATAGTTCATTTTATGAACACTAGTTGCTTCTAGAATATCTCTATAGTGTTGAAGATCATCATAGGTATACCCTCTAGGTGTTTTCATAAATATCAATTCTAGCAAACCTTGTGTTTGCGGGTATCTCCTTTGGCCCAGTTGAATCTCAGCATCAGTAAAGTCCAAGTGTTTGTTGCCAAGACTCCAGCTACCAGTATCTTTAGCGTAGCGAGCACCATACGTTTGATCAATAGTAGCAAGCCTCGGTGGTTCAGTAAAATACTTGTCTACATAATATCGAACTCGTTCAGGATATTGCTCCAAAAATTCTTGATATGCAGGGTTGGTTGTGACAGTTTGTAGGTCTGCCTCAAGCTCTTCAAATGTTGGGATGTCCTCATCGGAACTTGTCGCCTCAGCCTCTTCCCTTGGTTCAGCTTCAAAAACTTCATGGTCTTTAAGGAACTGTACTTGGGGTTTCGTTTCTGGTATATCGACTTCGTCTTTGATTTGTTCAACCTTTGGTGGTTGCGATGGCTGTTGCTGCTGCAGTGCTGCTGTGTTTTTAGATATTTCACTTAGGGGCTCAACAAGTGGTTTATATAAACGTTGCAGAGCATCATCATTCTCAGCTCTGTTAAGTTTAAGCATTAAATGTTTTTTTCGAATATTGTCAGCAAGTTGTAAAATCCTTCTCTTAACTTTTCGCTCTTCCTTACCCAACACTTCCATTGTGCTACAACTGTTTTTGGTGTTACCAGTCGGTCTAATCATTTGTTTGAGCGATACAGGTTGTGTGGTGGTTTAACATATACTGACTCTGTCACGGTACATGCCTTCTTATTTATCACGATGTCTGGCTGTGTTAGACAGCTGTGTTAGACAGCTGTGTTAGACAGCTGTCTTAGACAGCTGTGTTAGACAGCTGTCTTAGACAGCTGTCTTAGACAGCTGTGTTAGACAGCTGTGTTAGACAGCTGTCTTAGACAGCTGTGTTAGACAGCTGTGTTAGACAGCTGTCTTAGACAGCTGTCTTAGACAGCTGTCTTAGACAGCTGTCTTAGACAGCTGTGTTAGACAGCTGTCTTAGACAGCTGTCTTAGACAGCTGTCTTAGACAGCTGTGTTAGACAGCTGTGTTAGACAGCTGTCTTAGACAGCTGTGTTAGACAGCTGTGTTAGACAGCTGTCTTAGACAGCTGTGTTAGACAGCTGTCTTAGACAGCTGTCTTAGACAGCTGTGTTAGACAGCTGTGTTAGACAGCTGTGTTAGACACCTGTGTTAGACACCTGTATGACATCTGTGTTAGACACCTGTGTTAGACAGCTGTCTGTCCTGTCTATCATTGTTAGAATAATATATATCTATCGAATCCTTTTCTATATCGACCTTTGTGTACATCGTTTTCCTTCACAATCACCAACACACCATACTTATTATCTTTCCAGCATTGGTGGCAGATAGTTTTAAATTGTTTAAAGTCCATATCGGTGGTTACATGATCGTCGTACACATGTTTTAAATTGGTTTCATCTTGCTTGAATAACACAATAACATTGGTGTTGTCACGTACCAGATGCTTGGGTATTCGTGTATATGTTTGACAGAGATAGAATGAATCAATATTCTTATGTCTGCCCATACTGAAGTATGCTCTTATTTTATCTTGTTTGTCACAAGCTACATCATCAAATATAAACACAGAGTTGTCCTTGGCATCTGCCGGATCTAATATTTCATCGTTTTCTCTATAAGGATAGTAACCAACACCTTTTGTTGCATTCATCACCTCCTTTAACATCTTGTATTTCGGTTGATACAGAGACTTTGAATACACATACACGTTATCAAATTTTAAACCGTTTGCTTCAAACAACAAACTCAGCATGACATTAGTTTTACCACAACCACTCGGACCACATATGATACAGCGAACGGTGTTTGGAAAGAGAGGACCATGCCTCAGTTGTTGTTGAGCTGTGTCCGTAACAACATCGTCTATATTTGTAATGGGTAAGGCAGAAGCGTGTTTGCTGGTACGCATCTTAACTTAAACTAAACTATATTTTATTGGGTGTGTATATATAAATGAATGCAAGTGAGACACCCAGTCAGTATGCATGTTGGTGTCACAGAGTGAGGGTTGTTATTAACAAAGACAGATACAGGTTTTGCTGAAACGTTGCGGGGCGTTACAAACACCATGAAAGTTAACAGAAAACTTGATGAGGGGCTTTATGTAATCAACTCGAAGCCAAAGAAGAAGGTCCCCTTTAAAAACATACTAAGTCTGATTGAGGAAGTTATAAAAGATAGAAACCTTATTCCAACAGCGAACGCAGTGTTTGATATAGCTCATACAATCGTTAGAAACATTGGTGGACGTAAGAATGTGCAGAAACCTCGAGTTATTCCAATACCTAAAAGCGGTGGCTTCCTTCCGCTGTTGCCTCTTATATTTGGTGGGCTGTCAGCACTAGGAGCTCTGGGTGGCGGTGCTGCAGGTATTGCCAAAGCCGTGAACGATGCCAAGTCTGCGAAACAGAAACTAGAGGAGGAAGAACGACACAACAAAACAATGGAAGCCATCGCGATGGGTAGGAGAGGGAGTGGCTTGAAATTTAAGCCAAAATGCAAGAGACTGGGCAAAGGCATGTATCTCAAGAAACAGCGCTACGGTTATGGGTTGTATCTGCAAAAACCAATGCAATAAAAGACTGAAACAGTAGCCTGTGTGTATCAGTCATGGCGCACACCTTTGTGTTGAAAGACCGCAGCTCCCATCTGTCGTCAGACTACCATCCACCAATTGTTTTGGATGGTAATTATGCTGTTGCCTTGATAGGCTTTCACACCTACAACAACATACCCAACATCTATGAAGGTAAAAACAAATTTCATGTAAAAGAAGGAACCGGTTGGCGAACCATCACGATACCCACCGGTGCTTATGAAATAACACACTTGGAAGAGTTACTTCAAAATGAACTTGTTGGTGCTACAGCAACACACGAACAAAAGCAACAGGCTCTGATTCTGAGACCTAATCCGAACACCATCAAATGCAGACTAAAGTGTTATACAAATGTCAGTTTTGAATTTGATGGTTCGATTGGGCGAATGTTGGGCTTTTCAAAACAAGTTCTTCAGCCTGACACCTTTTATGAATCTGATTTACCTGTTGATATAGTGGATGTTAGACAGATTCGCATCGAAACCAATATCGTGTCTGGTTCCTATTATAACGGACAACCCTCACATACGCTGTATGAGTTTGCTCCGATGGTTGATCCTGGCTACGCAATCGACATAGAACCTAAAAATTTAATTTACTTGCCGGTGAACAAGCAAGAGATTTCCAATATAAGCATCGACATCGTCGACCAAGATTCAGTTCCTGTCAACTTTCAAGGTGAAGAGGTGTCTGTTCGCTTGAAACTTATAAAAGTTGCTTAGTATGTTGGTCTTCAAGGATATAAAAGCAAGTGCATCTACCACATCAAATTCAGTTGAGTCAGACACGTCAAAGGGTACGCTTCGTCCCGATAATATTGAGTTCCTGCAAAGCCTGGGTTATCATGTCGTCAAAACTAGAAATATTCAAAGAACCCGTGTTTGATGATGGCATCGATCGAGAAGAGCTGCGCTCTTACTATTCACCAACTAAATCGTTTGGTAACAGCGATGAAATTGAAATAGCCATCAACCAACAAGATGCGTTCGTATGTCTGGCCGAGTCAGCTCTAATAATCGAAGGTGCTCTGGAACCTGTAGCAGTCCAAAATGCCACTGGTGCTTGTTATCTGTCAAATAATGGAGGAGCAGCTCTGTTTGAATCAATGACCTATGAGTTAAATAACAAGGAAGTGGAACGAGTGCGAGACCCATACACCACAACCATCATCAAAAGTCTGCTATCGTTCAGTAAGAATGAAGCCCAATCTCTTAGCAACGCCGGTCTGAATGTGTCGTCGGAGCACATCACCTTAAATGATAACAAGTTTCACATGCTCATACCTGTCTGGTTCCTCTTCAGTTTCTTTCATCATTTCAAAGGAGTTCTCTGTGGCAAACATACTTTCCGCTTTACAAGAAGTCGAAACGATTCCAATGGCTATTACAGCACAGGTACGGCACGAGCAAAAATTACCGTAACCAATATGTTTTTAAAGGTAAAACATGTATTTCCCAATGATAAAATGAAATTGGAACTGATGGATAAAATAGCCAAAGACACCTCTATATTTCTCGCCTACCGCAAATGGGACATATACGAGTTACCAGCACTCAGAGATATCAACAGAGATGTGTGGGCTGTTAAAACTGCAACCAACTTGGAAAGACCTCGATATGTGATTATAGCATTTCAAACAGATCGTAAGGATAACGTGAAGAAGAGGTCAGACTATTTCGATAACATTGGTATGTTGGACCTCCGAGTGTTTCTAAATTCAGAATGCTACCCTTATGAATCTATGAATATGGATTTTGAGAAATCGAAATATGCAGAAGCCTATAACATGTATACAGATTTTCAAAAAAGCTTCTGTTATAAAAACATGTCGGAGCCTATCTTGAATTATGACGAGTTTAAAGACAGAGCTCTATTTGTGATTGACTGTCAGCACCAGAACGAGTCAATCAAGTCTTCAACGGTGGACATTAAGGTGGAGTTTATGAGTCACGCCAACTTCCCAAAAAATACTCGTGTTTATTGTCTGGTTATTCATGACAGTGTAATGGAATATAAACCTCTAACGGGTATCGTTAGAGCCATTATGTAATAATTGTATGTCATTTATGTATCAATATGTACAACTTAATTAATCCTAATAAATTTTTATTGTATGTAAAACAGTTGTTTTATTTTTATTTTGTTGCATTTTTATTAACCCCTTTCTGTCTGTCAGTCTAAGCAAAGACTTCGAGCTGTCATGACGTGTGTGTGTTAAACAGCTGTACAAGCTCAAACAAGATTATCTAAGATACTTGTTGGGCAATCAATTGTCTGTCTTTTATTACACAGCTCTGTCAGTCTAAGTAAAGACTTCGAGCTGTCATGACGTGTGTGTGTGTGTGTTAACAATCAACAACAGCGTCTATATGTTTTGTTTGGTTCAAGTGGATGTCATTAAACAACTGTGTTATTTCTATAACGGGGCCCCATTCAAGACCTCAACATACGTTAGTGTGTACTAAGCCGTGAAACAAGTATGACGTCTCTTGCTGTATGTAAGTATACTATTATATTATTTATGTTTACATACAAACAATACTTATCAAACAATCCTCGTATATCAAAGTTTAATTTAGTTGTTTTAAATTGAGTTTTGTTACTTGTGTGTTTTTGATCACTCCCTATATAAATTTAGATTCATTCATTCAAAATACAAACACTAACATAAACAAACACGCCGGCAATAAAACCAAGTCCCCGAGTTTTATTACCCTATTAAAACAAATCATTAACATATCTAGATGTAAATACGTTTTTCTTATTGATATAGTTTACTTCAAACGTTTTTTGTTATTAAATGATATTAGATAGGTAAATTGGTACGTGTTTTAAATTTCTTTTTACTATAAATAAACAATTGTTTTTAACATTACAGTTCCTATTATTCAATTGGAATGTAATAGAGATACAACCCCTGCCTACACACACACAAACTCAGCAGCCTCATAAACTCGTTTTATGTAACAGGTTTTTGTTTTATATATACCCCACTGATAACAAACTTTCATCGTATGTCTGAATAGCATGATCGGTTTAGGGGCGTTTGCATATCTTAGTAAGTTGTATGGTTGGGGGTTCAAATCTAATTTCTGGCGAATGCTTTTCTTTCAAAAATCATATTTCAAATTAAAATCAAAATTTCAAATTACCCGCTCAATATATCTTCCTCATATATGTATGTGTGTGTGACTAAACCGAATGACTGTGTCCAACAGATGTCTCCCCTCGAGCTAGAGAATATTCTCTACACTCTACAACTTTACAAATAGAATGTTCTCTAGCTTGAGGAGTAAGATCTCTGGACACAACAGACAGAAATTTTCAAACAAATTCAAATTTCCCGCCAAAAACGAAATACCCTAACAAACTTCAATACACCTTAACAACAACAACAACACAATAAACAAACCAAACAGCTGTGTTTACGAACACCTAACCTTAATAAACAAAATACATAACCTTAATAAACAAACAGATGCCTTGGTAATCAACACACATGACATAACCTTAATAAACAAATACAAACATAACCTTAATAAACAAACAGATGACACGTGAGCGAACATAACCTTAATAAACAAATACATAACCTTAATAAACAATCAGACAAACACACATGGAGAGCTAACCTGACTTGTAGATATCTATGGACACACAGGTCAGACATCTTGGAACGCTTGTGACGTCATCTCAGGTTAGTTCCATAGAGAGAACCCCCGGAGTTGCAACTGTCTATGACAGGTCAGCCATCTTGGAATGCTTGTGACGTCATCTCAGGTTAGTTCCATAGAGAGACCCGGGTTGCGGCTGTCTATGACAGGTCAGCCATCTTGGAATGCTTGTGACGTCATCTGACAGGTCAGGTGACATTTGACGTTGACACATGTCAGGTCAGGTGACAGCTGACGTTGACAGCTGTCAGGTTAGCTGACAGCTGACAGCTGACAGCTGTCAGGTCAGTGACATTTGACACCTGTCAAATCTGACAGGTCAGCTGTCAACTGTCACAGGTCTGCGCAGGTCAGCGCATGCGCATGACTCGCGCATGCGCAGTAAAAAGTGGAGGGGATGAGCCCAGGTGGGGCCCTATCTACTGACGTACATAAAAGATGTGTCTGAGGAGAAACGTATACAGAACCTTATTGAGTTTACTAAGTTTTAAGTATACGAACATAACAGTCTATGTACCAACCAACCAACCAACCAACTGTTTTTGAGGTGTAGCCTTTATGTATGTATGTAGGTAATTTAATTTTCGATAGTGTAAAATAAAATTAAAAAGTGTGATATATGAAAAAATAAGAAAACTAAAGAGTTGATTGCCTATTACAACGGTCAGCTGAAGAAACAATTAGGTAGCCAGAATACCGATACCCTAAATATTTCAACCGAAGGAGTTCACTTAGAGTCACATCTAGGGGGCCGGAATACCGGCCCCCTAGATGTGCCGGAAGCAACATCTCAAGTAACACCTAGAACTGCAACATACTTGGTAAAAATGGGTGGAGCTCAGATTGTAAACGACTTGATAGGTGGTACATATGTTTGCAAAGATTTCATTCTAAATTTAACCTGTTGGATATCCAATCATTTCTATGAAAAGTGCAACCAACCAACTAACCAACCACCCAACCAACCAACCAACGTTGAGGGGCGTAGAGATAGCAAGCTATCTACAAGTGGACCCCTCTGAACCTATGATGTTAATAATGGATTAAGAGATTGAATTGGTACGTGTTTATATTGAAGGCTTGCAAGCTACGTACAAGTGTCTGAATATATGATGGTAATGATGGGTTAAGATATTTAATTGACATGTATTAAAGGCTTATCGGTTTTTCACCTGAGTCATTGTCATTCTAAATGTATCAGAACGAAAACCGGATCCTTTGCTCTGGTATATCTTGCTCAGTAGGTGCCAGACGTCTTCGAAAACAACATTCTTTGCTTTACGAAATGGGAGATGGGCAGCCCCCTTGTCGAAACCTTCCGAGTTAAAGGTAAACCCCACTCTGTCTTCGGGATCGACATCATGGACTATATGACTCACAATATCTTTAATACGATCTTTGACCCACTTCTCTGGATCGTTGATATCGTCAGGTATATCTTGTAGTCTAAAGCATACGCTTCGTCTATCAAGTTTAAACTTCTTATTGGAGGTCACTGTATCTTCAAGTATTTGGAATGCCATTGTTTCATGCTACACAACTGACTGTGTTGGTTAAAGGACCGAAGTTTAGCCTCGTGTTTATTAAAGACTAAAGTTTAGCAAGTACTATTTGTTTTTCACCTTCACTGCTGGCTACCGACTGAACCTTAGCTCCTCGTCTTAATATTCGACAAACAACACAGACAACACAACTTATTGTTTTCACCTTCACTGTTGGTTAACGACTGAACCTTAGTGGACGCTTCACGTCTTAATATTCAACAGACAACAACGACAGCTGTCATACAGCTGTCTGACATGACAGACAGCTGTCATACAGCTGTCATACAGCTGTCATACAGCTGTCTAACACAGCTGTCTAACACAGCTGTCTAACACAGCTGTCATACAGCTGTCATACAGCTGTCTAACACAGCTGTCTAACACAGCTGTCTAACACAGCTGTCTAACACAGCTGTCTAACACAGCTGTTTAACACAGCTGTCTAACACAGCTGTCTAATAGGGCAGACATATGTCTAACACATGTCTAGCAGATGTGTAACAGTCACTCTTTTGCGGAACACAAGCTGAATGTTTTTAAGTCAAACAAGAAGAAAACAATTTAAAACACATCTACGATGACCATGAGGCAGCCTACATGGACTTTGAACAATTTTTAAAAATAGATGCGGCCAGGTTAGTTGATTAACCATCCAGGTCAGTTACAGCTGACGCTATAAATAAAAACGATGCTGTATGACAGCTGTGTTAGACAGCTGTGTTAGACAGCTGTGTTAGACAGCTGTGTTAGACAGCTGTGTTAGACAGCTGTATGACAGCTGTATGACAGCTGTATGACAGCTGTCTGTCATGTCAGACAGCTGTATGACAGCTGTCGTTGTCTGTTGAATATTAAGACGTGAAGCGTCCACTAAGGTTCAGTCGTTAACCAACAGTGAAGGTGAAAACAATAAGTTGTGTTGTCTGTGTTGTTTGTCGAATATTAAGACGAGGAGCTAAGGTTCAGTCGGTAGCCAGCAGTGAAGGTGAAAAACAAATAGTACTTGCTAAACTTTAGTCTTTAATAAACACGAGGCTAAACTTCGGTCCTTTAACCAACACAGTCAGTTGTGTAGCATGAAACAATGGCATTCCAAATACTTGAAGATACAGTGACCTCCAATAAGAAGTTTAAACTTGATAGACGAAGCGTATGCTTTAGACTACAAGATATACCTGACGATATCAACGATCCAGAGAAGTGGGTCAAAGATCGTATTAAAGATATTGTGAGTCATATAGTCCATGATGTCGATCCCGAAGACAGAGTGGGGTTTACCTTTAACTCGGAAGGTTTCGACAAGGGGGCTGCCCATCTCCCATTTCGTAAAGCAAAGAATGTTGTTTTCGAAGACGTCTGGCACCTACTGAGCAAGATATACCAGAGCAAAGGATCCGGTTTTCGTTCTGATACATTTAGAATGACAATGACTCAGGTGAAAAACCGATAAGCCTTTAATACATGTCAATTAAATATCTTAACCCATCATTACCATCATATATTCAGACACTTGTACGTAGCTTGCAAGCCTTCAATATAAACACGTACCAATTCAATCTCTTAATCCATTATTAACATCATAGGTTCAGAGGGGTCCACTTGTAGATAGCTTGCTATCTCTACGCCCCTCAACGTTGGTTGGTTGGTTGGGTGGTTGGTTAGTTGGTTGGTTGCACTTTTCATAGAAATGATTGGATATCCAACAGGTTAAATTTAGAATGAAATCTTTGCAAACATATGTACCACCTATCAAGTCGTTTACAATCTGAGCTCCACCCATTTTTACCAAGTATGTTGCAGTTCTAGGTATTACTTGAGATGTTGCTTCCGGCACATCTAGGGGGCCGGTATTCCGGCCCCCTAGATGTGACTAAGTGAACTCCTTCGGTTGAAATATTTAGGGTATCGGTATTCTGGCTACCTAATTGTTTCTTCAGCTGACCGTTGTAATAGGCAATCAACTCTTTAGTTTTCTTATTTTTTCATATATCACACTTTTTAATTTTATTTTACACTATCGAAAATTAAATTACCTACATACATACATAAAGGCTACACCTCAAAAACAGTTGGTTGGTTGGTTGGTTGGTACATAGACTGTTATGTTCGTATACTTAAAACTTAGTAAACTCAATAAGGTTCTGTATACGTTTCTCCTCAGACACATCTTTTATGTACGTCGGTTCTATTTGTCTTACGATGTTTCACTTCTGTTTTTCTTCTGTTAAAGAGATTTACAGAATTTGCATCATATGGTGTGTTTAGGATCACTTCGGTATCGGAATGTTTGTTCTTAATGTTCTTATCCTCTTTTTTCGGTTTCTTGAAGGTTGGTTCTATATTTCTGATTAAATTCGCTTACGCAGAAATAAAAATTGTTGCATTTTTCATAAAAATGATTGGTTATCCAACAAGCCAAATTTAATACCAAACATACTAAAGTCCAACAAGTATTTAGCGGTTGTTGGTGTTAATTGAAATGTTGCTTCCGACACTTCTAGGGCATCGGTATTCCGAGCCCCTGGAGATGACTCTAAGTGGGCTCCTTCGGTTGGAACATTTGGCATATCGGTATTCCGATAACCCAAATGTTCCTTCAGCTGACTGTTGTAATAGGCAATCAACTCTTTAGTTTTCTTATTTTCCAACCAATGACACATAAAGCCACATCTCAAGACAGTTAGTTAAGAGTGTTGTATGACTAAGATTACTCTTGAAATATTTAGGATATCGGTATTCCGGCTACCTAAATGCTTCTTTAGCTGACAGTTGTAATAGACAATCAACTCTTTAGTTTTGTTATTTCCACCCATTAACACATAAAGCCACATCTCAAGACAGTTAGTTAGAGTGTTGTGTGGTTAAAATTACTCTGAAATGCTAGTGGCACCCCATTTTTTACCAAGTATGTAGCAGCTGTAGGTACCAAGTCAACCCCTTCTGCTTGTTGTTGTAATAGACAATTAACTCTTTGGTTTTCTTATTTTATATCTCATAAACATAAAAGCTACACTTCAAGATACTTAGTTTAACTGGTCACATGGCTAAGATTACTCTGAAATGATAGAGATGTGTTGGTTTAGGGCAATTGAAGACTGTTCTTCAAGACATATTTACTTTGGTTTGTTAGGTACGCTTGACAGCTGCCTGTGCCGTCAACTTCAATAAGTCTAAGAGGGTGTACTAAAATTTGTCTGTAGCACGCATCACTTGATGTAGTCAACATTTAAATACGCTATTGATTACTGTTCTTTCTGGTATGGTTGAAATTTTCTCTGAAAGTAACTTCATTAAGTCTAAGAGAGAGTGTGTTGTTTTTAGGTGTTAACACAGCTTGTTCTGACTTACTTAAATATTATATTTCTTCTGTTCAACAAGACGATTATTTTGATGTGTCACACATGTATGTAGCTCTAAGAACGGCTATACCGGAAGTGTCTACCGGAAGTAACATTTTTATTGAATATGCTATTAGAGTTTGCTTTGCTGAACAGCGTGTATGTATTGGTTCTATCGTACATCTCGCCGATCTTCCGAGATAAGGGTTTGAAGTTTTTTATCTCAGTTTCTTGTAGACCTTGTTACGAAACATACATTTTTGAAGTCGGTTCCTTTCTATCGCTTTCCGTTCAAAAGTTATAACGATTTAAAGTTTAGACCGGAAGTGGCCATTTTATTGTATATTCCAATTTGATTTGGCCTCCTTAACACCGTGCATGTATTGGTTCTATCGTACATCTCACCGATCTTCCGCGATAAGGATTTGAAGTTTTTTATCTCAGTTTCTTGTAGAGCTTGTTATGAAACGATATATTTTTGAAGTCAGTTCATTTCTATCACTTTCCGTTCAAAAGATATAAGGATTTAAAGTTTAGACCGGAAGTGGTCATTTTATTGTATATTCCACTTTGATTTGACCTCCTTAACACCGTGCATGTGTTGGTTCTATAGTACATCTCACGGATCTTCCGCGATAAGGGTTTAAAGTTTTTTATCTCAGTTTCTTGTAGACCTTGTTACGAAACATACATTTTTGAAGTCAGTTCATTTCTATCACTTTCCGTTCAAAAGATATAACGATTTAAAGTTTAGACCGGAAGTGGCCCTTTTATTGTATATTCCAATTTGATTTGGCCTCCTTAACACCGTGCATGTATTGGTTCTATCGTACATCTCACGGATCTTCCGCGATAAGGATTTAAAGTTTTTTATCTCATTTTCTTGTAGAGCTTGTTATGAAACGATATATTTTTAAAGTCGGTTCATTTCTATCACTTTCCGTTGAAAAGATATAACGATTTAAAGTTTAGACCGGAAGTGGCCATTTTATTGTATATTCCAATTTGATTTGGCCTCCTTAACACCGTGCATGTGTTGGTTCTATCGTACATCTCACGGATCTTCCGCGATAAGGGTTTTAAGTTTTTTATCTTATTTTAGTCGCCATTTTTTAATTCTGCTTACTTAGACGAGTAAAATGACACTAAACACGAGGGGTAGAAAGGAATTGAACCTGTAACCAACCATTGTTTCTAAGCTTAAGAGTTGAACCTGTTGTCCATTTTGTTTCTGAGCTTCCTTCTTTGTTTTGCCAGCGACCTCTATTGTCTCTACGATATTTGGTTTCCTATTTGAACCTGTTGTCTATTTCGTTTCTGAACTTCCTTCTTTTGTTTGCCAACGACCTCTGTGTGTTATTTTTAGAACCTACCCATATAACAATTGTGGCGTTCGGCTAATTTCTATGCGAAATCTAATAGTCTGTCTAATATTAAACATATTAATTATTATGTCTTATGTCTAATAACAAAAGCTTTATGAATGGTTTGTTTTAATGGGGGCGTAACTTTAAATCATGGAGTCTTCGACCAATACCATTATTCTCGCTTATCAACCTCACTCTCATTTGTCGGCTCTAAAGGTTGGGGTGACGTAACTTTAAATAATGGAGTCTTCAACCATCTTTATCAGCAAAAGGCACCATCTTTAAGAACGAAAGCCGCCATTTTTATAATGTCAGGGGTTTATGTCAGCTTAAGGTATCACAGGTTAGACCGCCATCTTTCATTCCGCCATTTTTTTTATTCCGCCATTTTGGTTCCTCCGTTTTGGTTCCGCCTCTAATATTAAACATATTAATTATTATTTTGTAAATCATCCATTTGTCTAATAATAACAAAAACTTTAATTATGTTACATGTATGGTTTGTTTGTAATTAAAAGTCGTATATATACCAGCCTAAAACAATAAATTAACAAGCGTCTGCTTAGCTCAATGGGTAGCATCGTTGCCTCCCATCTGAGTGCCCGGGGTTCGAAACTCACCTGCTCCAAATGGTTTTTTTCAAAATATAATAATTTGAAGTAATAGGTTAGACACTTTGGAATGTTTGCATGTGACTGTCTGGCCCAAGTCATGTGACGTCACTGTCTGGCCAAAGTTTCCTAGACAGGTCAATGACCTTAGAATACAGGTTACATTGGAAGCCATCTTGGACGCCATCTTGGGGGCGTGGCCACGCCCACAAGGGGGTGGGGCTCCGCCCACTAGGGGTGGGGCTCCGCCCACAAGGGGTGGGGCTCCGCCCACTAGGGGAGGGGGTACCCCCACTCCTACCCCCACTACCTGTGACGTCACTGTCTGGCCAGAGTGGCGCAATACCTACTCCTAATTATGTATCTTCTGTAACTGTAGGATGGTTTGTTTTGAATATGTCTCTTACATGAACAAAATGTCAATTTTTTTCTCGGTTTTACAAATTGTTGATCGTGCAATAGGTCTGTCCGGATACTTAGCAAACTTCAGCTGGGTTTGGGTCTTGTCTCCATAGCCTAATAGCATCATCAAAATTTCAGTTCGCTGTATCTCAGTTAAAAGTGCTATTTTTAACTTGACTGATCTTACTTGAGCTTATTACAAACTGTCATATGGTTGATGTTATTTTAGACTGCCATAAGGTTGTTAAGTAACAAAGTGGGGACAAGCCAAATTAGCAATAATAGACAATTTGCATGTTTTTTTCTTATCACATCTGATAGACATCCCACAAAGATGAATTTTAATATATTTTTTCATTTCACATACTACAAACATAACGATGCAAAAAATCTTTGCAAATGCGAATTTGATTATTTATTTCAAACGCCACCATTTTGCCTCCATGACGTCACGGGACACTACAATATCCAACAATGAACTTGCATCTCTGTGTTTACATCCTGTGTTGCAAGTTATTGATTGAATCTTGGCTTCTGCACGCGATTTTATTTGATAACAGAAAATAAAGCTTATGTAAATACTGTATAGTATCAGTGTGTACAAATACGACTATAAAAACTCCAGAGAAACTATTTTTTA
The DNA here is from genome assembly GCA_964006375.1 of Tillus elongatus. Classification (NCBI taxonomy): domain Eukaryota; kingdom Metazoa; phylum Arthropoda; class Insecta; order Coleoptera; family Cleridae; genus Tillus; species Tillus elongatus. Next base: position 218,059,116 of record OZ023262.1, read on the forward strand.
TTGTCCCAAAAGTGGTACAAGTTAGAAAGCAATGGTGCAAGATTATAAAGCGGGATGAAAGAAAAAATCTACAGTTATCTAAGACAACCGCCTAATATTGCTGTGAAGACCGTGTTAATGTACGTACCTCCTCATTTTTACAATGAATATTAGTGATATAAGGTTAAAATTCTTATCATAGGTTATTAAGTTAGGTTGTAATTTCCATGTGGTCAAGGTATGTTGATCTGTACATATTAAGTATTCCATTTACATATTACGCTTAATATTAACAACCGGCAAAAATCATGGCTATTAATTATTGGGTTTGCTTCCATTAATTATCTGTAATTAATTCAGACAACATTGTTTTGTCAAAAACGTATGGTAGATTTCAGATTATATTGTTGTCATGTCATGTTGACTTCATTCAAAGCAAAATATATTACTAATGACGGAAATAAGTACATGATATACTTGGATAAATATGTGTTCAACTAGCATTGACTTATTTACACATACCTTCCAGCTTTTGCTCATTTTATTTCACCACATGAAGTCTGGATTTTCATCAAAGAATGATGTCATCACAAATGAGTCAATTCTTGGCAAATTATCTGATTTTGTCTGTTGAAAATCTTTGTCTCCCATTTTATTACGCACACTTTACACTATTTAACTAGAAGAAACACAATAAACGAATAAAATTTACCACGGTGTTGGGAAACAAGCGACCATACTTGTCATACCATAAGGCAAATGTAACACGATATTTTATTTACTCTCCAACTACGTCACGACCAATAGCAGAATGTTCGCGCTCACCTGATAATAATTCGAAACTCTTTGATTTCAAAAGTCCTTTTCTGTCCACTATATAGGTTCTTGGGTATTTTAATGCATGCATATCTTCTATGTATGAAAAACTATTAGGTAAATGTTAAATTAATGTAATGGAAACTCCATCCAAATTTGCTCTTGACATTACTTTAAAAAAACCGTACAATAGTAAGAAGGAGCCTCGTTAGGAGCGCAACACAAGTGCATGTCTTGAAGTTAGAAATATCAGTTTTCTCAAAAATATCCTTATGTCACATATCGTGAAATTTGATGATATGGGTTTAGAAAAGGCCGCTCTTTGCAATAGAACTGTCAAAAGTAGGATTACCGTTTAAACAAAAATTGACGATGACCTCATACTTAGAAATTTTTTTATTTCAAAATGTGCACATTAAAATCTTAGGTTTGACATGTCTCAGCGATTTTTTTTGTTTGTCGCCTAAAGATTTTACGGAATTTGTTCCATTCTATGCAGACTTACTGCATAGGAGCCAAGGAAATAGTTGTTTTCGCTCGCTTCACAGCTTCCTTCTTGCTGTACTATGTGTGCGTGGAAGCCTAGAACCGCAACCCAAACAGAGATGGCGCTTCTCGCCATTCTCCACTGCAAGATGGCAACGCCTGCTTAAACCCGGCTTGTTGGAGCGGAGACATGGCATAATGAAGAGTCCAGAAATAGGACAAAACCTGTGTGCGTCTCCTGCTATATATGATTAATTGTAGTTATTGGCTGTTTACGTCTTATGATGTTCATGTGGTGATGTTAAGGTTGTTCTTAATATTAACATCATTTTGGATATTTTTAGATACCTACTTTATCTTTTATTAAAGTTGACCATTTTTGTATTATCAATTGAGCAAATCTTAAAATGTTACAATGTTTTGGATGCACAGACTGAATTTTAGACTGTGCTTGTTTTCTTTACTAGCATATTTTTTATTTACTACGGATTTATGTGTGTGTGTGTGTATTTTTCATTGGCGTGTTCTACACATTTTATATGTATCGATGGTGCAAATAAATGTATTATTATTATGACTTTAGCCTGAAGGGCTTTACCACTCCCTCAAACGGAAAATTTACTCATCCTAGGTATCTCAGATACCAAAGGGATTGAGCTTAGATGCAGCACTTTTCAAGTTATCGGGCGCTGAACGACAACGCCACACATCCTTATTTTCCAGAAATCTTCTCACAGTGTAGGCAGTTGCAAGTATTACCGCATTCTGCATAACTTTATAAAGGTGCTCACTCAGGCGCAGTCTCATAATGTTCTCTCAAAGATTCTTAGGGACGACACCAGTTGACGACATGACTATCGGGATCAGTCGGATACTATCTGTCCTACACTGTCTGCCTCTTAACTTGCATCTCGAGGTCTTTATACTTAATGATCTTTTCCTTGTAATGTATCTCTAGATTATTGGTATTAGGAATTACTACAACAATCAGCGTCACTTGTTTGCAGGACTTATCCTCTATTATTATAACTGGCCTGTTGTGGGCAAATGGTTGGTCTGTGAGCACGGTTCGATCCCAACAATGCATCCTGAGCTCTCGAACAGGCTCAGGAGTGTAACTATCGTAGGGCACCTTACTAACATTTAAAAGTCCTATTTCAGAGCCAGTTCTTGATGAAGTATTCACGTAACTGCGTCGTGCCTCTTTTTGCATTCGGTTACTACAAACGCTTGACATCCTCAGGTAACGTGCGGGATAGTCTTTGATGACTGACACCCAAATCTGCATTTGACATCTTAGAGCGAACTATCTCCAAGTATATACTTCAAGTAGTTTATTGTCGCAATGACCTGATCTTGTATGGCCAGCAAAAACCCCTCTGCCTCTGGAAATATCTGTCCAGACACTAACCAGTAGTTCGACGCCGATTTGTCGACATGTTCCTGCGAGGTCCCATTCAGATGTCGCCCATGAAGAGGCCTCTGCATCCAAGATTGCAGCTTGTCCTGATCAGTCTGATGGTGACTTTGTATTTCACTTTCTCTTAATTGTAGTGATTATTATTATTATTATTATTATTATTATTATTATTATTATTATTATTATTATTATTATTATTACTTTAAAATAAAATATGTTTGGTAACCGTCCGAGGTTTCCTCACACTCTGGTGGCCACTTAACATCATTACGCCCGTACCCTCGCCCCGCTTCAGCATTGGTAAGAGAGCATGGGGCCGAAAATTATTAATCCAGGTTCAGAGAACGGAGGAGACGTAAAGATCCAAGGACGGCAGATGTTTGTATCCTGCAGGCTAGCTAATATGCAGCGGCGCGGCGCGGCATGCCGGAATTTGATCGAGTTCCCGCAGCAGCGATTTCGGTACACCCCTTAGACATCAAATAATTATAACGACGATTCGTATGTTATGCATAAAGCTGCCTAAGCTCGAACATAAGGTTTCTATACTTGCTCCGTTTTCCTCTTCCTCTACCGTAACGTTCCTGACATCTTCTTTGGGTCAAGTATACCATATTTTATTAACACCGCCAATAGATGATGTGTACTCCCAAATTTATTCAGCCAAAAGTTTTGGAAGCCATCAGGCCCGGCTGCCTTCCAATTAGAAAACTCTTTAATAACCGCGGAGACTTCATCTGTGGTAAACGGCTCATGATGCATCTGTTCATAACTCTGACAAGCTCGTTGTTCTTCGTTTACCCAGCTGGCGCCAATATTGCAGGAGGGTGGTGTGGCTAGTTGACTTTTCCAGAACTCTTCAAATTGTTCCTTATTTGGAAAAGTATCGGCGGCTGCATTCGCAGCTGAATTAAGCTGGCGGTAGAAAGTCCTTCCAGAGCGTTCCAACATTGTATTGTGGCACTTCCTATTGTTGCTCACGTTATATCTCCTCAAGCGTTCTGCATATACAGAAAGCTTCTATTTTAAGGTGTCCAAATATTCTTGTGCAGTGTGATTGACTGAATATTGTGCTGAGTGTTGTCCAACTCGGCCTATAATTTCCTCTACTCGTTTCTGCAATTTCCTGGTCTGTACTACGCCAATGTATTGTGTCGGTTGTCCAATTTCTTTTCGAAGTCTTTCCACTCTACTTATCAACCTTTTTTCGCATGGGGGCACGCGAGATAAATAGAGCCACAACAACAGGCTATTGTGCAACAATGTATCCTGGCCTCCTTAGAAACCGCAGTGTCATCATAATAGTGAAGAGGCGCCTGTAGGAATGCAGGCGTAAAACCAGCAAGTGCGAACGGAATATCTCCGGTGACATTCAGCATTAGCAGATCCAGGTCACCTCCAGAGACAATAGTGCCACGCCTGGAGGGGAAGACTATAAATAGGATAAGCACCGAGATAGGAGTGTTCATTGCTTGTTCCTAGTTAGTCTGGCACATGGCGTGTCAAGTATTTTAATATCACTTATATATATATATATATATATATATATATATATATATATATATATATATATATATATATATATATATATATATTGTCTCATTATTGTATTAAGTAATCATTGTGTTTAAGTAATAATAAATTGTTTAAAAAAGTTAATTGTCTTAACGCTAAAGTTAAGTGGCGCAGTCGTTAGTATTGGTTAAGAAACCGAAAGAATATCGATTTCTAAGCGTATCGACGCACAATAACCAATTAGAACCAAGTTACGCAGAAGTCATAGCCAAGCAGCCAAATGGGAGCAGAAACCATCATAGTATTGTAAGTTGTTTACTGCTATCCAATTTCACATTTTCCTGCCATATTTTTCAATTGTATGTGTGTGTATTGATATAATTATATGTCAGACTCAGAAGACGAGTCACAAAGCTTAGGGAATATTGAGTACAGATTGAGATCGATAAGTATAAGCGATAATATCGCAACAGTAACTAATTCAAATAGTAGTAATAGTAGTAGCAACATGACTGACCAGTTCAAAGAATTTTTCTTAAAAGCTATTCCCGAATTTGACGGGCAACCAGCTAATGTAGGTAATTTTTTAAAGTCATGCGACCTCGTAATGAACCAATTTTATATGCCAAACGAGAATTTATATATGAATCATTTCTTATTAAATTACATTCAAACAAAACTAACGGGAACAGCGAGGCTTATAATTAACACTAAGATAATAAACACATGGACCGACTTGAGAAGCGCTATTGTGGATAATTTTTGCGATCAGCGCGATTCTAGTAGCCTACTAGCAGAACTATTCACCTTGAAACAAAGGAATGCGGAAGATGCCCTTGCATTCGCTAACAGATGCAGGCATATCGAACAATTACTCATATCTAATCTAATAGCTAACGAACAGAACGAAGGCGTTAAAGTAATAAAAATGAACATTTACCAGGAACAAACATTAAAAGCATTTTTAGGCGGAATTAGGAACCCGTTAGGTCTAGCTCTTAGAAGTAGGTCACCAGGAAGCATAGAAGACGCCCTAAAGTTTGTATTCGCAGAAGAAAATTTCGATTATAGGGACAAAACAGTACAAAAAAATTTTAATCAGAATAGGTCAGACGGACAAAAATTCTTTCCAAGACAAAATAACGCACCGTTTAACAATGTGCAGTTTCAACGACCGTTTCAACCTAATTTCAGACCTTTTCAACAACACAATAACCAACAACATAACCCAACAAACTTTCAACCTAATTTTAGACCATCTCAGCAACAAAATAGACCGCAATAGAATTTTCAAAATAGACAAAATCCGCAATTTATGAATAGAACTAATTTTTCAAACAATTTTAGACGACAGAATTTTAATAACCCACAGGGACAAAACCCTATAATTAACAATAGGAACTATCACGAGCCAATGGAAGTAGACAGCTCGAATACGAGGTTGTCACAAAGACGAGCAGCCCCATTACATAATACAGAGTTTAGCGATTACAACGTAACCAACGGGGGTTACGAATCAAATAGCATAGAATACGAAACAAACGATACAAATTACGCAAATTATGAGGCAAGCCAGGGAAATTCACCTGCTGACGAATACGATAACCAACACGGAAATTTTCCCATCGCGAGCACCTCCCAACACGACACGTAGTCGATGTACTTAATATTAATGATTTAAATAGGTTACCATATATAGAAATTAAAGGAATTAGAGGAAAATTATTGATAGACAGCGGATCGTCGAAAAATTTATTAAACCCAATAATAGCCCATCAAGATTTCGCAAACAAAATAAGGACACAACCAATCATTATTCGGACCCCGCACGGAACTTCGACGCACTCAGAACGCATAAATATCACCCTTAAATCAATTTCGAACAAGGCACAAGAATTCTGCCTTTTCGACTTTAACCCTTTATATTCAGGTCTCATTGGGATCCAATTCCTAAGGGACAATGAAGCCAGAATAGATTTTAAAAATGAAGTCATGCATCTAGGTAAGCAAATCATTAAAATTCAATACCCTCAATTAAACAATGTCAATCAACCGGCAAGAATAAAAGCCAAAGCAGATGGTTCACAAGACCCAGATACTACAGCCACTGTAAACAGTATCATAACAAAAGAGTACTTCAATTGTAATGGAGAACTTGAACTCGTAAATTACATGTTAGCGCACAAGGACGAAGATTATGAAACACCGCAGAACCTACAGACTAGCCGATTACGTAACCAATATAAGTATCACGTTACAGATGAACGTAAGCGCAGCTCAAGGACGCCTACTATAACACAAGATAATGTTATATCGACAATTCAACCATATAATACGAATACTCGACATACAGGGAGCGAGCAAAAACAGATTAACTGCGAAAACATTATAATGGAACAAATAGACGTAGATTATTTAAACGATGAGGAAAAACAGTTGTTATTTAATTTGTTATCAGAATATAATGACATATTTTTAAACAAGGACGAACCATTGACGCACACAAATGCTATAAAACATAGAATAAGGACCATTGACGACATACTAGTCCATTCTAAATTATATAGATATCCATACATACATAAACCGGAAGTAGATCGACAAATAAATGACATGCTAAGGCAAAAAATAATCAGGAAAAGTCACAGCCCATACAGTTCACCCATTTGGGTCATATCAAAAAAACTAGACAAGTCAAATAAACAAAAATGGAGGATTGTAGTGGACTATAGGAAACTAAACGAGAAAACAATACCGGACAGACACCCAATTCCCAAAATAGATGAAATACTGGACAAAATTGGACGAGCTCAATATTTCTCGACAATCGATTTGATTTCTGGATATCACCAAATTGAAATGGACCCCCGGGACATAGAAAAAACGGCGTTTACCACCGATACGGGACACTGGGAGTACACTAGGATGCCGTTTGGGTTATCAGGGGCTCCAGCGACCTTTTACAGGCTCATGCAGAACGTGTTAGAGGGTCTAATTGGCCAAACATGCCTTGTATACATGGATGACGTCATAGTTTTCTCCACGTCATTACAAGAACACATAGAGAAACTAAAACTGGTATTCGAACGTTTCAGACAAAGCAACTTAAAGATCCAGCTAGACAAAAGTGATTTCCTAAAGAAGGAAGCCGAGTTTCTGGGACACGTTGTAAGCCCAGACGGGATCCGTCCGAATCCGAGGAAACTAGACGCAATAAGGAAATTCCCGATACCAAAAACCCAAAAAGAAATTAAATCATTTTTAGGACTAGTCGGATATTACAGAAAATTTATTGAAAATTTCGCACACGTCACGAAACCACTAACCAAGTGTTTAAAAAAGAATTCTAAAATAGACGTTAATAACGAGGAATACATTGGTGCCTTTAACTCATGTAAAGACATTTTAATGAATTCACCCGTGCTTATACCACCCGATTTCTCTAAGGATTTTATACTAACAACCGACGCTTCAAACGTGGCGATAGCGGGCATATTAAGCCAAGGGGAACCCAATTCAGACCACCCGATAGCCTATGCCAGTCGTACCTTAAACGAAACCGAATCTAGGTATAGCACCATAGAGAAGGAATTGCTAGCCATCGTGTGGGCAACTAATTATTTCCGTCCATACTTATACGGACGCAAATTCACTATATATACGGACCATAAACCATTAAAATGGCTATTTTCGTTAAAACAACCAAATTCAAAATTACTCCGTTGGAGATTAAAATTAGAAGAATACGAATTCAAAATTGAATACAAGAAAGGAAAGCTGAATTGCGCAGCGGACGCCCTTTCTCGAGTAGAGATCCACCCCATAGATATAGACAACCAATCAATGGCCAATAATGTCGACGAGGAAGAAGAAATAATAGAAATAGAGGACGACGAAGGTGTAATAGAAATAAACGAGGACGAAACAGCTAATTCAAATGCGGATTCTTACTCAGCACCCGGTATACCAATATTAGAGGAAGAAATTATTAACAGTAAAACAAATCAAATAGTCTTTAAAAACACAGACAAACCAGAAATATTCTCAGTAAGGAAAGACAAACGAAACTTTATTTATGCAAACTTTAATTTAAATGACCCCAATCAAATAGAAAAATTTATGAAGGAATACTGTTTACCACAAAGAAAATATTATCGCCTTTTCGTAAATGAACAAGATTACGAACTAGTCAGTTCGGCAATCAACAAAAACTTTAATAATGTAGAGTCACCAAAATTTTATAGATGTTTAGAAATGAGGGAAGAAATCCAGGAAGACGAGCTAACGGATATGATAGTCAAATATCATCAGGGTAAGTCCAACCATCGCGGGGCTGAGGAGACTTACTTAAGAATAAAGAGAAAATACTATTACCCCAATTTAAAGAAACACATAGAAGAATATGTAAAAACGTGTGAGCTGTGTAAAACGTGCAAATATAACAGGAACCCGGTACAGATAGCATTAGAACACACTCCAACAGCATCCAAACCTTTAGAAACACTCCACGTAGATACGTTCCAAATTGAACGAGCAATATTTTTAACCATATTGGATCCATTCAGTAAATTCGGTCAAGCATTTCCCATCAAAAGCAAAAACGCTACAGAAATCGCAAAAAACTTAATTAAATACTTTTCACAGTACGGAGCGTGTAAAACCCTAATTGCGGACCCAGGAACGGAGTTCTCGAATTTAGTAGTAAAAGAACTACTAGAGACATACCAAATAGAATTGCACACCAAAACACCCCAAAACCCCGAATCAAACGGACCCATAGAACGATTTCACAGCACCATCATTGAACATTATCGATTATTTAAGGAGAAATTCAAAAATATGAAACCCATAGAATTAATACCCTACTGTATATTCGCCTATAATTCCACGATACACTCACAAACACTAAAACCACCATTCGACTTAATATTCGGCTATATACCGGAAATGTTTAACTACGACCCGGAAGTAATAATTACGCAAGAGTATAACGTACAACACAAAGAAATTATGAAAATCATCTACGAAATTGTTAGAAGTCGCATAGAAACGTCAAAACAAAAAACCTTACAACGAACTAATAAAAACACGAACCAACCGTTCAAGGAAGGCGACGTGGTATACAAACAGATACCACCGGGATTTCATAAAAAACATAAAAACCCCTTTTCAGGACCCTATTCAATAATATCCTTATTAGAACATAACAAAGCTATTCTAATAAACCATAAAAATGACGAACAGACAATAGCACATCTAAGAAATTTACGTCTTGCAGGTTCCTTGCCACAGGAATAACAGCCCAAATACAAGACTTGACGGACAATCCAGGTATGCTGCCAAAGAAATTAGGTACAGCATACACAGAGACTAGCAGCTGGAACTTGATACATATACATGACCTGACACAACTACACGAAGACTATAACCAAATAAAAAGACATTACTTAAACACAGTTACGTCTATGACAAAAGATTACCACGACGAATACCATAATTTTATACTAACATTAAATTTTACTATAGATAATATAGACGATACATTTTATAGGATATTCTTAGAGAGAGATAACATCAATGAGAGACAGAGACGGGGCATAATCAATGGGCTAGGATCGATATTTAAATCAATAACTGGCAATCTCGATTCACAAGATGGCGAACGTATATATCAGGCAATAGAAATATTAAGTACAGACCAAAACAAAATTCATGATCTTTTTAAATCGCAAAATTCGGTAATGCTAGAAGCAATCGGAGAGTTCAATAAAACGATCGTAGGGTTGAGTCACAATCAGGGCACGATAATAAATAGAATAAACGAGTTAGGTAACACAGTTGATAGCCTTAGGAGCGAACAACTAACGCACTATCATCGCATCAAAATCCTAGAGCTGCTGACCCAGCTTGGACATTTATTGAATAATATTCAAGAATTAGCACTCACAACTGAGAATGCAATCACTTTTTCAAAATTAGGAATTTTTCACACATCCATATTAAAACCAAAATTTATAATAAAAGAAATCAATAGAATACAAAAATACGTAACAAATGCCAAACTAATAACAACCACTGATCTGAATCTGTATGAAAAAATATTCAAAATAAAAGCAGTACAAAATAAATTCCAAATTATATTTCAAATAGAAATACCTCTAGTTGAAGAGTCAGAATATGATTACTATCAGTTATACACATTACCTGTCCCAAAAAATCCACACACCTTTACCATGATAATCCCTAGAACCAAATACTTGATCCTAAGCAGTAAACAATATGCCTTTCGAAATGAAGAATGTCAAAATTTAAAGAACAAATTATATTTCTGCCAAGACGACAATCCAACAGCCATGAATGATCAGAACCCATGTGAAATAAAACTAATAAAATTTCAAAAGCCTATCGATAATTGTAACCAAGAATTAGTCAAAATTAAACAAACCACAGTTTCGAGATATGGAACCAGTCAATACATCATCTTAGCGCTAGAAGAGACAAACGCCAGAATAACTTGCCAGGAACAAGAGTGGACCAATATCATCAAGGGTACCAAATTGGTCAACCTCCAACCAAATTGCCAATTGAAAGTAGGAAACAAAATTTATAAAACCGGCCCCACTACAGCGGAAACACAACAACTATTCAATCTCCCCAAATTAGAAACCACCACTACGAAGGAAGAAACAAATTACGAAAAGGTACCCGAACTCAAATTAGACAACGTACAGCTGCATAACATCGAGCAGATCCAACACCAACTCCAAAACATTAAGAAAAATATACCAGGCCGAATGGAACTACCATTACATCACCTGAGTATATGGACCATATTATTGTACGTGGCTATTTTAACCGCCATCATAATGATAGCCGTCAAATGGGGAGTCATAAGAAGAAGAACCACTAGAAGAACTACGAAGATCAACCCAAGAACCGACAAGGGAGAATTGAAGATCAACCCAAGAACCACCGAAGCCGGATTTCCCTTGAAAATCCGGAACGAACCGTAGCTTCGTTCTTCAAAGGGGGGAGGAGATAAATAGAGCCACAACAACAGGCTATTGTGCAACAATGTATCCTGGCCTCCTTAGAAACCGCAGTGTCATCATAATAGTGAAGAGGCGCCTGTAGGAATGCAGGCGTAAAACCAGCAAGTGCGAACGGAATATCTCCGGTGACATTCAGCATTAGCAGATCCAGGTCACCTCCAGAGACAATAGTGCCACGCCTGGAGGGGAAGACTATAAATAGGATAAGCACCGAGATAGGAGTGTTCATTGCTTGTTCCTAGTTAGTCTGGCACATGGCGTGTCAAGTATTTTAATATCACTTATATATATATTTTTGTCTCATTATTGTATTAAGTAATCATTGTGTTTAAGTAATAATAAATTGTTTAAAAAAGTTAATTGTCTTAACGCTAAAGTTAAGTCGCGAGTCCTGTGATTGGAATTTAGATAAAAAATCTTAATACCTAGGATCTTAATTGCTGCAGTTGCTGCACAGTAAATCAGTGTATGCATGTACTCTAATGTATTGATCTCTAGAAGGTGCGATAGTAGAATTATTCTGTTCAAAAGTTCCAATATAATTGCCAGCTTTCTAGATGATCTTAGTCTAGGTAATGATGGTCTAGTAAGAGGATTTGTTCTTTCATACTCCGCGACTGCACGACTCATTTCTGTGGAGAATTTGTCGATGAGTTCCTCATTTTCTTGCGTACCCTCGATGTGTTCTTCTTGCTCAATATGTACAGGTTGCAGATTACTACCACCAAATAGGATCTCGTTATTTTCCGTAACCGCTATGTTAGTAATTTGATCTTCAACTTCCTATCTGATGGTATTCAGTCTCGTTTGTGGAATAAGGTTATTCCTAAGTATGACACGATACTGATCCGCTACTTTCTGTTAAGTCACTTGTATGTCTGGGTACATTCTGAGAAATTCGGTGTGAAGTTGGTGCCTATATCCGGTCGTATGTTGTCCGAGTTGTGTTACTCTGTAGTAAATGCGCATAATTGTTTCATTCATATCCATGCGCCGTCTTGGTAATCCCATCTGGGTGAGCGCTGGCTGATTTTCCTGCACAGCATTCTCAGTGGGTGGAGCTCTTGGTCTTACTAGGCTCCCCTGCTGTTGATTTTAGGCTCTAATTTCTTGCATGACAGGGGCCCGCCTCACCAGCACCCCGCCAACGACGTCCCGCATGCTGTCATGTACAGCGCCGGCTTCAGACATGCCCTGACAAACCACAGGCAGCCTCATTTTTCCGAGGCTTCGGTTTTGCTCCATTTTCATGGGTGTGCCACCAGTTAACCCTGGTGGCCCAGGTAGGGATGAAGAAATGAGTAAGATAATATTGTTAAGGAAAAAGAGGGTAAATAGGACAGCGGACAGCTGGCATTGCTGGTTGTACCGTCAACGTCGTTACGAGTAGCGGTGAGAACACTGCTGGAAGCAGTACACCCACCGTTCAGACAGGCCTGTGACCCTATATAGGGGCCCTTACAGTGTGCTACCGTCCAAGCCAGACGACTCTGGTTTTTTAACGTGGTTGTTATTCCACCCCCTCCTCTTTTCTTACCCGGGCTCGGGACAGGCGAGAGCGGAGTTTTATTGTTATTATTATTATTATTATTATTATTATTATTATTATCATTATTATATTTATGGATTAATTGATAGTAAACATTTAAGGTTTCCCTGCTACGCAAAATGTACAATACTTACTACCATAAAAGTAGGCATTGTCAATTTAACAAATTGTCCAGCTGTAAACTGAGTAGGCCGTTGACTTCTCATCATCATCATGAGAAGAAATTTTCTTTCGACAACATTAGCCGATAACCAATTACACGTGTAAATATGACGGCCCAAATCCTCACTAAATGTCAAAACTTCTTGTCCGCAGTAGCAGTACATAAATAGTTGATACACCATCAGGATCAAAAAAGATACTGTGCTTAAAAACGCAAATGTATAGATATCCAGCTAAAACAAAAATATATGTAAATTAAAAAGACAAGTGGTGTTGTCTTTTTAATCTATGACTTCTCATATAGTATATATTACTGTTTTTAACAGTTCTTAAAGTGTACTGCTGTCTTTATACTGTATTTATTGTATATTGTGTCATTATATAGCTCTGAAGAAGGCTATACCTATGTAGCCGAAACGTTAGCTGAATGAGGTACGTGTTTTATCGAAGCCCTACTTCCCGGAATAATATAAGGTACTAACATATTTTAAGGACAAGAATAAGAAAATCAGCATATATATATATATATATATATATATATATATATATATATATATATATATATATATATATATATATATAATGGAGCTGACTCCGGAGATTAGTTCTAGGAGTTTTTACAAAAATTGACTAGCAGGGAACTTACTTTTGAGTTTAAATTTTTTGAACAGAAAACCTGTATATTATTATTCTGTAATTTGCTATTTCCTCTTACGTTAAATATACAGATGCGGGATTTTGAACCTCGACATCACTGGGAACTTAGAAATCGTAAGAAATACATACATAACTTGGGTAAAATACAAAATATGCACAATTGCAGTGCAGCTCGAAGGTACTTATAGATTTGAAAAAAGTTACCTAGCTTCCTAGATATAAGCGAAATACCAAAAACTACCATTTCTCCTTTCTTCAATATCTTCAAAACTAGACTCTCTATCAATTTGAATTTTTGTACAGGAAGATATGTTGCTATTGTGGTTGCCATGGTGACCTTAAAATTAGTTTAAATTAATTACTTTGGAGTCGTGATAGTCAAATTTCTTTTTTTATGGACGCATTATTAAAATTTTCTACCAAAATATTTGTTTTTTTATGGTTATAATGATTTACCACTAGATGGTCTTTTGTCCGCATTTTTGCCAAAAATTATCAATTTTTCTTTTTCCAACAAGACGGTGCACCAACTCATAATTAACGAACCGTGATCAGCTTTTTAAGTAGTGTTTTTGACAGTAACTGGATTGGTACTAGTGGACGTGTGCAGTGGCCTCTTAGGTGTCACTTATCCATTTACGTCCGAAAACGAGATCATATAAATTTTAATTAGCTAGGGCAAAACTACACTTTTCGCCGGTTTTACAAACGTGGGTCAAAGTTAACGTTGATATAAGATCAACTACCATGGTAACCGAACCAATGCAAACGCATCGAGTTTTCAATCTGGCAACAGAGCAACTATGCATGATATAATTAAATGACAATATATGACAAGATAGATTTGCTCGGGCTTTGATGTTTTAATAAACAAACATATTTTGCACCGCTTCCACAAAATATAGATCTTAGGTTATCTCTGCCGCACCCGGCAGTCAAATTTTAATCAAGCAGTCTTGTCAGAGTAAATGTATGATTATATGATTTAGGGCTAGACTAGGTATTCAGTTGTTTGTTGCCCAGATAGTTGTTCCAGGATCAAAGTCAAGCCGGGCTTATATCGTTTGTGAAACCGACGCTGGGTGTTATTGAGAAAAAAAATCTATATTACTACTACCACTCTAGGATTATCATATAAACAATCAAAAATATTACGCTTTTTGGACAAAAACTTAGTGGAAATACCAAAAAAAAACATGAAAATAGATTAATAAATCAACAGAGAAAACACACAATTATAGTAGCAAATGAAATATCGAAGTAATTGATTGATTGATTAAATTGTTCTACATGTGCGCCGTTTTCTTGGATCCATAGGCGTGTGCGTTTTATAATATTATTTGTTGCGCACAGCAAGAAGTCACTGTTGATATTATGACAAGCTTCGATAATTCTTGACCTCAGATCTTGTATACTGTGGACTGGCTTCTTGTAAATTTCATGTTTTACGTAAGTAACCCAAAAGGAAATAGTCAATACATGTGTAGTTAGGTCACGTAGGAGGCCACTAGTAGGTCCACTAATACCTATCCAGTTGTTGTCAAAAACTATTAAGAAAGTTGATCACGATTCGTGTATTATGAGCTAGTGCACAGTCTTGTTGAAAAAAAAGAAAACATAATTGGCTTATTTTTGACAAAAATGCAAGCAAAACCATCTAGTGATACACTATTATAACCAAAAAAATCACAAATATTTTGGTGGAAAAAATTTGATATGGCGTTCATTAAACAAAAAAGTTGAGTATGGTGACTCAGAAAGTAATGAATTTTAACACATTCTAAACTCGCCATGGCAACCGCAATGGCGAATTATGTCTCTGCACAAAAATTTGAGTTGATAGGCAACATTTTTTTGGAGATATTGAAGAAAGAGAAAACGACTGTTTTTGGTATTTCGCTAACATGTAGGAAGGTATGGAACTTTCTTGAAATCTGTAAAGGCCCTCAAGTTGCCCCTGTAATTGTGCACCTTTTGTCTAGTTTAACCAAGACTGTATCTCTTACGGTTTTGGAGTTCCCAATGATTTCGAATTTTCAAAATCCCGCACCCTGTATACATGCAATACATTTGCAGCTTTGAAGAGAGAAAAAAAAAAACCTTCCAAAAAGACGCCATTAGATCTACTTATTCGCATTAAGCGACTGAAGGTCACCCGCGATAGAGGTTGAATGCTACTAATTCTGTTAGGGTTAAAAAAAGTGCCTCACTCGCAAACGAAATCGACGTGTTTTAGGGTTTTGTAAAATTCCCAGGAGTTCTCGTAAAAAGCCAGGAACCAACTTTTTACAATGGACACCTGTATACAGAGTGTCCCACATAGACCGCATATTAAAATATATCAGCTATTGATGGTAGTTGTCCTCTAAAAATTGATGCAGCTACATATTCATGGATGTTCTATCGATCTAAAATAATGGCGTCATTCTGTCACTTCCGGTTATATCGGATGTTGGCATCAACTTTGTTATTTTAATGGAACACCTTATATATTATTCATTTTTGAATTATACACAAAATTCTAGATTTATTTTGGATATGGTTAAATATGTCAAAAGGTTATAGTTTCTGCGTTATTGACAATTTTACAAAAGTTTTGACATGTGGAGGTCAATTTCGAAAACACCATACCTTTTACATAAAATCATATTGGAGTTTGAACTTTTGCATTGGATTTCGTGTATCAAGATGCCGTAGCAGAACCTAAAAAAGGTATACAGGATGTTCACAAATAGGAATAAGTCAAGAATTTTAAGTGGAACACCTGTATATATTTACTTAGATCGATGCAGAATAAAATTCTCTATAAAATGTTTAGCTGGTTTCCTATACCTAAGGTTAACTGTTTTGATGCTATTTGACATTAAATGTAGACATTCACATATTTCTTATGGAACTAGAGTTGTGAAGAGTTATACATAAAATGATTTACGTGTTGATGGTTACAAAAATTCATAATACCTACTAATAATAAGCGGACTCAATTAATTTGTGTCAACTGCTGAGCTGTAGGTGTTGAGTAGCTGTATTTATTAAAACATTGGATATCGTTATTAGTAAAAAACATAATAATTATTTTTGTCACAGGAGCTAACCAACTTATAGAAGGTAACAGAAAGAAACATAAAATGAATTTATTTTAAATAGTTAAACCAATAGGTAGGTGGGCAGGTAACAAACTTAATTAATTTTAAGCATACTTGAATAGATGCTCCCATTTTGTTCCAGGCATTTTCTATTATTTTTAATAAGTGGCTACAGTTGCTCTTTGGATATCTCCTGCACTTCATGAACGAAATGCTTCGTGTACTCTTTTCTTCATATCCCCTTTTGTGGTAAGAGCAGTTGCCTAAACAATATTTTTATGGTTCCCCAGGTATAAAAATCCATCAACTTATCTTTGAATGTCTTTTCAAGAAATGCGCTTACATCTCTTGTGTTATGGGCAGGTGCTCCGTGATGCTGATATCAGGATGTCTGGAGTTCAGCTAACGGTAGATCATCGAGAGCTTTCATTAGTTGATTTTTTTAGATATCACGGTATCCAGCTCCATTTAGGTTCTCTTCATAAATATGAACACACAATAATCTTTTACATTTGATGGAATAACACACATTGAAAGACCAGCTTTTCTGGTAATGAGGAACTCTTGTTACATGGGCGCAATAGCGAGAGTGGTGCTTATTGGAGCAAACATTTTTTGTAAATTTAGATTCACTGGCCCAAATTATATTTGACAAAAATTGATCGTCTTCCTGATGTCTGGTAAGTAAAAATTCGCACAAATCTTTTCTTCTACCTGCATCATCCGCATGCAATTTTTTGCAAGCTGGTATTTGAATGGTTTTAGCTTATGGTTTGTAATAATTTGTTGTACAGTAATGCAAGACACATCTAGATCACGGTGTACATCGCGTATCGATGCATTTGCATTTACACGATAAGACGCTCGAACTGTAAATTCCAAATCGGCGTTGTTTTAAGGGGATGGTTCTTTGCACTTTTCGGATCAAATGAATTACATTCTTGGCAGTTCTTGATCAATGTTCTTACCGTTCTTCTTCTTCTGCAAAAACTCTTGCAAGTTCTATTTATATTTTTGTGACACTCACCATGGATCAGGAGTAAATTAAGATAATCTTCATTTGAATAATTCCCAGGTCTATTTTGTGCCATAATTATAGTACCATTTATTTAAAAGCAGGTATCTTAGAGGAGAATCGCTTACATACAATAATACAAATTGTTGCAAACAAATAAATTTTTTACACTTTATATTCCATGGAGTGCTTTGTTCTATAAAATCACTGCGGTTTATGTAGGCAGTTGAAACTAATAAAGTCAGCCTAAGTACTTTTGTTTATGCGATATAGTGTTTTAAATCACCCATCACAAGAAAATGATAAGCAACACACAAAAGCAAAACATTTTGTATAATAATTCTTCTCTGGTCGTATTACTTCCACGTCGTCAATACGTGTGGAAGTATGGCATCGGCGGCAAACATTTCAATATTTTTTTCGCTTAAACCAGTGTCAAAACGTATAGAAAACATGATTTGGGAACGACATTTTTTTGTCTGTCGGTCTGTAGGTTTGTAAATCGTCGGTCTGTATGTCTGTCTGTTTGTAGCCACGATAACTTTAGAGTGGATAGAGATATCGTCTTCGAATTTGGTATACAGTTAGCACCGACAAACGAACGGTTGGGATTATTTTTGGGTAAAATCACTCAAGGGGGTAGGAGATGAAAGGGGGGTGATTTGGTGAAAATTGGCATTTTGTCCTTAAAACTCGAGTAATATAACGTTTTAGAGTTTGTTTATTAGAAAACTTTCGATTTCATCAAACATCTGATGATTCTGTGCTGAAAATAAATTAGGGGTTGAATGTGTGGGGGTGGAATATCCCTGACAGAGATTTGGTGGTAACTGTTCAGAAGTTTATGGGTACATGGATACGAATATTTTCTTTGTGGTGACGTCTTGGAAATTCATTTCATAAGAATGCCTTTCTGAGGAGAGTAGACTATCACAGCTATGTGGAAGTTATGATTCAATTTGCACATTATTTTTACTTTGTAATTAACGTAGTTACGTAGAGAAATATGTCGGTGCTTACATTTAAATGTCAAATATCATCAAAGCAGTTAACTTTAGACATAGGAAACTTCCTAAACATTTTACGGGAAATTTGATCCTGTTCCATTTAAAGTTCTTGACTTATTCTAGTTTAACTTTATGAAAAGCTACAGCTTATTTGTGAACACCTGTATATTTCCATTAAAGTCTGCTTCGACGTCTTGATATATTGTTATATTGCGAAATCTCAAGCAAAAGTTCAAACTCCAATATGATTTTGTGTGATAGGTATACATTTTTCCAAATTGACCTCCGCATGTCACAACTTTTGGAAAATTGTCAATAACTAGAGATGTCCGGATCAGATCTGAACCGGTTCAAAGATTCGGATCTTTAACCCGTTCACTGCTCACGTGTGTTTGTAGGAACACCCCCGGGCTAGGGGTTGATTTTTTCTCAGGTGTCTTTTCAGAATTACCACATAGCACTACAAAGTGTATTTGGCCAAACAAGTGCAAAATATACTAAAACACGTGATGACGCAAAATCGCGTCACGATCATTACGCAATGAACTTTTCGTGAAATGCTCATGACTCCATTTCGCGTCATGTGTGTGTTGCTTCAAAAGTAATTATATTGATTACAAAACAAATACAAAATATCACATGTAAATGAAAAAAATAATAATTTATTACTTTAATACACAAAAAAACCCAAATAGAATATGCAAAATAAGAAAACAAGAATAATAACTGAATAAATATGTTTTTCTTATAAATGTAAGAAAACGAACAAAAACATGTGTAAATAAAAATAACAAACTTTCTTTGACGCACAAAATAAACAAAATAAAATAAAATAAGGTAACCTATTTATTACAGGTCCGCATGCCATTCGTCGAAACAGTTTCCATCCAAACACAAAGATGGCTTCGAAGGGCATGCTGGGCAGAAGTAAATTGTGTTTTCGCACTTTATTTTGATAACAATTTTGGAATCTTCTGCGCGGCCGATGTTTGGAATTCGGCGTTATTGGATTTTTTTTTTCGCCCTGTGTTGGAATTAAATAGGTTTTTCTGGTGGAACTTCCTTTGGTGGTACAAGTTCTTCAATCACTCGCAGTCGGAAATCATACAACGAAACTCGACTTCTTTCATATTTCTTATACAAAAAGTATGAGTTCAAAAGCAGCAATTGCAGAACGTGAGTGCCAATTTTTTTGTACCATCGAAGCGATTCCCTAGAGCAGGAGTAAGAAGACAACATTTGATCCTGCTTGTCAACGCCACCCATGTTTTAATTATACATATATATGGCTTCCGGTTTCTGCTTTTCTTGGTCCCTTTTGTTTCTGTATTGGACGAAATCATGAGAAAATTCAGTGAAAATGTACGATACATCGCGCTTGTCACGCCACTTTCCGACCATTACATCATTGGAGTAGCGAGCAATATTGTCGCGCATCTTCAGCTTTGCATTTTTTTACCTCAAGCGGATTGTCTTTTCGGTCAAGCCGTAGAGTTCCGGTGCAGTAGGTCCCTCTTTCTAATAGCTGGCGAGCCAAAGAATAACTGTGGTAGAAGTTGTCCTTGAATAAAGAGTGTCCTGCGTCAAACCTTTCTTTCATTAGATGGAGAACTACATTGGCAGCATGGCCTTAGCCACCAAAATCATCTAGCACACCGGTATAAATGGAGAACTTCAGAATAGTCCATCTGGATCGGTCAACATGTACAGCTATACTCCGGACTTATGGCGCTTATTTTTTATATACTGTCTAAAAGCCGCGCCATAAGACCATGGATTCATCGAGAGAAAGATTTTGGTTTGGGAAATAGACATCCACCATTTTATTATTGAAGTAATCTATCACAGGTCGAATTTTGAATAACCTGTCTTGGGGTTTTGGTTCGTTTTGTTTTGGGTTTTCTGCAAAATGCAAGCATCGCATAATAATCATAAAGCGATCTCTGCTCATGTGGGTCGAAAAAAATGGAAGATTGAAAAGTATGCCTTTCTTCCAAAAGTCTTGCATTCGACTGAGTGGAATTGTCCCCATGTGTAGAAACAATCCAAAAAAGAGACGCATTTCAGGTATCGAAGTTTCGCGCCAACGAGCAATTCTGGAAAATTCTCCCACATTGGGAGACTGGAATACCTCGACTGCATAGCGATTCGTTTCCTTAACAACAACATT
This sequence comes from Tillus elongatus, assembly GCA_964006375.1. Taxonomy (NCBI): domain Eukaryota; kingdom Metazoa; phylum Arthropoda; class Insecta; order Coleoptera; family Cleridae; genus Tillus; species Tillus elongatus. The sequence goes on from OZ023262.1 coordinate 218,080,030, forward strand.
CAAAAATCTGTCGTCAACCAATAAATTGAAATAATCAATTTTCCTATTCCCTGTAATTAAAAATTATTTATTCAATAAAAAAATGTGTGAATTATCGTAAAGTAAATAGTCTCACCGCCTGGTAGTATTTTTAGCTCTTGTTTCCCTGTAAAAGCTAGCGTTTTCTTGCTGGGTGTTTGGGTTCAGTTCACAGGATCATCACCGGACCTTGGAACAGTAACTTGCTGAAGAGTAGTGCCTAAATCAGTTTCTGTCTCAACAGGACCGTCTCCATTTTCTTCGATATTTGAATCACTTTTTTCAAATTCCGAATCCAAATAATCTGGATGTTCAAAATCATCGTCAGAGTCCAGTGAAATGCGTTATATCTCAGCGTCAGAAAGTGGTTTACGAAGTTTGTACTTATTTTTTGTTATTTTTGGTCGTTTTAGTCCTGGCCCTGCCCCAGTCGATTCCAGCACAAATTAACGATACCTCGATTTGTGTTGAACAGGCTCACAATACATCACACGCGTACAACGGCGGCTTACATACTGAAAATGAAAACGGTATGTGCATGCTCGCTGTAATGACTCGAAATCGCGTCATGAGCGTCCGTGGCGCAGCACGCAAGACGTGATTTCGCGTCATGCGTACTGGACGGGTTAAAATGATTGGACTGAACCGACTCTTAAAATTATGAATGACGGATCCTGAATCCGAGTTTGATCTGTCCTGAGTCGTGAGTCGTGAGGCAACGAACCGACCGCGATTGACTCTGACTTTGGCACTCTGACGTATGTTATGCCTGATCCGGCTGGTCCGCTGTTACGTTCTCGGATCACGGCGCTGTGAGCAACGAAAGGAGAATCAAAAGATTCGGGTTGAATAAGGCACACCTAAATAACACGATCCGAGATCCGAACCCTGAAACATTCAGAATTTAACTTAGAACGCTCAGCCTGCGTGTTGCAATTTAAGTATTTAGATTATTGAAGGTTTCATATTTTTTTTATAGGGTATATATTATATCGCTCTATTATATCGCTCTATTTTTCTTGTACCTACATATTGTGTAAATTACTTATTTATCCAATAGTAGGTAATAATAGCAACAATAAAAATATAATTATACATTCAATTTTTTTGAAACATTTATTACATATTAATATGTAAAAATATAATTTTATTTCTCAATAGAGTTCTTTTTTCCGTTACAATTTGACCACCTTTACTAAAAATTCTTGCACATGGCACAAGTAGCCATAAGACATAATCTTTTTTTTAACACATTCGTATAATCAAATACTATATAATGACAATACAGGACACTCCAAATAATTTCGTGTTACAAAAATATCAGCGCCGCTAGCGGATAGTACTGATGTTACGTCGTTCGACAACGTTTAACACTAGCAATTGCTGGTGTTTAAATGTGTATGATTAAGTTTGGGCTGTGTTTTTTACAATGAATGTTAGTGGTTGGGTGTGTGCAATCTATAATTGTTCGAAGACAAATTCAGAATCACTTTTATGCTATGCACAGTTCGCAGAAGATAATTTATTATGTAATGTTTACCATCATGTACCTATTTATAGATAAACTTCGTACACGGATGGTTCAAGGCTTCAATCATAACTTGTCTTCCAGTGCATAAAAAAAAATTGAAGGCATAAAAAGTTTTGCATTAATAATAAATGGTATAAGAAACATGTTTTTCTATTTTCTTCTGTGTCCTTTTTTATTTCAGTATGGCATAAATTGTGACATTTTTTAACATTTACAATTATTTTACTTGGTAAAGGCTTTTAATTATCTTCTCAAGACAAGTTTTCAAAGAGAAGTAGAAATAGCAGATTCAGCCCTATAATAGATTTATTCACGGAAGTAAAAGTTAGTCCCACCTTTCATCTGCACAATTTCTTAATTATGTACTAAGTATATCAGTTACATATTTTAAAATATTAGATTAATAAAACAGTTTTCATGTAAAGATATAGCAAATTGAGTACTGTGCTACCATTTATACCTAGAACAATTATTTATAGGTAAGTACAGATTGTAACTTAATATCCTCAGAAACAGCTTTCAGTATATTCCTATATCTACCCTTGAAATAGTAGTTTATCGACGGTTTTAATGTAGTACTTTAAATTATGATTATGGGTAAGAGAAATTTGCAGAATTATTCATGCTGAATTCATTTAGGTTTCAAGCTGATTGTTGATACAATATCTATTTATAAGTATATAATCAGAAAATTTTCACTGTTTGGTCATGTACAAGTTTTATATTCATCTATAATAAACCCATTGTCTAAATTAAGAATATGCAGGTAAATATACAATTCAAATTACTCGAACAGTTGTCAATACTTCACGCGAGGTGGCGCTAGTGTACTTGTCACAAATTTCACCAATGCTAAAGCATAGGAGTGTCCCGTATTGTCATTATATAATATTTGATATAATCTTGTATATATATTTCGATCCGTATAATAGGTTCTCGCTCTTGATCACCTCTTTTGTTTGGCCGATCTTGCTGAATGAAGTATGTATCAAGTCACAGTCACGCGAGACAGAGATTCATTGGGATTCAAGAACCGGTTGAAAGATCCGGATCTTCAAAAAGATCCGGAGCCGGTAATCCGCCTCTTCGAAAAGATCCGAATTTCGCTCTCTATCAATAACTCAAAAACTATGACATTTTGACATATCAAACCCTATACAAAATCAGTCTAGAATCTTGTGCATAATTAAAAAATATAATGATATACAGGTTGTTCTATTTAAATGACTGCATTATTTTAGATAGATAGAGCATTCATAAATTTGTCGCTGCACCAATTTTGAGAATTCAGCTACCAACAATAGCTGATATGTTTCTAATATGCGGTCTATGTGGGATACACTGTATAATTTAAAAACGACAAAAATGTTATCGTTTGCTACATTTGATAAGACTAGTCACCTAATAAAAAAATTAGAAGATCTGGATATTTTCAGATATACATACAGTATATAATTTCAGCTTTTAACACAATTTAATACTACTTGTTAACAAAGCTTAATACCAAATACTATATAATGACAATACAGGACACTCCGGCTGATTTCGTGTTTCAAGATTATCAGCGCCCCTAGCGGATAGTACTGATGTTACGTCGTTCGAGAACGTGTAACACTAGGAATTGCTGGTGTTTAACTGTGTATAATTAAGTTTGAGCTATGTTTTTTTACAATAAATGTTAGTGGTTGGGTGTGTGCAATCTATAATTGTTCGAATTATACCGTGCTAAATCTATCAGACATTTCATAGGTTTCCAAAGGATGGCGAAACGTGATTATGATTTGAAGCAGAAGACAAATTCAGAAACACTTTTATGCCAATATGCACAGTTCGCAGAAGATAATTTATTGTGTAATATTTACCATCATATGCTTATTTAAAGATAAACTTCGTAAACGGATGGTTGAAAGGCTTCAATCATAACCTGTCTTCCAGTGCATCAAAAAAAAATATGAAGTCGAAAAAAAAGGTTTGCATTAATAATAAATGGTATAAGAAAACTGTTTTCCTATATTCTTCTGTGTCCTTTGTTATTTCAGTATGGCATAAATTGTTACATTTTTCACATTTAAAATTATTTAACTTGGTAAAGGCTTTTAATTATCTTCCCAAGACAAGTTTTTAAAGTGACAAGTAGAAATAGCAGATTCAGCCCTATAATAGATTTATTCACGGAAGTAAGAGTTAGTCTCACCTTTCATCTGCACAATTTCTTAATTATGTTTTTTTTAAACTTCAACAACACACCACGAGGGCTTACAGCCTAAATACTATCGTACCGTGGGTGTTGACAAGGAGGAAAGATGCAACTTGTTAATTCTGGACTTGAAGGTTTGGAGGTTCGGAGGAGAAGGAAAAACATGTGCCGGCAAGGAATTCGACAACTTGGAAGTCCTCGGGACAAAAGAGCGGACATAACAAGATGTTCTATGTCTGGTGACCTGGACAGTAAAAGGGTGCATTCGCTCTGTTTCCCTGGTAGATCTGTTGGGGGCAGCAGGTGGGGGAACTATGGAGGAAAGCTCCTTTGAGCAGTGCCCGTGCAGATATCTATAAAAGAGAGAGCGGTCACCAACGGCACGCCGGTGGGCAAGGGATGGCAGCCTTTGGGTGAGGGTAGGGTCACCGATGAGACGTATAGCTCTCTTTTGAATGGAGTCCAGGATAGCGAGTATAGAAGCGGCAACTGCACCCCAGATGTGGGAGCAGTATTCGAGATTTGGCCTTATTTGTGAAGTATATAAGGTATAGAGATTAGCTGGTGAAAAGTATTTGCGAGCCCGGAAGGGGAAACCTAATTTCTTAGCAGTCGCTTCTGCAATTGATGTGACATGTTGGTGCCAATTAAGATTTCGATCCACACAAATGCCAACAAGAGAAAATGACTCATGACTTTGAATAACTTGGTTGTTCATTGTGATGGGTCTAGGGCTGGTGTATCTCTTATGAGAAAGAAAGCAAGACTGAGATTTGGTGGGGTTGAATTGTACAAGATTTCTACTTCCCCAGTCTAATATTTTTTGGAGATCCACGGAGACAGAACCCTCCGTGAGTCTGCGATCCTCATCTAATTGGGCTAAAGAGACAGGCTTAGAATATTGTATATTTGAGTGGAGTGCTGTACTAAGTATATGAGTTACATATTTTAAAATATTAGATTAATAAGACAGTTTCCATGTAGAGATATAGCAAATTGAGTACTGTGCTACCATTTATACCTAGAACAGTTATTTATAGGTAAGTACAGATTGTAACTTAATATCCTCAGAAACAGCTTTCAATATATTCCTATACCTACCCTTGAAATAGTAGTTTAAATTATTCATGCTGAATTCATTTAGGTTTCAAGCTGATTGTTGATACAAATTTTATTTATAACTATATAGTCAGAAAATGTTCACTGTTTTGTCATGTACAAGTTTTTATATTCATCTATAATAAACCAATTGCCTAAATTAAGAATATGCAGGTAAATATACAATTCAAATTACCCGGTCAGTTGTCAGTACTTCACGCGAGGTGGCGCTAGTGTACTTGTCACAAATGTCACCAATGCTAAAGCATAGGAGTGTCCCGTATTGTCATTATATAGTATTTGTCAATACTTAACTTACCACGCTCACTTGCAATAAGGAACAACATATTATCAGAAGGCTAGATATCATTTGCATTAACATAATATATCTAAATATGTTTTCAGCTTCATCACACAATGCAATAATTTTCTGATGATGCTTAACACAGTCTTTGAGTGTTTCTTGAACATGTGGATTTAATACACTGGGCAAATTTCCATTCTCGAAAGAGTGCTCATAAACAAAACTTGAGACTGTACCTGTAGCTTCTTTATATCTGTTAATTGCTCTCTCCAAATAATTGTTTAGAGATCCTTGGAGAATCTGGTACTGAGCCCTTATCTGGACCATTATTCCACAAAACAATGCATCTATTGAACTAATTAAACTGCCTAAGATGAAAATTGACGTATACTGATAAATAAAAACAGAGGCGTACACCCAATTGTTCATGATGTCAAAAGGTTGAGAAGTGACTAAAGGTAATATTCTCAAAGGTTTTGTAACTGTTGTATTCCAGTCGGAATCATAAGTTTCAACCGGGGTGGCGTTTATCAGAAGAACATATATAGCAAGACTTGAAAAGATTACAGCGCTTTGTGCAGCAAAGCCCAGAAACTGAAAATAAAATGAAGAAATATTATATAAAACATATCGGGACACAGCAAGTACGTTATAGTAGTATAGTTTTATAAGAATTATTGTACACTATTAGTAGAAATGTGATAGAAGCACAATAGAGAATAATATACTATTCATGGTTGGGTAAATAACTAGCATGATACAAATAACGAGAGATATGATATTCAGACTACCTATTTTTAGACATGTCACGCGCATGGTGTCAAATGGTGAGTCCAATGCAACAATAATATGCTGTCGTACAACGGGGTTTGACGTTTCATCACAGCCTCTTAACAAATTACGTATTTAACTAATATTTAAGTGCATACAGTTGGAAGTAATTAAAATGAAAAGGATTAAATTTAGTGCTGCGATCTATATTATCTGAAAAAGACAATATAGGCGTAACTTCAGCCGCATTAAACTGACGTATAGACACTTTTTGATTGCGAATGACTTTGTTTTAAGTGTGTAGTTGGACTTCTATAACGTTACTCACCGCGTGACGTCATAGGAAGGGGCGGGGCATATGCGCAATATCATATCTCTTCTAAGTCATTATATCATGAATAACTAGTACCAACTCAGCAAACAGTCACCTGCAGATATCACCTTCAAAACAGCTAACTCGTTTTGAAACCGCCTTGTGATCCACGTCCTACCAGAGACTATATAGGGAAGTATCTAGACCGCGGACAGGCATTCCTACATTACCACTATTAAAATCTTCAGTTAGACTCGTAGTTTTATCATTTAATTTTATATTTGTATGTTATATCAATAATTATTTTGTGTGTATTTTGTTAGTTCAATAAACTCTTTTAAAAAGTCAAGTGTGTTAACCGCAAAGTTAACTGACGCAGTCGGTGGGATTGTACGTCGGTCTTCTCATAGAGTGTTGATTTGAGAGACTTCTTTGAAATTGTTGGTGGGGTATTTGGGGATTATTTGAATTATAGTGAAAAACCGCAGGATAGTTGTGCTGTTGAAAGAGTTCCTGAAACTGAATATTGCTAAAATTCGGAGCGTTCCTATGGAAAAATGGTTTTTGTTGTTTGTATTGTCGGTTATTATTATTACCACTTAAATTTGGTTTTTGTAATAATTTGCCCCTTTACTCACAACTTTCCCTAAAAATCTAAATTTTAATGCTGGATCTATACCGTCTGGGTTTGTAGATCGTACCACCATACCTAAGAGGTTTTTTAAGCCACCGATAAATGCTTTAACCGTCTGTTGTCTGCACATGTTCTGTTGTAATGCAAAAATTGCCTCTTTACGTTCGTTTGATATGAAGTTCGAGATAAGTAATTGTTCAATGTACATGCATCGGTTACTGAACACTAATGCGTCCTAGTTATGCTTTGGTTTCAATGTCAGCAATTCGCCAAGTAACCTAGTGTCGTCGCTTTGGTCTGTAAAATTCTCAACAATAGCACGTCTTAAGTCTACCCATGTGTTTATTATTTTCGTGTTAATAATTAACTTACCCTGTCTCGTTAGTTTCGTTTGAATGTAATATAATAGAATAAACAGACACCATACTGAAATTGAACTCGACGTAAGAAATCAACAGACTAAGAGAATTAACGCTGACTGGGGATTTTAAAGGTTCATGAATGAAACCGGAGACGTATTCAGCAACAGCAAACGTAAGTTGGATAGTGTTTCACTTAGCACGTACGAATATCGTGGAATAAAAAATAACAGAGATAAGAGGATGATGCAAAAAGATATAACGGATTAAATTCGGAATAGAACAAATGAGATATTAACTACTTCTTACAAATACCAAAATGATAATAAAAATTATATGAGGGATGTAGAAAATAATACTGCAAAACAAATTAGGACAGATCGCTTAAATTTATTTAATTGATTCATGTATAGAATTTCAAGATATTTTTGCAAAAGACAATGAACCGCTGACGCATACAAATATGATTAAACACAAAATTAGGTTAACAGATGATGTACCAGTAAACGCAAAATTGTATAGATATCCATATATCCACAAACCAGAGGTAGATAAACAAATTAATGAAATAATAGATACCAATCGTTTAAGATTCGGAAACGTTGATGTAAAAAATTAGTAGTAAGGGCACTAGTAGTAGTGGTAATCAGAATAACGAAACTGTAAATAATAAGTGCTTGAAGAAATTAAACTTGGGAAATTATTATGGTCATACAAAGTTTCAAGCTAATATGGGTAAAGTTCAACAAATGCACTATGTTGAAATGACCGACAGTAGCCTAAAAATAAGTTATAACAATAGGATGCAGTCAGATATGAGCTAGCAAAACATGACACAATATATCAACCGCATATACGCACTGAATGGAAAGATAAGCAGTCAAGTAATACAGGGGCAACCGTGTGTGTGCGCGCGTGTGTGTTTGTTTCTTTAACGTCGGTCTATTTCTGCGACTATTACCAATCACCAACGCCAGGGAGAAGTTTCACCTCACTATCCTGGAAATTTTACCAAACCCCTGCCTTTCTGGAAGGAGGGTAGGGATCTTTAACCTATCCAACATCGCATGGAGACGAGACCAACGGCTACGCTCTCTCTGAATGGCGGAACGTCCAGACATTCAACTTGCTTAAATACAATGCCACAACCTCGGTTGATGTTAATGTTACAGTAGGTATTGAAAAAGTGAAACGAGATCCCTGGGATCAAACCCAGTACCGACAAAAATCAGAAACAAAATAGGTATAATCAACGGACTAGGATCAATATTTTAGTCAATAACCGGAAACTTAGATGCAGATGACGGTGAAAGAATATATAAAGCTTTGAAAATATTATGAAAAGACTAAAATGAAATACATTAACATTTTACTTCACAAACATCATTAATGATAAATGCAATATCAGAGTTTAATCAAACAATAGAAAACTTGTACCACAACCAAGAAGCTATCGTAGTAAGATTTAATGATTTGGAATATACAATAGATAGTTTAAAATCTAACCAACTAACGAAGTTTCATGAAGTAAAACCTTTGGAATTATTAGCATAAATAAGCAGTCTGTTAAATAATGTACAAAATATAATATTAACAACAAAAATACAGTTACCACTTCAAAATTAAATACATAAAATTTATAACAAAGAAACTGGAAAACGTTGAAAAACATATATCAAAATTAAGATTGATAACAAAATCTGAAGTTTCACTTTACGAAAAAATATTTAATAAAATGCAGAATATTATACATTTACATGAATGACTTACTTGATATTTGCTAAAGTTGCTAGCCTGATTTACGTACTCGTATTCTTCTTTACCGCCTCTTTTTGGATCTGGTTTGCATTCATCATTTGAAAATTTTTCCAAAAATTTCCAAATCCGTGTTCGATCATACATCAATAAGGCAACTTTTACAAGAGCTAAAAAATATATTATTTCAATGCACCACAATTATGTAACAATGTCGTTTTTTTGTATTTGGTAAAAATCTGGACGCACTGTGTCATGTTAGCGAATTTTTAAAAAAGTCGTGTAAATCCCATTAGTTGAAAGTTTCAATTCAGATGGAATCTTCAATTTTGGTACATATGTAGTAAAATCTTTGTAAAGGCAGCCTGAGTACCAAATTCCAGCAGCATAAATCGACTATTCTTGAAAATTTCATTTGAAGGAGAATTTAATTTTTTTGGAAAGCTTGTCGGGTTGGACTGGGTAATGAACTTCTTTAGGTAATATTATATATATATATATATATATATATATATATATATATATATATATATATATATATATATATATATATACCTTCCAAAACGTTTAGCTGTCCTGGTCCTCTAACATTTTCGAATTATTTTAGGTTCTCTTTATCTACGTGGTGATTTTTATCCCAAATATGTCCGGCTACGCATGATCTATCTATATCATCATATCTTAATTGCGCTAAATGTTTTTTAAATAGAGTTTAATTGAGTCAAATTTACTGTTTAATTTGGCAATAAAATCATCTACTATGCATACATTTGTAATAAATACTGAAAAACATCGTCCACACAATGAAAGCATACTCTAGGGAAATAGTCATTTTCTTTTGCTAGGTCTCCTTCAATACAAAAGATTTACGAAAAAAGTTACAAGTTTCAAATCCTTAAGTTCCTAAAAAGTACTGTCTCCCGAAAATACATAAACCCGGAAGATGGGTGAGACCTATTGTTTCAGCTATAGATTCCCCGACATACCATATGGGGAAATGGTTAAGAAACCAATTTAAAGGCTTGCCTATCAAACAAAAAAGTTTGTCAGTTTTAAATTTACTTGGATTTATTAATAAAGTTAAAAATATTAAGTTGGTTGAAGGCGAGGTTTTAATATGGTCTGATGTGAGCTCTTTGTTTCCTAGTGTTTCCATAAAAGAAACGCTAACGTATTTAGACCATTTGTTAAAAATGTTCTGAACGCAGCAGGTGCATTATCGTAGTGAATTTTCATAAGAATTGTACACTATTAGTAAGTTATATTATTAAAACTAATTCTTTAAATTTAAATGGACCTGGGAGATCGGTTTTAGAAATCCCAGTTAGCGAAATTTCTATTTTCTATGGAGCTAGAAAGTTATAATTTGGCAGGGATATATGTAAGTACTGCAACTCCCTTTAAAAAAATTGTGTTACAAATTTGATTAGTCACAAAAGTTTTCCAGAAAAAATTATTTATTTACGAAGGTAATGTACCTGCCAAATTATAAATATTAATAAATTTATATAAAAAAAATATATAATTATAATTTTTTCCTTTTAGGGATTTTTTTTTTAGTTCGCTAATGAGAAGATCTGTGTTTGTTTATATATATATATATATATATATATATATATATATATATATATATATATATATATATATATATATATATATATTATATATATATATCCGACCGATAACTCAAAAAATAATGGACCAATATTGATTAAATTTGATGAGTACCTTCCTTTTGCAAGTGGCTTGGATAAGTTCGTTAGCCAGAAAAATCAGATCAGGTTTTCCCGAAAAATTTTGTGTTTTCTTTCTAAAAAAATCATATTTCCGGAAATAACACAGTAAGGGCCAAATTTGGTACGCGTGTTTGTATTATAAAGGATGAAGTCTGCACCAAAATTTAGCTCTCTAGTTTTAAAGACAAAGAAGTTATGGGCAGTTAAAGAAACACATTTTAGAGTTTTCCTCAAAACGCCAAACTCGCAATTTGAAACGTCAAAATTGGCAATGTTTAGGCAAAGAACGTGAAACAAATACGGATTTTGAAAAGAAAATGTTGCAAGAAGAGTGTTCTGCAAACCCTTAAGTTTCAGATTCAACCATCATTGCCTTTCATTTTACTAAAATATTTACAGAAAATTCATTTCAAATAGACCCTTTCTCTGATGCTTTGGCTGTCGGTTTAGTTACGTTAATGCTTTCGCTGCAGGTTTAGTGAAGTTTATGGTTTAACGGTCTATAATTTTTTTTAGCTAATTTTCGTAGAACAAATTCGTTAATGCATTTTTGCATTTTTTATCGAAATATGATGCGTTTGTAAAAAAAATCTAGACGCAGTAAGTGCGTTTTGGTATCGAATTTTCGGTAAATTTGCAGTTTAGCTCCCGAACGCTTTTCAAAAAACTGTTTTCAGAAACCTGCCTAGGGCCCCCCTGGATCCACAAACCCCAAGAAAAATTTCTTGTTCACACTCCCCAAGGAAGTTACGGGACCAGGAGTGAGTAGGGGTGTTTAATTGTTTTAGCTAATTTTTGTAGAACAAATTCGTTAATGCATTTTTGCATTTTTTATCGAAATATGATACGTTTGTAAGAAAAAAATCTGGACGCAGTAAGTGCGTTTTGGTAACGAATTTTCGGTAAATTTGCACTTTAGCTCCCGAACGCTTTTCAAAAAACTGTTTTCAGAAACCTACCTAGGGCCCCCCTGGATCCACAGACTCCAAGAAAAAATTCTTGTTCACACCGCCCAAGAGAGTTACGGGACCAGGAGTGAGTATGGGTGCTGGGCGAGGTAGGTAGTAAAAAGGAAATATGAGCAGAAAATTCGAATAAAACGGGCTTGAAAGCTGTCTTTTTCACATATTAAAGCCATATCCCCCTTAAACCCTGCCTAACCCGCACAGCACCCCTATCCCCCCAGGTGCCGTAATTTCCTTGGTGGGTAGGAACAAGACATTTTTCTTGTGGTTTATGCAGCGAGGGTGGTTGTATGCACGCGAGGGGGAAGGAAAATTCACACGACGAAGCAGCCACCCCCATCCCCCCACCCCTGCAACAACTTAAACCGGGGGGGTATGCCTCGTCGTAGGCATTTTCCTACCCCCCCCCCCACCCTCGTGTGCATACAACCACCTTCGTTGCATAAACCACAAGAAAAACTTATTCTTGATACCCCCCAAGGAAGTTACGTGACCTGGGGCAAATAGGGGTGCTGTGCGGGGTAGGCTGGGTTTAATGGGGATATGGCTTCGAATAGACAGCTTTCAAGCAGTTTTCTTCGCATTTTCTGCTCATATTTCTTTTTTACTACCTACCCCGCCCAGCACCCCTATTCACTCCCAGTCCCGTAACTTCCTTGGGGGGTGTGAACAAGAAATTCTTCTTGTGGTTTGTGCATCTAGGTGGGGTCCTAGTAATATTTCTGAAAACAATTTTTTGGAAAGCGATCGGGAGCTAATCTGCAAATTTACCGAATTTTCATTAAATCCTTCAAATTTCAAAAACTCAACTTGCTATTAACACAAGCTTTGTGGAAACCAACATTCAAGTTTATTTTCCGAAAATTTTTGTATATTTTCAAACCATAAGTAGTTTTAATAAAATATAGTACATTGTTTCTACTACATAGGCTATACCGGTAATCAGATTGATGCCTGCTCTCATTTACTATTAAAAACATTTTTATGGAAATTCACCTCCATAACACACTTGCTGCATCCAGACTTTTGAAAAATGTTTATATATTTTCAAACTATAAAGTTATTGCGATGAAATATGGTACATTGTTTCTACTATATAGGCAACCAAGTTTGAGGCCTGCTTTCATCAAAGAAAGACATTTGCTATTAAAAATATTTTTTAAAAATTCGCTACCATAACGCACTTGCTGCGTCCAGACTTTTAGTTGCTTGGATGGTTTTGTTTTAGTCAACCCAATCGAACTAGTTTTTACAAACAAAACAACAAAAAAGGTTTCTTAAAACCAATTAGTAGTTATCCGCGAGGCTCATTATGCAATTTTCTTTAATTTAATACCCACGCTGCTTTTACATAGGTGTTACTATGGTTCAAGAATGAAAATTCTAGCTTAATACGAAATTAAGCTATCGGATTTCAAATATTTTCAGAAAATTTTTTTACCATAACTATTTGCTGCACCCAGACCTTTTCAACACTTATTTACTGTTGATATATCCATACTTTTTGAAAATGATGAAATATTATAGCTCTCTATGTAAGACTGATAAACAAGACAACCTCAATTTCATTTTTGTAGAAATATTTTAAACAAATGAAATGGGGTAACAATTTAAACATAAATTGAAAATCTTGGTTCGCTGCTTTGTCGCAGGGGTTCCCTTTGCCCTTCTGCATGCCTACAAGCACCCTCAATCCATAAAACAGAACAATGTAAACAAGAAAAGTTTCTTGGAATAACCCGCAAGAAAGTTACGGGACCTGCGGTGATTATAGGGGTTCTGGGCGGGATAAACAGAATTTTAAGGAAGTATAACTGCAAAATGGGATAAAGATATAGAGGTCCAACTAAGCTGTTTTTTCACGCTTTCCGCTTACATTTCCTTTTTATCTCCTTCCCCGCCCAACAACCCTATTCACTCCTGGTCACGTATCTTGTTTGGGGACTGTTTGCAAGAAATATTTCTTGTGGTTTGTGCATCCACAAGGAGATCTAAGCATGTTTCTGAATGTTTTTTTCTAAAAAGCCCCCGTGCGCTAATCTGTAAATTTACCAAAAATTTAATTTTTATTTACAAAAGGAATGTACCTGCCAAACTATAACAAACTATAAACGTGGCAGGTATTTTTCCTTATTAGTCGCTTGGATGATCCGTTTTAGTCAACTCAATCAAACCAGTTTCTCCAAACAAAATAACCAAAATGGTTTACTAAAACAAATTTGTCGTTGCCTGTAAACTTATACAATTTTTTTTCGTATTTTATATAATAACAGATATATTGAGCTTTAGCGTAGAAATGCGTCACCCTGTCTATGTGGGTTCCATGGGGCCAAGTTTGCGCTCATTTCAAGAAATATTCTGACAATTCAAAAGTCGCGGGCTCCTCAAGAGCGAATTTTTTCTACAAAAATTTGCAAAAAAATGAGAGATTATTAAACCATACACTCTTCAACTAAAACTACTGGTAAACTATCAGAAAAAGGGTCTATTTGATGTGATTTTTCTGCAAATATTTTAGTAAAATGAAGGACAATGACGGTTGAAACTGAAACTTAAGGCTTTTTAAAACACGTTTTATGTGATAATTTCTCTACATAACCGGTATTCGTTTCAGGTTATTTGCCTAAATGTTGCCACTTTTGACGTTTTAAATCGCGACTTTGACGTTTTAAGAAGAAAAACTATAAAATTTTCAAAGTAATTTTTCTATTTCTTGATTTTTTTGCGCCAAAAACCTAATCTTTGTTTGTAATATACAATTGATTTTGTTGTCCATACAACATATTTTGGTTTTATGCGTTTCTCGGGTCATCAGTGGCACCCACATTTTTTTCTTTAACTGCCTATAAGTTTATTTCTTTTAACTTAGAGACCTAAATTTTGGTGTATAGTATACTTTTCAAAATATAAATCTGCGTACTCAATTTAGTGGCCTTAGCTTTGTTATTTTCGGTTAAACAATTTTTTTTCGAAAGAAAATCTTAAATTTTACATATAGTTAATTAAATTTGGTAACTGCGTTCCTTTTGGAAGTGGCGTGAGAAAGTTCGTTATTCAGGAAAATCGCACCAGTTTTTATCTGGGTAATTCTAGATTTTCTTTTGAAAAAAGTTTGTATATCCGGGAATAACAAAGCTCTGGCCACCAAATTGGGTACGCAAACTTATATTGGCGATTTTCCTGGATAACTTATTTAGACCACTTTCAAAAGAAACGCAGTCACCAAATTTAATTTAAATCGGCCCGAACATTGGCCATATATTGAACATATTAAGTTAATAAATATTTTTAAAATCAATACATATTTATTAAACATTTATGTGATTTATTGGACTGTGACCACTTTCCATAAAAATCCCATTATTTTGAAAAAAATATCCATGCTCTATGAATATGAAAAGGTATTCAGTGTAGCAGGCTTTTCCTTATATATATATATATATATATATATATATATATATATATATATATATATATATATATATATATATATATATATATATATATATATATATATATATGAGACATGCTTGGTTCTCGGGTTAAACCGCGTCCAGAATTTATGGAAACTCGACGTTTCGGCGCCTGTTTTGGAGCCATTTTCAAGAGGTAAAGGAAATATGTAAGGACACTCTAAGGCCTCAATCTGCCTACTCCTCAGAGTGATGGACAAAGGTGGGTAAAGGAAATATGTAAGGACACTATAAGGCCTCAATCTGCCTACTTCTTAGAGTGGTGGACAAAGGTGGGTAAAGGAAATATGTAAGGACACTCTAAGGCCTCAATCTGCCTACTTCTTAGAGTGATGGACAAAGGTAGGTAAAGGAAATAAGTAAGGACACCCTAAGGGCTCAATCTGCCTACTCCTTAGAGCGGTGGATAAAGGTAGGTTGGGTTGTTGTAGCTTGATTACGGGGCGTCAATCTGCCTACTCCCCAAATCTCGCCGGAGATCGTCTGTGAGGTATCAGTGTGTTCAACCCTAGGCCTCAGAGAGATCTGATATATATATATATATATATATATATATATATATATATATATATATATATATATATATATATATATATATATATATTCATATAAAAATTGAAACTGACCCCAAATATGTGTTATAAGAGACCTATAGCACATAGGCCTATTTAGCGCTCTTTGAAGACATTTTTTGAAAATTAAAAAGTCGCGGTCTTCTCATTAGTGAATTTTTTCTACGAAAATTCACTAATTCAGTTTAACCAATTCAAACAAAATATATTTTTGCTATATTGATTCATTTTAATAAGCCTTAATAATAAATCTTCTTTTAAAAACACGTTATTAGAACCTTCTATATTATGTTTACCTAAGATATGTTGAAATATATGTGCAACTGCTATGGATGAAAACTCCCCTGATAAAGTCGTTATCATTTCATTAATACAGTATCCATAGAAAAAAGTCAGTAGGATGAATCCTGAATATATTTTGTACAAAATATCTTCCAACAGAGTAAACTCGTAGGGTATTAATGATAAACCACACCAGAACATGTATTTAAGATGAAATCTGAAACAATTATTCTCTATGTCGACGCCTCGAACTAAACTCTTTTCAGTGTTCACGTCCATTTTATACAACTTTAAGGAGTAAAGTCAACAGTCGTTATAATATAAAGATGTAGCATGGTGACACTGTAGAACAATGTTCGTAGAAATTCATAGATTTATCGAAAACCATAAACGTACCTTCTAATTTAGAACTGATTTGCCTTTTATTAGTATGAATTAATAATTGGTCTACCAATGATCTTGAATCTGAAGCCATAGATTTTTGTAATATATTTGAATATAGCGACAAAAATACGAGAGAAATCTAACAGTTTAACAAAAAATGTTTGTATGAGACAGTTACTAAGCAGCATTTTTAGTGAATTTTCGTAGAAAAAATTCACTAATGGGGAGATCCTGACTTTTGAATTTTGAAAAAAATTTTGCAAATGAGCGCGAAGTAGGACCCCTAGAGCCCATATCCGGTGTCAGTTTCAATTTTTATATGTTTATATATATATATATATATATATATATATATATATATATATATATATATATATATATATATATATATATATATATGCGTGCGTGTGTGTGTGTGTGTGTGTGTGTGTGTGTGTGTGTGTGTGTGTGTGTGTGTGTGTGTGTGTATCACACCGATAACTCAAAAAATAAAGGGCCGATTTTGATAAAATTTGGCATGTACCTTCCTTTTGTAAGTGGCTTGGATAAGTTCGTTAGTCAGGAAAATCGGACGAGGTTTTCCAGAAAAATATTGAGTTTTCATTCGAAAAAAAATTTTATCTCAAAAAATAAAAAAGCTATGATAACCAAATTTGGTAGGTAGGTTTTACGATATAAAAAGTAAACTATAGACAAAAATTTAGATTTCTATGTTGCAAGAAAAAAAAGTTATAATAAAATATTTGGTGCCAGATCATTTCTATGAAAATTCACTACCATAACGCACTTGCTGCGTCTTTTTTTAAAGGTTGCGACACAAAATTAAATGTTATACTATCTTAATAAATATAAGACTATTTTAAGAAACTTCGTATACAAGTTGCGTATACTTGGGGATGGACTATAATTTAAAAAAAGTCAGGACACAGCAAGTGCGTTATGTAAGTGAATTTTCATAAAACTGTTTTTAATAGCAAATCTGTCTCTTTAATGCAAGCAGGAATCAATTTGGTCACCGGTATAACCTATATAGTAGGAACAATGTACCATATTTTAGCAAAATAACTTGTTTGAAAATGTTCAAAAATTTTCCGAAAATAAACTTAACTTCTCGTTTCCGAGAACAGTCGTTTCCTAGCTGACGTACCTTAGATTAATAGCAAATTGCGATATTGAATTTTGAAGCGTTTAATGAAAATTCGCTACTAAAACGCACTTACTGCGTCTCGATTTTTTTTACAAACATGCATCATATTTCGATGAAAAATACAAAACGCAATAAGGAATGCTCAAAAAAAGTTGTAGGTATCAACGACTTATCGGCCTCACTGTGGTTGTCAAAATAATTTTATAAGATGCAGCTCAAAACACCCTATAAGTAACGTATACAATTTTTTTTTCGTATCTTGCATAATAACAATTATATTGAGCTTTACCGTAGAAATCGGTCACCCTGTATATATGTAAACAGAAAGTAAACCCGGATATGGATTCTAGGGGGCCTAGTTTGCGCTCATTTGAAGAAATATTTTTTGAATTCAAAAGCCGCGGTCTCCTCTTTAACGAATTTTGTTCACGAAAATTAGCTAAAAATTATAGACAGTTAAAGTTATAACTAACACTACTTCCAACGCATCAGAGAAAGTGCCTATTTGAAATGAATTTTCTGGAAATATTCTAGTAAAATGAAGGGCAATGATGGTTAAAGCTGAAATTTAAGCGTTTGCAGAACACTCTTTACATAATCCGTATTTCTTTTAGGTTTTTTGTCTAAATGTTGCCAACTTTGACGTTTCAAACCGCGACTTTTTACGTTTTGAGGAAAATCCAATTTTTTTTTAATGCCTCTAACTTTTTTGTCTTTAAACTCACAGACCTAAATTTTGCAAAATTGTTCATCTTTTATATATATATATATATATATATATATATATATATATATATATATATATATATATATATATATATATATATATATATATATATATATATATATATATATATATATATATATAATGGTAATTTTATGTTGTGTGTATTTGTATTTATTTCCCCAATCTTTTTTCCTTTAGCATTGATTAATGGTAGACTGAAGATCAACCCAGGCTTCAGGGGCCACTGCAAAATTCAGGAGATCGTGAAGGAGCCCATGCTTGAAATGAGGTCAGACTTCGCGAGCCCGCGAATGTGCAGGAAAAACAACTTTACAGTGGAAATCCCTGACCGCGAGGCATGGCGGGAGGAGACGCCGGGCATACCACGGGACGCGCTCGTCTGGTTCACGGACGGATCCGGCGGGGAGCGTGGGACGGGGGCAGGTGTTTACTCGGAAGGACCGAGGGTAAGTCATACTATTTCCCTCGGAGCCCATGCAACGGTGTTTCAGGCCGAGATGTACGCCATACTGCACTGTGTGCGGGAGAACAAGAGGAGGGGCTACACCAACAAGCGAATCCTCATAGCCACAGACAGCCAGGCAGCTCTTAAGGCACTAAGTAGCCCGCGGGTAAATTCCTGGCTGGTGAGTGAGTGCCGAGACAAGACGAGCGACGTGGCTGGGCAGAATGAGGTGACCCTCATCTGGGTGCCGAGTAGGGCTGCCAGACCTCCCGCTTTCTTACTGTCCTTTCCGCTTTTTAAACTAAGCCAAGATACTCCCGATTTCCATTTAAAGCTCCGGATTCTCCCGAATACTTCCGAATTCATAAAATTTATATATACAAATTATACAGGTAGGTTTACAAAATGTGGGTACCGAGCGGTACCGGTAAGGTAACATGCCGGTTAACATACCGGTACGAACGCGAATGATACGTGTCGCTCTCGCTGCTGTCGTCGGTCTTCTTGCCCATCCTATATAAAAAATATGGTACCAATCGACACTAATTCTTTGATCGAGAGAATCATAGAGTACCTTGAAAAATGGTGAGTAGATATTGAAATTCGAGACTTGTTTCAGTTTCAATTTAATCTCGGAATCATTTTCTGTAATGAAGCTCATTATTTCAGGTATGACTTCACTGACAGCAATAAATTTAAAGAGTTGAGTGCAATGGATTTAAGGTGCAACCCAAAATTGGATGATTTTCTAAAAATTGCGGAAGAGAACCCACCTAAAAATTTTTCAGATTATAAAATTGACCAACAATGGGTTAATTATTTCAAAGCTTATAAGTCACCAAATTATTTACAAATTTGTTCCCACGTGTTTTCTCTTCCCCACTCCAATGCTATGAGTGAGAGAATTTTTAGGTTGATGTCTGTAGCATGGAGAAAACAAAGAAATTCTCTTTCCATGGAAACTTTGGAGTCAGAGTTAATGATTAAATATAACTTTAGCGAAACTTGCCAAGAATTTGTTATATTTTTGAGGAAAGATAGAAAAACTCTTTCGAGTAGAGTAGGAGAAAGTTCAAAATATTTATAGAATCGCCCAGAGTAGAGCTATTGTCCGTTTTATTTTTTTAAACATACACATAGAATAATATGTATAAGCATAGTGATATATAAATAGAAATATAAATCGAACATTCTGCTTTTTTACCTTAGATTTTTACTTCAAGTTAGTAATTATTAGAATTATTTTTTACATTATGTTAAATTTATTATCTTGTAGATGTCTTTAAGAAGTAATAAAATACTTCCGAAAGCTCGACAATAGCAAAGAGTTCTCTCTTTTCCACTTTTGGCCAACTAGTTTTTGACTGCTACCCCAAGATTATTTTATACTTTTGTTATTATTATTACAAAGATAACACATTTCAAAAATGTATTATTGTGAAAGTCAATATTTTTGTAGAAGTGAATTTATCATTAAAATTCTGAAATGCCAGGAAAACGCGTGAGCTTAGAAATTTAAAAAATTTTCGCCTGCGGCACTATAGCTTCGCGCCTACCAGCGCACCTTATTTTGCCTCCCGCTTTTTATTTTTAAAAATCTGGCAGCCCTAGTGCCGAGTCACTCCAGGGTCAAAGGCAATGATGAAGTTGACAGTCTCGCGAAGAGAGGGTCAGCAGAACCATTTATGGGACCTGAACCGGCTCTGGGCGTGTCAAAGAGCACTGCCAGCGGAGCTATTAAGTCCTGGGTCAGAAACCAACACAAGGTGTACTGGAAGGACTGTCCAGGGCTCAGACATGGGAAGTCAATAATTGACGGACCCAGTTCAAAGAGAGCTATGGAGCTGCTAAATCTTAGCAGAGGACAGCTCAGAAACATAACAGGTCTCTTGACGGGATACATGGCCGTCAAGAAACACCTGCATAAAATGGGGCGGTTCGAAGGGGACTTCGCATGCAGACTCTGCGGCTAGGGGTAGGAATCAGCCCAGCACATCTTGTGCGAGTGTAAAGCTCTGGACCGCAAAAGACAACTGATCTACGGTCAGTCTAGACCGGAGACAGAGCAATATAAAACTTCACCCTACCAATCGCTGTGCAGACTAGTTCAAGGCACAGTCATTTTGGAATGGGTGGAGTAAGACTAAGGGTATGCACAATCAACCAAAGGTTGCAGTGCTATCGGGGCGGCAAGGCCGCGGACGAGCCCTGAGGGAACAAAAAAATTGTTATTTTTGGTATTTTGATCCTTCTCGTATCTCCATTTTTGAGGTTTTCCAGTATTTTTTCATATACGATGAAGGCTTCCGATCCCGTATCTAACATTATTTCTATTTCCTTCTTATTTATTTTACCCTTTATAAAAATTAAACTTATTGATTCCTCATTTTCTTCAGCGTCTTTATCATTTTTGAATATTTCCTTGTATGTTCATATATACATGTATTGTTGGTTGTGTCGTGTATGTCATTGTCGTCATAGGGCTTGTGCTTGTCTAAAAATTTGAATGGACAATGGCATGCTCGACAGTCCTGCTTGGACTTCTTGCCCTTGCCTCGTTGACGTTGCCACTCAAATATTTTGCATCATACGTGTCATTTTGGCTTCTTACCTTTGGTATTGCTCCTTCCTTTGCTGTAAGCTCCAGATTCATGTCCCGTATGTTATTTTGCGTGATTTGTTGACCATTTTCACGCTCCTCCCTGCGTCCGGGATTATATTGTTCATTATTCCCCATTCTTTCTCTATTAGAGGCATTATTGTTTCCACCCCTGTTATATGGGTAGTTATTTCTATTATTGTCCCCCGGATTGTTTTCTTTTCGATACCCATTATCACCTTTATAATTCTCCCTGTATCCATAGTTATATTTGTTATAATTGTTTCATTGATTGTTGTATCGGTTATTATTATTGTTATTTTGTCTGTTGTTTTCTCTGTTCCTCGTATATCTTCCCCTTTGTTCATTTCTTGGGTCATTGTACGGTCCGTATTGCCGTTCATTAAACCTGTTCCCCCCATTTGTATCTTGTCTGTAATTGGGTCGATTTTCCTCATAATTACTCCTCCTATTATCATTTACTAGGACAACATGAGATAATCAAGTTGGTTCTTAAATAAATTAACAATTTGGGCGGATATGATAGTTTCTGGGGAAGAATTCCCGCTGCCAAATATTCAATTAAAGAGAATCGTGCTCCGAAAGAATGTCCGCAAGTACTCTTTTATTGGATTTTCATTAAGAAAATTCACTAATACAGAGGAATAGATGGTAAGACTTTTGGAAAATTTCTTCAAATGAGCGCGAATTAGTGCCCTTAAACTTCAAATCCAAGGTCGGTTGAAATGTTTATATATATATATATATATATATATATATATATATATATATATATATATATATATATATATATATATATATCCAACCCCAGCTCAAAAAATACTTCACAAATCAAAAAATTTGGCAATTTTCTTCATTGTGTTAATAGCTTGGATGAGTTCGTTATACAGTTTTGACACTCAAATACTTTAAAAAAAATGCGAAAAACTTTTTGAAAACGCAATATCTTTTAAATTACTAGAAGTATGAAACTAAAACTTTACACGCACGTAGATATCATAGAAGTGGTTCCACCTACTAAATTTGAACTCCGATGGTTCAGCAAATTTTGAGTTATAACTAAATATAAAATAAATAATTTACGATATGACCTCAAATTACCTCTCAATCGGTAATTTTAGACAACGTTAGACAAATATATCAGGGTTACGCTGCCATTGCAAACAAAATCTCCAAATTAAATTTTAAAGGGACAGGCTACAAAAATATGTCACAATAAACAATCAGCGGGGTTGCCTTTTGCCACAACTCTCATCTGAATCTGAGGATATCGGAAAAATATATAGTAATAAATAGTATGTTTAATGAAAGTTATTTAATTTGTTTAAAGGCAATCTAGAACTACGTTTTATTATGAATAAATATTGAGCTTCCTATTCTTCACGGTATTTAAAAGCAATCTCCCTCTCCTAGTTTAATCTGACAACACCAGATAGCTAAAATAATTACCTTTACTCTAAGGTTAATGTTGATTCAAATAGGAGGTAAAGAATAACCCAATTTTTCATTTTAGCCTACCTTTAACATCCATTGAAAGTAACCGTTAAATCAAGCTGTGTGCATCAGATGCAGATTCTTAATCAATGTACTGTATTACCAAAGCGAAACAAAATTATTTCAAGAAGAAATATATCTACCACAAACTGATGCAGTTATATCTAGGTACTTATTGTTTACTTTTAGTTTTTACTCTGTATGTAGTGTATGGAAAATATGAAGTACATGAAACTACATAACATTATAAAGTATATTAAATTATATAAACAGATGTTCAATGTAAATTATTAGAATTTTAATTTCAACATTTTGTATTTATATTTATTTATTTCATTTTCAAAAAGTATGGATACAACAATATGTGCAGCAAGTGCGTTATGGTAGCGAATTTTCGTCAAGATATTTCAAATCGTGATAACTCAATTTCCCATTAAACTAGAATCTTCAGTTTCTCTATACATACTAAAACCTATATTAAAGCAGCGTGGGTACCAAATTTAAAAATAACACAATGAGTTCACAGGCAACTAGAAATTTATTTTTAAAATCCTTTTTTCTAATTTTCTTTGCAGAAACTGGTGCGATTGAGTTGACTAAAACGGATCAAGTGACTAATAAGGAAAAATACCTGCCACGTTTATAATTTGACAGGTACATTTCTTTTGTAAAGAAAAATTAAATTTTCGGTAAATTTGCAGATTAACACACGGGGGCTTTAAAAAAAATCAGAAACATGCTTAGAACCCCTTCTGGATGCACAAACCACAAGAAAAATTTCTTGCAAACAGCTCTCAATGAAAGTTACGGGACTAGCAGTGAATAGGGGTGCTGGGCGGGGAAGAAGAAGCAAGAAGAGAAATGTGAGCGGAAAGTGTAAAAAACCAGCTTAGTTGGACCTCTATAAGCAGCTTTTATCCCATTTTGCAGCTATACCTCCTTTAAATCCTGTTTACCCGCCCAGAACCCCTATTCACCGCAGGTTCCGTACCTTTTTTGGGGGTTATTCTCACGGAAATTTTTCTTGTTTATATTATTCTTGTTTATGCATTGAGGTTAGTTGTAGGCGTGCAGACGGGATAGGAGAACCCATGCGACAAAGCTGCGAACCAAGATTTTCAATTTATGTTTAATTTGCTACCCCATTTCATTTGTTTAAAATATTTTTCCAAAAATGAATTTAAGGTTGCCTTGTTTGTCAGTCTCACATAGAGAACTACAATATCTTATCATTTTCAAAAAGTGTGGATGCAGCAACAGTAAATAAGTGTTGAAAAGGGTCTGGTACAGCAAGTACGTTATGGTAGAGAATTTTCGTAAAAATATGTCAAATTGGATAACTCAATTTTCCATTAAGCTAGAATCTTCAATCTTAAACCATAATAAAACCTATATAGCTTCGCGAATAACTACAGATTGGTTTGAAAACTCTTTTTTGTTGTTTTGTTTGCAAAAACTATTTCGATTGAGATGACTAAAACAAAACCACCCAAGCAATTAATGAGAAAAATACCTGCCATATTTATAATTTGACAGGTACATTCCCTTTGTCAATAATTTATTTTTTTCTGGAAAACTTTTGTAACTTTAAGAAATATGTAACACAACTCTTTTAAAGAGACTTACAAATATTTTATAATTATGTTATGAGTTTGTTGTGAACTGTTATTCAATATGGAAAATAAATTTTAACATCAACCTAATTTTATTGTTTTTTTTACTATATTGTAATTACTCCGCAAAGAGGTTCGCCAATTTATTCCAGTTTTTACAGGGGTTCACGAGGAAAAAATTATTGGCAAACGCTGTTTTAACATATCAATAACTTTGGGTAAAGTAGGTAGGTTAAGTTTAGAATATGGAGTAGGAGACTGCCTACTGGACTCGCCTGTATAATATTTACAGTCAAGTATGCGTGCCTACAAAGGTAAATTTACCTATACAATTAGCCTCATTACTATTTAAGTGAAGTGTATAAGCAATAAAATACATATAGAGTTTCTTTGAATTAAGGTTGCACTGAATTACTGGTGTAAAGTTACACACTCCTTTAATATGTGACATTATTACAACCTTCGTGCGAAAACGGTATATATCAGTCTGCTGTTAAGAAAGACTTGGGAATAGTGAATGAATGAATTTGAATGTGTAACAATTTAAATTAAACAAGTTTCTTTTCATCGTCATTGCAGTCTAAAGACTATGTTATCTTGTCGGAGTAACCATGATTCCTTGTTTCCAGCAGCTCTTTCATTATAGCTTCCACACTATAGAGGAGCGTTGGCCCTCATTTTGTTTTTGAAATCTGTAAAATACAATATTGGGGATAAAAGCTTCTCTGCAGCTGTAATGTCTAGTTTATACAGGGTAGTTCAAATTGCAGCCTCACCATTGGGATCTTGTGAATCGTAAGAGATAAGAGGATGGATTAATTGAGGCAAAGTTGCGCGTTCCTATGGTGATCAATCATCTGAAAGAAAATTTTAGGTATCATTTTTAATTTTTAATTATTCAAAAAAATCGAAATTTTCAATTTTTATTTTTAGTGAATTTTCATTAAGAACATTCACTAATAGAGAGGTATCGATGGTGAGACTTTGGAAAAATTTCTTCAAATGAGCGCCAATTAGGGCCCCTTAAACCCATTTCGATGGTCAGCTAAAAGGTTTATATATATATATATATATATATATATATATATATATATATATATATATATATATATATATATATATATATATATATATATATATATATTGCTATGGTATTTATTTTAGTATACCTGCAAATATTTATTTTAGAGCTGAGAACATATATCTTAATCATCAGGTTGTGTTCATTATAATTACAGCTAGCTTCTACTAATTAAAATTCATTAATATGTGCTATTTAAATTCATTTATTGATTTTTACTTGATCAAAAATTAATTTCGCTTTGCACAGATGGCTATACAACAATTTTACTGATTAATTATTAACGAAAAACAATACTTCTGGTTAATTACAATCTGTTATACATTCCATTTAATTCATTACACAAATTTTACGGTGTCTAGGTGACACACATTAAATACAAACAGAAACATTTAAAGCATTCATTACATAAACATAAATTGAAAAATCCTATTAAAACATTCAGGTAACATTATAAATAATTACACAATTACCGGTTAAACATTGATATAACATAAGCAATATACATCGACAATTCTACAGAGATCACAGTCTCTTTCTGTTCATTTCAAGCAAATTTTTGCTTATTGAAATTTATTGGCACTCAATCTTTAATTGGTGCTGTTAAAATGGTGAAATTCAAACCGCACTGATCAATTTAGGAAAAGAAAACACTTACTGAAACATTTTCCATTGGATTATATATTGTTTTTCCATTATTACTGTCCATTATTAATTATTATTATTTTTCTAATTTGTCCATGCCATATTTTACTGCCCATTTATTGATTATTAATGGATTTAATTTATTAACATGTTGATATATTCCATATTCGTAGCACTCTGGAGGTTTTTTATAATCTCCCTTCGATGCACTCTGGAATCTCTTATGTCAACTTACATAATGATGACGATGATCACATGATCTGGTGAAATGATGCTGATGAATTCACTTGATGAAAAGACGCCGGACACTCCCGGACTCTTGCTTTTATTAACTTTCTTACCGGTGAAAAAACGCTATTGTTCAGCAAACCACCTGTGTTTGAGCTTTCCGTCAAACCTTTAGTGTCTTTCTACGTTTTTTTCTTGCGCGCACATATACCATAATACTACATAACGTTTTGTTTTTACAAAAATCCTCTGCTCTTTTAATACATCGAGTCTTTAGGTAGCTTGGTCATACCTATTTTTACACACAATAAATCAACAGAATTGCATTTATTAGCTACAATCTCATTCTCCCTACAAAAACTGAAGCATTGTTCTTGGTTTCTTTACGGATATTTCTAGAATATAATTTTTTATTTATTACTTGAATGAAACTTAACATCGAGGGTTGCTACATGGGTCACTGACATTCATGTCAGGCGTTGACATCTCATGCTACACTCTTTCGTTGCTACATTAGGGTGTATACATTTATTTTATATATACTAGGATGTATAAATTTCCCGTTTTCCCATTAAAATTTCGTAATCTTTTCTATTATTTGCTATCTATAGCAATATATATATATATATATATATATATATATATATATATATATATATATATATATATATATATATGTATACAACAGATAACTCAAAAAATACTTCACTGATTTGGACCAGATTTGGGAATTACCCTTATTTTGTTAATGGCTTGGATTAGTTCGTTCATAAGATCTTAACGCCTAATTGTTCTTAACAAAAAAATAAAAAATATTTTTTTAAACGCAATATGGATGTTAATTGCACTTGTTGATATTAAATCCATACGTAAACATTTAATATACTTTATTATTTCACCAACTGAATAAACTATATGATACATTTAACTATAAAACAATCACAGACAGTACATAACAGATAACTGACCGAGCGTGGAGAGACGTATCTTCACTGTGTCGGTTGGTAGCGAGGAGAGAGAGAGAGAGAGAGATCCCTGGTGTCTCTTATCTAGTAGTTCTTGACAGCTTGATGTCGAGTAACGTAACGCAACGTTTAGCTGTCAAGAGAAACATAGGGTAGTGTTGACGAAAACACTGCGGTCGGAACCACCGCCACATACTCCCCTCTCAGTGGCAACGCTATTAGTTCAAGTATCTTCGTGGAAATCGAACTCTACGTCCATGGCGTGTAGTTTGAACGGGAACGGGAACTTCACTGTCACTTTCAGTTTCACTAGGTGTTGGACTTTCACTGTCACTTTCAGTTTCACTAGGTGTTGGACTTTCACTGTCACTTTCAATTTCACTAGGATGTCTCTGAGGCTGGAAAGTTGTCTGTTCGTTATCACAAAGAATGAATGCGGGTTTAAGACGATCAACAGTAATTGTCTCTTCTCCGTGTGATTTCTTGATTTTGAAGACTTTGTCAGTCCGGGATAACACTTCAAAGGGGCCGTCATAAACTGGTTCGAGGGTTTTTCGCGGAATATCAATGCGAACAAAAACAAAAGGAGCTTCCATAAGCTTAGGATGGACAAATACCTTTTTTTGCAGTATGATGTTTAAAAGGTACTGGTCGAAGTTTCCTTATGTCTTCTTTCAGCTGAGATATAAGTGGTGGGAAGTTTGATTGATTCTCCGTAGACTATTTCAGCGGGTGTTGAGCGATATTCTGGAATTATGTACGATCTGAGTCCTAGTAACACAATTGGCAGTTTTCGTTCATATGAGCTTTCAAGGCCTGTTTCAAAACTCTCTGCCATCTCTCGATTACACCATTTGCTGCTGGGTGGTAAGCTGTGGTCTTGATGTGGTCTGCACCTAGTGTTTTAGTGAGGTGTGTGAAAAGGTGGCAATCGAATTGTTTACCTCTGTCTGTGGTGATGTATTGCGGAACACCGAAACGAGAGATCCAGCATGATAAAATAGTGTTCGCTACTGTTTCTGCTGTAATATCTGACAATGGAATTGCTTCGGGCCATCGAGAAAATCTGTCTATTATTGTTAACAGATAGCGTTGACCTTGTGATGCTGGTAATGGTCCCACAATGTCAACATTTATATGCGAGAATCTTCTCATGGCTGGGGTGTATTGTCCAATTGCACTGGAAGTGTGTCTCCATATCTTGACTTTCTGGCAGGGAATGCAAGTTTTAGACTAAAGAGATACATCGCGTTTCAATTTGGGCCAACAAAATCTATCCTAGACCAGATCGACTGAAGCTGATATGCCTGGGTGAGATAAATTGTGGATAGAATCGAAAATCTTTCGGCGAAATTTGAGCGGAATGAATGGGCGAAGTTTCTTTGAAGAAGAATCGCAAATAAGATTCATTCCGTTGTCAAGAGGCATGTTTTGAAATTTGTATGAGGAAGATTTAGACTGCAGAAGGTGTTTGAGTTCCTCACAAGATGACTGAGCTTGCGCAATTTCTTGGAGTGACACAGTGGAAGAAAGTGAAATTGTTTCAATGCGAGAACAATAGTCTGCGGGAATGTTTGTAGGACCTGGTATGTAGCGAATGTCTGTGGTAAATTGACCTAGGAAGTCTAAATGTCGTAGTTGCCTTGGAGATGCTTTATCGACGCGTTGTTCAAAAGCGTATGTCAAAGGTTTGTGGTCCGTATAAATGGTGAAATGGCGACCTTCTAGGGTATATCTAAAGTATTTAACTGCCTGATAAGCAGCTAGAAGTTCGCAATCGTAGGTGCTGTAGGATTTTTGGGCTGAAGTAAGCTTTTTAGAGTAGAAACCTAGGGGTTCTAGTGTTTGATCACGTAGCTGTTGGAGGGAAGCGCCTACGGCATAATCAGAAGCATCGACATGGAGAATCAGTGGTAGCGAAGAAGACGGATGAGCTATTAGTGTAGCGTTTTTTAGTGCCTCTTTCAAACGTTCGAATGCTTCTCGAGTCTGAGAAGTCCACTCGATTTTACGTTTGTCGCGTTTTTTGGGATTCTGGCAGAGGTCGAATAGTGGTTGCTGAATTTCCGCAGCACGTGGAAGAGAACGACGGTAGAAATTTATGAGACCTAGAAATCTTCTGAGTTTTTCAATGGTATCGGGAAGAGGTAGGTCGGTAATAGCTTTGATGCGTTCAGGAAGTGGAAATAATCCAGATTTATTTACACGAAAACCTAAAAATGAAATTTCGGCCACTCCGAATTCACATTTAGATGAATTGATACGGATGCCGTTGTCTTGAAGTGTCTGAAAAAGTTTTGCTAGATGCTCTTGATGTTCTTTTTCAGAGGCTGATGCAACGAGAATATCGTCAAGATAGGAGTAAGCAAAGTCAAGATGTCTTAAAATTGAATGTAAATACCTTTGAAATGTTTGTGCTGAATTACGAAGGCCAAATGGGGTTTTAACAAATTCGAATAACCCAAATGGAGTTATGACTGCTGTTTTGGGAATATCTTGAGGTGCTACTGGGATGTGATGGAAAGCGCCAATGATATCTAATTTTGAAAAAATAATTTTGCCTTCTAACTGGGCATTAAAATCCTGCAAATTTGGAAGGGGATATTTGTCTGGGATGTTTTAGCGTTTAGTGCTCGGTAATCCCCACATGGTCTCCATGAGCCATCCTTTTTTTGCACCATGTGGAGGGGGCTTGACCATGGACTTTTGGAGGGTCTACAAATTCCCAAGTCCATCATGTGCTGGAATTCTAGCTTTGCTTGAGCTAGCTTTTCCGGGTGCAATCTTCTAGCTTTTGCAGTGACAGGTGGTCCTTCCGTACTTATAGTATGGAAGAACTCAACCTCTGGAAGGTTGCTAGAAGAAGTTTCCTTAAAAAGGTCAGGAAATTGTTGTAGCAATTTGAAGTACTGGTGTGTCGGGTCTACGAGATGAATTTTAGAATTAAATCCTGGTGGTGGGTTAGCACCGGCCTTAGAGAGGTTTGTCTTTGTATCGATTAAACGTCTATGTTTCATATCCACAAGTAAAGCAAACTCTGCTAGAAAATCAGCGCCTATAATTGGTTGCTTGATATCGGCAAGTGTGAAGGGCCAGCAGAACCTACGGCGTAAACCTAGATCCAAATCTAATAATTGTTCGCCATAGGTATGAATAGGGGTCCCGTTTGCAGCATACAAGGTACGTTTCTATTGAAATTTCCGTTGGTCGTGAGTGGGTGGAATAACTGAAATATCCGCTCCAGAGTCGATTAGAAATTTCATATTGGAGCGTCTATCAAAAATAAAAAGGCGGCGTGTTAGGTGGCTCTCGTCTCCTGCCGCGTGGAGAATGTGCCTTATTAGTTTTCCGACACATGTTTTGCTTTAAAATTGCAAGGTTGGATGCAACGTTTGGCCTTGTTGCCAAATCGTTCATGATACCAACACGTGGAGGTTGAGGAATTTGCGGTTATGGAATTTCGTGAAAGCTTGGGTCTTTCTCGGGAGGTAGATCGGGAACGCGTTCGCAATTCGTTGACTGATGCTGTTAGCTTCTCTAATTGCGCTTCTAACTTGGCTAGCTTGTCGGGCTCGCGTGACTCACACACGTCATACACAAACGCACACAACACATACACAACACACATAGATCGGGTTGAGGGCGCCTCTGGCTTAGGTGTGTACTTCGAGGAGGGACTCTGAGCGGAGCCTGCTCTGGACTGGAAGCGCTGTGAAAACCAAGTCCGGTACACCTGGCGCCGTTTGGACAGTACAGGCGCCCACTCTTGCCTTGGCCGGTGTAAGGGGCTGCCCTATCAGCCATTCGAAAAATGCTTGATCGTGTCAGCAGCACCGGATAGCTCCGGAACAGCGGGTTAGCTGCGCTCTTCGGGTTGCCACGGCGCACAGTGGGTTAGAGGTGGAAAAAATATATATTTATTATATATGTCATATAAGCCATATTATTTTCTTTTTGTGTTCTTAGAGAGTGAATGTGATTTATTTTAGCTATTATATTCGAATTCACTTTCAGTTGACATAACTTCATGTGTTCAAAGTTACATAAAAATCGTACTTAAAAAAATCTGGAAAAGTGCTTTCATGTTCAACGTTAATTTTTGTATAAGAAATGGCTTAATTGGTTTAAGTATTTTTACCGAGTAAGTAGGGACCTTACTTCATATATATATATATATATATATATATATATATATATATATATATATATATATATATTATATATATATATATATATATATATATATATATATATATATATATATATATATATATATATATATATATATAATACTAAATTATAAAAAGTTTAATAAAAGAGTCATGCCAAATTTCGCACAGTTCTACTATGAAATTTTTTTAGTTCTCACAAAGTCTTAGAATTTTAACTACTAGCTACATGGACCTACATGTTCTAACAAGCTTAATTCTATTATCTGTACTTTGACCTAAGTGATAAGGCAGAAATCAGCTGCGTATATATGCGGATAAATACATAGTTGGCAGTGCGTCTTTTTGCTGAGGGAGCGGGCGTTATAACAAAACCATAATTGACTTGGTATTTCACCCTGTATAACAATAAGCATGGAAATTTGACTTTCCTGTATATATAACCTCAGAAGGATCAAGTAATTGTTCTGTGAGGAAAAAGCAATTGATAAAGTTTTTAGATGTCAATTTAGGTCTTTTATAAGATCTGAATTGAGGATGGTCTAGTACTCGGTATTTGTTTTTCTTAACATTTTTAGATCGTAGATTTAAAATATATATTATGCTAAAATATACGTACTACCATTACCATTTGCAAAAAAAAACAACAACATATAAATGAAATATTCGAACATTTTGTGATACAGGATTTTTTCCGAAAGATGCCGATTCTGACACACTGTGCGGCGTGGCCGCAGAGCCGCTCTTAACAGAATCAAGTCTCATCACAGACAAAGCGTTGGGGCGCGGTGGCGTGATCTCCCGTATCCATACGCTCACTAAACCACAAGCAGACTCTCACACAAAATGACAACCAAAGCAACGATGGAAGAAAGGGTTAGACAAGAAGATGGTAACGTGCCAAAAACTAGACAAGGTTTTCCGAGAAAATTTTGAGTTTTCTTTCGAATAAAATTTTTTTCTCCGGAAATTACAAAGCTATTTTAATGAAATTTGGTGGAGATGTTGTCTTGAGAAAGACATTACTACATATTAAAACTAAACTTTGTAAGTTTAAAGAAAATTGAGTTTTCCAAATTTTTAGTTTTCTTTCGAAAAAAAAATTTTTCTCCAAAAATTACAACGTTATTTTAATAACATTTTGCGGATATGTTGCCTTGAGAAAGGCCTTACTACGTACCAAAATTCAACTTTCTAAGTTTATTGAAAATTGAGTTATCTAGGTTTGAAGCATTTAATACAAATTCACTACCATAACGTACTTGCTGCGTCCCGAACTCTTTATTTATTTAATTTGATTTGATTGGCCTCGAGATTTTACTCATTTGGCCATCAATAATTATATTTTGGCAGGTGTGTAAATGAAGAGGTTCGTTGGCCAGGAAAATCAGACCTGTTTTTTCGGGAACATCTTAAGTTTACTTTCGAAAAATGTTTGTACATTTTAAAACAATTAAGTTATTTTAATCAAATATGATACATTGTTTTTAGTATATTAGGTTATACTAGTAACCAAATTTGCTGCCTTTCATAAAAAAACATACTGGCCATTAGAAGCCTTTTTATGAAAATGTCCTACCATAACGCACTTGCTGCGTGCTGCCTTTTTTATATAGGAAAACTACCTTAAATCGCTACTCTTTTGCCACTCTAACCTACCATAAAGCGTTATTTTAGATTTGTCTTTTTCGTTTATGATAAGCAGACCTGCAGGTATGTTTCAAATATTTTCAAACGTTTGTAGTTTTCATTCAGGTTAATAAATAAGATTTGCATGGTTCATGTGACATATATTTAACTTTAGCTTTAATATTTGTGTAATGTATTCATTTTCAATACTATTAGCGACATTATATGTGAATTTTTACTACATAAAACACCCCACTATGTTGTGCATAAAAATCCTAACAAACTAGAACTAATCTATATAAATTTTTCAAGTTCTTGTTGATTCATGTTGAACGCTGAACACTGTTTAACACAGTGAAGTAAGATGCTGATGTTTTAACAATCTGCAAATAAAAATCATTTTAGTACTTTTTACAGGTATACAAAACTAATTACATATTATAGCTTCTTGTACGCTTTGTTTCGTTTAAATGGCTGCTACGCGACAGATATGCAGAGAGTCTGCATAGAATGGAACAAATTCCGTAAAATCTTTAGTGGGCAAACAAAACAAAATCGCCGATACATGTCAAACATAAGATTTTGACATACAATTTGTTTGTGACGTCATCGGTTTCGGAGATATGACGTCATTGTCATTTTTTTAATGGTAACTCCTACTTTAGACAGTTCTATTAGAAAGGGCGGCTTTTCTTGAATACAGATTACCAAATCTCACGATATGTTACATAAGGATATTTTTGAGGAAATGGAGGTAAAAGTTTTGAACACTTTAATCAAAAAATGTAAAAAAAAACAGTAACAAGGCATGAGGCAATGTAAAATTAAATGTTCAAATTGTTGGCCATTAACTTCTTGACAATAGACAAGACGATTTTCAAATTGCTGGATTACTTGTTTTATCGTTTGTGGCGAGATTTGCCCTATTTCCATAGTTATCCTATGCAGTTCTGCGATATTTCTCCGCTGATCAAAATACATTTTAGATTTTATGTAACCCTATAAACAAATCTAGAGGAGTTAGGTCCGGAGATGAAGCCGGCCATTCAATAAATCCTCTTTTACCGATTGAGGTAATCACGTACTGTTCGGGAGTAGTGTGGAGGAGCTCCATCCTATTGAAGCCAAAGTGAATCATGGGGAATATTAGGGTTTGCTCCATTTGGATAAAGCATAGTTAGATTAGGAATTATGTGTTAGCGGAGCGGATCAAAATAATTATTAGCACTAAATGTACCATCAATAAAAATGGATCAACAATTGAGATACCCAAGATTTCCGCGCAAACATTTATCTTTTGTGAAAATTGGATATGGTTCTCCTTTTTCCAATGCGGATTTTCGAGTGACCAATATCAACAAATTTGCTCCCTTCTCCAAAGTGATTTTTCGAGTGACCAATATCGACAAATTTGCTTGTTTACTGATCAATTTAAATGAACTGTGGCCTCATAGAAAAACTATTTTTTTTAGAAAATTGGGGTTGGCATTACAAGTGTCCATAATAATCTGGCAAAAGTCTAAGTGCACCTTGTGAGGATGCCATTTATTCTTCTTTAAACATTTATGAAGACTTAGTTATTGACTCTTTTTTCGCCACTTGTCGAACTGATTTCTACAGATTTTCTTGCAAATTATGTAAAATACCTAATTATGTATCTTCTATAACTGTAGGATGGTTTGTTTTGAATATGTCTCTTACATGAATAAGATCTCAAATTTTTTCCTTGGTTTTACACATTGTTGATCGTGCAATAGGTCTGTCCGGATACTTACCGAACTTCAGCTGGGTTCGGGTCTTGTCTCCATAGCCTAATAGCATCATAAAAATTTCAATTTGCTGTATCTCAGTTAAAAGTGCTCTTTTTAACTTGACTGATATTACTTAAGCTTATTACAAACTCTCATATGGTTGATGTTATTTTAAACTGCCATAAGGTTGTTAAGTAACAAAGTGAGGACAAGCCAAATTAGCAATAAGAGACAATTTGCATGTTTTTTTTTATCACATCTGATAGACATCCCACAAAGATGAATTTTAATATATTTTTTCATTTCACATACTACAAACATAACGATGCAAAAAATCTTTGCAAATGCGAATTTGATTATTTATTTCAAACGCCATTATTTTGCCTCCATGACGTCACGGGACACTACACTATCCAACAATGAACTTGCATCTCTGTGTTTACATCCTGTGTTGCAAGTTATTGATTGAATCTTGGCTTCTGCACGCGATTTTATTTGATAACAGAAAATAAAGCTTATGTTAATACTGTATAGTATCAGTGTGTACAAATACGACTATAAAAACTCCAGAGAAACTATTTTTTATTGTCCCAAAAGTGGTACAAGTTAGAAAGCAATGGTGCAAGGTTATAAAGCGGGATGAAAGAAAAAATCTACAGTTATCTAAGACAACCGCCTAATATTGCTGTGAAGACCGTGTTAATGTACGTACCTCCTCATTTTTACAATGAATATTAGTGATATAAGGTTAAAATTCTTATCATACGTTATTAAGTTAGGTTGTAATTTCCATGTGGTCAAGGTATGTTGATCTGTACATATTAAGTCTTATGGTAGATTTCAGATTATATTGTTGTCATGTCATGTTGACTTCATTCAAAGCAAAATATATTACTAATGACGGAAATAAGTACATGATATACTTGGCTAAATATGTGTTCAACTAGCATTGACTTATTTACACATACCTTCCAGATTTTGCTCATTTTATTTCACCACATGAAGTCTGGATTTTCATCAAAGAATGATATCATCACAAATGAGCCAATTCTTGCCAAATTATGTGATTGTGTCTGTTGAAAATCTTTGCCCCCCATTTTATTACGCACACTTTACACTATTTAATTAGAGGAAACACAATAAACGAATAAAATTCACCACGGTGTTGGGAAACAAGCGACCATACTTGTCATACCATAAGGCAAATGTAAACAGGATATTTTATTTACTCTCCAACTACGTCACAACCAATAGCAGAATGTTCGCGCTCACCTGATAATAATTCGAAACTCTTTGATTTCAAAAGTCCTCAACTGTCCACTATATAGGTTCTTGGGTATTTTTATGCATGTATGTCTTCTATGTATGAAAAACTATTAGGTAAATGTTAAATTAATGTAATGGAAAATCCGTCCAAATTGGCTCTTGACATTACTTTAAAAAAACCGTACAGTAGTAAGAAGGAGCCTCGTTAGGAGCGCAACACAAGTGCAAGTCTTGAAGTTAGAAATATCAGTTTTCTCAAAAATATCCTTATGTCACATATCGTGAAATTTTGGTGATATGGGTTTAGAAAAAGCCGCTCTTTGCAATAGAACTGTCAAAAGTAGGGTTACCGTTTAAACAAAAATTGACGATGACCTCATACTTAGAATTTTTTTATTTCAAAATGTGCACATTAAAATCTTAGGTTTGACATGTCTCAGCGATTTTTTTTTGTTTGTCGCCTAAAGATTTTACGGAATTTGTTCCATTCTATGCAGACTTACTGCATAGGAGCCAAGGAAATAGTTGTTTTCGCTCGCTTCACAGCTTCCTTCTTGCTGTACTATGTGTGCGTGGAAGCCTAGAACCGCAACCCAAACAGAGATGGCGCTTCTCGCCATTCTCCACTGCAAGATGGCAACGCCTGTTTAAACCCGGCTTGTTGGAGCGGAGACATGGCATAATGAAGAGTCCAGAAATAGTACAAAACCTGTGTGCGTCTCCTGCTATACATGATTAATTGTAGTTATTGGCTGTTTACGTCTTATGATGTTCATGTGGTGATGTTAAGGTTGTTCTTAATATTAACATCATTTTGGATATTTTTAGATACCTACTTTATCTTTTATTAAAGTTGACCATTTTTGTATTATCAATTGAGCAAATCTTAAAATGTTACAATGTTTTGGATGCACAGACTGAATTTTAGACTGTGCTTGTTTTCTTTACTAGCATATTTTTTATTTACTACGGATTTATATGTGTGTGTATTTTTCATTGGCGTGTTCTACACATTTTATATGTATCGATGGTGCAAATAAATGTATTATTATTATGACTTTAGCCTGAAGGGCTTTACCACTCCCTCAAACGGAAAATTTACTCATCCTAGGTATCTCAGATACCAAAGGGATTGAGCTTAGATGCAGCACTTTTCAAGTTATCGGGCGCTGAACGACAACGCCACACATCCTTATTTTCCAGAAATCTTCTCACAGTGTAGGCAGTTGCAAGTATTACCGCATTCTGCATAACTTTATAAAGGTGCTCACTCAGGCGCAGTCTCATAATGTTCTCTCAAAGATTCTTAGGGACGACACCAGTTGACGACATGACTATCGGGATCAGTCGGATACTATCTGTCCTACACTGTCTGCCTCTTAACTTGCATCTCGAGGTCTTTATACTTAATGATCTTTTCCTTGTAATGTATCTCTAGATTATTGGTATTAGGAATTACTACAACAATCAGCGTCACTTGTTTGCAGGACTTATCCTCTATTATTATAACTGGCCTGTTGTGGGCAAATGGTTGGTCTGTGAGCACGGTTCGATCCCAACAATGCATCCTGAGCTCTCGAACAGGCTCAGGAGTGTAACTATCGTAGGGCACCTTACTAACATTTAAAAGTCCTATTTCAGAGCCAGTTCTTGATGAAGTATTCACGTAACTGCGTCGTGCCTCTTTTTGCATTCGGTTACTACAAACGCTTGACATCCTCAGGTAACGTGCGGGATAGTCTTTGATGACTGACACCCAAATCTGCATTTGACATCTTAGAGCGAGCTATCTCCAAGTATATACTTCAAGTAGTTTATTTTCGCAATGACCTGATCTTGTATGGCCAGCAAAAACCCCTCTGCCTCTGGAAATATATGTCCAGACACTAACCAGTAGTTCGACGCCGATTTGTCGACATGTTCCTGCGAGGTCCCATTCAGATGTCGCCCATGAAGAGGCCTCTGCATCCCAGATTGCAGCTTGTCCTGATCAGTCTGATGGTGACTTTGTATTTCACTTTCTCTTAATTGTAGTGATTATTATTATTATTATTACTTTAAAATAAAATATGTTTGGTAACCGTCCGAGGTTTCCACACACTCTGGTGGCCACTTAACATCATTACGCCCGTACCCTCGCCCCGCTCCAGCATTGGTAAGAGAGCATGGGGCCGAAAATTATTAATCCAGGTTCAGAGAACGGAGGAGACGGCTAGCGAATATGCAGCGGCGCGGCGCGGCATGCCGGAATTTGATCGAGTTCCCGCAGCAGCGATTTCGGTACACCCCTTAGCCATCAAATAATTAGAACGACGATTCGTATGTTATGCATAAAGCTGCCTAAGCTCGAACATAAGGTTTCTATACTTGGTCCGTTTTCCTCTTCCTCTACCGTAACGTTCCTGACATCTTCTTTGGGTCAAGTATACCATATTTTATTAACACCGCCAATAGATGATGTGTACTCCCAAATTTATTCAGCCAAAAGTTTTGGAAGCCATCAGGCCCGGCTGCCTTCCAATCAGAAAACTCTTTAATAACCGCGGAGACTTCATCTGTGGTAAACGGCTCATGATGCATCTGTTCATAACTCTGACAAGCTCGTTGTTCTTCGTTTACCCAGCTGGCACCAATATTGCAGGAGGGTGGTGTGGCTAGTTGACTTTTCCAGAACTCTTCAAATTGTTCCTTATTTGGAAAAGTATCGGCGGCTGCATTCGCAGCTGAATTAAGCTGGCGGTAGAAAGTCCTTCCAGAGCGTTCAAACATTGTATTGTGGCACTTCCTACTGTTGCTCACGTTATATCTCCTCAAGCGTTCTGCATACACAGAAAGCTTCTATTTTAAGGTGTCCAAATATTATTGTGCAGTGTGATTGACTGGATATTGTGCTGAGTGTTGTCCAACTCGGCCTATAATTTCCTCTACTCGTTTCTGCAATTTCCGGGTCTGTACTCCGTCAATGTATTGTGTCAGTTGTCCAATTTCTTTTCGAAGTCTTTCCACTCTACTTATCAACCTTTTTTCGCATGGGGGCACGCGAGTCTCTGTGATTGGAATTTAGATCAAAAATCTTAATACCTAGGATCTTAATTGCTGCAGTTGCTGCACAGTAAATCAGTGTATGCATGTACTCTAATGTATTGATCTCTAGAAGGTGCGATGGTAGAATTATTCTGTTCAAAAGTTCCAATATAATTGCCAGCTTTCTAGATGATCTTAGTCTAGGTAATGATGGTCTAGTAAGAGGATTTATTCTTTCATACTCCGCGACTGCACGACTCATTTCTGTGGAGAATTTGTCGATGAGTTCCTCATTTTCATGCGTACCCTCGATGTGTTCTTCTTGCTCAGTATGTACAGGTTGCAGATTACTTCCATCAAACAGGTTCTCGTTATTTTTCGTAACCGCTATGTTAGTAATTTGATCGTCAACTTCCTATCTGATGGTATTCAGTCTCGTTTGTGGAATAAAGTTATTCCTAAGTATGACATGATACTGATCCGCTACTTTCTGTTGAGTCACTTGTATGTCTGGGTACATTCTGAGAAATTCGGTGTGAAGTTGGTGCCTATATCCGGTCGTATGTTGTCCGAGTTGTGTTACTCTGTAGTAAATGCGCATAATTGTTTCATTCATATCCATAGTCCATTTCCTGCGCCGTCTTGGTAATCCCGTCTGGGTGAGCGCTGGCTGATTTTCCTACACATCATCCTCAGTGGGTGGAGCTCTTGGTCTTACTAGACTCCCCTGCTGTTGATTTTGCGCTCTAATTTCTTGCATAACAGGGGCCCGCCTCACCAGCACCCCGCCACCGACGTCCTGCATGCTGTCATGTACAGCGCCCGCTTCAGATATGCCCTGACGAACCCCAGGCAGCGTCATTTTTCCGAGGCTTCGGTTTTGCTCCATTTTCATGGGTGTGCCACCAATTAACCCTGGTGGCCCAGATAGGGATGAAAAAGGAGTAAGGTAATATGGTTAAGGAAAAAAGAGGGTAAATAGGACAGCGGACAGTTGGTATTGCTGGCTGTACCGTCTACGTTGTTACGAGTAGCGGTGAGAACACTGCTGGAAGCAGTACACCCACCGTTCAGACAGACCTGTGACCCTAGGCAGCGGCCCTTACAGGGTACTACCGTCCGGGCCAGACGATCCTGGTTTTTTAACGTGGTTGTTATTCCACCCCTTTCTCTTTTCTCACCCGGGCTTGGGACAGGCGATGGCGGAGTATTATTTTTATTATTATTATTAATAATAATAATAATATATTTATGGATTAATTGATAGTAAACATTTAGGGTTTACCTGCTACGCAAAATCTACAATACTTACGACCATAAAAGTAGGCATTGTCAATTTAACAAATTGTCCAGCTGTAAACTGAGTAGGCCGTTGACTTCTCATCATCATCATGAGAAGAAATTTTCTTTCGACAACATTAGCCGATAACCAATTACACGTGTAAATATGACGGCCCAAATCCTCACTATATGTCAAAACTTCTTGTCCGCAGTAGCAGTACATAAATAGTTGATACACCATCAGAATCAAAAAAGATACTGTGCTTAAAAACGCAAATGTATAGATATCCAGCTAAAACAAAAATATATATTAATTAAAAAGACAAGTAGTGTTGTCTTCTTAATCTATGACTTCTCAGATAGTATATATTACTGTTTTTAACAGTTCTTGAAGTGTACTGCTGTCTTTATACTGTATTTATTGTATATTGTGTCATTATATAGCTCTGAAGAAGGCTATACCTATGTAGCCGAAACGTTAGCTGAATGAGGTGTTTTATCGAAGCCCTATTTCCCGGAATAATATAAGGTACTAACATATTTTAAGGACAAGAATAAGAAAATCAGCATATATATATATATATATATATATATATATATATATATATATATATATATATATATATATATATATATATATATATATATAATGGAGCTGACTCCGGAGATTAGTTCTAGGAGTTTTTACAAAAATTGACTAGCAGGGAACTTACTTTTGAGTTTAAATTTTTTGAACAGAAAACCTGTATATTATTATTCTTTAATCTGCTATTTCCTCTTACGTAAATATACAGATGCGGGATTTTGAACCTCGACATCAATGGGAACTTAAAAACCGTAAGAAATACATGCATAACTTGGCTAAAACACAAAATATGCACAATTGTAGTGCAGCTCGAAGGTACTTATAGAATTGAAAAAAGTTCCCTAGCTTCCTAGTTATAAGCGAAATACCAAAAACTACCATTTCTCCTTTCTTGAATATCTCCAAAACTAGACTCCCTATCAACTTGAATTTTTGTACAGGAAGATATGTTGCTATTGTGGTTGCCATGGTGACCTTAAAATTTGTTTCAATTCATTACTTTGGAGTCGTGATAGTCATCTTTTTTTTCTCTTATGGACGCATTATTGAACCTTTCTACCAAATTATTTGCTTTTTTCTTCTGGTTATAATGATTTATCACTAGATGGTATTTTGTCCGCATTTTTGCCAAAAAACTATCAATTTTTGTCTTTTTCCAACAAGACGGTGCACCAGCTTATAATTAACGAACCGTAATCAGCTTTTTAAATAGTGTTTTTGACAGCAACTGGATTGGTACTAGTGGACGTGTGCAGTGGCCTCCTAGGTGTCACTTATCCATTTACGTCCGAAAACGAGATCATATAAATTTTAATTAGCTAGGGCAAAACTACACTTTCCGCCGGTTTTACAAACGTGGGTCAAAGTTAATCCATGGTTAACTTTGATGTAAGATAAACTACCATGGTAACCGAATCAATGCAAACGCATCGAGTTTTCAATCTGGCAACAGAGCAACTATGCATGAAATAATTAAATGACAATATATGACAAGATAGATGATGCCCTTGTTTGCTCGGGCTTTGGGGTTTTAATAAACAAACATATTTTGCACAGCTTCTACAAAATATAGATCTTAGGTTATGTCTGCCGCACCCGACAGTCAAAGTTTAATCAAGCAGTCTTGTCAGAGTAAATGTATGATTATATGATTTAGGGCTAGACTAGGTATTCAGTTGTTTGTTGCCCAGATAGTTGTTCCAGGATTAAAGTCAAGCCGGGCTTAAATCGTTTGTGAAACCGACGCTGGGTGTTATTGAAAAAAAATAATCTGTATTACTACTACCACTATAGGATTATCATATAAACAATCAAAAATATTACGCTTTTTGGACAAAAACTTAGTGGAAATACAAAAAAAAAAAACATGAAAATAGATTAATAAATCAACAGAGAAAACACACAATTATAGTAGCAAATGAAATATCAAAGTAATTGATTGATTGATTAAATTGTTCTACATGTGCGCCGTTTTCTTAGATCCATAGGCGTGTGCGTTTTATAATATTATTTGTTGCGCACAGCAAGAAGTCACTATTGATATTATGACAAGCTTCGATAATTCTTGACCTCAGATCTTGTATACTGTGGACTGGCTTCTTGTAAATTTCATGTTTTACGTAAGTAACCCAAAAGGAAATAGTCAATACATATGTAGTTAGGTCACGTAGGAGGCCACTAGTAGGTCCACTAATACATATCCAGTTTTTGTCAAAAACTATTAAGAAAGTTGATCACGATTCGTGTATTATGAGCTAGTGCACCGTCTTGTTGAAAAAAAGAAAACATTATTGGCTTACTTTTGACAAAAATGCAAGCAAAACCATCTAGTGATACATTATTGTAACCAAAAAAACCACAAATATTTTGGTGGAAAAAATTTGATATGGCTTTCATTAAACAAAAAAGTTGAGTATGGTGACTCAGAAAGTAATGAATTTAAACACATTCTAAACTCGCCATGGCAACCGCAATGGCGAATTATGTCTCTGCACAAAAATTTGAGTTGATAGGCAACATTTTTTTGGAGATATTGAAGAAAGAGAAAACGACAGTTTTTGGTATTTCGCTTACATGTAGGACGGTATGGAACTTTCTTAAAATCTGTAAAGGCCCTCAAGTTGCCCCTGTAATTGTGTACCTTTTGTCTAGTTTAACCAAGACTGTATCTCTTACGGTTTTGGAGTTCCCAATGATTTCGAGGGTAAAAATCCCGCACCCTGTATAGATGCAATACATTTGCAGCTTTGAAGAGAGAATAAAAATAACCTTCCAAAAAGACGCCATCCGATATACTTATTCGCATTACGTGGCTGAAGGTCACCCCCGATAGAGGTTGAATGCTACTAATTCTGTTAGGGTTAAAAAAGTGCTTCACTCGCAAACGAAATCGACGTGTTTTAGGATTTTGTAAAATTCCCAGGAGTGCTCGTAAAAAGCCAGGAACCAACTTTTTACAATGGACACCTGTATACAGAGTGTCCCACATAGACCGCATATTAGAAATATATCAGCTATTGATGGTAGTTGGTCTCTAAAAATTGATGCAGCGACATATTCATGAATGTTCTATCGATCTAAAATAAGGGCGTCATTCTCTCACTTCCGGTTATATCGGATGTCGGCATCAATTTTGTTATTTTAATGGAACACCTTATATATTATTTATTTTTGAATTCTACACAAAATTCTAGATTTATTTTGGATATGGTTAGATATGTCAAAAGGTTATAGTTTCTGCGTTATTGACAATTTTCGAAAAATTTTGACATGTGGAGGTCAATTTCGAAAACACCATACCTTTCACATAAGATCATATTGAAGTTCGAACTTTTGCATTGGATTTAGTGTATCAAGATGGCGTAGCAGAACCTAAAAAAAACTCTGGACGCAGCAAGTGCGTTATGGTAGTGAATTTTCATAAAAATGTTTTTAATAACAAATATGTGTGTTTTTTTTAAGAAAGCAGGCATCAAATTTGGTTACCAGTATAACCTATATAGTAAAAACAATGTACCTTGTTTCATCAAAATAACTTTATTGTGTGAAAATGTACAAAAATTTCCAAAAGTAAACTTAAAGTGTTCCCGAAAAAACACGTTTCTTGGTCAACCTTATAGGTTAATAGCAAATTGAGCTGTTCAAATATGAAACATTTGATTAAAATTCGCTACCATAACGCACTTGCTGCGTCCAGAATTTCTTTTCTTACAAACATGCATTATATTTCGATGGAAAATGCAAAAATGCAATAACATAAGGCGTGTTTGATTTTAAAAAAATGGAAATTTGTATCACCAACGACTTATGGGCCATCCTGTGATTGTAGAAATATTATTTTAAGATGTAGCTCAAGACACCCTATAATTAATATATACAAAATTTTTTCATATCTTATATAATAACGG
Organism: Tillus elongatus; assembly: GCA_964006375.1. Taxonomy (NCBI): domain Eukaryota; kingdom Metazoa; phylum Arthropoda; class Insecta; order Coleoptera; family Cleridae; genus Tillus; species Tillus elongatus. The sequence goes on from OZ023262.1 coordinate 218,124,521, forward strand.
ATATATTGAGCTTTATTGATTTTTTACGAAAATTCGACAAAAATTATATACCATTAAACGATAAATTCTATAGCTAAGGCTACTGCCAAGCATCAGAGACAGGGTCTATTTGAAATGAGTTTTCTGGGAATATTTTAGTAAAATGAAGGACAATGACGATTGAAACTAAGACTTTAGGGTTTGTAAAACATCATTCTTGAGACATTTTATTTCTATAGCCCGTATTAGATTCAAGTTCTTTGCCTAAATGTTGCCAATGTTGACATTTTAAATCGCCACTTTGACGTTTTGAGGAAAACCCCAATTTATTTTTCTTTAAATGCCTATAACTTTTTTGTCTTTTGACCTACATAGCTAAATTTTGGTAGGTGACTTACCTATAAGGATGTAAACCTGCGTGCCAAATTTGGTTGCCCTTACTTTGTTAATTCCGGAGATATAATTTTTTTTCGAAAGAAAACACAAAATTTTCCGGAAAAACCTGGGCAGATTTTCCTGGCTAACGAACTCATCCAAGCCATTTGCAAAAGGAATTTTTTCACCAAATTTAATCAAAATCGGCCCATTATTTTTTGAGTTATCGGTGTGATACATATATATATATATATATATATATATATATATATATATATATATATATATATATATATATATATATATAAAAATTGAAGCTGACCCCGGATATGTTTTCTGGAGGGCCTAATTAGCGCTCATTTGAAGAAATTTTTTCAAAATTCAAAAGTCGGGATCTCCTCATTAGTGAATTTTTTTAAGAAAATTCACTAAAAGGTATACAGGCTGTTCACAAATAAGCGGTAATTTGTAAGTTAAACTGGAATAAGTCATGAATTTTTAGTGGAACACCTGTATATGTTTGCTTAGATCGATGCAGAATAAAATTCTCTATAAAATGTTTAGCTGGTTTCCTATACCGAAGGTTAACTGTTTTGATGCTATTTGACATTAAATGTAGACATTCACATATTTCTTATGGAACTAGAGTTGTGAAGAGTTATACATAAAATGATTTACGTGTTGATGGTTACAAAAATTCATAATACCTACTAATAATAAGCGGACTCAATTAATTTGTGTCAACTGCTGAGCTGTAGGTGTTGAGTAGCTGTATTTATTAAAACATTGGATATCGTTATTAGTAAAAAACATGATAATTATTTTTGTCACAGGAGCTAACCAACTTATAGAAGGTAACAGAAAGAAACATAAAATGAATTTATTTTAAATAGTTAAACCAGTAGGTAGGTGGGCAGGTAACAAACTTAATGAGTGTTTTTAAGCATACTTGAATAGATGCTCCCATTTTGTTCCAGGCATTTTCTATTATTTTTAATAAGTGGCTTCAGTTGCTCTTTGGATATCTCCTGCACTTCATGAACGAAATGCTTCGTGTACTCTTTTCTTCATATCGCCTTTTGTGGTGAGAGCAGTTGCCTAAACAATATTTTTATGGTTCCCCAGGTATAAAAATCCATCAACTTATCTTTGAATGTCTTTTCAAGAAATGCGCTTACATCTCTTGTGTTATGGGCAGGTGCTCCGTGATGCTGATATCAGGATGTCTGGAGTTCAGCTAACGGATCATCGAGATCTTCATTAGTTGATTTCTTTAGATATCACGGTATCCAGCTCCATTTAGGTTCTCTTCATAAATATGAACACACAATAATCTATTACATTTGATGGAATAATACACATTGAAAGACCAGCTTTTCTGGTAATGAGGAACTCTTGTTACATGGGCGCAATAGCGAGAGTGGTGCTTATTAAAGCAACCATTTTTTGTAAATTTAGATTCACTGGCCCAAATTATATTTGACAAAAATTGATCGTCTTCCTGATGTCTGGTAAGTAAAAATTCGCACAAATCTTTTCTTCTACCTGCATCATCCGCATGCAATTTTTTGCAAGCTGGTATTTGAATGGTTTTAGCTTATGTTTTGTAATAATTTGTTGTACAGTAATGCGAGACACATCTAGATCACTATGTACATCGCGTATCGATGCATTTGCATTTACACGATCAGACGCTAGAACTGTAAATTTCAAATCGGCGTTGTTTTAAGGGGATGGTTCTTTGCAATTTTCGGATCAAAAGAATTACATTCTTGGCAGTTCTTAATCAATGTTCTTACCATTCTTCTTCTTCGGCAAAAACTCTTGCAAGTTCTATTTATATTTTGTGACACTCACCATGGGTCAGGAGTAAATTAAGATAATCTTCATTTGAATAATTTCCATGTATATTTTGTGCCATAATTATAGTACAATTTATTTAAAAACAGGTATCTTACAGAAGAATCGCTTACATACAATAATATAAATTGTTGCAAAGAAATAAACTGCTTACACTTTATATTCCATGGAGTGCTTTGTTCTATAAAATCACTGCGGTTCATGTAGGCAGTTGAAACTAATACAGTAAGTCAGCTTAAGTAGTTGTGTTTATGTGATATAGTGTTTTAAATCACCCACCACAAGCAAAATGATAAGCAACAAACAAAAGCAAATCATTTTGTATAATAATTCTTCTCTGGTCGTATTACTTCCACATCGTCAATACGTGTGGAAGTATGGCATCGGCGGCAAACATTTCAATTTTTTCGCTGAAACGTTGAAAAACGTGTCAAAACGTATAGAAAACATGATTTGGGAACGACATTTTTTTTTGTCTGTCGGTCTGTCAATCGTCGGTCTGTATGTCTGTCTGTTTGTAGCCACGATAACTTTCGAACGGATAGAGATATCGTCTTCGAATTTGGTATCCAGTTGGCACCCGACAAATGAACGGTTGGAATTGTTTTTGGGTAAAATCACTCAAGGGGGTAGGAGATGAATGGGGGGTGATTTGGTAAAAATTGGCATTTTTTCGTTAAAACTCGAGTAATATAACGTTTTAGAGTTTGTTTATTAGAAAACTTTCGATTTCATCAAACATCTGATGATGCTGTGCTGAAAATAAATTAGGGGTTGAATGTGTGGGGGTGGAATATCGCTGACAGAGATTTGGTGGTAACTTTTCAGAAGTTTATGGGTACATGGATACGAATATTTTCTTTGTGGTGAAGTCATGGAAATTCATTCCATAAGAATGCCTTTCTGAGGAGAGTAGATTATCACAGCTATGTGGAAGTTATGATTCAATTTGCGCACTATTTTTACTTTGTAATTAACGTAGTTACGTAAGAAATATGTAGGTGCTTACATTTAAATCTCAAATATCATCAAAGCAGTTAACTTTAGGTATGGGAAACTTCCTAAAAAATTTACAGGAAATTTGTTTCTGCATCGATCTATGCAACAATATCCAGGGTGTTCCATTTAAAGTTTTTGACTTATTCTAGTTTAACTTTATGAAAAGTTACAGCTTATTTGTGAACACCTGTATATTCCCATTAAAGTCTGCTACGACGTCTTGATATACTGTTATATTGCGAAATCTCAAGCAAAAGTTCAAACTCCAATATGATTTTGTGTGATAGGTATACATTTTTCCAAATTGACCTCCACATGTCACAACTTTTGAAAAATTGTCAATAACTAGAGATGTCCGGATCAGATCTGAACCGGTTCAAAGATCTGGATCTTTAACCCGTAAACTGCTCACGCGTGTTTGTAGGAACACCCCCCGGGCTAAGGGTTGATTTTTTCTCAGGTGTCTTTTCAGAATTACCACATAGCACCACAAAGTATATTTGGCCATACAAGTGCAAAATATACTAAAACACGTGATGACGCAAAATCGCGTCACGATCATTACGCAATGAACTTTTCGTGAAATGCTCATGACTCGATTTCGCGTCATGTGTGTGTTGCTTCAAAAGTAATTATATTGATTACAAAACAAATACAAAATATCACATGTAAATGAAAAAAATAATTTTATTACTTCAATACACAAAAAACCCAAATAGAATATGCAAAATAAGAAAACAAGAATAATAACTGAATAAAATTGTTTTTCTTATAAATGTAAGAAAACGAACAAAAACATGTGTAAATAAAAATAACAAACTTTCTTTGGCGCACAAAATAAACAAAATTAAATAAAATAAGGTAACTTATTTATTACAGGTCCGCATGCCATTCGTCGAAACAGTTTCCATCGAAACACAAAGATGGCTTCGAAGGGCATGCTGGGCAAAAGTAAATTGTGTCTTTTCGCACTTTATTTTTATAACAATTTTGGAATATTCTGCGCCGCCGATGTTTGGAATTCGGCGTTATAGGATTGTTTTTCGCCCTGTACTGGAATGAAATAGGTTTCTCTGGTGGAACTTCCTTTGGTGGTACAAGTTCTTCAATCACTCGCAGTCGGAAATCACACAATGAAACTCGACTTCTTTCATATTTCTTATACAAAAAGTATGAGTTCAAAAGCAGCAATTGCAGAACGTGAGTGCCAATTTTTTTATACCATCGAAGCGATTTCCCAGAGCATGAGTAATAAGACAACATTTGATCCTGCTTGTCAACGCCACCCATGTTTTAGTTATACATATAAATATAAATATATATATATATATATATATATATATATATATATATATATATATATATATATATATATATATATATATATATATATATATATATATATATATATATATATATATATATATATATATATATGGCTTCCGGTTTCTGTTTTTTTTTTGGTCCCTTTTGTTTCTATATTGGACGAAATCATGAGAAAATTCAGTGGAAATGTACGATACATCGCGCTTGTCACGCCACTTTCCGACCATTACATCATTGGACTAGCGAGCAATATTGTAGCCCACCTTCAGCTTTGCATTTTTTACCTCAAGCGGATTGTCTTTTCGGTCAAGCCGTAGAGTTCCGCTGCAATAGGTCCTTCTTTCTAATAGTTGGCGAGCCAAAGAATAACTGTTGTAGAAGTTGTCCATAAATAAAGAGTGCCCTGCGTCCAACCTTTCTTTCATTAGATGGAGAACTACATTGGCAGCATGGCCTTTGCCACCAAAATCATCTAGCACACTGGTATAAATGGAAAACTTGAGAATAGTCCATCTGGCTCGGTCAACATGTACAGCTTCACTCCGTACTTATGGCGCTTATCTTTTATATACTGTCTAAAAGCCGCGCCATAAGACCATGGATTCATCGAGAGAAAGATTTTGGTTTGGGGAATAGACATCGACCATTTTATTATTGAAGTAACCTATCACAGGTCGAATTTTGAATAGCCTGTCTTGGGATTTTGATTCGTTTTGTTTTGGATTTTCTGCAAAATGCAAGCATCGCATAATGATCATAAAGCGATCTCTGCTCATTTGAGTCGAAAAAAATGGAAGATTGAAAAGTCTGCCTTTCTTCCAAAAGTCTTGCATTCGACTGAGTGGAATTGTCCCCATGTGTAGAAACAATCCAAAAAAGAGACGGATTTCAGGTATCGAAGTTTCGCGCCAACGAGCAAAAAATTCGCCCACATTGGAAGGCTGGAATACCTTGACTGCATAGCGATTCGTTTCCTGAATTACAAGATTCAAAAAGCTGTCGTCAACCAATAAATTGAAATAATCAATTTGCATATTCCCTGTAATTAAAAATTATTTATTCAATAAAAAAATGTGTGAATTATCGTAAAGTAAATAGTCTCACAGTCTGGTAGTATTTTTAGCTCTTGTTTCCCTGTAAAAGCTAGCGTTTTCTTGCTGGGTGTTGGGTCCAGTTCACAGTTACATCATCGGACCTTGGAACAGTAACTTGCTGAAGAGTAGTGCCTAAATTAGTTTCTGTCTCAACAGGAACGTCTTCATTGTCTTCGATATCCGAATCACTTTTTTCAAATTCCGAATCCAAATAATCTGGATCCTCAAAATCATCGTCAGAGTCCAGTAAAATGCCTTCTATCTCAGCGTCAGAAAGTGGTTTACGAAGTTTTTATTTATTTTTTGTTATGTTTGGTCGTTTTACTCAGATGGCCCTGCCCCAGTCGAATCCATTTCGAACTCAAACCAGCACAAATCAACGATACCCTGATGTGTGTTGAACAGGCTCACAATACATCACACACGTACAACGGCGGTTTACATACTGAAAACGGTATGTGTATGCCCGCTGTAATGACTCGAAATCGCGTCATGAGCGTCCGTGGCGCAGCACGCAAGACGTGAATTCGCGTCATGCGCACTGGACGTGATTTCGCGTCATGCGTACTGGACGGGTTAAAATGATTGGACTGAACCGACTCTTAAAATTATGAATGACGGATCCTGAATCCGAGTTTGATGTGTACTGAGTCGTGAGTCGTGAGGCAACGAACCGACTCTGACTTTGACACTCTGACGTATGTAATGCCTGATCCGGCTGATCCGCTGTTACGTTCTCGGCTCTCGGATCACGGCGCTGTGAGCAACGAAAGGAGAATCAAAAGATTCGGGTTAAATAAGGCACACCTAAATAACACGATCCGAGATCCGAACCCTGAAACATTCAGAATTCAACTTAGAACGCTCAGCCTCCGTGTTGCAATTTAAGTATTTAGATTATTGAAGGTTTCATAATTTTTTTATTGGTCATATATTATATCGTTTGTATAATCTATTTTTCTTGTACCTACATATTGTGTAAATTACTTATTTATCCAATAGTAGGTATTAATAGCAACAATAAAAATATAAATATACATTCAATTTTTTTGAAACATTTATTACATATTATGTAAAAATATAATTTTATTTATTTTTTATTTCTCAATGGAGTTCTTTTTTTCTATTACAATTTGACCACTTTTACTAAAAATTCTTGCACATGGCACTGAAGCCATAAGACAATCTTTTTTTAACACATTCTTATAATCTTGGACTTTTTTTATATCAACAACACACTACGAGGGCTTACAGCCTAAATACTATCGTACCGTGGGTGTCGACAAGGAGGAAAACTCTGGACGCAGCAAGTGCGTTATGGTAGTGAATTTTTATTAAATGCTTCAAATTTGAATAACAAATTTTTCTATAAACTTAGAAAATTTAATTTTGGTATGTAGTAAGGTCTTTCTTAGGACAAGATATCCACCAAATTTCATTAAAATAACTGTAAATTTTGGAGAAAAAAAATTTTTTGAAAGAAAATATAAAATTTTAATAACTCAATTTTTGATAAATTGAGAAAGTTAAATTTTGTTACTTAGTAAGGTCTATCCCAAGGCAATACATGTAAATTTCATTAAAACAGCTTTGTTATTTTAATTTTTTTTTTGAAATAAAACTCCAAATTTTCCCGGAAAACCCCGTCTGATTTTCCTGGCTAACGAACTCATCCAAGCCCTTATTAAAAGAAAGGCACTTGCCGAGTTTTATTGAAATCGGTTAATTATTTTTCGAGTTATCAGACGGATATATATATATATATATATATATATATATATATATATATATATATATATATATATATATATATATATATATATATATATATATATATATATATATATATATATATATATATATATATATATATATATATATATATAAACATAAAAATTGAAACTGACCTCGGATATGGGTTCTAGGGGTCCTAGTTCGCGCTCATTTGAAAATTTTTTTGCAAAGTCTCACCGTCGATACCTCTGTATTAGTGATTTTTTTAAAAATAAAAATTCACTAAAATCAAATAACAGAGATAGCTTGCTCTACTCGCAATTGTCTTTAGAAAATCAAATTAAAGATCTCAATTTACCAAGAAAAACTTCAACTACCATAATTAGAATGAGATTTAACCACGGTAGATATAAATCTCATCTGCATCGAACTGGCATGGAGGATCTTACTGCAACTGCGATGGAACCTCTATCTGCGACTTGGACCGCCTAGTATTTTCACGTTACCGATTAACACGCTACGAATTGACTTATGCATTTATTAATAATAACAATGTTTACAGTGAGCGACATCTGCTGGTCAAACGTGAAAATATAAAACCATTGAGACCAAGAATTGAAATGTTAGTCAATAAAAGTGAGAATGAGAACTACAAATTCATTGAATAATACGAGATTTTGAAGCTGCGGTCAATAGAAATATAAATAACCAACAGCAACCACACACTTATGATTTAAACATGTTTCAAATTTGAATAGCTCAATTTTCTGTAACCCTAGAAAGCTGAATTTTGGCACATAGTTAGGTATTTCCCAAAGCAATATGTAGACCAAACTTTATCGAAATTTTCGGAAAAAAAAATTTTTTTTGAAAGAAAACTCAAAATTTTCCCGGAAAACCCCGTCCGATTTTCCTGGCCAACGAACTCATCCAAGCCATTAATAAAAGAAAGGCACTTGCCGAGTTTCATCTAAATCGGTTAATTATTTTTTGAGTTATCAGACGGATACATATATATATATATATATATATATATATATATATATATATATATATATATATATATATATATATATATATATATATATATATATATATATATATATATAAGCATATAAAAATTCAAACTGACCCCGGATATGGGTTCTAGGGGTCCTAATTCGCGCTCATTTGAAAGAATTTTTGCAAAGTCTCACCATCGATACCTCTCTATTAGTGAATTTTTTTAATAAAAATTCACTAAAAAGGCAACTTGTTAATTCTGAAGGTTTGGAGGTTTGGAGGAGAAGAAAAAACATGCGCCGGCAAGGAATTCCACAACTTGGAAGTCCTCGGGACAAAAGAGCGGACATAAAAAGATGTTCTATGTCTGGTGACCTGGACAGTAAAAGGGTGCATTCGCTCTGTTCCCCTGGTAGATCTGTTGGGGGCAGCAGGTGGAGGAACTATGGAAGAAAGCTCCTCTGAGCAGTGCCCGTGCAGATATCTATATAAAAAAAAAGAGAGAGAGAGAGAGAGAGAGAGAGAGAGATAGAGGTCACTAACGGTACGTCGGTGGGCCAGGGATGCCAGCCTTTAGTAAGGGTAGGGTCACCAATGAGACGTATAGCTCTCTTCTAAATGGAGTCCAGGATAGCGAGTGTAGAAGCGGAAGCAGCACCCCAGATGTGGGAGCAGTATTCGAGGTTAGGCCTTATTTGCGAAGTATATAAGGTATAGAGAATAGCTGGTGAAAAGTATTTGCGAGCCCGGACGAGGAATTTCTTAGCAGCCGCTTCTGCAATTGATGTGACATGTTGGTGCCAATTGAGATTTCGATCCACAGAAATGCCAACAAGTGAAAATGACTCATTACTTTGAATAACTTGGTTGTTCATTGTGATGGGTCTAGGGCTGGTGTATCTTTTATGAGAAAGAAAGCAAGACTGAGATTTGGTAAGGTTGAATTGTACAAGATTTCTAGTTCCCCAGTCTAATATTTTTTGGAGATCTACGGAGACAGAACCCTCCATGCGTCTGCGATCCTCATCTAATTGGGCCAAAGAGACAGGGTGCTGTCGTCCGCGTAACTGTGAACTGGGTAAGATGTGCTAGAAAGGAGGTCATTGATGTGGAGAAGAAACAAAGTAGGGGCTAAAGCTGAACCTTGAGGGACTCCTGCATTAATTAGATATAGTTTAGAGGAATGGCCCTCCACGACAACAGAAATGCTCCGGTTGGAGAGGAAGTTTGCTGTCCAAGTACAGAGTTTTGGTGGAAGACCATAGCCGGGAAGTTTATTAAGCAGTGCTGCGTGCCAGACCTGGTCGAATGCTTTGGATATGTCTAGAGCGACAATCTGGAATTCACCGTGTAGTTCCATAGAGTTGTTCCAAGAATGGGTGACAAAGTAAAGGAGGTCAGCAGTTGATCTCCGCTGACGGAATCCATACTGCCTGTCGCGGATTAGACTGTGTTTTTCAAGAAATTTTAGTAATTCGGTGTTATATATTTTTCCATCACTTTAGAGATGACTGAAAGGAGAGAGATAGGCCTGTAGTTGCTAGGAAGCGCCTTGGATCCTTTCTTGGGGACGGGTTGTACTCGAGCAGTTTTCCAGTTACTAGGGAATATACCTCTATTGTAAGATGTCTGAAACAGACGAGTCAGGACAGGAGCAAGTTCTGGTGCGCATTTTTTGAGAACAATTGCTGGGATCTCGTCAAGGCCAGATGCTTTCCTGGTATTAAGAGAAGATAGCATCTTTCGTACCTTTTTAGTTTTGAAAATGACATCCGTCATTTTATGCGCGACATTGGGGACTGTCGGTGGTTGAACATTTGGAGCTGGGTTGAAAGTAGAATTGCCGGCGAACAACGAGGCAAAAGTTCAGCCTTGCCCAGGGCGGTGGAAACAATTTCATCCCCTGAGACAAGAGGTGGGAACGTGAGTAGGTATAGATGGTATGTTCTAACTCCGCCACCCGCCACCGCCACCGGGCGGAGTGGCGGAACTGACCGGACCCGACGGTCTCCGAGCTAACCCGAGCATAAGGTGGCGGAGCTACTGACTAGACCCGAATATCTCCGCCACCTGACTTCGTATTTAACCCGAACAAGTAGCGAACTAACCTGAGATGACGTGAGCACCTCCACCACCTGACTTCGTATTTAACCCGAACAAGTAGCGAACTAACCTGAGATGACGTAATCAAAAGCCAACTAACCTGTATTATGCAAACGAGGAACCGCCATTTAAACATGGCGGCTAGCGCATGCGTACAGGTAATTTGTTATTTATGCATTAAAGTCCTACGTGTTTGGTGTTATATCACTCGTCTAGGTAAACAGAATCCAAATTTAACATATGTACATGTGTACAATAAAAAATTTATATTCTTAAGTCTTATTGGAATCGGTTTCATTTAAAGAATCTGTTGAAAGTAGAGCTGGCAACAATACCTCTAGTGGTAACCGCGATATCGCTTCCAACTATGGCTATATTTAGCATTTCCCGAAATTAACCTTGTTAGCCAACATAGTTTCCTTGCAGCTGTTGAAATAACCTTGTGAGCAGTTCATATTTCCTGTTTGTGGTTTTATTTCCGTTGAATGACCTTAAAGTCATATGAAATAGATAAAACTCCAGAATTTTTTTTGTATAAAAGGTTGATAATTTTAAATCAAAGGTGGGGATATAATTATAAAAACACCGAGTGACATGCAAGCACATCAGTCTACAATTTACTCACAGTAGTTATTCTTAGTAGTTATAGTAGTGTACTTGTTCTGGTCAACATGTATGGTATCGATGTTAACAATGGATCTGAGTCCTTCAGACCTGCTAATAACAGTGTTTGTGAAAATTGGTATTGGGGTCAAGTTGATGCAGCTATGCGCCAGAATATTATTGAGATTAAGCAAGAAAGTAGAATGCTGTTGGAAACAAGGTATACTGTTAACCCCTCTCTAAGTGTTGCAATTGGTATATCAAACGCTGCTGGATTGATTCCAATAATTAAGATTGTAAATAATAGTCCGTATCCGCCAAATCCAAATATAACAATCTCATCTGGCTCCTGGGAGTGGGACTATTTTATTTCAACACTAACAAAAGCAGCTAAAGAATACTTTACCAAAGGTAATACGATTGAACCTGAAAATATTGGAGTATGTACTGTCAAACCTATTAAAATTTTAGACAGTAGAGGTATATCAATCTCAGATGATTCTACTACTTTTTATTTAACCGAAGATGCAGTTCAACAACTACTAGATCTGGTTGAAATCATCAACGAAAAGGTGAAGTTTCTAACTAATTTTAACTTTGATATTCGACTTAGCGACTTCCTCTATTGTGTCGCTGATGTTCTCAAATGTGTTAATAAGAAGGAGCTACCGTGTGACAATGAAATGGTAAAGCTTATAAATATTATGTTGAAAGATCAGGAACCATCATTCCGAGTTTGCATGTTAGAGTGTTTACACTTTGCAGAGAAACAAATACTTAATCGTTTTAAAGAAATACACACGATATACAATGGGCCATTTTAAAGCAAGTTTTATCATCCTGACAGCACTATGTCAAAATGTATTTTATATCTACAAACCACCAAATGTGAAAGAAGTACGAATCTGTTTCGACAGCGACGGCTGCATGAAATGGTCTGGACTTTCAAGAACACATCTACACAACGATGAGGTGATTGAAGTTTCAACATATAACATGTCCAAAATTAAGAGTGATATGGTGCGCTATAAACTTATGTTCTTGTTTGATAATGGTACCCGTGATGAGACATCTGATTGGAGAACTCTCATATTAACCGATTCTTATCTGTTCACTTCAAAGTATATTTCTATGTTTATGTCAACTGGTTTTCTTATATGTCTTGCTATATTTATGCTGATGTACTTTTGTTTTAAATATAACACTATACTTAAAGGTATCTATCGTAAACATTTTTGTTAATAAAGATATATAAGCTGAAGATTTGTGTTTTTTTATTCATTAGTTAAGCACCTATAGTTAAGATGAGATACTGTGAATCGTGCTCGTTACAAGTGAAAAAGAGTGCTTTCTCTGGGCATTTACGTAGTGAAATTCATAAATCAAAAGTATGTGAACCATGGCAAGTTGAACAAGTGCAGATGTTAACTCAAGCTTTTAAAAACAGAATGGCTACCTATCGTATATACGAAAAAGGTATTGATATTAAACAGTTTATGGAAACAATAAGACATAAAGTGTTTCATCTGATGGAAGCTGCTTTAGCTAAGCATAATGAAATTAAAATGAATTTAGAATTGTTTGGTTTGTATGTACTCCAAAGTCGAAATAAAAAAGAAATGAAGTCATTTAATACTAAAAATAAAAATGTTACAGTGTCAACTAATTTTGAAAGTATATATCAAGAATTCGTCGACGAAATTTACACAAAAGCTTTGGAGTTTGCAGAAGCTGAAAGCGGATGGATGTTGGAACAGTTAATGTGGTTGGAAATAAATATTAATAAATACAGCTTCAAACGATAGTGGTATCAACATCTATAAATTGTTCACTACACACTGTTAAACACATTCAAAATTTAGTTATCGTAGAGGTAAGACGTGCTTCAGTTAACTCTAACGTATCCAAGTGCTCAGTAGTGTGTTTAAAATGGCTACATTAAGTGATGTGTGTTACCAGCAAATCAAAGATAACTTCTGGTATGGTTTATTTGGAGACTTTCAACTAATTATCGATAAGAACACTGGTTATTTTAATGCGACTAAGCTGTGTAAAGATGGTGAGAAAAGATTCAGACATTGGCTGGAAAATAAGAAAACTAAAGAGTTGATTGTCTATTACAACGGTCGGCTAAAGAAACAGTTAGGTAGCCGGAATACCGATACCCTAAATATTTCAACCAAAGGAGCCCACTTAGATTCATCTCCAGGGAGCCGGAATACTGGCCCCCTAGAAGTGTCGGAAGCAACATCTCAACTAACACCTACAACCGCTACATACTTGGTGGACTTTGGTGGAAGACAAGCTGAAAACAACTTGATATCTGGTACATATGTCTGTAAAGATTTAATATTAAATTTGGCTTGTTGGATATCCAATAGTTTCTATGAAAAGTGCAACCAAATTATTTTTGATTTTTTCGTAAGTGAATTTAATCAAAAATACAAGGATAACCTCAAAGAAATTGAAGTGAAATTAATGGAGATAGATGATGAAGTGCAGCGTATGCGAGAAACAAATGCTAAAATCACAGAACATTTAGAAGATATATCTCCAAAACCAAGCAACCCTGGAAAACTTTGTGTTTTTGGTTTGCTTTCAAGAAATGAGAAGGATGCTACCTATCCATATCATGCTGTAAGGACTCAGAAGAAAAGTTTTAAAAGAGCTGTCAAGAACTTTAAAAATAAACACCCTGATTCCGAAGTAGTTTTAAACATGTTGTATGATCCAAATTCTGTAAATCTCTTTAACAGAATAAAGACCGAAGTCGAATACCTCAAGGCGAAGAGAAACGATCTACAGATAGCAGATGTACCTCAGGAGAAGTTATTCAGGATATTATTGATTTACGACATAAATTGTAATTGTTCACTTAGCTTAATTGTATGTAACCAGATGAAAAAATAAAAGAACATTATTTTAATAAAGACTTTTATTTTATTCTAAGTACATTAATACATTAAATATATAAGCTTATTTAACATCATCTGAATGTATCCAAGAATTATGAGATTTATCGAAACCAAGCCATTTCACATACGACTTGGCGCCTTTCTTTCTGATCACTCTTTCAACTAAATAATAATCAGGGGTTGCAGTCTTTTGTAGCTCCTCTTCATAAAATCCACCACTGATTGGTTTACCTTGCATGTCTTCTATTAAATAGGTGGTTGGATTTGTGAAATGAATACTAACAATCTTGAATAATTCTGTTGACCAGCGAGGTGTATACCCCTTTTCAAATTGAGCTTTTGCTTTACTTATACGTACAACATCACCCACTTTAAATTTATTTTTGTTAAATACTTTCAGATATGAGTAAACTTGTTTCAGAATAGCTTTTTCATTTTTCTTGTTAACATCTTGAGGTTTTACACCAGTTGTTCGATGAACAGTAGCGTTGTAAGTAGCAGTCACGTCAGGTAGTGTATTAATCCACTTGTAGGAACCAATCAAGTTGAAATTTTTATATATCTTCTCTTTCAAGGTACGTATGACTCTTTCCACCATTGCAGCCTTCTTCACACTATAAGTGCTGTAGTGATTGATGTTATATTTTTTCATTAAGGCGTTAAATTTTGAGTTATAGAACTCGCGGCCAAGATCAGACTGGATGTTAGATGGCGCTGTACTAGTAGATAAAATATCAGCCATAGCTTTAGTCACCTCTTCAGCAGTTTTAGATTTAAGAGGGCGAGTCCACACATACTTTGAAAAACAATTAATAACCACTAAAATATACTTGTAACCAGAGTTTGCTTTGTAGTAGTCTGTAAATTCTGCTAAATCAATCTGCCATAAATCATTTAAACCTTTGATTATTGTACGTCTACGTTTAAAATTGATTCTTGCTGGTTTATATAACTCATCAATAATTTGTTTTTTGGTATTAGATGGTTCAACAGTTTTGCGTCTCATGGCGATGTTGGATTTAAAAGTATCCACTTATCATGTAAATCTTTTAGTTTGCTGTCTATTTCTCCCAGCTTATTCTTTAGCTTCTTATTCTTTAACACATCAATATCTTTTAAAACTTGAGTAGTTATGTTCTTAGCTAAAATTTTCAATTTATTTTCAAATTCGTTTTTTAAATCTTCCAACTCAGGTTTGTGTACAGCTTCAAGTAGTATGGCAATGATTCTTTGTTTTACCTCATCTTTGTTCTTCTGATAGTCGTCTATCCATACATCAACAAATTTTTTATTTACACCATCTGTTGCATCGACTGGATCAGCGATGTTACACAATCTATGGCTTTGCAAATCAAAATCACCACTATCAGTTCTTGGGAAAATCTCTCTTTCAATAATTTTAAACTTAGAACCTTTATTGGATTGGGAACGTCCGAACTTATCGATAGACATTTTTATACTAAGCACTAAGGTAGGTATATCTGTGATATATGTAGGTATATTAGGCGATAACACCAACCTCCTTCAGTTCTTCAATGATTGACTGAATTTCATTGTTATGAGCATTATTACCAGCAGCTTGGGAAGCTACTAAAAGTCTAAATCTATCAACCAGCTCATTTATGTCATCCCAATAGACATATTCTATTTGTTTGTTATTTTGTAGCATATAGTTGTAGTGTTGCTGCTTACATTCTGAGCTCTAGGTTCAGTTTTTTGTTCTGCGTTATGATGTGTGTCGTAACCAAAACCTTGAGGAGTTGAGGATCTTCGTCCTCTTGGGTTTATAACTGGTTTTATTAGAGTCAGATACTTTTCCGATGAACAACCCTTGGTTCGTGCGTTGGGATCGTAGTTCATTTTATGAACACTAGTTGCTTCTAGAATATCTCTATAGTGTTGAAGATCGTCATAGGTATACCCTCTAGGTGTTTTCATAAATATCAATTCTAGCAGACCTTGTGTTTGCGGATATCTCCTTTGACCTAGTCGAATGTCATTATCAGTAAAGTCCAAGTGTTTATTACCAAGACTCCAACTACCAGTATCTTTAGCGTAGCGAGCACCATACGTTTGATCAATAGTAGCAAGCCTCGGTGGTTCAGTAAAATACTTGTCTACATAATATCGAACTCGTTCAGGATATTGCTCCAAAAATTCTTGATATGCTGGGTTGTTTGTGACAGTTTGTAGATCTGCCTCAAGCTCTTCAAATGTTGGGATATCCTCATCAAAACTTGTCTCTACTTCTGGTTCGGCTTCAAAAACTTCATGGTCTTTAAGGAACTCAACTTTGGGTTTCTTTTCTGGTACCGCTTCTTCTTTGATTTGTTCAGCTGGTGACTGCAGTTTAAGCGTTGATGTATTTTTAGATATTTCACTCAGTGGGTCAACAAGTGGTTTATATAAACGCTGCAGGGCTTCATCATTCTCAGCTCTACCAAGCTTAAGCATTAAATGTTTTTTTCGAATGTTTTCAGCAAGTTGTAAAATCTTTTTCTTAATTTTTCTCTCTTGGTTACTCATCACCTCCATCTTGCTAAAGTTATTTGTTTCGTGTTAAGAGATGCAAACAGTTCGGTGGTTTAAGGTGTACTAGCTTTGAATTGGTTGTATGTCTGCCTATCTAGTGTTAGGTATCTAACACAACAGTTAGACCCGGTTGTTAGACAGGTTGTTAGACAGGTTGTTAGACAGGTTGTTAGACAGGTTGTTTTAGACAGGTTGTTTTAGACAAGTTGTTTTGGACAAGTTGTTTTAGACAGGTTGTTTTAGACAAGTTGTTTTAGACAGGTTGTTTTAGACAGGTTGTTTTAGACAAGTTGTTTTAGACAAGTTGTTTTAGACAGGTTGTTTTAGACAGGTTGTTTTAGACAGGTTGTCTGTCTTGTTAGCTGGTTGGTTGTCCTGCTAGACATCTCTTTGTTGTTGTTGGTTGTAGACCATTAGATTAATATGTAGCTATCGAATCCTTTTCTATATCTCCCTCTGTGGACTTCGTTTTCTTTTACAATCACCAACACACCATACTTATTACCATTCCAGCATTGACAACATATATTTTTAAATTGTTTAAAGTCCATATCAGTGGTCACATGATCGTCATAGATGTGTTTTAAGTTCGTTTCATCTTGTTTAAAGAGAATCAAAACGTTAGCGTTATCACGTATCAGATGTTTGGGTATTCGAGTATATGTTTGACAGAGATAGAATGAATCAATATTCTTATGTCTCCCCATACTAAAGTATGCTCTCATTTTATCTTGTTTGTCACAAGCCACATCATCGAATATAAACACCGAGTTGTCCTGGGCTTCTGCTGGATCTAATATTTCATCGTTTTCACTATATGGATAATAACCAACACTTTTTGTAGCATCCAACACCCTTTGTAACATCTTATATTTAGGTTGATACAAAGACTTTGAATACACATACACGTTATCAAACTTTAAGCCGTTCGGTTCAAACAATAAACTTAACATAACATTTGTTTTACCACACCCACTAGGACCACATATGATACCTCTAACTGTGTTTGGGAAGAGAGGACCATGCCTTAGTTGTTGTTCTGCTGTATCAACAACATCGTCTATATTTGTAATAGGTAAGACAGAAGCGTGTTTGATGGTGTGCATCTTGACTGGAACTAAACTATATTTTTCGAGTATGTATATAAATATAGACATGTAAGCGGATCACACAGTTAGTATCAATGTTGGTGTCACAGGGTGAAGGTCTTGTAAACACAGCCATTAACAAGCTACCTGTTGAGCTGCACGTTCATGGTTATCAATTTTGTGGCCCGGGTACTAAACTTAAAGAACGTCTTGCTAGAGGTGATCAAGGTATCAATCCTTTAGATCGTGCTTGTCGAGACCACGACATCGCTTACTCTCAATCAAAAGAGTTAAGTGATAGGCATCGAGCCGACGAAGTGTTGGAGAATCGAGCTTGGGAGAGAGTCAAGTCAAAGGACGCGAGTTTTGGTGAAAAGTTAGCCGCTTGGAGTGTTACAAACACCATGAAAGTTAAAAGAAAGCTCGGTATGGGTTTTGATGTAATCAACTCAAAACCGAGGAAAAAAGTTCCCTTTAAAAACATTCTTAGCCTGATTGGAGAAGTTATAAAAGACAGAAATCTTATTCCATCAGAGAATGCCGTGTTTGATATCGCTCACGCAATTGTTAAACAGATTGGTGGGCGTAAGAATGTGCTGAAACCGCGAGTTATTCCAATACCTAAAAGCGGAGGCTTCCTTCCACTACTACCTTTAATTTTTGGTGGCCTGTCAGCGCTAGGTGCTCTGGGTGGCGGTGCTGCAGGCATTGCTAAAGCAGTTAACGATGCCAAATCAGCCAAACAAAAACTAGAAGAAGAAGAACGGCATAACAAAACGATGGAGGCTATTGCTATGGGTAAGAGAGGTAATGGTTTGAAATTAAAACCAAAGTATAAGAGACTCGGTAAAGGATTATATCTGAAGAAGCAGCGTAGCGGTTATGGGTTGTATTTGCAGAAACCAAAAAACGAGTAAGATGTTTACCAGCAAGACCTCTAACAAATGAAGACCTTGTGAAATTTGCTGGTAAAATGAAAATTCCATATTTTAGAGGTGTATACATGCGAGATACTTTACCATCGAATGGGCCACGCAAGAATGAATCACTTATCATGAATTTGCAAACAAACAAGGAACCTGGCAGTCATTGGGTTGCAGTTAAGAAACGTGGTGACACAGCCGTGTACTTTGACTCATATGGAAACTTGAAGCCACCAGTTGAGCTGCAGCGTTACCTTAAAGACTCTACTCTAATGTACAATCATGATGTGTATCAGAAATATAATACTTATAATTGTGGTCATTTATGTTTAAAATTTTTAAATAAAAGCCTTAAACGGTAGTATCTGTGTTTCAGTCATGTCGCAAACCTTCACGTTGAAAGATCGAAGTTGTCATCTGTCAACAGACTACGATCCTCCAATTGAATTGGATCCAGGTGGTAGTTATGCAGTTGCTTTGATAGGTTTTCACACATACAACAACATACCTAACATATATAAAGGTAAAAATAAATTTTATGTAAAAGAAGGAGCTGCTTGGAGAATCATCACGATACCTACTGGTGCATATGAAATAACACATTTGGAAAACTTGCTTCAAAATGAACTTGTTGGTGCTACAGCAACACGTGAACAAAAGCAGCTAGCTTTGATTCTAAGACCTAATCCCAACACCATTAGATGTGAAATAAAGTGTTTCACAAGTATCAGTTTTGAATCTGATGATTCGATTGGGCGAATGCTGGGATTTTCAAAGCAAGTTCTTCAACCAGGTGTCTTCCATGAATCTGATTTACCTGTTGAAATAGTGGATGTTAAACAGATTCGTATAGAAACTAATATTGTGTCTGGTTCTTACTATAATAGAAAACCTTCACATACGTTATATGAGTTTGCACCGATGGTCGATCCTGGTTATGCAATCGATATAGAACCTAAGAATCTAATTTATTTACCAGTAAACAAACGAGAGATTTCAAATATAAGCATCGACATCGTGGATCAAGATTCAGTTCCTGTAAACTTTCAAGGTGAAGAGGTGTCTGTTCGCTTAGAGCTTAAAAAGATTGCCTAGAATGCTAGTCTTTAAAGATATAAAAGCAAGCGAATCTACCAAAACAAATTTAGTACAATCAGCTCCTTTGAAGCATACACTTCGTTCCGATAATATTGAATTCCTTAAAAGTCTTGGTTATCATGTCATCAAAACTAGAAATATTCAAAGACCCCAAGTTTGACGACTCCATTGATCGAGAAGAACTTAGGTCTTACTATTCATCAACTAAATCGTTTGGTAACAGCGATGAAGTTGAAATAAACATCAATCAGCAAGATGCATTCGTATGTCTAGCAGAGTCAGCTCTAATAATCGAAGGTGCTCTGGAACCTCTAGCAGTACAAAATGCTACTGGTGTCTGCCACATGTCAAATAACGGAGGAGTAGCTCTGTTTGAATCAATGATCTATGAATTAAATAACAAGGAAGTGGAGCGAGTACGAGATCCATACACCACAACAAACATCAAAACTCTGCTTTCGTTTAGTAAGAATGAAGCAAAATCTCTTAGCAATGCTGGGTTAAATGTATCATCAGATCACATCACCTTAAACGATAACAAGTTTCACTTGCTCCTACCTCTTTGGTTCCTCTTCAGTTTCTTTCATCACTTTAAAGGAGTTCTCTGTGGCAAACATACTTTCCGATTTACAAGAGCTCGAAATGATTCCAACTGCTATTACAGCACAGGTACAGCAAGATCTAAGATAACTGTAACCAACATGTTTTTAAAAGCAAAACATGTATTTCCAAACGATCAAATGAAGCTGGAACTGATGGATAAAATAGCAAAAGACACATCTATATTTCTCGTATATCGGAAATGGGATATATATGAGCTACCATCACTCAGAGATATAAACAGAGATGTGTGGGCTGTTAAAACTGCAACCAACTTGGAAAGACCTAGATATGTGATTATAGCGTTTCAAACAGATCGGAAAGATAACATAAGCAAAAAAGGTGACTTCTTCGATAACATCGGTATGGTAGATCTACGAGTGTTCCTAAATTCAGAATGCTACCCTTATGAAGCTATGAATATGGATTTCGAAAGATCAAAATATGTTGAAGCCTACCAGATGTATACAGATTTTCAAAAAAGTTTTTACTATAAAAACATGTCGGAGCCTCTTTTAAATTATGATGAGTTTAAAGATCGAGCTCTATTTGTAATCGATTGCCAACACCAGAATGAATCAATCAAGTCTTCAACAGTCGACATCAAAGTGGAGTTTATGAGTAAAGACAATTTTACTCCGAGAACTAGGGCCTACTGTTTAATTATTCATGATTGTGTATTTGAATATAAACCTCTAACTGGTATTGTAAGAGCCATTATGTAATATTTTGTATGTAAATCTTATTACTCCTAATAAATTAATTGTATTCCAATCGAGTGTTTTATTTCTAACCTTAAACCGTTGTCTAAGAAACAAATTTGGTGGGTTTACGATATAAAAAACATGTATTTCAATTTTCTAATAAAATAATTTACACCAAATAACTTATATAAAAATTCGCTACCGCTTCTCTATTTAAACTAAAGCCGTCATATGATCTGGGAAGCGAAATAAAACGTTATGATTTTAGTGCAAACGCATTTGTACATCAGCTGATTACCCGTTATCGCAAGTCTTTCCGGTTTAGGTGAATAGCCCGCTAATAACAGTTTAAATCGTCAGTCGGGCGCGGTCATGACAATTATGTGTTTAATAAGTTTTGAATCTTACCGAAAATGCATCAGATGTTTAAGTGTATTACTGTTTGTTTACATTTAAATAAAACAGGGTTATTTTTTAATAGCTGGAGAGGTTATATGTCTTACATAACGCATTGCCTTTTTGTAAATATGCTTACAGGTGTTATCAATATGGAACTAGTTATTTTGTGTAAAGCGTGAACTTTGGTGTTGGTGACTTTGTATCAAAATGTGTCTAGTTTTTTGTGAAAAATCAGAACTAAAACGTTTTACGAAAATAAGCTAAGTCTGGAGACAATGACTAAGTCTGGTGAGTTGGTCTACCAATTTTTACATAAATAAGCTGAACGCAGCAAGTGTGTTATGATAGCGAATTTTCATATACTTCTCAGGTTTGATAAGTGGTTTATATTTTATTGATAATAATTAACTTCTTATTACGCATGTTATTTTAAATGGCGGTTCCTCGTTTGCTTAATACAGGTTAGTTGGCTTTTGATTACGTCATCTCAGGTTAGTTCGCTACTTGTTCGGGTTAAATACGAAGTCAGGTGGTGGAGGTGCTCACGTCATCTCAGGTTAGTTCGCTACTTGTTCGGGTTAAATACGAAGTCAGGTGGCGGAGATATTCGGGTCTAGTCAGTAGCTCCGCCACCTTATGCTCGGGTTAGCTCGGAGACCGTCGGGTCCGGTCAGTTCCGCCACTCCGCCCGGTGGCGGTGGCGGGTGGCGGAGTTAGAACATACCATCTATACCTACTAACGTGCTCTTGCAGAAATTATTCCCAATAGATTTAGCAAGCGTCCAGAAGGGTTTGCTGCCCTTGGAGCTTAAGAAGACTTTGTTTTTGATGTGGCTATTAAACGAGTTTTTTGCCTCAGAAAGAATGCGGTTTCTTGCGTCGTTAAATGCTTGACGGTTTTCTTGACTGGGATTGTGTAGAAGCGCTTTGTGAGCTTTGACCTTTTCAAGTCTGGCCTTGTCACAAGATTTAGAGAACCAGGGCTTTTGAATGTCTGAAGAGGTTTTCTGTGTACGTGGAATAAATAATTCCATGCCAGCTTGGATAATTTCGGTGACGTTTTGTGAGATATCAGAGGGGTCAGGATGAGAGAAGCTGACAGACGCCCATGGAAATGAGGAAAAGTAATCTCGCATTTTGTCCCAGTTCGCCGAGTTGTAGTGCCAAACGATACGTGGGTGTGATGACTGTGTGACCTCGGGTTGCATTGCGCAGGAAGCGGTGACCATACCATGGTCTGAGCGACCGAGGGGGCGGTGACTGATACCTTATAGCATTCAGGATTTGTAGTAAGAAGGAGATCCAAGAGATTTGAGCTATGTGTTGGGATGCGAGTAAAGTAAGTAGGCTGCTGAACCATATTGGCTAAAGAGTTGCTGACTGCAAAGGCCTCCGCTGCTCTCGCTTGTGGATCGGTTTTTGAAGATCCTAGCCATTCCTTATTATAGACATTGAAGTCACCTTAGAATAGTGACCTCGGAGGAAAGATATTCAGAAATCAGATGGTCGGTTTGTTCAGAAAGGTAGTCAAAGAGCTGGACAAAATTGTTGTCAGAAGGTGACCGGTAAATGCAACAGATGAATTTAGTTGCAGCCCTGAGAGATAGTTTTACCCAAAGTATGTATTTTCTTCCAGCTTCTAAACTGGGGAGTCTGGTGCAGGGTAGATTGCTACGGACGTATGCGCACACGCCTCCATGCAATCTAAAGTAAGTAAGGAGCTCATACCCCGGGAAGTTAAGGTGATTAGTAGCTGTTTTGGCACTGATTTGGGTTTCGGTGAGGAAGAGGAGTTGGGGCCTATTAGCCTGGAGGAAATGGTGGACGGAGTTCAGATTAGAATTTAGGCCACATATATTGGAGAAGTATATTTTAAATCTTGATGTTGGCGCCCCCTGTACACCCCTCTCCCGGAGATCCGAACGGAGGGGTATTTTACCTCCGGAATGTTTTGCACAAGGAGAAGCCATCATCATTTTTGCTTATAAGAGAAACCGACTCATACACCAGAACCGGAAACGTCCGTTGGGACTTCGCCGGCCCCTTGATGCATGGGGTGGTACCTCCTCGGGCGTGAAAAACCTTTACTATCACGTAAAGGAAAATTCGACTACCACCTGCAAAGAGAAGGAGTGAAACTTTAGTAGACCATCAGCCCTGGGCGTTATTCCCATTGCTGACAGTTACGCCAGGGGTGGCACGTGGAGCCAGCCTCTAGGAGTCCAGTAGCTAAGTCACGCGTCGATCAATCAAGAGAACGACCAGCGCACGACCAAGCTAAGGGACCATACCCCTCAATCCGTATAATAGGTTCTCGCTCTTGATCACCTCTTTTGTTTTGGTCGATCTTACTGAATGCAGTATCTATCAAGTCACAGTCACGCGAGACAGAGATTCAAGAACCGGTTCAAGGATCCGGATCTTCAAAAAGATCCGGAGCCGGTAATCCGACTTTTCGAAAAGATCCGAATTTCCCATCTCTACCAATAACTCAAAAACTATGACATTTTGACATATCAAACCCTATACAAGATCAGTCTAGAATCTTGTGCAGAATTAAAAAATATAATGATATACAGGGTGTTCTATTTAAATGACCGCATTATTTTAGATAGATAGAGCATTCATAAATATGTCGCTGCACCAATTTTGAGAATTCAGCATTCAATAGCTGATATGTTTCTAATATGCGGTCTATGTGGGATACACTGTATAACTTAAAAACGACAAAAATGTTATCGTTTGCTCTATTTGATAAGACAAGTCACCTGATAATAAAATTATAAGATATCTGAATATTTTCAGATATACATACAGTATATAAGTTCAGCTTTTAGCACAATTTAAAACTACTTGTTAACAAAGCTTAATACCAAATACTATATAATGAAAATACAGGACACTCCGGCTGATTTCGTGTTTCAAGAATATCAGCGCCCCTAGCGGATAGTACTGATGTTACGTCGTTCGAGAACATGCAACACTAGCAATTGCTGGTGCTTAAATGTGTATGATTAAGTTTGAGCTGTGTTTTTTACAATGAATGTTAGTGGTTGGGTGTGTGCAATCTATAAGTGTTCGAATTATAACGTGCTAAATCTATCAGACATTTCATAGATTTCCAAAGGATGGCGAAACGTGATTATCATTTGAAGCAGAAGACAAATTCAGAATCACTTTTATGCCAATAAGCACAGTTCGCAGAAGATAATTTATTGTGTAATATTTACCATCATGTACCTATTTATAGATACACTTCGTAAACGGATGGTTGAAAGGCTTGAATCATAACTTGTCTTCCAGTGCATAAAAAAAAATATGAAGGCAAAAAAAAAGTTTTGCATTAATGATAAATGATATAAGAAAATTCTGGACGCAGCAAGTGCGCTATGGTAGTGAATTTTCATAAAAATGTTTTTAATAGCAAATATGTGTTTTTTTTCAGAAAGCAGGCATCAAATTTGGTTACCAGTATAACCTATATAGTAAACACAAGTCGCCATGTTTCATCAAAATAACTTTATTGTTTGAAAACGTACAGAAGTTTCCGAAAGTAAACTTAAAATGTAACCGAAAAGCTCCGTTTCTTGGTCAACGTTATAGGTTAATAGCAAATTGAGCTTTTCAATTATGAAGCATTTAATCAAAATTCGCTACCATAACGCACTTGCTGCGTCCAGAATTTCTTAACTTACAAACATGCATTATATTTCGATGGAAAATGCAAAAACATAAGGCGTTTTCCACTAAAAAATATTATTTGTATCACCAACGACTTATGGGCCACCCTGTGATGGTAGCAATAATTTTTAAGGTGTAGCTCAAGACACCGTATAATTAATGTATACAATATTTTTTCATATCTTGTATAATAACGGATATATTGAGCTTTATTGATTTTTTACGAAAATTCTACAAAAATTATATACCATTAAACGATAAACTCTATAGCTAAAGACTACTGCCAAGCATCAGAGAAAGGGTCTATTTGAAATGAATTTTCTGGAAATATTTTAGTAAAATGAAGGACGATGACGGTTGAAACTAAGACTTCAGGGTTTGTAAAACATTCTTCTTAAGACATTTTATTTCCAGAGCCCGTTTTAGATTCAAGTTATTTGTCTAAATGTTGCGAATTTTGACGTTTTAAATTGTCACTTTGACGTTTTGAGGAAAACCCCAATTTATTTTTCTTTAAATGCCCAGAACTTTTTTGTCTTTTGACCTACAGAGCTTGGTAGGCGCCTCACCTATAATGACATAAACCAGCGTACCAAATTTGGTTGCCCTTACTTTGTTAATTCCGGAGATATAATTTTTTTTGAAGAAAAACCCAAAATTTGTCGGGAAAACCTTGGCCGATTTTCCTGACTAACGAACTTATCCAAGCCATTTGCAAAAGCAAGTTATTCACCAAATTTGATCAAAATCGGCCCTTTATTTTTTGAGTTATCGGTGTGATACATATATATATATATATATATATATATATATATATATATATATATATATATATATATATATATATATATATATATATATATATATATATATATATATATATATATATATATATATATATATATAAACATATAAAAATTGAAACTGACCCCGGATATGTGTTCTGGGGGGCCTAATTAGCGCTCATTTGAAGAAATTTTTTCAAAATTCAAAAGTCGGGATCTCCTCATTAGTGAATTTTTTTTAAGAAAATTCACTAAAACTGTTTTTCTATATTCTTCTGTGTCCTTTGTTATTTCAGTATGGCATAAATTGTCACATTTTTCGCATTTAAAATTATTTAACTTGGTAAAGGCTTTTAATTATCTTCCCAAGACAAATTTTTAAAGAGACAAGTAGAAATAGCAGATTCAGCCCTATAATAGATTTATTCACGGAAGTAAGAGTTAGTCCCACCTTTCATCTGCACAATTTCTTAATTATATACTAAGTACATCAGTTACATATTTTGAAATATTAGATTAATAAGACAGTTTTAATGTAGAGATATAGCAAATTGAGTACTGTGCTACCATTTATACCTAGAACAATTATTTATAGGTAAGTACAGATTGTAACTTAATATCATCAGAAACAGCTTATATCCTATACCTACCCTTGAAATAGTAGTTTAACGACGGTTTCAAGGTAGTACTTTAAATTATGATGAAATAAGATTATGGGTAAGAGCAATTTGCAGAATTATTCATGCTGAGTTCATTTAGGTTTCAAGCTGATTGTTGATACAACTTTTATATATAACTATATAATCAGAAAATTTTCATTGTTTTGTCATGTACAAGTTTTTATATTCATCTATAATAAACCAATTGTCTAAATTAAGAGCATGCAGGTAAATATACAATTCAAATTACCCGCTCAGTTGTCAGTACTTCACGCGAGGTGGCGCTAGTGTACTTGTCACAAATGTCACCAATGCTAAAGCATAGGAGTGTCCCGTATTGTCATTATATAGTATTTGTTAATACTTAACTTACCACGCTCACTTGCAATAAGGAACAACATATTATCAGAAGGCTAGATATCATTTGCATTAACATAATATATCTAAATATGTTTTCAGCTTCATCACACAATGCAATTATTTTCTGATGATGCTTAACACAGTCTTTGAGTGTTTCTTGAACATGTGGATTTAATACACTGGGCAAATTTCCATTCTCGAAAGAGTGCTCATAAACAAAACTTGAGATTGTACCTGTAGCTTCCTTATATCTGTTAATTGCTCTCTCCAAATAATTGTTTAGAGATCCTTGGAGAATCTGGTACTGCGCCCTTATCTGGACCATTATTCCACAAAACAATGCATCTATTGAGCTAATTAAACTGCCTAAGATAAAAATTGACGTAAACTGATAAATAAAAACAGAGGCGTACAGCCAATTGTTCATGATGTCAAAAGGTTGAGAAGTGACTAAAGGTAATACTCTCAAAGGTTTTGTAACTGTTGTATTCCAGTCGGAATCATAAGTTTCAACCGGGGTGGCGTTTATCAGGAGAACGTATATAGTAAGACTTGAAAAGATTACAGCGCTTTGTGCAGCAAAGCCCAGAAACTGAAAATAAAATAAAGAAATATTATATAAAACATATCGGGACACAGCAAGTACGTTATAGTAGTATAGTTTTATTAGAATTATTGTACACTATTAGTAGAAATGTGATAGAAGCACAATAGAGAAAAAAATTCTGGACGCAGCAAGTGCGTTATGGTAGTGAATTTTCATTAAAATGTTTTTAATAACAAATATGTGTGTTTTTTTAAGAAAGCAGGCATCAAATTTGGTTACCAGTATAACCTATATAGTAAAAACAATGTGCCTTGTTTCATCAAAATAACTTTATTGTGTGAAAATGTACAAAAATTTCCAAAAGTAAACTTAAAGTGTTCCCGAAAAAACACGTTTCTTGGTCAACCTTATAGGTTAATAGCAAATTGAGCTGTTCAAATATGAAACATTTGATCAAAATTCGCTACCATAACGCACTTGCTGCGTCCAGAATTTCTTTTATTACAAACATGCATTATATTTCGATGGAAAATGCAAAAATGCAATAACATAAGGCGTGTTTGATTAAAAAAAAATGGAAATTTGTATCACCAACGACTTATGGGCCACCCTGTTATTGTAGAAATATTATTTTAAGATGTAGCTCAAGACACCCTATAATGAATATATACAAAAATTTTTCATATCTTATATAAAAACGGATATATTGAGCTTTATTGATTTTTTACGAAAATTCGACAAAAATTATATACTATTAAACGATAAACTCTATAGCTAAGGCTACTGCCAAGCATCAGAGACAGGGTCTATTTGAAATGAATTTTCTGGGAATATTTTAGAAAAATGAAGGATAATGACGATTGAAACTAAGACTTTAGGGTTTGAAAACATCTATCTTGAGACATTTTATTTCTATAGCCCGTATTAGATTCAAGTTCTTTGCCTAAATGTTGCCAATTTTGACATTTTAAATCGCCACTTTGACGTTTTGAGGAAAACCCCAATTTATTTTTCTTTAAATGCCTATAACTTTTTTGTCTTTTGACCTACATAGCTAAATTTTGGCAGGTAACTTACCTATAAGGACGTAAACCTGCGTGCCAAATTTGGTTGCCCTTACTTTGTTAATTCCGGAGATATAAATTTTTTCGAAAGAAAACACAAAATTTTCCGAGAAAACCTAGGCAGATTTTCCTGGCTAACGAACTCATCCAAGCCATTTGCAAAAGGAATTTTTTCACCAAATTTAATCAAAATCGGCCCATTATTTTTTGACTTATCGGTGTGATACATATATATATATATATATATATATATATATATATATATATATATATATATATATATATATATATATATATATATATATATATATATATATATATATATATAAATATATATAAATATATATATATATATATATATATATATATATATATATATATATATATATATATAAACATATAAAAATTGAAACTGACCCCGGATATGTTTTCTGGAGGACCTAATTAGCGCTCATTTGAAGAAATTTTTTCAAAATTCAAAAGTCGGGATCTCCTCATTAGTGAATTTTTTTAAAGAAAATTCACTAATAATATACTATTCATGGTTGGGTAAATAACTAGTACCAACTCAGCAAACAGCCACCTGCAGAGATCACCTTCAAAACAGCTAACTTGTGTGGAAACCGCCTTGTGATTCACGTCCTACCAGAGACTATATAGGGAAGTATCTAGACCGCCGACAGGCATTCCTACATTACCACTATTAGTGAATTTTCGTAGAAAAAATTCACTAATGGGGAGATCTCGACTTTTGAATTTTGAAAAATTTTTTGCACATGAGCGCGATCTAGGACCCCTAGAACCCATATCCGGGGTCAGTTTCAATTTTTATATGTTTATATATATATATGTATATATATATATATATATATATATATATATATATATATATATTATATATATATATATATATATATATATATATATATATATATATATGTATCACACCGATAACTCAAAAAATAATGGGCCGATTTAGATAAAATTTGGCATGTACGTTTCTTTTGTAAATGGCTTGGATAAGTTCGTTAGTCAGAAAAATCGGACGAGGTTTTCCGGGAAAACTTTACGTTTCCATTTGAAAAAAATTCTTATCTCAAAAAGTAATACGCCGATTTTAATAAAATTTGGCATATGCCTTTCTTTTGTAAATGGATTTGACAAGTTTGTTAGTCAGGAAAATCGGACGAGGTTTTCCGGGAAAATTTTTAGTTTTCATTCGAAAAAAATTTTTATCTCAAAGAATAATATGCCGATTTTGATAAAATTTGGCATGTACCTTCCTTTTGTAAATGGCTTTGATAAGTTCGTTAATCAGAAAAATCGGACGAGGTATTCTGGAAAAATTTTGAGTTTTCATTTGAAAAAAATTTTTATCTTAAAAAATAAAAAATCTATGATAACTAAATTTGGTAGGTAGGTTTACGATATAAAAAAAATCTCGGGACGCAGCAAGTGCGTTATGGTAGTGAATTTTCATAGAAATGATCTGGCACAAAATATTTTATTATAACTTTTTTTTCTTGTAACATAGAAATCTAAATTTTGGTGTATGGTTTACTTTTTATATCGTAAACCTACCTACCAAATTTGGTTATCATAGATTTTTTATTTTTTAAGATAAAAATTTTTTTCAAATGAAAACTCAAAATTTTTTCAGAAAACCTCGTCCGATTATTCTGATTAACGAACTTATCAAAGCCATTTACAAAAGGGAGGTACATGCCAAATTTTATTAAAATCGGCTTATTATTCTTTGAGATAAAATTTTTTTTCGGATGAAAACTCAAAATTTTCTAGGAAAACCTCGTCCGATTTTCCTGACTAACAAACTTGTCAAAGCCATTTACAAAAGGAAGGTACATGCCAAATTTTATTAAAATCGGCTTATTACTTTTTGAGATAAGAATTTTTTTCGAATGAAAACTCAAAATTTTCCCGGAAAACCTCGTCCGATTTTCCTGACTAACGAACTTATCCAAGCCATTTACAAAAGAAAGGTACATGCCAAATTTTATCAAAATCGGCCCATTATTTTTTGAGTTATCGGTGTGATACATATATATATATATATATATATATATATATATATATATATATATATATATATATATATATATATATATATATATATATATATATATATATATATAAATATATATATAAATATATATATATATAAATATATATATATATATATAAACATATAAAAATTGAAACTGACCCCGGATATGGGTTCTAGGGGTCCTAGTTCGCGCTCATTTGCAAAAATTTTTTCAAAATTCAAAAGTCGGGATCTCCCCATTAGTGAATTTTTTCTACGAAAATTCACTAAAAGTAAACTATACACCAAAATTTAGATTTCTATGTTACAAGAAAAAAAAGTTATTATATAATATTTCTATGAAAATTCACTACCATAACGCACTTGCTGCGTCCAGAGTTTTAAATTCTTCAGTTAGACTCGTCGTTTTATCATTTAATTTTATATTTGTATGTTATATCAATAATTACCCAACTAACAAAAATGTTCTATAATTTTTAAATAATAGTGCAGATTTGTTGTGTTACTGTTGTATTACTGCTCTTTAAAGGCAGTTTTGTTCTATAGAGACTGCTATTTAGCTTCTCGCGGCAAAATGCTTCTTTAAATTTATTTTAAGAATGTTCTTAGAGCAGAATTATAAAACACTTTAGAGATTTGGTTTTTCCTTGTTTTGTAAACGTCTATACAACAATCGTTATAGAATATATTAGCTTACAGAGCAAAATTGCTCATTAATGGCTTTATAATAACGATCTTCCGGACATATTTGTTAACTTGCAAACACTTATAAAACTATTCTTTAAGTGTTTATATGAGCATTTATAAAACATTTCTGTTAACATTTTCTATGATATAATATAGCTGCAAAGAGCATAGTCTACTTAAGCGCAGGTGTTAAAACACTATTTTATAGTTGGATGGAACGCTACTGTAATAGAGCACTTAAAAAACAAGTATAGTACAAAATTGTTCCTTTGCATAAAAGTGCATTCGCTGTGATCTTTATATTATTTGTAAGATACGCCGTTATATCCTTTCTTATTTCGTCGCAAGTTGTGTTCAAAGTAGGGTGTAATTTCTAAACATGTCCAATTTACACGGATTAAACAAATTAAAACAGGTAAAATGAAGCGGTGCTTTTCAAAGGAAAGTCAATAAATATCAAAATATTTTAGAAAGTAGCATTTTTTAAAATAAACATGTTAGTAGTGTTGTACATATTAATCGTGGTGCCCACACAGATGTCGACCCAAGCTTAAATAAGATTGATGTAAGAAACGATGGCAATTTACAATCATATTCAGATCAAAAAGTGGTCAATGTGTTCCAGGAAGATAACTCAAATGACGAAGAAGATTAAGGAACTAATTGGCTGGAGTTTAATAAGCCAACTTGTTCTAACCCATTCATTGAAGTGGAATTTCGAATTTAGAAAAAATATTAGACTATGGACCGTGTCCTTTAACGTGTCGCATTTGGCACTCAAAGGTTTCTTTAAAATATAAACGATCGATTACCAAACACACTACCTCAAAACCCAAAAAGTTTTTTAAAAACCCATCAGACATTTGTTATAACAAAAGTAGGCGATGGTAGCTACTAACATCATGGTTTTGAATCAAGTTTAAGATAATTTTTTCCCAAGATGATTATCGCCAAACGGTTTCTTGCAATTTTAGCATTTATGGCTTACCAATATAGGTATAGGAGCAGTAAGTATTAGTTTTAGACCATACTTTTTAACATCCATGAATTGCCTAAATAAAGATCTAGGGTTATTGGTATATATTGTGGAAAAGGGGAACCATCGGACCTAACAGCCTATCTACAACCTTCTGCTAAAGAAACAATTTAGGGTTTGAGGTTAAGTCACATTGCTATTACATTTATGTTGCATAAATATTACAGCTAAAGCGAGTTTATCAATATACTGATGTGTAAGTGTTGTCGAAAATGCTTTTATAGAACAATTAAATACACCATATATGTTATAGAGCTACACGCAGGTCTTACTCAATGCAGCAAATGGGAAACATGTTATTTTAAAGCTCTATAAGCGCTGCTTGTGTAACAGTAACAATCTGTTTACTACACCATCTGAAGCCACACTGTCAATATGATCGTTAGTCCGCCCAAATCTTAGGGTACAGGACCGTACTTAATATATATAAATAGTTGTAAATGGATGATAGTACGGCTGTAGCAATGATCATGATACAACTAGATTATACCTATGTATTATATATATATATATATATATATATATATATATATATATATATATATATATATATATATATATACTGCTTTCGCAGAACCATGTGCATGACTTCCTGTGAAGTTTTTAATGGAGTTTGACAGTTGAATCTATTGTCTCTTGTCTTCCTCTAAACATGCAACTAACGTGTTAAAGAGATTAGGAAACTGTTGTTTATTAGATTTCACAAATTTTTGTGTGTACACAGTCAAAGTAATTTATGTGGTAAAAATACTACCAGGCGCTCTAAATTCTTTTTAACTTTTTTTAAAGTGTGAATGCACCCAATGGTAATAATACTTAATAATAGTTTGCCTTGTGCTTAAGTATATGATATGAAGGTAAAAAAGAAATTACATACAAACGAAGTAATTGAATTCAGTGCTTTATGTAAAAAGTCCGCTACGAGGTGAAATGTTGATGTTGTAATTGCGTCAAATGCATTACATCGAGGTATAGAAACTTTTTGATTGCTAACCTTTTGTTTTAAAAGTGAGCATAATTGGAGAAAATGGGACTTTCAACAGAAAAATCCAATTATGGTACACATTTACATGGAAATAATTAAATCATTTTTTCGCGCTCCCTGGTCCCTTTGCATAGCAGGGTTACCTATATCATATCGTACATTACTTGTATTACTTACGGTATTTGAAAGGGTAAGACCCCACCTTAAACAGGGTTCCCACTCATTTGGAAAACCGTGAAAAGTCAGGGAATTTGTATAAGAAAAAATTTTGGCAGGGAAATCAGGGAAAAATTGTGAAAATTAACCAAGAGTCAGGAAATTTTTGTCCCCGTCAGTGAAAAATTATTTGCTTTTATGATAAATATTTTTAAACAATGTCTTTGCTTTTTGTGCAATTCTGAACCATTCATTTAATTATTTCTTTTTCCTCAAAAGCACAATAATTGTGTTTTTTAATTTTGCGTTAATTGGTCGCTTTGTATTTGAAATGGGGAAGTGTGTTTTCCGCCATGACGCGATGACCTACTGTATCCTGTAGTAGTGTGTTACACATGATGGGGGTAAATTGTGGAAGATCAAAGTCAGGGAAAAATATTTTGGCATATCAGGGAAAGGTCATGGAAATTGATATGCTGTTTTAGTGCGAACCCTGTTAAACTAGATGTGTATATTGCAAATTATGTACAATAGTCAAAGTTACTTCAACCGCTTACTGGAAATCAGACGCAACACCAAAATGTAAGAATGGTAGTAAAATTCTTGTCAGAGACTTATCTATTTCTACACCTAATCGCTCCTTTTTGAAGCTATGCTAGAAACAATTGCACCTATAAAAAACTCTGGACGCAGCAAGTGCGTTATGATAGTGAATTTTCATAAAAATGTTTTTAATAACAAATATGTGTGTTTTTTTAAGAAAGCAGGCATCAAATTTATCAAATTTGGTTACCAGTATAACCTATATAGTAAAAACAATGTGCCATGTTTCATCAAAATAACTTTATTGTGTGAAAATGTACAAAAATTTCCAAAAGTAAACTTAAAGTGTTCCCGAAAAAACACGTTTCTTGGTCAACCTTATAGGTTAATAGCAAATTGAGCTGTTCAAATATGAAACATTTGATCAAAATTAGCTACCATAACGCACTTGCTGCGTCCAGAATTTCTTTTCTTACAAACATGCATTATATTTCGATGGAAAATGCAAAAATACAATAGCATAAGGCGTGTTTGATAAAAAAAAGGAAATTTATATCACCAACGACTTATGGGCCACCCTGTGATTGTAGAAATATTATTTTAAGATGTAGCTCAAGACACCCTATAATTAATATATACAAAAAAATTTCATATCTTATATAATAACGGATATATTGAGCTTTATTGATTTTTTACGAAAATTCGACAAAAATTATATATCATTAAACGATAAACTCTATAAGTACACTTGGAGAGCCCAAATCACCACAACACATTTTAAAAAGACCTGACGATCGTTTCACTAACCAAGTTAGCGTCATCAGAGGATGAAACATTCTAAATACTTAAAAAACTAACATCAACTTATATACCGGATCTCAGGTAAAGAGATCGAACCGAGATGAGACACTAGTCGTAGGCAAATTCCACAGTGTATTGTATTTTTATCGCCTGACCAGGTCTTTGCGCTATCCTTATTGCTTTATCTAAAAGTGTCCATCTGTAATAGTCTTGAGAAAGTTCAACGCCCGCTAAATTAACAACGGTTCCTTTGGCGGCAATAACTGTATACTTGTTATCGGTAAAAACGTGCCGAAAACGTGGGAATTTTATTTAGCAAAGTAATCTATCAAGTGACTCGTAATTGGCGCTGGTGCACTGTTCATACATTCTTTGTTGCAACTATATTTCGCAATATATACGCTCTCAAACCCAATCAGCTGACCTGGTTTTCTAACATTTTTTATTAATTTCAGATTTTCTTTATATATATATATATATATATATATATATATATATATATATATATATATATATATATATATATATATATATATATATATATATATATATATATATATATATATATATATATATATATATATATATATATATATATATATATATATATATATATATATATATATATATATATATATATATATATATATATATAAACATATAAAAATTGAAACTGACCCCGGATATGTTTTCTGGAGGGCCTAATTAGCGCTCATTTGAAGAAATTTTTTCAAAATTTAAAAGTCGGGATCTCCTCATTAGTGAATTTTTTTAAAGAAAATTCACTAAAACGACGAACTTGGTAGTTAGTTTCCAAAATAACCAAAAAATTACAAAACTTTAAAGAAACTGTAAATGATGAATGCATGTGCGCAGTAATATCCGAAATTATTTTCTGATTTAAAATTAATCAAAGTGAAAAAATTGGCATTGCTATTAACTGCAGGATATTATAATAAAATGAAAATATCAGAATCCTAAAACCCTTTTGTTCCCTTGCGGAGAAAAAATATAATAATAATGAAAAGCATACATTTAAAAATTTTACCGGTTCGGTGTTTTTGAATATGTGTACCATTTTAACTTGGCAAATATCGGTGTGGCTAGTCTACTTTTGCTGCAAAAGCGGAACTTTAAAGTTCACAATAAAATCATTGCCAAGCCTACTTTGTTTTTTTTAAATACGTCTCTGTTCATATTATATGTTTTAATATATTGTCTGTTTTATAGTAGTGTCTTAAGAGATAAAATAGTTCCGTAATGGTTGCAGTCGTGATAAAAGTGATGTATAAAGCAGACGCCAGGTTTTTAGGCAATTCCTGTATTTGTTTGGTAGCCATTTTGAACGAAAAATAAAAATCAATTAATAGATATAGAAATATTTGTGATCTGACAATTTTCTCAATATGTTTTGAATATAAAACATATGAAATGTGTAGCAGAATGAGTTTAGGCCAATAAAATGAAAAAAAAAAAAACGAATAATTTAATTTCGAGTTGATTTTTACAAATTAAAGAAATATTCATTATTTTGACGGTCCTTCAAGATTTTGTCGTATATGTGGCATATTTTGCCCTGACAATTTTTCCTCGCAGTTGAGATCCATGTTGCTGGTGGCCAAAAGGACCCTTTTTTTAGTCGAATTTGCACACCTTAGTAACATTGCTTACGCCATCATATTTTAGTACTTATATTACTTCCATAATATTAGAGCACTATTTTAGAATAAAATAGTTCTAACAAAAACAGTTAAAAAATATATCACTCGTATAGGTATTACAGCTCGGTAAACATTTATAAAACTATTCTATAACACCTTACACATCCCTTATAAAATAAACTAAAGAACTAAAGTGTTATATAAACCTGCGCCCATTTTGCATTTATAAGCATTGTATAAACGTTACCAAAACGTTTATAGGAACAGTCATGTTTTATAAAAAATATTTTATAAACGTTCTTATGACTACAATAAAACATCAAATTGCTAGTTGGGTATTTTGTGTGTATTTTGTTAATTCAATAAACTCTTTTAAAAAGTCAAGTGTGTTAACCACAAAGTCAACTGACGCAGTCGGTAGGATTGTACGTCGGTCTTCTCATAGATTGTTGATTTGAGAGATTTCTTTGAAATTGTTGGTGGGGTATTTGGGGATTATTTGAATTATAGTGAAAAGGCGCACGATAGTTGTGCTGTTGAAAGAGTTCCTGAAACTGAATATTGCTAAAATTCGGAGCGTTCCTATGGAAAAATTGTTTTTGTTGTTTGTACT
Organism: Tillus elongatus; assembly: GCA_964006375.1. NCBI lineage: Eukaryota > Metazoa > Arthropoda > Insecta > Coleoptera > Cleridae > Tillus > Tillus elongatus. The sequence goes on from OZ023262.1 coordinate 218,161,498, forward strand.
GTCTGTTATTATTATTACCACTGAAATTTGGTTTTTGTAATAATTTCTCCCTATACTCACAATTTTCCATAAAAATCTAAATTTTAATGCTGGATCTAAACCGTCTGGGTTTGTAGATCGTACCACCATACCTAAGAGGTTTTTAAGCCACCGATAAATGCTTTAACCGTCTGTTGTCTGCACATGTTCTGTTGTAATGCAAAAATTGCCTCGTTGCGTTCGTTTGATATGAAGTTCGAGATAAGTAATTGTTCAATGTACATGCATCGGTTACTGAACGCTAATGCGTCCTAGTTATGCTTTGGTTTCAATGTCAGCAATTCGCCAAGTAACCTAGTGTCGTCGCTTTGGTCTGTAAAATTCTCAACAATAGCACGTCTTAAGTCTACCCATGTGTTTATTATTTTCGTGTTAATAATTAACTTACCCTGTCTCGTTAGTTTCGTTTGAATGTAATATAATAGAATAAACAGACACCATACTGAAATTGAACTCGACGTAAGAAATCAACAGACTAAGAGAATTAACGCTGACTGGGGATTTTAAAGGTTCATGAATGAAACCGGAGACGTATTCAGCAACAGCAAACGTAAGTTGGATAGTGTTTCACTTAGCACGTACGAATATCGTGGAATAAAAAATAACAGAGATAAGAGGATGATGCAAAAAGATATAACGGATTAAATTCGGAATAGAACAAATGAGATATTAACTACTTCTTACAAATACCAAAATGATAATAAAAATTATATGAGGGATGTAGAAAATAATACTGCAAAACCAATTAGGACAGATCGCTTAAATTTATTTAATTGATTCATGTATAGAATTTCAAGATATTTTTGCAAAAGACAATGAACCGCTGACGCATACAAATATGATTAAACACAAAATTAGGTTAACAGATGATGTACCAGTAAACGCAAAATTGTATAGATATCCATATATCCACAAACCAGAGGTAGATAAACAAATTAATGAAATAATAGATACCAATCGTTTAAGATTCGGAAACGTTGATGTAAAAAATTAGTAGTAAGGGCACTAGTAGTAGTGGTAATGAGGATAACGAAACAGTAAATAATAAATGCTTGAAGAAATTAAACTTGGGAAATTGTGATGGTCATACAAAGTTTCAAGCTAATATGGGTAAAGTTCAACAAATGCACTATGTTGAAATGACCGACAGTAGCCTAAAAAGAAGTTATAACAATAGGATGCAGTCAGATATGAGCTAGCAAAACATGACACAATATATCAACCGCATATACGCACTGAATGGAAAGATAAGCAGTCAAGTAATACAGGGGCAACGGTGTGTGTGTGCGTGTGTGTGTGTGTTTGTTTCTTTAACGTCGGTCTAATTCCGCGACTATTACCAATCAGCAACGCCAGGGAGCAGTTTCACCTCACTATCCTGGAAATTTTACCAAACCCCTGCCTTTCTGTAAGGAGAGTAGGGATCTTTAACCTATCCAACATCGCATGGAGACGAGATCAACGGCTACGCCCTCTCTGAAGGGCGGAACGTCCAGACATTCAACTTGCTCAAATACAATGCCACAACCTCGGTTGATGTTAATGTTACAGTAGGTATTGAAAAAGTGAAAGGAGATCCCTGGGATCAAATCCAGTACCCTTCGCTTCATAGGCACACGTTCTTACCACTGAATCACTGAGGTTCAGAGGGGCCCACCAAAAACGTCAACAAGAAGTAAAGCAATTGTCGGGAGATACTAACTCACATGGCATAACTCCAGATGAAGTAAGTTTAACAACAGACGTATATTTTTCCAATGTATCTGAACCTGACCTAGTCAATAATAGAATAAGTGTAGCAGATAACAGGCGAATGAGTGAACCCATTAAATGACGCCAGCAAAGCAAAATTAACCCAAATAGTAACAATAACTACACGCTCTCGTATGTAGGTGAGGAACAGTACAATAAGTTTAAACAGAGTAGAATGCAATCAAGCTCCCAGCCGATTAATCAGAGAATTAAAGGACAATATGAATTACAGAATAATAAATATAATGCAGGCGGAATTTTAGTCGTCGCAAATGAACACTGCAGAATGGATAAAAGTCGTTCCAGTTTTAAAAAAGTGTTTTATTCAGGTTTACTAACAGACAACCAAACTAAATTAATTATAACTTATAAAAATAAGATATGATGTGAATATTACAGTGAACTAATGAACACGACGAGAGTCTCTGTAATAATGATTGTCTCTGGGAAACGCTGGTGTTTTTTGCAGTCATGGATTGAAATTACATAAAACGCTGATCGGCAGATTCTTGCATTTCTTCTTGATGCCACTGCGTGTTTTATGTTACTCCAAAGGGTTCCGTTCTAACTTAACTATATAAATTTTATTTTAACAATAAGTTTTACAATTAGCAACATTCATGACATCTTTATAGGATATCACCGACAAAAATCAGAAACAAAATAGGTATAATCAACGGACTAGGATCAATATTTTAGTCAATAACCGGAAACTTAGATGCAGATGACGGTGAAAGAATATATAAAGCTTTGGAAATATTATGAAAAGACTTAAATTAAATACATTAACTTTTTACTTCACAAACATCATTAATGATAAATGCAATATCAGAGTTTAATCAAACAATAGAAAACTTGAACCACAACCAAGAAGCTATCGTAGTAAGATTTAATGATTTGGAATATACAATAGATAGTTTAAAATCTGACCAACCAACGAAGTTTCATGAAGTAAAAACTTTGGAATTATTAGCATAAATAAGCAGTCTGTTAAATAATGTACAAAATATAATATTAACAACAAAAATACACTTACCACTTCAAAATTAAATACATAAAATGTATAAAAAGGAACTGGATGAAAAACATATATCAAAATGGTTTATATTGGTAACACTAATGTAATGATTGTGTTTACGTGAGATTGTGGATATATGTATCCATTTGGTTCTCATTTATAATTCAAAGAATCCGCGAATATAGTTATTACCTGTCCACATGAGAAAATCTAGTTATAGGTTTGGCGTACTGGGTGTGGTTATGATTCGAAACGAAATTTTAGGATAAAAGTCTGTGGTTGACGAATGAAACATTCAAAACCATCCCATGATGCAGCACACACATATATCAAAATTAAGATTGATAACAAAATCTGGCGTTTCACTTTACGAAAAAATATTTAATAAAATGCAGAATATTATACATTTACATGAATGACTTACTTGATATTTGCTAAAGTTGCTAGCCTGATTTACGTACTCGTATTCTTCTTTACCGCCTCTTTTTGGATCTGGTTTGCATTCATCATTTGAAAATTTTTCCAAAAATTTCCAAATCCGTGTTCGATCATACATCAATAAGCCAACTTTTACAAGAGCTAAAAAATATATTATTTCAATGCACCACAATTATGTAACAATGTCGTTTTTTTTTTGTATTTGGTAAAAATCTGGACGCACTGTATCATGTTAGCGAATTTTTAAAAAAGTCGTGTAAATCCCATTAGTTGAAAGTTTCAATTCAGATGGAATCTTCAATTTTGGTACATATGTAGTAAAATCTTTGTAAAGGCAGCCTGAGTACCAAATTCCAGCAGCATAAATCGACTTTTCTTGAAAATTTCATTTGAAGGAGAATTTAATTTTTTTGGAAAGCTTGTCGTGTTGGACTGGGTAATGAACTTCTTTAGGTGATATTATATATATATATATATATATATATATATATATATATATATATATATATATATATATATATATATATATATATATATATATATACTTTCCAAAGCGTTTAGCTGTCCTGGTCCTCTAACATTTTCGAATTATTTTAGGTTCTCTTTATCTACGTGGTGATTTTTATCCCAAATATGTCGGGCTACGCATGATCTATCTATATCATCATATCTTAATTGCGCTAAATGTTTTTTACATAGAGTTTAATTGAGTCAAATTTACTGTTTAATTTGGCAATAAAATCATCTACTAGCAATACATTTGTAATAAATACTGAAAAACATCGTCCACATAACGAAACCATACTCTAGGGAAATAGTCATTTTCTTTTGCTAGGTCTGTTTCAATACAAAAGATTTAGGAAAAAGGTTCAAAGTTTCAAATCGTTAAGTTCCTAAAAAATACTGTCTCCCGAAAATACATAAACCCGGAAGATGGGTGAGACCTATTGTTTCAGCTATAGATTCCCCGACATACCATATGGGGAAATGGTTAAGAAACCAATTTAAAGGCTTGCCTATCAAACAAAAAAGTTTTTCAGTTTTAAATTTACTTGGATTTCTTAATAAAGTTAAAAATATTAAGTTGGTTGAAGGCGAGGTTTTAATATGGTCTGATGTGAGCTCTTTGTTTCCTAGTGTTTCCATAAAAGAAACGCTAACGTATTTAGACCATTTGTTAAAAATGTTCTGAATGCAGCAGGTGCATTATCGTAGTGAATTTTCATAAGAATTGTACACTATTAGTAAGCTATATTATTGAAACTAATTCTTTAAATTTAAATGGACCTGGGAGATCGGTTTTAGAAATCCCAGTTAGCGAAATTTCTATTTTCTATGGAGCTAGAAAGTTATAATTTGGTAGTGATATATGTAAGTACTGCAACTCTCTTTAAAAAAATGGTGTTTCAAATTTCATTAGTCACAAAAGTTTTCCAGAAAAAAATTATTTATTTACGAAGGTAATGTACCTGCCAAATTATAAATATTAATAAATTTATATAAAAAAATATATATAATATTAATTTTTTCCTTTTAGGGAATTTTTTTTTTAGTTCGCTAATGAGAAGATCTGTGTTTATATATATATATATATATATATATATATATATATATATATATATATATATATATATATATATATATATATATATATATATATATATATATATATATATATATATATATATATATATATATATATCCGACCGATAACTCAAAAAATAATGGACCAATCTTGATTAAATTTGATGAGTACCTTCCTTTTGCAAGTGGCTTGGATAAGTTCGTTAGCCAGAAAAATCGGATCAGGTTTTCCCGAAAAATTTTGTGTTTTCTTTCTAAAAGAATTCATATCTCCGGAAATAATACAGTAAGGGCCAAATTTGGTACGCGTGTTTGTATTATGAAGGGTGAACTCTGCACCAAAATTTAGCTCTCTAGTTTTATAGACAAAGAATTTATGGGCAGTTAAAGAAACACATTTTGGAGTTTTCCTCAAAACGTCAAACTCGCAATTTGAAACGTCAAAATTGGCAATGTTTAGGCAAAGAACGCGAAACAAATACGGATTTTCAAAGGAAATGTTGCAAGAAGAGTGTTCTGCAAACCCTTAAGTTTCAGATTCAACCATCATTGCCTTTCATTTTACTAAAATGTTTACAGAAAATTCATTTCAAATAGACCCTTTCTCTGATGCTTTGGCTGTCGGTTTAGTTACGTTAATGCTTTCGCTGCAGGTTTAGTGAAGTTTATGGTTTAACGGTCTATAATTTTTTTTAGCTAATTTTCGTAGAACAAATTCGTTAATGCATTTTTGCATTTTTTTATCGAAATATGATGCGTTTGTAAGAAAAAAATCTGGACGCAGTAAGTGCGTTTTGGTAGCGAATTTTCGGTAAATTTGCAGCTTAGGTCTCGAACGCTTTTCAAAAACTGTTTTCAGAAACCTGCCTAGGGTCCCCCCTGGATCCACAAACCCCAAGAAAAATTTCTTGTTCACACTCCCCAAGGAAGTTACGGAACCAGGAGTGAGTAGGGGTGTTTAATTGTTTTAGTTAATTTTTGTAGAACAAATTCGTTAATGCATTTTTGCATTTTTTATCGAAATATGATACGTTTGTAAGAAAAAAATCTGGACGCAGTAAGTGCGTTTTGGTAACGAATTTTTGGTAAATTTGCACTTTAGCTCCCGAACGCTTTTCAAAAAACTGTTTTCAGAAACCTACCTAGGCCCCCTCTGGATCCACAAACTCCAAGAAAATTTTCTTGTTCACACCGCCCAAGGGAGTTACGGGACCAGGAGTGAGTATGGGTGCTGGGCGAGGTAGGTAGTAAAAAGGAAATATGAGCAGAAAATTCGAATAAAACGGGCTTGAAAGCTGTCTTTTTCACATATTAAAGCCATATCCCTCTTAAACCCTGCCTAACCCGCACAGCACCCCTATCCCCCCAGGTGCCGTAACTTCCTTGGTGGGTAGGAACAAGACATTTTTCTTGTGGTTTATGCAGCGAGGGTGGTTGTATGCACGCGAGGGGGAAGGAAAATCCACACGACAAAGCAGCCACCCCCATCCCCCCCACCCCTGCAACAACTCGAACCGTGGGGGGTCTGCCTCGTCGTAGGCATTTTCCTACCCCCCCCCACCCTCGTGTGCATACAACCACCTTCGTTGCATAAACCACAAGAAAAACTTATTCTTGATACCCCCCAAGGAAGTTACGTGACCTGGGGCAAATAGGGGTGCTGTGCGGGGTAGGCTGGGTTTAATGGGGATATGGCTTCGAATAGACAGCTTTCAAGCAGTTTTCTTCGCGTTTTCCGCTCATATTTCCTTTTTACTACCTACCCCGCCCAGCACCCCTATTCACTCCCAGTCCCGTAACTTCCTTGGGGGGTGTGAACAAGAAATTCTTCTTGTGGTTTGTGCATCCAGGTGGGGTCCTAGTAATATTTCAGAAAACAATTTTTTGGAAAGCAATCGGGAGCTAATCTGCAAATTTACCGAATTTTCATTAAATCCTTCAAATTTCAAAAACTCAACTTGCTATTAACACAAGCTTTGTGGAAACCAACATTCAAGTTTATTTTCCGAAAATTTTTGTATATTTTCAAACCATAAGTAGTTTTAATAAAATATAGTACATTGTTTCTACTACATAGGCTATACCGGTAATCAGATTGATGCCTGCTCGCATTTACTATTAAAAACATTTTTATGGAAATTCACGTCCAAAACACACTTGCTGCATCCAGACTTTTGAAAAATGTTTATAAATTTTCAAACTATAAAGTTATTGCGATGAAATATGGTATATTGTTTCTACTATATAGCAGTGGCGTCTCCTGACCAAAATGTTCGGGTGTGCGGTAACGAGGTGCTGTTAGCGGTGGTTTTAAAAATTATTAACACTAAATGTACACATATGTGTATATATATATATATATATATATATATATATATATATATATATATATATATATATATATATATTCGACCTATATGGGAATGATACGTAGATAAATAAATTAATCTCCCACTGCAACACTAACAAATTAAAAAGTCACTTAAAACTTTAAAACACGAAAAGAACATGGAATTATTATCAAGCTCTTCTCTTCACACAAATTTGTGTTAGCGTTAGCAGTGTCCGGAACGGGGTGAAAACTGTAAACATTAAAAGTAGTTCAATGTTAATATGGTACTAAATAATAAAATGTGTAAAAATCCTGGATGCAGCAAGTGCGTTATGGTAGTGAATTTTCATAGAAATGATCTGGCACAAAATATTTTATTATAACTTTTTTATCTTCCAACATAGAAATCTAAATTTTGGTGTATAGTTTAATTTTTATATCGTAAACCTACCTACCAAATTTGGTTATCTTATCTTTTTTATTTTTTGAGATACAAATTTTTTTCGAATAAAAACTCAAAATTTTCCCGGTAAAACTCGTCCGATTTTCCTGACTAACGAAATTATCCAATACATTTACAGAAGAAAGGTACATGCCAAATTTTATCAAAATCGGCCGATTATATTTTGAGTTATCGGTGTGATACCTATGTATATATCTATATCTATCTATATATATATATATATATATATATATATATATATATATATATATATATATATATATATATATATATATATATATATATATATATATATAGATAGATAGTTTATAGTTTATTGTTATATAAATAGTACAAAGCATCTTACAAATAAGTCTAAACTTGTGGCTGCAAATGATGCAATTTTGACCAAATTTTAATCTAAATGTCAATTGTTCCAAAGTTCTGTCATCTGATTTCTAATCTCCAAAATTACCTCACCTCATTATGTACCATTACAATTTCTAGAAATATGGATGGTACTTGAAATCAGTTTCTTCATTTTAATCAAAAATTTCTGTATTTTAAAACTTGACGCAAATTAAATTCTTATATATAAAAATTGAAACTGACCCCGGATATGGGTTCTAGGGATCCTAGTTCGCGCTCATTTGCAAACAATTTTTCAAAATTCAAAAGTCGAGATCTCCCCATTAGTGAATTTTTTCTACGAAAATTTACTAAAATGTATTATAGTCTTTAATTCTAGAATACTGTGGTCCAGGCAAGCGCAGTTGTAATGTTTGTAAATAATGCTATCACAACGTTTGTTAAACCGGCGTTCCATTCATTTGTCTTGAGCGGTATTTTTACCGCTCACTGCAGTGTTAAAAGCAATGGTATTTCCTTACTATTTTAAACACATGGGTGGGGGACTGTATTGTATACCAATACAGCTCTGTCGAGTGAAGTTGTTCGGAAATAACAACGCACACCTAACCCGACCCGAATTCATTCCCAGTTGCTATTGACCTACTCATATTTTCTGAATGAAGACGTGGTGCCGACTTCATTCCAAGTCACTATTAACCGACTATTTATGAAATCAAATAAGTAAATTAAATCGATTGTCATAACATATGTAGTGTATTAAGACTAAGGGAAAAAGAAATAAAACATATTTAACTGTGCACATTTTAATTATATTTTAGGGTGTGCGGCGCACACCTAGCTCACTAGGAGAAATCGCCACTGCTATATAGGCAACCAAGTTTGAGGCCTGCTTTCATCAAAGATAGACATTTGCTATTAAAAATATTTTTTTTAAAAGTCGCTACCATAACGCACTTGCTGCGTCTAGACTTTTAGTTGCTTGGATGGTTTTGTTTTAGTCAACCCAAATCGAACTAGTTTTTACAAACAAAACAACAAAAAAGGTTTCTTAAAACCAATTAGTAGTTATCCGCGAGGCTCATTATGCAATTTTCTTTAATTTAATACCCACGCTGCTTTTACATAGGTGTTACTATGGTTCAAGAATGAAAATTCTAGCTTAATAGGAAATTAAGCTATCGGATTTCAAATATTTTCACAATTTTTTTTTACCATAACGTATTTGCTGCACCCAGACCTTTTCAACACTTATTTACTGTTGATATATCCATACTTTTTGAAAATGATGAAATATTGTAGCTCTCTATGTAAGACTGATAAACAAGACAACCTCAATGTCATTTTTGGAGAAATATTTTAAACAAATGAAATGGGGTAACAATTTAAACATAAATTGAAAATCTTGGTTCGCAGCTTTGTCGCAGGGGTTCCCTTTGCCCTTCTGCATGCCTACAAGCACCCTCAATCCATAAAACAGAACAATGTAAACAAGAAAAGTTTCTTGGAACAACCCGCAAGAAAGTTACGGGACCTGCGGTGATTATAGGGGTTCTGGGCGGGATAAACAGAATTTTAAGGAAGTATAACTGCAAAATGGGATAAAGATATAGAGGTCCAACTAAGCTGTTTTCACGCTTTCCGCTTACATTTCCTTTTTATCTTCTTCCCCGCCCAACAACCCTATTCACTCCTGGTCCCGTATCTTGTTTGGGGACTGTTTGCAAGAAATATTTCTTGTGGTTTGTGCATCCACAAGGAGATCTAAGCATGTTTCTGAATGTTTTTTTTTCTAAAAAGCCCCCGTGCGCTAATCTGTAAATTTACCAAAAATTTAATTTTTATTTACAAAAGGAATGTACCTGCCAAACTATAACAAACTATAAACGTGGCAGGTATTTTTCCTTATTAGTCGCTTGGATGATCCGTTTTAGTCAACTCAATCAAACCAGTTTCTCCAAACAAAATAACCAAAATGGTTTACTAAAACAAATTTGTCGTTGCCTGTAAACTTATACATTTTTTTTTCGTATTTTGTATAATAACGGATATATTGAGCTTTAGCGTAGAAATGCGTCACCCTGTCTATGTGGGTTCCACGGGGCCAAGTTTGCGCTCATTTAAAGAAATATTCTGACAATTCAAAAGTCGCGGGCTCCTCAAGAGCGAATTTTTTGTACGAAAATTTGCAAAAAAAATATGAGAGATTATTAAACCATACACTCTTCAACTAAAACTACTGGTAAACTATCAGAAAAAGGGTCTATTTGAGTGATTTTTCTGCAAATATTTTAGTAAAATGAAGGACAATGACGGTTGAAACTGAAACTTAAGACTTTTTAAAACAGGTTTTATGTCATAATTTCTCTACATAACCGGTATTCGTTTCAGGTTATTTGCCTAAATGTTGCCAATTTTGACGTTTTAAATCGCGACTTTGACGTTTTAAAAAGAAAAACTATAAAATTTTCAAAGTAATTTTTCTGATATTTCTTGATTTTTTTTAGCCAAAAACCTAATCTTTGTTGGAATATACAATTGATTTTGTTGTCCATACAACATATTTTGGTTTTATGCGTTTCTCGGGTCATCAGTGGCACCCATAAAAATCCCATTATTTTGAAAAAAATATCCATGCTCTATGACTATGAAAAGGTATTCAGTGTAGCAGGCTTTTCCCTATATATATATATATATATATATATATATATATATATATATATATATATATATATATATATATATATATATATATATATATATATATATGAGACATGCTTGGTTCTAGGGTTAAACCGCGTGCAGAATTTATGGAAACTCGACGTTTCGGCTCCTGTTTTGGAGCCATTTTCAAGAGGTAAAGGAAATATGTAAGGACACTCTAAGGCCTCAATCTGCCTACTTCTCAGAGTGATGGACAAAGGTGTATAAAGGAAATATGTAAGGACACTCTAAGGCCTCAATCTGCCTACTTCTTAGAGTGGTGGACAAAGGTGGTTAAAGGAAATATGTAAGGACACTCTAAGGCCTCAATCTGCCTACTTCTAAGAGTGGTGGACAAAGGTGGGTAAAGGATATATGTAAGGACACTCTAAGGCCTCAATCTGCCTACTCCTTAGAGTGGTGGACAAAGGTGGGTAAAGGAAATAAGTAAGAACACTCTAAGGCCTCAATCTGCCTACTCCTTAGAGCGGTGGACAAAGGTAGGTTAGGTTGTTGTAGCTCGATTACGGGGCCTCAATCTGCCTACTCCCCAAATCTCGCCGGAGATCGTCTGTGAGGTCTCAGTGTGTTCAACCCTAGGCCTCAGAGAGATCTGATATATATATATATATATATATATATATATATATATATATATATATATATATATATATATATATATATACATACATATATATATATATATATATATATATATATATATATATATATATATATATATATATATATATATATATATATATATATTCATATAAAAATTGAAACTGACCCCAAATATGTGTTATAGGAGGCCTATAGCACATAGGCCTATTTAGCGCTCGTTTGAAGAAATTTTTTGAAAATTAAAAAGTCGCGGTTTCTACGAAAATTCACTAATTCAGTTTAACCAATTCAAACAAAATATATTTTTGCTATATTGATTCATTTAAATAAGCCTTAATAATAAATCTTCTTTTAAAAACACGTTATTTCTAGAACCTTCTATATTATGTTTACCTAAGATATGTTGAAATATATGTGCAACTGCTATGGATGAAAACTCCCCTGATAAAGTCCTTATCATTTCATTAATACAGTATCCATAGAAAAAAGTCAGTAGGATGAATCCTGAATATATTTTGTACAAAATATCTTCTAACAGAGTAAACTTGTAAGGTATTAATGACAAACCACACCAGAACATGTATTTAAGATGAAATCTGAAACAATTATTCTCTATGTCGACGCCTCGAACTAAACTCTTTTCAGTGGTCTCGTTCTCCATTTTATACAACTTTAAGAAGTAAAGTCAACAATCGTTCTAATATAAAGATGTTACATGGTGACACTGTAGAACAATGTTCGTAGAAATTCATAGATTTATCGAAAACCATAAACGTACCTTCTAATTTAGAACTGATTTGCCTTTTATTAGTATGAATTAATAATTGGTCTACTAATAATCTTGAATCCGAAGCCATAGATTTTTGAAACATATTAGAATATAGCGACAAAAACACGAGAGAAATTTAACAATTGAACAAAAAACGTTTGTATGAGACAGTTACTAAGCAGCATTTTTTAAAGGTTGCGACACAAAATTAAATGTTATACTATCTTAATAAATATAAGGCTATTTTAAGAAACTTCGTATACAAGTTGCGTATACTTGGGGATGGACTAAAATTAAAAAAAAGTCTGGACACAGCAAGTGCGTTATGGAAGTGAATTTTCATAAAACTGTTTTTAATAGCAAATATGTCTCTTTAATGCAAGCAGGAATCAATTTGGTCACCGGTATAACCTATATAGTAGAAACAATGTACCATATTTTAGCAAAATAAGTTGTTTGAAAATGTATAAAAATTTTCCGAAAATAAACTTAAAACGTTTCCGAAAAAACTTGTTTCCTAGCTGACGAACCTTAGGTTAATAATAAATTGCGTTATTGAATTTTGAAGCGTTTTGTGAAAATTCGCTACTAAAACGCACTTACTGCGTCTCGATTTTTTTTTACAAAAATTCAATAAGGAATGTTCAAAAAAAGTTATGGGTATCAACGACTTATGGGCCATCCTGTGGTTGTCAAAATAATTTTATAAGATGCAGCTCAAAACACCCTATAGGTAACGTATACAATTTTTCTCGTATCTTGCAAAATAACAATTATATTGAGCTTTACCGTAGAAATGCGTCACCTTGTAAACAGAAAGTAAACCCGGATATGGATTCTAGGGGGCCTAGTTTGCGCTCATTTGAAGAAATATTTTCAGAATTCAAAAGCCGCGGTCTCCTCATCAACGAATTTTTTCTACGAAAATTAGCTAAAACATATAGACCGCTAAAGTTATAACTAAAACTACTTCCAAAGCATCAGAGATCTCTATTTGAAATGAATTTTCTGGAAACATTGTATTGAAATGGAGGGCAATGATGGTTGAAGCTGAAACTTAAGGATGTGCAGAACAGTCTTTACATAATCCGTATTTCTTTCAGGTTCATTGTCTAAATGTTGCCAATTTTTACGTTTCAAATCGCGACTTTTTACGTTTTGAGGAAAACCCCCTTTTTTTTAAATGCCTTTAACTTTTTTGTCTTTAAACTTACAGACCTACATTTTGGTAAATTAGTCACCCTTATATATATATATATATATATATATATATATATATATATATATATATATATATATATATATATGTATGTATATATATATATATATATATATATATATATATATATATATATATATATATATATATATATATATAATTGAAACTGACCCTGGATATGGGTTCTAGGTAGCGTAGTTCGCGCTAATTTGGAGAAATGTTTTCTAAATTCAAAAGTCGAGATCTTCTCGTTAGTTATTTTTTTTTAAAGAAAATTCACTACAACAAGCATTTGTGAAGCCACGAGAAAAGTCTACGACTGTATTAACTATGGAACGGTTTCACTAAGTTAGGGCAAGAACAAACAACCAGATATGCTATTCAAATTGAATTAAGTCTTAAAACTTTCATCTCCTCTTCGTCAAGATATTTTTTAATACAAAAACTCGCTATAAAATTCATCGGAATTGCAACAATCTGATTATATAACGGTAACGTCAAATGAGACTAAAAAAAATTTAAAAAAGTAAAGTCACTAACTAGGATCAGAACTCGTCATGTAGGAGTCAATGGAATTTGATTATCCGATGTACAGGGACTTAGGCCACTGAGCTTTACTTAACATGTATCTACTAGCAGCTAGCTCCCATAATACATGTTAATTGTTCAATGTTTTACAATTTACACAAAACCGTTTCGATTTACAATAGATTCTTTGCTCATATTTTAACGAAACCAAGGAAAATAACGAATTAGACACATCTCTAGGACCTTGTTAGGCATTTCTTGTAGTATTTTTCACTACCATGCGTACTCAATTTATTTTGACGTTTTAGCTTTTTTGAATCAGATTTAATTAATTAAAAATTAATTCACCACAAACTTTTTGTCTTTTAAGTTATCAATCTAAACTTTGGTACACAGAATACTCTTTATGACAGAAACCAGCACACTAAATTTGGTTGCCCTTACTTTGTTATTTACGGAGATATAATTTTTTTTCGAAAGTAAACACAAAATTTCCCGGGAGAATCTGTGCCGAGTTTCCTGACTAACGAACCTGTCCAAGCCACTAGCAAAAGGAAGGCGTGTGTCAAATTTGATCAAAATCGGACCATTATTTTTTGAGTTATCAGTGTGAAATATATATATATATATATATATATATATATATATATATATATATATATATATATATATATATATATATTCATTCGAACCCACGAGACAGTAGCAGTAGTATATGGTAATCACAATTTCATTACCTATTAGTGAATTTTCTTAATTCACTAATGAGGAGATCCCGACTTTTGAATTTTGAAAAAATTTCTTCAAATGAGCGCTAATTAGGCCCCTCAGAAAACATATCCGGGGTCAGTTTCAATTTTTATATGTTTATATATATATATATATATATATATATATATATATATATATATATATATATATATATATTTATATATATATATATTTATATATATATGTATCACACCGATAACTCAAAAAATAATGGGCCGATTTTGATTAAATTTGGTGAAAAAATTCCTTTTGCAAATGGCTTGGATAAGTTCGTTAGCCAAGAAAATCTGCCCAGGTTTTCCCGGAAAATTTTGTGTTTTCTTTCGAAAAAAATTTATATCTCCGGAATTAACAAAGTAAGGGCAACCAAATTTGGCACGCAGGTTTATATCCTTATATGTAAGTTACCTACCAAAATTTAGCTATGTAGGTCAAAAGACAAAAAAGTTATAGGCATTTAAAGAATAATAAATTGGGGTTTTCCTCAAAACGTCAAAGTGGCGATTTAAAATGTCAAAATTGGCAACATTTAGGCAAATAAGTTGAATCTAATACGGGCTCTAGAAATAAAATGTCTCAAGAAGGATGTTTTACAAGCCCTAAAGTCTTAGTTTCAACCGTCATTGTCCTTCATTTTACTAAAATATTTGCAGAAAATTCATTTCAAATAGACCCTTTCTCTGATGATTGGCAGTAGCCTTAGCTATAGAGTTTATCGTTTAATGATATAATTTTTGTCGAATTTTCGTAAAAAATCAATAAAGCTCAATATATCCGTTATTATATAAGATATGAAAAAAATTTGTATATATTAATTATAGGGTGTCTTGAGCTACATCTTAAAAAATTATTGTTACAATCACAGGGTGGCCCATAAGTCGTTGGTGATACGAATTTCCTTTTTTTTTAATCAAACACGCCTTATGTTATTGCATTTTTGCATTTTCCATCGAAATATAATGCATGTTTGTAAGAAAAGAAATTCTGGACGCACCAAGTGCGTTATGGTAGCGAATTTTGATCAAATGTTTCATATTTGAACAGCTCAATTTGCTATTAACGTATAAGGTTGATCAAGAAACGTGTTTTTTCGGGAACACTTTAAGTTTGCTTTTGGAAATTTTTGTACATTTTCACACAATAAAGTTATTTTGATGAAACATGGCACATTGTTTTTAGTATATAGGTTATACTGGTAACCAAATTTGATGCCTGCTTTCTTAAAAAAACATACATATTTGTTATTAAAAACATTTTTATGAAAATTCACTACCATAACGCACTTGCTGCGTCCAGAGTTTTTATTTCTATTTATTAGTTTATAATTTTAGATGCTGCAAAGCTAAATTTTCCCCAACGTGAAAGAAGCGACGGCAATACTCTTTTTTGGTTGAGAAGTTGACAAACAATTTAGGAAATATATTTTTTATTTCATGATTAAGATGCTATGATTGAAGAAGCTTGTTATATTTTTAGAATGTGGTATTAATTATTTTAGTTTTTTGATAATGAAATGTAAGTTTTTAAAAATATATTTTTGTTTTTTAAATAAAGTTATTTTTATTTGACATTTGGCTTGTTGTGATCTAAGCCCATTTAAAATTATAAACATAAATAATAATTTGTCAATAGTAGGTTTATAAAATTTAGCAGAGTAGCAAGTTTAGAAGTTTTGATGAGCAATGAGCACTTCAAGTAAGTATATCTACACCGCAATGGAGTCCAGTTTGACACTTGTACACCTAATGATCGTTTGTACTATAAGTTGCCATCGTCAAAAAATTAATCGTACTCATCTTCTGCTGTCAGCTGGGTTGAAAAACTATAATTTGATCGAAATCAGACCATTATTTTTTGTGTTATCAGTGTGATTTTTCAAAATTGAAAAGTCGGGATCTCCTCATTAGTGATTTTTTTAAAGAAAATTCACTAAAATTATATGTTGAAATAATTATTGATTTGTGAATTGTAGTCAGTTTTTGTGTTTTGACGAAATAATCGGATACGTCAACTCTAGTTTTCAAAAGTCTGGACGCAGCAAGAGCTTTATGGAAGTGAATTGTCATAAAAATGTTTTCAATAGCAAATATGTCTCTTTACTGCAAGCAGTCATCAATTTGGTTACCGGTATAACCTATATAGTAGAAACAATGTACCATATATAATAAAAAGAACTTATTGTTTGAAAATGTACAAACTTTTCCGAAAATAAACTTTAAACGTTTCCGAGCAAATTGGTTTTCTTGCCAACGAATCTTAGGTTAATAGCAAATTGTGTTATTGGAATTTGAAGCATTTAGTGAAAATTCGCACTTACTGCGTCTCGATTTTTTTCCTTACAAACAGATGTTCACGAAATATAGTCTCAATGGTTCTCTTAGTGTGCCCAGCGTATTCAAAATTACAATTTTTACCACATATCTCAAACATTTCAGTGGATTTATCTTTATTTTTCGTATTCCCTAACAAATTTCTTAAATTTTCATTTTTTTATTTTTTATATTTTTGTAATACGAAAGATAAAGTTAAAGCCACTGAAATGTCGGGTATCTACGAGAAAGGTTGTAAAGATCGTAATGTTAAATACGTTGGGCAAACTAAGAGAACCATTGCGACTATATTTCGTGAGCATCTGGCACAGCTGAGATTCGGTAGTGTAGGCAAGTCATGCGTGGCACAACATTTTTGGGGTAATAACCACCACATTGATGAAGAAAATCTGAAACTTATAAGAAATGTTATACAGGCAGCGAAGATAGATGCGTACCAAAGTATTTATATTTTTAGGGCAAT
This sequence comes from Tillus elongatus, assembly GCA_964006375.1. Lineage (NCBI taxonomy): Eukaryota > Metazoa > Arthropoda > Insecta > Coleoptera > Cleridae > Tillus > Tillus elongatus. Next base: position 218,178,879 of record OZ023262.1, read on the forward strand.
AAAAAACAAAAGTTCCTTAAAACGAGCTCCGCTACTGGTTTGTAGTCCTCTGTTTGCGCTCTGCCTTTGATGCGGATAAACATTCCGAAACCCGCCAGGTAAAGTGATAAATGAGGTTCAAAAACCTCGTCCGGAAATTAAAATACAATACACTGAAGAAATTGCCTACGATTTAGTCTCCCTCTTGGTATCGTTCTTTAAATGAGATTAAGTATAAAAGGTGAAGCTAGTAGTAAAGTAGTTATAATTTTTCATGATGACGCTAACTTTGTTAGTGAAACGATTGTCAGGTCTTTGAAAATATGTGTTGTGGTGATTTAGGTTCTCCAAGTGTACTTATCAGTGCTAATCACAGGTTCCAATCTTCACTTAGTGCCTATAACTTTATGTATATAATACAGACCTAAATTTTGGTACATGGTTGACTTTTTATAATACAAACACGGGTACCAAATTTGGTTGCCCTTACTTTGTTATTTTTAAAAAATTTCCGGGAAAACCTGAGCCGATTCTTCTGGCTAACGGACTTATCCAAACCACTCAAATTTGATCAAAATCAGCTCATGATGTTTTTAGTTATCGGTGTGATATATACATACATATATATATATATATATATATATATATATATATATATATATATATATATATATATATATATATATATATATATATATATATATATATATCTAATTTACATATTATATATTCTCATATCTTTTTCGCGTATAACAAAATTGCAAGATCTGGACAAGTACACATGGTGACGGAAAATTTGCTTGGATCGTGTGTTAAACGCATCAGTAAGTATATATATATATATATATATATATATATATATATATATATATATATATATATATATATATATATATGCTTCGAAAAAAGGCGACCTGCTTTGCTTATCATACAGCAAAGTATCGAGGAGAATCAATGATTTTCCATGTGGCAAGTGAACTTTTGAAAGCAATGAACTTGAATTATTTCTCTATCCAACTTGACGAGTCGACCAATGCAGCAAACTTTCAGCCAAGAAGATGTATTATTTGCAATACTAATTAAAACCACTACGATGGGAGAAGCAATTTTCAGTACAATCAGTCACAATTAAAAAAAAAATTGGAATAAACCGGTCTTCTTGTTTGGGTGTATGCACACTTGGTGCCAAATTCAATAACCGGAAAATTTTCTGGTCTTGTAGCGCGAGTTAAGGAGACCAACGAGCATATTGAATGGATTAATTGCTGTATTCATAGGCAAACACTGGCATCGAAACGCATTCCTATAAATTACGTGTTACAAACTTTTGTTTAATTTAAGCGCTTGGTGGGGAGTTCGGAAACCTTCGCGTATCTTTACTACTTAATACAACTTAGATGGCTTTCTCGTGGCAAAGTTTTAACCCACATGTTTGAATTGATGCCTGGAGTTCAAACGCTTTCTTAACCATGCATTTTATTTGTTCTTATGTATATCCAGTACTCTCCGGCTGCGAAAATTCCATACTTAGCAGGCATTTTTTCTTTAATTAAATGATAAAAGTATGTCAACACATGGCCCAGGAGTCACCATTTTCAGTGTGCAAGATAAAATAAAAGCCATACTAAAGCAGTTCAACTTTTCGATTCATTGTCTGGAGATGAATGAGTATAAATGTCTTGAATGTCTCAGGAGTTTTTTTTTTTTTTAGAAAATAAGCATCAACCTAACGAAAACATTAAAAGGGATATTACTAAGCAAACATGTCAAACAGCTTCAATCGATTTTTGATAATTTACTAATAGACCTAATACATCTGGATCGAACAACTGGGTAGGTAGTCCTTTGGAAGAAGATATGCGCTCATATATATATATCTAAAAGTTCACTGAAAAATAAAAGCTCATTTTAATTCACTGACCGCTGCTCTTAAAGATCACTATTTAATTGACTTTTGGATCAGTGTAATATTAGAATATCCTGTTTTGCCAAAAAAGGCCATTGGGGTTTTGCTATCCTTTTGTACAACATATCGGTGTGAGAATATATAACTACTCATAACTTAAAAATAAAATTGCAGTTAATTCACATACTAAGAACAAGAACGAAAGAAAAATGGACTAGACATGTATAATTCTAAATGAGTGTCATTGTCAGAGTGAGGGTGAGCTGACAGGTGTCATTAAGGTTACATTAGATGCGTACTAGGACAACATGAGATAATCAAGTTGGTTCTTGAATACATTTTTGGGCGGATATGATAGTTTCTGGGGAAGAATTCCCGCTGCCAAATATTGAATTAAAGAGAATCGTGCTCCGAAAGAATGTCCGCAAGTACTCTTTTATTGAATTTTCATTAAGAAAATTCACGTATCGATGGTAAGACTTTTGGAAAATTTCTTCAAATGAGCGCGAATTAGTGCCCTTAAACCTCAAATCCAAGGTCGGTTGAAATGTATATATATATATATATATATATATATATATATATATATATATATATATATATATATATATATATATATATATATATATATATATATATATATATATATATATATATATATATATATATATATCCAACCGCTAACTCAAAAAATACTTCACAAATCGAAACCGAATTTGGCAATTTTCTTGATTTTGTTAATAGCTTGGATGAGTTCGTTATACAGTTTTGACACTCAAATACTTTTAGAAAAAAATGCGAAAAACTTTTTGAAAACGCAATATCTTTTAAATTATTAGAAGTATGCAACTAACACGCACGTAGATATCATACAAGTGGTCCCATCTACTAAATTTGAACTCCGTTGGTTCAGTAAATTTTGAGTTATAACTAAATAAAAAATAAATAATTTATGATATGACCTCAAATTACCTCTCAATGGGTGCCTATAATGTTAGACAAGGTTCGGCAGATATATCAGGGTTACGCTGCCATTGCAAACAAAATCTCCAAATTAAAATTTAAACGGACAGGCTACAAAAATATGTAACAATAAACAATCAGCGGGGTTGCCTTTTGCCACAACTCTCATCTGAATCTGAGAATATCAGAAAAAAGTATAGTAATAAATAAAAAGTTTAATGAAAGTTAATCAATTTGTTTAAAGACAATCTAGAACTACGTTTTATTATGTATAAATATTAAGCTTCCTATTCTTCACGGCATTTAAAAGACATCTGCCTCTCCTAGTTTAATCTAACAAAAGCTAAAACAATTGCCTATATTCTAAGACTAATGCTAATTCAAATAGTAGGTAAATAATAACCCAACTTTTCATTTTAACCTAACTTTAACAAACGCCCTCGTCTGTCGACTGTGAGTGTAGTATATTATGACCCTAACATCCAATGAAACAAATAAGAAAGTAATCGTTAAATCAAGCTGTTTGCATCAGATGCAGATTCTTAATCAATGGATGTAGGTACTGTATTACCAAAGCAAAACAAATTATTTCAAGAAGAAATATATCTACCTCAAACTAACACAATAATATCTAGGCACTTATTGTTTACTTTTAGTTTTTACTCTGCATGTAGTGTATGGAAAATTTGAAGTACATGAAACTACATAACATCATAAAGTAGTTTAAATTATATAAACAGATGTTCAGTCTAAATTATCAAAGTTTTAGTTTCGAAATTTTGTATTTATATTTATTCATCTCATTTTTAAAAAGTATGGATACAGCAATAGGTGTAGCAAGTGCGTTATGGTAGCGAATTTTCGCCAAAATATTTCAAATGTTGATAACTCAATTTCCCATTAAACTAGAATCTTCAGTTTCGATACATACTAAAACCTATATTAAAGCAGCGTGGGTACCAAATTTAAAAAATAACACAATGAGCTTCACAGGCAACTAGAAATTTATTTTAAAAAAACCTTTTTTGTTATTTTCTTTGCAGAAACTGGTTCGATTGAGTTGACTAAAACGGATCAAGTGACTAATAAGGAAAAATACCTGCCACGTTTATAAATTGGCAGGTACATTTCTTTTGTAATGAAAATTTTAATTTTCGGTAAATTTGCAGATTAGCATACGGGAGCTTTTTAGAAAAAAATTCAGAAACATGCTTAGAAACCCTTCTGGGTGCACAAACCACAAGAATTTTTTTTTGCAAACAGCTCCCAATGAAAGTTACGAGACTAGGAGTGAATAGGGTTGCTGAGCGGGGAAGAAGAAGAAAGAAGAGAAATGTGAGCGGAAAGTGCAAAAAAAACAGCTTAGTTTGACCTTTATACCATTTTGCAGCTATACTTCCTTAAAATCCTGTTTACCCGCCCAGAACCCCTATTCACCGCAGGTTCCGTACCTGTTTTGGGGGTTATTTACAGGGAAATTTTTCTTGTTTATATTGTTCTTGTTTATGCATTGAGGGTAGTTGTAGGCGTGCAGACGGGGGAAAGAGAACCCCTGCGACAAAGCTGCGAACCAAGATTTTCAATTTATGTTTAAATTGCTACCCCATTTCATTTGTTTAAAATATTTTTCCAAAAATGAATTTAAGGTTGCCTTGTTTGTCAGTCTCACATAGAGAACTACAATATTTTATCATTTTCAAAAAGTATGGATACAGCAACAGTAAATAAGTGTTGAAAAGGGTCTGGTTCAGCAAGTACGTTATGGTAGAGAATTTTCATAAAAATATTTCAAATTGGATAACTCAATTTCCCATTAAGCTAGAATCTTCAATATGGAACCATAGTAAAACCTATGTAAACGCAGCGAGGATACTAAATTAAAGAAAAATAACATAATGAGCTTCGTGGATAACTACAAATTGGTTTTAAAACGCTTTTTTGTTGTTTTGTTTACAAAAACTATTTCGATTGGGTTGACTAAAACAAAACCATCCAAGCAATTAATGACAAAAATACCAGCCATATTTATAATTTGACAGGCACATTCCCTTTAATAATAATTAATTTTTTTCTGGAAAACTTTTGTAACTTTAAAAAACAAGAACCATTTTTTTAAAGAGGCTTGCAAATATTTTACAATTATGCTTGAGTTCGTTGTGAACGGTTAATCAATATGGAAAATAAACTTGAACATCAATCTAATTTTATTGTTTTATTTACTATATTGTAATTACTACACAAGGTGGTTCGCCAATTTATTCCAGTTTTTACAGGGGTTCACGAGGAAAACATTATTGTTAAACGCTGTTTTAACATATCACTGCAATAACTTTGGGTAAAGTAGGTAGCTTAAGTTTAGAATCTGGAGTAGCAGATCGCCTACTGGACTCACCCTGTATAATATTTACAGTCAAGTATGCGTGCCTACAAAGGTAAATTTACCTATACAATTAGCCTCATTACTATTTAAGTGAAGTGTATTAGCAATAAAATACATATAGAGTTTCTTTGAATTAAGGTTGCACTGAATTACTGGTGTAAAGTTACACACTCCTTTAATATGTGACATTATTACAACCTTCGTGCGAAAACGGTATATATCAGTCTAGCTGTTAAGAAAGACGTGGGAATAGTCAATGAATGAATTTGAATGTGTAACAATTTAAATTAAACAAGTTTCTTTTCATCGTCATTGCAGTCTAAAGACTATGTTATCTTGTCGGGGTAACCATGATTCCTTGTTTCCAGCAGCTCTTTCATTATAGCTTCCCCACTGTAGAGGAGCCTGAGCAGCCATGTTGTTTTTGACATCTGTAAAATACAATGTTGGGGATAAAAGCTTCGCTGCAGCTGTAATGCCTAGTTTATACAGGTAGTTCAAATTCCAGCCTCACCATTGGGATCCTGTAAACCGTAAGAGATAAGATGATGGATTAATTGAGGCAAAGTTGCGCGTTCCTATGGTGATCAACCATCTGAAAGAACATTTGCGGTATCATTTTTAGTTTTTTAAATATTAAAAAAAAAACGAAATTTGCAATTTTTATTTTTAGTGAATTTTCATTAAGAAAATTCACTAATAGAGAGGTATCGATGGTGATATTTTGGGAAAATTTCTTCAAATGAGCGCGAATTAGGGCCCCTGGAAGCCATTTCCATGGTCAGCTAATATATATATATATATATATATATATATATATATATATATATATATATATATATATATATATATATATATATATATATATATATATATATCCAACCGATAATTCGAAAAATACTTCACTGATTTGGACCATATTTGGGAATTACCCTGATTTTGTTAATGGCTTGGATGAGTTCGTTCATCAGATCTTAACGCAATTTTGATTTTTAGTGAATTTTCATTAAGAAAATTCACTAATAGAGAGGTATCGATGGTGATATTTTGGGAAAATTTCTTCAAATGAGCGCGAATTAGGGCCCCTGGAAGCCATTTCCATGGTCAGCTAATATATATATATATATATATATATATATATATATATATATATATATATATATATATATATATATCCAACCGATAATTCGAAAAATACTTCACTGTTTTGGACCATATTTGGGAATTACCCTCATTTTGTTAATGGCTTGGATGAGTTCGTTCATCAGATCTTAACGCTCAATTGTTCTTATCAAAAAAATAAAAAATATTTTTAAAATTCTTTAAGTGATTGAAACGAAAATTCACAAATTAAAAGAATATAGACAGACATGGTTCTGTACCAATATTCGAGTCTTTTTATCAAAGAAAAAGAATGTTATTTGAAATTAAAATTAAAATAATCCTCGACATCACTTCAAATTCTGTAATGCAATATATACAATGTTGCACAAAGACAGATGATGTTACCTCTACTGCTATGACATTAAAATAAATGGTCTATAAAAATCTAATCAATGGAAGCTACAAGTATTATTGCAACATGCCAGAACGTAGACATGGGCGCCATCTCGGTGCGGAACCAGGTAATATATTATTCCAACTGCTCTAGTTAGCACAAAATGTTACAGATGAACACATTTGTACAATCAACTAACAATTTTGTAGATGTCAGACCTGGCCTATTTCTTTTATAATACCGGGACAATGTTTGCTTTCAAAAGCGCTGAATTTTAGCATGCGACAATGTTCTCTGCAAGTATCAAAACTTGCTCAAAAAATGAAAACGATACTGATATATAAGTTATTAGATCCATCATTTTTCTTATCCATCTTTCGCAGGTTAGTTTTTTTAGTGAGTTTAGTAAATAGCACTTTCTGTATTTCTCATATGGTACGTTTCAAACAGGTACAGTCCCGCTTAAAATTAGACATACCTACGTTTGTTTAGCGTCCAACCCTATCGAGCTTAATTTAAAAGCTTCTTGCTTTCGGCGTCGACGGGATTTCAGTGTAGTCTTAGACAAAACCTAGATTCATACACTCGCGAATTGCGAAATAGTCGCGAAACGTATGCCTATTGGTTTATTCAAAATAATATCGTAAAACAGTTGTTTTTTAATTAGATTTTCTAATTTATTTTACTAATTTTTGTGTGCACACAGACACGATCTAAATGTCTTCTCTACTTTTAAGTTTGTGTAACCCCAAGGTTAACTAAGAGCCCTCCTTTATTATACTTACTTATCTTGTGCTTATATATGTAATATAAAAATAAAAAAGGAGTAAAACAGCAAGTGAATTTATTTACTTTAGTGCTGTATTCGATATTATCTGAAAAAGACATTATAGGCGACAATGTGGAATGTAATTTCGGTAAATTTGCAGTTTAATGCAAGGAGGGTTTTTAGATTTTTTCAGAAACATGCTGAGAACCCCCCTGGGATGCATAAGCCACAAGGAAAATTTGGTGCAAACAACCCCTAAGAAACTTAAGGGACCAAGAATTAATAGGGTTGCTGGACGGGGAGGAAATCTGAGCGCAAAATGATAAAAAAACATTTAGTGGGACTTTGAAAAGATGCGTTTTTCACATTTTGCACCAATACTTCCTTTAAACCCTGTCTGCCCCGAACAACACACATATTCTCCCAGGTCCAATAACTTTCTTGGGGGTTGCTCCCAAGAAATTTTTCTCGTGCTTTATGCTTTGACGGTGGTTTTATGCATGGACAAGGGGAAGAAGAACCCCCGTGTTTTTGGGCGAGGGGCAGAAACCCTCTTCGTACTGGGGGTTCTTCTTCTCCTTCTGCATGCATACAATCACCGTCAATGCAAGAAACACAGAAATCTTTTTATGTTCAGCTTTCTAGTGTATTTTTTGTTGAGTATATTTCCTGTTTAACAACTGTTTTGTTGATTTTATATCCAAATTACTGTATAAATATTTATGTTAGAGGTCATGTTTTTGCTTGCCCTTCTTTACCTTATTTTTTACTGTTCCTAATTAAATAAAGTAATGTTTTATAACTTTTAATATAAGGCTAAATCACTATGATATATTATTCTTATGAAAATTCACTACAATAACGTTTTTGCTGCGTCCCAAACATTTTTTTATCTTCAAGCGAGTACCGAAAGTGATAGACTTTTTTAACTATAACATTGTTAGGACGCTTTTTTATGGGCAATCTAAATCTGTCATAATATGTTCCAACATGTTCTTAATGCAAGAGTTGCAATACTTTGATTTTTCTTATGGGTGCCATATTGGATTTTTGCATTTTTAGAAAGCCTTTTTTTCTGATTACAATGATGTATCACACGATACGGTCTTATCTTACCTGCTATCAAAATTTGGAAAAAATCGTTTCTAGGAAGAGTGTTTTGGTTTTTACTCCGTTCGCTCGGGCAAAAACTCTCCACACTCGTCTGAAAAAGGCGCGTTCACCCCGTTTTCTATATGTTTCCATACTTTTACGCCGTAATATCGAAAAAAAATTCATAATTTCTGTCACCGATACATTTCCTCACGTATTGACGATGTGGAAGTAATAACCAATATTGATAACGATTTTCTTAATTCATAAGAACGAAATATAAATACATTAAACGCCTACCTGTTTGAGTACTAGATTTTCATCAACTTCGCTAGTTCTACTACCATACTCGTTTTTGATTTTTTTCAATTGAACCATATTTGTTAGATTACGATCTAGCCTATTAAAATAAGAATACTGTGGTTGCCGCCTTCCCGGATATTCATTTAAATAGTAATACTAGTTTCTATTATTTTGGTAATACATTTTTGTTATTTGTAAAACTCATGATTTTCAAATAAATGCCACAGAGACAATGTATACAAATGCTATAAACATCAAAGTTTGACTGAACTGTTAATATTTATATCAAACAAAGTTATTGCCGTCCCTTCCAAAACACTCTTCGCAGAAAATATTTTTTACAAATTTTGAGAGGTAAGATGTTATCGTATCGTGTGGGAGATAAATCATTGTAATCAGAAAAAAAACTTTTAAAAAATGCAGAAATACAAGATGGCGCCCTTGAGGAAACTCGGAGTTAAGTGTTGTAACTCCTGTATCAACAACGCCTTGGAAGATATGATGACAGATTAGACTGCTCATAAAAAAGTCTCCTAACAATGTCATAGTTAAAAAAGTGTAGTTCTTTCGGTATTCGCTTGAAAACAAAAAAAAACAAAAACTGGAAATGTTTTTTTTTCGAATAAATTAAAAACTCAAAAAGACACCTCACATTTTCTTTCAGATAATTGATCACCATAGAAACGCGAAGCTTTGCCCCAATTTAACCATTCTCTTATCTCTTACGGTTTACAAGATCCCAATGGTGAGGCTCGAATTTGAACTACCCTGCATAGTTTATAAATAAACAAATGACACCACATAAATCACACCCTCCAATTCAGAAGCCCTCAGCAGCTTGTGCGGGGGAGGTTACACAGAAAAGACAACGGACACGCACCCAACACACAGTGACAGAAACTGCCACCACCGGGAATCGAACACGGACACTCCGTGTAACAGCCAAACACTCGTTCCATGGCACCACGGAGGTGTGTATTAGTTACTTTAAAATATATTTCACCTTACGTTGGTCCAGTCCCCCGGAACACTAACTAGCCTTAATTTCCAGGATATATTTAAATCCTATCCCTACGGGACTCCATAACTAAGTCCCTGCTCGGGCGCCATCTATTTGTGATGTACTTTGGTTAAGCAGATATCCGACGGATATTGCCAATCCGCCCTTCGAGCGTGACCTTAAATATTATAACTTATATTTCCTCGGGCGCCATCTTTATTCCCTATATATATATATATATATATATATATATATATATATATATATATATATATATATATATATATATATATAGGACAAGGTTAGATCCCGTGAGGACTTCTGCTAATGCCCTCTTAGAACACCACAAGTTACTGTTTCATAACAGCCTTATCCTAGGGTAGCCAAGTGGAGAAAAACTATAGCCAGGGGCTAAAAGTTATTATTTACCGTAGAGTCCCCGGAAGTTAAGTAGGCTTTAATTACTTACTACCGGATAATGGCCGTTTTCCTATCTTACACAGATGGAAGCAGAAATATTATAAACAGGTAAATCATCAATTAAGATATACCTCCGCTAGTTACGATCAGTCACAGGCATCAGTGCATCTATCTAATAGCAGTGCAGTGAATCGCAACTAGTTTCATAAAAGCTTCTAATAATTAATAAATAGATTTATAAGCAAAAGGTTACATTTTTAAAAATCAATCAAATACGAAAACTAAGAATTCGCTACAAAACATGCGACTAAATGTAAGCTTTACCTCATGCCAGATAATGACATCTCTGATAAGACATTCCTTAAAAACGAAAAATACACAGTTATGTTAATATTTCAAAACACAATAATATTCGACTAAAAATAATTTACGCAGAATTATTTTTACCTTTAACAATAAATGGAATATTATGTTAGAATTAGCACAGCATTAGTCAAGCACACGAAATAAACGGCAAGCGAAAAGCTACATACACATGCATCACATTAGTAGCTATACGACAGTGGAAATACACCACTCAGGCCCAGGGTCAGTATTTCCCGTGGAGCCTATTTACAACTTTTTGCGATTTCTCCCCAATCTAACAGTTACATACCATTCAGGGTAGCCATATCCCCAGCAGTCCGACGTCCGTCCCTTCTACTGGTTATATACCACCCTGTATAGCACTCGTTGTTAGATTCGACGTTTGTAGCAGCTGTCTATTAACGTTCCCCTTTTGTTTCCCGGTCCAGCGGTCATGTACCATTCAGGATAGTTACATTATCGGCAGTCCGACGTCCGTCCCTTCTGCCAATCATGCGCCACCCTGTATAGCACAGATTGCTAGACGCCATAATATCCGTTGCAAAACTATCAACAGCGCTTTCCTGTAACTAAACAACCCTTAAATGGGTGAGACGTAAACAACTTTACACTTTTGCCAACGAAACACACGGTAAAATATGTTCCCCTGTCCAGTGGTTACGTACTATTCAGGCTAGGTACATTATCGGCTGTCCGACGTCCGTCTCTTCTACCAATCATGTGCCACCCCGTATAGCACAGGCTGCTAGACTCCCTAATATACAATAGAAAAATTCTACACAGTACTTTACGTCCTCAAATAACCCATAAATGGGAAAAAGGTGACCATATTGTTTATTGTGACATACTTTCGTAGCCTGGCCGTTTAAAACTTAATTTTGAGATTTTGTTTGCAATGGCAACGGAACTCTAATTTTGTTCTGACCTTCTCTAACATTATAGGCATCCATTTAGAGGTAATTTCAGGTTATATCGTAGATTATTTATTTTTTATTTAGTTATAACTTAAGATTTGCTAAATGAATTAAGTTCAAATTTGGTAGGTAGGACCACTTGTATAATGCGTACGCGTTTGTAAAGTTTTGGTTCAATATTTCTAGTAATTAAAAATATATTGCGTTTTCAAGCAGTTTTTTTGAATTTTTTTTCTAAAAGTATTTGATTGTCAAAACTGTCTAACGAACTCATCTAAGATATTAACTAAGTGAAGGGAATTGCCAAATTTGGTTTTGATTGGTGAAGTACTCAGCATAAAAAATAAGACTATTTTTTCGTATAAACATAGGTCTGCAAATACTTAGTTTTTTAAATACAGCGTGTTAAAGTTATTTGTTTTTGTCAGTTTTTCACGAATAATTCCGAGTTAAAATAAAATTTTGACGTAAAAATTGGCATGTGGGGGTTTTCGAGAGCAAGATTGTCAGAGGGCACCACCTGTAAGAGATGGCTTGCATTCAATTGGCTATAATTTTTTGACACCCTATAATATCGACCTACCGTATAGCTACATGGCAGCCCTTACCAATTGTAAGCAAAAAATGTATATTTGATCCAAATCTCTCAGACACACCATGTTCGAGATATTTCACTTTTTGTATGTCGATGTCGCTCAAAAATTAATTTTTCTCAAGTAATTAATTGTATTGTCATTGTCTGTAAATTTTAACAACAAATAAAAAAGTTTATAACATTTTATGATACCTGACTACAATAAATGTTCAAAATGGCCACCCTCCACTTCAATACACTTTCGTATTCTGCGGAGCATACAACGTCGTACTCTGTGAAATATTTCTGGTGTATTTCTAATTTGTTCGCATCCAAGTACAATTATTTGGTGCAGATCATCAACATTTTCAACATTTGCTTCATAGACAATACTTTTGAGATGCCCCCATAAATAAAAGTCCATAGGATTTTGATCAGGGGATCGAGCCGGCCATGGCTGAGATCCACCGCGTCCGATCCATCTGAGTCCAAAAGTATTGCTTAGGTAATTTCTGACATTTAGGGCGAAATGTGGAGGGGGGGGGCTCGTCATGCATAAACCACAGGTTATGCCTTATGTCAAGAGGTACATTTTCTATTAACCCATTTAGTTGGTTTTGCAGGAATTCAAGATAAGTTGTAGCATTAAGTCTGTGAGTTAAAAAAAAAGTCCTATCAAATTACACCCTACAATTCCAGCCCATACATTTAAGGAAAATTGCTGTTGATGATGCCTTTCAAAAACTGCGTGGGGATTTTCGTCGGCCCAAATAGGGCTATTACGAAAATTGACGATCCCGTCGCGCTTAAATTCAGACTCGTCAGTGAACAATACACAATTCAACAAGTTCTCTATATTATTATCTTGAAGAATCCATTCGCAAAATTGTAGGCGAGGTATAAAATTTCTTTCAGGCGATAGTGCCTGAACACGTTGGATGTGATATGGACGCAATTGTTGCTCGTGAAGAACTCGCCATATCGTGGCATTGGATGCTCCCAGATGATTGGCCATTTCCCTAGTACTTATTTTTGGATTTTGTACAATTTCATCCAAAACAGCCTCTTCAAAATCAGGATTTCGTGCATTTCGTGGTCTGCCTCGATCAGCAGTAACTTTATTTACCTGTTATATATATATATATATATATATATATATATATATATATATATATATATATATATATATATATATTCGAAAGAGACAGATGTAATGTAAGAATGTACCTGTTTCTCACAGACGAATGTCAATCCGTTGAAACACCCTTCTGTCTGGAATTCTCCGATTCGGGAGGGCTCTTCATACAGTCGTTTCTCCTCATAACAGTTTCCAAAAGCCCGTGAATACATAACATGCATGTCTGTTAGTTCATTGTTGGTAAAGACATCCATATTTAATTAGAAAAATTACGGACAATATAATTAATTACTTGAAAATAGTGAGTAGTCTCAAACGTAAAAGTCAAATGTAGTATATGTCACGACGAAAACGCAAAAGTCAAGTCCCGTAACGATGGAAACCACTTTGTTAAATGGTTTGTTCGAAGTTTGTTATCATGGCTTTTTATTTTATCTTCATGATTGTGTCTTGTCAGTTCTTTTTTCTGGAAGATGGTGTGTCTGAGAGATTTGGATCAAATATACATTTTTTGCTTACAATTGATAAGGGCTATATGGTAGGTCGATATTATTAGGTGTCAAAAAATTATAGCCACTTGAATGCAAGCCATGTCTTACAGGTGGCGCCCTCTGCCAGCAGTGTTATTAACAATAACATATTTAAATTTATTGCCCTCGAAAACACCCACATGCCAATTTTCACGTCAAAATTTTAATTTGACTCGGACTTATCGTGAAAAACGGGCAAAAACAAATAATTTTAACACGCTGTATTTAAAAAACTAAGCATTTGCGGACCCATCTTTGTATGAAAAAATAGTCTTATTTTTTAGTGCTGAATGTGCACCTGTAACATAGCGCATCATTTTTGAAACAGCCTGTATATAAACACAGATCTCCCCATTAGTGAATTTTTCGTTTTACGAAAAATTCGCTAAAAGTTATAAGCTTTTTAGTTTTTATTCTTAAAACGTCAAAAAAGTCGCGATTCCAAACGTCAAAATTGACATGTTCTAGATAGAGAATCTACATGAATGGCTATGCAGCAGAAATGTCGTAAGAAGTTAAAAAGCCGCAATCTTCATTGTTCTTTATTTTATTAAATTATTTGCAGAAAATTAATTTAAAATAGATCCTTTATGTGATGCTTTGGTAGCAGTTTCAGTTATTTATTTAATTTTAAGGAATCAGATTACGCTTATTATTTAGCGTTTTTTTTTCAATTTGCCAAATTGGAAGTTTTTTATGGAGAAACGGTGATGGTAAGTAGTTTCTCCTTTCTATGGATTTCTGTAAGGTGAATTTTTTATAGTTTGCATTTTTAGCTTCGTTGTAGCAGGCTTACCTTGTACAGAACCTCAAATTTACTTTAGGTCTCTTAACTGTATTGTGGAGTTAAGATCACAGCATTTATCTGATGGTTAATGCATAAAGGGGTTTCTCTAAGCATGCTACTGCATTATTTTTTTTTCAAAAAACGAACAATACGCTAATTTGCTAATTTACCTATAAATGTTATTAATATAAAAAAAATGGAAACAACGCTCGTGCCTCGAATGAAGTTCTCTTCGTCATTTTAACTTTAAATGAAATTTCTTTCTCCCGTTTCGCACCCGTTCAACACATTGGGCAGAGAAAATATAGGAATTTACTTAAAATTTTCATTTATAATTGAAGGAAAATAAAATTTTTCTAGGTATGCACACAAAATAGAATAATTTATAGATTCTAAAACCTATTGTGACTGTATAATGAAACAATGTTAAATGAGACGAAAACCATTTCAAGTTAAGGGATCGAAAAATGTTTAAACAGTACAATAAGCTTTAGTACTCCAAAAAAAAAAAAAACGAAGATTCTTATAAGGCGTAATGGAGTAGTACATAATAGTCCACGACAACAGTACATGTCATATTCAACTGACAAATTATTTTGATAAATGTCAGATCTACTTTTAAAGTGACATGTAAATAAGTATTTTGTTTTCTGACATTTGTAATACAAATGTAGGCATGCTCTTCTTCTTACATTCATTTTTATTTTTGGCCATCAGAATTTTACTCATACAGTTGGAAACAATTTTAGTGACTTTTGAATTTTGAAAATATTTATTCAAATGAGCGCGAACTAGGCCCCATAGAACCCATATCCGGGTTAGTTTCAGTTTTTATCTGTTTTCATATATACAGGGTGACGCGTTTCTAGGGTAAAGCACAACATATCCATTATTATACAAGATATGAGAAAAATTTTTATATGTTATTTTTCGATGTCTTGAGCTGCATCTTAGAAAATTATTTTTACAATCACAGGTGGCCCATAAGTCGCTGGTGATGCAATTTTTTTTCCTAATCGAACCAGCCTTATATTATTGCAATTTTTTGCATTTTCCATCGAAAGATAATGCATGTTTGTAAGAAAATAAATTCAGGACTCAGCAAGTGCGTTATGGTAGCGATTTTTCATTAAATGTTTCTTTCCTTAGCTTAATTTACTATTAACCTAAGGTTCGTTGGCCAGGAAACCAGTTTTTTTGGGCACATTTTAAGTTTATTTTCGGAAGATTTTTGTATATTGTCAAACAATAAAGTTATTTTGATAAAATATGGTACATTGTTTCTCCTATATACGTTATACTGGTAACCAAATTTGATGCAAGCTTTCTTTAAAAAAATATATTTCCTAATAAAAACATTTTAATGAAAATTCACTATCATAACGCCCTTGCTGCGTCACGAACCTTTTTAGGTTTCTGTCAAGAACCTTTTCGTGGATAATTATATCTTGGCAGGTGTAGTTTTTGTGTAAATTGCTTAAGCAATAGGTTCGGTGGCCAGGAAAATCGAACAGGTTTTTTCTGAGAATTGTTTGGTTGATTTTCGAAAAATGTTTATAATTTTTCAAACAATAATCTTATTTCTACGAAATACAGAACATGGTTTCCAGCATAAAGGTTTTATATAATATCTATCAAATTTAACGTCATTTATTAAAAACAGACATATCTGAAATTAAAAATATTTTATGGAAATCCGCTACCATAATGTGCTTGCTGCGTCTAGATTTTTTACATTAAAAGTTGAAAACCTTTCTTATATCTATTTTATTGTACACATGTATTCGGTGAACGTATTTCTCACTTGCGAATGGAAGAAGTCATATTTAAGCTGAGAGCTTTTTTAGGTGTATCCTTAATTATTTATGCAAGCAAGGAAAATTTCTCACAAAAAATAGTAATAATTTATATGGAATTGCGAGGTCACAAGGTTGTATCCAAGAAACATATAATCGCTATTGATAAAACAGTTTTATTGCGTAGCTATATCAAATCTAGAAATCAGATTATCCTGATACTAAGGACACTCCGCTAACTCTTCCGTGATATAATGTCATTCGTTGCCTCTAATGGTGCGTTCACTGTGGTGAACACATCAAATATGTGGCCCATAAAAAATGATCACCGAAGAAATTTAGGATAATATAATAGTTATTTATGTACCAAGGGTATAAATAATAAATAGATGTTTATGTTCCGAGAGCGACGATTTTACAAATCCGAGGGTTTGTAAGTCGATCGAGGACATACACCTCTATTTATACCAGCGGTGCATACAAACTTTTATGTCATACTAGTCATACCCAAACAGTGAAACATGAATCACCGTTTGCTAAAGGCAACCTAACTATCACCGGATCTTTTCAGAACTGCCAATTTTATGTAAATTCGACTAAATAATGTTATATTTACATATTGCGTTTATTTCATTATTTGTAATTTCATTAATAAAGGTTATTAATTACATACAGACTTGGAGACTACTTCTCTGGCTTCACTGTTGGGTTTCGTTTCTGTAAATGAAGGGCGTAGCCAGCGCGTAAGCTAACTGTAGCAAGAGCCCCTTATGAATTCATGAATTTATAATCGGGTTCCCCAAAGCCGTAAATTCTTTCACTTGCAGCCTCTATATTTTATTTGCTGAACCTATTTACTTACTTTAAGATTGATTAGTCAATGGACGCATTTTGACAGCGATAGAAAAAAATGAACGATATACTATTTAAAACATTGAAAACATTCATTCTAATTACATACAGACTTGGAGACTACTTCTCTGGCTTCACTGTTGGTTTTCGTTTTTGTAACTGGAGCAAGTGGCCCTTATGAATTCTAGACGTTCTAGGATGTTCTTCAACGTTTCTGTGACTAGTTTCCCTGCTTGACAGCATTATCAGACAGATAAAAATTGAATTAGTACTAAATCATGACAACTACAAATAAAGATCTGTTACTATGTTATAATATGATGTTTTGATCAAAAAATTAATCAAATTGAAAATAAAATGAAACACAGATGACAGATGAGGCTTCCAAAATGTCTACGTGATGTATGTCAATATTTGCTAGTTGCTTTTTGACTTCTAAAGCTTCAAAAAAGGCTGGTTTACGTTTGTCATTACAAAAATGTTGTGGTTGTATGCGGTTATTTACATGCTCGGTATCAATAATATGTTTTGCAAATGTAGATTTGTCAGCGTGGTTATTTCTAAATGCAGAAATATGTTCTTTGTATCGGGTGTTAAAATTTCTAAAAGTTTGACCTATGTAGATTGCGTTACAATGTGTACAAGCTAATTTATAAACTCCAGCTTTTGTCAGGAAACAATATTTTTAATACAAATTAGCGAATAATTTAATTTATCCAAATATTAGAGACAAAAAAACAACAGATACTTTTCGATAACAAGAATATATTTCAGCATTTATAAATAACCACGCTGACAAATCTACATTTGCAAAACATATTATTGATACTAGTTCTATTTTATGTTAAATATTGACATACATCACGTAGACATTTTGAAAGCTTTATCTGTGTTTTATTTTATTTTCAATTTGATGAATTTTCTGATCAAAACATCATATCATAACATAGCAACATATCTTTATTTGTAGTTGTCATGATTTCGTACTAATTCAATTTTTATCTGTCTGTGAATGCTGTCAAGCAGCGAAACAAGTCACAGAAACGTTGAAGAACATCCTAGAACATCTAGAATTCATAAGGGCCTCTTGCTCCAGTTAGCTTACGGGCTGGCTACGCCCTTCACATACAGAAACAAAACCCAACAGTGAAGCCAGAGAAGTAGTCTCCAAGTCTGTATGTAGTATGGACCAGTTTCACCAAGTAAGGGCAACAACAATCAATGAAAGGTTATTAAATAAGTTAAACAAAGATTATTTGTCTTTATCCCTGCGCGGGCCATAAAGTGAACTTTAGGCTCGTACGGGCATAAAGTACACGATTGCGTAGCTGGTAACTAAGCAATAAAAACACAATAATGAACTAGTATGACATAATAGTTATTTATGTACCAAGGGTATAAATAGATCTTTATGCCCGAGAGCGATGATTTTACAAATTTGTGAACCTCCGGCCCGAGGGTTTGTAAATCGCTCGAGGGCCTACACCTCTATTTATACCAGCGGTGCATACAAAATGTTATGTCATACGACTCATACCCAAACAATGAAACATGAATCACCGTTTGCTGAAGGCAACCTAACTATCACCGGTTCTTTTCAGAACTGTCAATTTTATGTTAATTCGACTAAATAATGTTAATTAAATATTTACATATTACCTTTATGCCATTATCTGTAATTCCATTAATAAAGATTATTAAAGAAGTGAAACAAAAATTATTTGTTTTTATGTGCTCGTGGGCCATAAAGTGTACGTTTTGCCCGCGCGGGCCATAAAGTACACTTTATGGCCCGTGGGCATAAAGTACACCATTATGTAGTTGGTAACTAAGCAATAAAAACACAATAATGAACTAGTATGACATAAACGTCTTTTTTACAGTGTGACACACACTTATGGAATAAAATTCATTATTCAGCAAAAAATAGTTTTTGTGGAAAACACTGAGACACGAGAAGTTTAATTTATCGAACATTATCTTATAATCATAGTTAAAAAAATAAACTCCCACCATTTAACCCCCACAATTTTTTTAAAATAGCAACCCTACATTTTTTCATCACAATTGGATGGATCACATTTGTCTGAATGCGGAGATACCCCATATGTATGGTCTAATCTTACAGTTTTCAATACAGGGTGGAAACTTAATACTGCAATATTAAAACTAAACAGTTTACCCTGAAATTCAAATTTCGAATATAAACTTAATAAAAAACGCCCCTTTCTTATAATAAATGTTCAAAATGTTCTCTATTCACTTGCATACAACGAAATAATCTGCTCTGGAATTCTTCACGGACTCTTATCTTAAATTTCTTATCGTGTCTTTTATCTACAACGTATTTGGTATCATTAATCATTTCTTATTAACTACCAATTTTTGCAGTGTGAAAGGTAAATTTAACAGTTCTGTCCTATTTTGTGGTGTATTATGTTGAATGCACGGTCTCCTAATAAGTTAGGCGTAATTTTATTCCGATAATTTCAATTAATTTTTGGTCTAATAATGGGATACTTAACTGAAACTCTGCGAACAGAAATATTAATGATGATTGGGTATGGTGATATGTGTAGAACACAGGCACAAGTTGTCAACCTATTTAATGAAAAACATCCAGATTTTTCCCCACTAACCCAGGGAACTATGCCTAAGATACATTCACAGTTTCGTGACACGGTAAACCACTGCATAGGTTGCCACTGCCAAGTTTGTTGAAGAAGATGTAAAACTCAATAATTTATTGGATTTTCAAGAAGAACCAACAACTTCTACCCGTCAAGTTGCACGCAAAATAATGTTAGTCAATCAACAGTTTTAAGGTGTCTCAAAACCGAAAAAAATGCATCACTATAAACTACAACACGTTCAAGAGTTGATTGACGGTAATTCTGATAGAAGACTGCAATTCTGTGAACAACTGTTGGACATGTTACATAGAAATGTTATTTCTTCTGCTGACGTTCTGTTTTCCGATGAAGCAACATGTCTTTTGAATGGCGGTGTAAACAGGCAAAATTGCAGATACTTGGCTGCCGAAAACCCCCACTGGGTGCGACAAACACACACTCAACGTCCTCAGAAGTTGAACGTTTGGACTGGTATCATCATGATCACGTAGTTGGACCTGTTTTTATAGAAAATCTAAACGGTCCAAGATATTTAGGAATGCTAAGAGAACAGGTTGTACCAATGTTAGCAGAATTGTATCCAAATGTAATGGAACCTAATATTCCCCACGAAAGGATATGGTTTCAACAAGACGGTGCTCCGCCCCACTTTGCTCTTCAAGTACGGGAGTATTTACACGAAGTATTTCCACAAAGATGGATTGAATAAAGAGGTTTCGTAGAATGACCTGATAGATCACCAGATCTTACACCTCTTGATTTCTTTTTATGGGGATACCTTAAAAACAGAGTATATAAAACGCAACCTGCTGATTTAGATGATTTGAAAATGTAAATAACAACAGAAATTAGGAACGTAACGCCTGACGTGTTGAATGGAGTTAGGGAAGAATTCCAGAGCAAATTATTTCATTGTGTGCAAGTGAATGGAGAACATTTTGAATATTTATTATAAGAGACGGATATCTTTATTAAGTTTATTTTCGAAATTTGAATTTCGGGGTAAACTGTTTAGTTTTAATATTCCGGTATTAAATTTCCACCTGTATTGAAAACTGTAATATTAGACCATACATATGGGGTATCTCCGCATTCAGAAAAATGTGATCCATCAAACTGTGATGAAAAAATAGAGGGTTGCTATTTAAAAAAATTGGATAAAATGATGGGAGTTATTTTAACTATGGTTATAAGATCATGTTCGACAAATTAAGCTTCACGTATCTCAGCGTTTTCCATATAAACTATTTTTTGCTGAATAATGAATTTTATTCCGTAAGTGTGTTTCACACTGTATATCGGTTGCCATAATTTGTTAGAGTGTAGTCCGGGCGGTTCAGCAGTTCTGGAGATAAATCGCGGCGATGGTAAGCGTGAGCCGCGACAAAAGGTTTTCTTTTCTTTTTTGGTATTTCAATTCAAATATTAGTTGTATAAGTTTGGAAAACTAAGAACTAAACTACTAAATAGTACACAGGAGAGGTGGGGTAGGTGCATATTAGTAATAAAAAAACTCAAAATCAAGATAAGATGTTATTCTCTGAATTTAAAACATAAAATTATGTACTTATTATTATATCAATAATAAATGGCTACCGGCTTGGTCCTTATCGATCCCCAGCTTCATCTTCACATCTTAGTTTGGCTCTTTCTGATTAAGAGTACCATTCGTAGTTTTCAGACGCAAGGGCTTTCTTTAATAAAACTTTATTTTTTATTTTATTATAAAACCTTAAGCAGTTTTTATTGCTGTTATTTTTTATACTCAACAGTCCTACCACTACGATCCGCCCTACAAGAACTCCGCAACAATCGTTGGGAGGAGCGCCTGCAAACCCTGTCTACCCAAGACAATTCCATCTGGTAAATGGCTAAAGCCCTTCGCTCCCAAAAACTTCCGATATCCCCACTTCACGGCCGTAACGGTGTCGTATACACGGATGCGGAGAAAGCTACTGCATTCGCAGATCATCTGGAGTTACAATTCAGCCCGAATTATAACAACGTTGATCTGTCGCATGTAGCAAGAACGCACCGCTACGTCATGAGTGCGCTTCGCGCCACCCCAGACACAACTATTGAGCCCACAACTTTCGAAGAAGTTTCCCAAGTAATCAAATCATTAAAAAATAGGAAAGCTCCGGGATACGATGGAATCTCCAACGTAGCCCTGAAAAACCTCCCCAGCAAAGCCGTGGTATTCCTAGTTACGATTTTGAACGACATTCTGCGATTTCAACATTTTCCTTCCATGTGGAAACTTGTCGACAATATCAACATCCCGAAATCCAGCAAAGATCCGCTGTTCCCTCAGAACTACAGGCCCATTAGCCTACTACCAGTCATCGGCAAAATCGCCGAAAAACTGATTCAGAAAAGGCTAGCTTCATTCACCTCAGAAAATCATATTTTCCCGGATGAGCAATTCGGTTTCAGACATCAGCACTCCACCACAGACCAAGTCAATGTGTGAAATATTTCCGACGGAGGTATGGACTAAGGTCCGGTACTCCCAGGGAGGGCCTTTTAGTGAGTACAGTCTCACAGTACCTCGATATCCCACGGCACCTATGGGGCCGTGAATGGGGTCTGCATGAGCATTTCCCCCTCCTGTACCCAAAAAAAGTCCTGCCACTACCGGGACCCGCATACGATCTCGATCTGGTGTCCACAAATGTTTCACGAGAGAAAAACTTCTCTCTACTGTTGCTGAGGCTCCGGGATGCATAAAACAAAATCCACAATCTTTTGTAAATTTTCCAAATTGAGGCAACTGGTTCGGGCCTATTTCAATAACTCTTAGCCATTTATCTGTGCAATACAACGTCTGCAGTGCGCGCGAATATTATAAAAAATCCGGATGCAATTACGAGTCCGGATATGGTTACCAGATCCGGACAATCCAGACTAAATCCGATCTATTTATCTAACAAAAAAGTCATAAAGTAAATCACCAAAATAAAGTCGGGACGCAGTAAGTGCGTTATGATAATGCAAATTTTCATTGAAATCTTTCAATTTTCAATAACACAATTTTCCGTTGGATGAGAAATATTAATCTTGGTACATAGTTGCCTCTATGAAGGAAACCTCGGATTTTCATTTAACCCTTCGGAGGTTGCACGTCATTTCCTGACAACAAAGCCCCCGTGCAGATTACGAGTCCACTACCAGAACTGCCAAGAAAAGATATATTTGTCACATCACTAGCAAAATTAAGTACCAGAAAGTGTGTTAGGAATAATATTTTATTAAGCACAAAACATAAGTTAAACACATTTTGTGAGAGAAAAATAAAATAATTTATAAACTTAGCTACTTCGCTATTGTTCGCTTTGGTCTTCTAAAACTGAACCATCAGGACACATATTCAAAGAATGTTTAAAACATAGGAATTCTTGACATTTTACACAAGAAAATCGTGTTGGTCTGTTCTTCTTCCGATGGCAGTAGGCACAACGGTCACGTTGACCAGCTGCAACGTGGCGCAATTGAAGTGTTTCTAGTCCTAAAATTCCTAAAATTCTAGGTATGTATTGGCGGAAACCACTCTTTCCGCGACTTAACTTCACGGTTAAGACGTTTGAATTTTTAAAACAATTTATTTAATACTTTTGAACAATCAATAATTAATTACTTAGTTACAAAAATGAATAATATATAATACTAAAAATAAGACGATCAACCTACATGTGATCTATAGTCTCAGCACTCGGTGTGCGAAGGACTAACTCGGAACAAGAATGAACGGTTCTCCCACTGTGATTAGCCTCTTTATAGTCTTTCCTCCAGGCGTGGCACTATTGTCTCGGGATCACAAGGAATCTGCTGATGTTGATTCTCACAGTGATATTCCGTTCTACTTGCACTTTGGACCTGCAAGTTCTTGGCTCCGTTCAGACGGCGGCTGACTCAGCGGTTCTTACCGTGGGAAGGCGACATTGTATTATAATGGGCCATTGTTTGGGCTCCATTTATCTCCTCCCCTTTTTGAAGACGAAGCTATGGTTCGTTCCGGATTTTCAACGGAAATCCGGACTCGGTGGTTCCTGTTTTTGTTCCTTTATCTTCCTTGCGGTTTCTTCGTTTCTTCAACCCCATTCGGACGGCTATCGTTGTGATGGTTATTAAGACAGCTATGTACAGTAATATTGTCCATATACTCAGGTGATGGATTGGTATTGTTATAGGTCCTTGTATATTTTGTTTAATTTTTTGAAGTTGGTGTTGGATTTGATTGATGTTGTGTAGCTGTACGTTTTCTAATGATATTTCGGGTACTGGTCCTGGATTTGGTTGATCTTCTTGAATGGGGGTTTCTAGTGTAGGCAGGTTGAATAGTTGTTGTGTTTCTGCTGTTGCTGGGCCGGTCTTGTAATTTTTGTTGCCTATAGTTAATTGGCAATTTGGTTGCATGTTGATTAATTTTGTACCCTTGATGATGTTGGTCCACTCCTGTTCCTTGCAAGTTATTCTGGCGTTAGTTTCTTCGGGTGCTATAACTATATACTGACTGGTTCCATATCTCGAAACTGTGGTTCTATTAATTTTGATTACTTCTTGATTACAATTGTTAATAGGTTTTTGAAATTTTATTAGCTTTATTTCACATGGGTTTTGATCATTCATGGTTGTTGGATTGTCGTCTTTGCAAAAATATATTTGGTTCTTTAAATTTTGACATTCTTCATTACGATAGGCATATTGTTTACTGCTTAGGATAAGGTATTTGGTTCTAGGAAGTATCATGGTAAAAAGGTGTGTCTTTATAGGGACAGGTAATGTATATAATTGATAATAATCATATGCTGATTCATCTACCAGAGGTATTTCTATTTGAAATATAATTTTGAAATTGTTTTGGACGGCTTTTATTTTAAAGACTTTTTCGTATAGATTTAGATCAGTGGTTGTTATTACTTTAGCATTAGTTGCATAATTTTGGATTTTATTGATTTCTTTTATTATAAATGTTGGTTTTAGTATGGATGTGTGAAAGATTTCTAATTTTGCAAAAGTGATGGCATTTTCTGTTGTTAATGCTATTTCTTGAATATTGTGTAATAATTGTTATTATTATTATTATTATTATTATTATTATTGTTATTATTTATCCTATTTACTATCGTGCCTTGGTTATGACTCAATCCTACTATCTTTCTATTAAAGTCGAGATTGCCTCGAGTCTGATCGAATTTTTGGACCTAAAAGTTCATGAATTTTATTTTGGTCTGTCGTTAAGACTTCTAATGCTTGCTGAATGCGTTCCTCATTCTGTAAATCGAGATTCCCTGTATTGATTTAAACATAGAACCTAGTCGGTTTATTATTTTATGTTTTTGTTGTTTATTTAAAAGTGTGCCCTGTTTGGAAAAAAATCCCATAAAATGTATTATCCCTGCTTTCTGTAGTAAAATTCACTTATCATGAAATTTTGCTATGCAGAATTGTAATTTGTTATTGTTAACTACTGGTGGATATTTACTAGCTCTTATTTAATGTATTGGGAGTTTATTCCTAAATGATTGATTCGTTACCTTACCTTATTTCTAGCTGATTATATAATTTATTAATACTAGGATTACTTGAAACGGTCTTATAATTACACTAATCGTTACGTGCGTTAATTCATTTAAGAATTAAGCTTGCTATTTAAATTGTCTGTGTCAGTCTGTCCACTTCCGGTTTATGTATGTACGGGTATCTATATAATTTAGAATGGACAGGTATGTCGTCTGTTGTCCTTATTCTATGTTTTATCGCATTTGTGTGCGTCAATGGTTCGTTTTTATTTAAAAATATGTCCTGATATTCTGATAATAAACTAAATAACAATTGTTTTTCCTCGTCATTTAATTCTCTTGGATCTATTTGTTCCATTAAGACATTCTCATTATTAATCCGTTTTTGATTACGCCCCGTATCGTAAGTGTTTAAATTATTACTATGAGTTGTACTCGAATTATTATTTTGTATAACTACTGTTGCAACGGACTTCTCCTGTGGCTATATCTGGTTTCCGATGCATATTGTTTATTTAATTTGCTGAATGGCCTATCTCTTACATTATAAGCTTGGTTATTATTTAGTACGTGATTAATTGTCTCAAGTTCTTCATTACGTATGAAATACTGCTGGGTTATTATATTGTTTAAATTTAAATGAGTCTCGGGTAGCCCCTACGCTGCCTGGTAATTCTTTCTTATCTTTGTTGTACCTCGATTTTGTTGTTAATATAATGTTTATTTGGAAAAGTCTGGTGTTATAACACAGGTGAATGCATTAAAATGTCTTTACATGTATTAAAGGCACCAATGTAGTTCCTGTCGTTAATGTTTGCTCATAAGTTTACTTTAAGCCTTTTGTTAGTGGCTTTACGACTGCCTCGTCTGTTTATGATCAGATATACCGTATGGTCTTAATTATATGGATTTCTTATTTTTTTTTTCTTGAATGGTCGATAATGGTCGATAATTGTGCTGTGAAAATCCTTTAAAGTGTCTTACGGTCGTTTTGTTACTAGTGTTTTCTTAATAGACTTGCGAAGAAGCTTAGACATGATTTTGTCTAACATTTTGATATGAATATTTATAATACATTTTTTTTTCATTGTTATTAATGTTATTATATTTTTAGATGGTTAATCTATTACGTATATTTCATACATCTATAAAATTTGGGTGATTCTACGTTATTAAAGTTTTTGTTGATAGCCGAACTTACCAGTTCGTAATCTTGTCCCTTTACAAAAAAAAAATGCAATAATATTTCCTTTGTGGTAACCAATATTCTTTCCTAAAAGTCTCTATTTGATCTGGTTTATTTAAATTAAAATTTGCACATATATAATTCCTTTTGTCCCGTCTGACTGATTGGTTTGTCAGTATTTTTTTTAACTATCTGATTTTAAATCTGTGTGCCATACCCAGTGGTCCATCGGTGAATTATCTTTCTAAAATGTTTTCTAATTACGTAATGAATGGTTTCATTATTGATTCTACTTTTGACAAGGTGATAACGATAAGATTTATTACATACGCCTATATGTCCTTTTTCTTTACGACAATATTAATCATCAGCTTAGTTATTCAATTTAAAATTTGTTGAATGCGGTCCTGAATATAATTTTTATTTAATGTTTATCTACTAGTATATTTTAGGTATTTGTTACAGTAAGTGTGTTTTTTCGTCATCTTAGTCGCCTGTATATATTTGTCATGAATGTAACGGTGTCTGCTTAGTGTCGCTTTATTTGTTTGTAGTCTTTAGGTAATTGTCAAGTCATGTATGTGATGTATCCGATTTTCCCGTTTTACCTCACTTAGGTAATATAAGTTGATTGCTTATTCAGTTTATTTAATTTAAATACATTGTAATCTTTTTTGTTACAATATTCACAGGTTTTAATATAATTTTCAATTTTCTGTCTCATCTGGGGAAAAGCGAATTTGTTTAGCATCTGTTCACAAGTTTCATTAAATGAGCGATGTCGGCGTTTAGTTTCATGAGCAAGCATAATTTGTAGCCTAATATCTGATGCCGATTGTAATTTTTCCAATATGGGTAGTTTTGTTTTAGAATTATTAGTCATATTGGACTTTTGGATTTTTATGGGGTTTGTTTCAGTGCTATTTTTATTTATGGTAAAAATTTGTTTATTATTAATATTAGAGTTTTCTGCTTTAGGTTTTGTTTCGCTTATTACCTGTCTTTCCGTTTCTAGCCCCGTATTTCCCGTATTATCATGTTGACCTAAAGGTTCATCTTCATCTGGTTTTCTTACTACTAATTTATTTCTACCTAGTGCTCTATCCGGCTGCTTAATTAATTTAGTACTAGATTTTAATTCATTTTTACTTTGTGTTTGGACGTCGTATATATTGTATAACCTATTAAGATCAGTTTCCTCGTTACAATGTTCGTTTGTAATGGGAACTTCATTTAAACTGCTCTGTGGACTTTTGTTTGATCTCCTTATTATATTACCACTAGTGAGCCAGGAATTCACATAATTCATAATACTGTCATTGTTCTGTTGCACGTTCGGCTTGGATTTTGACTCATCAGCTAAATCCATCGACTGCCTATGCTTCATGTCGCTTGCGTCCTTATTCAAGTTCAAGTTTAATTTAATTCTATGGTCATTCATTCCTTTCTTACAATTATAACTACTATCACTGCCCTCGTTAATTAAATTCTTTGTTGGCATATCTATATCGTTAATATGTACTACCGGTTGTCCGTATACGTGTCTGCTATCTGAAAATTTTGTTGTTGACTATCGTATTCGTCTGCTGGCGAATTTTCGTAATTTAATTCTTCGTTGACGTAATTCAAATCGTAATTTGTTTCATTTATGTGATTATCATTAAATTCTATGTTATTTAATTGAGCTGCTCTACTTGGCTGCGTTCGTGACAGTCTAGTATTAGAACTATCTACTTCCATTGGTTCGTGATAGTTTCTGTTAGCATTATGATTTACATTGGGTCGACCCGGTTGATTATTGAAGTTAGGTCTCCTAAATTGACTCGAAAAATTTTGCCTTGGTACAAAGTGTTGATTTTGTCTAGGCTGGGAATTTGTGTGATTGTTTTGATTATTATGTTGTTGAAATGGTCTAAAGTTATTTTGGAAAGGTCTCTGAAATTGTACATTCTGAAAAGGTGGGTTATTTTGTCTCTGAAAGAACGTACGGTTTTGTCCTTCTAATTTATTACTATTACTGAAATTCTTATTTATTGTTTTATCTCTATAATCGAAATTTTCCTCTGCGAATACGAATTTCAAAGCTTGTTCTATGCTCGTGGGTCCTTGACTGCGCAAGACGAGACCCAACGGATTGCGTATTCCTCCTAAGAACGCTTTTAATGTTTGATTCTGGTATATATCTTTCTTAATTAATCGCACGCCTTCATTTGGCTCGTTGGCTATTAAACTCGAGATGAGCAATTGCTCTATATGACGGCATCTGTTCGCGAACGACAGTGCGTCTTCAGCATTACGCTGTTTCAAGGTCAACATTTCCGCTAATAAACTATGACTATCTCTTTGGTCACTGAAATTCTGAACAATGGCCTCTCTCAGGTCTGCCCACGTATTAATTATCTTTGTATTTACTATAAGCCGGGCTGTTCCCGTTAGTTTAGTTTGAACATAATTTAACAAGAAGTGATTCATATACAGATTCTCATTTGGCACGTAGAACTGGTTCATGACCAAGTCACATGCTTTTAAAAAGTTGCCTACGTTGGCTGGTTGCCCGTCGAACTCGGGAATAGCTTTTAAGAAAAATTCTTTGAATTGGTCTGTCATATTGCTACTGTTACTACTCTTATTAATATTAGAATGATTTACTGTTATGTTATTGTCGCTAATGCTGATTGATCTAAATCTATACTCTATGTTACATAAACTTTGTGATTCTTCCTCTGAATCAGACATATAACGTTACAATACAACACATATAAAAAATTGGAAGTGTAAAATGGGATAGCAGTAAACTTACCATAATACGATGGTTGCTGCTTCCATTTGACTCTGCTTGGCCACTACTTCTGCTTTAACTTGGCTCTGCTTGTCTCGAATTGGTTATTAGGCGTCGATACGCTTAAAAATCGATATGCTTTCGGTTTTCTAACCAATACTAACGACTGCGCCACTTAACTTCACGGTTAAGACGTTTGAATTTTTAAAACAATTTATTTAATACTTTTGAACAATCAATAATTAATTACTTAGTTACAAAAATGAATAATATATAATACTAAAAATAAGACGATCAACCTACATGTGATCTATAGTCTCAGCACTCGGTGTGCGAAGGACTAACTCGGAACAAGAATGAACGGTTCTCCCACTGTGATTAGCCTCTTTATAGTCTTTCCTCCAGGCGTGGCACTATTGTCTCGGGATCACAAGGAATCTGCTGATGTTGATTCTCACAGTGATATTCCGTTCTACTTGCACTTTGGACCTGCAAGTTCTTGGCTCCGTTCAGACGGCGGCTGACTCAGCGGTTCTTACCGTGGGAAGGCGACATTGTATTATAATGGGCCATTGTTTGGGCTCCATTTATCTCGCGAAATGCTTCAAGTTTTTCGTCGGTAGGTATGTACTCGAATGGACAGTATGCACTTACAATTGCTGGCGAAATTGGTGAAAACATCTCTTATGGAAGCACACTCATCATGTCTCTTTCGCACTTTACGTGTAGTCGAATCGTCAAATTTCAGTTGTACAAAGAAACAAATTCTTTTTTGCGACATTGTTCCTCGAAATATTTCTACTCCGATACTATTTTTGTTCCACAGCTCATCAAGATTCAGACGATTAGATTTTAAAACACCTGCTTAATCCAGGAGTGCTCTCAAAGCCGTGATATCTACTATATCTGTATCTTAGCATCTTTTTCCTGTTGGTAGTGATATCGTTTTAGCGAATTTTTCGTAGAACAAAAAATTCACTAGTGGGAAGATCCCTATGTATATATATATATATATATATATATATATATATATATATATATATATATATATATATATATATATATATATATATATTTTACATTATTTGTTTGCTCTACTATTTGTGATTTTTATTGGTTTACGTGGACTGCACTTTCGAACCGGCCCGGTTCATCATCAGCACGCTACTGACTGTGATCGTTCCTGTGCGATCTATGTCTGAGACTGTACGCGGCGACTGCGTGTTAAGCTTCTATTGGTGAGTTTACTGCTCTCGAATTGGTTGTGTTCTAGGGCTGTGTCGTGTGTATAGGTCTCCTGTCTTGATCACTGTGGTTTGATAATTTGTCTATTTGTATGGATTTTATTAAGTTTTGTTTAAATCTTTGTACTTGGATTTGTTCTGACATTAATTGTTTCTTATTGTTTGTTTGTTGAGTGTAGTATTGTTCCCAGATTTCCATTTTTTTGTGGTCTTTAATATGTTTCATTGGTTGTAATTGGTTGATATCTGATTTTTGATGTTTTCTGTTGTGAATGTGTGTAGCTACATTTGATTTGTAGCTAGGTATGTGGATTTTTATCTAATGCTGTTATATGTTCCTTGAATCTTGTTTCTTTCGAAACATAAACATCATATTAAAACAAAATTACTTTGACATCAACGGAGAATACTACATCCAGGAACACGGACTACCAATGGGATCTCCACTATCAAGCATCATGGCAGAAATATACACACAACAGTTAGAAGATAAAATCAACACCATCATAAAATAAACAGACCCAAACATCAAATGGATAAGATACGTCGATGATATATTAATAATATATAACAATCAAAAAAACAACATACACAATATCCTCGAAAAAATAAACCAAATCAACAACAACATCAAATTTACAATAGAAAAAAAATCAAACAACACCATAAACTTCCTTGACTTAACACTAACCAGAAAAGAAAACCATATTAAATACAAAATATACAGAAAACCTACACAAACAGACATCACTATATCTAAACACTCAATATACCCACTCACACACACACACAGACACACAAAATGGCCGCATACAGATACTTAATAAACAGAATGCTAAATATACCACTCCATAATGACGAAGGAGAAAAAAAATACAACATCATAATACAAATAGCACAATAAATGGATACAACAATAAAACAATAGAAAAGCTAGTAAAACAAATCAAAAACAAACAAATCAACAAAATCGAAAACAAAACAGCAGAAACAAACACAAAATACACAACATTCAATTATAACTACCACATCAAAAATAACACAAACACTCAAACAGTATGACTTAAAAATCAGCTACAAAACCAATAACAAAATCATAAACAAAATAAATAAAAAGCAAGAACACAACCCACATAAATTAAACGGAATATATCAAATAGAATGTAACACATGCAATAAAAATTATATAGGATTGACAAAAAATCAATAGAAACAAATAACAGCATTAGATAAAATACACATACCTAGCTACAAATCAAACGTAGATACATACATTCACAACAGAAAACACCAAAAACCAGATATCAACCAATTACAACAAATGAAACATATTCAAGACCACAATAACATTGAAATCTGGGAATAATATTACATTCGACAAACAATAAGAAACAGTTAATGCAAGAACAAATCCAAGTACAAACATTTAAACAAAACTTAATAAAATCCATACAAATAGACAAATTATTAAACCACAGTGATCAAGACAGGAGACCTATACACACGACACAGTCCTAGAACACAACCAATTAGAGAGCAGTAAACTGACCAATAGAGGCTCAACACGCAGGCGCCGCGTACAGTCTCAGACATAGACCGCACAGGTACGATCACAGTCAGTAGCGTGCTGATGATGAACCGGGACGGTTCGAAACTGCAGTCCACGTAAACCAATAACAAATCACACAAAGTACAGCAAACAAATAAAGTGTATATTTAAAAGTGATTACAGTGTAGTGACACATGCAATATATATATATATATATATATATATATATATATATATATATATATATATATATATATATATATATATATATATATCGTAGCGATAACTCAAAAAATAATCATCCAGATTTTGATAAAAGTTGGTGGGTGCCTTCCTTTTGTAAGTGACTTGGATAAGTTCGTTAGCCAGGAAAATCGGACCGGTTCTTCCGGGAATATGTTTTCTTTCGGAAAATTTTAGTGTCTCCGAAAATAACAAAGCTATAGCAACCAAATTTGCTAATCAGGTTAACACTATTATAAGCTTAACCCACATGTCAAAATTCAGATTTCTAAGTTAAAAGGAAAAACATTATAGGCATTTAAGGAAAAAATTTGGGTGCCACTGATGACCAGAGGAACGCACAAAACAAATATTGTGTGTGGATTACAAAATCTATTGTATACTACAGACAAATATTAAGTTTTCTTGACGCAAGAATGTCAACAAATCACAGCAAAATTATTTTGAAAATTTTATATTTTTTCTTTAAAGTCCCGATTTGAAACGTCAAAATTGGCAATTTTTAGTTGAAGAACCTGAAACAAATACACGTTATGTAGAAAAAATGTTATATAATCAATGTGTTCTAGAAAGCCTTAGAGTACAGCTTCAACCATCGTTGTCATTCATTTTACTAAAATATTTGCAGGCAATTAATTTCAAATAGACCCCCTTTCTGATGTTTTGGCAATAATTTCAGTTATAGGATTTGTGGTTTAATAGTCTATACTTTTTCGCGAATTTTCATAGAAAAATTTCGTTATTGGGAAGATTGCGACTTTAGAATTTTAGAAATATTGCTTCAAATGAGCGCGAACTAGGCCCTCTAGATAAAATAGCAATTTCAGTTTTGACATGTTTACATATATACAGGCTGGTTCATTTATATTGTACAGCTCAATCCTTCCGTTAATGTACAAGATCGGGGAAAATATTATAAAGTTATTTATAGGGTCTTTTAAGCTGCCACTTTTACAATTATGTTTGCAATCACAGGGTAGCCATTAAGTCGTTGGTGATACACGTTTTCTTTTTTTAAAGGAACACCCCTTTTATTAATGCATTCTTGCATTTTCCATCGAATTTTAATGCATGTTTGTATGGATTTTTTTTATATCTTTCATCCTTTTTTGAGTTCTTTTAATTGTTTTGAATTTTTTCACATTTTTGGCAGAAATTAAAAATTGTAATACGACGTTTTTACCAATGGAAATCAGTCTCATGAAATTGATGCATTTAGGAAGGTTTTTAATTATTATATTATTTGTAAAGAAAAATAGAGATGCCATCTACAGGCGCTCTCAAACAGTGGCTGAATTTGAAAAAATTCAAACTGCCATAACTCAGTGTCTTCAAATAGAACAGCCTGCATTTAATATTTTAGAAGTAAACGCATGCCCTCCACTCCAACCCTTATAATCCTATTCCTAAATAAACCTATACCTAAGAACTCTAGTTTTGGAAATATTTACACTTATAATCGCATACCATGATTTATGTAGGATCAGTTTAAATCTTAATTAATTTGATTACCTATATTTACATTTTCATAATATATAAGTAAGTAATTTATAAATTGTTTTTACAAAATGTCAAATCAAACTTTAAAGTGACAGACTTAAACAACGTTCTTATTTCTGACAGCTTGTGACATTTCGATATGATTATTTATTATTATTAATAATAATAATATTAATAATAATAATAATAACAATAATAATAATAATAATAATGATGATGACAATAATAATAATAGTCGATACTTACAGCCTGAGGTTCCTTGAACACACAATGTCTACCTGGAGAACAAAGATTCATTTACGGGTACAAATGGATGACAACATCGTATCCAGTACGATACCAATTAATTAGAAGAGGTATATTTCAAGGCGACTCGCTAGCACATTGTGGTTCTGCCTCGCATTGAATCCACTATCAAACCGCCTTAACTCCACCAGATATGGATTCAGTATGGAAAGCAACAGCAGGGAGCAAATGAGGCTAAATCATCTGCTCTTTATGGATGATCTTAAGGGTTTTCCAGAGATATCTTTAGGCTCGACAAATGTGGCACCTTATGTGTAGTCATAGATACTACTAGGTGTGCATGGAATGCAGAACGGCCAGCAAATTGCCTCGATGGATGTAAAAGACTGTTACTAACACCTGGGAATACAGCAAGTGAGGAAAATAAACCACCCGGTAATAAAGAACAATCTGACAAATGAGTTTACGAAACCAGTAAAGCAGGTGGTGCGATCACATATTAATAACAAAAACCTAACTAAAGCACTGAATACTTATGCATGTTCTGCACTTAGCTACTCATTTGTGGTTGTGTACTGGAGTAAAACGGACATCGAAAATCTACAACGGAAGGTGCGAACACTCCTAGCAAAATCCAAAAAGCATCACCCCCGTAGTGCTATCGAGAGAGTAACACTACCCAAACACCTAGGTGGGAGAGGAGTGTTGGATATTGTTAAACAGTTGGACCAGCAGATAGTGAACCTGTGTACATATTTCCATCAGCAGGTTCTTACTTCTGAACTACACCGTGTCGTATGCGAGGCAGATGATTAAACACTGCTATAATTAAAAGAAAGCGAAATACAAAGTCACCATCGTACTGATCAGGGCAAGCTGCAATCTTGGATGCAGAAGCCTCTCCATGGGCGACATCTGAATGAGACCTCCCAGTCACATGTCGACAAATTGGCGTCGAACTACTGGTTGATGTCCGAACAGATGTTTCCAGAGACAGAGGGGTTTTTGCTGGCCATACAACATCAGGTCATCCCAACAAGAAACTACCTGAAGTATATAGTTGGAGATAATTCGGTCCAAGATGACAAATGTAGATTTGGGTGTCAGTCATCAGAGACTATCCAGCACGTCACAGGAGGCTGTCAAGCATTTGCTACAAGAGAGTATAAAGAGAGGCACGACGCAGTTGCCAAGATACTTCATCAAGAACTGGCTCTGAAACTAGGACTTTTAAATCTTAGTAAGGTGTCTTACTATAGATACACTCCTGAGCCTGTTCTGGAGAACTCGGGATACAGGTTGTACTGGGATCGGACTGTACTCACAGACCAACGAGCTGCCCACAACAGGCCAGATATAATAATAGTGGATAATTCCTGCAACCAAGTGACGCTGATTGATGTCGCCATTCCAAATACTAATAATCTAGAGATAAAGTACAACGAGAAGATTATTAAGTACAGATACCTCGAAATACAAGTAAAGAGACAGTGGAGGGCAGATAGTGTCAGAATGATGCCAATAGTCATGTCGTCAACTGGTGTGGTTTCTAAGAATCTTCGAGAGAACATTAAGAAACTGGGCCTTGGAGAGCATCTTTATAAGGTTATGCAAAAGGCGGTAATACTGCCCGCGCCGTGCGGAGATTCCTGGGAAATGAGGATGTGTCGCGTTGTCGTTCAGGGCCCGATAACTTGAAAGGGCTTCATCTGAGCTCAGTTCCTTTGGTATCTGAGATGCCTGGGTTGAGTGAATGTTCCCCTTCGAGGGAGTGTGAAAGCCCTTTAGGATAGTCGTTAATAAGAGTAATAATAATCGTCTTTATTCACAGATCCACTTTACAAGTATAAAAAAATGTTGTCTAATTTTCGTGAAAAAAATTGTTCAGCAAATTTTCGTGTAATTTTTTTTATAGACATTTTTGTAATGTATTTTTTTGTGTAATAATACTTAGTGAATCTTTGGAAAAAAGCGTATTTTCATAAAACAAACTGAAAATATTCATGTAAACATTTTTTGAATTTCTGTCAAAAACCTTTGTGTGAATAATTATTTGTATCTTCCCAGATGGAGGTTTTTTGTAAATTACGTGGATATAGATTCGTTGGCCAGGAAAGTAAAACTAGTTTTAAATTTGAAATATATCTTCGGAAAATTTTTGTACTTTTTTAAACAAAAAGTTACTGTGATAAAATACGGTACATTGTTTCCCCAATACAGGTTACACTTTCTATTCAATTGTATCTCGTTCTATAAAAAACCAATTTAACTTTAAAGACAGTTCTACGAAAATTCGCTACCATAACGCCCTTGCTGCGTTCACTTTCTCTTGTAAATGTTTGTACATTCTACTAATTCATTCAATGTTACATCGGGTAAAAATAGCTCCAAATTTGTATTTCCTTCTCTGTGTTTTTCAATACAGTCTTCACACCCGGAAGGTGTTTTATGAGGTCTTCTGCTCTAATTCTTTCAGGTCTGGGGTACGGATGGTTTCACCATACAGTAACACTGTATTTTCCAGTTTTCGTTAGTCCTTGAATTTGAATTTCAATATTATGCTCCAAGTCAGAAATTGCCTTGTTCTGTCTCGCTATCGGTGTTTCCACATTATCTTCTTCCTCTTTATCTTCTTCATCGTCGTAGACCTTATTTCAGTGAACATATTCACATATCATGGTTTCCACGTTACTTTTTTGAACAATTTTAATACATAATTTTCCTTTTTGCAATAATGTCAAACTTCAAAATGTATGAAATTAAGTTGGTTTTATATGTTAAATGTCAACTTAGGATCGATTATACGATGAAAACCAGGGAAATTTACAAAGACACTTAAACAGTATATGGGGTGCATTAACTATGTAAAAATGAATTATAATAGTAAAATACACCATTCTTTCGCTTAAAACGAACGACCCCCGAAAATGTGTAAAATATGACAAAAACATGTCGCAAAAGTGGGTAGAACTTACGTTTTTCCTACAAGAATTTCCGAATAGCTCCAAAAGTTTGCTTCTGCCCTTGTTTTTATTGTGATTTTCGTCATCTACACCTTAAAACACACCTATATACAAGATTTCATAAAAATCGAACATGTGTTCGGAAAGTAAGGCTTTACCTTAAAATACTAAGGAAAATATAATGTTTCCAAGGAATTTTAATAATAATTGAATATTATTTTACACTTTTCTTCAACTAAATTATTGAATAATCTTAAGGCAACACTTTTTCAAATAAGATTTCACATTTTGCTGGGTAGAATATTTTTGTTATGGTAGATTTTAGTTATTATTTTACTGTATTTTTTTCAGACATCTTTTGGAGACGTAGATTTTGGTTTTGGCGCTTTAGACTTAAGTAATTCATTAAGTGCATACTATAAAATAACCACTGAGGTGTCTTGACACGTTGGAAGTCTGCGCTTTAAATGGGGTGTGAAGTCCCCGGTCTCGTGTATCATGTAATGTTGGATACGTAGGAGATTCGTTTCTTCATTGTAGAAGCAAAATTCCCCACTGTTGAGAGGAAACATAGTTGCAGAAATAGGCAGATGAAAAATAAACGAAGATACATACCTATAGATCATACAGTCTGAACGTAGCTTAAGTAAGGACGAATAAATAAATTTCCCTTTAACTCCTTCGTAATGTTTTGCATATTTATTCACAACATAAAAAGCTAAACTATTTTTTATTTCGATTCAAGAGCCAAGAAGGAAACTTATTAACGACATGTGATAAGTGGAAGTTGATAGAAGTTTTAGCATATCGCCGATTTACATATCGCATGGCAATTAGCTAGGGATGATTATAATAAATACTTCGGCACCATCATAACACCACCAGATACAAGAGAGAGGGTTCTGTAAGTAGGCCGAGCCGACACAGGCTGGCGACACGCAACATGGCATAAGGCATGCAAATCTGACGTTTTATATCGATTCGAGTTGTCAAAATCCTCTTCTGGCAAATAGTGGCATCTCGGACATTCCAGTCTCAGGTCTCAGTTCAAAACTTTCCGTCTTCCGTGTTGAGTATGGAAGACGACAGTTCTGGAGACGGAAGTTGTGTCTTTTAATTTTTTGTTATTCATAATCATTCTAATGGCTACATTTATTCAGTGTGGTTTGGGGTAAGTAGTCAAAATCTATCTTTATTTCTTTTTCTAATCAAAATTTATAATTTTGAGGTTTGGCATGTTTAAAAAAGTTAATAAAAGCGTCGGTACACGGGCTAATAGACGATGCGTTCAGACCCAAAATATTCCAAAATAGTTGAATGTATGAACAGAAAAAGTTATTGATGAATGGCCAGTAAAATATACTTATCAAGTTGTTAATTTCGCAATATTATCAGCTACTAACTAAATAGTAAAATTCAGATTTCATTGTAAAGTTCTATTGTATCAATAAATCTTAAGATTTCTAAATATGGTCAGATTTATCGCCAATAGTTTTTTCAACTGGATGGAAAATCTGGTTGGTTTTTAATACAGCGATTTGTTCGCAGTTAATTAACATATGCTTTATATTAGTGGTAACTTGCATAGGTTTCATTATTATTATTATGTTATGATTCAAATATGTTATATTCTATATTATTTTATTAACGACACAGAACTGGAAATTACATCTAAATACTCGTATAATGGTTACATTTCTAACCCTTTCCTTTTTAAGAGCATTACGCACTTTCGCAACCACTAAATCAAATTTTCCTATTATTGTAACTCTATCTATATATTCACAATCAACCAAAGGTTGCAGTGCTATCGGGGCGGCAAGGCCGCGGACGAGCCCTGAGGGAAAAAACTCTATCTATATCTAGTTCATATTTACATTTGATTAATATTTACATTTACTTCAATTATAACAACTCATTGCCTTATGATTAACTGTCGTTTACACACTCTACGTTAGAGCCTCGGTGGTTCAGGGACAAGAACGTGTGCCTCTGAACCGAAGGGTACTGGGTTCGATCCAAGGGTTCTGCTTTCACTTTTTCAGTACATACTGTAAAATTAACATCAACTGAGGTTCTGGCATTGTATTTGAGCAAGTTGAATGTCTGCATGTTCCGCCCATTGGAAGGGCCGTAAAGCCGTCGGTCCCGTGTCCATTCGATGTTGGGCACGTTAAAGATCCCTACACTCCTTACAGAAAGGCAGGGGTTCGGCAAAATTTCCAGGAGAGTGAGGTGAAACTGCGTCGGTGATTGGCCATAGTCGCGGAAATAGGCCGACGTTCAAGAAACAAAACACACACATCCACACACTCTACGTTTTACACTACTCTATATTGCGATTTTTCATGCAGAAACTTTGTTCACTGTTTCTTATCCTGTGCTAGTAGCTTTGCCTGTTGCCACGTCTTGCCTTTTTCCTGCAGTATATCTGCCATGCTATCGTTCCAGCTTTTCTGAGGCCCCCCTCTCGTCCTCTTTGAAGCGATTTTTGCCTCCCATACTCTCTTCACTTGCGTGTTGTTATTCATTCGATATAGATGACCCAGTCACTGTAGTTTTTTCTCATCATATATTCTACGACTGATTGCATACCTAACTCCCTCCTTATATCATCATTCTTGACCTTGTCTCTTCTCGTCACCCCTTTTACTCTTCTCAAATATTTCATTTCAAGAGCTTGCACCGTGCTTTCTAGCCCTAGCAGAGAGTT
This sequence comes from Tillus elongatus, assembly GCA_964006375.1. Classification (NCBI taxonomy): domain Eukaryota; kingdom Metazoa; phylum Arthropoda; class Insecta; order Coleoptera; family Cleridae; genus Tillus; species Tillus elongatus. The sequence continues at coordinate 218,218,724 of OZ023262.1, forward strand.
CCCATGATTTACTTCCAAATGCCAAATCAGGCTGATATATGGTTTTATACTCTTATAGCTGAATATAATTTATTGACATTGACAGTGGCATTGGTTTTACATGTATCACATCTCTCCTTTTTAGTCAAGTATATTTGCTTCGTTTCCGAATCCGACCTTCGTTTCCTTTTATAACTTATTCTGCTTGGCATTGCTATTGCGTATTTTCTATACTTCCCAACAACAATTTTATTCCCACGTTTGGTGATAGGATTTTGTGGCCACACTTTTGTACCAATATTTATTTTGGCGCTGCAATAACATAATATGCCTTGAGTATAAGTTATTTTTTCTGTGATATCCTTTCCTCAAACATGTAATTATTTTTTACGTCAATAGTTTAATTTTTTTAATTAAAAGGTTAATTACCTAGTATCTTTTTAAAGAAAAATAAACGCTTGCTCGGAAAATAATATTATTAATGTACTTAGTTTTTTGTCCGTTCAGATCAGGTCAGGTAAGGTCATTCATTATTTTTCTAGCTTAATGGTAGCGAGACCTCAAAACTCTGTCGCTGTTTGCTTTGTGGGACTAGATTGTGGTGATGTGTGCCAAATTTGATATAATTATCCCCAGTAGTTTGTAAACCTTCACCTACCTACTTTGGCAGTGCATCCTGATAATGTGACGAAAAATAGAGAAATATGTCTCGAATGATCAGTAAATAGTGCACACTATGGGCATTCATTAGTCCAAGAGCAATCTTATATTTATCACCCAATGTAAAGATACACTTTTTGTGGAAAATATACCTCTTCTTTGAAAAAAATTAATAAATTTCATTTTTGGCAAAGCCGTATTAAAGATTTTTCTAATTTAATACCAGTGAAACTCCACAACCCCGTCACTGGTTGCTCCTGAAATTTGATAATATGATGGCAGCTTATACGATGATATTGTTCACCAAATTTGGTTTAAATATCTCCTTTAGTCTGGAAAGTGTTAAAATAAATTGCTACTTTTTCGAAAATTTCAACGCCTTGTATCTTTGAAACGAAGCCTTCTAAGTTTAAGTTGATTTTGACATTTTTGTTCTAAAATATGTTTTTTTGTCGATTGTTAAAGTCCTGCTACAAAAAGTGGGACCACCCTGTATATATATATATATATATATATATATATATATATATATATATATATATATATATATATATATATATATATATATATATATATCACACCGATTACTCAAAAATAAGAAACCAATTTTGGTGAAATTTGGTGGGTACCTTCAATTTGTAAGTGACTTGGATTAGTTCGCGAGTTAGGAAAATCGGACCAGTTTATCCTGAAAAAGTTTTGATTTTCTTTCGAGAACTTTTTGTGTCTCTGAAAATGATAATACTATGCCAACCAAATTTGGTACGCATATTTATGTTATTAAAAGTAGTCTGCATTCCAAAATTTAGATTTCTAAGTTCAGAGAAAAAAAGCAATAAGCGTATTACAATAAAAATAATGTAAGTGCCGCTGGAAGTCACAGGAGTGTACCAGGCCAACATATTTGTGTGTTTAACAAAATATATAAAGTATTACACCAAAACATTATTTTTCTTGGCGCATATATAATTTCCGTAAAAAAATTTCGTAGGTAATTTTTATGAAAATTCATTACCATAACGCACTTACTGTGTCCAGACTTTTATAATATAAATTTGCGTATCAAATTTGGCAGCTATAACTTTTTTATTAGCCAAGCCACTTACAAAAGGTTCGGCTTAGAATTTTAACACACACACACACACACACACACACACACACACACACACATATATATATATATATATATATATATATATATATATATATATATATATATATATATATATATATACCTATATATATATATATATATATATATATATATATATATATATATATATATATATATATATATATATATATATATATATATATATATATATATATATATATATAGGGTGGCGCATTGAAAACGAAACAGACCGATGTGCATCCAGAGAATTTTTTTAAGAAACGCTAAAACAAGTCAATTTTAATATTGAGAGGGACATATTTTGACATAAAACTCAACTTTGTCACATCAACCCCTTAAGGGTGGTGATAACAACCCTTATATTTTAAATAAGAAACATGGGTCGAGTGTTACATCATTTGAAAGCTCTTTTTTTTCTGAATTCAGCACACTAATTTTTTTGGAAGTTTTATTAACTCGTTTAAAAATTATTCACAGTTGAAGATGCAAAAACGCATTTCACTCATTCCAATAAGAAATGTGCTGATAGTCAATGCTTTGTTGGTTTGTAAACAAAAAAATGACTATCAGAACATTTCTTATCGGAATGAGAGAAATGCGGTTTATTATTTCAGTTTATCGGTCGGTTTGATACTTGATAGTACTACCGAAAATTGATTTCACAATGGTGTATTCTGTAAAAGAAAGAGTTGAAATATATACTCTTTTTTTTCAAAAACGATGACTGTGCCAACCGTACCGCAAATTTGTTCAATGAACAACATCCGAACAGACAGGTTAACAGAAAATACATTTTGGAGTTAGTTGCAAAGTTTCGACAAAGTGGTTCAGTAGCCAACAAAAAAACGGGATCCTGAACGTGAATTTCCGGTTAGAAATGAGACTACTGAGATTGAAGTTTTAGGACAAATTGCTGCAGACCCAACTTTGAGCACGAGAAAATTGGCCAGTGTTTCAAACATCAAAAGAAGAACTATTCAGCGAATATTGAAGCATCATAAATTTCACCCGTATAAAATTCATCTTGTACTGAATGAAGATGATTTTGATCGGCGGCTGGAGTCTTGTGTGAAGTTATGACTGCAAGAATAGTTGATAACGGGAACTTTCTGTTCAATATCTGTTTTTAAGACGAGTGTACGTTTTTATTAAACTCTACAGTCAATCGTCATAATTGTCGTTATTGGGCAGATAATAATCCAAGAAATTTTCACGAAGTTCACACTCAAACTCCACGGAAATTGAATGTCTGGACTGGCATTTTTGGAAACCGTTTAATCGGACCAATTTTTCTTGATGGCAATTTGCGTGGCGAAACGTATTTGGAGTTAATAGAAGATATCGTTTACCCCCTACTAATTGACATTGTTGAAAATGATGATAGCTATCAAGAAAATCAATTAGTGTTTCAACAAAATCCTCCGCATTTTTCACAACGTGTTAGGGAGTTTTTGAACAGAGTTTCCAGAGCAATGGATTGGGCGTAGAGGTGCTATTGAGTGGTCCCCTAGATCACCGGATTTAAGTCTTTTAGACTTCTCTCTATGGGGCCATTTAACGAGTAGAATTTTCGCAACAGAACCGGAGTCTCTGGAAGAATTACGACGACGCATTGTTGAAGAATGCCGTCTAATAACTCCACAAATGCTCCAGAATGTCAGAGCTCGTTTTGAACAAAATTTGTACTTTTGTATGGAAGCTGGTGGTCAACAATTTGAACACTTACTTAACTGAATAAATATTTTTGAACGTTTGGTTTTGTTTTAGTGAATTTTCTTAAAAAAAATTCACTAATGAGGAGATCCCGACTTTTGAATTTTGAAAAAATTTCTTGAAATGAGCGCTAATTAGGCCCCCCAGAAAACATATCCGGGGTCAGTTTCAATTTTTATATGTTTATATATATATATATATATATATATATATATATATATATATATATATATATATTTATATATATATATATATATATATATATATATATATATATATATATATATATATATATATATATATATATATATATTTATATATATATATGTATCACACCGATAACTCAAAAAATAATGGGCCGGTTTTGATCAAATTTGGTGAAAAAATTCCTTTTGCAAATGGCTTGGATGAGTTCGTTAGTCAGGAAAATCTGCCCAGGTTTTCCCGGAAAATTTTGTGTTTTCTTTTGAAAAAAATTTATATCTCCGAAATTAACAAAGTTAGGGCAACCAAATTTGGTACGCAGGTTTACATCCTTATAGGTAAGTCACCTACCAAAATTTTTATTACGTTTTCAAATTTGTAGAGTGTTTTTGAAAGAAATCTCATTAGTTTTTCCTATACCTAAGTTCAGACCTTTTCGAAATATTTAGACTTTTTTGAAAATGTGTGAGTTTGCACATTCCTTTTAAAAAATCGATAACTTCGTCGTTTTTGGTAAATTTTCTTTAAAAAAATATTCACTAATGAGGAGATCCCGACTTTTGAATTTTGAAAAAATTTCTTCAAATGAGCGCTAATTAGGCCCCCCAGAACACATATCCGGGGTCAGTTTCAATTTTTATATGTTTATATATATATATATATATATATATATATATATATATATATATATATATATATATATATATATAAATATATATAAATATATATATATATATATATATATATATATATATATATATATATATATATGTATGTATGTATGTATGTGTCACACCGATAGCTCAAAAAATAATGGGCCGATTTTGATTAAATATGGTGAATAAATTCCTTTTGCAAATGGCTTGGATAAGTTCGTTAGCCAAGAAAATCTGCCCAGGTTTTCCCGCAAAATTTATTTACGAAATTTAGTACGCGGGTTTAGATCCTTATAGGTAAGTTACCTACCCAAATTTAGCTATGTAGGTCAAAAGACAAAAAAGTTATAGGCATTTAAAGAAAAATGAATTGGGGTTTTCCTCAAAACGTCAAAGTTGCGATTTAAAACGTCAAAATCGGCAATATTTAGTCAAATAACTTGAATCTAATACGGGCTATGGAAATCAAATGTCTCAAGAAGAATGTTTTACAAACCCTGAAGTCTTAGTTTCAACCGTCGATGTCCTTCATTTCACTAAAATGTTTCCAGAAAATCCATTTCAAATAGACCCTTTCTCTGATGCTTGTCAGTAGCCTTAGCTATAGAGTTTATCATTTAATGGTATATAATTTTTGTCGAATTTTCGTAAAAAATTAATAAAGCTCAATATATCCGTTATTATATAAGATATGAAGAAAATTTGTATATATTAATTATAGGGTGTCTTGAGCTACATCTTAAAATAATATTTCTGCAATCACAGGCTGGCCCATAAGTCGTTGGTGATACAAATTTCCTTTTTTTAATCAAACACGCCTTATGTTATTGCATTTTCCATCGAAATATAATGCATATTTGTAAGAAAATAAATTTTGGACGCAGCAAGTGCGTTATGGTAGCGAATTTTGATCAAATGTTCCATATTTGAACAGCTCAATTTGCTATTAACCTATAAGGTTGACCAAGAAACGTGTTTTTCGGGAACATTTTAAGTTTACTTTTGGAAATTTTTGTACATTTTCACACAATAAAGTTATTTTAACGGAACATGGCACATTGTTTTTACTATATAGGTTATACTGGTAACCAAATTTGATGCCTGCTTTCTTAAAAAAAAACCACATATTTGTTATTAAAAAGATTTTTATGAAAATTCACTACCATAACGCACTTGCTGCGTCCAGAATTTTTTAGTTTCTTTTAACGGAAAATTGACTAATTATTGCATTTCTTATCACAATGAATGAAATACGTTCTTGCAACTACAACTGTGAATAATTTTTAAACGAGTTGATAAAACTTCAAAAAAAATAATTAATGTGCTGAATTCAGAAAAGAAAGAGCTTTCAAATAATGTAACATTCTACCCATGTTCCCTATTTAAAATATAAGAGTTGTTATCACCACCCTTAAGGGGTTGATGTGACAAAGTTGAGTTTTATGTCAAAACATGTCCCCCTCAATATTAAAATTGACGTGTTTTAGCGTTTCTTAAAAAAAATTCTCTGGACACAAATCGGTCTGTTTCGTTTTCAATGCGCCACCCTATATATATATATATATATATATATATATATATAATTGTGTGTATATGTATATATATATATATATTATATATATATATATATATATATATATATATATATATATATATATATATATATATATATATATATATATATATATATATATATATATATATATATATGATCTGATATATATGATCAAAATTGCAAATCAGATGGATCGAAATTTCAATTTTTTTCGTTTCTTTTTGCACAAGTTTAATAAATGTCCCCAATAAAATCCAACGACCATAATTACTACACACACCTGCAGGTAGTATAGTAGTATGTATATGCAGAATAAACTGTCACCGATTGCTTATTCTGTTGTTATGAGTTCCTATTTATCTCCAAACGTGCCACTGTCACTACAATAATAACCCCGAGGAAGATTCACATCCGGGAATGTTTATGTCAGTGTCATAAAATTTAATTGTCACTATCTTTTAGTGAATTTTCTTAAAAAAAAAGTGTGATAATAAAAATATATCGGATCTACTTTCTTCAAATGAGCGCGAACTAGGCCTCCTAGAGCCCATATCCAGGGTCGGTTTCAATTTTTATATGTTTAAATAAATAAATAAATAAATATATATATATATATATATATATATATATATATATATATATATATATATATATTTGTGTCGATAACTCAAAAATTAATTTGCTGATTTTGGTCACATTTTCTGAGTACCTTCCTTTTGCAAGTGGCTTGGATAAGTTCGTTAGCCAGGAAGAGCGGCACATGTTTTCCCGGAAAATTTAGTGTTTTCTTAAAAAAAATTATATCTCTGGAAATAACAAAGTAAGGGCAACCAAATGGCACGTTTCTTTGTATTATAAAGCGTGAGCCATGTACCAAAACTTAGTTCTATAAGTTTAAAGACAAAAAAGTTATGGGCAATTAAAAAAAAATCGTGGTTGTCCTTAAAACGTCAAAGTCAAAATTGGCAACATTTAGGCAAAGAACCTGAAATATATACCGGTTATGTAAAGAAAATGTCGCAAGAAGAGTGTTCTGCAAACCCTTAAGTTTCAGTTTTAACCGTCATTGTCCTTCATTTTACTAAAATATTTCCAGAAATTTCATTTGAAATAGAACCTTTCTCTGGTGCTTTCGCGGTGGTTTTGGTTGAGTTTATGGTTTAACGGTCTATAATTTTAAGCTAATTTTCATAGAAAAAATTCGTTATGGAGGAGCCCGCGACTTTTGAATTATAAAAAGATTTCCTCAAATCAACGCAAACTAGGCCCCCTAGAACCCATATCCGGGTTTAGTTTCAGTTTTTGTCTTTTTACATATATACAGAGTGACGCACTTCTACGGTAAAGCTCAATATAATTGTTATACAAGATACGAGAAAAAGTTGTATACGTTAATTATTGGGTGTATTGAGCTGCATCCTATAAAATTATGGCCCATAACTCGTTGGTGATACCAACAATTTTTTTCGAACACCCTTATATTATGGTATTTTTGCATTTTTTTATCGAAATGTTTGTAAAAAAAATCGAGACGCAGTAAGTGCGTTTTGGTAGCGAATTTTCATTAAATGCTCCAAAATTCAATAACTCAATTTGCTATTGACCCAAGGTTTGTTGGCTAGGAAACCAGTTTTCTCGGAAACATTTAAAGTTTATTTTCAGAAAAATTTTGTGCAGTTTCAAAGAATAAGTTATTTTGATAAAATATGGTACATTGTGTCCACTATATAGTTTATACCGGTAACCAGATTGATGCCTGCTTGCATTAGAAAGACATATTAAATCTAAAACTTTCTTACATTATTAAAAAACATCAAAGTATATACCCTAATTGTAATTGTTTCCGAGGATATATACAGGTGTTCATAAATTGACCTTGCATTTGGTCTTAAAAAATCTCGGAAATCTCACAATTCGCATATAGGGAAATTGTATAACATTATTTCATGATAACATTTAATGTTTATCGAACTTTATTAGGTTTCGCTCTACCTATCCCTCAGATTTTTTGAATAAATTATACTTTTATAAATTTCTGCGAATTAGTTAAGTACTTCGCTTGAGTTTGCCAAAGTTTTTCTATAAATACTGTTTGTGTAAACTTCACCACCTATTACTTTACTACGCGAGTTTCTCACAGAGCACAAATTATTAGACGGACCTTTCTTAAATGATATTCCCTACTACCTATACCTACCTAATTTAGTTTTTAAATAAATAACTTTATCATCTTCAATAAAAACTTCCTATAAGATTGCTGCGGTAAAATTATGAACAAACTATCAAATAAAGAATTTTTTATATTAAATTTTAATTGACAAGCTACTATACAGTTGTTCTAAACATAATCTTATCGAAAATGTATAGTCGGTTGTATAGTTATACATATTCAGTAATTTTAGATTTATTTTATATTCATGGCGAATGTGGTAAAATTATATGCCGAACTTGACGTACTTTTAACGACAGATATATAGACTTACCAGCCATGAACAAGACTGAATTTAAACGTATTAAAGCAAAGTTTCTATGTTTGAATCTCAATACAGCTAAAAAGATGCCACATCCAGTGACCGAAGAATGAAACCAGTGAAGTTAATTTTCTAGCACAGCATAATAAGACGTGTCTTATTATGCTGTGGTTCTAGCTTATTTTGAGGCTCATCTGCAATTAACAATAAAAGCAGCCTACGCTGACTTAGGAATAGGCTATTCGTCAATACAGATGATCTATATTGTGAGATTTTTGAGATTTTCTAATACCAAAATTAAGGTAAATTTTTGAACACTCTTTCTATATATTCGTAAAAATTGCCATTAGAGTAGATACCTTAGTATTTTTCTAATAATGTCAGCAAGTTTTAGATTTAGAGTAATTACGATTTGGTAGATAGCGTGGTCGCTATGAAGTTGTTGATACGTCAAAAATAACATAAATTCACGAATATCTCAGAAAAGGTTGAAAATTAGAACAGAATGGCTCAGACAAAGTTGACTTGAAATATAACTACGGTGGTAGCTGCGGTGGACTCTCTTCAGGAAGGGGAGAGCTCGCCTCAGTTCCACCGTACGCGCCTGGCGAGAGGCATCCTCTGGATAACCTGTGCCGGCCCGCAGTCGCGAGACTGGCTGCGGAAAACGATCGGGGGCCTCGGCCAGATTTGGAAGAGGGCGGATTTGACAGCCGTCGAGCCCAAGGAACTCCCAAAAGAGACGCAAGGTACTCGTACGGATCCCTGACACCGTCCCGGAAGAGACGGTGATCAGAAGATTGAAGATCCAGAACCCTGAACTGGGGACATGACACTTGTCGGTTCTAAGCAGAAAGGCAGAGGAGAAAGGGCAGACTCTCGGCTTCTCGATCGACCAGGCTTCTTATAGAGCCTTTGAATGAACTTCATACAAGGCATTCTGGGGCCTGGGAAGGGTTAGCTTCCGCCCACTGGGGAGCAACCGTGGGTTGATGGGACTTGGGTTTCTTCAGGTCAACCTCCAACACAGTAGGGCAGCCACGGCCGGACTACTGATGGCTCTGAGGAATACGGATGTGGCCATCATCCAAAAACCGTACTCCTATAAAGGAGAGATCAAGGGACTAGGCGGAGCTGCTGGAGAGCTCATCCACAGTAGATCTGGGAAGAACCCGAGCGTCTGCATTTTTGTCAGGGAAGGGATAGAATTTTGCCTTTAATGAATTTCTGTTCCAGGGACCTGGCAACGATCAAAATCCGATGTGGAGGAGCGGATGGGCTGAGGGACATTACTGTCGGATCGGCCTATCTGCCAGGGGACAGCACGGACCCTCCTCCGCCCAAGGAATTGGAGCAGCCGATGGAGGGTAGCAGAGGTATTAAATAGAGGTAATAAACCTACCTTCTTCACAACACGGCGTTAGGAAGTTTTAGATCTAACAGTTTCCACCCAGTTTCTGGGTGACTCTGTTAAGAACTGGTCTGTGTCTGGGGAAGTGAGTAGCTCAGACCACAGATACATCCGGTTTGAAATCGCCAGAGTCGAAAGACAAACGGTATGGTACCGGGACCTTCGCAAGGCGGACTGGGAAGCCTACAGGGCAGACCTAGCAGTGGAACTGCGGGGGGTTAAGAGTACCATAGACAATTCAATAGACCTCGAGATTGCGGCTGCCCAAGTGCGAGACGCAATAACCTCGGCCTATAACGCCAACTACCCCCTGAAAACGGCGTCGGCGCTTACCCTCATTATGAGCGCCGAGGGCCAGCCTGGCTCTGAGGGCATGCAGACTGGCCAGGGTTGTATTCATTCTTAAACCTATGCATCTAACAGACCAGGCAAAGTCCCTGAGGCCAATAAGTCTCATGCCCTTTTTGCTAAAAACAATGGAAAAACTGCTTGACCGGCACATCAGGGGCGGTGTACTGAAAGCATATCCCCTACACTGAGGACAATATGCATACACAGCAGGAGTCTTAACAAAAACAGCACTGCACCAACTGGTGCTCAAACTAAAGAAAACGTTGGAGAACAGAGAGGTAGCGCGGGGGGGCCTTCCTAGGCAAAGAGGGGGCCTTCAGCAACACCTCATTCGGATCGCTACTGACAGCTGTCAGGGAGCATGGAATAGAGGAGCCCTACTGCAGGTGGATCGGTTACATGCTCAGGGAGAGGGCAGTGTTCACGTCAATCGCGGCAGGGACTCTGCTTGTGGGGGTCGCGGCGGGGTGTCCGCAGGGGAGCGTTTTGTCTCCCCTGCTCTGGTTGCTCTGGTACCTAGTAGTAGACGGCTTACTAGGGAGGCTCTCGGGAGGGGGTACGAGGTACAGGGCTATGCGGGCGACATTGTCATCATATTCTGAGGAAAGGTTACACAGTCAGTGTTAGAGCGCATGCAGACAGCACTGAAAGTGGTGGAAAGGTGGACGGTTAGCCAAGGACTCGGGGTGAGCCCCGATAAAGCAACCGTCATACCGTCTACGAGGAGGAGGAAGTGGGAGAGCCCCAAACACTTTACGGTAGAAAAATCCCAAAGGCTAGGGAGGTAAAATATCTTGGGGTCGTATTGGACTCTAAGCTAACCTGGAATGGCCATGTTGAAAAAATACTGCGTAAGTCAGTCATGACCCTAGCCGCCACTAGGCTGCTATATGGGAGAACGTGGGGACTAAGACTAATATGGCCCACTGGCTGTACACAAAGGTGGTCAGACCATCGTTAACATACGCGGCACTGGTCTGGTGGCCTAAGGTGACACAATCCAGTGCCAAACAAAAACTAGGCAACGTCCAAATGATGGCTTGCTGGGCATCACAGAGGCCATGACTTCAACCCCAACAGCAGTCATGGAGGTGTTGCTGGATCTCCCCCCCACCTCATACATTTAGTTATCATGGGGGAGGCTAGACTAGGACTATACAAACTAGCCTGCAGTGGTAGGCTGAAGATCAACCCAGGCTTCAGGGGCCACTGCAAACTTCAAGAGATCGTGAAGAAGCCCATGCTTGAAATGAGGTCATCCTTCGCGAGCCAGAGAATCTACAGCAAAAACAATTTTACAGTGAAAATCCCCGACTGCGAGGCATGGCGGAAGGAGACGCCGGGCTTGCCACGGGACGCGCTCGTCTGGTTCACGGACGGATCTGGCGGGGAGCGTGAGACCGGGGCAGGTGTTTATTTCCACCGAGGGTAAGTCATAGTATTTCCCTCGGAGCCCATGCAACGGTTTCTCAGGCCGAAATGTACGCCATCCTGCACTATGTGCGGGAGAACAAGAGGATGGGCTGCACCAACAAGCGGATCTTCATAGCCACAGACAGCCAGGCAGCCCTTAAGGCCCTAAGTTGCCCACGGGTAAATTCCAGGCTGGTAGGTGAATGCCGAGACGAGACGAGCGACCTGGCTGGGAAGAATGAGGTCACCCTCATTTGGGTGCCGGGTCACTCAGGGGCCAAAGACAATGAAGAAACTGACAGTCTCGCGAAGAGAGGGTCAGCAGAAGCATTTATGGGACCAGAACCGGTCCTGGGCGTATAAAAAGGCACGGCCAGGGGAACCATCAAGTCTTGGGTCAGAGAACAGCACAAGGCAGATTGTCCAGGGTTCAAACACGGGAAGTCATTAATTAGGCAACCCAGTCCAAAGAGAGCTGTGGAGCTGCTAAATCTTATCAGAGTACAGCTCAGAAACATAACAGGAAACCGTTAAGAAACACCTGCATAAAAAAAACCTGCGATTCGAGGGTGACCTAGCATGCAAACGCTGCGACGAGGGGGAGGAATCAGCCCAGCACAACTTGTGCGAGTGTAAAGCTCTGAACCGCAAAAGGCAACTGATCTACGGTCAGCCTAGACCGGAGACAGAGCAATATAAAACTTCACCCTACCAATTGCTGTGCAGACTAGTTCAAGGCACAGTGATTTTGGAATGGATGGAGTAGAGACAAAGGGTATGCACAATAAACCAAAGGCTGCGGTGCTATCAGGGCGGCAAGCCGCGGACGGGCCGTGAGGGAGAAAAAAAAAGATACTTTCATGTGTTTCTAATGTCAGCAAGTTTTAGATTTAGAGTAATTACGATTTGGTAGATAGCGTGGTCGCTATGAAACGGTTGATACGTAAAAATAACGGACATTCACGAATATCTCAGAAAAGGGTAAAAATTAGAATATAATTGCTCAGACAAAGTTGACTTGAAATATAACGGCACATTCAAATATACAATAATATGTAGGATGTTTTACTTAAAATAAATGAGTTGGTTGCGGCATCTTGTAGGTATTTTCATTTGACAGATAGACATTTGTCCAGTTTTATAAAGCTCGGTTAAATATTTAACGGACGATTAGTTAATCAAGTCTTCAGACGACCAATCACAGACTATGGTTCGTGTTTCGCCATGACAACCAAATATTTTGAATCTGTGATTGGTTGCAATTAAGCCTTGATTAACTAACCGGCGGTTAAATATTTTATCAAGCTTTGTGAAACTGGGCAATTGACTGAAAATTTCAGATCGAAATATCCATACTATTTTAAGTCCATTAATTATTGTTGCCCTTACTTGATGAAACCATTACATACTAAATGCAGTCATAGAAATAGTCTCTACGTCTGTATTTACTATTTTAGGTATTTAGTTTTTAGTGAATTTTCGTTGTAAAAGTTCACCAATGAGGGGACCTTGACTTTAGCTTTTTAACAAATTTCTTGAAATGAGTGGGAACTATGACCTCTAGTTTCCGCTCATTTCAAGGAATTTGTTAAAAAGCCAAAAGTCAAGGTCCCTCATTGGTGAATTTGTTCAACAAAAATTCACTAAAAATTAAATACTTAAAATAGTAAATACAGACGTAGAAACTATTTCTCTGGCTTCACATTTGGCTGTATTTAGTATGGAATGGTTTTATCAAGTAAGGGCAACAACAATTAATGGACTTAGAATAGTATCACGATAATTATTGTTGGGCTCCTTTGTTAGATCCCACCTCAAAGGCGCAACTGAAATACATTTCTTTTTTCTTTTTATTTATTGGACTGTGTAGTAAAAGACAAATAGTCGATTGTATCTTTTTGCTTACTTGCTCTTAATGGCCTGTTCTCTATGATGTCTTTTCTGTCGAATGTTTAAAAGCTTAAAAACTGGCTTCAATATAACCAGACAATAATTATGCTGCTATCGGATAGTGTAAAAAATTAAACAAATCCCAATTTAGTGATATCCTCCTACCCCTGTGGTTTAGAATTATTGAGTAATCTAATAACCTGACCAAAAATCTGTTTTCTAGGTATGAAGATGTGGTAGCCGTTTTAAAAACTATTTACTTGGTGAGTATTTCTACCCTTACTTGTTTATTCGTGATTAAAATTATAGATTGTGTCCTAGCTGCATCATATTGACTTTATCTAACATAATAGTTACCCAGTTTAAATGATAGATTATTTATTAATTGTATTAGATAAACATTATGTGATGTAACAGGTACATTTTTAAAATTATAAAATTATGTACGCTCATGGAGTAAATTACTAGTAGGCATTAGCTTGTGAAGCTAGAAACCCTGGGTTTGATTCCTGGACGATTAACGGGAGGTTGACTGGATCTAAACTACATCACTTTTAGAAAACCCCTACACCAATCCAGAAAAAATCCACATACCAATATACAGTGTGTCCCAAACTGGATCGGAATGTATTGCCATCTCCGTTATTATTAGAGATAGGGAGACGATTAAATTAGCAGTGTTTTGTATAATTTCATACTCGTTCCAAATATGACTTGTATTTTGCCCTGCCTCTTTTCGTTTTCGAGTTATTTTGAAAAAGCAAAATTTGTTGATTTATTTTTTCTTCAACATCTAAGTAGGCGTTGATCTGACATGTCTAAGGCTAGTATATTATCAGGACACTTTTTACAGAGTAATCTTTTTGTGCTATTCTCAACTGGATTGTCATTTGTTTTTGAGCTACAGGAATCAACGTTTGTTTTTATTATGGCAGCCATATTGGATTTTTTGCTGATGTGATAGCCTGTGAAAAGAGATTTCCAATGATGTACAACATGCTTGAGAAATCTCGTAATTGCACTGACAATTTTGAGAAAAACCGTTTTGAGGATAGTATGAAATCCAATACCAGAAAACAAATGACAAAATAAAAGTTGTCAAAAAGTAGGAGGCCATGGAGTCTAACAATAGACGTCTACTTTTAACATAATTTTCCGTAATGATTCACGATAAAAAAATATTGTGATTTAATTTACAATACTTAATTAGGTAGTAATGCTAGGTAATATTATGTGAAACAGTTTAATACAAAACCCGGCAATAACAAATAGAAACTTAAACTCCACATAACAACACAATTAGAAACGGAACTCAACAAATAATAAAATAGAAACTTAAAAATACACTAAATAGAAAATTGTTCAATATCGCCACCGTTTTGTTCAATGCACTTTATACACCTTTTTGAAACATGCCTGCAAACTCTGGAGAGGGTGTTATGGTTAATATGATTTATAGCTCCCTTGATTCTGCTTCGTAATTCATTGGTATTTTGTGGTGGATCGAGTTTATACACATCATTCTTCAGAGTACCCCAAAAATAAAAATCCATGGGTGTTATATCAGGACTTCGAGCACACCAATGAACCGGCCCATTGTTACAAATGACAGGATTATTAAAATTTTGGTACAAAAATTCTTAGACAATTCTGGCATTGTGAGTTGGACAACCGTCTTGTTGGTACCAAATCTCGTCTAAATTCTCATGAACTCTTCTAATTGTTGGTAATATATCATTTCTCAATAGATTAAGATACCTTTCCCCAGTTAAATTATTTTCAAAAAAAGAACGGACCAACAATGAAGTTACCTGAAATTTTTTGAAATTAACTGTCAAATCTAAAAATAAAAATAACAGTTTTTTACCTAATAAGCCGCACCAAACATTAATACCAAATCTGTCTTGCAATCGTCTTTCTTACTTTAGATGGAGATTTTCATTTGCCCAATAATACCTATTTTGGCGATTATACACACCGCAATTTGTAAATCTGGATTAATCAGTCCATATTATTTTCAAATAAAAAAATTCATCTTGCTGACATTGTCCTTGATACCATCTGCAGAATTGAAGTCGCTTAGGGTAATCGTCAACAGTTAAGCCTTGTACGATTGTAGGTTTGTATGGATGGTAATGACTTTGTTTTAATACACGGTGTATCGTACTTTTTGGAACGTCAATTTGTTAACCATAAAACCGAAGAGATTGCGGTGGGTTTTCGTTTGAAACCTGTAAGACGGCATTATTTGTTTCTTCATTTCTAGGCATTGGTAGTTTCTTTGCGTGGAAGCTACCGTCGTTCAATAGATTGGTCACTATCCTGCGAAATATTTTGGTGTTTGGTTGTCGTCTTTCTGGGTAGTTGTTTTGATATGAATTTGCAGCTGCCTCAGTATTTCGGTTAGAACGAATATAACATTCCAACATGTCAAAATATTCTTCATTACTGAACATATTGTTGAATAATATTTAAAATAAACAGGAAACAAACTATTTGGTACAAAATTTTAAGCAACGTGTTAAATACACCTCACATTGTTCAGATAATTAAGAATGACAGTATTCTTAATTGTCACGATCGTTTTATATCCATAGCAACTTTTTTCTGCTGTTTTTCAGTTGACTTACGTTTAAAAATGAAACAATTTTCAAGTCTTAGACATGTCAGATCTACGCCTACTTAGATATTGAAGAAAAAAGAAATCGACAAATTTTGTTTTTTTCAAAATAGCTCGAAAACGAAAAGAGGCAGGGCAAAATGCAATTTGGAATGAGCATGAAATTCTACAAAACGTTGCTAATTTAACCGTCTCCCTATCTCTAATAATAACGGAGATAGCAATACATTCCTATCCAGTTTGGGACACACTGTATACAGGAGTGCGCCTAAGTAACGCAACAAAGCCATAACTTTTAAATCAAGTAAGGCATCGGACTCAAACTATGTAGGGTTACATAACAGACTATATGCAACTATTTCGTGGCATTATCGATATTTTCTGAAGCACCCCCTTCTTATTTATTTAATTTAACTATTTAATTTCTTAAATAACAACATGCGACACATTTTTAGCAAGCATATTCTGCGTACTTTTTGATGGTATTAATTATTTTTAAGTTACCTTTGGCAGGAATGAGAGCAACGACTTTTCATGAAATTTATTTAGGAAAATGGTAACATCTTACTTTATTGAAAAAAATGCTCCAATTGAGCCCCTTGGTTTTCTTGACAATAGGAAAGCCTCTTGTCGAACTGACGAATCGACTTTTGCAGTGGATCTGTTAGGCATTTGTTAAAAGGCCATCACAATTCCTTCTCGCAATCGCTCCAAATTTCCTGGCCGATCGTTGTAAACGCTTTTTAAATGAACCCAGAAAAAAAATCGAGTGGAGACAAATCTGGAGATCTAGGTGGCCACTCAATGGGCCCTCCTATGCCAACCAATCGGTTAGGAAATGTCACATTAAGGTATTCCATTACCTCTCTACTGAAATGAGGTGGGGCTCCATCTTGTTGAAAGTAGACATTGGGGAAATTATTTTGACATAATTCTGATACAGGGGACAATATGTTGTAATAATCGTAGATAGCGTGAACCTGCTAAAGTCCCTTCAAGGGAGAAGAGTCCAATTACATGATGAGTAACAATTCCGACCTACATGTTCAACTTTTGAGGATATTGGATATGAATTTCTTCTCCACAATGTTGGACCAATATCGACAATAATGTGTTTCCTGTGTTCTATTTAAATTCCGCATTGAAATACTATGAAAATGAAGAATTATAGCAATATAAAATTTTTGGGGCTGTCAAAGGCAAGGCTCTAATTGGAAACGTGCTTCTGAAAAATTTCTGAAGAAGCGGACTTCTTGTTAATCTGCAAAATTAGCTAACGAATTATTACATTTATTATAATTTCGATTAAAACCACGTTATTCACAATCACGACACCAAGAAAACACATTGTTGGCTCGTTCGGGAATTAAACTCTTGGCCTCTCGATTAATTATTGAATACTTAATTCATATGTTCTTTGTACGCTGTATAATTTATCCAAATAGGTAAATAAAAAAATCTGGCTGCAGCAAGTGCGTTATGGTAGTGAATTTTCATAAAAAAAGTAATAGCTAATATATCTCTTTTTTAATGAAAGCGGGCATCAAATTTGATTACCCATATAGTAGAAACAATGTACCTACAATATTTCATCAAAATGATTTTATTATTTGGAAAAGTACAAAAATTAACGAATAATATAAACGGAAGCCTCTTTGAACGCGTCATTTTCATTGGACTCCGCCATCTATTGCTAAAAATGTATCATAATTTTGATATGTGCCAAAAAATGTGAAAAGTTCCAAAACAAGTAAGACTAGATGCATTTTCGCAACAATTAGAACCGTAGACCGGTTTCGCTCTTATTAGAGCTCTTCAGTACGGCATACTAATTGTAGCAAAAATGCACCAAAAGTAATACGGCTATACAATAGCCATCCTTAAAATACTAAGTCTAGTCTTACATACATTGTCCTTATATTGGGGTAGAAATGGGCCAGGGTTGACAATTTTCTAAATTGTTAGTTAGTTGTATACAGTCTCTATTTTTTAACACTTTGTGTTATTTGGAGCTGGCGTGACAACATACTACTTGGTTCCGCAACTAGGGTGCGGCACGTCCACCACTCACTTAGTATTCCAAATTAATTAAAATTACTCGAAAACGATGAACGCTAACGATTTTTTCGTTACAACATGCATTATAAGTAGCTGGAAAAGGCAAAAATACAATAATATAAGGGGTAATCGATAAAAAAGATAGTTTCACCAACGACTTATCAACCACCCACCCATCAAAATAATTTTATAATATGCAGTTCAAAACATCCTATAATTAACGTATAAAAATGTTTCTCGTATCTTTTATGATAACGAACATATTATGCTTTACCGTAGAAATACGTCACCTGTATATACAGTGTGACCATTAAAGTCCGCATCATATGGAAAAGTTTTCTATTAATTTAAGCAAATTTTGAATTCAGGGGCAGTTTGTGCTTTGAAAATATTGCAAAATGACCTTGGCGTTTTTCATTTATCCGTGTACCTGTCAAATTTGACATAAAAAAATACTAAAATCTGGGTTATTTTTCGAAATTTCGAGAAACGCCAATGCAAACGTTATTTTTTCTTGGTGTTCTACCTACCCACCAAAGTTGAACAAATTTGAACCACCTTAATTTTTTTCATGTTAAATTTAGATTTTATTATCAAATATTAGTATTTGTTCATGAACCCTAAGGTCTTTCGGTTGGCAAATTGATTTTCTAATGTTGGTTTACGGCGTTTCTCCACTAAAAATACCTTTTGATACTGTGATGAAAATGGGTAGAGCAGATTTTGTTGTAAAATGTTGAAACTAGAGCAACTTTGCATCAAGTATGACATAACTTTTTTAGCATATTTGATTTTTTCTAAGTAGAACATTTTTGAACTGAAAAAACCAGTTTAGCATCTTAGTGTACTACATCTTAACGGGTCTTTTCGGATTTTCATAAATTCGAATGAGCCAAAAGTTTCTAGGTTAAGAAAACGTGAATAGAATTAAGGTGGTCCAAAATAGAAAACTAAAAAAATAAATAGCTTTCGTATTTGATATTTTTCGAAATTAAAAAAAGTAACCCAACTTTTTGTATTTTCTTTTCTTAAATGTCAAATTTGACAAAAGAAAGACGTCGACGTCATTTTGCATTACTTGCAAAGCACAAACTACCCCTGAACTCTAAATTTGCGTAAATTAAGTAATAAAAAAACTTTCCCGTATGATGCGGACTTTAATGGTATCAATGTATGTACACAGATAAAATCCCGACTGGGTTTTAGGGGGCCTAGTTCGCACTCATTTGAAGAAATGAGTCGCGGTCTTTTCAACAACTTTTAGAAAATTCATTATATAACTAAAACTACTGCCAGAGTATCAGAGAAAGCGTCTAATTGAAATGAATTTTCTGCAAAAATTTTAGTAAAACGAGAACAATGACGGTTGAAGCTGAAACTATTTAAAACACTCTTGCCGCAAAATTGTCCCTACATGACCCGTACTCGTTTCAGGTTTTTTTTGTCTGAAAGTTGCCAATTTTGACTTTTCAAATAAAAACTTTGACGTTTTAAGAATAAAAACTATAAAATTTTCAAAGTAATTTTTGGTATTTCTCAACCTTTTTGCGCCAAAAAACCTTAATATTTATCTGTAATAAACAATAGATTTTGTTGTCCACACAAAATCTTTTGGTTGTGTGCGTTTCTCTGGTCATCAGTGGCACCCAAATTTTCTTATTTAAGTGCCTATAACTTTTTTCTTTTAACTTTGAGATCTAAATTTTAATATACAGTTTACTTTTTATAAGATAAACTTGCGTACCAAATTTGGTTGCCATAACTTTGTTATTTCCGGAGCTACAAAAATTTTCAGAAAGAAAACATAAAATTTTCGGGGAAAAACTCAGATGATTTTCCTGGCTAATAAACTTATCCAAGCCACTTACCAAAGGAACGCAGTTATCAAATTTGGTTAAAATAGGCTTATTATTCTTTAAGTTATATATATATATATATATATATATATATATATATATATATATATATATATATATATATATATATATATATATATATATATATATATATATATATATATGTATATATATAGGGTGGCGAAACAAACCGATTTGCGTCCAGAGAATTTTTTTCAAAAACGCTGAAACACGTCAATTTTAATATTGAGGGGGACATGTTTTGACATAAAACTCAACTTTGTCACATCAATCCCTTAAGAGTGGTGATAACAACCCTTATATTTTAAATAGGGAACATGGGCTGAGTGTTACATCATTTGAAAGCTCTTTCTTTTCTGAATTCAGCACACTATTTTTTTTGGAAGTTTTATCAACTTGTTTAAAAATTATTCACAGTTGAAGATGCAAAAACGCATTTCACTCATTCCGATAAGAAATGTGTTGATAGTCAATGTTTTGTTGGTTTGTAAACAACAAATGCACTATCAGAACATTTCTTATTGGAATGAGAGAAACGCGGTTTATTGTTTCAGTTTAGTGGTCGGTTTGATACTTGATAGTACTACCAAAAATTAATTTCACAATGGTGTATTCTGTAGAAGAAAGAGTTGAAATAATTTTTTTTTTGCAAAAACGATGACTGTGCCAACCGTACCGAAAATTTGTTTAATGAACGACATCCGAACAGACAACAAAATGCTCCAATTGAGCCCCTTGGTTTTCTTGACAATAGGAAAGCCTCTTGTCGAACTGACGAATCGACTTTTGCAGTGGATCTGTTAGGCATTTGTTAAAAGGCCATCACAATTCCTTCTCGCAATCGCTCCAAATTTCCTGGCCGATCGTTGTAAACGCTTTTTAAATGAACCCAGAAAAAAAATCGAGTGGAGACAAATCTGGAGATCTAGGTGGCCACTCAATGGGCCCTCCTATGCCAACCAATCGGTTAGGAAATGTCACATTAAGGTATTCCATTACCTCTCTACTGAAATGAGGTGGGGCTCCATCTTGTTGAAAGTAGACATTGGGGAAATTATTTTGACATAATTCTGATACAGGGGACAATATGTTGTAATAATCGTAGATAGCGTGAACCTGCTAAAGTCCCTTCAAGGGAGAAGAGTCCAATTACATGATGAGTAACAATTCCGACCTACATGTTCAACTTTTGAGGATATTGGATATGAATTTCTTCTCCACAATGTTGGACCAATATCGACAATAATGTGTTTCCTGTGTTCTATTTAAATTCCGCATTAAAATACTATGAAAATGAAGAATTATAGCAATATAAAATTTTTGGGGCTGTCAAAGGCAAGGCCCTAATTGGAAACGTGCTTCTGAAAAATTTCTGAAGAAGCGGACTTCTTGTTAATCTGCAAAATTAGCTAACGAATTATTACATTTATTATAATTTCGATTAAAACCACGTTAATCACAATCACGACACCAAGAAAACACATTGTTGGCTCGTTCGGGAATTACACTCTTGGCCTCTCGATTAATTATTGAATACTTAATTCATATGTTCTTTGTACGCTGTATAATTTATCCAAATAGGTAAATGAAAAAATCTGGCTGCAGCAAGTGCGTTATGGTAGTGAATTTCCATAAAAAAAGTAATAGCTAATATATCTCTTTTTGTTGGTTTGTAAACAACAAATGCACTATCAGAACATTTCTTATTGGAATGAGAGAAACGCGGTTTATTGTTTCAGTTTAGTGGTCGGTTTGATACTTGATAGTACTACCAAAAATTAATTTCACAATGGTGTATTCTGTAGAAGAAAGAGTTGAAATAATTTTTTTTTTGCAAAAACGATGACTGTGCCAACCGTACCGAAAATTTGTTTAATGAACGACATCCGAACAGACATGTTAACAGAAAATACATTTTGGATTTAGTTGCAAAGTTTCGACAAAGTGGTTCAGTAGCCGACAAAGAACGGGATCCTGAACGTGAACTTCCGGTTAGAAATGATACTGCTGAGATTGAAGTTTTAGGACAAATTGCTGCAGACCCAACTTTGAGCACGAGAAAATTGACCACTGTTTGAAACATCAAAAGAAGAACCATTCAGCGAATATTGAAGCATCATAAATTTCACCCGTATAAAATTCATCTTGTACAACAACTGAATGAAGATGATTTTGATCAGCGACTGGAGTTTTGTGAAGTTATGACTGCACGAAGAGCTGATAACGGAAACTTTCTGTTCAATATCTGTTTTTCAGACGAGTGTACGTTTTTATTAAACTCTACAGTCAATCGTCATAATTGTCGTTATTGGGCAGATAATAATCGAAGAAATTTTCAGGAAGTCAACACTCAAAATCCACAGAAATTGAATGTCTGGACTGGCATTTTTGGAGAGCGTTTAATCGGACCAATTTTTATTAATGACAATTTGAGTGGCGAAACGTATTTGGAGTTACTAGAAGATATCGTTTACCCTCTACTAATTGACATTGTTGAAAATGATGAGCGCTATCAAAAAATTAATTAGTGTTTCAACAAGATGGAGCTCCTCCGCATTTTTCACAGCGTGTAAGCGAGTTTTTGAACAGATTTCCAGGACAATGGATTGGGCGTAGAGGTGCTATTTAGTGGCCCCCTAGACCACCGGATTTAACTCCTTTAGACTTCTTTCCATGGGGCGATTTAAAGAGTAGAATTTACGCAACAGAACCGGAGTCTCTGGAAGAATTACGACGACGCATTGTTGAAGAATGCGAACTCCACAAATGCTCCAGAATGTCATATCTCGTTTTGAACAAAATTTGTACTTTTGTATGGAAGCTGGTGGTCAACAATTTGAACACTTACTTAACCGAATACACATTTTTGAACGTTTGGTTTTGTTTTTTATTTATTTTTTAATGAAAAATTGACTAATTCGTGCATTTCTTATAACAATGAATGAAATAAGTTCTTGCAATTACAATTGTGAATAATTTTTAAACTAGTTAAGAAAACTTCAAAAAAAATTGTGTGCTGAATTTAGAAAAGAAAGAGCTTTCAAATGATGTAACACTCGACCCATGTTCCCTGTTTAAAATATAAGGGTTGTTATCACCACCCTTAAGGGGTTGATGTGACAAAGTTGAGTTTTATGTCAAAACATGTCCCCCTCAATATTAAAATTGACGCGTTTCAGCGTTTCTTTAAAAATAATTGTTCTGGACGCAAATCGGTCTGTTTAGTTTTCAATGCGCCACCCTATATATATATATATATATATATATATATATATATATATATATATATATATATATATATATATATATATATATATATATATATATATATACACATAAAAAAGTGAAGCTGACTCCGGATATGTTCTCTAAGGGGCCTAGTTTGCGCTTACATGAAGAAATTTTTTCAAAACTAAAAAGTCGCGAGCACCTTTTAGTTATTTTTTATACTAAAATTAACTAAAATGTTTTTATATGTAAAATTTGCTACCATAGTGCACTTGCTAGACCAAAAAATTTCAAATCTTAAATATGTGTGTGTTTATTCTTGGGTATTTTTTGACAGTTGTCTCATAAATAATTACAGAATAATGATTATGTCATAATATTAGTTTCTAGATTGTCAAAATTTTCGTAAAACCTGTCCTGTTCTTTTGGAAGAATGCAAAGATTTGGGTTGGACGTTACAACCGCAGACTGGTGAACTTCAAACTCTAAAGAGAAGAACTTGTTCTTGTCACGGGCGTATATCAACTGGCGTACAAGAACCCGCTTGTACTAATAGAAATATAATTTTTGAAGTTGTCGCAAATTCCAACAATCTTTGTGACAATACCGAATCCCAGCGAAGTATCCAGTCGTTTAAATTTTGCGAGAAAATTGAGCGACCTTTAAGTGGAGTTTCTCAAAAAACCTCGAATACTGAACCAAATAGCGAACAGTTGATGCAAGGAAGTACACGAGGGTCCAGGGAGACGATTTGTAAATCTTCGACTGCTTCAACACCTATAGACAACCTACAGTGTCATTCTATGACTTCTATGTCGAAAGTAGCAGGCGATGGTTTTGCAGTATCTGCATTGAATAATCAGGACAAGAAAAGTACAACTGAGACACAAGACGCAAGTCATCAAACTGACATTGGCACAGTTCCTACTGGCGCATATATACTCTTTAGTTCTGTAAAGGTTATTCCTTCCTTAAAAGTTGGACGTTGTACTACACAGAATTATCAAGAATTTGAACACATAACACCTTATGAAAATAAACCAGAAACATTAGAAACTGACGCAGTTAGTCTAAACATAGAACCGGAATCGTACGAAAGTCTACCACCTACGAGATCGATTGAAAGTGTCCAAGACGCTTGTACAACCATGGAAGATAAAGAGCCACAAGAAAATGATAACAACTACAATAATTTAAAAGATAATTTTGAAAGGCTTCAGACTGAACATCAACGCCTTGTATGTAAGTATTACGCAACATTAAGATGTACAACATACATTGCTTTTTGAATCTGAAATTTCTTAGACAATTTCTATTGACTTTAACCATTATCAGTTAAACATTTTTATACTCGCTTCCACATGTTCTTCAGAACATATCACCCACAAAGGAAAATATAATTATTCCAAAACTAGCTATTGTAAATCAGTTTTTTTAAGTACACCTGGAGCACCGAAATCAACACAACATATTTTTAAAAGACCTGACGATTGTTTTACCAACCAAGTTAGCGTCATCAGAGGATGAAAAATTCTAAACAATTGACGACTACAACTATGTTTAGATTCTGGGCAGATACGCCTTAGACGCCTGAAGGTGGTTCAAACAAATCAACTTTCACCGCTTGTTTACCGAAAAATCCGTCCATCCAAATTCTGTTATCTTTATTCCCACGTTTTTGTCGGCATCTATTGTAAAGTGTTTGATCAAAAAACTACACATGGGCGGAGAAGCTAATTTATACAACTTTTATTATTACTGCGTGTATATATATATATATATATATATATATATATATATATATATATATATATATATATATATATATATATATATATATATATGTATATATACCGAGTGACAACTTTCAAAGCGGAACATAGGCGAATAACATGGGAAATCAAATATTTGCAAAATTAAAAGTGTGAGCAGCCATGACATGCCAAATTCGAATAATTTTGTTACTGTCAAATCAGACATTTCTGATTATCAATACACATTTTCCTGAAAAGCTTGACAATGAATAATAATAATAATAGCTATAGTAATGAGGAATAAGTGTTTATTGTAAAAATATATTACAGTGCTGGCAGTTTGCGAAAAGTTTGAGATTTGTCCTCAGTTAAGTACGATGATCTGATAATGGGGCATAATGCTGATTGCACATTATTAAAAAATACGAAAATCCTCGTTTACCATAAGACACTTTGAAGAAAAAGCAATTATGACAGTAGTGCCTGCAGTTCCGGAACAATAATAAAATTAACTATTAACAAAAAATAAGTAAAAATAATTTAACTGAAACAATTACAACAAATATTCAAATAGTCCCCCATTTTGATATAAATAATATCCCAACCTATTATAAAATGTCTTTCGAACTTGTGCGCGTTGTTGGTTATTAACGCGTGCACATTCAGCAAAGATAGCCTCCCTCAAATAATTAATATTTGGGTTACGAGTTTTATAAATTTTGTTTTTAAGGTGACCCCACAAGAACTCACAAGGTGGTCCAAGGGTAAGAACGTGTGCCTCTGACTCGAAAGATACTGGGTTCGGTTCCCAGGGTTCCTCTTTCACTTTTTCAGTACATACTGTAAAATTAACATCAACCGAGGTTGTGATATTGTATTTGAGCAAGTTGAATGTCTGCACGTTCCACACTTCGGAGGAGGAGTAAAGCCGTCGCTTCTATGTCCATGCGATGTTGGGCACCCTCCTTACAGAAAGATAGGGTGTAGTAAAAATTTCCAGGATAGTGATGGGAAACTGCTCCCTGGCGTCAGTGATTGGCTATATTCGCGGAAATAGACCGACGTTCACGTACAAAAGAAATATCTAATATTCGACAGAGAAAATCAGTCACAATCGGTGGTAAAAATTATAATTGCATTTCAAGTTAAGTTGCTTGGTCGAGTGTACAGAGTGTAATAGTTTGTTTTGGATCGAATGGTAAATACAGGTTTTATAGGGGTGGTTCCATTCTCAATGGGTAACTACATACAACCTGATTCATTACTATGGGAAATCCGAAAGGTGAAGATAGTAGACGTCAGATTGTGACCATTGACGCAAACATGCCTTATGCAAAAGTTGATATTTTCGGAAATACAGGATGTCGAAACTTAAAATTTTAATTAGTTTTTTTGTCATTATTTTGAAAATATATAAGTTAGGAACTTGAACATTTGTGAAGCTATGCTTTTCTAAGCGACGAATAAGATGCATATTGCGCATTGCTCATAGAGGGCGCCACTTACGACCAATTATTAACCAACAATTACAGTTAATAACTTTTTACCCCGTATGTCTAACATGAAATTTGATTCGAAACCTGAAAGAGCAATCATTTTTCAATTAATTGTGTAATCTTGATTCATTTTGATATCGCGATCCGTTTTTGAGAAAAATCGAATATAGTTTTTGAAGATTCGGGTAATTTTTTAATTTCTGTTTCAATACTAGCAATGACATCCAAAAGCTCGTCTTTATGTGACTGAAAACCGAATTTTAACTCTTTGTAAGAGGTCCATCTCATTTTTGTTAAACGACTGTGAAGAAAGATTCTCTACAAGGTAAATTTTCTGAGGAACTTCTTTTTCATTTTTAATCTGATCATTTACAAGTTTAAAAAAAAAATCTTCTGAATATTGATTTGCTTAATTGACTTATATATATATATATATATATATATTGACTATAAACATGTTCCTCTGAAAATTGCACCATTCCTCATACTCTACGTTATCTAACTTGTATGTTAACTTTTTAAATTACGTCTAAGCTATGAGTATATACAGGCTGGCGCATTGAAAACGAAACAGACCGATTTGCGTCCAGAGAATATTTTTTTAAGAAACGCTGAAAGACGTCAATTTTAATAATGAGGGGGACATGTTTTGACACAAAACTTTGTCACATCAACCCCTTAAGGGTGGTGATAACAACCCTTATATTTTAAATAGGGAACATGGGTCGAGTGTTACATAATTTGAAAGCCTTTTCTGAATTCAGCACACTAATTTCTTTTGAAGTTTAATCAGCTCGTTTAAAAATTATTCACAGTTGGAGTTGCAAGAACGTATTTCATTCATTGTGATAAGAAATTCACTAATTAGTCGATTTTTCGTTCAAAAAAACTAAAAAACAAAACCAAACGTTCAAAAATGTTTATTCAGGTAAGTAAGTGTTCAAATTGTTGACCACCAGCTTCCATACAAAAGTACACATTTTGTTCAAAACGAGCTCTGACATTCTGGATCATTTGTGGCGTTATTAGACGGAATTCTTCAACAATACGTCGTCGTAATTCTTCCAGACACTCCGGTTCTGTTGCGTAAATTCTACTGTTTAAATGGCCCCATAGAAAGAAGTCTAAAAGAGTTAAATCTGGTGATCACTCAATAGCACCTCTACGCCCAATCCATTGCTCTGGAAACTCTCTGTTCAAAAACTCCCTAACACGTTGTGAAAAATGCGAAGGAGCTCCATCTTGTTGAAACAATAATTGATTTTCATGATAGCGATCATCATTTTCAACAATGTCAATTAGTAACTCCAAATACGTTTCGCCACTCAAATTGCCATCAAGAAAAATTGGTCCGATTAAACGGTCTCCAAAAATGCCAGTCCAGACATTCAATTTCTGTGGAGTTTGTGTGTGGACTTCGTGAAAATTTCTTGGATTATTATCTGCTCAATAACGACAATTATGACGATTGACTGTAGAGTTTAATAAAAACGTACGCTCGTCTGAAAAACAGATATTGACAGAAAGTCCCCGTTATCAGCTATTCGTGCAGTCATAACTTCACAAAACTCCAGCCGCCGATCAAAATCATCTTCATTCAGTTGTTGTACAAGATGAATTTTATACGGGTGAAATTTATGATGCTTCAATATTCGCTGAATAGTTCTTCTTTTGATGTTTGAAACAGTGGCCAATTTTCTTGTGCTCAAAGTTGAGTCTGCAGCAATTTGTCCTAAAACTTCAATCTCTCCGGTTCTGTTGCGTAAATTCTACTCTTTAAATGTCCCCATAGAAATAAGTCTAAAGGAGTTAAATCCGGTGATCTAGGGGGCCACTCAATAGCACCTCTACGCCCAATCCATTGCTCTGGAAACTCTCTGTTCAAAAACTCCCTAACACGTTGTGAAAAATGCGGAGGAACTCCATCTTGTTGAAACACTAATTGATTTTTTTGATAGCGATCATCATTTTCAACAATGTCAATTAGTAGAGGGTAAATGATATCTTCTAGTAACTCCAAATACGCTTCGCCACTCAAATTGCCATCAAGAAAAATTGGTCCGATCAAACGGTCTCCAAAAATGCCAGTCCAGACATTCAATTTCTGTGGAGTTTGAGTGTGGACTTCGTGAAAATTTCTTGGATTATTATCTGCCCAATAACGACAATTATGACGATTGACTGTAGAGTTTAACAAAAACGTACACTGGTCTGAAAAACAGATATTGAACAGAAAGTTCCCGTTATCAGCTATTCGTGCAGTCATGCAATTTTTAGATGAACATGTTTGTAGTCATTAACGCTAAGTTAATTAAGAAAATCAATATGCAGAATAAAAACTTTAAAAAACTTGTAAATGATCAGATTAAAAATGAAAAAGTTCCTCGGAAAATTTACCTTGTAGAGAATCTGTCGCGGTTGTTTAATAGTGATAGTATAGTAATGAGGAATGAGTGTTTATTGTAAAAACATATTACAATGCTGGCAGTTTGCGAAGAGTTCAAGATTTGTTCCCGGTTAAGTATAATGATCGACCCATTCCATCCGTGAGCACAACCCAACGTATTTTAAGAAAATTTGAAGAAACTGCAAGTGTAGCAGTAGAAAATAGGGGTGGTAAGCTTACAGCTGAATTTGTATTATTTCAATATCAATGTATTTTTATAATGGAACAGGCGTTAGAAGACAAGTTAATGCACAACTAGAGGAAAAGGTGCTAGCGTTATTCAATGTCAATCCAACTACAAGTACTAGAGTTGCAGCAGAAGAGCAGGCGTGTATTTTGTGAAGATGTTATGGAACGCGCCAATCGGGATCGCCATTTCCCTTCATCGATTTGATTTACTGACGAGTGCACGTTTACGCTAAATAATGAACCTAACGTACAGAATACAAGATACTGGGTGCAACAAAACCCAACGGTACAACTTTCGACGAGATCCCAATACCTTCAGAAAATTAATATCTGGGCAGGCATTTTTAATAATCATATCATTGGACCGTTTGAATTAATTGGCAATTTAAATTCAGAAAATTATTTGGAACTCTTTGTAAATAAGGTATGTCCTGCATTAGACGAAGTTGCAAATGAAAAGTCTGGTTTCAGCAGGATGGGTGTCCAGCTCATTTTGATATAGACGTAAGAACCTGTTTAGATACTTTTTTTCCTAATCATTGGATTGATCGTGGTGGTAATATTAAGTGGCCGGCCAGATCTCCCGATTTCGCATGTAGGAATATATAGGAGGTTCTATTTAAAATAACAATGTTGGCAGTTACTTCAGATATAACCAGAAACGCCAATATTTTAAAAACATTTTATTCGAGTTGCCCCTATATATATACATATATATATATATATATATATATATATATATATATATATATATATATATATATATATATATATATATATATATATATATATATATATATATATATATATCGAGTGACAACTTTCAAAGCGGAACATGGGAAATAACATATTTGCAGTTTGCTACTCACCTCTTTTATCTATAAGAACGGTATGGTGTCTATCAAAAGAGAATTAATTTTCTGAGCCTACTACTAAATTCGAATAATTTTGTTACTGTCAAATCAAACATATTTGACATGCTAAAGTCGAATAAGTTTGTTACTGTTAAATCAAACACAAAAATGAGATGTTCCTCTTAAACAAAGGGATAAAATTCGGTTTTCTGTCACAAAAAGACGAACTTTTACATGTCATTGCTAGAATTGAAACGAGA
The DNA here is from genome assembly GCA_964006375.1 of Tillus elongatus. Classification (NCBI taxonomy): domain Eukaryota; kingdom Metazoa; phylum Arthropoda; class Insecta; order Coleoptera; family Cleridae; genus Tillus; species Tillus elongatus. The sequence continues at coordinate 218,248,944 of OZ023262.1, forward strand.
ATGAAAAAAATACCTGAATCTTCAAAAAACTTTAGTCGGGAAGCATGTAAAAAGAAAATAAGTCAACACGAAACAAAAACTCTAATCAAATGAAAATAGTTAAACGATTGCGAGGAAATGATTGTTTTATATAAAGGCAAGAAAGTTGTGATAATGGACAAAAATTATTATAAGGAGAGAGTGAGTAATGCAATAGACAGGACCGTATAGAAAATTAAATAAAAATCAGCTACCAAAAATGATTAACGAAGTAAAAAATAGTTTAAAGAATTGTAAAAGTCTAGTAACAAAGGACTTAGGAAGACGGTTACAGGTTGCGAATCCCAAGGTAGATAAAAAATATTGACTCCCAAAAATTTATAAACCGAGAAAATCAATGAGACCTATTATTTCGGTTATAGATTTTCCGACATATAATCTAGCAGAATGGTTGTCAAATGAGTTTAAAAGTTTTCCTATTAAACAAAAAAGTTATTCTGTGTCAAATTCACTTGAATTCATTAATAAAATTAAAGATGGTAAATTGTTAGAAGGCGAGATTTTGATATCATTTGATGTAGCGTCTTTATTTCCTAGCGTACCCACAAAACAAACGCTAACATATTTGGAACAGTTATTAAAACTGAACAACATAAGCGAAGAGGTTTGCAAAGAATATTTGAGTTTAACTAGCCTTAGTATAAAACAAAATATTTTTCAATTGAACAATGAGTTTTTTGAACAAACGGAAGGCACGGCAATAGGCAACCTATTGTCCCCTTTCATTGTAGATATCTTCATGATTAGATTTGAGTTGAGACGGATTTAGAAAATGAAAGTGATTATTTTCCTAGAGTGTTGTTTTGTTATGTGGACGATATTTTTGCAGTGTTTAACACGAGTATATGCAAGGTAGATGATTTTGTTAAAAGATTAAATTGTCAATTTGTTTCAATTAAATTCACCCACAAAATGGAGGTTATCAATCGCTTGAATTTGATGTCTATAGGAACGAAACCACCACCATAGATTACATTCCAAATGACACATCACACATTCTCGCAAAAAAGGGCTAGTTTAAATTTCTTAATAAATATATTTATGCGTTTTCCCTTGAGTAAAAGTAAATATAGTATAGAATTGGAGTACAAAAAAAACGTGGCTAAATATAACGGACATTCAGATTGCCTAGTAGAAAGATTGACTAATGGACTCAGAACAAAAAAAAAGATAGCCGAATGCACGCCATTCAAGAAAGATGAAATAGAGAAAAAAATTGTATGCCTACCTTTTGAACCTCGTATCACAAAGGGTCTAGAGAGTATTTTTAAGAAAGCCGATTTACAGCTAACTTTTCCGCAAAGAGTAATTAAAGAAACTTGTTAGGTAATACTAAAGATAAAGATAAAACCACTGAAATGTTGGGTATCTATGAGATTGTTTGTAAAGATTGTGATCTTAACTACGTTGGTCAAACTAAAAGAAACATAGGTATCAGATTTTACGTTATGGTAGTATAAGTATAAGTTATGAGTTGCACAACATATATGGGATAATAACCACCACAATGGCAAAGATAATTTGAAACTTATCAAAAAATGTCAGACAGCAATACATGCTCGACTCATACGAAAACTTTTATATTTATAGATTAACAAAGAACGGGTCTTCCTTAAATAAAGCGGCACCTCTTATTTGGAGCCCATTATTTTCTTTATGCCTTTAAATTAGATAAACACTCATAAATATGTCAGGTATAGGAATAAAGGAAGTTCGATAACCTCTTCCGTTCAGTAGATACAAAATAGACAAAAGATGCGCCTTCGACTAAAATCTTATCTTCTGTTTCGTTCGTCTACCTGAGGATGTATAAAAAAATATAGGTTGTAACAGAAAATTTGTTTAGAATTTTTTATCCTCTGACGAAGCTAACGTTGTTAGCGAAACGATCGTTAGGTCGTTAAAAGATGTGTTGTAGTGATTGGGTTTCTCCAAGTGTACCTATAAGTGCTCATCACTTCCAACCTTCACTTAGTTTCTTAAGCTTTCTTGATACCATATTTATGTAAGTTAAATTAAATAAGAAAGGAGTTACAGCTGTTCGAAATTTTTATTTGTGCATACGAGAACTCTCATTTTATTTGAATGGGTGAAAACATTAAGAAATCAAATAGTAGGTGAATTTTTATCCGCTGATGATACCTCTATTTCCGCCTTCCTGGATGCAAACTCGAAGTCGTCTTGCAAACTTTTCTTTTCTTTTCTCTGTTCAACATCGGCGCGGTAATACTTCTAAAAGCTATTTGTACGCGATTTTTCATGTCTTCCGCAATAGTGGGAAATTCTTGATATATAATCTGCTTTGTATATCTCCAGAGGAAAAAGTATAATGGGGTCAGATCGGGCGATCTTGCCTGCAACGGAATGTTATCTCCTCGTCCAATCCATTCTTTTCCCAGCCAATGCTTTAAATATTGCCCTACGTTTCGGTTAATAGTGGTAGGCAGGAGCACCATCTTGCTGAAAATACATTAATCAACGTGTTCCAAGATCGACTTCTTGCATTGAATTGGGTAAATCATCCTCTAGAAATCTGCAGTAGCGTTCTCCATTAAGTTGATCTTCAAAAAAGAATGGCATGATAACTGTATTGCCTATAACTCCTTTCACCACATCATTGATCCTGAAAATCCACTTGATGTACCCAAAGTGTATTTTCTCAAGCGCAATAATGCTTATTAGGTTTGCTAACTACGCCGATATTATTAAAAGTTGCTTCGCCACTAAACAGAACAATATTATAAAGCTTTGGAATTTCTTCAGTCATATTGCAAAATAGTACAAAAATTGATCCATTTTATTTATCTTGGCTAGTAAGTGATTAATGAAGACATAAATGATAGGGATCAAATTTGTGTTTTTAATTATCCTGTTAACTGAGGATTTGCTAATACCCTGAATACCTTCAATTTGTCTTGTACTTATCTACGGATTCCCTTTAATCGCTACCAAACTTGAAATCATTTGTTGTATGGCGATTTTCATAAGATTTTGCTTTGTATTTGGGGCTACAATTGCCCTCAAAGCGTATTATTACGTTCTCAAATGCCTCTGCTCTTGGATGTCGTGCAAAAGAATATTTTTGCCTGTAAATTCTGGACGCCAGTAGGCAGTTTCTATCAGCCTCTTCCAAAGCGTACTATACTATGTTTATTAACTTCTCATCAGTAAAATTATTATGTAAACACAATGTTTAGTAGTTAAGAGTTTTTTGATCCCCTGAAGATGCTAACTTTGTTAGTGAAATAATCGTCAGGTCTTTAAAAATGTGTTGTGGTAGTTTGGGTTCTCCAAGTGTACTTATTATTAAGTTTGTGGTCAAAATTTTACCTCAAGAAGTTAGTTTGACAATTTGTTTAAAACTAATTTTTCTACACAATTTTTAACTGACTTTTGTAGAGTCTGTCGTGCTTAACAGATTAAAGTATAATTGTATATAAGCAATTAAATATTCAAAATATCCGCTTCGTAAGTAACCAAATTTCAAATCAATGAATCGATTTTAGGCATAACAAACCAGCTGGTTACGGCCCTGCAGATTAATCTTTTGGGACAAACAAGAAACTTAACGGATGTTATCGAATACTGCAGGTCTACTTATCCTGATTTATTTTCGAACGATCCTGGAATGACAGCGTGCTATCCATGTTTAGAGGAGCAGCATGAAACATGCCTAGAGTGTTGTCAAACATCAACCACATCTCAAAGTGCCAAAACAGATCAAGAAACACAAAGCCAGAGGTCTAATAAATCAGAAACTCCTAATAATGTCTGCGTGAACACAGACCCTGAGATATGTGAAAAGAAGAAGAAGAAACCAAAGAAATGCATGTCCTCGTGTTGTAGTGTGAAAAGCAATTCTGACCAAATGCCACCTCCCGAAGTGCAATTCGAGGAAACAACGCCTGAAGAAACAACCAGCGTTAAAAGCTCACCTGCTCCTCTACTCGAGCAACCTGAGAATGTAACTTTTGGTACTCAAGATCAAAACATAGGGGTTGTTCAAGACGAATTGATTGAAGAAACTGAATGTACCATAGATTCGGATGAGTGTTTATGTGCACCTGAACCCGTAGAGGAGATTTTTATAATTACCACAATAGGAAAACCAATACGGGAAGAAAAACCTGACACAGTATCATTTCATGAAGAAATAGATGTTTATGATGTTTCCGGACCAAAAGCCGTTGAACAAGAGCCTCAACCTGATACTACTCCTGATATGATACCAACAAAGGACACAGTTACCTGTTCACCAATTGGTGAAAATTGCACACCTTGTGGCGTTGATTTAGATTACAGTAGAGTAAAATATGATCTGCTCTATGGAGAGCCTGAAATAAAATTAAAGCTTTTGCAGGCCTTACGTTGGGTAAGTAATAGCTTTAGGATAACACATCAAACTTAATAAGTTATAACTTTTAGAGAATCACCCAAAATTGCCAAGAACTTCGGGAAGTTTCAGTATCATGTTACATTCGTCATGACATACTTGATTTGGGCGCAGAACAAAATCTGACCGAAGTCTACTACTCGGATGTTACAAGTCCGTTAGCGGTAAGTATAAGTATGAAAACATACTTTTAGCATAAAACTTTGTAGACACTTATGGAGCGTATTGTCCAAATAAAATATCATAGCTCTCCTAGTCTTTAAATATTACTTTCGATTAAAAACTTTGATGCACGTGCTGTTACTCTGTACCGATCAAATTTAATATTTTAATCTCGAGTTAAACCATGCAAGGTATTCTTATATTTTTGTAAAAATCCTGTATAGTATGCACACAAGAGAAAAGTATTTCGAAATCTACGATATCTAGATAGTAAACAAATCAGTGGCGGCTCGTGACATTGGGAGTGGATGAAGCAGAATCCGCGCGGCCCCAAAGGGGGGTCCAGGGAGACGAAGACCTCCCCTGCGCCGCAAAAATTTTTTTTCTTAATTTTCAAGGTCACGCGTTCTCCTGGCCCTTCAGTATTTAAGTAAAAAAACATTTGTACAAAAACATAGACTTTCATAAGGAATCATTATCGGAATAATGACCAGGAATATTCGATGAGACACACATACTGTACACATACTGTACACCCAAGCATACGGTAATATGATACAGCGAGTATTATCTATGAAAATCTGTTTATAGAGGGAAGAATTACAAGCATATTTTTTTTAATTCATGGCCCTTTTCTTTTTTTTTACAACTTGAAATTTTATATCTAATATTTCATTATTTTGAAAGTATTCTTTTAGAGGTGATAATAAACAAATTAATTCCACTTGCCAAAAAGGAACACGAAAAATCCAGCTTTTTAAAGTCTGTAAATGTGACTATTGTACTAAGGTAGGTGTACACAATATCACCATGTTGATAGTATCGCCATGCTGTATCATTCGCTTATCTCTGACAGTTGGCGCCAGAAATTCTAAAGCGAAGCTAAATTCATAACATACTACGAGTGCTCGTGGCATTTTAATCTCAAATTTCATTTGTGTTGTGACCCAGCCGCCAAAACCTTGTTCAGTAGAAGTGTATTATAAGCGGTCTTGAAATTTGGTTGGGTTTAAACATAGAAAAAGACTTGGTAAGTACTATTTTTAATTCGGTACCTCATACAGCATAAGTTTAGGTATTTGACTGTGATTGTGTTTCGATTTTCAAGAATTTCATAACACTAGTAAACAAACACAGATCTGACTAATAAATGTTGGCAATACCGCCAGTGTCACTGTGCGGCAATATCACCAGTGGTGATATTGCTTGACTTTGAAGCAATAATACTGATTTATAGAATACGTTATAATTCTTCGTTTTTAGAAACACTATGCCTAAAGAACGGAATTGAGGAATACGAGGAAAGTGGAGCCAAGAAAATATGCAGGCATCTATCACTGCCGTAGGCACTGGTATGTCGAAGAATTCAGCTAGTAAACAGTTCTTGATACCTCGTGGTACACACAGGGACTATTTGAAAAAGAATGAAACGTCAAAATGTGGAATGGGCGGCAAAACTACTCTCACGAAAGAACAAAAAGAATAATTGTCTAAGTATCACCAGATTAATAGATGTAGGATATCATCTCACTTCAAAGGTACTACATAGATTCGTTTACAATTTTTGCGAAGCAAACTCCATATGCCATCCATTCAATAAAGAAAAAAATTGGCAGGGCGTCTCTGGCTCAAAGGCTTTCTTCACCGCAATCCTCAAATTAGAAAACGGAAGACTCAGAGCATGAATCCTGCCTGGGGTCAAAAATTGAACAGGTTTATAGTAAATGATCACTTCCTAACGTTTTGAATGACTTAGATCTTTTAGATAAACCTCAGTGAATCTACAATATGGACAAGAGAGGTTGCCGTTTAGCCCTCCATTATCAGCAACTTGTCCTAGAGAAAAAGGGGACTAAAAGACTTCGTCTTGTAGCTAATGAACATGGACAAAACGTAACAATAGTTTTTGATGGGAATGCTACGAGTTCTGCAGTCCCGCCCGCAATATTATTTCAAGGGAAAGCGAATGAAACAAGAAGGAATCAATTATTTTCCAACTCGAAGCTTGGCATTAATGATGCCTGAGGGAAGCATCACCGTTCAAACATTCAAACCATTCTTTAAACATTTTGCAAAGTACAAAGATCCGCGTCCTTTGATTTTTGATGGTGCTAAGTGTCATTTTAACCACTCAATTTTCATTGTCGCTGAGGAGCTAGGCATCACCTTATACTGCTTGCCAAGAAATACAACACACGAGCTCCAACCAATGGACAAGGCAGTCTTCTGCTCATTTGAGAATTATTGGGACGTCAAAGTTCTCAAAGAATGGCCAAATTATAGAAACCGTTCTCTAACAAAACAACGTTTTGGGGCTATTTTTTGCATTGTTTTGAATAAGGCCATGACCCCATCTAATATCAAATCTGGGTTCTCGGCGATTGATATCTTTCCGTTTAACCCAGATATTCCACCAGTTGATGCAATGGCACCAAGCAGCGTAGTGAAAAATCCAGTACAGAGATCTCATCAGAATAAAGACACCTTCTCCAGGTCCATTAAATACTGCGACAATTAGGAGTAAGCCCCCTCTCTCAAGAAGGTTCATGAAACGAGATACGACATCTCCAGGTGAATCAAGTACTGCGACAATTAGGAATAAGAGGTCATCCTATTTAAGAATGTCCACGAAATGTTTGTTACCAAAATTTAGTAGCAGTGATGGATGAACACTATGAGATGGCCGAGAGTTCATCGAAAGATGAAACGAGCGAATCCCCTGAAAGCACCGACGAGAATGATGTTTCATTTACCACTATGCTCAATACACCAGAACTCAAACAACATTCTGGCACAAAATGCAAGAAAGCAGCTATTAACAGCAGAGCACAAGTGGTTACGAAGGACCTTTTCAATAAATCTGTAGTTAGTGAGAAGCCTCCTAAGCTAATGACCACATCTTCAAGAAAAAATGTACCGAACAAAAGGATTTTGGAACAGAAACAAAGTGAGAATTGGTACTGTAAAGCATGCCGAGAAGACAAAGTTTCCGATATGCATTTGTGTGTAATGTGCAAATGTTACTTGCATGATGACTGCCTAAGATTAATGAAAGAAGACAAATTTTAAGATACATTTGTCCTTATTGTTGATAATTCATCTGATTTGTACTGATGTCAGCAATACAAATATTTCACCGAGAATCAGCTTTCATTTTTTCTTGAATATCAAAAATTTGTTGTTGGCGATGTTGCTAGCCCCCTGATGACAATATCGCCAATTTGCAGAATTAAAAAAAAATGGCACTGTATGTGTATTTGAAATTTTGTCATTCATTATGAAACTATTAATATATAACCGAGGTAGTACGTTCCATGTATATATTTTTATGAAATAGCTTACAACCTCACCAAAAAATTGAAAGCTTAGCATGGCGATATTGCATACACTTACCATATATAAAATTTAGGAATTATTGCGCATTTTCGTTGAAAATTCATTTGGTTGGAAAACGACTGGTAGAAGTTATAAACCTTGTCTTTGCATACCTACTTTTAAATCTCACACATTGTCTTATTGCATTGTTTCGATTACTTACCTACCTTACTTTAGGTCTTAAAACACACATTTCTATTGTAATCTTTGTTCTTTTTACGTTCTGCAGTATATACTTGTGGATTTAACCTTTTAAGTGCGCATATTATTTCTACCTTTCTTACAAGTTGTGATTTCACTAAATGTTTTGTTAACCTTTCACTGCCAAGGTTATTAGATAAGATTTTGTTCGGTTAATTTCTTTAGATTGTCGTTAGTCCTAATTTCATTCTCTTCCTTCGACAGTGTGGCGCTAACATCTCTGGGTTAATAAATTTAAGAACCATATCGAAGGCTGAGCTGCCGGCATCTTTTCTGACTCGACCCATAGATTCTGTTTTCGTTACTTACCTTTATTATTTTGTTGTATAAGTGTGTTTGTGCGAGAAATAGGCGTCCCAACTGGTAACCAAATTTGTGGCCTGCTTTCATTACAAAAAATATTTGCCCTTTAAAACATGCTTATGAAAATTTACTACCATAACGACCTTGCTGCGTCCGGACTGTTTAGCATAAGTAGATATGGGTGCTATATAGACCGGCTATGTAGTAGATATGGGTGCTGTATAGACCGGCGTAGTAGATATGGGTGCTGTATAGACCGGCCATCTGAGCGTTCTGATTGACTGTACGTGACAGGATGGTAGTAGTAGGGATTAGAGCATATCTCCTTGTGTGTTAATTCGGTGCCCTGCCCAAAGTTGTGTATAGAATCCTCAACGATCCATGTATATACATATAAATGCCGGCTCTGGCAATTTTAATGAATTTTTCTTGAAAAAAAATCACTAATAGAGAGGTATCGATGGTGAGACTTTGCAAACATTTTTGCAAATGAGCGCAAACTAGGACCCCTTGAACCCATATCCGGGGTCAGTTTTAATTTATATATATATATATATATATATATATATATATATATATATATATATATATATATATATATATATATATATATATATATATATATATGTATGTATATGTATCCGTCTGATAACTCAAAAAATAATTGACCGATTTCAATGAAACTTGGCAAGTGGCTTTCTTTTATTAATGTCTTGGATGAGTTCGTTAGCCAGAAAAATCGGAAGGGGTTTTCCGGAAAAATTTTGAGTTTTCTTTCTAAACATTTTTTTTTCACAAAGCTGTTTTAATGAAATTTAATATATATATATATATATATATATATATATATATATATATATATATATATATATATATATATATATATATATTGCCTTGGGAAAGATATTACTACGTACTGAAATTCAACTTTCTAAGTTTATAGAAAATTGAGTTATTCAAATTTTAAATTTAAATTTCGAAATTTTTTTTCTCCGAAAATTACAAAGTTATTTTAATGAAATTTGGTGGATATCTTGCGTTAGTAAAGACCTTACTACACACCAAAATTAAACTCTCTAAATTTATAGAAAATTAAGTTATTCAAATTTGAAGCATTTAATAAAAATTCACTACCATAACGCACTTGCTGCGTCCCAAGATTTTTTTTTATTTTTAAATTTTACACCCTCCTTATGATATTCTTGTACCATAAGACTGTCATGTAGATATACGATTCACCCTTTCATTAACGCAATATGAAAAGTCTTATGTTCATTAAATTTTAGGAGTCAATGGGTAGATTTGTGAATGCTCTCGCATCCCTGCGTCAAGGTCGTGACTACTTAGAAAACAGCAACAGTTTGATTGTGAATGTACTCATGCCCACAATAAGAAACAGAAACCTACCACCTAGTTCCAAAACATGTGAAATGAGTTTGTCAGTTCTACAGAAGCTAAGTATAAGATCCAATCCCAGAATACAGATGATAAAGGCAGGATTACTTGAACACTTACTTGAATTTCTTCAACAAAAGCAGTCTTATTTATCCGGTTACGCACTTGAATATAGCACAGCTTTATTTATGAATTTGTGTCTCGAGGATGAGGCTAAACAGAAATGTTCGACGAATGCAGGAGCAGTTATTAGATTGCTGGTCTCTTTGTTGGAAGCTGGTCATACCTGCTGTTTGCCATACGTAAATGGGGCTCTCTTCAGTTTGCTAGCAGAACCACGGATAAAAGAAGCTGCCCTAAATCAACAGCTTGATCAAAGGTTAAAGAAGATAATGTCAGTAAGTACAGCACTATTTTTTCTGCTTTTATATTGTTGTGACGCAGATGAAAATGTTGTTGAAAAATTGATCATAACTTCCACATCGTTATAATAATCTATTCTCATCAGAAAGAATTTCTGGTGAAATAAATTTGGGGTAGGTAATTTGATTACAAAGAGAATTAATGTTTAACCCATCTACCAGACTTAAATTTCATGAGAAAATGTCAGATGTTTAGTATTATTCATATTTCTGTCTCTATAAACCTCTCAAACGATATACTAGGAGTTTCCTAACCTTTCTGACAAAATAAAGGGTGTTTATTCTCAGGTATAAAGGTTTTTGGAATATTGCTTCGTTTTAGAAATACAGGATGTTAAAAATTGTTTTTTTTCTTTTCAATAATGGCCCAATTGCTAATAATCATTTTGATTCATTATAATAATATATATAATAATTATTTTGATAAACTAATTAAAAACCTTTAATAATGAACTCAAATGAACAACAGTTAAATAAATTGCTGAAAATGTCTTCCATGAGCCAGTAAACATCCATCTAAACGACGTGTTATATTGTCTCTTAGGCGTTGGAAAATTTTTGGACTGGCGGGAATCATATTTGCTTATCTGCAGCTTTAATAGGACTAGTATAAACAAGCTGTTTAAGGTTTCCCCAGAAATAAAAGTCCAAAGGATCAAAATCCAGCTAATGGGGTGGCCATAAGTGGGGTCCGTCCGCCTCTGTCTCTCCAACGATCAGGATTTTGTTGCTCCAAATAATTTCTAACACCTACTGCAAAGTTGACGAGGGTACCGTCATGCATTAACCGCATTAAAACTCATGTTCTTGATGACACCGGTGCCATAAATTCTGTCAATTCATCTCCAGCGAAATTGTAATAGACACCACCGTTAAGTCGATTTGGAAAAAAATGCTAAGCTATCGCCAATAATCTCTGCCCAAACATGAAACAAAAAGGTATGATGTGATGTTCTTCGATGATAGCATGAGGATTATCTTCAGCCCAAATATGGTTATTATGAAAATTCGTAAAGCCATTTCTCGAAAAATTCGCTTCATCTGTAAATAGGATTTTTTTCGGACTTGACTTAAAGAATTTTCTTGAAACAAATTACAAGAAGTAAATAGAGTTTGGGAGTCTCGAGGTAAGAAAGCTTTTGGACTCTTTGTAAGTGATAAGGCTAAAGTAAATAGTCCTTTGAGATGCTACAAACTGTTTTGTGATTCACATTTAACTTGCTTCCCACTTTCCCCGTGCTCGTGCCTGGACATGTTTGAAACCTCCATGTTTAAAACCTCTTCCTCAAGCTGTGGGTTTCTAAGTTCAAACTGTAAATGACCGGCTGCCAGTTTGCTTTTTGCAAAGCTACCTGCAATATTGTAGAGGTTTCTGGACATAATATTCGAAGGAAATAGTTCTGCATATAAACCTCGTGTCTCTTTGGCGTTTTCGTTTAATTCACCATACATAAAAGGAATTTGAGCCATTCTTTGATTGTTAAACTCAGCCATTAAAAAGAGTATCTACCAGAAAACACTTTAAACGGATATTTGAAAAATGTCAAACAGGAGACAAATATCATGAGAAAATAAATAATAATCAAATGCCACGAAAATGTGTAACAAATATCACTAAAATTATATAGTTTGTCATTAATTAACAAAAAACAAAAAAATAAGAATGGTTTCTGTAACATCCTGTATTTTGAAAACAAAGCAGCATTCGAAAAACTGTTTACATTTTAGTGCTAAAGTTAGATGCCGATACATTTTCATTATTTTATCAGAAATGTTAGGAAACACCCTGTACAAGTCAATTTTTAATGGAAAAATGTTAGTTTTTGCCAATCAACCCTCTATTTATTTATTTTCTTCAGAAGCGATTTTTTTCACAAACAATCCAGACTATTCGCTTGTAACCGGCTACCTAGGTGCCAAACTTTATGTCGATAACTCAGTTACAAGATAATTTGATATTTCACCCCTACATGATCAATCCCTAGTTAAATTTCATAATAAAGTGTCATGTCCGTCGTAATCGCATTTATGCTCTCAAAAATCTGATAAAACGACATATTACACGACCTACAATGCTATAGTGTAAATTTCAATCAACCAACCCCTATATCACACCCTTGTTCTAGAAGGATTCGCTCAAAAACTATCCGAACTATTCAATTGGGAGACTGCTACCTGTGTACAGATCGATGGATCGACACAATTTTTTTATTTGCAAACTAGGTTTTTACATGTTCCAAGACTTTTTACGACGCTTGAGCTAAAAAAAATTTTCGATTTTCTATTCCTGTTACCATGCTTCCACACGTTTAAAACAATGTGGAAGTAAAATGGTAATTTATTGTAAAATTACGTGATGTGTTTTATTATTTCCACATCGTCCATAGTGCTGCAAATTTAATCATAACTTTTACATAGCTGTGCTAATTTACTCTCATCAGAAAGACATTCTCATTAAATAAATTTAGGGTCCATGACTTGACCACAAAAAAAATATTCGTATTCCTGTACCCATAAGCTTCTGAAATAATATATTACTGGATTTTTAATAGTATAGTGTCAGTTTCCCCAATCAATCCACTATTTCTTCCCTTTTTTTTTTTAGAAACGGTCTTACTAACAAATAATCCAGGCTATCACATTACGAACAGTTACCTGTGCACCAAATTTCGATTGCTTAATTACAAACCAATTCAATATTTCACCTCTACATGATCAATGATCATGGAAAATATGAAGTTGACCTTTATTTGACATTGAAAGTCATCACCAAGCTCAAAACCAAGGTCACCAACAGATAGCCAGGAAACAATCTTTGTCTGCAACTTTGTTCTCCGAGACTTGAACTTTCAGAGTTAAGTACACTTGGAGAACCCAAAGCACCACAACACATTTTAAAAGACCTGACGATCGTTTCACTAACCAAGTTAGCGTCATCAGAGGATGAAACATTCTAAATACTTAAAAACTAACGTCAACTTATATACCGGATCTCAGGTAAAGAGATCGAACCGAGATGAGACACTACTGGTAGGCAAATTCCAAAGTGTATTGTATTTTTATCGCCGGACCAGGTCTTTGCGCTATCCCTACTGCTTTATGTAAAATGTGTCCATCTGTAATAGTTTTGAGAAAGTTCAACGACAGCTAAATTAACAGCGGTTCCTTTGGCGGCAATAACTGTATACTTATGTTATCGGTAAAAAAAATTACCCACGAATTAGAAATTAATAATAAACTACCCTTTCTAGATGTACTAGTTATCAAGAATAAAGACACTTTAGAATTCGATGTCTATAGAAAAGAAACCACTACCTTACGCTACATCCCGAGCGACTCACATCATACGTACGCACAAAAAATGGCCAGTCTGAATTTTTTAGTAAATCGGTTTATTAATTTTCCTTTAAACAAAAGTAGATATACCAAAGAATTAACTTATATTAAGAACGTGGCCGAATATAACGGATACACTGCTTTCCTAGTGGAAAAATTAATCAACAAACAGAAAACAAAGAAAATGTTGACGGAATCAACGACGTTCAGAAAAGAAATATCGGAAAAAAACTTTGTTTGCTTACCATTTGAACCTAGAATCACGAGGGGTCTAGACAGCATTTTTTTAAAAGTCGACTTGCAGCTAACATTTTCAACAACAAATACCTTAAAAAACTTGCTAGGCAACCCAAAAGACAACGTTAGCGCGGACAAAATGTCGGGAATTTATGAAATTAGTTGTAAAGATTGTAATCTTAAATACGTCGGATATACAAAAAGATCGATTGGTATAAGATTCAAAGAACACATATCCCAATTACGTTACGGTACTGTAGATAAGTCTGCCGTAGCCCGATATATTTGGGATAATAATCATCACGTTGATAAAGATAATCTTAAATTAATAAAAAATGTTAGAAAACCATGACACCTAAACGCGTTCGAGAGCGTATATATTGCGAAATATAAATACAACAAAACATGTATGAACACTTCCCCAGCGCCAATTACGAGTCACTTGATCGATTGCTTTGCTAAATAAAATTCCCACGTTTTCGGCACGTTCTACCGATAACATAAGTATACAGTTATTGCCGCCAAAGGAACCGCTGTTAATTTAGCTGTCGTTGAACTTTCTCAAAACTATTATAGATGGACACATTTTAGATAAAGCAGTAGGGATAGCGCAAAGACCTGGTCCGGCGATAAAAATACAATACACTTTGGAATTTGCCTACGACTAGTGTCTCATCTCGGTTCGATCTCTTTACCTGAGATCCGGTATATAAGTTGATGTTAGTTTTTTAAGTATTTAGAATGTTTCATCCTCTGATAACGCTAACTTGGTTAGTGAAACGATCGTCAGGTCTTTTAAAATGTGTTGTGGTGATTTGGGTTCTCCAAGTGTACTTATCAGTGCTCATCACAGGTTCCAATCTTCACTTCGTTTCAGAGTTATTCTGCTATTCTGTTACTTTTGTGACACCACACAAGTGCCAGATTCAGGCAATCACCCAAACTAATTTTATGGTGAAATGTGAATTTCGCGATGAAAAAATAGAAAGAGGAACTAAACTCTCTACGTACGCTTAATAATATAATGTAAAATTCTTTCAAAACTAAATTCATATCCACTCCCTCACATTCAAACCCATGCTTCAATTTCATCACAGAATATTATATGAATGACGAAATTGAACGTTTTCCAACACATAAACCCTGAAACATTATATTACTCGAGTTTTATGGAAAAAATTTCAATTTTCACCAAATCACCCCGTATTTATTCCTAACCCCCTGGAGCGGTTTCACACAAAAACAACACGAACCGTTCGTTGGTCAGGTTCTATCTGTATACTAAATTTGAAGACCATATCTCAATTCGTTAGAAAGTTAGACGTACAGACCGACAGATTGACAGACCGACAGATGAACAGACCGACAGGATCGAGAGACAAAAAAATTTGTTCCGAAATAATGTGTCTACATGTTTTGAGACTTTTTACGCAGTTTTAGCAGAAAAAAAATTCCAAATTTTGTCACCGATTTTCCACACACATATGTGTGTGTGTGTGTGTGTGTAGGTGAGCAAGGATGACCTCGGAAGCGTTGTCCATTAGTCACAGACTTTTGAAACTACATTTAAAAAACCCACACACATTTTGCCCCTATTAGGAAATTTTTATTAAAAAAAACTCACTATCGATGGTGAGACTTTGCAAAGATTTTTTCAAATGAGGGCGATTTAGGACCCCTAGAACCCATATCCGGGGTCAGTTTCAATTTTTAGATGTTTATATATATATATATATATATATATATATATATATATATATATATATATATATATATATATATATATATATTGTGCTGAGAATTGCAAAGGCCATATAAAGTTATAAAACAAAAATGAAAACCCTTACGGAAACTACTATGATAATGTTAAATTCTGAATATTGATTAAAAAATTGGGTGACCAGATTAGTAATGGGGGGTAGTAGTAGTACCACTGGTCAGTAGTAAGTAAAATACTTACGGTTTACACGTAATGCATATGGGTTATCTGTATATTGTATACATATCCACATCGTTCGACATATTTTACTGTACACTAAAACAGAAAACAAAATAATAACATTAAAATACAAGCACATTCACTATTATTGTTAGTCAGTGTTATTTGGAGAAGCAATGAAAGATATATAGCCATAATTTGTTGAAATGATCATTAAATGAGTCTTTAAAAAGTATAACTAGCAATTTGGAAAATATCTCAGTTAAAGTGAAATTAAAAGAGCCAAAAATCTATATGTAGATAGATTGAGATATTAAGCATGAAATACATACCAAAGAATTATGTTATAAAATCAATTACCTGAAGGTAATGAACAAAACAAACCCCTGTATGATGTTTTCAATATGTAAATTTAGTTTTATTTATGTGAACAATGAACTGAAATGTACCCATATATGTGTCTGTGTTTGTAAAAAACAATGAACTGGAAGTTACTAAAAACAGTGTTTAGTGTTCTGGAACTTTTAAATCAAGATTACAGCATAAAATGAATTAATGTTAGAAAATTATTGTTGGTTATGTTATGTAGAAATAAGGTTAGGTCAGATGTCAATTTTAAGAATAGAATATTCAACTTACTCGACGGTTCCAAGGAGAATAGCTGTCAAACATGTATTAATTAATTGGAAGAGAGAATGCTCTGACCAGACAGGAAACACCAAATGTTAGATGAATTTGGGCAACATTTCCGCTTTTGTTATGATTTGTTGTTGGTTATTGATGAAATTGAGATGCCAGAGAGGGTCATTCTTGCTTCCTATTTTAAATATAAATATTTTAAAGTATAAATTGTGCAAGGAAAATTCAATTTGCCGCTAAAACAAAGAAGAGACGTTACATCAAGTTTTTAACGTAAGAAAGTACGAGATAAGCAGTAAATATATCAAGAATACTTACATTTGAGGATACCCACTACCATTAGCGAGGAAGCCAAGGTAAGAGATTTATTTTGTTTAATGTATATCAGCTCAACAAGACAAATATTTCAATAAAAAGACAGCCCATTCTGTCAAATATCATTTTAAGCAAATGTGTTTATGGGAAACTAAGATTTAAATGCATAAAATAGAAATCTTATAGGATAATTTAACCATAGTTCAACATTGCGAATACAGAGGGAGTGCAGGTCAAGGATCCATATTTATTAATCAGAACATTTGAATGACAGCCGAAAATTCGGGTACAAATTATAACAACGGATCCGTTTAGATTTTAAATTTGAAATTGTGCCAATAAAATTTGTTTACGAATTTTGAAACATAATTCTTTGAAACAAAATAAGATAAAATAAGGTTACTATAAATATTTGCAGGCTAATTTTTTTCCTATTTTAGCAGAACTCACCACTGAGATAGCGTAAGTATATTAAAATATTTGAATACAATTTATTTGATATATATATATATATATATATATATATATATATATATATATATATATATATATATATATATATATATATATATATATATATATATATATATAGTAGAAGGATAGGCAACCCAAATAACCCTGAGATAGCTTAAATCACAAATAATACAAGAGTCATAAAACATTTTATTCACATAAAGTTTCACATTATAAAATATACAGAGTCACCCATAACACATGGTGTAATATTATTATCTTTTTTAATATCACTTTTCCATATAAATAAAATAAAAAAAATAACATAATATCAGTAAAAATAATAAAAATTCAAAAGCCAAACAATTGTATAATTGACGCCCAACAGAGGGGCATTAAAATATATAATAAAATTCAAGCCAATTAGTATAATTGACGCCCAACAGTGGGGCATTATAATATCAAATATAAAATAAAATATATAATAAAATTCAAAAGCCAATAGTATAATATATATATATATATATATATATATATATATATATATATATATATATATATATATATATATATATCCGTCTGATAACTCAAAAAATAATTAACCGATTTCAATGAAACTCGGCAAGTGCCTTTCTTTTATTAATGGCTTGGATGAGTTCGTTAGCCAGGAAAATCGGACGGTTCTTTCCGGGAATATTTTGAGTTTTCTTTCTAAACAAAATTTTTTCTCCGAAAATAACAAAGCTGTTTTAATAAAATTTACTACATATGTTGCCTTGGGAGAGACCTTACTAGGTACCAAAATTTTTTTCTTAGTTTATATAAAATTGAGTTATTCAAATTTTAAATTTTCTTTCGAAAAAAATTTTTTCTCCAAAAATTACAAAGTTAGTTTAGTGAAATTTGGTAGATATCTTTTCCTAGGAAATACCTTACCACATACCAAAATTAAGTTTTCTAAGTTTCTAGAAAACTGAGTTATTCAAATTTGAAGCATTTAATAAAAATTCACTACCATAACGCACTTGCTGCGTCCAGAGTTTTTTTAATTTCAGCACAGAATACCAAATATTTGATGAAATTAAAAGTTTTCTAAAAAACCAACCCTAAAACGTTACATTACTCGAGTTTAAACAAAAAAATATAAATTTGCATCAAATCACACCCCCCCCCCTCATTCATCCCCTCAACCGATTTTACTCAAAAACAATCCGAACCGCTCGTTTATCGGGTCCTAACTATACCAAATTTGAAGACGATATCTTAATTAGTTCTAAAGCAATCCTGGCTATGAACAGACATACAGACAAAAAAAAAAGAAAACATGATTTGGGAACGAACATTTCTTTGTCTTTGGGTCTGTCGGTCTGTTGGTCTGTATGTCTGTCTGTCTGTTAGGAGCCACTTTCTAACTAATTGATATATCGTCTTCAAACTTAGTACACATATAGCATCTGAACAAAGAACGGTTCGTGTTCTTTTTCAGTGAAACCGCTCCAGGGGTTTAGGGATAAATACGGGGTGATTTGGTGAAAATTGATATTTTTCCCTTAAAACTCGAGTAATATAACGTTTCAGGGTTTGTAAAAACTTTCAATGTCATCACTTATCTGGATTTTGTGATGAAATTGAAGTAGGGGTTGAATGTGAGGGGATGGAATATCGGTGACAGATTTTTCGATTTTTTTTTTGCTAAGACGGTGTAAAAAGTCACAAAACACACGGTCTGTGGGTCGGTCGGCCTGTCGGTCTGTACACCTGTCTGCTGGTAGGCATAATAACCTTCTGACGAATTGAGACATCCTCTACAAATTTAGTATACAGTTAGCACCTGACTAACGAACGATTCGGGTTGTTTTTGGGTAAAAACTCTTCAGGGGGTAAAGGGTAAATATGGGGTCATTTGGTGAAAATTGATATTTTTTTGTTAAAACTCGAGTAATATCACGTTTCAGGCTGTGTGTATTAGAAAACGTTCAATTTCAACACTCATCTAATATTCTATGATGAAATTAAAGTAGGGGTTGAACGCAAGGGGGGGGGGGATATGAAGTTTTGAAAGAATATTACATTAGATTATTAAGTGTAGGAAGAGTTTAGTTCCCTCTGTTCTTTTTTTATGGAGAAATTCACATTTCAGCATAAAATTAGCTGGGGTGATGGCCTAAATCTACCACCTGTGTGGTGTCACAAAAGTAACAGAATATTAGGATAAGTCTGAAAGTTTAAGTCGCGCAGAAAAAGTTCCAGACAAGGATTTTTTTCCTGGCTGGTGATTGGATTTTATCTTTGCGATGACCTACAATGTGAAATCAAGGTCCACTTCATATTTTTCCTGAAATTCAACTAGGGATTGATCATGTAGAGGTGAATTATTCAATTGTTTTGTAATGAAGCAATCGACATCAAATTGGTGCTGAGGTAGCTGTTCACAACCTGATAGTCAGGATTATTTGCGTAAGACCGCTTCATAAAAAGCGAAAGAAATGCTGGGGTGATTGAGGAAACTGACACTTTACTATTAAACATCGAGTAATATAACGTTTCAGAAGTGCATGGGTACAGGAATACAAATATATTTTTGTGGTCATGTCAAGAAGTGTAAATTATTACAGCTATGGGGAAGTTATGATTCAATTTGCAGCACTTTTTTTTAAATCGAACCACCTTGTCGCAGTAGATTTATTCAAATGTGAATTTTTGTCAACAATCTCGAATATCTTCCTTTTTCATAATTAGAGTCACTGACAATGTAATCAAAGCAATTAGAAAATTAGCCAGATCAAAATAGTGCTCTAAGCTTTCTGTTTTCTATGTTTTTATTAAAAGATTGCTTTTTCATTGTGTCAGCAAATTATTTTATGAAATAGGTTTTGTACTGGATTTAAAAAACATAAACATACGTAACTTTTGTAGGGATTTTTTGGTAAACCCATTCGTTTCAACATGGCGCTATTTTTCATAAAAACAACTGTTTCTATGGTTGCTATTTGATCAAATCCAAGATTAAGAAGTACAGGGTTAGGCAGAATGAAGTATCTATTTTCTATACAGTCGTAGTCATTAATGCCTAACTTTAATAACAAAATCAAACAAAATGTTCTTGAGTAAAGATGGCAATTTTATTTTCTGTATATTACATCAATCAAATGACCTCCATCACGCTGCTGGCACTCCTGAAGGCTACCACGAGGGTTTTGCATCACCCGTTGCAATATTTCAATTGGGATTTCATTCATCTCTGCTCGAATATTATGCTTCAGTTGTTCCAAGGTTCGAGGTCTATTAGCGAATAGTTTTGCCTTTAGACAGCCCCATAAAAAGTCACAAGCTAACACATCCAGTGGCCGTGCAGTCCACGTGAGATCCTTACAGCTGCTTTTACCATTTCAGCATTTTCCGGGATAAATATCTAGTACCTTGACATATAAGCGATTTTGATAAAATTTCGCATAACTACGTAGTTTTTTGTGTAGATGACGAAAGTGACAAAGAAAAATAAGTGTCATGCGTATTTTCCGAGATATCGTTATTCTCCGACATCATTTTCATGATGATGTTTTTCGAATTTTGACATCATACTCATCGCTCATTATCACTTTAAATACAGTATATCGCCAAATTGTAACGTACCTGTTTGATATCTTCCATTTTTTGTACATAATTTTCTCGAGATTGCAGAGAAACCACATGAAAGTGCATTTGGTATGCAAATGTCAAATTTAACCAACACGAAGTTGGCGTTACGTCAGGCTTATCGTATTAGAGTAGCGTCTCGCGACAATAATTAACATGGCTGCGACTGATTAGTTTTTTGCCGTTTTAACGAAATAAAGGACATCCCCAAGGTTCTGCTTACATACAATCCTACCAACTGACTCTCGCTACCTGCCATAATATTAGTTTGCGTAATTAAAAGCCAAAAGAAGGAAAAAGGGGAAGAAAAAGAAGGAAAACCAACCCTGCCATATATTAAGGTCATATGAGCATAATATATAATTTTCCTTCCCCTTTCTCCTTCTTTTAGAGGCAAAGTGATTGGGGGGGGGGGGTACGTCAGGAAGGCCATTTGGCAGGATTGTGTGTAAACAACACCTCAGCCAGGTCGTTTATTTCGTTATAACGGCAACAAGCTCATGAGTAGCAGCCATGTTAATCACTGTCGCGAGCCATGTTGATACTGTAGCGAGATGCTCGTGCAAACTTCGTGTTGGTTAAATTTGACAGTTGCATATCAAGTGCATGTTCATGTGATTTCTCTAAATTTTTAAGGAAATTATCTACAAACAATGGAAAATAACAAACAGGTACGTTACAATTGGGTGATATACCGTATTTATAGTGATAATGAGCGATTAATATGATGTCAAAATTCGAAAAACACGATCATGAAAATTATGAACATTTCCGTCGAAAAAATGACGATATCTCGGAAAATACGCGTGTATCCTAATTTTCTTTGACATTTTCGTCATACATGCACAAAGTTACAAACAAAAGCGCTTATATGTCAAAGTACTAGACAATTATTTTCTATGTACCTATTCGTGTTCATTAATGCCTAAACTTTAATCAAAAATGAATGAAAATGTTTATGAGTAAACATGGCAATTTATTTTCTAAATATTACATCAATATAATCACTTCCACTTCGCTGCTCGTACTCCTGAAGTCTAGCACGATAGTATTCCATCACTCGCTGCAACATTTCAATTGTGATTGCGTTAATCTCTGTTCGAATATTATGCTTCAGTTGTTCCAAATTTTGAGATCGATTAGCAAATACGTTTATCTTTAGACAACTCCACATAAAATATCACAAGCTGACAGATCTAGTGACCGCTACGGCCGCTTGAGATCCCTACAGCTGCTCTTACCCTTTCAGCATTTTCTGGTATTTTTACAGAACGAGCTCCTCCTTTTGCTTTGTGTCTTGCGGCTGAAGAAGTAGGTACTGCGGAACTTCTGTACCTACTTTTTGATTGTTACTCGAGTAGGAACTCTATATCGTCGATTTAAATGAACATGATGGAATAGATGCTGAGTGATTGAAATAGAATCCTTATTTTTGAAATAATCTTCAAAGGTTAAAGAACCTTGACTATCAATCAACGATCGATTTTCACAATGAAACTAACATTTCTTGCAAACTGTTTGGCAACTGCCATAAATTGCTATTTATTGAGAGCGCATGCACATGGCAACTTTTTTTGAATTTAGATATTATTAGTGAATTTTTATTTTAAAAAATCCACTAATAGAGAGGTATTGATGGTGAGACTGCAAAATTTTTCAAATGAGCGCGCACTAGGACTCCTAGAACCCATATCCGTGGTCAGTTTCAATTTTTATATGTTAGGCAAGAATCGTTCTTCTATTAATGGCTTGGATGAGTTCGTTGGACAGAAAAATCGGACAAGCTTTTCCGGAAAAATTTTGAGCTTCTCTTGAAAAAAAATTTTTTCCATAAAATTACAAAGATATTGTAATGAAATTTTGTGGTTTTCTTGGAAAGGACCTTACTATATACCAAAATTCAACTTTCTAAGTTTATAGAAAATTGAGTTATTCAAATTTTTAATTTTCTTTCGAAAAAATTTTTTTCTCCGAATATTACAAAGTTATTTTAATGAGATTTGGTGGATATGTTGCCACGGAAAAGGCCTTACTACATACCAAAATTCAACTTTCTAAGTTTATAGAAAATTGAGTTCTTCAAGTCTGAAGCATTTAATAAAAATTCACTACCACAACGCATTTGCTGCGTCCAGACTTTTTATGTTAGTGAATTAATGCAGTTTAAAAATGGATACGTCATTTTGCCTAACCCTGTACCTTTAGAGTGAACTTGAGAAATGTCAAATGTGGTGTCTGTATCTATTGAAACTCAAGTACGTCGAAATGACGGCCATTATGTGTACAAGTAAAACGATTTTGACAAAAAAATGTTAGAAAACTTGTCAGTGAGTTCAATATTGATGCATACAATCCTTGTAACCATAAAATAGAGTGGTTAAAAAGCAGTCAAATGGAGATAGTGAATTAAAACTGTTCTACGGGACTGAAATTACCACCCTCCAACATATTTAAACTAGGTACCTTTTTGGTAACAGTTTATTTCTTGCCATACGCTCTGTTTTCCTGATATTGTGTATACTTAGTGCGCAGATTACGAAAATGGCATGGAACTTTGCCGGAGACGTCTATTTTGCGAGTTATCGTTAATTTTTGGTAAAATCTTGATGTTGTTTTTGCGGCGGTTTTAAAAGCATTTTAGCTTTTAATTAGGCAAACTCTTGTCAAGAAGGTTGGCTGGGCAGGATTCATCTGAAGCTGCACCTTAACCAGGTCTTTTATGTCCTAAACCGGGAATTGACATTCAAACGGCAAGCACTGTATTTACCGCATAGGTATTTTTAATTTGCACCCGATTTTTATTTGGTATTGTGTTTTGCCGTTTTACTAAATACATGCTGTCTAATCATAATCCTTCCTGAACTGGCCTTCCTGAACTGGCCTTCCTGACCTGCCCTGATATCAGTTTGCCTAATTAAAAGCTCAAAGAAGAAAAAAATATGCTTACATAACCTTATTGTATGGCAGGGATGGTTTTTTCCTTCTTTAGCTTTTAATTAAACTGATGTCAGGGCAGGTCAGTTTAGGCAAGATTATGAATACACAGCACCTCAGGCAGGTCTTTCATTTCGTAAAACGGAAAAACACAAGCAATCGGTACTACGTATGGCATAATGAGTACGACATTTGTGTCGTAATTGCATTTTTATTCATTTATTCTGGAAATAAGAACGGAAATGTAATAAATATCATATGGAAAATACATGCATGTATTTTGCGTTAAAAATCACCGCAAAAATAACCTCAAAATTCGACCAAGAATTAACGATAACACGCAAAATAGACGTCTTTTGCCAATTTTCTTGCCATTTTCGTGATTCGCACGCTAAATTACGTAAGTGTGAATAATATCAGGAAAATCTGGCATATGGCCAGAAAGTAAACTTTTAACATTATGGTAAACTCAGACACTACTTGTGTTTGGTACGCAAAATGTTTTTGTACTATAAGTTTTTTTCTTGATTAGGAAAACGACGATGTTCACTTACAACGCCAAATCGAATTCATATTGCAATCGAGATTCAGCGGAGAAATCCAAAACTGCTGTTTCAACCCTGCCTCAAACCCGCAAGATGAAGTGGATCTTTTAGAACCTGAACTCGATGAAGGTGATCCAGTGAAAGGGAGTCCAAACGGCGAAGAGTTTTTGCAGAATTATAAGCAACTCTTTCCTCAAACAGGTATTTTATGTAAAGCTGTCGTGTGGTATTAGAATTTTATTCTTTAACATTTTTATCTTTTCAGAACGTAAAATTTTTATTTTCAAGTTAAGAGAACACAGATATATCTGAATCTGTGGTTATTTTCAGTAATTCGCACTTCTTCGCAACTTCCCTTAAGCTACTATATATATATATATATATATATATATATATATATATATATATATATATATATATATATATATATATATATATATTCCCCCCGTTAGTTGCTATTGTTCTTATACTTGGTAAAACCGTTCTATACTAAATACAAATGCAAAGATTTCTTCTGTTGCTTCACAAGCGTTTGTTTTCTTCTCTCTAATCCTTTTAAGTCTTTACATCTATACTTAGATATTGCGTTGTTCAAATTTACCCTTTTAGTTTCTTCTTTAAAATTTTCTAGTTTGTGCAGATTTCAGTTCATCCTTTTTTTTGCTACGTTTTTGCACAGATTACGATCACTATACATATCTGCTCTAGAATGGCTGTATTTTAACAAAATAAGGAACATAACCTTAAAAAAATCTTGTTTAAATATTGTCTATATAAATAAAGTGCTTGGTGCTTAGTCTACAATGCTGATCATCTGTCAAGGATATGACAAAGAGACTAGTCTTCATGGCTGGCGTTGATTAGACTGATAAATGGCTTCTAGGCTGTTCTACCCTGGTTGAATTCACTCGGTGGGTTACTAGACGTTTTACCAGCCATAGTCGCTGACTTCTTCAGTATCTGGACTGAAACTAAGGGATATTGCTCTGGTAACTTTTATTATACCTGGGAATGATATACTTGCAAGTGATCGTTGCATAGCTGTGGATAATACTTGCAACGATATGTCTGATGCGGGCGGCCCCGTTTGATTTAACTTAAAACCGCCATTTGAATTAAGATTGAAAGGATTTGTCTGTATTTCAAGCACCGCCCTCCTGATTTGCTATTGTAATCCCTTTGCTCTAAAAAGAACTTCAGTATTGTCAAAGTCTACGGTTTTCGGAAATAGCATGTTCCACTGAAGCTGATTTTACAGGTTACAGTAACCCTAACCTCATTGTTATGACGGTTTTTGCTGTTTGTTTTATGTATTTACATGGGACATGAAGCAACAACCATTTGGATGAGGAGGCTAGACCATCAACGATATTACTCTAACCTGAAAGGTCGTCAACTTGAAAACGCGATCTCGGTTGATATCGTCATGATGTTTCTGTATTTTTAGAGCATTTCTTCTAATCTGCCGGTAATGTTCCTCTACTCTCGAAAGGACCTCCGTTTTGTCAAATACGACTCTATCGTTTTCAGAAATAGCATCCTCAGCTAACGCCGATTTTTCAGAATCCAGTCACTATAGATGTCGTTGATGCTCTAATCTTCTTGTTCTAGTTTTTTCACTTATGTTTTGACATAGGATACTTGAAAAACACACAATTCCAGCAATCTCAACTGGGATGTTGGTTTCAAATCGAACTTGGCTACCCGTATTTTCAGCAACATATACGATTCCACGGGTCCTCGCAACGTGACAACCGATATGTTGCAAACATTAGCAATAGTGACGTCATCTACAACGATGTGTATGACTGCTACGCATGCATCATCTACGGCCGCACAATCATCAGTGGGCGTTGCATCATTTCTAGGTATAACAAGAGTTATCAGACCAACATTTGTTCCGTTTCAGTTCAACTAAAGACGTTAGCTACTACTATGGTTGGCGAACCATCTAATAACTTACGAAGTGAGTTTAGCCAATGCAAATCAATTATCAGTCCGACTTTTTATTGGCTTTCTAGATTTAGGAACATTTTGGACAACCTAATACACCACAACTTGAGGATCGTTCCCCAGGCGGATTAATAAGAAATTATTCAACACTCTTATGAGGATAGCGTTGTTAGCGAAATGATCGTCAGGTATTAAATATATGTTGTGGTAAATTGGGTTCTCCAAAGTGTAAGCTATTAGTGCTTATCACAGGTTATAATCTTGTCTCTCTCACTCAGTGTTTTTTATTTATATTTAAAACGTAAACATCTCTATTTCAGTTCACCATGCATGTTTGTGTAGGCCAACGACACCTCGATTCGTTCGCAGAGACGTTGGGGGTAGAAGCATGGCTAGGACTACAAGTTGTAATGTAAGTATAAACATGATGTCACTTCGGAAACACTGAACACTCACAGCTTAGGATGTTGACAGAGATGAAGCAAATTCGACAGGTGATATAGGAAAATCCGCAGTGTTAAATGAAGTACAAGGCGAGGCAGGTACTCAAGAAACTTGTAACGGTAATGATGAAAATTTTGTGTGTGATCCAAATGCACAGCCGTCACCAGTAAGCGACGATGAATTTGTTGAAGGACAATTAGATGAAGCAACTTGCACTGATGCTAAAGGTAATTTGATCAGTTTTAGAAATTATAATGTTAAGATTACTCGATAAGCAGTTATTTTAAAACACGTTGTTTCGTACACCATATTGGACTCGGAAAACTAAATATTTCCTGTTTTTGACTTATAGAAAAATCTCGCGTCTAAAGTGATCACGACTTTAAGGCATTAAAAAAATAGTACTGCAAATTGAATTATAACTTCCACATAGTTGTGATAATGTATTCTCTTCAGAAAGATCTTCCAATGTAATTAATTTAGGGCCCATGGGTTGCTTGACCACAAAGAAAATATTTGTATTCGTGTACCCATAAACTTTTGAAACGTTATGTACTCGAGTTTTGTTGAAAAAATATCCCCTAGCCCCTGAAGCGATCTTACCGAAAAACAATTCGAAACGTTCCTTTGTCGGGTGCTAACTGGATACCAAATTTGAAGAGGATATCTCAATTTTTTCGAAAGTTATTGCGCCTATTACCAGACAGACGTACATGCTGACATACCCACAAAACAGATTTCGTTCCAGAATCAAGTTTTTTTATATGTTTTGAGACTTTTACGCCGTTTTAGCAAAAAAATTAGAAATTTTTGTCAACAATATTCCACCCCCACACATTCATCCCCTACTTTAATTTCAGCACAGAATCTCAGATGTTTTATGAAATTAAAAGATTTATAATAAATAAACCCTACAAAGTTATATTACTCGGGTTTCAACGAAAAAATTTCAATTTTCACCAAATCACCCCCATTTATCCACTACCCCCTAAAGCGATTTTATCCAAAAACAATCCGAACCGTTCGTTAGTCGAGTGATAACTGTATACCAAATTTGAAGACGGCATCTCAATTCGTTCTAAAGTTATCGTGGTTACAAACAGACAGACATACAGACTGACAGACCGACAGATAAATTAAATTTTCGTTGCCAAATCATGTTTTCTATATGTTTTGATACTTTTTACGACGTTTAAGCAAAAAAAAATTTTGAAATTTTTGTCGCCGACGCGATACTTCCACACGTTGTGACGATGTGGAAGTAATTGCCTTAATTATTGTGAGGTCAAAAAAAAACCATACATTACTTCCACATCGTCAATATGTGTGGAAGTATGGTACCGGTGACAGAAATTTCAGGAAAAAAAATTCGCTAAACGTCGTAAAAAGTGTCAAAACATATAGAAAACATGATTTGGGAACGAACATTTTTGTCTGTCGGTCTGTTAGTGGCCACGATAACTTTAGAACGAATTGAGATATCGTCTTCAAATTTGGTATACAGTTAGCATCCCACAAACGAATAATGATGGGTCGTTATTTAACTGTCAGCTATTTTTAAACGGTTACCGAGCCGTAACGGTAACCACCAGTTAGGGATTTATAAAAATAACGGCTTAAAAAGTAACGCTTTTTACACTAAACTAGAATTCGGAGTCGTGTCTGTTTCAGTTCTACTGCAACTAGGTTCGATGAATAAACATCGGTTTTTATCGGCAACTGTTATTTAACCATTTAACGGGATAAATAGCCTTGAGATTGGGAATGCTCGCTCTCGCTCACAGCTTTAGGGACGTATGATCTTCGGTACAATAAAACGGTTTAATTTTAATTTTAACTTTAACCGGTTGTTGATGGGGATACGGCATACGGACACTACTACACAGAGTTATTCTGTTAAACTGAGAAGCTGTTATTTTTCAAACAGTTGAGTTTCCCACTAGTATGTAAAGCCAAATATTTAATAATAAAAAATGTTGGGTGAAAAGATGAATTTCTGTAAAAACGTGTTATTACTTTCACTATAGACAACGCAAAATAGGGTTATTTCACGTGAAATTAAAGCACTTATTTATTTAAATTTATATACATTACCTAAGAAAACAGTTAACACGTCATTTTCGTTTGTCTGATAATAGTTATCAAATTGATAAAAAAAATTATGATACAACATTTTTTAATATCTATATACATTTAAATATAAAAATTAAATGAATATATATATATATATATATATATATATATATATATATATATATATATATATATATATATATATATATATATATATATACAGGGTGTTTCCAAATTGATGCGAAAAATTTTACAGGGTGATTCTTTGGAGAAAAATAAGGGGTGTCTTTTTATTAAGTTTTTCTTGAAACTCCTTCTCCTCCAAGTTACAGCACTTTGAAATTTTTGAAACTAATTTTAAAACAACGAATATTAAAATAAGTAAATAAACAATTAATACTATATATCTTCCATTTTTTTTTAAACTCAAACTCAATTTTTTATACTGTTGGCTGTTGTTTGCACAGTTTTTAAAAGTGGATTGATAAAGATGACCAGTGAACCGAAAATGTAACTAGAGATAGAGATCTTTCTAAGAAAGAATAAAAGCATAATGTAATAACAAACCATATGTACAGAATAAAGGCAAATTTCTTTACCGAAATTTTATGAGCTGCGTTATGTTATGGAGTTCTTAGAATCACTCCCTGTGTAGCAATAAAAGTTCTAACGTCTAACGTCCCAAGACGTGATAAATAATGATATTTATTGATTCTTGCTGTGGCATTGACATTTACGTAAAGACCCCTCATAAAAGAAATTTGTTAGAAATGACTAGTTTATAATTCCTAAAACATCTAAGTAAATACTAATATAAGACTTCTTTCTAATTTCTAAAAGTTTCACTTCAGAGTGGCAAAAGATTTACGACACGCTTATTATAATTTCTTAACACTTTGTTTCCTTTTCATATCGACAAAATTTGAGATTTATACACTACGTGAAATAACGGGGTAAAAATACAATGCATTTATACTAGTGTGCTCGATCTCGCTCACAGCTTTGGGAATGTAGGATACTATCGATCGACTATCCAGTTTAAAATAACTGAAGCCGTTATTTTCAACGGTTATTATTAAATAACGTGAACGGCTTCAACTGTTAATAGAAAATAACCGTTTTTCCCATCACTACAAACGAACGAATCGGATTGTTTTTGGGCAAAATCGCTTCAGGTAAGGGACGAAGGGGGGGGGGAGGGGGGATTTGCTGAAAATTGATATTGTTCCGTTAAAACTCGAGTAATATAACATTTTAGCGTTTGTTAATAAGAAAAGTTTCAATTTCATCAAACATCTGGTATTCCGTGCTGAAATTAAATTAGGGGTAGAATATATGTAAAACGGCGTAAAAAGTTTCAAGACTGGAACGAACTTTTTTCTGTCTGTCGGTTTGTCGGTCTGTACGTCTGTCTGTTAGTAGGCGCAATAACTTTCGAACGAATTGAGATATCATCTTTAAATTTAGCCTACAGTTAGCACCGACGGAGGAACAATTCGAATTGACATTTAAAGTGATCTGCATGTCAAACGCTAATATATCGTTCCAGAAGTTTAAGGGTACAGGTATATGAATATTTTCGTTGTGGTCAAGTCATAGACCCTAAATTCATTTCATGAGAATGTCTTTCTGAGGAGAGTAAATGTCACGCCATGTGGAAGTTATGATTCAATTTGCAGCAATATTTTTGGCCAATTATGTAATATGCTTAGTAAACATAAAAACATCTCGGGACGCAGCAACTGCGTTATGGTAGCGAATTTTCTTTAAAATATTTTCAATAGCAAATGTCTTTCTTTGATTAAAGCAGGCATCAAACTTGGTTGCCTATATAGTAGAGACAATGTAGCATATTTCATTGAAATAAATTTATTGTTTGAAAATATATAAACATTTTTCACAAGTCTGGATGCAGAAAATGTGTTATGGAAGTGATTTTCCATAAAAATGTGTTTAATAGCAAATGCGAGCAGGCATCAACCTGATTACCGGTATAGCATATGTAGTAGAAACAATGTACTATATTTTATCAAAATTACTTATGGTTTGAAAATATACAAAAATTTTCCGAAAATAAACTTAAATGTTGGTTTTCATCCAACAAAGCTTACGTTAATAGCAAATTGAGTTATTGAAATTTGAAGGATTTAATGAAAATTCGGTAAATTTGCAGATTAGCACCCGAACGCTTTTCAACAAATTGTTTTCAGAAACATTACTAGGACCCCACCTGCAGGTTTCTGAAAACAGTTTTTTGAAAAACGTTCGTGAGCTAAATTGCAAATTTACCGAAAATTTGCTACCAAAACGCACTTACTGCGTCCAGATTTTTTTCTTACAAACGCATCATATTTTGATAAAAAATGCAAAAATGCATTAACGAATTTGTTCTACGAAAATTAGTTTAAAAAAAATTATACACCCCTACTCACTCCTGGTAACTTCCTTGGGGAGTGTGAACAAGAAATTTTTCTTGGGGTTTGTGGATTCAGGGGGGCCCTAGGCAGGTTTCTGAAAACATTTGGTTGCCCTTACTTTGTTATTTCCGGAGATATGAATTTTTTTATAAAGAAAACACAAAATTTTCCGGGAAAACCTGGTCTGATTTTCCTGTCTAACGAACTTATCCAAGCCACTTGCAAAATGAAGGTACTCTGCAAATTTTATCAAGATCGGTCCATTATTTTTTGAGTTATCGGTCGGATATATATATATATATATATATATATATATATATATATATATATATATATATATATATATATATATATATATATATAACACAGACCTCCCCATAAGCGAATTTTTTTAAAAAAAATTCGCTAAAAGGATGGCATCGTAATTGGCCAATGTTGTAAGTGTCGCAAACCAAAACACATGGTATCGTTTATTAAAAAAAAAATTTGCACATAATTGATCAAAGTCAGCACACTTGTAATAATTATCATAGTGATGGCAACAAGTCGCTACATGATCGATATATTCATCTATGTATGATGATAGGTTGCAAATGCTGCAACTTCTAGTTAGTTATTCAGGAATTGCACTCTTTCCTGTTCGCCCAAGGCTGACCTCTTAACTTTGAATACTTTTTCGCGTAGTACGTTAGAAATAAAAGTTTTTTGTTGAACATTTGAAACGTTTAGTTTCACAAAAAACAACAACATGATATACGGGTAAGTTTTGCGATTAGAGAGAATCAGTTACAACTGTTGGAACTTCGCATAATGCACATTTTTTACTGTTGAAAATTAGATCTTATGTTCATTTTATCTTTGTCAATTCTTACTTTTTAATAGTTTTGTTCATTCATAGCGACAATATCAGTTGCTAGATAGAAAAATGTATAGTTTAATGTTAGAGCTGACGTAATCTTTTATAGTTATAGTTACTAAAATAGTTTATAGTAGAAATATCGGGTTTAACCTTATTGGTCCTTCCGGAATTGGAACTCGGCCCTGGGAAAAATAGAATGGTGTAAAAAAGTCATTTTTTCAGAATGTAAAATAATTCACCAAGTTACGAAAGTGTCAAAACTGACGACAGAAGAATGTTAGTTAAAGAAAATGAAAATGTACAGCTAATTGGTGAAAGTAAAAGTATAAGAGGTGCAAGCGTACAATTTATAGAGGATTTTAAATGTTTTTTAAATTGGTATGTGGAAAATTGAAATAGATAAATAGATAAATATAGTACAAGAATGTTTAAAGAGCGAGAAGTAAAAACGAAATCAGCTACTAAAGGTAGAAAACATTTACCCTTATCAATCAAGCGTTAGGAATACAACCAGATACAAAGAGAAAGCTAGCAGATTAAGAAGAAAACAGGATCTTGTATAGTCGAGCACTCTCGGATGTGTTCTCCACTTCCTCGCAGTGCCTCCTCTACGACTCCTTCCTGGCGTCCCTCAGTCTTTTATTATAGCTCATTGGGGTCTCTATATTCATCCCATGCTCCCGACCTCTTGGCCGCGTTGAACAGCTTACGAACCTGCGTTCTCCTTTGCCTAAGGTCCTCGTTCCACCACGGGACGTTCGTGGTGGACACCCTCATTTTAAGGGGGCAGTTGGCGTTATAGGTCGAGGTTATTGCGTCTCGTTGGGGCCCCTAAACATTGCGCATGTGTTGGTTCTATCGTACATCTCACCGATCTTCCGCGATAAGAACTTTAAATTTTTTATCTCATTTTCGCGCAAACGTTGGCCACTATTTTTGAATTCTACTAATCAAGACGAATAAAATGACACCAAATACGATACCTCTACACTGAAAACATAAAAAAAGTTAGTTTGCGCATGCGCATATGCTATGTTTAAATTCTGCATACAGATGCGAGTAACATGACATAAAACACTTTCCCTCTAAACTACTTAATAAGAAATTTGGTTTGCGGATGTGCCAGCCGCCATCTTTACATACGTCACTATATATGAAATTGAAGTCACAGGTCTTCTTATTTAGACAGGTTAGATTAAATCTCGATTCTGATTCTAAAATCCGATTCCGAAATAATGCCCAGAGTTTGGAAAACAAAAAACTCTTAAAACGTTAAAGGCAGCAGGAAATAGCAGTTATAAAGATGCAGTAAACAAATATAACCATAGCTACTCTACTGTTACCCGGGCTAAAGACATACCATAACGCCAACAAACCTTAGCCTTACACAATCCATCACCTCTTTTTAATCCCACACAACCATCAACAAAGACAGATTAAACGTAAACGGTCAGAGCATAACCCTACAAATCAACACATTGCTGATGAACACAGAAGCATCTTAAGTACACCTCGTATCGAAACCAACGACATTACTAATAAATGCTCACCTCAATATTATAATAATCGATCTCAAAATTTAGACGAATATCATCAACAAATGTCCCCCTTATTTTTAGAAATTATTAAATGCATAAAACATAAAAGTACAACAAACGAAGAGTTATTAGATTTAATACGATATAGAATTTCAAAAATAGATCCAAATATATTATCCTCACCTGAAAAATGTTACAGTGGAATTGTAGGTCAATATATTCTAACAAAGGAAGACTTGGAAACATATCTCTTTGACAACAAAATTAAAA
Source organism: Tillus elongatus (assembly GCA_964006375.1). Lineage (NCBI taxonomy): Eukaryota > Metazoa > Arthropoda > Insecta > Coleoptera > Cleridae > Tillus > Tillus elongatus. The sequence continues at coordinate 218,282,822 of OZ023262.1, forward strand.
TAGCTATTCTAAGTGAAACCTGGCTAAAGCCAAACCAATTTTTAAAATTTAGCAGATATAATGTAATTAGAGGAAACAGAGTTGACGGGTATGCAGGAGTCGCCCTCTTTGTAAGTAAAAACACACAATGCTCTAAAATTGATTCCTTTCGGCGCATAAACGATATGATGTGCGTCGGGGTGACAGTAACGCTAGAAAATAAAAGTAAATGAAATATACACTCATTATATATGAAACCTGGGCTTAAAGTAAGTTGTTCCCAATGGAAGGCATTTTTTAAGAGTCTATAGAAGCCCTTCTTAGTTGGAGGTGACTTTAATATGCACAGTTTGGCTAGGGGCAGCGGTCATACTGACGTAGGTGGTAAAAATCTTTTATCGTCTATTGAAAATTGTCATTTGATATTCCACAAAAAACTCGGGACGCAGCAAGTGCGTTATGGTAGTAAATTTTTATTAAATGCTTCAAATGTAAATAACTCAATTTTCTATAAACTTAGAGAATTTAATTTTCATACGTAGTAAGGTCTTTCCTAAGGCAAGATATCCACAAAATTTCATTAAAATAACTTTGTAATTTTGCGGAGAAAAAAAATTTTTTCGAAAGAAAATGTAAAATTTGAATAACTCAATTTTGTCTAAACTTAGAAAGTTAAATTTTGGTACGTAGTAAGATCTCTCCTGAGGCAACATATATAGTAAATTTCATTCAAACAGCTTTGTTACTTTCAGAGAAAAAAAATTTTTCGAAAGGAAACTAAATTTTCCCGGAAAACCCCGTCCGATTTTTCTGGCTAACGAACTCATCCAAGCCATTTATAAAAGAAAGGCACTTGCCAAGTTTCATCGAAATCGGTTAATTATTTTTTGAGTTATCAGACGGATATATATATATATATATATATATATATATATATATATATATATATATATATATATATATATATATATATAATTGAAACTGACCCCGGATATGGCTTCTAGGGGTCCTAGTTCGCACTCATTTAAAAGAATTTTTGCAAAGTCTCACCATCGATACCTCTCTATTAGTTTATTTAAATAAAAATTCACTAATTATGCATATTGTGCTTTCTCAATATTTTGTGTATTGCCTAGATAGATAAACCCAAATCTTGAGACCTACTTCTTAACGAACTTTGTAGACATGCTTCAAAATATGCAAGAACTATAATTTCATTCATTTCATTGTCTTCAATTTTGAAACGTTTGACAACGCGTCGTGTCAGTATTATTCCATGACTTGACGACTTACTTTTAATTCTCCTGAATTTTGTTCTATTCATTGGAGCCAAATAAAGGAATCTGTTGTTAAATGTTCGAACTGTTCTCTCAACTATTCTGTTACATTCACCATATATTGAAAACAAATTGAAAACATCATCTGCAGAATAACAAACTAGCATGTATAACATTAGTTGCCACTGCCTATCCTCTCATGTGATCCTGATACTAGAGACGTGAAAATCCTCTCGTCGTTTCTACGATTTCTGTGGTAAAAACTTCATGTTAATATTAAATGCTTCAAATTTGAATAACTCAATTTTCTATAAACTTAGAGAATTGTAAGTAAACGTTTAATTACAATCATGAAAGAAACTAAGTTAAAAAAGAAAAACCAGAAAAATACAATGTAAATTCTTATTCAGCACCAAATATAATCATTTTAGAAAAAAGAAATAACAAAATTGACTTAAAAAAAAGTTATATCACGAAGGAAAAACAAACCACAGAGGAAACCAACTCAAGATTGAGAAATGAGAGAAACAAGATAATTCATTAGAATGAATATTGTAATAAGAATAAAAATTGTCATTTTCTACTGGAGAGACTGAACAAGCAAACCACTTATATTACTTAATAAATTTAGTCCTCGATGATCTGATAAACGACAAACGAGACATGACGTAAAAGACAAGAAGCTGCTACTAATATAAAAATAAAAACGTATTGAATAACACTGTAAATGTAACAAGGGGACTAAAATTATTTTTAGGACTTGTAGGTTACTATAGAAAATTTATAGAAAACACACACGTTACTAAACCTCTAACCAAATGTTTGAAGAAAAAATCAAAAATTTATGTAAATGACAACAAATTCCTAAATGCCTTTAACCCGTGTAAAAGCATATTAATGAACGCACCCGTACTTGTTCTCCCGGATTTTTCAAAAGAATTTATTCTTACGTCAGATACATCAAATGTTGCCATCGCGGGAATAGTAAGTCAAGAAAACGACAAATGAAGACTAATACAGATACATGACCTTACACAGTTACGAACTGACTATGACACGATTGAAACATATTTCCAATATACTATAAAAGCCATGAACGACGACTACAGACTATAATATCAGAATTTCATATTGACAATAGATTTTACAATCTCCAGCATATATGATATATTTTATAGGATATTTCCCAATATTAATATTATGTATAGTTATAATAATAAGAATAATAACATAAATGGTAGGAAAGGGATCAATATGAAAGTCTATTACAGGCAATTTAGATGCAGAAGAAGGAGAATGAATTTATCGAGCACTTGATATCCTATGTAAAAATCAGAACGAAATGCACCAATTGTTAAGCGCTCAAACGTCACTAATGATAGAAGCTATAACAGAATTTAATAAGACCATAGAAAAACTGGGTGATAATCAGGAAGTTATAATAAACAGAATAAATGATTTAGAATACACGATTGACAGCTTAAAAAGTGAACAATTGACAAACTTTCGTAGAGTACAACACTTAGAACTTTTAACATTAATAAGCTACATATTAAGTAACATTCAGAAAATATTATTAAGTATTAACAACATAAAATGCCATTACCTTTTCCAAATTAAATACTTATACATCAATACTAAAGCCAAAATTCATAATAAATGAATTAAATAATATCCAAAACCATATCACCAAATAACGCCTCGTTACCAGAGATGATATTACACTTTATGAAAAAATATTTAAAATCAAAACAGTCCAAATTAATTACAAAATTATATTTCAAATAGATGTACCTTTAATTGACAAATTAGATTATACGTATTACCAACTATATACATTACCTGTTCCTAAAAGTCCTGACGTATTCACAATGATTATACCCAGAACCAAGTACCTTATCCTAAGTAGCAAACAATATGCATATAGAAACAACCAATGCAGAAATTTAAAAGACCAGCTGTACTTTTGTGAAGACGACAACCCAACAGAATTCAATGAAAACAACCCTTGTAAAATCAAACTCATCAAATTTCAAAAACCAATCAATAATTGTAACCAAGAATTTGTCAAAATTAATAAAACAACCATTTCAAGATATGGGAACACCCAATATTTAATTGTAGCACCTGAAGAAACTAAACCTAGAATAAACTGCGAGAAGCAAGAAAAAAGCAAAATAATAACTGGCACAAAGTTAGTGACTTTAAAACCAAAATGTCAATTAATAATCAACGATAAGAAATAAAATTCAATACAAATGACGTCAGAAACACAACATCTATTTAACCTTCCCGAATTGGATATAAAAACTCATGAAGAACCTGTACTTCCAAATAAACTCCCAGAACTCAAATTAGAAAATGTGGCATTACACAATCTTAACGGTATTTAACAACAAATTCAATCGACGGTATTCAAGAGGTAGAATTCCAGGAGAAACCATCTGCCAATTTACCACACCAGCATTTGGACAATCCTGCTATACATCATACTAATAGCAGTCATAGCAGCAGCAACAATGCATATTATAAGAAGAAAATCGAGGAAAGCCAAGACTGGAACTACAAATAGCACTCAAACCTGATTTCCCATGAATATCCGGAACGAACCTTAAGCGTCGTTCCTCTATAGGATAGAGGAGATATCAGCATCGGAAACAATAGCTTATTATAATACAAAGTGATACAGTGTAAGCCAATAGACAGTAAAACCGCAAAGATAGCATTCCCATGGATATACGACGGAGCTGATCCAACCAAGACCACAAGGAAGAATGGAATAGCTGATGCAGAGATTGACACCTGCATCCAAGAACAATCGACGCCTCATCCATAATTATATAAAAGGGCATAGCACCGAGACTCGTTGTTCACTTCTCGTCCAGTATGTTGGTATCTGTATTTTCGTATTTTTATATGTATAACTTAGTGTATTTTTGTAATAGTAAAATAAAATTGTTTTAAAAAATCAATCATGTTAACCCGAAAGTTAACTCGCGTATCACAAGGGGTCTCGAGAGCATTTTAAGAAAGTTGATTTGCAGCTCACTTTTTCGAAGAAGAATAATTTAAAAATGTTGTTAGGTAATATAAAGATAAATATAAAGCCACGGACGTGGCGGGTATCTATGAGGTAAATTGCTAAGACTGTAATCTGAAATACGTTGGGCCGACTAAAAGAACCATTGAAACCAGGTTTAAGGAACATTTGGTACATCTGAGATACAGTAGTGTAGGCAAGTCATGCGTGGTACAACCAATTTGGGCCAATAATTACCACATAGATAAGGAAAGGCTTAAACTTATCAAAATATGTTAGACAACCGGGGAAGTTAAATGCGTACAAAAGTATTTATATCTCAAATGCCCAGTTTCACAAAGTTCGATGAAGCTTTGTGAAACTGGGCATAAGCAATAAATAACAAATGTTTCCTGAACCAAGCTCCACCATTGACCCGTTATTTGCACTCTGTCTTTGATATGGAAGAGATTCCGAAACTCGGCATGTAAAAGTTATAACGGGATTTCAAAAACGACGTCCGGCAATTAAAATACAATACACAGGAATTTTGCCTGGGATTCGTCCCTCTCTGTGCCTAGACGCAGTATAAATGTGGTGTTTATTGGTTAAGTAGGTTAAAATTTGTCATCCTCTGATGACGCCAGATTTGTTAGAGAAGCGATCGTCAGGTCTTTAAAAGATGTGTTCTGGTGATTTGGGTGCTCGATGTATACTTATCAGTGCTCTTCACAGGTTACAGTCTTCACTTAGCCAAGTGTTTTTGTTTGGGACTTTTGAGATTCGAACGAGGACATCAACGTCAACGTTTGTATCAATATTCAGCTTTTTATTTCAGATGTCCATGTTTAGGCGTTCTTTTTGTCTAATTTGACTGGACTATAGATATAGTTATTGTTATAACATATCGCGCATCACTAGAGGGGGACAACACGCACTCTTAATTTTAAACAGCTTTTTATGTGACCTCCGACACAGTCGACGCATTTCTACGTTCTCAAACTGGTGGCTTGTGCTGTAACCTACTGTGAAGACTAGGGGGAACCGGTTAAGGTATCTGATATATTGAAAAAATGCTCATTATCACCACAATTGTTAAATTTATTTACAAAAGATACAATACATAGAATGAAAAGAGAGACAGCAGGGACGAAAATATGTGAAGAACGGTTCCATTACACAAGGTACGTAAATGACATAGCGCTGAAATGGAAAATAATGGGACAGGAGGCTTAGTATTCTGGATGATGTGTTAAAAAAATTAAACCAGAAGTTGATTTGACAAAAGCAAAAGCAAAAATAACAATACAACTGCGAAAATAGATCAAAAGCAAAACGGCCAACAATGTAAAGAAGTAGAAATTTGTATGTTCTGTGGAAATGTTGTTACGGATGTTGGTAAATGTAGAAAAGAATTGATATGAAGGTTTGGTATTGCATTCAATAAGTAAAGTATCCTTTTTACTAAGAAATACTGCAACTTGGACCTGAGAAAAAAGTTTGTCAAGTCATACTTATATAGTGTTATATTGTATAAGGCAGAAAGATATACTTCAAATACGCAGGACATGATGAGAATAGAGATTTTGAAATGTGGCCATGCATAAAAATTGTTGGAGATATCCTAGGATATAATAACTTTCTTGAAAAATTATTTAAACGACACATACTTGGAGGAAAAAATGTAGAGCAAAAGAAAAACTTTTGCAAAAGCTGTTGCGAAGCGTAAAACTACGATTAAATAAGAAATGCTATTAAAGACAAAGTCATGATTGCGACGCCATATGGCAAGGCCTTTAGACTGTAAAGGCAAGTCATTTTGTCTAGTACTGAAAACTTAGTTGCCCCTACCCTTACGATCATTAAATACAAACATTGATCGAGTCCTTAAATATTTAGTATATGCTATATATGCAGATTCTAAAATACATGAAACAAAGCAAACATTTATACTGACAATAAGAATAATTTCCAGCCATAATATATTGATCTAATCTTCTAAACTCTTAGTGAAATAAAATTTCAGATCTCTCTCTCTTTTAATTAAATTTATTGAGTGACATACAGAATACTTTTTTTCTTGTAGGGGCTGGATCTGGCAACAAAAAATCTAAAAAGGACAAAAAAGGAAAAAAGAGAAGGAGGTCATCCTCAATTACTAAGAAAACAAACACTGCACGAATAAGTAGACTATGCAATGAAAATGTCAAAAATGATTTACCTCCAGCCAGTCAATCAACAAAACCACATCAGAATCGCACTGCAAACAGAAAACAATTAAACCAAACTACTGCCAATTCAAATGCTTCTCCTTCTAATCGTACAGCCGAAAAACAATCTACTGCTAATGCATATGCTTCTCCTTCTAATCGTAAAGCCGAAAAACAATCTACTGCTAATGCATATGCTTCTCCTTCTAATCGTACAGCCGAAAAGCAATCTTCTGCTATATCATATGCTTCTCCTTCTAATCGTACAGCCGAAGTACGTAGAAGTGTTGGTAAAAGCAATAGAGATGATGACAGGTTTTCAGTTCCACCTATGTCTATTGAATTATTGCATAAAGAAGACCCTTATTTTTGTCAAAGGCAATGCATTATTACTCCACATTGCCCTGTTGCTAAAAGTGATTCTAGGACCGAAGTCAGCCCTTCCAGATGTAACTACAGAAATCAGATTAATGCACCCCCAGCTAATGAATTATTACATCAAGCGGTTCCTTGTACTGATCGAAGGCAGCCCACCGTCACTCCGCGTTGCCCTGGTTCTAGAGCTAATTCTAGAACTGAAATTAGCCCTTCCAGATGTAAATACCGCTATCATTAACAAAAACTTCGAGTTGAAAAGCTGCCTGAATTATTTTCCTGTAGAAACTTTTCGCGGTGAGTATTCCATCTTACAAATGCCTATTAGCGAATTTTTCTTTAAAACAAATCGCCAATAGAGAGGTATATATGTATCGATGGTGAGACTTTGCAAAAACATTTTTAAATGAGCGCAACTTTGGGCGCCGGGAACCCGAAACCGAGGTCCGTTTGATTTATATATATATATATATATATATATATATATATATATATATATATATATATATATATATATATATATATATATATATATATACACACAACCGACCTACCATAGATTTTTCAGCCAAAATTAGGTCGATTAAGATCAACTCACCTCTATACAAAGTTGCACCATTTAGCCGCCAGAAGGGTTCAAAGTTATTAATTTTTTCTATTTTTTTACCTATCTCCTAAACAGGTAATCCGATCATGTTCAAATTTCACAGAAATATTTTAATGAGCAAGTGGTTTAGTCGTTATGAGAACTAGTGCAATTGCACCCCTGCAAGGGTGTAAACTACCTCCACCCGTAACTTTTTTATCGTATTTATTTCTCTGGCGGTTAGATAAATAACACGTTCATTTTTTTTCAAAGACCGATCTGTTTTAAATTTTTGTTGCTTCTGTAAAATTTTGCTTACTCTCTTAGTTTTTGCGCAAAATGGTATTAAGCTAACCACTGATAGTGGCGTTAAAGGATACTTAAATAATTAGATTCTGTTACTATAGAAATGAGTTTGATATATGCGTATTGGCACTACAGCTTATTATTGCATTAATAGTATATGCCAAAGTGACAAATTAATAAGGTAATTTTTAGGAGAATGGCTCATATTTATAGTTTTTCTGAGCAAATAGATATGCTTTTAGTGTTAGATTTATGCCAACATAACTTCAGCAAAAGTGTGCAAGTCTACAGGGAGAAATTTTCAAGTAGGCAAACCTGATTGTAGAACATATGCGTCTATCGAAAGACGGCTAAGGGGGGCTGGAATGCTAAGTGTGCACAGACCTAATACTGGCCGTAAATCTAACGTCCGCCGTCTTCTTGAAGAATATCAAGTATTGGATATCGTAAGTGAGAATCCCAGCATTAGTACGAGGCTGTTGGAGCACCAAATTGGAATTCCAAAAACAACAGTCAATCGTACACTGAAGCAACATCTACTGCACCATTTACAATCTGTCCAAGAATAGCTGCCTGGTGTCCATGACGCACTCCTTTTATTCGCACGCATTATGCGTCAGAAAAGAAGGCTAGATGCAAACTTTTACAAAAAGGTGCTTTTTACAGATGAGGCATGTTTCACGCGGCGAGGTCTTACAAACTTTCATAATGAGCACCATTATGCACACAAAATTCCTCACGCAATTCATGTAAGGCATTTTCAGCGCGAATTCAAAATTAATGTGTGAACAGGAATAATTGATCGTCATTTCATTGGGCCCGTAAGGTTACCTAATAGGCTAACAGCGGAAGGCTACTTACACGTCTTGCAAGAAATGTTGTGAGAATTTTTTGAAGATTTGCCGATCGCATTGCGTCGTGATACGTGGTACATGCATGACGGTGCACCACCCCATTTTGGATGCATTGGGAGGGATTACCTTTGTGAGCAATTTTCCAACAAATGGTTTGGCAGAGGTCACGATGCTCCTGTTCCTTGGCCAGCATGTTCACCAGATTTAAATCCTTGCGACTTTTCACTATGGGGGCAGATCAAGACGTATGTTTACAAGGGGGAGATAAATACCGAGGAGCAATTGTGAGATAGAATTGAAGAAGGTGTTGCCTCACTGCGGAGTAGAGAAAATTTAGAGCGTATAAATTTTATTTTTTTACGTAGACTAAAAGCTTTAATGCGAGCGAATGGTTGCCATATTGAACAATTAGTGGGTTAGATTGAATTTGTTTTAATTTAAACTTCATACTAATTTTACTTTTCTTATTGTTTCTATGGTTAATGAATAAACATTTTATGAAGTATTGTATTTCTCCATCAAACTTCAACTTAAAAGCTATTTTGCGCAAAAAATAAAAGAGTAAGCAAAATTTTACAAAGGAACAAAAGTTTGAAAAAAATGAACGTGTTATTTATCTAACGGCCAGAGAAATAAATACGATAAAAAAACTCAGGGGTGGGGGTAGTTTACACTCTTGCAGGGGTGCAATTGCACTAGTTCTCACAACAACTAAACCAGTTGCTCATTACAATATTTCTGTGAAATTTTAATATGGTCGGATTACCTGTTAAAGAGATAGGTAAAAAAAAAATAGAAACAAATTAATAACTTTGAAGCCCTCTGGCGGCTAAACAGTGCAACTTTGTATAGAGGTGAGTTGATCTTAATCGACCTAATTTTGGCTGAAAAATCTATGGTAGGTCGGTTGTACATTGAATACCTGTATATATTAATTCCCCGTATATATATATATATATATATATATATATATATATATATATATATATATATATATATATATATATATATATATATATATATATATATATATATATATATATAAGAGTTTACGAAGCCCCACCGTTGGTACCAATGGAATATAGAATATATAGTTAAATACAAAAACCATATATAATAATGTTAATGGAATATGAGAATAAAAAATATATTAAAATTGCTATCCCGGTTGTCGTTCCGAGTGAGTGGATGTCTTCGGCAGCCAATAATCTTATCGCTTGCTGATAACTGACTGCAAAATAATACACTGAAATCAAGTAAGAATATTAATTTATTTCTACGGCAGAATTCATATATTTTATTAAATTAAGCAAATCATCCCTAATAACTGACTGTTGATTAACAAGGGAGCTATATGCTCCCAAACCAACAAAAATCATCACATAAAATATCTACAGATGTAGGAATCGGCCCTACTCAAACATCACAAAATACCGCAACCAATCATACACCAATGTTAACGATTAACAGTGACAACTCGCAACAATGTATTGATGATCTCAATATGATTGACCACAGAGACAACTCTTCTCTATCAACCCATTCGTGGCAAGAAGTCAAAAAAAAGAAAAAGAGTCTGTAACTCACCCGAACAAACTCCAAAAGGCCATCATTTCCAAAAACTTACAACAGATTCTCATCTCTAGCTACAGGAGATGATTAACATTAATAACTACGACTCTACAGAGACGTTAAAACAGCCCAAACCTCCACCTACTTTTATCCATGGAGTAACAGATTATAATAACACGAGTAACTTTCTAGCAGTCATTATGGCAGAAGAACAATATTACTCACAGACACTAACAAACAACACTGTCAAAATAAATGTACACCCATCTGAAACATATAGAAGACTTGTGAGATATCTGAGAGACGAGAATATCGTATTCCATACTTACCAGCCCAAAGAAGAAAGAGCCTATAGAGTAGTAGTAAGATACTTACACCACACGACTCCAATTAACGAAATAAAGTTAGATATCCAAAAATCTGGCCACAGAGTGAGAAATATTGTGAACATTAGGCATCATATTACCAAAGATCCATTACCTCTTTTTTCGTAGATCTAGAGCCACAAGATAATAATAAAAGTATATATGATTTGCAATTCATATGTAACACAAAGGCGGTATAGAACCTCCAAGGAAAAGACGCGGAATAGTTTAATGTGCAAGGTGCCAAAAATACGGCCATTCGAAGACCTACTGTAATAAACCATTCATTTGTGTAAAGTACGGCGAACAACGCGACAGCAAAATGTGCACGAAAAAAAGAGAAACTCCAGCTAAATGTGCTCTATGTTAAGGTAGCCATCCAGCAAATTACAAAGGTTGCACCGTATACAGTGACCTCATAAAAACCAAAAACCCTCACCTGACTAGAAGATACCACCAAAAGCAACAGAATCTAACACAAGACCACCAAAACATACACGTTGCAGCTAACATAAACACAGAAGTACCTAGCGACTACACTGAACCCCGCCCAAGCAGACCGCTATATAATCAAGTACTCAAACAAAGGCAACCTGTTTACACAGATGACCATCAAAATATCCTTGAAAACACGCTAACTTCTATCCTGGGCGAATTTAAATCCTTTTTTACACAACTGATGCATCAAAACCAGATTATGCTAAATCTGATATCAAGACTTGTTAATAATTTCAACTGAAATGGCAAAGTTCATACGCATTGCAATATGGAATGCCAACGGACTAACTTGTCGCAAACAAGTACTAATAACATTTGTCAACATTAACCAAATAGATATAATGCTGGTCTCTGGAACCCACTTCACAAATAAGTCAGTATTCCGCATACCGCTCTTCTTTACATACGCTACAAATCATCCAGATGGCACCGCACACGGAGGTACTGCAGTTCTCATCAGAAGCAACATTAAACATGACGTCCTACCCCCGTACGTAATTCAAGCAACAACTATTAAGGTGTATACAGAAACCTGGAGTTTTGATGCATCGGCACTATATTCTCCACCAAGCCACGCACTAAGTGAAGAAACCCTTGGCCCTAGATTTATTGTTGGAGGGGACTGGAATGCGAAGCACACTTACTGGGGCTCTAGACTAATAACATCTGTCAATCTATTTAAAGCAATAATGGTTAATAATTATAAAATGGTATCAACGGCCAAGACTACATATTAGCAAACTAATACAAACATAATACCTGACGTACTCGACTTTTTTGTGACAAATGAAGTTGCAAGCAGTTATATAATTGTAGAAACACCTCCAGTTTTATCGTCTGATCATACACCAGTGGTAGCCGCTTTAAGCACTACAGTGATAAAAAAGGAAAGTAGGTATAGATAGGCGGTTCTAACTCCGCCACCCGCCACCGCCACCGGGCGGAGTGGCGGAACTGACCAGACCCGACGACCTCCGAGCTAACCCGAGCACAAGGTGGTGGACCCGACGACCTCCGAGCTAACCCGAACACAAGGTGGCGGAGCCACTGATAGACCCGAATATCTCCGCCACCTGACTTCGTATTTAACCCGAACAAGTAGCGAACTAACCTGAGATGACGTAATCAAAAGCCAACTAACCTGTATTATGCAAACGAGGAACCGCCATTTAAAATAACATGTGTAATTATTAGTAATAAACCACATGCCAAAGACTAACCTGGTTATTAAAATCAAATCAATGTAAAATTATCTCATTAGAATTAATATAAATAACGTCGTATGTAGGATGAAAATTAAGTCGATCGAATTAAATAAAGCGAAATAAAACGTTATGATTTTAGTGTAAACGCTTAAATGTTACACCAGCCACCAGCTGATTAGCCGTTATCACAAGTGTTTCCGCTTTAGGTGAATAGCCTGCTGTTAACAGTTTAAATCGTCAGTCGGGCGCGGTCATGACAATTATGTGTTTAATAATTTTTTGAATCTTACCTAAAATGCATCAGATGTTTAAGTGTATTACTGTTTGATTACATTTAAATAAAACAGGGTTATTTTTTAATAGCTGGAGAGGCTATATGTCTTACATAACGCATTGCTCTTTTGGAAATCTGTTTACAGGTGTTATTAATATGGAACTAGTTATTTTGTGTAAAGCGTGAACATTGGTGTTGGTGACTTTGTATCAAAATGTGTCTAGTTTTTTGTGAAAAATCAGAACTAAAACGTTTTACGAAAATAAGCTAAGTCTGGAGGCAATGACTAAGTCTGGTGAGTTGGTCTACTAATTTTTTGAGATAGAAATGAGCTTAAAACCTGGGTACAGCAAGTGTGTTATGATAGCGAATTTTCAGATAAATTTAAATAGAAGTAAAAACCTTTTTATACTTTATCCAATACTGATAGCTTTAATATTATGAGACGATTGTTTTTGATATATAAATGAGGTTAAAACCTGGGTACAGCAAGTGCGTTATGGTAGCGAATTTTCAGATAAATTTTCTGACGCTAAATATTTGTAAACGTTTACATAAATAATCTGATACAAAATATTTTAGCATTGTTTTTGCTATATAGTTTTTATATCGCAAACTTACGAGTGTTATACAAATGAGCTTAAAACTTGAAGACAGCAAGTGCTTTATGGTAGTGAATTTTCATATAAAGCTTCTGGCACTAAATATTTGTAAATTTCCATAGAAAGCAGTTAATACAAAAATATTTTATTATAACGGAAACCCACCAAATTTGTTTATCATAACTTTTCTTGATATGATACATGTATAGAAAAATAACCTCGGTTCTAGGGACATCTGAAGAAATTTTTCAAAGGCCTGTTGAATTAAAAAATTTAGTTTTTTAGGATTTGGAGCGAAATATTGATTATAGAAAAACTGTGTTACCTAAAAATGTTTTAAGGTTAGTGTATGCACCCAATAAATTTTTATTAGTTGGTTGAAACACTAGATGCAAAGTCAAAAGCCAACTAGCCTGTATTATGCAAACGAGGAATCACCATTTAAATGACGTGTGTAAATATGGTGGCTAGCGCATGCGTACAAGTAATTTGTTTATTAAAGTCCTACGTGTTTGGTATTAAATGAATCGTCTTGATTCACATATTAAGTTAAAAGCAATAAAACTCAACACGGCAACAAAGCTCAGCTGTAAGAGTAATAATAATAATTAGATAAGTATAAAAGTTGAGAATTTCAAACGGAGCATTTAGTTGAAAACTGAAGCAGAACGAGTATAATATGGTGAACAACGGTAGAAAACGAAAATCTGCTAAAGCAGAAAATAGTGGTGGTAAAAAACTTAAAGTGCTACAAGACGTCTTACTGGGTAATGCAATAGAAAGTATTATTCCAAAAGAAGAACCAAAAACGTTGGAAAACATGATAAGTGAACTATGTACATTATATCCAACAGCAGAGGTTGATGAACAGCAGAATCAAACTATAGAAAATATAATTAATGCAGCATATCCAACAAACCTACAAACACCCTATCAGCCTACACAAGAAGATATTTTCAACCAGAAGCTGGTGGAAATCACTAATAAAAGCATCGAGAAAAAATTGAAAACAGAAGACTGTGAACTGATGTGTCAAACAACTTTTTCTCTTACGTCGAACGGCGAGAAGCTGCTTATCATTGGCGTTAATCCAGTTTTAAATTTTTTGCCGTTAATTAAATTATCTCAGAAGAACTGTAATATACCTGTGTTTTTTGATGTGTGGACATTTGAAGAATTTTTAAACGTATTACCTACGATAATTTACAATTTGGAAAACAAATCTATAGAAACTAGTGAAACATATACTTTAACCAAATATCTTGTAAAATCACAAAGAAAAACTGTAAGTTTTAAGCTGAAACTCTGTGGTAAGGAATATGTAATTAATTTTAACTTGTCAATTCAATCACTTAAAATACTAGAAGATATCGGTTGTGTAGCTAAAGATTTATTGTTAGAACTAAGCTGTAAAAGTTTCTTTAATTTGGAGATGTTTGCTGATGATTTAAGGAGTGAATTAGCTAAATTTAGAGACATTTCCCTAATTAGATGTGCCTTTTTTGTAGCTAGAGAAAGATATAGTGATACTTTAAGCATGGTATGTGAATTTGTTACAAAATACCAACACGTACTTAATGATATTGTAAACTATCGCAAATTTTAAATGTATAAATTGTAATAAAGAAATTATGAAAAATATTAGTTTTTATTGAATAATTTTTACAAGGATATGTGTCAACACTGTTTAAAAATAAAAAATCTGAGAACACTATCTACATCCTCCGGAAAAACACATTAGGACCAGATGTTTCCAACGACGAATTAACCGCTATCTACATCCTCCAGAAACTCTATAGGATGTTTCCAACGACTAATTAACCACTATCTACATCCTCCAGAAACTCTGTAGGATGTAGATAGTGGTTAACAGTTAATTTCGCAAAAACTTACGTCAGCTATGAGGTTTCATACACGTGTGGGGGGTTTGAGTAATCATATAAAAGCTGAAGTCGCAGACAGGCAACAACAGTCACAGTCAGTTCGCGAAAGAAATACTTTCTCTGTAGTAGTTTTGAAAAAGTGGAGCAATAATGGGGTTCTTTAAGTGTGAACACTGCGGGAAAGAATACACGCGCAAAGACGTTATGAAGCGGCATATGCTAAACTGTGGTGGAAACTCAAATTTGTTTTTCTGTCCTTTCTGCTTGTGTGTATTCTCCAGAAAGGACAGACTTGGAGCTCACATCAAGAGGGTCCATAGAGCAGGTAAATGCACTGTTTAATTAATTTTCTGTATAATATTTTCAAACTTTTTTTCTCATACAATCAGAAAATCTAAAACGCAGCTGATTTTTCTAAATAGTAAATGTATTATGTTAAATAGATTAGAAACAAGGTACAAGTTTCTAACTGTATAGGCTATGAATATTTTCTCATACAAGCACAAAGTCTTCCACAATAAAACAAAAAGTTTTTATGAAAGTTATATTTTTCAATTTCAGAAATCACAGCAGAGCCGCAGCCATCAACATCAACAGAGCCACAACCAACAGCATCTACTAGTAACCCTCAACCATCAACTAGCGGGGTGAAGCGGCAATCCACCACTACCGAACAAGAGCCGCCTAACAAGGTAGCGAGGACCACCAGATGTTTCATCTGCATGATAGATATTCCAAAAGTAAGTTTCTACATTTATCGAGTGTTGCAGCTATCTGTCTTATATGTGTTTCAACATAGTATATATCTGAGATTTACTGTCTTGTTTATTACAGGCAGCATTCCCAGGCCATCTTCGAAGTCTCCAACACAAGAACCAAGCTTGTATCGACGGAGAAGATGGTGTTCAGCTGATTAAACATGCATTTAATACAAAGCTGACGACATTCAGGATTCCTGCAGAGGGTGTAGCGATTGACATCGATGAATTCCTACAGTACGCCCGACCAAAAGTTCTGCAGACTGTAGGAAAGAAGATGGAGCAGCTCGGGTGTGTGAAAATCAATCTAGAGCTCTTTGGTTTATACCGGCTGCCGTTGAAAGAGCTCGAAGACATAAAAAGTTTCAACACCCAAACAACACCAATCGTTACACTGGGGGAGGCCGTTGGAGTAGTGGAGAGTTTGGAGGACATCGTGAAGACCAAAGCTATAGAGTTCCAGCACCATGAAAGTGGTAAGTTAAATATTTTAATAATATATTTAAAAGATTTTGACTCTACCGGAATGTATACATATAAATTGAAACATTTGTACACAGGTGTCCTATTAAAAAATGTCGTACGCATATGCTTATACTATCCTTCGATTTTCAGGTTGGGTGCTCCAAAAATGGCTTTGGTTGGAGGTGAGTGTTGCCAAATTTTCTCCACTAGCAGGCAATTCATACATGGGTCTACCAAAGTGCATTATGGATAAAAAGGCTTGTGTAAATATCCAAAATGAAGACAATCAGTGCTTTAAGTGGTCCATCCTTGCTGCGCTTCACCCAGTAGAGTATAATACAGAACGCTTATCTCATTATTTACCATATGAGAACGAATTGGATTTTACAGGTATTGAATTTCCCGTTTCTTTAAATCAAATTAGTCAGTTTGAACAGCAAAACAATATTTCTATCAATGTTTACGGGTTGGATAAAGATTTTAACAACGGTAAATTTAATTACGAAATTTGTGGACCTCTATATTTTACTACTTCTCGCAAGACCAGACATATTAACTTATTATTGTTAACAGATGAAATTGAAAGCAACACTCATTATTGTTTAATTAAAGATATGTCTCGTCTTGTGAGAAGTCAAATATCTAAACATGAACATAAAAAATTCCTTTGTGATGGTTGTTTAGTCTTTTTTGGAACAGAAGCAAAATTAGTTGAGCATCAGAAATTCGATTGTAATCATGTTAGAGTAAATTTACCAACAACCGAGATGCGGAAGGATAAATATGGTAAATACACACCCGAGAATTTACTTAGATTTGTCGATTTTGAAAAGAAAATGCGTGTTCCTTTCGTTGTGTATGCTGATTTTGAGAGTCTTTTGTCCCCTTTAGAAACTGAACATCCTCAAAATTGTTGCGAGTCATTCACACAAAAGACTCACAAACACATACCGTATTCGTTCGCGTACTACATTAAATGTTCTTTTGACGACTCGCTATCAAAATTTGTCACTTACCGTGGTCAGGACGCCGCGAGCGTTTTTGTAGAGCGCTTAGAAAATGATGTTAGAGAGATTTATCAAAACCATATAAGCAAAGTTTGGCCAATAACACCTTTAACCGATGAACAAGAGCGCGAATTTCAAAATTCTACTTTATGTCACATTTGTGAAAGATCTTTCGGTCCCGATGAGGAGAAGGTTCGTGACCACGACCATTTGCTCGAATTCAATAATTATCGCGGTCCGGCTCACTCCATCTGCAATCTAAATTATCAAGTTCCTAAATTCATTCCGGTATTGTTTCATAATCTCTCAGGGTATGATGCGCATCTCTTCATCAAAGAGTTGGCAGAGTACGAGTCAAAATTAGATGTCATCGCTCAAAACAAAGAGCGGTACATCACTTTTAGTAAACAGGTTTTGGTTCATCAAGAGGAGTCGGAAGATGGGACAACGAAAAAAACCCACATTAAACTTAGATTTTTGGATTCGTTTAGGTTTATGGCTAAAAGTTTAGAAAAATTAGCAAAAAATTTAGAAGACAGTCAGTCTAGGGAAGTCAAAAAATATTTCGCGGATGTAAACAAGTTTAATTTAATTCGGCAGAAGGGTGTATTTCCATATTCGTATGTAGACTCCTTTGATAAATTAAATGAGACTAAGCTTCCATCGCAGTCTGGATTTTATGATAATCTAAGAGGTGAACACATTATGCAGTCTGATTATGAGCGTGCGTGTAAGGTGTGGCAGACGTTTGAGTGTAGAACTTTAGGGGCTTATTCGGATCTCTACTTAAAATCGGACGTGTTACTTTTAGCTGATGTGTTTGAGAATTTTAGGAATGTTTGTTTTGAGGTGTACAATCTCGATCCTTGTCAGCATGTCACAGCTCCATCTCTTGCTTGGAATGCTGCCCTAAAAGCTACTGGGGTGGAGCTGGAACTGCTAACAGACATCGAGATGCATCACTTTTTCAAAAAAAGGTATACGGGGTGGTGTCAGTCAATGCAGCGTCAGACGGGCAGTAGCTAACAACGAACATACTCCTAATTATGACGCTACAAAGCCGAAAACATGGCTTATCTATACAGATGCTACAAATTTATACGGAAAAAGTCAAAGCGAGCCATTAGCAGTCGGAAGCTTTCGTTGGCTCTCCGAAACCGAAATTCAAAATTTAGAAATTCAAACTTTGGGGGATAACGACGAATTTGGTTATGTTTTGGAAGTCGATTTAGAATATCCGGAAAGTCTACATGACTTACACAATGAATTACCCTTTTGTCCTGAATCATTCATACCCCCAAACGCGAAACTACCGAAACTTATTCCAAATTTAAACGATAAAACTAAATATATTATTCATTATAGAAATTTAAAGCAGTGTTTAGACCACGGACTCGTTTTAAAGAAAATACACCGCGTTATCACATTTAGGCAATCTCCATGGCTGAAAATTTATATCGATAAAAACACAAACTTACGAAATTTATCTAAAAATGAATTTGAGCGCGATTTCTTTAAATTAATGAACAACACGGTATTCGGTAAGACCATGGAAAATTTGGACAAGAGGGTAGACGTGAAACTGGTGACGCACTGGGACAATATCGGCCGTAAACCGGGTGCGGCTGCATACATTAACAAGCCACATTTTAAAAATCATTCAATTTTCACGGACGACTTTGTCGCTATACAAATGAACAGAACTCACGTGACGTATGACAGACCTATATATGTTGGTTTTTCGATATTAGATATATCAAAAACCATCATATATGGGTTTCTGTACGACTACTTAAAGACAAAGTATGGTGACAAAGTGACTTTACTGTACACCGATACGGACTCGTTGATTATTTTAGTAGAGACAGACAACTTTTATGACGACATCAAACAAGACATTGACAAATACGATACATCAAACTACTCGGCTGACAATCCACACGGTATACCTGTGAGCGAGAGTGTGTTAGGACGAATGAAAGACGAGTATAAGGGCAAAATTTTATACGAAATGGTTGGGACGGGTGCAAAATCATATATGATTGATGGGGAGGGTATTTTAACAAAGAAAGCGAAAGGAGTGCAAGAATGTGTAACGAAAAGGGATTTGAGTGCTGAGGATTATAGGAATGTTGTGGATAGCATGGGTGAAACAAAAATGAATGATGATGGATGCGTGGTAGTACAGGATGGACGAGTTTTTAAAAGTATGAATGTTTTCCGAACGAGACTGCATGATGTGTTCACACAAATGGTTAATAAAGTAGCATTATCACATTTTGATGATAAACGGTACCTTCTACCAGATTCATAGAAAACGTTAGCTTGGGGCCATAAACAGATCGTGAAAAAGTAACGCGGACTACTTTTTTACGATCTAAAATATTTATCCAACTCGCCAATACCTGTAAAATCCAATTCGTCTTCATAAGGCAGCTCATTTAGGTTAGGCTTATTTATTTACTTATTTATTTACTTATTTATATAGTTATTTATTTACTTCTTTATGTACTTATCTAGTCAAACGTTCCTAATATTAGTTTCTATACTCTTTCAAGATTTCCTTGTGAAAATATTTATTTTAAAGACGTGTTATAACGTCTAAAGTGATTGTGATAAATGGTTGAAAATCAATTTTAATACTGCTTATATTTAAGCGACTTGTCATAAATTTGCTAATAACGAAAACTTTACGTTTAGCTTTGTGTTGAGTAGGTTGTTGAAATAAAAAAACATATATTTTACAATGTTTATTTTAATAAAAGCATATATTTTACAACGTTTGTTTTATTATAAAGTATTGTAATACAAATTATTTTATATCTTTGCTAGTTATCCATGAGTTATGAGATTTATCAAAACCAAGCCATTTCACATACGACTTGGCGCCTTTCTTTCTGATCACTCTTTCAACTAAATAATAATCAGGGGTTGCAGTCTTTTGTAGCTCCTCTTCATAAAATCCACCACTGATTGGTTTGCCTTGCATGTCTTCTATTAAATAGGTGGTTGGATTAGTGCAGTGAACTTTAGTGATTTTAAACAGCTCCGTTGACCAACGCGGTGTATAACCTTTCTCAAATAATGTTTTAGCTTTACTTAGACGTACAACATCACCCACTTTAAATTTATTTTTGTTAAACACTTTCAGATTCGAGTAAACTTGTTTCAGAATAGCTTCTTCATTTTTCTTGTTAACATCTTGAGGTTTTACACCAGTTGTTCGATGAACAGTAGCGTTGTAAGTAGCAGTGACATCAGGTAGTGTATTAACCCACTTGTAGGAGCCAATCAAGTTGAAATTTTTATATATCTTCTCTTTTAAGGTACGTATGACTCTTTCCACTATTGCAGCCTTCTTCACGCTATAAGTGCTGTAGTGATTAATGTTGTATTTTTTCATTAAGGCGTTAAATTTAGCGTTATAGAATTCTAACCAAAGATCAGACTGGATGTTAGAGGGCGCTGTACTAGTAGATAAAATATCAGCCATAGCTTTAGTCACCTCTCCAGCAGTTTTAGATTTAAGAGGGCGAGTCCACACGTACTTTGAAAAACAATTAATAACCACTAAAATATACTTGTAACCAGAGTTGTCTTTGTAGTAGTCTGTAAATTCTGCTAAATCAATCTGCCACAAATCATTTAAACCTTTGATTATTGTACGTCTACGTTTAAAATTGATTCTTGCCGGTTTATATAACTCATCAATAATTTGTTTTTTGGTATCAGATGGCTCAACTGTTTTACGTCTCATGGTGATGTTGGATTTAAAAGTATCCACTTATCATGTAAATCTTTTAGTTTGCTGTCTATCTCACCTAGCTTCTTTTTCAACTTGTTATTCTTTAACACATCAATATCTTTTAAAACTTGAGCAGCTATCGTCTTGTCTAAATTTTTCAATTTGTTTTCAAACTCGCTTTTAAGAGCAGCTAGTTCTGATTTATGCACAGCTTCAAGGGTTATAGCGACAAGACTCTGTGATACTTCATCTTTATTCTTCTTATACTCATCTGCCCACACATCGACAAATTTTCTATTCACACCATCAGCAGGCTCGATAGGATCACCTACGTTACATAATTTATGGTTTTGCACATCAAAATCACCACTTGTAGTTTTCGGAAATGTTTCTCTGTGCACAATTTTGTTTAAGAAGCTGGGAGTCTTTGCAGAACGTCCGAACTTATCGATAGACATTTTTACACTGAACTTATTTTATTTGATTCCAACTAAACTCCATTTTTGATATCCGTTTATCCACCATAACCCAAACTGCTGCCACTGCTTCCTGAACTAGATTTCTATTTATCCCTTCGATAGCACCATCGATATACTCCTTAGTCACAAACGTTTTTTTAAGTTTATTTTCAATCGTAATCACTGCTTGATTTAAATCGTCTTTAGTAGCAAACGTATTTTTCAAGTCAGCTTCAAGTTTTGAAACTGCTAGATCTATATAATCTTTTTGAAGTTTAGATATAGCGGTATCAGCCATAGCAGTAAACGTTTTCTGAAGAGGAAACACTGTTTGATGTATGTACTCCTTGATATCCTCTTTAAGACTAATTAATGTTTCATCAATGCTAGTTTTAAGCGGAAACGAGCTGTAGGCTTCGTGTTTAAGATCCATATAATTTTTCATTAATTGCTCTTCCAGCTTTTGTAGTGATTGATCAACACCAGTCTTAAGTGGAAATGAGTTATAGACTTCACGTTTAAAATGATCATAGTTTTTAAATTTATGTACAAAGTCTTTTTTTAAAGCTTCCAACTCCGGTTTATGTACAGCGTCAAGCAGTATAGCAATTTGAAGTGCTACAGCATCTTTGCTCACCTTATAGTCAGCTTTAGTTTTCTGATAGTCAACTTTAGTTTTCTGATAGTCCTCTATCCATACATCAACAAATTTTTTACTTACACCATCTGTAGGTTCAACAGGGTCACCCACGTTACACAACTTATGGTTTTGCACATCAAAATCACCACTTGTAGTTTTCGGAAATGTTTCTCTGTGAATAATTCTGTTTAGATGTTTTAAATTCTTTGCAGAACGTCCGAATTTATCGATCGGCATTTTGAAAATGGTGAAAAACACACAAATCTGTTTATATAACACCCACTTCCTTCAGTTCTTCAATAATAGACTGAATTTCGTTGTTGTGTGCGTTATTACCAGCTGCTTGAGAAGCTACTAAAAGCCTAAGTCTATCAACCAACTCGTTTATATCATCCCAGTATACATACTCTTTCTGTTTTTTTGTATGTAGCATGTATGGCATACCACGGCCTAAAGTTACCGAGGAAGATCGCGCTCTAGCACCTTCTTGTTTTTCTAATATTGGTTTTATTACATGTTGATATTTGGTAGAGGTGTTTCGTAGAACGTCTTCTTTAGGATTGTTCTCTTTTCTGTGAAGACTAGTAGTTGCCATAATGTCTGCGTAGTCACGTAAAGCTTCCCGATTGTTCAAAGCACTCATACCAGGTTTTCTCAAAAATATCAATTCCAACAGATGATTAGTACCGTAATATCTTCTGTCACCAACCACAATTTGAAAGGTTTCTCTATTTTTAAAATCTACGTTAGTAACAACAAATTTAATAGGTTTGTTTCCAAGCATCCAGGTGTTGGTAGCTTTATCATAAGTAACACCATATGTTTGATCACAGGAATGATTATCTGTAAAATATTTATCAACATAATATCTAACAACTATTGGATAGGAACTTAACATTCGTTCATACACTGCTTTTGGTGTATTTACAGCAGCATCTAATTTTCTATAAGCTTTAGTCGCCCATAATTCAGGTTCTGGTGCCTCCGCCTCCAATTCAAACGTTTCATCATCACTAAGGAATGGAATTTCCTCCTTTGCTGGTGTTGGTTTGACATCAACTTCAGTTTTAGTCGGTTTCTGTTCAGTTGTTTGAGTAGTAGCCAATAATGTAGCAGGTTTCTGTTGAGTTGTTTGAGTAGTAGCTAATGATGTGGTGGTTTTAGTCGGTTGGTGTTGAACAGTAGCCAATGCTGTGTTTTTCGATATATCACTCAAAGGTTTTAAGATGGGTTTATATAAACGTTGTAATGTTTCATCTGTCTCTGTTTTGCCAAGCTTCAAAGCTAAATATTTCTTTCGAATTATCTTTGATAGATCAGCTATTTTACGTTGTATATTTGGTGGTGCTACTATTTTACGGTGACGAGCAGCTTTAGATTTTTTCGACATGTTTACTCTATGTCGAACAACTTAATACTAACGTTTTCCAGTCAAGTGAGATATATAAAGTGATCAAACCCTTTGCGGTATCTTCCTTGTGTTAAATCAGAATCTTTAACGACAACCACCATATCATGTTTGTTTTGCCAGCATTCACCACAAAGGAGCTTGAACTTTTCAAAACTCATATCGGTAGTTACATGATCATCATACACATGTTTAAGATTAGTTTCATCTTGTTTAAATAAAACTATAATGTTAGCATTGTCACGCATCAATTGCTTCGGAACTTTGCTATATGTCTGACATAAGTAGAAACTGTCAATATTTTTATGTCTACCCATACAAAAATACGATTTTATTTTATCTTGCTTATCACAGGCTACATCATCAAATATAAAAATTGAATTACTCTTTGCATCTGCAGGATCTAATATCTCTTCGTTTTCACTATATGGATAGTATCCAACACCTTTTGTAGCATCCAACACCTCCTTTAACATACTGTATTTAGGTTGATATAAAGACTTTGAGTATACGTATACGTTTTGAAATTTTAAACCGTTGGGTTCAAACAACAAACTTAACATAACATTTGTTTTACCACATCCACTTGGACCACATATCAAACATCTAACTGTGTTTGGTAAAAGAAGTCCATGTCTTTGCTGTTTAGGTGATGGAATGGTAACAACATCATCTATGTTTGTGACTGGTAGGGTAGCTTTTGCGTGTTTAACAATACGCATCGTTAACTAAACTAAAACTTTTTACGAGTGCAACCATCTATATAAATACTCAGATTTATCATACCTCATTAGCAGTATAAATGTTGGTGTGCCAAGGTGAAGGTCTTGTTAACACAGCCATCAACAAATTACCTGTTGAGCTGCATGTTCCTGGTTATCAGTTTTGTGGTCCGGGTACTAAACTTAAAGAACGTTTAGCAAGAGGTGATCAAGGTATCAATCCTCTAGATCGTGCTTGTCGAGATCACGATATCGCATACTCTCAATCAAAACAGTTGAGTGATAGACATCGAGCTGACGAGGTGTTGGAGAACCGAGCGTGGGAGAGAGTAAAGTCGAAGGACGCAAGTTTTGGTGAAAAGTTAGCTGCTTGGGGTGTTACAAACACTATGAAAGTTAAAAGAAAGCTTGGTATGGGTTTAACCCTAAAGACAACCACCAAACGTAAACGTAGCAGTAAAAAAGTAAAATGTGGCGGTAAAATACCATTTAAAAACATAATAAATTTAATGAAAGGTGCCATAGCTGTGGGTGCGGAAGTTCCATCTGTAAAAAATTTACTACATGTAGCGAGAAAAGTAATTAAAAATGCTGGTGGTCGTAAGAAAGTCAAGACACCTAGAGTTATTCCAGTACCGAAAAGTGGAGGTTTCCTTCCACTACTACCTTTAATTTTTGGTGGTCTATCAGCGCTAGGAGCTCTAGGTGGTGGTGCTGCGGGCATTGCTAAAGCAGTTAACGATGCTAAATCAGCCAAACAAAAATTGGAAGAAGCAAAACGTCATAACCAAACGATGGAGGCTATTGCTGTTGGTCACCGAGGTAGTGGCTTGTATATGAAGAAACAGCGAAGCGGTTTCGGTTTGTATTTACATAAACCAAAAAACGTGTAAAGTGTTTACCAGCAAGACCTCTAACAAATATAGATCTTGTGAAATTTGCTGGTAAAATGAAAATTCCCTATTTTAGAGGTGTATACATGCGAGATACTTTACCATCGAATGGATCACGCAAGAATGAATCATTCATCATGAATTTGCAAACAAACAAAGAGCCAGGTAGTCATTGGGTTGCAGTTAAGAAACGTGGTGACACAGCCGTGTACTTTGACTCATATGGAAACTTGAAGCCACCAATTGAACTGTTGTATTATCTTAAAAACTGTACTATATTGTATAATCATGATGTATATCAAAAGTATAATACTTATAATTGTGGCCACTTATGTTTAAAATTTTTAAATAAAAGACTTAAACAGTAGTATCTGTGTTTCAGTCATGGCGCGTACGTTTGCTTTGAAGGGTTCTACGTCCTCGTTATCGATGGAAATATTTCCACCGTTAGTATTAAAACCACACTTTGAGTATTCGCTCGCGCTTGCAAACTTTCATACATATAACACTATACCAAACATAGAACGTGGGTGTAATAAGTTTCATTATTTTTCTGCTGTGAGTGGTAGAAAGATTCGACAAGAAATAAGTATTCCAGATGGTTCATATGAAATCAGTGATATCGAGAAATACATTCAGAATGAGTTGTTACGACGTTATATTAAAGATAAACATCTGGACCCTGCAGTAGAACACAACATCGATGTGGTAAAACTGTTTTCACTAAAAGCCAACAACAACACTTTGAAATGTGAGATTACATGTCAGTATGATATAGACTTTTCTACCGATGCTTCAATAGCACCAATATTGGGATTTTCTAAACAACGTCTTGCTACAGGTAAACTTTACGTTTCCAATTTACCCGTAGAAATTGTACGAGTAAAGACGATTCGTTTGGAATGCAACATAGTAGATGGTTCTTACCACGATGGAAAACCTACACATACAGTATATGAGTTTGCTCCTATGGTAGACCCTGGTTATGCGATTGATATAAAACCATATAGTAAGGTTTTTATGCCTCTTACCACACGTATCATTTCGCATATAAATGTAAACATTATCGATCAGAATTCAGTACCTGTGAACTTTCAAGGTGAGGAGATCATTGTAATATTGGAGTTGAAAGAGACACCAACATATTATGCTGATTATAAATAGTAGTAATCAAACCGCTCCAGCTTCAGTATCTTCGCTACCTGAGTCGAAAGCGGTTCTATCTTGGGAGAACATACAGTTTCTACAATCATTGGGTTACGATGTTAAGCAAACTACATATATTCGCAGACCCTGTGCACGACGAGTCAATCAGAGGGGAAGAAATACACACATACGCTCCTCAAACCAGATCGTTTGACCATAATGATACCTGTGAGTTTGCAATCAACCAACAAGATATTTTTTACGATTGGTCTTCATCTGTTCTACTGATAAATGGTAGTATTGAGACGAGTGGTACGATTGGAACTGTAGAAGTAACGTCTAATGCAGCAGCTCATTTGTTTTCCTCTATTGCGGTTGAAATGTGTAATCAGATTATTGAACATGTGAGAAATCCTGGTATAGTTACATCAATTAGAACACTTTTGGAAGCAAACAGTGATGAAGCAAGAGCTCTGATTCCAGCGGGATGGCATCCAACCGAAAACAATGTGATGTTAAAAAATGAACGTTTTTGCTACTGCATACCTCTTAGCTACTTGTGTAATATTTTCAAAGACTATAAAAGAGTGCTTTTCAGTAAATTGCTTCTACGTCTCACTAGAGCTCAGAATGATAGAAATTGCTTTATTTTGATTGGTGCCGCAGATGCAGATAAAGCATTAAAGTTTAACATTGAGTATATGGCTCTGCAGGTGAAACATATCCACCCTAGTGAAGTTATACAGCAGCAATTATTAAAGTCGATTGCTCTAGATAAGAAAATCCTTATACCATATAGAAAATGGGAGATGTATGAATTACCAAATCTAAATAATTCAACGAAAGACTTGTGGTCTATTAAGACATCCTCAAACACTGAACGACCCAGATTTGTTATTGTGATATTCCAAACAGATCGATACAGTAACGTTAGAAAAGACATCAACGAGTTTGATCATGTGGGTATTCGAGATATAAGACTTCACTTAAATTCGAAACAAATCCCCACAGAGGGTATGAACCTGAACTTTAACCAAGCAAATTACGTCGAGGCATATAGAAACATGATTGAATTTCAACGTTCGTATGTTGGCAGAGAACCACAGCCTACCTTGGATTACAAGTCTTTCCTAAAATATCCCATGTTTGTATTTGATTGCTCCAAGTATAGCGACTCTATAAAACCTTCTACTGTGGATATCAAATTGGAAATGGAAAGTACTACCAACTTTCCCACTCACACAAAATGTTTTTGTGTAATTATACATGATTGCGTCATCGAGTATGCCCCACTCTCCAACATCGTACGCTATATAATGTAGCTGCAAGGATGCTGCAATCAGTTTCACGATGAGGTTTGTAGTCGTTGATACTCAGGGTTTTTGTCTGCCTGAATTTACACCTAAAGAGTTTGTGATTTATAATGGTTTCCAAACAGTGCATTGTGTTTTTAAACCGCATACACCATTACGTTTACTGTCTGCAGACATAATCAAGCAAGTGAAGTTTCTACAAACACAGCACCATTGCCTTGACTATAATTGTGGTGATATTAATTTAGAAGAATTACCAAACATAATAGCAAAACATATTATAGCCCAACGTGTTGACAGAATTTATGTTAAAGGTGAAAACAAGCAAAGGTTTTTGTTACATTTGCTATCAACCTGTGGTTATCAAGTGGATGTTATCAACCTGGAAACCTGTGAACGCTGTCCAAAGTTAGTGCCTGATACTCCTTTGTGTATGGAGCATACTTTAGGATATAATAGAAAATGTATCTGTAGCATAAATAACTGTATATCATTATTTACTTATATTGTAAGCTTAATGCCATAATAAAACAAACGTTGTAAAATATATCTGTTTTTTATTTTAAACTACTTTAAAATACATTTATTAATATTAATTTCCAACCACATTAGTCTTTCCAACATCCATCCGCTATCACCTTCAGCAAACTCTAAAGCTTTTGTGTAAATCTCCTCAGTAAATTCTTGATATATATTTTCAAAGTTAGTTGCCACTGTAATATTTTTATTTTTAGTATTAAATGACTTCATTTCTTTTTTATTTCGACTTTGGAGCACATACAAACCAAACAATTCTAGATTCATTTTAACTGTATCGTGTTTGGCTAAAGCAGCCTCCATCAAATGAAACAATTTATGCTTCACACTTTCCATGGTAAGTCGTATATCACTACCATCCATACTAATACGATAGGTAGCCATTCTGTTTTTAAAAGCTTGAGTTAACATATAAACTTGTTCAACTTCCCACGGTTCACACACTTTAGATTTGTTAATTTCACTGCGTAAATGTCCAGAGAAAGCACTCTTTTTCACTTGTAACGAGCACGATTCGCAGTATCTCATCTTAACTATAGGTGCTTAACTAATGAATAAAACACAGACATCTTCAGTTTATATATTTTTATTAACAAATATGTTTACGATAAATATCTTTAAGTACAGTGTAATATTTAAAACCAAAATACATGAGCATAAATATGGCAAGACACATAAGAAAACCAGTTGATATAAACATAGAAATATAATTTGAAGTGAACAGGTAAGAATCATTTAACACAAGAGTTCTCCAGTCAGCTGTCTCACCTCGGGTGCCATGATCAAACAAAAACATAAGTTTATAATGTACTATATCAGTCTTAATATTGGACATGTTGTATGTTGAAACTTCAATCACTTCATCGTTGTGCAGATATGTTCTTGGTAGTCCAGACCATTTGGTGCAGTCATCGAAACAGATTCGCACTTCTTTCACATTTGGTGGTTTGTAGACGTAAAACACATTTTGACACAATGCTGTCAGGATGACGAAGCTTGCTTTAAGAGGTGGTGCCATTGATGAGGTTATTGATGTCGGTTAGCACTTGTTCTTGAGCGTAATGCAAACACTCTGACATGTAATACTTGAATGTTGGAGACATGTTGTTGAGTAGGGTTTTTATCACTCGGATGGTTTGCGCAGCACTCACATCTGAATTACCCAGCTCTGTTAATGTTTGAACGATGTCGCGAAGAAAACGGTCATATATCCAAGCAAACTGTGTTTCTCTTACATACTCAAATCTTTCCTTAATGATTTCCTCATGCTCCACCAGCTTTTCTACAGTGTCTTCATTTAGATACATAACCATATGTGTAAAACAATTATTAACACACAAAACTTTTTCACTTAGCATAGTTGCAGGAGAGATTCGACAGTAGCTCGTCTGAGTTACAGCATGAGTTTGTTCATTCTCGTTAAACCACTTTGCAGATAATGCACGTATGTTATCCATAAAATCGTAAAACTGCCACTCTTCCAATGCTAGATATTGATTTTCTTCATCTAGAGCCAAAGGGTTAACAAATTTCACAAGTATTGTGAACTCATTTCTTGCACTAACACCAGTCACTAATTTTACAGATCTTCTGATGTTGAAAGTTGTTTCCATCAGCATCCTAGTATCATCTTGATATTTGTTAAACAATAACTTTTTCCTATGATGTTCACGGAAATCAGGACCATCGTTTTCGTCACACATTGTTTCAGCACAACAATTCCAAGCAGCTTTCATAGCTAGAAATTTTAAACTAAACTTGCTATCGTAAACTCTGATGTTAAATAGGTTTTCCCTCTCCACTTTAATTGGTTGTATTCTTCTGGTTGGTTGACTGTTAAACTTTAAAAATCTTTTGCAATCACTAAACACCTTATAATATTTCGCACAACATTCCATGTTCTTTATATCACAGCTTTCTGTGTAAACTAAATATTTCTAATCGTTTCTACATCGTAATAACTTTTATATTGATCTTGAGCTTCTCCAGGTAAATATTTAAAAAATGGTTTGCTTAAATGCGTACCTGGACGGTATCGAATGAGCGCTAGAGCGAAGAACTGTGTGGAGCAGTATCCAGCTAAATATATATCACATAATTCAACTATATGACCACTCTCATAGTCTTCACCTTCAGAGTCGCGTTCATCTGTAAAAGCCTCGCTTTGTATTTCCAACACCAACTGTTTTAATTCACACACTTCATCGCCTATTCTATTTTTACGTCCATACCACTGCTCGTAGTTATACGCCATACTTAACAAATAAATATTTGTTTGAAATTCTCAACCTTTTATACAAAAAAATTCTAGAGTTTTATCTATTTCATATGACTTTAAGGTCATTCAACGGAAATAAAACCACAAACAGGAAATATGAACTGCTCACAAGGTTATTTCAACAGCTGCGAGGAAAATATGTTGCCTAACAAGGTTAATTTCGGGAAATGCTAAATATAGTCATAGTTGGAAGCGATATCGCGGTTACCACTAGATGTATTGTTGCCAGCTCTACTTTCAACAGATTCTTTAAATCAAACCGATTCCAATAAGACTTAAGAATATAAATTTTTTATTGTACACATGTACATATGTTAAATTTGGATTCTGCTTACCTAGACGAGTGATATGACACCAAACACGTAGGACTTTACCCAACAAATAAAAAATTGCTTGTACGCATGCGTTAGCCTCCATGTTTAAATGGCGGTTCCTCGTTTGCATAATACAGGTTAGTTGGCTTTTGATTACGTCATCTCAGGTTAGTTCGCTACTTGTTCGGGTTAAATACGAAGTCAGGTGGCGGAGATATTCGGGTCTATCAGTGGCTCCGCCACCTTGTGTTCGGGTTAGCTCGGAGGTCGTCGGGTCCACCACCTTGTGCTCGGGTTAGCTCGGAGGTCGTCGGGTCTGGTCAGTTCCGCCACTCCGCCCGGTGGCGGTGGCGGGTGGCGGAGTTAGAACCGCCTATCTATACCTACTAAGGAACGAAATGCTACATTAACTACCTCTAGAACTAACTGGGAATCATACCAGCGATATATTGAAAATACTATAAATACTATAAATTTATAATCTGGCTATAAAGCAACCGAATGAACTTGATGATACCGTAAACGATTTTACTGAGCTGATACAAGAAGCAGCCTGGAAAAGCACCTCGTCAGTTACAGACAATAACTTATCAGTGAACCGGATACCCCTGCAAGTGCGACAACTGATTGCAGAAAAACGTCAAGCTAGAGGTAGATGGCAACGAACACGTAAACCTACTGATAAATTATAATATAGCCGATTAGCCCGAAAACTTCATAATATACACTGCCTCTATAAAGTAAAGCATAAATTCAATAAAAAGTGACCGTTATTAAGAGAAAATTCAAAAACGGGTCGTTTTCTATTGTCAAAAACTAACTTTTTGATGTAAAAATCACACTCCTATCATCATACCTTTTAAAGGGTAGCTACCCCTTCAAAATTTTGAAATTGGATGGTATGTAGTGTGATACATCTTTTTTAAGCTAATCCAATTATCTATTTAGCAACACTAATTTTTTTGTATGAATAAAATAAAGTGAGTAATAACATTTTTATTATCAGTAACATCTAACACAAGTAAAGCCTGTAAAGGATTATAATACTGTTATGACACTTATGACATGATAATTCAATATCTCAAAGTCTGTAAACAATGTTTAAAATGTTGGGCTTCTTGTACGAAAAGAACTCGAGAGATTTTGTTGTATGCTGTCATATCAGTAACAATCCACTGATAAAAATAATTAACTGCTTTGTGACATGTCATAAAAAATAATCAAGCATAGGTTTGATAGTAGTAAATTTACATGTTGATTGTCGTGCAAAGTGAATAGGTATAATTTTAAACTTTTGCTTTTTTAAATTAATTGATAAATTGTTGGTAAAATGCATTTATCAAGAGCTCAAAGAATCGAAGTTCTCATGATTGTTTATGGTGACAGGATCTGAACTCAGGCAGCGGTGTGTATTCTCTGTAATACTAAATATCCGGATATGTCTCTCAATCAATCAACAGTAAGTCGAATAATTATAATATAATAATAATAATAATAATAATAATAATAATAATAATAATAATAATAATAATAATAATAATAATAATAATAATAATAATAATAATAATAATAATAATAATAATAATAATAATAATAATAATAATAATAATAATAATAATAATAATAATAATAATAATAATAATAATAATAATAATAATAATAAGTTTAATCCATATTAACTATACATGTAAAATATAAAGTGTCTACAATAAAATTTTCGAAAAATAAACCAAACAATATCCACTAAAGCACAGCTTGTGTGTGGATTATGAGTTTCTTCCATCATTTTAAAGTTTTCCATAAAAACGTAATTCTCAATTTCTAATTTTGAATCAGCACAACGGATAATCGGGTATCCCCTAAGATTACAATCAAATTTTCCACGGCATCAAGATAAGTGAAACCTAGAGGTAAGATTCATAACACTGCGATCCACTTGGAAACAGACTCGGTACATCCCACCCCAGCTTAATCCCCTACTATCACCATCATAGACTTTTCGCTTTCCATACACACCAGACATTTCACAACAAATACACACTCATGCACACACACTCACTCACACGCACTCACATTCATTGTTTCTATATTCAGTCAATCAAGTCTGGTATCCATGCACAAGTCGGTGAATTGGATCCGCAGATGCAAGTACCCATTTTCTTAAATTTCGTTTGAATACATTTCTCGAAGTGATACTCTTTATATCGTCTGGCAGTTTATTATATAAACGAGTAGAATAGTAGCCGTAGCTATGTTGTCCCACTGTCTTATTTGGTCTATTAGTTTTTAGGCCATAATGTCCTCTTCGCAAGTCATATGTAATGGCACAAGATTCATTGTAGTAGATCGTCTCATATGCAGAATAACTTTGTATGCAAACAATTGTTCCAGGTTAATTATATTAGCTTCAGGAAACAGTAATCCAGGCGTGTAAGTACGTGGTTTCCCAAGTATTATTCTCAGGGACCATTTTTGAACAACGT
Source organism: Tillus elongatus (assembly GCA_964006375.1). NCBI lineage: Eukaryota > Metazoa > Arthropoda > Insecta > Coleoptera > Cleridae > Tillus > Tillus elongatus. The sequence goes on from OZ023262.1 coordinate 218,315,994, forward strand.
TCACATCTCTAAGATGACAAGCAGCAGCTCCTCCCCATGAAACTATTCCATACCGAAGGTGCGACTCTACAAGGCAGTAATATATTAATTTTAGTTGCTCATAAGTTAGAAAACTCTTCAGGTATTTTAGCCTATGTATAAAATATCTTAGTTTTCCTGTGATCAGATGCGCATGCCTGTCCCATCTCAGATGTTGGTCCAATACAACTCCCAAATATTTATGTGAATAAACTGACTTTATCTCTAATTCCTTGGATACCTTTAACGATGTATATTGCGGCTGATTATTACCATAATTCGAGAAAGTTATGTAATGTGTTTTCTCTACATTTATCGCTAAGTTATTGCAATCAAACCACTTTTTGATTCCATGCATATCTTGCTCCACTTTTAGTTTCAACGATTCCCATGTGTCATCATCGTAAAATACTGCGGTGTCATCGGCAAAGCTCACAATTTTTCCTTTTGTTTGCTGTAGAAATAAGGAATCCATATAAATTATAAAGAGCAACGGGCCCAAAACACTTCCCTGTGGCACACCGCAACTAACTTCCTCAAAATCACTAAGAACGCCAGCAATGTTGACACACTGCATTCTCTGCTCCAAATAACTTTCCAGCAGTTTGTGAGCTTTACCCCTTATTCCTATATCATGCAACTTATACAACAGTATCCTATAATTCACAGTATCAAATGCCTTTTCCAAGTCAAGGAAAATGCACAGGCTATGTTTATTTGTATCTAGCGCCTTATAAATTAATTTCGTTATAGTAATCAGAGCGTCTTCTGTGCTTCTACCCTCTCTAAAACCATATTGGTTTTCAGCCAATATTTGATACCTCTTCAAAAAACCATTTATTCTGTCTTTAATAAACTTTTCCAATATTTTAGAAATATTAGATATCAGCGAAATTGGTCGGTAGTTTACAATATCAATTTTTTCTCCCTCCTTATATATAGGTTTTACAACAGCAACCTTAAATATTTTTGGTACCTCACCATATTCCAGGCATTTATTTATGATATAAGTCAAAGGCCCAACAATCAGTTCGGCAATTTATTTTAGTGTTTCAGACTGTATATTGTCTATTCCTGGTTTTTTCTGGCCTCTAGTGGACTTATCAGTTTTAACACCTTTTCTTCCGTCGCTTCTGTCATATATACAGAGTTTATGCTTCCATTCTTTCTAGACGACTGTGCATCCTGTCCAAATCTTCCTGCTATTTGTTTTCCCACATTCACATAATGGCAATTAAAAGCATCTGCAATTTCTTTCTTGTCAGTTAGTATACGTGATCCCACCCTGACCTTCTCAATCTCTTCTCTCTTTCTTACTCCATCTGTCATTCTATTCACGGTATCCCATAGTTTTTTAGCACCATTATTAAAACCTGTTACAGTTTGCTTTTGATAATAAAGTTTTTATGCCTCTCTTATAATACAAGTAAGTTTATTCCTGTAAATTTTATACTCATTTTTGGGTTCATCATCGAGAAACGTCTAGCGTCAAAGATTTTCCAAAAACAGGTTGCGGGTCTATAAATGAACAAGTGAAGTTAAAAGTCTTATGAGCAGTGGAAGAGAATCCACACAGTGGTCTTCGGCAAATTGGCCGAGACAATGGAATTCCATGTCAGACGGTACATAAAGTATTAAAACTTGAAAAGCTTCATCCTTATACAATACAGCAAAAGGAGTTATCAGATGACGGTACAGACCGAAGAATGCAGTTTTGTGCAACAATAATGGATAAACGTAATGATAAATCCTTGCAAGTATCGTCTATTCTGTTTTCGGATGAATTAACTTTTACACTACATGAAGTTAACCGTCAAACCTACAGGTATTGGGCAAGGGAAAAGCCAAGATGGACGCGATAGAATCACACACAATATTCACAAAAGGTTAATGTTTGGACGGGAATTATTAGGAGTAGGTTTTTTTATGGAACTATAAATGGACCACGATATCTACAATTTTTACAGTAATATCTTATTCCGGTGTTATTGAACTTATTTCCTGGTGGACACATGGTAAATCATAACATGTGCTATCAAGAAGAAGGTCTCCCGCGCATTAAGATGTTAATGGTCGATAGTATATGGATCAACAATTTTCCAATAGATGGATTGGCAGGCGCGGTGCAATCGAGTGGCCAGCAAAATCACCTGACCCAGCTCTCTAAGATTTTTTTCTGTGGGGTCATTTAAAGAACGTGGTTTTAAAAATCAAAACAGGCACTATGGACAAATTAAAAACGAGAATTAGAACTGAATGTACCAACATTTCTTCAGAGATTATAAATAGAATCCAGCAAGAATTTGTTGACCGTCTGAGAAATTGTCAGGCACAAGAAGGCGGACATTTCGAACATTTTATTAGATAAGACAGAACTATATAACTTTATAGGCTTCAACTGTGTGTCACCGATAATAAAAATGTTATTACTCACTTTATTTTATTCCTACAATAAATGTTAGTGTTGCTGACTAGATAATTAGATTAGCTTTAAAAAGATGTATCACAGTACCGACCATCCAATTTCAAAATTTCGAAAGGGTAGCAACCCATTGGAGAGGTATAACTGTATGGGTGAGGTTTTTATATCAGGAAGTTAGTTTTTGAAAATAAAAATCCACTCGTTTCTTAATAATGGTCACTTTCAATTTTATTGAATTTATGCGTTACTTTATATATATATATATATATATATATATATATATATATATATATATATATATATATATATATATATATATATATATATATATATATATATATATATATATATATATATATATATATATATATATATATATATATATATATATATATATATATATATATATATATATATAGTGGATAGTTAGAGCATAATTATATAATTTAATTGCTAACAGGAAACTAAATCCATTCAATTTGCAGTATGCTGGCCCATTGAACCGGGCAGCAGCACGCTGCACCGCAGGTATCTGGCGACGCGTCGACCTAGAGTGGGGACCCGCTCTGCGGTGAGAGCGGGGAGTTAAAGACAGGCAGAGAGTTGGTTGTTTTCTGTCGTTACAGGTTTTAGTCTCGGCGAGCTTTGCAGCCACTATCGAGGTCCAGTACGCTGATTGTTAATTTTCTTCTTGTTTTTTACTTTTGTGCGGAGATCCGCAGGTCATTCGAAAGGCAATTGCATACGTTAGTTAGTGGGTGCACCAGGCTTTGAGAGAGGAGGAGTGATCTCCGAGGAATACCGTCTTCAGCGGGTTTTGGTGTAATTCTTTTTAGGTAGGTCGACGTTTACGTAGCAGCAAAGTAATATTGGGCGCGTATGAAAGAGTTTTTCACGGATAAGACGTCTCTCTCTCTCTCTCTGCCCGACAATACCTTGGCATGCTTGGTAGCCTTCGTTAGAGGTGGTGTCAGAAGTCCAGGTGTGAGGACGTTTTAAATATGGTTGTATTTGTTAATTTTTGTATTACAGGGAAGAAGTAGCCGCATAACTTCTTGTGAATAAGTCCATATTTCAATATAGCAGCTGGGGGACGTCACCGTTCACCTCTGTCGGTGTCTGCGGATCGACCTGGAGGAGCCGGGGCTTGCATCCCAGATATGCGGTCTTCCCAAGAGCATAAGGGCACTAGCAAAGCGGCAGACTACAATCGGGCCTGCGTTTGTGGCGGTCCAGCCATGGCCAGGTCTTCAAAAGTGGTGTCCCGTGGAGCACATCTCTTGATCCTGGTGACAGGCCGCAGCGGGGGTACTTTGAACTGCGTTGTCTGGGGGGTTTTTGGTTGTTTTACACCTTCGTAGGGGAGGATTTTCCAGAGTTATGAATACCTTCTCCATGGTGTAATTTCCCCCGAGTGTCAATGTGTATATTGTGAGTGTAAATCCGTGGAGGGAACATAATATTCAGAACCTTGGGGTGTAGTTAGCTTGTCTTGTCCCCAGTTTCATTTTGTTGTCTTGGGGTAGTTGTCTTTACCGTACTAGATACAGTCCATAGAGGGGCGGCTGCTAGGGAATTTCTAATGATTAGTTCCACTATAGGGTTTAGGAGCTGGGGCTTGCATTCTTCCCGAGAGCAGGAGGGCACTAGCAATGGGCCTGCCGTTGTGGCGGTCTAGCCATGGACAGGTCTTAAAAAGTGGTCTCCCGTAGAGCAGCCCTCGTAGTCCTGGTGACAGGGTCCAGTGAGGACACTTCGTACTGTGGTAGATTTCCATCATTGTTGGCAATCGAAACAGTCTGTCAATACCCGGTTTCCTGGTCGCCCTGGGGATATTTAGGAAGTTTTTCAATTTCCACCCCCGTAGGAGAGACTTTTATGGAGGAACCGAGCCTTGCATTCCGAAGCTGCGGTCTTCCCGAGAGCAGGCGGGCACTAGCAACGCGGCTGACTACAATCGGGCCTGCCCTTGTCGCGGTCTAGCCATGAGCAGGTCTGTCTTAATTAGTGGTCTCCCGTGGAACAGCCCTCGTGGTCCTGGTGACAGGCTACAGTGAGGATTATTGATTGACTCTCGCCTCCTTGGGAGACATTTCCGCTAAGTTTTGAGTGTCCTGTCTGAATCGTAGTTAACTGGTAATAGCAAGAATCATAGTGCGCAGCTAGCTTATCTTGATATTGCACCCAGTATTTTCTTTTATTTCACATGCTGCATGCCTAATTGTACTGACCGCTTACATAATACCATTGCTCCGCCTGCCGTATCGCTTTTTAACAAACTACCGACTTCAAAACACCGCCCTGCTTCACGACACCGCCCGCGTCACCCTCAAATATTTATTCTATTCAATTCATCATAACTGCCTCTGGTCTCTAAGAATTTATTTTATTGCAAATAAGTTACTCTAACTTGCGAGCCAGTGTTAGGAAAGCCCGGTTAGCCTGATAAGTTATTTTCCGTTTCTCGAGAATCCCTTTTGTGAATCTTGTTTTGTATATAATTTGTAAATATTTTGTTACAGATACGTTTGTAAAAAGATTATCAATTTTATACGGAATTTCATTAGCACTTTCTAACGAATCCACCCCAACATACTATATAACATTCTGTTCTCCAATATATATGCCATAAAAAACGTCACGAGTGACTTCGCCTGAAAGCTTAGGTGAACCCTGTCTTCACTGTAGCTTGCCCTGGGCCTGAGTAGCTGTTGACAGCGACTTAGAAAAGAGACATGGTCCTGAGGGAGCGTATTTAACTTTCTGGGTATATAGGAAATTGAGGCAGTTAATAAAAATTCGCTACCATAATTTTTCTAAACAGCTAATTCGCTTGGAAAGACTAACATATGATGAGTGCGAATATTGTTGTTCACAGGTATCTTAATTTAAAAACGTGTGCGTTGTGTTAGGCCCCATAAAACTAATAATCCAAAGACGACTTTAATAATTTAATTATATAAATTTTAGATGCCTTTTATTAACTATATTTGAGATCGGCGGTCATTAACCTTTTTAATGTGTTATTTCTAAACTATTACTTTACAAAAACAGCCTAGTAAGTAGCCAAATATGAGGCATTATATTATATGGTATAGATACGTTGTTGGCTGCACTTTTACAGCTGATTTAATTTTCTAAATTTATATATAAATTATATTAACAGTCTGAGCCCTCTGCCCGCGACAATTCGTAATAACAAATATCTACTTGTGGTGATGGATTACTTTACCAAGTGACCCGAGGCAATACAAATTCCTGATCAAGAGGCTGATACTGTGGCTAGCGCTCTGGTGGAGCAAGTTATATCACGGTTCGGAGCTCCCATGGAGCTACATTCGGACCAAGGGCGAAATTTTGAATCTGCTGTCTTTCAACATGTAATGAAACTGTTGGTAATTAACAAGACTAGGACCACTGTATTTGATCCGCACTCAGATGGTATGGTAAAACGATTTAATCAGACCATACTGCAGTACCAGTCCAAGTTTGTAGAGAAGGAACAGCGTGATTGGGATAAGCTGACGCACCTCTGTTTGCTGGAGTACTGGTCAGCATCTCATTAAACGACCCATTTCAAACCAGGGAGAATCCACTTGAGACGAGAGTTACGACTGTCAGTAGATCTGCAATTCGGACACATGTTTGGTAGAAACAAGAGAGATGGCATATCACAGTATGTCGCTAATCTCCAGGAACAGCTTCAAGGTGCACATGCGTTGGCTAGGCAGTATATCAAAATGAGTAGCGACAGAATGAATGCGAGATATGGTTTTCGAGCTTCCGGTCCCCAGTTGCATGAAGGAGACAAGCTATATGCCTCTACAACCCGAAGACGGATATCGAAAGATGTCAGAAGCTGCAACGTAACTGGGAGGATCTCTATATCATGATCAAATGTCTGAACGATGTAGCTTTCCGGGTACATAATCTTCACAGCAACAAGCCGAAGGTGGTCCATGAAGATAGATTGGTTAGCTACCGTGTAACGAATACCATAGCGCTCGCCGGAATGTTCAGACTTCGAGGAGGGGATGGTGTTACAAATATTTAAATTTTGCACCTGATGCTTAACAGTCTGTCTAGTGATATCTATAAGGCACTAGAAATCATGGTAATGGAACAATAGAGGTTTGAAGAAACGTTGACAATTGGTAACGTTTGGAGACGAGATTATTATCTATTTTGCCTGTTGTTACTTTTTTGAGTTGTACTTTATAGATTGTGATTAGGTAACTGTAAACGTGTTATTGAACTCAGAAGTGTTAAGTCCGTAACAATATCTTTCTTGCTTGGTCCACCCAAAAGGCTCCTAGAACTATCAACTTTACAGACGATTCTAAAGTCACTGTATTTTCTCTATTTTGTGAGAAAGGGGCAGAAACGAAGTACTGCGAATTTATACATTTATATATTGGGTGACACATCGGATTCACGCGTCAATGTCGTATTGTTATTTATCGACATTTTCCACCTATGCTTACCAACTAATCTCTACACAATATCTGGAAAAAATACATACGTAGAGTATGTGAAAACTGGAACCTGTGATGAGCACTAATAAGTCCACTTAGAGAACACCCAAATCACCACAACACATATGTGTTGTGGTGATTTGGGTGTTCTCTAAGTGTACTTATTACATACGTAGAGACTATTTCCTTGGCTTCACAATTATTATTATTCTTCTATCTAACCGGTTACGCCAGTTTGATAGCTACATCGGACAGAATAAAAAAGCAGCATTTGTGAAGCCAGAGAAAAGTCTTTATATCTGTATTTTGAATGGAATAGTTTCACCAAGTAAGGGAAACTACAATTAATGAATCTGGAGAAAAATGATTACAAATCGCAATATCTAGAATTTTGTTTATTCAATAGACAATTTGCATGTTTTTTTTCTTATCACATCTGAGAGACATCCCACAAAGATGATTTTTAATATTTTTGTCATTTCACATACTACAAAAGTAACGATCCAAAAAATATTTGAAAATGCGAATTCCATATCGATTTCAAACACTATTTTGCCGCCATGATATGTGACGTCACGGTACAGTACAATAGTTAAGAATGAACTTGCTTCTCTGTGGTTACACCCTGTGTTGCAGGTTATTGATTGAGTCTTTTGCTTTTGCACGTGATTTTATTTGCTCATATGGAAAATAAAGCTTATAAATACTGTATAGTACCAGTGTGTACAAACGCGACTATAAAAACTTCAGAGAAACTATTTTTCATTGTTCCAAGAGTGGCTCAAATTAGAAAGCAATGATCCAAAGTTATAAAGCGGGATGAAAGGAAAAATCCACGGTTATCTGCGAAAACCTTCTTATATTATTGTGAAGACCATTTTAATGTAAGTATCCCCTCACTTTCACAATGAATATTAGTGACATTAGTTTAAAATTCTTATCATACGTTATCAAGTTGGGTTGTAATTTCCATGTGGTCAAGATATATTTATCTGTACATATTAAGTATTAACTTTACATATTACCCTTAGTAGTAACAACCGACAATAGTCATGGTTATTAGTTAACGAAATTACTGGGTTTGCTTCCATTAGTTATCTGTAATTAATTCAGACAACATTGTTCTATCAAATGCATAAGAGAGGTCATGTTATTGTCATGTCATGTTGACTTCGTTCAAAGCAAAATATATTACAAATGACATGAATAAGTACATGATGTACTTGGCTAAACATGTGTTCAACTAACATTGACTTATTCATACATACCTTCCAGCATTCGCTCATTTTATTTCAGTACTTATGAAGTCTGGATTCTCACCAAAGAATCATGTCATCATAAATGAGTCAATTCTTGGCAAATTATCTGTTTGCGCATGTTGAAAATCTTTGTCTCCATTTTATTACGCACACTTTACACTATTCAACTATAGGAAATTCACTAGGGTGTTGAGAAACAAGCGACCATAAGGCAAATCTAACCACGATATTTATTTACTATCCAAGTACGTCACGACCAATAGCAGAACGTTCACGGTCACATGATAATGATTAGAAATTTTTTGATTTTAAAAGTCTGTTTGTGTCCACTATATATGTTTTTGGGTATTTTCATGCATGTAATAACGTTTCCATTTATGAAAAACTATTGTGTAAATATTAAATTCATGTAATGGAAAATCCATGCCAGTTGTCTATTCAGAGATGAACATAATTATAGATATTGCGATCTTACAGATGTTTTTTTTTTCCGGAGATTGCAAATAAACTAGCTACTAAGCATAGGTGGAGAACCTGGGTGGTTCAGGGGTAAGAACGTGTGCCTCTGAACCGAAGGGTACTGGGTTCGATCCCAGGGTACTCCTTTCACTTTTTCAGTACAAACTGTAATATTAAGATCAACCGAGGTTCTGGCATTGTATTCGAGCAAGTTTAATGTCTGCACGATCCGCCCTTCGGAGGGGGCGTAAAGCCGTCGGTCTCGTGTCCATGCGATGTTGGGCACGTTAAAGATCCCTACCCTCCTTACAGAAAGGCAGGGGTTCGGCAAAATTTCCAGGATAGTGAGGTGAAACTACTCCCTGACGTCGGTGATTGGCCATAGTCGCGGAAATAGGCCGACGTTAAAAGAAAAAAAAAGCATAGGTGGAAAATATCAATAAGTAACATTACGACATTGAAGCCTAAATCCGACGAGTCGCCCAAAAAGTTCGCCGTACTTTGTTTTTCTCCTTATACTACAAAAGAATTAAAGATAACACTAATTTTTCAGACAACGAGGCACCTGCAGAAGACAATCAAACCATAGAAGCTACACCCTTAGACCAAAATCCACCATCCGCTACATATATAGAAGAAACCGAAGAAGTTGGACAAAATGAAGCAACCGAACAAAATAACAATGAAAATATATCCATAAATCAACCTAGTGGAGGTAAATTTTTGTAATATACTATACTATCAAACTCAGACTAGCCTAAGTCACATTTTTTAAATGCAATATTTTATACTGTCACAAATAAAGGTTGTATATCTAGTGATAAACTAATATGTTTCTAAAGATAGTGTATATCTGTTTAACTGCATGTAATACTCATTTTGAGCTAAGAGCTAATAAATACAAAGTCTCTAAAGTAATTATGTTTCTAGATTTGCAAGCAAGTATTGACAGATAATATTTTTTAAACATCTTTAAGAAGTCAACGGCCTGTAACAAGGAGGGACATTTTGGGTTTTGCAATACGGGATGTAAATGTTAATCTGTGCCCTAAGTTCTTCCATTGGGGTGAACATTGGGCTGTTGGAGATAGCACAAAGCACCATACTTGAAGGCATGGTTCACGTTAAGAAGGCTTACAGGTTGTTCACCTGCCAAGGTTAGCAATACGTCGATTTTACCGTTCTGGTTATGATTCTGGAGACTATGTATTGAGTGGGAACAAGAGCAGTCATGTGGAAGGTTTTGCTTCTGTGTGCAAATTGCATTCCAAATGTGAGATGGGTTCTTACTATGGCTCCATTTATTGTAAATAGTGTTAATGGGTCTCCTCCTCATCAGACACTGCTAAGGTTTCTAATCAGGTTGATGCCTTGAAATGCTTTTACTTTCATATTTTGGATGTATATTTTCCATGACATCTGTCGATATATTCTAACCCCTAGATATCTCGCATATTTTTTTTAAGGTGTCATCTGCATATTGTATGATTTTACAGTGCAGAGGTTACTCAATATGGCAGTATATATGTCAAATAGAAGTGGAGCTAGTGGTGAGCCTTGAGGGATTCCCTTCGTAGCTTGTTATGGGACATTATATCCTCCTCCCCATCTTTTATCTAAATGGTTCTATGCATAAGTGTTTGTTTTATCACGAGGTACATATATTCTGGCATATCGGAAGTAGAAAGTTTATTAATTTTTTAAACTAACGTTGTTATAAGCTGTGCTGATATCTATCAGGACCAGTATTGTCTAATTTCCTAGGCAATATTAATATAAATAATTGTTGTGACCAGAGCTATGTTACCATAGATGCTATTTCCTCTTCTAAAGCCAACTTGCGAAGCAAGGATTGGGCATCTTCTTTCCATGCTTCATTCTATTTTGTTTTATATATGCATTTCAAGAGTTTTTAGCATTGCTGTGGACAGCATAATAGTACAGAAGGTATTGCGGGTTTGTTATCAACGTCCAGATTTTAAAATGGTTACCTTAATATGTGTTTTGATGGCATCAGGTAGCGCTATCGATCCCGCTATGCAGTTTTTGTACGTTATACCGTCATAACCGGGAGATGCTTTTTTTTGGATTGGAAGGTGATAATTAGTTGGTCTCTTGTAAATGGTTCACTGTGTCTTGTTTTGAATTATTTGTCTTTAGTTTTCTAGCGTGCTATTGTTTTTACAGTTTCGAAAGGCTGCTCTTGGACTCTGTTGCGGTACTCTTCATCCCATGATATTGATATACCAGCTGGCGCTGAGTATTCATACCAGTCGGCTTTTCGCGTGCAGTATCTTTTATCTGGGGTAGGGTTAAACTGAATATATTTGCTCTGATTGGATGACTAACATGTATCAAAATAGGCAAATTGTCGCAATTTTCCGAGTCATCACTTACTTTCCACGCCGCTGGGGTCCCAAATCGAGGGGAACAGATCGCCAGGTCAAGGACGCTTCTGTTGTAATTTAAGAGGCCTATTCTTGTCTCAGTGCCATCATTCAGGATTCTTAGATTGAGCTTGTCGAGGCTATTAGTTGTTATTTCCCCATTTCGGCTTGATCTGCCAGAGCCCCATATTAGGTGTTGTGCGTTCAGATCTCCAATCGTAATGGGTTTAGATGTTGATGTTGTCACATCTCTAAAAAACTTTGAATCTAGGAGCAGATCTGGAGAATTGTATGCGTTCACAATGACTAGTGATTCCATTTCTATGGCGAGGAATTGAAATCGGATGTGGTGTCGTCCTCTACCATCGGTAATATTTTGTCCAATGCTATTCAATTCTGTTGTATCTTGGACGTTTTATATTGTCGGTTATTTTTTTTAGATGTACTGAATTGCTTTTGTTGTTTTGAAAGCTTTCTATGTTATACTATAACACAATAAAATATTTATTGATAGGAGATTTTAAGAGTATAATAAAGTTAAAGGCCTTTTCCCATTTGCTCTAATTTTGGATATGGGTTCATTCTAAGTTTGTAAGAAGAAGATAATTAATTTTGTTTGGTTATTCTTTTCAGTCAATTAGGTTTTCTTCTTTCCAAATGGTCTGAATTAAGGTTAAATTGATTACGCTACTTACGTCTTTTATTTATAATTTGGGACTAGGCTTAGGCATTAAAGTTTTAACATTTAATCGGCATGGTTCAGGTGTCAGCGCTGCTTTTCATAAGCACCCTTGCAGTTCAATTTCCTTCTTTGAGTATGGTTGCAATTGCCTGATTGAAATTTAGCTTGAGAGTGCACGTGGGTTGTTCCTTATTTACTAACGGAATAAACTCATAGGCTCCTTTTACTGTGTTATATGCTGAGTCCTTTGGTACCAGCTTTTGGGCGTCAAAGAAAGATAAATTATTAGTGGCCTTTACTTCATCGAGTCGTTTCCGTCTGTTGTATTTCGGGCACATTATGTCTGTGGCTAAATTATTGTCTTGACAGTAAATACATTTCAATATCTGGTCGCCGGTTTCTTGGTTTTCACCGAATCTGGAACATTTAGCTGTTCCTCTGCATTGCTTTTGGCTGTGTCCAAATCTTACGCGCTTTAGACAGAATTTTACCTCTAGACGTGGCTTTAGGCATATACGCTGTGTTGCCATTTACCGTATCTTACCTTTTCAGTATTCTGCAGGATAAAATACGCACATTTGACCTCACTGATTATGCCTCTGCATATTACAGCCCTTAATGATATGTATGCATTAAAACTAAAATTTTGAAATTCGTTATTGGCTTAAAGTTCATTGGCCTGTTCGAAATATTTAAAGTTCATTGCTGCATTAATGCCCTTTAATAAGTTATTTTGGAGAAGCGACTTTCCCAGATCTGTCGGGTGGAGATGTCCAACAGGTTTTTTTTTGTATTTTCCACTAAACTGTATAAGGACTGAAGTCACTCTTTTCAATAACTATTGATTTCCATTCGTTGACTCTGTCCATTATACACCGCTATTTTCATTTTGTGAACTTGATTACTTGTGTCATTAGAAAGGCGCCGGGGGCCACTAGGGACCCCCCCTGCTACCACACACCCCCTCCCCGGACGCGACACTCATTTATTGTGTAGCTCCAGTCGTGTTTTCGAATTGACAGCAATAGGAAATAAGGCAAATAATGATAAAAAGAGAAAAAGGAAAGAACTCATCCCACCAATAAAGATACATACCGACACCACGTGGTTGATCACCGTAAACCAACGTTGCGCGTTCCTAACACTCAAAACTGGACGTCCAACACCTACTAATGCGGAAATCCGAATGGTTGCTGACAGCATATTTCGATTTATATTTGCCGATTTGACACATTCGGGATTGTTCTAAAAATTTTATATTATACTGATCCGACCTAGATAATACTATAGTCTACTTCACTGGGAAACTGCATATACAGGTGGCCACTTAAAATCGAAACAGGCGCGTTTTAAGGCACATCATGATTTTATGGAAAATCGTTTAAACAAGTACATTTTGCTTTCAAGGGGAATGCTTTTAGACTTATTTTCAACACCACAACACCAACCCTTAAGCGATGGTGCGATCCACTGCAAGAATCTTAAACAACAAAAAGTGAGGTCAAGTAACACATCATTTTAGAGCTGGTGGAAATCTCTTCGCAACGATGGGGCAGTCGATTCTGAGAAATTGACCCCTAAAGATATAGAGAGTTTTCTCTCATTTGCTACAAATATCAGCGCGGTTTGTTGATTATTTTATCTGATTATTGTTAATATTTTTTTAAATTGTTACTGGTAAAGATTAAATTGTAAGTATTCACAAAAAGTCAAAAAATTAGAAAGTTTCCCCGATATTTGATTTGACCTGTCGAAACAAGATGACCTGCCATTTTGATTTCACCTATAATTCGTTTGTAAAGATGGCGGTGAGCGCATGCGCAGGCCAAACTTCTTTAGTTAGACCCCCATGTGTAGGTTATCATCGCACTCGCCTCGACGAGTAGAGTTAAAAAATGAGGGGGAAAATTAAAAATTGAGAATTTTTGCACATCTAATTTTACACATAACTAGCTGCTAGCGTCTAGAGGCTAGCGGCTGGCAGCTTATAACACATAACATTTATTTGATATGATGGATGGAACGTTTGCACTCCAACCCTTTTTTAAATAAAAAATTTAAAACAATATTTTTTGCGCGTCTAAATTTACACATAACCAATTGCTAGCAGCCAGGGGCTGGCGGTTTGCGGTTAGCGGTTAGCAGATTACAGAACACATTTATATAATACGATGGATGGGGCATTTACCCTTTAAAAGTTTTGGCTTAGTTGTTAGCTAAAAAGTGTCTCATTTCATGTTAAAGATATGGTTTAAGGTTAAAAATAAAACAACTCATTTAAATATAGGTAATTTATTACGATTAATTCACAAAACCGACATATTAAATTATTACATAATGGCTCTTACGATACCAGTTAAATGTTTATATTCAAATACACAATCATGAATAACTAAACAGTAAGCTCTGGTTCCATTTGAAAAATTGTCTTTGCTCATAAACTCCACCATGATGTCCACCCTTGAAGACTTGATTGATTTATTCTGGTGCTGACAGTCGACTACAAATGAGCACGGTCTTTAAACTCATCATAATTTAAGAGAGGCTCTGATATGTTTTTATAACGAAAACTTTCTTGAAAATCTGTGTACATTTGGTAGGCTTCAGCATATTTAGATTTCTCTAAATCCATATTCATATTCTTGTGGGTAGCATTCTGAATTTAGGAACACTCGTAGATCTACCTTACCGATGTTGTCGAAAAAGTCGCCTTTCTTGCTTACGTTGTCTTTTCGATCTGTTTGAAATGATATAATCACATATCTAGGTATTTCTAAGTTGGTTGCAGTTTAACAGACCATATTATTAATATCTCTGACCGATAGTAGCTCATATATGTCCCATTGGCGATATGCAAGAAATATAGATGTGTCTTTTGCAATTTTATCCACCAGTTCCAACTTCATTTTATCGTCTGGAAATACATGTTTTGCTTTTAAAAGCACGTTGGTTACAATAATTTTTTATCTTGCCGTACCGGTACTATAATAGCTCTTGGAATCATTTCGAGCACTTGTAAATCGGAAAGTATGTTTACCACAGTGAACTCTTTTATAGTGATGGAAGAAACTGAAGACGAACCAAAGAGGTAGGAGCATGTCAAACTTGTTGTCGTTTAAGGTGATGTGATCTGACGATACATTCAGCCCAGCATTGCTAAGAGATTGGGCTTCATTCTTACTGAACGAAAGCAGGCTTTTGATGCTTGTTGTCGTGAATGGGTCTCGTACTCGTTCCACTTCCTTGATATTTAATTCATAGGTGATTGATTCAAACAAAGTTGCTCCTCCATCATTTGACATATAACACTCACCATCAGCATTTGGTACTGCTAGAGGATCCAGAGCACCTTCGATTATTAGGGGTGTCTCAGCCAGACGTACGAATACATCTTGCTGTTTGGTGTTTATTTCGACTTCGTCACTGTTATCAAATGAATTAGTTGATGAATAGTAAGACTGAAATTCTTCTTAATCGATGCAATCATCAAACTCGGGATCTTTCCACATTTTTTTTCCTTTAACGTCGGCCTATTTCCACGACTATGGCCAATCACCGACGCCAGGGAGCAGTTTCACCTCACTATCCTGGAAATTTTGCCGAACCCCTGTCTTTCTGTAAGGATGGTAGGGATCTTTAACGTGCCCAACATCGCATGGACCCAGGACTGACGGCTTTACTAGTTTTGATGACATGATAACCAAGACTTTTAAGGATTCAATATAATCGAAACGAAGTGTACGCTTCAAAGTGGCAGACTGCCAAAAATTTGTTTTGGTAGATTCACTTGCTTTTATATATTTAAAGACTGGCATTCTAAGCAATATTTTTAAGGTTCAGACGAACAGATACCTCTTCACGTTAACAGTTTACAGGAACTGAATCTTGATCCACGATTTCGATGCTTACATTTCAAATCTCTTGTTTTTTTACTGGTAGATAAATTAGATTCTTAGGTTCTATGTTGATTGCATAGCAATGATCAACCGTCGGTGCAAACGCATATAACGTATGTGAACTCCCAGGCTCCTTGTTTGTTTGAAAGTTCATGATAAATGATTAATTTTTACGTGGTCCATTTGATGGTAGAGCATCTCGCATGTATACACCTCTAAAATATGGTGTTTTCATTTTACCAGCAAATTTCACAAGATCTACATTTGTTAGAGATCTTGTTGGTAAACATCTTATTCGTTTTTTGGCTTTTGTAAATACAACCCGTAACAGCTACCTTGTTTATTTAGACATAGACATTTACCGAGTCTCTTGCATTTTGGTATTAATTTCAAACCACTGCCCTTCTTACCTGTAGTGAATGCCTATAACTGGGGAAGGCAGCCTCCGATTTTAGGTATAGGATTTCGGCACATTCTCACGCCCACCAATGTGTTTAACGATTGCATGAGCGATATCAAACACAGCTGTCTCTGTTGGGATAAGATTTCTATCTTTTATAACTTCCCCAGTCAAACTAATAATGTTTTTAAAGGGAACTTTCTTCTGTGGTTTTGCGTTGAGTACACCAAGTCCCATACCAAGCCTTCTTTCAACTTTCATTGTAAAACTCCAAGCAGCCAACTTTTCAACAAAGCTTGAGTCTTTCAACTTGACTTTCTCCCTAGCTCGGTTTTCCAACACATCGTCGGCTCGATACCTGTCACTTAAATCTTTTGATTAAGAGTAAACGATCTCGTGGACTCGACAAGCACGATCTAGAGGATTGATACCTTGGTCACCTCTAGCCAGGCGTTCTTTAAGTTTGGTGCATGTACCACAAAATTTATAACCAGGTCTCCACAGGTAGCTTGTTAATGGCTGTGTTTACAAGACCTTCACCCTGTGACTCCAACATTGATACTGACTGTACGCCTCACTTGCATCTCTCTCTCTATGTATATGTTTATATAACACATACCGAAAAATATAGTTTAGTTTACGTCAAGATGCAATAATTAATGTGCTAGTAGAACAGCAGAATGATTTAATCAACAACAGTCAGATGAGCACGTTAATTGTATGTTCTGGAGTTAGTGGCAAAAAGCGAATCGCTGAAAGAAATCAAGCGCTAAAAGTGGCGATGCTTGGTTATGTTGCTTTGAATCCCATAACGAGTATGAGGCAACTGGCAAGTGGATCTTGTTCTGGAAAAATTTTAATTCAAAAATTTTGAAGCGTCGTAAATTCCACCCCGACAAAATCGATCTTGCACACGAACTAAATGAAGATGACTTTGACCGCCGTTTGGATTTTTGTGAAGCGATAAGTGAAAGAGTGGTCAGTGATCCGAATTTTCTTTTTAATACTTGCTTTTTGGATGAGTGTTCGTTCTTCATAAACAATACCGTAAATCGTCGTAATTTTCGCTATTGGACCAATTCTAATCCCAGATTATTTCACGGCATTTATACACAACACCAGAAAAACTCAACGTCTGGATTGGAATTTTGATGGCCATATTGTTGGTCCATTTTTCTTACTTATTAATCTGCCTGAAGATATGTACCTGGAGTTGTTGGAAAACACCATTGATCCAATGTTGACTGACATCAAAAAATATGAGCATTATCCCGAAGACCAGTTATGATTTCAGCAGGACGGAGCTCTTTTACACTAAGATTTGCCTGTCTAATAATATGTCAACCACAGGTTTCCAAATCGGTGGGTTGGGAGAAGAGGTTCCATAAAATGGCCCACACGATCGCTTGATTTATCACGCCTAGATTTCTTTTTGCGGGCTCACATAAAAAGTAAAATGCTTCTACTCAGCCCGATTCCTCACAAGATTTACGCCAGCGTATCGAAAACAAATGTCGCAAAATCACTCCAGAAATGTTACAGAATATCCGCAGGCGTTTTGAACAAAACCTGTACTTATGTACGAAAACTGGTGGTTGAAATTTTGAACGTTTGCTAAACTGACATGTATGTTATTGATAAATAAGTTACTTACCTTTAGAAGTCCATTTCTCAGAACCGACTGCTTCAAATTTAAGAAATAAGGCACCGTTGAAAAGACCAGCTTTAAAACGATGTACTGTTTTTGTCGTTCAAGACTTTAGTGGTGGATCGCCCCACCACTTAAGGGTTGGTGATGTAAATGAGCATCATTTGCAGTGTTTAACTTTAATCAGAATCAGTTTAGAGAAAGCGAAATTTTCCTTTTGAAAATTCGCTAATAAATGTTTTATATTTAAAATATAGTGTGTGATGTTGAAAATAAACCAAAAAGTCGTTCCCCTCAGAAAAAAAATTTACTCCTTTGAGCAGTTTCCAACAAAACACGATAAGTGGTCTAACACGCGCCTGTCTTGTTTTCAAGTGGACACCCTGTATAAATGTGACCCATGTTTTAAAAAGAAGGCAAGTTTTTCAAGTGTGTAATAAATTTCAAAAAGCAGTTTGTAATAGTTGCAAAGTACACTTAGAGACGCCAAATACCCACAACACATTTTAAAAAACCTGACGAACGTTTTACCAACCAACTTAGCGTCATCAGTGAATAGAAAATTCAAAATATCTTCTGATGACGCTAACTTGGTTAGTAAAACGATCGTAAGGTTTTTTTAATGTGCCTGTGATGGGGTTTTTCGAGTTTACTTATCTACACTAGTGTTCTAGTTTAGTGTTAGTTGCCGTAGCATTTTATACGAATAAAACTATAACCTCTAATTTCTCACTAAACCTTATTTTGTCAATTGAGATTCATTAACTAGTCATGCCAATAAACCACATTGTACTAAATAAATAGTTTTTTAATTGACCTCTGTTAAGTAAGTGGGCAAATTTGTGAGAAGAAAATCGTAGGAAATTATGAAACACACAAAGTATAATCAAGGCATAATACATTTTTTACTGTACCGAAGGATGTCAGATTTGGAAAATTTAATTTGAAATACAAACGTTTCTATCCCCTTGCATTTTTATTTAGCTTTCCTCTTAATTTTGAGAAATGTGACTTAGGCTAGTCTGGCTTTTCAGTGCTAATATGTTAGTACTTAATAAATAAAATACGTAAATCATTTATCAGAGGCACCAGTTACTGCAAAAAATCAAATGAGGGAATTAAGTTTAAAAGAAATTTATATGGAACCTGTACCACTATTAGAAAGAGGAAATGAAAATTCATTTGCATTAGATGGGGAAACTGAAATAGAACTAGTATCAGATAATGCAGTTTCAAAGGAGTTCAGCCCTAGACCTACAAATTCAGCAGCACTTTCTAAAAAATCGTCAAGTCGAGTAGAATTCAACCTACCTTGTCGAACACCTTCAAACTGCTCATTATCTGATGATATAGATTTGGGTGCACTGGGCGAAGAAAACAAAATAGATTTAGAAATTGTTTCAGCAACATCTAGTAAAATATTATCAGCGCGACGGCAATCAGAACTAAATAGAGAAGCATCTTTAAAATCCTTATTTTCCGAAGGTGCAACTTTAGAGGTTGAGGACGACGTAAACAAAATGGATTTGGTATCAGCTAGTGAAGTATTAAGTCAATCTACGAGCAACTTTAAACCTTCCATTAATTCAGCAGTGCCTAGTAAAAAAATGTCTAGGCGCCAAGAGTCGAAGGTACCTAGTGCAGCCTCTTCAAAAACCTCGTCACCTGATAGGACTTGCAGTGAAGTAATGAAACAAACTGAACATAAAGCTTCGTCCAAACGAGGAATATTCGAAGTAGATAAGGATAAACGATTATCCAACCCTCCCACTTCTTTTACGAGGACCGTTATCAACAGCAGAAACTTCTCGCAGGAAGAACAAAAAGTCACAGAAGAGATGTGTATGCCAAGCCGCCCGTTGCATAGAACAATATCTAATTACAATCCCAGATCATACGCATGTGTAAGAGAATCAATAGAACAGAGGCAGTTATGCAAATCATATAAAAATACATCACACTCAGGAAATCTGGCACCATGTTACCTGGACACCTGCAGAAAAAATACCCCCACTAACATGTTCCACTTTAACACTTTTTGTGCTTACCCCATTCCAATGTTTTACACAAGTCCTAGATGTATCAGTCCATGTCACTGTAACCATTGCTTCGGGAGGAGCAAATATGCCTGTGGCTGTTACGAGGCGCTCAAAAAACGTCTTGAAGAAGACGAAAAGTTGCTGGGTGCTACGTCTGTGGAAGACAACGACGCAGTTACGAAAAGGTTAGTTTCCGGATTATATTTAAGGTACGAGGTTTGATCTTTATATCCCGCCCCTGGCCTATGTAATAAAAGACTAAGAACAATTCATTATTTTTTAAGATAATCGCGCTTAACTCGAATACACTTTTATCGACGACGCTTCGACATTTTTGCAGCTTTTCCCGTATTTCTTCAAACAACGACTTCCACTTTATTATCTCTCAAAAATCTCTTCCCTCCTCAAGTATTATTTGAGTCACTAAGTAAAGATTGGAACCTGTGATGAGCACTGATAAGTACACTTGGATAACCCAAATCACAACAACACATCTTTTAAAGACCTGACGATCGTTTCACTACCAATATGTGTTATGGGCATTTGGGTCTCCAAGTGTACCTATTCTTTGAGTTTTGGAAACACTCTAGTCACTTGGTGCCAGATATCGCATATAAAGTAGATGTTCAGAAATTACGATAACCCACCTGTGACTTGGTTTTATGTCTTGTTAAAGAAGTATTCTTTTTACAACTTTCCAATGCGTTGTTTGATGCATTCACGTAGCTTTATTATTGAATTGGCGTACTACTGATAACTTATTGTGGGATCTCCTTTCACATAAAAAGTCAAAATCATGCCTTGAGCATCTCAGAAAACAGTGAACGTCATATTTTCTACATAGGACCTAATCTTGAAAAAATTCCGAAACTTTCATAGGGGCGGGGAGCCACTGTGTCTTCACTCCATGCCTTGTCATTTGATCTTAGTATCATAGTGATGAACCAGAGATTCATCGATAGTTACCTCTGTACTTATCTAATAACAGCCGACAAATCAAGGCTCGGTCCCTCCATTGGCAGTTTGTTAACAATCGTGGAACCTATTTTACAGAAAATTATTCACCTCAAGTTGATAGGATGTTGTATCCTCTATCGTAGGACAAATCTGATTTTTCTCATATCTGCCTAATCGTTTTGCGCCAATCTGCAGTACAAAATCGTGGCCTTTCAACATTTTTTGAGTAGCTCACCTTCGCAAGAAGTCCTACCATATCTGATTCCCCAATGCCAAAGTTTCATTACATCATAAAATCCTACAGTTTCTCCCTTTTTTTACCTAACCTTTGTGACCTTGACCTGGGCTCTTATACTTTGTATGTAGGTATTTGATTATCGCTTCCTAGTCAACTCTATCCATTTCCCATTGATAACATGTAATCACTTATATTAAGCTCATGCAGACTAATTCCTACTTTGGCAGGAACGGCAATACATACCTATCATTTGAATTCCATGTCAAAATATGCTAATTAGAGAATAATTATAAATAGTAGTCCAGGGCGAAACTTAAGGATCTACCCTTGTATGTTTTTTAACCATGTGTGACTATAAAATTATAATTAAATCGTTTGTATTTTCCATTTCATTGTATTATTTATATACAGTGGGTTTGAAGCCATCCGTTCATTAGAAATATTGGTAATTGTCTAGTACCTTTTTTTAAATAAAATTTCACATAATCACGTAATTTTGTCCGTATATGGCAAAAATGACAAAGAAAATTAGGACACACGCATATTTTCCGAGATATCGTCATCACTCCGACAGAAATTTTCATCATTTTCATGATCGTGTTTTTCGAATTTTGACATCATATACATCGCTCATGATCACTCTAAATACAGTATATCACACCAATAACTCAAAAAATAATAAGCCGATTTTGATGAAACTTGGTAGGTACCTTCCTTTTGTTAGTGACTTGGATAAGTTCGTTAACCAGGAAAATTGGACTGGTTTTTCCGGGAACATTTTGGGTTTCCTTTCGGAAATTTTTGTATCCCTGAAAATAACATGCTGATATTTAAATTTTTACGTTAAAACCGTACATGCTGAAATTCAAATTTTTACGTTAAAAGTATAAAAGTTATAGGCATTTAGAGAAAAAATTGGGTGCCACTGGTGATCAGAGGAAAGCACAAGAACAAAATATTTTGTGTGATTAACAAAACCAATCGAATATAACATACAAAGGTTAACTTTTTTTGACGCAAGAAGGTCAAGAAATAGCAGAAAAAATATTTTGAAAATTTTATAATTTTTCTTCTTAAAACGTCAAAGTCGCGATTCTAAACGTCAAATCTTGCAATTATCAGACAAATAATCTGAATACAAATACGGATTGTGTAGAAGAAATGTCATAATAAGTGTGTTTTACGAAGCCTTAAGTTTCAGCTTCAACTATCACTGTCCTTCATTATACTAAAATATTTTCGGAAAATCCATTCCAAATAGACCCTCTTTCTGGTGCTTTGGCAGTAGTTCCAGCTGTATAGTTTATGGTTTAATAGTTTATATTTTAGATTTCTTCAAATAAGAGCGAACTAGAACCCCTAAAACCTATATAAGGGGTCAATTTCAGTTTTTTTTTTGTTTAGACATATACAGGGTGACGCATTTATACGGTAAAACTCAATATTTTAGTTTTTTATACAAGATACGAGCAAAAATTGTATACGTTAATTATAGAGTGTTTTGAGCTGCATCTTATAAAATTATTTTGATAATCACAAGGCCTCTAAGTCGTTGGTGATACACATTTTCTTTTTTTAATAGAACACCCCCTTATGTTATTGCATTTTCCACTGAATTATAATGCATATTTGTAAGGAAAAAAGTGATATCGTTCATCGTTTTTAAGTTATTTCAATTGTTTTGCAACTTTCCACGTTTTTGGCACATTGCACAAACACATATCACAAATTGTGCAACGGCGTTTTCTAGATAGCGTAGCCCCATGGAAATGACCCATTCAGAAAGTTTTTTGTTTGTATTACGTCGAAAAGAGCGTGCTGTCGTATACAGGCACTCTCAAATGGTGGCTAAATTTGAAAAGTTTTCCCAGAAATGTTTTATTGTTTCCGTAGAAATCATTTTTTGTAACATTTCTGTGAAATATTGGTAATTAATAATAAATCTTTAGTAAGTTATTGTAAAAAAAATTCGAATTTTTGTGAAAAATATAATATAGTGTAACATTACTGAAGGCAATTTCGGCCAAAAAAAAAGGTGAATTTTTGTAAAAGAAATTGTTGAAAATTTCCATATTTTTTTTTCATCTTGGGTCATAAAGCTGTGTGTCAATAATTACATCTTGGCAACTGTGTAAATAGCTTACAGAGATTCGTTGGGCAGGAAAATAGAACCAGTTTTTTCTGGAACTTTTTAAGTTTATTTTCGGAATATGTTTTTATTTTTTGAAACAAAGCTATTTTAATCAAATGTGGTACATTGTTACTACTATATAGGTTATACTGTAAACCAAATGCCCTTTTAAAAACAAGACATATTTGACAATATCAACTTTTTTACGAAAATTCGCTACCATAACGCACTTGCTGCGTCCAGAATTATTTGTACATGATTTCCTCAAAAATGCAGAGGAACCATATGAAACTGCACTTGGGCATAATTCTAATGTGCACCTGATTTTTACGTCATCAGTATTCGTGCCCTGACGACTAATCAATGATGTTTTGCCATTTGACGACATAAAAGATCTGGCTGAAGTGCTTTTTAATAATAATTTTGCCTGAACCGATCTTTTTGACCTACCCTGACATCAGTTTGCCTAATTAAAAGCTAAAAGCAAAAAAAAAACGAAACCTGCTATACATCAAGGTCATCGGAGCATAATGTGTACATAACCTTAT
Source organism: Tillus elongatus (assembly GCA_964006375.1). Taxonomy (NCBI): domain Eukaryota; kingdom Metazoa; phylum Arthropoda; class Insecta; order Coleoptera; family Cleridae; genus Tillus; species Tillus elongatus. The sequence continues at coordinate 218,339,553 of OZ023262.1, forward strand.
GGTTTTCCTTCCCATTTTTCCTTCTTTTAGCTTTTCAGTTAGGCAAACTTATGTCAGGGCAGGTCAGGTCAGGTCAGGTCAGGCAGGTTTATTATTAAAAAGCACTTCAGCCAGGACTTTTATATCGTCAAACGGCAAAACGTCATTGAGTAGTCCTCACGGCACGAATATTTACTGATGACGTAAAAATCGACTGCAAATTAGCATTATGCCCAAGTGCACTTTCATGTAGTTTTTTTTTGTTTGAGGAAATTATGTACAGGATTTTTCATTATAAATTACCCACCCCTTATCATCGTTATTCTTGCCTATATAAAATGCTATCAACAGTGCAGTGACATGCAAATTTCAGGGGATACAAAAAAATAATATTTTTTAAATGGGATAGCCTGTGTATTATTAAATTTTGGGAATGATTTTTTGTTCCTGATTCAGTACTTTTCATAGCCTTTTAAGAAAATTCAGTCATAGCCACACAACTTTTTTAACTTTTTTCTATAGGCAGGAATAAGGATGATAAGAGGTGGGTAATTTATAATAAATCACCCTGTACAAAAAATGAAAAATATACAGGTACATTACAACTGGGTGGATATACTGTGTTTAAAGTGATAATAGGCGATGAATATAATGTCAAAATGCGAAAAACGCGATCATGAAAATTATGAAAATTTCCATCGTAAAAATGATGATATAGCGGAAAATACGCATGTGTCCCAATTTATTTCGTCATTTTCGTCAATTACGTGATTGTGCAAAATTTTATCAAAAACGCATATACCTACCTATGTCAAGGTCCTAGACAGTTACCGAAATCTTCGTATTTATCAGAATTTTAATATAAAATTTATTAAGCATTACTTACATAAAATTAAACCATGTTAGGGCTATTTGAAAAATTTAGAGACTGGGGAAGTCAAGATTGTGGTCCACTTTGGCATATCCAGTACTCAGGATACACAAATTCTGACGCGTGGTTATGCTAAAATGTGCGAGTGCATCGTCATGCACATAAATCAAAATCTTCTTAACTAAATCGGAACATCTTCAAATAATTCTGGAAGCACTTCTTTCAGAAAACGGCAATATGAGTGACCATTTACCAAATAGACCCCTTATTATCTTACCTTAGCTTTCTGCCCCGTGCGGGTAACCAAGTCTGATAGTCTTCGTATGGATGCTGCTGCGGCATAGCCTATACTGCTGGTGGCACACCCATCGCCCCTATCTCAGTTTTCCAGCCCGTATGTTTTAACATCCCAAAGGGTTCCGTTTACCCATTCCTTCAGGAAATTTGAAAATAAACCAGCGTATTAACTTAGTACTTCCGACTAAGTTTCGCTACGTTGCTTTATGCTGCTTCAAATACTGATTGTTGATTTACGCCTGTTTGCCGAACGCATGTAAGACGATGACGATGACGTCTTGGGTTACTTAGGCAATCGTAGATCGTTTTTTTTTTAATCGTCGAATTCTAAGTAACGCAGAGCTGATCCTGTTACGGCACAAGATCTATAAAACTTATGGGTTACCACGTAACTACAATCCAAAACTGCGTGACGTCATCCTATGTTAAATTTATATTTCAATGCACGTTGTAGTAAATAGTTTAGGTACAGAAAAACACGAATTATTATTTATTTACCTACTTTATTAGACAAATATGTTGTTTATAAAGTATATTAACGTAATTCTTAAAAAAAACTGTTTATTGTAGTCCATAATGATAAAAACCTTATTTTTAAAGGAACGATGTAATTTGCTGACCAAATTGAATCTTGCTGATCGACGATTTAATCTTTAATGATTTCTTTGGTAGTTTACATTTTGCAACCTAATGATAATCTATTCCTGCTACCAAAGATTTAAAGAAAAATCTTTATATTTAAGGGTAGTTTACTCCTGGCGTGTTTTTTTATTTTTTGGTAGTCCCAGAATAGCTATGAATCTGACAAAGCTATACATTTACATGTAACTACCAGCTCGCTACCAGAAGTTGACTGAAAAATACCTCTATTTAGGTGCGGTTTGCTCTTGACATATTTCAGTTTGCCACTCCCGCCGAAACTAGTTAACTGACTGAGCTCAAAACACATGCATACCCATTTATACAAACACTTAACTCACTACAAGTAGTTGGATGAAAAATACTCCTATTTAGGGGAAGTTTACTCATCGTATATTTGAGTTTATCATTGCTACGGGAGAACTATGAAACCAATTAAGCCTAAGATACACATACGATTAGTACTTTCAACAATAAACTTGCTAGAGGAAATTGACAGAAAAACACCCCCATTTAGCGGTAGTTTACTCTTCGAAATATCTCATTTCATTGTTACTATTGCCGAAACTATTTAACTGACTGAGTTAAAAATACATATATACCATTGGTAGTAACAATAAACTCGCTACCGGAAGTTGACCAAAAAAATACCCCCATTTAGGGATTGTTTACCAGGCTATATAATTTACTGACCAAACTAAATCTTGTTGACCGATGCTTTAATCTTTAATAAAAATAAGTTTAAAAATCCACTCTAGCCTAAATAAATGCTTGGAAAATTAGTTTAAGAGCAGGATTCGAAACTGGTAGTTGTAGAAATCTCCGTGTGGAGAGCTACTGTATCAATACTTGAATATTTTAAAATTATTAGCATTGCTCAGAACCATGAGAGATAAACTGTTTATTCAGTAGGTATTAACTCCAATCGCGTAGTAACAAAGTTTTATTAATGAGAAAGCAATCTACATTGTGTGTATCGTAGGTTGCTAGGTGACGCATAAATTACTTAGCGACGCGATCCGTAACTTAGTAACCCACATTCCTTTTACCAATTTACAAAGATCCATATTATAATAAATTATCACTGCATAAACTTATTTTAATTCTACACCGTGAACGAGAAATTTGACGTTCTTTCCTTCAAATCTGACAATAAGAGGAACCAAAAAAATAAATAAAACAAAACATGTAGCGCGAGATTCAACCTTCTCATAATAAAGTTCGAAAAGAGAAAGCAGAGATTTACTGTTTCAGCTTTTTTCTAATTTATTAATTACACGCCTTAAATATTTATATACAATTCTAAATATACACTCTTGTTTCATTTCTTTTCTAAACACATTTATTTTTAAATTGGTGGTCATCTAAAATCAAACAAGTTTTTCTAGGATTATTGCAGTAGGATATAATTTGTTTATTAAAAATCTATTTGATGATGCTTTAAATGACTTGAATCGTCTAGTGTTGGACATTGTTCAATGTTAGCAAATAGGTACTAGCATTTTGCAATGTTGAATGGAACCCCAATTACCAATCTACTTATCATCACTGTATGGGCTAAATTTTGCGGTCTTACATGGAATGAATATAGCGTTCTATGTTTGGCCGAAACAATAAGACAGCGAATTCTGCATTTAACTCATATATATATATATATATATATATATATATATATATATATATATATATATATATATATATATATATATATATATATATATATATATATATATATTGTAGAACATGTGATTATTATCTTATTACTGAGCATAAAAAATTTAGCAAAAACAAATTTAAGTCATCGACGAAGGGAAAAACATGCCTAAAAAGTACTTAATTATACATCTTTTTAGAAAAATTTGTTTTGATTTTAAATGCCTCAAAAAATATGTACTTCTTATCAGTACAAAACATCTTTACAATTATGGGGATTTATTTTTCAGTTAAGCTTTTGCTTTGTCACGATACTTTTTCATTTTTTAACAAAATTTGTTAGTGTAGCTTTCAGAGATTCAGGATAGAGCCCACTGATCCTGTCTCGAGGAATAGTTAGCGGTATCAAAAATATTTTAAATCAAGAAAATGCATGTTTTTGTGCTTTTTCGGTTTTCTTCTACGTTTTTTTTTTTTTTTTTTTGGTCAGTGATCCAGGGTCATGCACAGGTTATGTCAGGATCAGGGTCAGGTCAGGTCGGGTTAGGCCAGGTCAGGTGGCTCAGGTCTGCTTCGTAGAGTGTTTTGTGCATAAACAACATGAAAAACGGTGTCCCTTCAACCCTCAAAAACCTGGGGGACCTGGAGCAAATAGACGTGGTGGAGCGGACAATAAACATGTTTAGGAGGAAGTGTTGATACAAAAAGTGAAAAAGGCTGCTTATAGAGGTCGAACTAAGTTTTTTTTTTTTTTTAATTTTACCTTTATATTTCCTTCCCCGCCGAGCACCCCTATTCACTCTGGGTCCGTAACTTTTGAAGGGGTTGACTCTACAACACATCTCTTGTTGCTTATGCATACATTGAGCCTTTTAAACGTGTTTCTCAAAACATTTTTCAGAAATCACGAATGCCATCATCTGCATAATTACCCTTAAATGTCTTTTACTTGCCAAAAATAAATAAATTGGTTTTTGTGGATTATATTCTATACTGCATCCATATGCAGCAGCAAGATTAATCATTTTTAAATTTAAAAAAGTCTGGACGCAGCAAATGTGTTATGGAAGTGAATTTTCATTGAAATTATATGGCACCAATTTTTTTTTAAATTACATGCTTATGACGTTTTGTCTTGTGGCATAAAGATCTGAATGTTGGCATATAGTTTACTTTTTAAAACATAAACCCACATACCAAATTTGGTTGCCATAGCTCTGTTACTTTTTGAGAAAAAATGACAGAAAGAAAACTCAAAATTTTCCCGGAAAACCTGTGCAGATTTCGTTGGCTAACGAACTTATCCAAGCCACTTGCAAGAGGAAGGTACTAACCAAATATCATCAAAATCGGTCCATTATTTTTTGAGTCATGGGTGTGATACATGTATATATATATATATATATATATATATATATATATATATATATATATATATATATATATATATATATATATATATATATATATATATATATAGAGAGAGAGAGAGAGAGAGAGAGAAAGAGAGAGAGAGATAAACATATAAAAATTGAAAGTGACCCCGGATATGAGTTCTATGGACCCGAGTTCGCGTTCATTTTAAGACATTTTTTCCTAATTCAAAAAACATTCAAATACATATATAACCTTGTTATATGTCAATGCTTGATTACAGTTACGATTTGACACAACAACTCACAACAAATACAATAATTTTAAAACTCTTGTTAGCGTTAACAAACGTTTTAGTCTACGGATAAAATAAAACCAGGTAGAAAAATTAGCCTTATCTCTGTATGTGTTCAACAGAGATAACCACTTCTATTATTGTCGATCTCACTGGTGCCTCAGAAAATCGATGCACACACGAAACCACTGCCGGGTCCCTTTCAGTGTAAGTTCATTTTAATACATTTCAATGTTACAGGCGTAGGTACTTATATTTTGAAATTTAAACGTAGAAAAGACACGAGATGCCGGATAGTTTTTGTAGGTCGGGCTAATTGGCTTTGTAAATAGAAGCAGAGGAAACAACAAATAAACTGACATTTCTATGATATGGGCGGAGTTCGCTTACATTTTTATTTCATTAATATACTCGAATTAAACACTAATCCTATCATGTTGTATTTGCATTTTTATGGTGCCGAAACGCGCTATTTTGACCAGACATATTGACTAAATAATTAAGGTATGTCATATTTTACATTTCACTTTGTACTACGTTTTTGTTTGAAATCCGAAAGACCTGAAATTTAAAAAACTCATTCTGTGATACCTATTCTAGGCAAATGGTGATTTTGAGCAAATTCTGTCATCAAAAATTGTCAAATCATGGTTTGACAAAAACGTTGTATTTTCTTTATAAACTTTCCTTACTTTTTCTTTAAAAATCTTCATTGCCTTCCTCAAACCTTAATCTAGCTATTATGTACTATATTTTCAGTCTAAGGCTTTAATTGGAGCAGTTCAACAAGCTACAAATATAGTGTATTTTAAACATTGTATTGACCCCCTTCTTAATCAACGACCTAAGTCCGCAGTTAAGATCCCTGCAAAACACATAGTCATCAAAAAAAAAATTTTTTAATCTGCCTTTTATATTTCTTTTATTAGGTGACCTCTGTCTGAGACAAATCTTGCAGTAAAAATTTCGACTACTTCCACTTTTCAATCGTCTGCCTGCAAAAGTCCAGCCTTTTCCTTTTATGAGCCTGTGTTAAAACTTGTACGGGTAAAATTTATCTGGTCTGTAATTGTTGTTTTTTAACGTACGTTGGATTTTGAAAGAACTTTTATCTAATTCATTGACTGCATTATTTATACTGCATTCAGAATTTCCTAAAAAATAATTCAATATTTCAAAAAAGTCTATCCGTGAATAAATATGGATGGGCTTACCTTCGAAATGAATCACTATATCTAGCTGTTCTTCTTGGTTTGTTTGAATTACATGCTTTTTTCTACTAAAACTGGAGATATTATTCACCTTTCGGTGAAATATTTTTGAGCGTATTTTCTGATGGTGTTGGACGATTTGGATACAAAACCCTATATGCACTTTTTGCCGCACGTTTATTTTTGTTATGTTTTATATAACAAGTAAATATTTGCACTTTTTCTTCCTCGCTGCAAACCATTTTGATTATTTCATTAACGAAATGTCACTAATCAAACGTAATAACTGTCATCTTCAAAGCTTGGTTTCATAAAGTTAACTTTTTCATATTTACAGTCACTAGTTTTACTAACATATTCGACGTTTAATAGGCCAAAAATGGTATAAATTAGAGGTACCATATTGAAATCAAGAAAAAAGATCATTCCAAAAATTTAATAATATACATGGTATCCCATTTAAAAATAATTTTTTTTGTATCCCCTGGCATCTGCACGCCACTGTACTTTTGATACCATTTTATCAAAATTCAATCATTACCACACAACTTTTTAAAACTTTTTTCTATAGGCAACAATAACGTCTATAAGGGCTGGATACTTTATAATGAATAATCCTGTGCTATATAAATAAAAATAGAAATTAAAGGCACGTTCTGTATAAACAGTTTTTTTATTACAGCGCCACTAAAGCTACGGAGCTACCGCCTATTCATCGTTCTCGTCGTTCGAAAAGTACAGGCAAAAGTAAGTGGTAGTCGTGCTTAAAATTTGCACAGCATGAACACATTAGCTGTTCTCAAAGCACATATAAAGAATTATCATCAATGTTTTTAGACTAAGTATCTCAACACATATTTTTCTACCATCATTTTTTTTCTAGTTTTAAGGTTTTACCTATGTTTCCAAGTAATATACAGGGTAAAGTAAATATTTTACATCAACCCAAGTGTCGCTGTTTTACGAAGGAAACATCAGTGTCAAAAACACTTGATGGCTCGCCATTGCCTTCCGAAGCCATTCAACAGCACATGTTGTTCCCAGGTACTCACCCATCCAAGTACTGAGAGTGCGCGACGTTGCTTAAGTTTGCTAATCACACAAATGTGTTCAACGCGGTGTGGTGGCTTACCAAAAGCTTCCACTTAGATTTCCCCGTTATGGCAGAAGAAAACAAAAAAGCTCAAGCACGTCAATTTTGGTTTTAGTGAATTTTCGTAGAAAAAATTCACTAATGAGGAGATCCCGACTTGAATTTTGAACACATTTCTTTAAATGTGCTAGAACTGACAGGACCTCTAGAACACAGATCCGGGGCTGGTTTCAATTTTTATATATTATGTATATACAGAGTGTGGCGCCAAGACTTTCAGTTAGCAGTTTCTCAATAACTACTTAGATTTGAAATTTGAAAATTTTCACACATACGATTGGGACAAATTCCAGTTCATAAAATTTTTGATTTGTGAAATAAACATTTTAGAAATGAAAAACCTTGCTGATGATTTAGAAATTCGGTATAGAGACCTAAATGTTGAACCTAAATAACATTTTTATCTAACTTTCTGTCGTATGTGCTACATAAAGGCACTTCATTCCGCAGAAAAATAGGTTTTTTGAAATTTTCCAAGGCATACTTAATTTTTCAAAACGAAAATTATGTTAAAAATTAGTTTTTAAGCAAGCAGGGCTTAGCCCCAAAACATTAAAATTCAAATTAGAAATTTTTATCTTTTACAAGAGTCGTTTCACCTATCCGAGGACACACTGTATATAGCTATAATTTTTGCTCACTGTTCTTGCATGTTAATCAATACCTATCGCTTATTTATAATTCGAACTTTTAATGTTAAATATTTCTTTATAACATAAATTTTTATTTTATTCCAGGTAATATTCAATACGAGTGCATTTATTGTGGAAGGAATGGTTCATGTATTTGTTTTAAAAGAGCATTTCAGTCGAGACCCAAGATCCCACGAACACCCCCATGACGTCCCATGAAAAACATATTTGTATCTGTCACATCAGCTCAGGCTCAATAAAGTCAATTATTTTGTGTAATTGTATTAATTCTCCATTAATAACCATAAAAAACCTTAATAGTGCGGCTTCCTCTCTTCATAAATAGCAGCACGAACTGCGACAATTCTGTAATTTATGCCATAAAAAAAATAGTGCTGCAAATTGAATAATTACACATATCTGTGATAATCTATTTTCCCCGGAAATACGTTCTCATGAATGAATTAGGATCCATGACTTGACCACAAAGAAAATATTTATATTCCTGTACCCATGAACTTTTGAAACGTCATATTACTACGAAAAAATGTCAATTTTCACCAAATCACTGCTCGTTTATCCCCTACCCCATTAAGCGATCTTACCCAGAAACAATTAGAAACGTTCCTTTGTCGGGTGCTAGCTGGATACCAAATCACTCGTTTATCCCCTACCCCATTAAGCGATCTTACCCCAAAACAATTAGAAACGTTCCTTTGTCGGGTGCTAGCTGAATACCAAATAACTGCTTGTTTATCCCCTACCCCATTAAACGATCTTACCCAAAAACAATTAGAAACGTTCGTTTGTCGGGTGCTAGCTGGATACCAAATCACTGCTCGTTTATCTCCTACCCCATTAAGCGATCTTACCCAAAAACAATTAGAAACGTTCCTTTGTCGGGTGCTAGTTGGATACCAAATCACTTCTCGTTTATCCCCTACCCCATTAAGCGATTTTACCCTAAAACAATTAGAAACGTTCCCTTGTCGGGTGCTAGCTGAATACCAAATTACTAATCGTTTATCCCCTACCCCATTAAGCAATCTTACCCAAAAACAACTAGAAACGTTCCTATGTCGGGTGCTAGCTGGATACCAAATCACTCCTCGTTTATCCCCTACCCTATTAAGCGATCTTACCCAAAAACAATTAGAAACGTTCCTTTGTCGGGTGCTAGCTGGATACCAAATCACTGCTCGTTTATATTCTACCCCATTAAGCGATCTTACCCAAAAACAATTAGAAACGTTCCTTTGTCGGGTGCTAGCTCGGTACCAAATCACTCCTCGTTTATCCCCTACCCCATTAAGCGATCTTACTCAAAAACAATTAGAAATGTTCCTTTGTCGGGTGCTAGCTGGATACCAAATCACTCCTCGTTTATCCCCTACCCCGTTAAGCGATCTTACCCAAAAACAATTAGAAACGTTCCTTTGTCGGGTGCCAGCTGGATACCAAATCACTGCTCGTTTATCCCCTATCCCATTAAGTGATCTTACCCAAAAACAATTAGAAACGTTCCTTTGTCGGGTGCTAGCTGGATACCAAATCACTGCTCGTTTATATTCTACCCCATTAAGCGATCTTACCCAAAAACAATTAGAAACGTTCCTTTGTCGGGTGCTAGCTCGGTACCAAATCACTCCTCGTTTATCCCCTACCCCATTAAGCGATCTTACCCAAAAACAATTAGAAATGTTCCTTTGTCGGGTGCTAGCTGGATACCAAATCACTCCTCGTTTATCCCCTACCCCGTTAAGCGATCTTACCCAAAAACAATTAGAAACGTTCCTTTGTCGGGTGCCAGCTGGATACCAAATCACTGCTCGTTTATCCCCTATCCCATTAAGTGATCTTACCCAAAAACAATTAGAAACGTTCCTTTGTCGGGTGCTAGCTGGATACCAAATCACTGCTCGTTTATATTCTACCCCATTAGGCGATCTTACCCAAAAACAATTAGAAACGTTCCTTTGTCGGGAGCTAGCTCGGTACCAAATCACTCCTCGTTTATCCCCTACCCCATTAAGCGATCTTACCCAGAAACAATTAGAAACGTTCCTTTGTCGGGTGCTAGCTGGATACCAAATCACTCGTTTATCCCCTACCCCATTAAGCGATCTTACACAAAAACAATTAGAAATGTTCCTTTGTCGGGTGCTAGCTGGATACCAAATCACTCCTCGTTTATCCCCTACCCGTTAAGCGATGTTACCCAAAAACAATTAGAAACGTTCCTTTGTCGGGTGCCAGCTGGATACCAAATCACTCCTCGTTTATCCCCTATCCCATTAAGTGATCTTACGCAAAAACAATTAGAAATGTTCCTTTGTCGGGTGCTAGCTGGATACCAAATCACTCCTCGTTTATCCTCTACCCCATTAAGCGATCTAACCCAAAAACAATTAGAAACGTTCCTTTGTCGGGTGCTAGCTGGATACCAAATTTGAAGATGATATATCAGTTCGTTAGAAAGTTACTGTGCCTACTAACAGACAGACGTACAGACCGACAGACCGACCGACCGACAGACCGACATATGAAAAAATGTCGTTCCAGAAACAAGTTTTCTATCTCTTATGAGACTTTTATGGCGGTTTAGCAAAAAAAATTTCAAAATCTCTGTCACCGATTTTCCACCCCCACATATTCAACTCTTATTTTAATTTCAGCACAGAATACCAGATGTTCTAATAAACAAACATTAAAACGTTATATTACTCGAGTTTTAACGAAAACTGACAATTTTCACCAAATCATCCAACGCATCTCCTACCCCCTGGGGCGATTTTACCCAAAACCAATCCGAACCGTTCTTTTGTCGGGTGCTAGCTAACTGTGTACCAAATTTGAAGAGGATATCTAAGTCGTTCTAAAGTTATCGTAAGCAGACAGACATACAGACCGACAGACACAAAAAAATTTCGTTGCCAAATCATGTTTTCTATATCTTTTGACACTTTTTACAACCTGTAACCAAAAAACAATCTTCGAAATTTTTGTCGCCGATGCCATAGTTCCTCACGTATTGACGATGTGGAAGTGAGATTAACCAATGACTCATAGGATGCCTTTAATACTTTGTTACTGATGACACTGCTATAAATGTTTTATATGTAAGCGTTATCAAACATTAAAATGTGTTAGAAATTTGTAATTAAAATTAAAATTACGTAGTAGTTAATTCCTTCTAAGTGCTCTAAAGTCCGTGGGTAGCTTGTTAAAGTATTTGATGGACACATAAGATGGACTAGACTCACAAGACTAGGGTTGTAAAATGGATATTCAGGTTTATTCGTGCTTTTTGTTGGATACTTATGATTGCTGCGCAGAAGTCACTAAGTGAAGATTGGAACCTGTGATGAGCACTGATAAGTACACTTTGAGAACCCAAATCACCACAACACATTTTGAAAAGACCTGACGATCCTTTCACTAACCAAGTTAGCGTCATCAGAGGATAAAAAAATCCATCTACTTTAAAAAGTAACATCACCTTATATACCGGATCTTAGGTAAAGAGACCGAACTGAGATGTGAAACTAGTTGCAGGCAAATTCCACAGTGTATTGTATTTTTATCGCCGCACAAGATCTTTGCGCTGTCCCTACTAACTTATCATAAAGGTGTACATCTCTAATGATTTTGGGAAGGTTCAACGACAGCTAAATTAACATAGTTTCCTTTGGCGGAAATATCTGTATTCTTATGTTATCTTTAGGACGTGTTGAAACGTGGGAATTTTATTGAACAAAGCAATCAATCAGGTAGTCAGCGGTGATGAAACGTTCATACATTTTTTGTTGTAACTATATTTCGCAATATATATACTTTCGAACGCGTTTAGATGTCCTGGTTGTCTAACATTTTTTAATAATTTCAGATTATCTTTATTAACGTGATGATTATATCCCAAATATATCGGACGACGGAAGATATATCTATAGTACCGTAACGTAATTGAGCTAAGTGTTCTTTGAATCTAATTCCAATCGATCTTTTTGTTTTTCCGACGTACTTAAGATTACAATCTTTACAACTTATTTCATAAATTTCCAACATTTTGTCCGTGCTATTTTTTTGGGTTACCTAGCAAGTTTTTTAAGGTATTTTTTGTCGAAAATGTTAGCTGTAAGTTAAATTTTAAAAACATGGTATCTAGATTCCTCGTGATTCTAGGTTCCAATGGTAAGCAAACAAAGTTTTTTCGGATTTCCCTGTTCTAAACGTTTCTGTTTGTTGATTAATTTTCCTACTAGGCAAGCGTGTACCCGTTATATTTGGCCACGTTCTTAATATAATTTAATTCTTTGGTATATCTACTTTTGTTTAAAGGAAAATTAATTAACCGACTTACTAAAAAATTCAGACTGGCAATTTTTTGTGCGTACGTATGATGTGAGTCGTTCACAATGTAGCTTAGAGTGGTGGTTTACTTTCTATAGACATCGAATTCTAAAGTGTCTTTATTCTTGATAACTAATACATCTAGAAAGGGTAATTTATTATTAATTTCTAATTTGTGGGTAAATTTTATGGAATCAAATTTACCCACAAATTAGAAATTAATAATAAATTACCCTTTATAGATGTACTAGTTATCAAGAATAAAGACACTTTACAATTCGCTGTATATAGAAAGGGAACCACCACTCTAAACTACATTCCGGACGACTCACATATGTACGCACAAAAAAAAATGGCCAGTCTGATTTTTTTAGTAAATCGGATAATTAATTTTTCTTCAACCAAAGGTAGATATACCAAAGAATTAAATTATCTTAAGAAAGTGGTCGAATATAACGGATACACTGCTTGCCTAGTGGACGAATTAATCAACAAACGGAAAACAAAGTAAGTTTTGACGAAATCAACGACGTTTAGAAGAGAGAAGTCCGAAAAAAACTTTGTTTGTTTACCATCTGAACCTAGAATCACGAGGAATCTAGACAGCATTTTTTTAAAGTCAACTTACAGCTAACATTTTCGACAAAAAATACCTTAAAAAACCCAAAAGACAATGATAGCACGGACAAAATGTCGCGAATTTATGAAATAAATTGTAAATATTGTTATCTTAAGTACGTCGGACAAACAAAAAGATTGATTGGAATTATATTCAAAGAACACTTAGCCCAATTACGTTACGGTACTATAGATAGATCTTCCGTCGTCCGACATATTTGGGATAATAATCATCACGTTAATAAAGATAATCTAAAATTAATTAAAAATGGTAGACAACCAGGACAGCTAAACGCGTTCGAAAGTATATATATATATATATATATATATATATATATATATATATATATATATATATATATATATATATATATATATATATATATATATATGTATATATATATATATATATATATATATATATATATATATATATATATATATATATACCACCGCCGAATACGGGTCACCTGATCGATTGCTTTGTTAAATAAAATTCCCAAGTTTCAACACGTCCTAAAAATAACATAAGAATACAGATATTTCCGCCAAAGGAAACTATGTTAATTTAGTTGTCGTTGAACCTTCTCAAAATTATTAGAGATGGACACCTTTTAGATAAGTTAGTAGGGACAGTGCAAAGACCTCGTCCGGCGATAAAAATACAATACACTGTGGAATTTGCCTGCGACTAGTTTCCCATCTCAGTTCGGTCTCTTTACCTAAGATCCGGTATATAAGGTGATGTTAGTTTTTAAAGTAGTTGGAATTTTTCACCCTCTGATGACGCTAACTTTGTTAGTGAAACGATCGTCAGGTCTTTTTAAAATGTGTTGTGGTGATTTGGGTTCTCCAAGGGTACTTAACTGTGCAGAAGCGTACAAGCATAAATGGAAAATGGAGTTTTGTGTACAATAAAGCTTTGCATATATAAACTGAACAAATCGTCATTACGTCAAGATTATTGATCTAGGATTAGCAGCTTGAATCTCAAAGAAGATTTAACTTCAATCTAATAGCCCCTTTTTGATGAACTTATAATGAACTATGCACTCCAGAACAAGTAGCCCACACCTCCGTACCATAGCTCAATGCAGACTGAAAATATACGAAATAATATTTGCGGACAGTTTCCAAACTGGCAGCATTACTCATTCTTCCAATCGCATAACAATAAGATTAATAGGCACAATTTATTTACATTATTTGTTATGAATCGTAATTACCAGAAATGAAGCTGTACTGGGTTGATGGTTGATGTTGATTTCCATTCACCTTAACACGATCGCTGATATCATTTTCAATTCTTGCTGTATTAAACTTGACCATCATTGATTTCTGACTATTTATAAACAGATCATTATCTCAAAATATTGTACAAGTTGATTATCTTGCCTAGAGGCAGAACTCAGAATGTCATTAGGATTAGCGACATGTACAAGTAAGTACGAGTGTCTCGCCACAGATTTTTATATCTGTCCGTTTTATTACATTACATGACCTGACCTGACCTCCTGACCATCAGTTTGCCTAATTAAAAAACTGGGGGAAGGAAAACCATGAGATAATGTACACATTATGCTCACATGACCTTCATGTATGGCAGAGTTCATTACCTCATGGTTTTCCTTCCCCCGGCTATTTAATTAGGCAAACTGATATTCATGAGGTTAGGTCAGTTCAGGCCCTGTAATGTAATAAAACAGACAAAAATAAAGCTGCGTGCTAGAGCATACCTCCTGCGGCGAGACACTCGTCGAGTATGTATCGTCAGCGTACGTGACAAGTTCATCCACAAGAATGGGCATTGTATAAATTATATACAGGAACGGACCTAAAACAGAGCCTTAGAGAACTCGCCCGGATAATGTCACTGGCAAAGATCTAACACCCTCAAGCTCCGCAACCTGCTGTCGAAAAGACAGGAAACTCTGAAACCACTTGAGTGGTATGCCTCTAGTTCCATAGTTACCCAGTATACTGATCAAAAATCTGATAGTGAACGAGATCAAAAGCCTTCCAAAGGTCAAAAAATATGCCAATACAAGTCACAGCATGTGTTTAAGAGAGTGATAAACTCAATAATCCCTGTTGCTGTAAAATGTCCCTTCCGGAAACCAGCTGATGTTTGATGAAAAGATATAATCTAATAGGAAAAGCTGTAAGCTACTTAAAGATAACTCTCTTATACATTTTTGCAAATACGCTTGTGATGGCGTGCGTTCTTCTCTCCCGTAGCAGCAGTGTTGCAGCTTTTCGACGTAGTTTCATCCGTTAGAGAGTTATTTACAGATAGCTAAAGTAATTACCAAATATCTTAACGTTGAAGTTAATGCGGCTCATAACAAGCTATTTATTTCTGTTTGTAAAAATGCAATAGTGTCTGCTAACTATCATCCCCATCCTGATTGAAGCATTTTGTTTTAACCAATAATTAGAATCACGTCTAAAGGGTAATTTACAGTATCACTACGTCTTCCACTGGGGTCACTATTATCACTATTATAAGGACTATACTTTTCCGTTGATAGTTTAATTAAAGTCACACTTAGTACATGGGGGTTTTCCCGAGACCTGTTACCTTCTTTGTTGATGTGGATGAGGTAGATCGCCGGCCCGATTTTTTAGCTACCGCAACCATTCAACCAAACTGTCGATGTAAAGGAACACCGTAAGTACAGTTTTTCTTGTTTTTAATTAAAAATTTTCTGCGATGTATTTTGAAAAGCATACATTGAGATTGTATCTGTAGAATTGAATTGTCTATACTATACAGGCTGTTCTCGACAGTCGGAAACAATAGCTAACTTCCTTATCTTCTAAGTTATAAAGTCGATTAAATAGACAAAGTTGCTCAAATAACCCTTCCCAATTCTAACCTGTCACCGTAAATCGCATTGCGCAACAAATGTCAGAGGTGTCGACATAACCTCATTTTTTTTCAAATTGAACTATAATGAAATTTATAGGCTAGACCACGGATGACGGTAACCGGGAACAATAGCTAACTTCCCTATCTTCCAAGTTACAGAGTCGGTTAAATGGTAAAAGTTGCTCAGATAACCTTTTCCATCTCTAATCTATCATTGAAAATAGCATTGCGCAACAACCTCATTTTTTTTCAAATTGACGCAAACTAAAAGGCCACTGAACATGGAAAAATTCATTTTATTTAGAGTAATTATTTAATACAACATTTATATTACAGAAAATGTTCGAAATTATTGCCATTTTGTTGAATGCAGAGCCTAGCTCTTTTGACGAGATTGTTTTGGATATTTTGAAGATTTTCTAGAGATATTTTTGCAGTAGCGTTTCTAATTCGTTGCTTTAAAACATTCAAATCATTGACTCTAGTGCTATGCACGTCATCTTTTATGATAAGTACCCCAAATTGAGAATTCCAATCGTGTCAAGTCTGGTAATCTTGGAGGCCACAGAACTGTACCTCTATATCCTATCGAACAATCGATTTGAGCATTCAAATAATCTTGAACTTCGGTGCAGTGGAGCATCATCATCTTGAAAAATCGCATTTCTTAATCTGGCAAGTAGTATGGGGTCCAGTATTTCAGGAATTACACTATGTAATATTTCAACATAACGTTATGCTGTTAGAACGCCTTCATAGAAGTACGGAAGTAAATTATACTTTTAGATACCATACATAGAATATTGATTGAGAATCTCACCAGATTTTCAATTGGTTCTATTTCATTTGGCCTATTTATACTCCATACATGTGTATTTTTCATACCAAATTTATGTCTGTTCGATGGCTCCAGATTAGGTTTCCAAGGAAACCAAATTTAATACCTGTTTTCATTAAGAAAATATATATGTGGTAATTAGAAACATTTTAATGAAAATTCACTACCATATCGCACTGGCTGAGTCCATACTTTTTTAATAATTGTTTTTTTGTCTTGTATCTTACTTATGGTTTACATTGTAGTGTTCTTACCTGCTAGTGAGCCATTCTTTATATATATATATATATATATATATATATATATATATATATATATATATATATATATATATATATATATATATATAAAATTATCGATTTCATCACTATTCCTTTGCACTTATAGATACTACTTTGGTTTCATACAATTTATTTGATTATATTTAATTTATTATAGTTAATGTATCCTTCTTCGTTCCTAACTGGTTTCTACTTATTAGGTTCTTGTAGAAAGTTTAGTATTTCTGATGTGATCTAGGGAAAGAGTGCCTAAATGACACACTGGTAAAACGACATACTTTTATTTCACGGAAAGTTCTTCCTAGATACGCCTCCTGTGGCCATCTAGTGATCAACAATTGAGCTCTAATATGCCTGTAGAAGTTTCATAGCGGTAGTCGTTTGTTTACCCACTAACTTTAGCGGGTAGACAAACCACTAGCGCTATGAAACTATCACTTTAGTGACTAAAGTGACAGTATCGTATTTTTTATTGTTGAAAGTTTTTCGAACCGACTGCGGAATATCAATTAAATCTAGGCGAGAGCAATTGCTAATCGATTACTTAATATATTGTTCCTAATCCAATTATCTCTATTTTACATTGAATTATTTGTTCCATGACATTCGTAACTTATACAAAAATCGGCGGTAACTCTAACAACGTATATCAGAATAAAATGACACAATATGAACCAAACTAAAGTGGCATAGTATGCCATTTTACTCTAAGTAGTTAGTGCTGCACACTTGGGTTTACTACAGTGATAAAATATGGTTGGCCGTTATAAGATGACTATTGAGAGACAATGTTGGAATGAAGAAAGTATGACAAGAGCTATGGTTGCCAGAAAAACTCGGGAATTGGGTTGACTAAAAGCTTCTAAGGCTTTTGGAGTACCTCAGGCCACCTTAAAGCACCACTCATAAAATAAAAATAAGAATATTACTTCGGGATTAAAAGGTTTGGGGCGATTCTGCGGATGTTGAGAAACATTTCGTAGACCACATTATAATGCTAGAAAGCATGTTTTTTGAAATTACAAGTCGTGCTGTTTAGCTTGTTAATCTGCGGAAGCATATAGATTCCCACATCGCTTTTCTCATGAACATAAAAAAGCGAGTTGGCATTGGTTAAAATGTTTGATAGCAAGGAATCCGATAGTAAGCCTCAGACAGTCAGAGCCCACATCAATTGCTTGAGCAGCTCAAGGTTTTAGCCGCCTACAAATAAAGTATCAAAAAAGGTCACCAAAAAAGTTTTTGAAAATGAGGGTGACAAAGGTATTTCCTCTAAAGATGATGACGATAATTCAGAAGTAACTTGTATTTATTGCAATGAACTGTATCTAATCTCAAAAGGAGGTGAGCAATGGATATGTAGTCAAAAATGCAATAAACTGTACCACGTTCTCTGTGCCAAAACAGTTCGGTTATGAACTTTGTCACTAAAGCTTTCAAAATCAGGTCATATATCATTTTCATTTCACCATGTATGTAAAATGACATAACGACTTGTACCACGTTTTCTGTGCCAAAACAGTTCGTTCGTGAACTTTGTCACTAACGCTTTCAAATTCAGGTCATATATCATTTTCATTTCACCATGCATGTAAAATGACATAACGCCTTGTTAGCATTTCATTATTTCTTTATTCATCAAAGCAATTGTAAAGTAATTTTTTGTGTTTATTTTGTCAATTTTAATTCACTGAATAAACTCATTGTACAGATCGACCGTTTCATCTATTATTTCAGAAAAATTATTATAATTTTAGGAAAGTATGTCATTTTAGGCACCGTTCCCCTCCCGTTTCCTTGGTTCTAGTTTCTTCTCGCACAGTACTTTTTCCGCAGCTGCGTTGACGTCGCTTATTATGACCGTCGAGATTTACTTTATTAGTAACTTTTTAAACATTTGTAGTTTTTCTACTGCCCAGTTTCAAAGCTCGATTGAATATTTAACGGCCGGTTAGTTACTGAAGACTTCAGACGACTAACCGCAGCTGCAAAATATTTGGTTGTTATGGCAAAATCCAAATCATAGTCTGTGGTTAGTCGTCTGAAGCCTTGATTAACTCACCGGCCGTTAAATATTTAATTAAAAAAATTGGGAAGAATTAACTTTCTTCTCATATTTCATCTATTATTCTTTGTTAATGTGTTTTTGCACTTTGCTAGTACTAATCATCAATACTATCTATTTATGATCCAGTATATGTAGAGCTGGACTAAGATAAATTTTTGTGACATTTATTGGTAATCGTATAATTTTTAATACCCTCCTATATCCACCAATGCTTATATGTACACAGAAAGTATAAGTTATTGTAACAAAAACTTTATTAAAAAATACCAACAACAGTAAAAAAAAGAAAACTATGTACAAAAGAAATAAAATAAGACTTCTAAGAATATGCTTCGTGTAAAGTAACTCTGCATGGTGACTGCGGCTTAGTAATGACCACCGCCTCCACCACCGCCACCTCCTCCGCCTCCTAGACCTTCCCAGCCATGTCCTCCAAGAGACAGTCCACCGCCTCCGAAACTACCAAGACTCGAGTGTCCTCCCAAAGAGAGACTTTCATGGCCACCACCTCCTTCGCTTCCGCCTCCTATGGAATTCTCTTCGTGGACGGCATAGCCGCCACCTCCTCCTCCACCACCACCTGAAGAACCTTCGCTAGCTCCTAGTACATCCGAATAATTAACGCTTTCACCACCAGCGGCTTGCCATCCATGACCACCGTGACCACCGCTGCCGCCGCCGCCACCTCCTCCTCCTCCACCACCTCCGTACTTGCCTGAGGAAATGAAACTGCCACCGAAAAGACCATCATGACCACCGCCGCCTAAAATGTAAAAATGTATATATTAGAAATAGATGAAAATACACATCTTTAAGATATTATCACCCTATTTCAAACACTAAAACTTAATTAGTTTTCGAAAACAAAATATTTGTAATGGGAGTACATTGATAAACTTGACGTTCTGTCATAACTATGTATGTAGTGATTTTACGGGTATCAATTCACGTAGATTAGATTAGATTCAATGTTAGTGGGCTATTCCAGTCCCTCCACCGCAGCCTTATGTTTATTTTGGCTCACCTCTATTGCTTACATTTTACCCATCAAATCCAGTTCGATCTTTGTTTGAAAGTGAAGGTTTATTTGACAGGTGTACTGTTATCTGAGTAAAGCCGCTTGTCCATTTCGAAGCTCAAAGAAAGGTAGCATCTCTCAGATTTCGTCTGGATACGACATCCGTCAATGTTTGACTCAAGACGGTATCATGAAGTCGCGCTCTCTAGCAGTATATAGCGGGTTGTTCACCCGTTTCAAAGCTCACAGAGAAAGCTTCAATCACCAGGTGTAATCTGTCCCCAGAGGTCTAAGCTCTCTTCCGACTTCGTCTAGATCCGATACCCACCAATGCTTAATTAAATTTCACCCAACAAATCGAGCTCCACGGAGGAAACGATATTTTTGTGAGTGGAAGTTGGTTTGACAGGTGTATTGTCCCCTGAATGAAGTCGCTTGCCCATTTCGAAGCTCACAGAGAGATATCCTATATCCGAGTTCATGAGGACCCGACATGGCTAGTGTTTAACTCGAGGCGGTATCATATGGAGTCCCGCACACGAGCAGCATCCAAGCTAGGTCGTTTGCCCGTTTCGAAGCTCAAGACGCCTCAATCTCCAGTTGTAATCCACCCCTAGAGACCTCAGCTCTCATCCGGGTTCGACGAGACATGAAACCCATCAGTGGTTGACTCAAGGCAACATCCCATTGAGTACCGCTCCCAAGCATCACTCAAGCGAGGTCGTTTGTCCGTTTCTAAGCACGCAGTGTGGGCCTCAAAATTCGAGTTTATACCACCCCAGAGATCTCCACCCCCACCGGGTTCGTTTGGACACCCAATACCCCAAGGCGGTATCGTTTGGGATCTCGCTCCCGGGTAACAATCAAGCGAAGTCAATTGAAGCCCACACTGGAGGCATCAAAATCCTGGTGTATATCACTCCCCAGAAGAGATACCCACCTCCCTCCAGGCTCGTCTGTACCAGCCTGCGCCTGTTTGACTTCACTCTGACATGCCGTTTTCGAAAATTCTGTTTCATCACTATTCAGCTTTTGGATGTTAAACTTTGACAGCTTATTTATAAAAGATCATAGTTGGCAATACCAACTAACTTCAATTTTGCCTACGTTTCCAGGCTAACTAGACATGACTACACTCTTCGTTAACAAAATTAATTACCATTTATTTGTAGAGAAAAACATGCTGTTTTGGATTTACCGAAGCTTTGGGTTTGCTTCTTGGATTTCGAGCAGGCCGCTTTTTTTAAATATTACATTTACATGTCTAATGCCCAGTTTCACAAAGCTCGATTAAATATTTAGCGGCCGGTTAGTTAATCAAGGTTCCATACAACCAATCACAGCTTTAAAATATTTGATTGTCATGGCAAAAACTCTAATCATAGACTCTGATTGGTCGCCTGAAGTCTTGATTAACTGACCTTCCGTTGAATATTGAATCTAGCTTTGTTAAACTGAGCATAAGTCTTTCTACACTATTTTCAATGTGCCGCAGGGTTGTGTTCTGGGCTTCTTAACCTTTTTGATCTTTATTAATGATCTTATAGATTGACTTTCAGGGTCTAATATTTCGTTCGCTGATGGTTTTAAAATGTTCATAAGAGTTCAGTCTTCTGAGGAATGCCTTTATGCATCACTTATTATATTAAGACTGAAATATGCGTGCCTTATGTGAAATCTCTTTTAACACAAAATGTTACGTAGAAAAGATTTAACGCAATTTTTAAATTTTTGTTTGCTTTGTGAATTATGCCATTTATCTTGCTGGAGCTCTACATGGCTCCAGCGGGATGTAGCACCAGCACGTTATTAAAGAATTTCCAATTTCCCGCGGTACCTCGACTTGATACTTCCAAATCGGTGGATAGGGAGGAGAGGATCGTTAGAATAGCCAGCCCGATCACCAGATCTTACGAAATTAGTCTTCTTATGGGGATCTGTGAACAGTATGGTATACAAAAGTAAACCACGCAATTCAACTGACTTAAGACGAAGAATACCAATTGCGTTTAGGTCGGTCACCCGTCAGATGTTCATTAACGTTAGAAGACATTTTTATTTTCGATTAGGTTGCTGCTAAGACGTTCAAGATGTGCATTTTGAACATCTCCTACACTAAGATTGATGTGTTTTTTAATTTTATTGATTATCAAGAATGAAGGGCAATTAGTTAAAAACCAATCGGATAATTATGGGCAGCATGCAATTTTTGCCTAAAATAATGTACCATGTTATTGATTGTTTCATCCTCCTATCTTTATTTAAGTACCTTGTTTATTGTCTAGGCCCGTTGATACATTTTATCTCAGCACACCACGAGCTGAGTTAAATTCCCAGTTAGCATGGCACCTTACAAATGCTTTCCACAACGTTACATAAGTTATCATTAAACAAGTTAGCTTTGCAACATTTCTAAATGTTTATAGCCAAAAAACCAATACAAACCTACAAATGAAACTTAAACAACTTTTAAATGTAGTATCTCGTTTGTCAGCAGCTTTTTGTATTTCTCCGTTTGTAAGCTCGCGTAAAGTTACAATTGTATGTTTCTGAAAGTTTGGTTTACTTTGTAAACATTTATTTGAATTTCCCCCATTATCGTGATCGTGTATGTTCGATCATATGTCATCGTCATCTGATAGCAACATAGCAACGACAACCGCGTGCTGTCCACTGCCAACGGGCCCGCATCAATAATGGCGGATTATTGTTTCTATTTATAAATGTTATTTGACCTGTGTCTATTTACTTTTCTGGAAGTTTTAAAGATTGAACAATCTTACTGTAGCGTGAATCGTTTCCATTTTGTATTAAGTAATTCGTTGTCTGGAGTGTGAATATCTAAACATGAAACATATTGATATCCACAAAGATTTCTAAGGTCAGGTACCTAAATTAGTAAATTATAAAGATAGATATCTTTAAGTAGTGTAAGTAGTTTACTTTTTAAAAACCAGGCCGGTTTCAATGACATTTTGCCTACCCATGACAAACGTCTGCTTCTCAAATAATTGAAATTGAACTATTTCTTTTATTTTTACATAATATATCTGAAGAAGCGTAAATTAATACTAGTTTATATATAATTAATAAGATATTACACCGTCAATGCGTGAAAAATTGCTAGGAGTCCCTAAAACAGCTATACCTATACTGAATATATGTATGAATGTAATCAAATTTGTCACTTTTCTGTAGCATAACTAAATTGTGGTATGTCAGTAATCCATTGGTGAATTATTCTTTAATGGCGCTTCTATTTATATTTTGGTTTCTCTTTATAAAATCTACATACTTAACGTAATAAGAAAACGTAATTGCTAAATACGAATTTTGTCACATCCTTAGAAGCAGTGGAGGCGTTTTACCTGGTCAGGCCAATCCACTTCAAAACGTTAAATAACATGGTTAACCTAAGGAAGCACAAGGCTTGTCCAGAGCAATCTACATCATAAGAACAGGGAAACAGTACATTACCTATCAAGCTGACAGGATTGCTTATTTTGCACATTGTCAGAGTCTCCTATCGTGTAAAATACTCATATGGGGTAACTCGTCAGCAGCGGAACATGTGTTTATCATGCAAAAAAGAGCAATAAGGACATTGTGTGACCTAACCCCACGAAAAAGCTGCCGCGATGTGTTCGAGGCCAATGAGATACTCATTCTTCCAGCCATATTCATTCTTCAGTGTATATATTCGAAGTAGCCAGTGAATCGCGAAGCTTACAACATCAATACCAGGTGCAGGCATGAATTAAAAGTACCTTTGCACAAAAAGAAGAAAACAAAGCAGAATTTTGAGTACTGGAGAATCAAATTCCTCAATTTTCTACCTATTAGTGAATTTTCGTAGAAAAAATTCACTAATGGGGAGATCCCGACTTTTGAATTTTGAAAAAATTTTTGATATTAACGTGCTGCCCCTAACAAAATTGAAGTAGGCCCTATTGGGGGTTATTGGATAAAAAACCAAAGTGGAGTCTTTTATTGGTACTCTAAATTAATGTGTATAGTGTTGCACAGTGTGTGTGTGTGTGAGTGTGTGTGTGTGTGTGTGTGTGTGTGTGTGTGTGTGTGTGTGTGTGTGTGTGTGTGTGTGTGTGTGTGTGTGTGTGTGTGTGTGTGTGTGTGTGTGTGTGTGTGTGTGTGTGTGTGTGTGTGTGTGTGTGTGTGTGTGTGTGTGTGTGTGTGTGTGTGTGTGTGTGTGTGTGTGTGTGTGTGTGTGTGTGTGTGTGTGTGTGTGTGTGTGTGTGTGTGTGTGTGTGTGTGTGTGTGTGTGTGTGTGTGTGTGTGTGTGTGTGTGTGTGTGTGTGTGTGTGTGTGTGTGTGTGTGTGTGTGTGTGTGTGTGTGTGTGTGTGTGTGTGTGTGTGTGTGTGTGTGTGTGTGTGTGTGTGTGTGTGTGTGTGTGTGTGTGTGTGTGTGTGTGTGTGTGTGTGTGTGTGTGTGAGTTAGGCGAAAGCTTCGTAAGGCATGTTCCATTAGCCACAAACTTTTTTATATATACGTAATTCTTTGTAGTCATAATCTGCCTTTATTTTAACTCAATGTTCCTGAATGTACACAGACATTATCAGTACTTATAAAGCCAGTGACTTACTGTGTACATTTGATGGTTAATAGAATATATATATATATATATATATATATATATATATATATATATATATATATATATATATATATATATATCAGCAGAAAAGAAATGTGTTGTAAGTCTTTAATTTTTTATGTTCAAAATGATGATTTAATTTGTTTCTCTCTGGTGATTCAAAACCCTCTATAACGAATAAAATATGTAACCTCAAAAATTTATAAAATATTTCTAACAAGGCTGCGGACTCGAAGAAAGTTGGAAGAAAACTATCCTCTGTAAAACACTGTCAGTGGCAAACCAGATACGAAAGGTTTGCGCATTTTGTGTATTTGGACTTTTAATACAAAATTATGTATAAATTCAATTAAAACGATGATTACAAATGTTTCCCTCTGGTCATTCGATGACACAAGATGCGCACAAATTTGGATCTTATGTCTAACAAGACAAAACCAGCTTCTGCAAACCATTCTCTAGGGCAAGCTAGATGGAAAAGGTTTAAAACTAGAAAAATATATGTCATCATAACCTGCACAGTGAGTATAGGACGGAGAAAAATACCAGATTTTTAAGAGAACAAGACCTGTTGATAAAAACAGCGCACAAATAGAGTATTTCACACCATTAACTTACCATGCTTTGTCAGATCAAAGGACTGTCCTTCTTTGCTGCTTCCACCTCCAACAATGCTTACACCGTGGTGATAATCTCCACCATCACTGCCTCCGTCACCGCCACCTCCAGAAGAGTGATCGTCACTGCCACCAGAGAAGTGTCCTCCTCCGCCTCCACCTCCCAAAGTGACTGAATGATCACCTATACCGCTGCTTACGCTCAGATGACCCCCAAGGCTTCCGATACCGTGACTACTTAGGCCACCATCACTACCTCCTAAGCTGAAGTGGTCGTTTCCGCCACCACCTCCGCCGCCAAAGCTGGCCCACCCTCCTCCACCACCGCCGCCGCTACTTAAGGCTTCCCAACCGTGACCTCCTCCGCCTCCTCCTCCTCCGCCGCCGCCTCCTCCCTTAATTAAGGCTTCCCATCCATGGCCTCCACCGCCTCCGCCTCCGCCTCCCAAAGATTCCCAGCCATGGCTACCTCCTCCACCGCCTGCTAGCGCAGCCCATCCGCCACTTCCGCCTCCTCCTCCTCCTCCAAGAGACCAACCATGTCCGCCACCGCCGCCCAAAGAGGCGTAACTGTTTCCGCCACCTCCACTAAAACTGCCATGGGAGAGACCACCACTACTGTGACCTGCAAATGAAAATTTCAAAACATTAAATAAAAAAGATATTAAAAATGTATAATTAATATTTACTAAATACATAGGCAAGTCGGATAAGTCAACGCATGATGAGAGTAATCTAAATAAACAAGTGATTTTGCAGGGAGCCTTAAAAGCGCAAAATAAATATGTATCAAACTAAAAGTTATTAAAGAAATGTCTATTAAAATTCGTTAAATTTGGGTATGTTGGTGACTGATTGTGCCTGAAAAATGGGTACTAGTATTGAATAGGTTACTTTGGGAGAATGTTTAAAACACTAATATTTTACTGTATATAAAATATAGCAATGTTTTGAGCCCTACTAAATATACTTCTGTATATATATATATATATATATATATATATATATATATATATATATATATATATATATATATATATATATATATATATATATATATATATATATATATATATATTAGTGTCTCATTTTACCTAAATATTTGCAGAAGATGAATTTCATTTAAACCTTTTCTCTCATACTTTAGCAGTAGTTTCAGTTTTAGAGTTTCTTCTATGTACTAATACGCAAAGAAAAAGTCTGGACGCAGCAAGTTCGTGATGGAAATGTTTCATAATAATGTTTTTAATAACAAATGCGAGCAGGCATCAATCTGATGGCCTATGTAGTAGAAATAATGTACTATATTTTATCAAAATTACTTATTGTTTGAAAATCCGAAAATAAAGTTAAATGTTGGTTTCCTAACCAACAAAACTTACGTTAATAGCAAATTGAGTTATTGAAATTTAAAGGATTTAATGAAATTTCGCTCCCAAAACGCACTTACTTTCGATAAAAAATGTAAAAATGCATTAACGAATTTGTTCTACGAAAATTAGCTAAAAATTATGAACCGTTAAACCATAAATAGAGATCTAATTTTGGTACAGGGTTCACTATTTAAAATACAAACCCGCGTACCAAATTTGGTTGCCCTTAATTTGTTATTTCCGGAGATATAAATTTTTTTAGAAAGAAAACACAAAGTTTTCCGGGAAAACCTAGTCTGATTTTCCTGGCTAAAGAACTTATCTCAGCCACTTGCAAAAGGAAGGTACTTACCAAATTTGATCAAGATCGGTCTATTATTTTTTGAGTTATCGGTACGACCCCGGATATGGGTTCTAGGGTCCTAGTTCGCGTTCATGTGAAAAAAAATTTGCACAGTCTCACCATCGATATCTCTCTATTAATTCATTGATTGTTGTTGCCCTTACTTGGTGAAACTTGTCCATACTACATACGTGAAGCCAGAGAAGTAGTCTCCAAGTCTGTATGTACCTCTCTATTAGTTATTTCTTTTTAATAAAAATTCACTAAAAGCAAAACATTCCATTTGAAATAACGAAGCTGATAGCTACCTTTCGTGTAACCGAAAGTTCCACAAAGCTGAATGTATTTTCTCGATATATCGTAGATAATCGCAAGAAAATTTTGTTCAAAGCTTTTTCGGATAGCTCTTAGGGTAAGGGATATATACAGGAATTACACACTATTGAGTCACCTATATATATATATATATATATATATATATATATATATATATATATATATATATATATATATATATATATATATATATATATATATATATATATATATGTATATGTATATATATATATATATATATATATATATATATATATATATATATATATATATATATATATATATATATTATATATATATATATATATATTTATATATATATATATATATATATATATATATATATATATATATATATATATATATATATATATATATATATATATATATATATATATATATATATATATAAATTTAAAAGTCGGGACCCCCCCCCCCCCTAAGTGAATTAGTTAATTTTTTCCACGAAAATTCAGTAAAAGACATAACATTTTTATAAGAATTCACTACCTCTTGCTGTGTCCAAACTTATAAATCCTATCAGAATCCGAAGTTTTCGAGTTAAGAATATATTTTTGACAAATGCATGGACCATGTTAGACAGATTGCAATCTTGTTAAGTTTTAAAACGCATTGTCTTTGGTGGAAAAGTGTCTTAGTAATAAACATAAAATACGAATAAGTTTGGGGGGACAATTATTTTGCGGACTAAAGTCAATATTTCTACTTTATATCCAGAATTTAAAAAATGCATCTTATGTTATAGTGAAACATCAAAAATGAATTTTCTTTTGTAAAGAAGTGTAAGAGTCATCAACATAAAATATTAATGAGTTCGGGGCAAACTTTTTAAAGACTGTATCTAATATTTTAACTTCACAGCAAGAATTTTAGGTATGTGTTTTATGTGGCAGTATATATTGCCTAAAGTGTGTTTTTCAACACTGAAATTCAAGCATTAGGAATCGAGGCGTTCATTTCATTTAATGAAAACTTTTGAAAGTAAATTAAATGTTATAGTTGTACTAGCTGACCCGACAGACGTCATATCCAAATTTCAATATATCAAACGACATTTACGCACTTGTCGAAATAAATCAAAGAAAAGAGCACTTTCAGTTTTTCCCGAACGTTCCGGCAACTTTTCCAATTTTTCTTGCCCTAACAACCTTATTTGGGCTATTACAAACATTTTTAAAATAAGATTAACCAAATCGGTCCAGCCGTCCTCAAGTGATGCGCTTGCCAACGAACAGCGTTTAATTGTTGTTTAGATAGATAAAATATTGTAGCACACTTTCTAACTATTACAAAAAGTGAACATTCGTGTATTACCTATAGTGTAATAAACAGAAAATATACTATTTCCTGTTGGTGCGGATGATATTAGAATGGTATATTTACATACCAACCTGTTGCTATAAGGTGTGTCTCATAATTAAAATTGTACGTGTAAAGTATGAATTAGTTACATTTACTCTGCTTAAGAAACCAGTTAATTAAAACAAATGTTCGTACAAAAACACATGTAATAAATTTATTTATATTCCACTAGTAGAATACAGCGGAAAATTATGATATTTTTTGTTCATTCAAATTATAACACGATTTTTGTATAGGAAGAAGGAAGGAAGAAGCTCTTTGTTGCCAAGAACCATTTAAACACAAATAGACCTCTAAGGAAGGTTTACAAAAAAAAAAAGAAATTTACAAAATCAGTTTAACCCTACCTACAATCGGGTAATTCCACTTCTACTGACTTTTCATTATATGAAAATTCACTAATAGAGAGGTCACCATGGTAAGACTTTTGGAAAACTTCTTGAAATGAGCTCTAATCAGAGCCTGTAGAACATGTAAAGCCAGTAATATACATGGCGCGGCGCCATGTCTGGTGTTGTGACGGTTCTAGGCTTTCACGCACACCAAGAAAGCTGTGGGAAGAAAACTAGCGAGCGAAAACAGCCAGTCCCCTGGCTAATACCACGATTAACATTGAATTACATCACTCACTAACTACATACATATGTAATAATAATAAGGTATACTTATCATAATTATACAACGTGTTATACAAATAAGACTAGCCTGTGCTTGTACAAGACACAATTTATATAAAGGATGATTCCAAATAAAACTTTCAAAAATTATTTACGCTAATTGTCAGTTCAGAATTTTGTTCAGATCTCTCCGAAACTATAGCTTTTCCGTCACTAACATTTCTTCAACATCTTTTAATTTTAAACTTAGCTTTAGACTACGATTAATCCATATGTTCTTTCAAAAACCTATATATAGTGTAAATATACAGGTGTCTCAAAATTGTGATTCTACTTAAAATTCTGAGTATTTTTTATGGAGCTGAAGATCGGGCTGGTATTTTGTACATTGTCGAAATTTGTGTCAATTTGTTTCCATAGTAATACTACTTTCATTCATTAAATAAACAACATTCAAAAAACGTCTTTAAATCTGAATTACCTAATTTGTCAGTTTTGGTAACTTTATTTGAAGGAACAGTAATATTACAATGCGTTTATCGACAACACAAAGAATTGAAATCCTTAAGATGATTGGGGATGGTGATAGAGTGCGAACTCAGCATAAGCTGTGTGTTTTATTTAGTAACAAAAGTAGGTATTGGGACACTTGGGCCAGACAGTGACGTCACAGGTAGTGGGGGTAGGAGTGGGGGTATAGCCCCACCCCTAGCCCCACCCCTGTGTCCACGCCCCGGCGCCCAGCCACGCCCCGGCGTCCAGCCACGCCCCGGCGTCCAGCCACGCCCCCAAGATGGCGTCCAAGATGGCTTCCAATGTATTCTAAGGTCATAGTAGGTAATGCGGCACTTTGAGCAGACAGTGACGTCACAGGAAGTGACGTCACGGCGCCGGCGCCACGCCCTGGCGCCTGCCCTGGCGCCGGCGCCACGCCCTGGCGCCTAGCCACGCCCTGGCGCCTGCCCTGGCGCCTGCCCTGGCGCCTGCCCTGGCGCCTGCCCCGGCGCCTGCCCCGGGCCCGGCGCCTAGCCACGCCCCGGGCGCCAGCCCCGGCGCCGGCGCCCAGCCACGCCCTGGGCCAGACAGTCACATCCGTGTTATTCCTAAGGTCATTGACCTGTCTAGGAAACTGTGACGTCACACGACTTGGGCCAGACAGTCACATGCAAACATTTCAAAAGTGTCTAACCTATTACTTCAAATTATTATATTTTGAAAAAAACCATTTGGAGCAGGTGAGTTTCGAACCCGGGGCATTCAGATGGGAGGCAACGATGCTACCCGTTGAGCTAAGCAGACGCTTATTAATTTATTGTTTTAGGTTGGTATATATATACGACTACAAACAAACCATACATGTAACATAATTAAAGTTTATTATTAGACAAATGGATGATTTACAAAATAATGTTTAATATTAGAGGCTGCTGAACCAAAACGGAGGAAAATGGCGGAATGAAAGATGGAAGCCTGTGATACCTTACAAACCATACATGTAACATAATTAAAGTTTATTATTAGACAAATGGATGATTTACAAAATAATGTTTAATATTAGAGGCTGCTGAACCAAAACGGAGGAACCAAAATGGCGGAAAATGGCGGAATGAAAGATGGAAGCCTGTGATACCTTAAGCTGACATCCCTGACATTATAAAAATGGCGGCTTTCGCTGATAAAGAATGGCGGCTTTCGTTCTTAAAGATGGTGCGCTGATGAAGATGGTTGAAGACTCCATTATTTAAAGATACGTCACCCCAACCTAGCCGACAAATGAGAGTGAGGTTGATAAGCGAGAATAATGGTATTGCCGACAAATGAGAGTGAAGGTTGATAAGCGAGAATAATGGTATTGGTCGAAGACTCGGAAGATCCGTGAGATGTACGCTGGAACCAACACATGCACGGTGTTAAGGAGGCCAAATCAAATTGGAATATACAATAAAATGGCCACTTCCGGTCTAAACTTTAAATCCTTGTATCTTTTCAACGACAAGTGATAGAAATGAACCAACTTTAAAAATATATCGTTTCGTAACAAGGTCTACAAGAAAATGAGATAAAAAACTTTAAACCCTTATCGCGGAAGATCCGTGAGATGTACGAGAGAACCAATACATGCACGGTGTTAAGGAGGCCAAATCAAATTGGAATATACAATAAAATGGCCACTTCCGGTCTAAACTTTAAATCCTTGTATCTTTTCAACGACAAGTGATAGAAATGAACTGACTTCAAAAATGTATGTTTCATAACAAGCTCTACAAGAAACTGAGATAAAAAACTTTAAACCCTTATCGCGGAAGATCCGTGAGATGTACGCTGGAACCAACACATGCACGGTGTTAAGGAGGCCAAATCAAATTGGAATATACAATAAAATGGCCACTTCCGGTCTAAACTTTAAATCCTTGTATCTTTTCAGCGGAAAGTGATAGAAATGAACTAACTTCAAAAATGTATGTTTCATAACAAGCTCTACAAGAAAATGAGATAAAAAACTTTAAACCCTTATCGCGGAAGATCCGTGAGATGTACGAGAGAACCAACACATGCACGGTGTTAAGGAGGCCAAATCAAATTGGAATATACAATAAAATGGCCACTTCCGGTCTAAACTTTAAATCCTTGTATCTTTTCAACGACAAGTGATAGAAATGAACTGACTTTAAAAATATATCGTTTCGTAACAAGGTCTACAAGAAAATGAGATAAAAAACTTTAAACCCTTATCGCGGAAGATCCGTGAGATGTACGAGAGAATCAATACATGCACGGTGTTAAGGAGGCCAAATCAAATTGGAATATACAATAAAATGGCCACTTCCGGTCTAAACTTTAAATCCTTGTATCTTTTCAACGACAAGTGATAGAAATGAACCGACTTTAAAAATATATCGTTTCGTAATGTTGTAGACAAGTTTGTTAAAGTCTGGCAGAAATATCTGGATGATCATGCAGTGTAGCACGAAATATGTTAAAGTATTTAGTGATCGCAATAGATTTGTAAAATTTACCAGGAAACCACTCAGAACCATTCAACCGACGTTTGTGGTGGAGGGAACAACATCCGGCATCAGTGCAAGAAACGACTTTGCAAATGTTGTGAAATTTGTCAATCCGTTGGCGTTGAATGAAGAAAACCAATATTTGGCATTGGAAGAGTGGGATTTTTACGATTTCCTAGACAACATACGTGAGCTGTATAGGAAATATCTTAAAGGTGAAGACGAGCCAAAATAGCTTTATAGTGCATCATCTTAATTACTGTCACATAACCTATTCAAAGGTGCTAAGTGAAAAAAAAAGCCTTGTGTATCGATCACGGTTTCACATCTATGCATCTATTCTTAAACGAAGATCACCATTTAAATGACGTGTGTAAATATGGCGGCTAGAGCATGCGTACAAGTAATTTGTTTATTAAAGTCCTACGTGTTTGGTATTAAATGAATCGTCTTGATTCACATAGTAAGTTAAAAGCAATAAAACTCAACACGGCAACAAAGCTCAGCTGTAAGAGTAATAATAATAATTAGATAAGTATAAAAGTTGATAATTTCAAACGGAGCATTTAGTTGAAAACTGAAGCAGACCGAGTATAATATGGTGAACAACGGTAGAAAACGAAAATCTGCTAAAGCAGAAAATAGTGGTGGTAAAAAACTTAAAGTGCTACAAGACGTCTTACTGGGTGATGCAATAGAAAGTATTATTCCAAAAGAAGAACCAAAAACGTTGGAAAACATGATAAGTGAACTTTGTACATTATATCCAACAGCAGAAGTTGATGAGCAGCAGAATCAGGCTATAGAAAATATAATTAATGCAGCATATCCAACAAACCTACAAACACCCTATCAGCCTACGCAAGAAGATATTTTCAATCAGAAGCTGGTGGAAATCAATAATAAAAACATCGAGAAAAAATTGAAAACAGAAGACTGTGAACTGATGTGTCAAACAACTTTTTCTCTTACGTCGAACGGCGAGAAGCTGCTTAGCATTGGCGTTAATCCAGTTTTAAATTTTTTGCCGTTAATTAAATTATCTCAGAAAAACTCTAATATACCTGTGTTTTTTGATGTGTGGACATTTGAAGAATTTTTAAACGTATTACCTACGATAATTTACAATTTGGAAAACAAATCTATAGAAACTAGTGAAACATATACTTTAACCAATTATCTTGTTAAATCACAAAGAAAAACTGTAAGTTTTAAGCTGAAACTCTGTGGTAAGGAATATGTAATTAATTTTAACTTGTCAATTCAATCACTTAAAATACTAGAAGATATCGGATGTGTAGCTAAGGATTTATTGTTAGAACTAAGCTGTAAAAGTTTCTTTAATTTGAAGATGTTTGCTAATGATTTAAGGACCGAATTAGCTAAATTTAGAGACATTTCCCTAATTAGATGTGCCTTTTTCGTAGCTAGAGAAAGATATAGTGATACTTTAAGCATGGTATGTGAATTTGTTACAAAATACCAACACGTACTTAATGATATTGTAAACTATCGCAAATTTTAAATGTATAAATTGTAATAAAGAAATTGTAAAAAATATATTCGTTTTATTGAATAATTTTTACAAGGATATGTGTCAACACTGTTTAAAAATAAAAAAATCTGAGAACACTATCTACATCCTCCGGAAAACACATTAGAACCAGATGTTTCCGGCGACTAATTAACCGCTATCTACATCCTCCGGAAACTCTATAGGATGTTTCCAACAACTAATTAACCACTATCTACATCCTACAGAGTTTCCGGAGGATGTAGATAGTGGTTAACGGTTAATTTCACAAAAACTTGCGTCAGCTATGAGGTTTCATACACAGATCGTGAAAAAGTAACGAGGACTACTTTTTTTTTTTACGATCTAAAATATTTATCCAGCTCGCCAATACCTGTAAAAAATCCAATTCGTCTTCATAAGGCAGCTCATTTAGGTTAGGCTTATTTATTTACTTCTTTATGTACTTATCTATATAGTTATTTATTTACTTCTTTATGTACTTATCTAGTCAAACGTTCCTAATATTAGTTTCTATACTCTTTCAAGATTTCCTTGTGAAAATATTTAGTTTAAAGACGTGTTATAACGTCTAAAGTGATTGTAGAAATTGAAAATCAATTGTAATACTGCTTATATTTAAGCGACTTGTCATAAATTTGCTAATAACGAAAACTTTACGTTTAGCTTTGTGTTGAGTAGGTTGTTGAAATAAAAAAAAAACACATATTTTACAATGTTTATTTTAATAAAAGCATATATTTTACAACGTTTGTTTTATTATAAAGTATTGTAATACAAATTATTTTATATCTTTGCTAGTTATCCATGAGTTATGAGATTTATCAAAACCAAGCCATTTCACATACGACTTGGCGCCTTTCTTTCTGATTACTCTTTCAACTAAATAATAATCAGGGGTTGCAGTCTTTTGTAGCTCCTCTTCATAAAATCCACCACTGATTGGTTTGCCTTGCATGTCTTCTATTAAATAGGTGGTTGGATTAGTGCAGTGAACTTTAGTGATTTTAAACAGCTCCGTTGACCAACGCGGTGTATAACCTTTCTCAAATAATGTTTTAGCTTTACTTAGACGTACAACATCACCCACTTTAAATTTATTTTTGTTAAACACTTTCAGATTCGAGTAAACTTGTTTCAGGATAGCTTCTTCATTTTTCTTGTTAACATCTTGAGGTTTTACACCAGTTGTTCGATGAACAGTAGCGTTGTAAGTAGCAGTGACATCAGGTAGTGTATTAACCCACTTGTAGGAGCCAATCAAGTTGAAATTTTTATATATCTTCTCTTTTAAGGTACGTATGACTCTTTCCACTATTGCAGCCTTCTTCACGCTATAAGTGCTGTAGTGATTAATGTTGTATTTTTTCATTAAGGCGTTAAATTTAGCGTTATAGAACTCGCGACCAAGATCAGACTGGATGTTAGAGGGCGCTGTACTAGTAGATAAAATATCAGCCATAGCTTTAGTCACCTCTCCAGCAGTTTTAGATTTAAGAGGGCGAGTCCACACGTACTTTGAAAAACAATTAATAACCACTAAAATATACTTGTAACCAGAGTTGTCTTTGTAGTAGTCTGTAAATTCTGCTAAATCAATCTGCCACAAATCATTTAAACCTTTGATTATTGTACGTCTACGTTTAAAATTGATTCTTGCCGGTTTATATAACTCATCAATAATTTGTTTTTTGGTATCAGATGGTTCAACTGTTTTGCGTCTCATGGCGATGTTGGATTTAAAAGTATCCACTTATCATGTAAATCTTTTAGTTTGCTGTCTATCTCACCTAGCTTCTTTTTCAACTTGTTATTCTTTAACACATCAATATCTTTTAAAACTTGAGCAGCTATCGTCTTGTCTAAATTTTTCAATTTGTTTTCAAACTCGCTTTTAAGAGCAGCTAGTTCTGATTTATGTACAGCTTCAAGGGTTATAGCGACAAGACTCTGTGATACTTCATTTTTATTCTTCTTATACTCATCTGCCCACACATCGACAAATTTTCTATTCACACCATCAGCAGGCTCGATAGGATCACCTACGTTACATAATTTATGGTTTTGCATATCAAAATCACCACTTGTAGTTTTCGGAAATGTTTCTCTGTGCACAATTTTGTTTAAGAAGCTGGGAGTCTTTGCAGAACGTCCGAACTTATCGATAGACATTTTTACACTGAACTTATTTTATTTGATTCCAACTAAACTCCATTTTTGATATCCGTTTATCCACCATAACCCAAACTGCTGCCACTGCTTCCTGAACTAAATTTCTATTTATCCCTTCGATAGCACCATCGATATACTCCTTAGTCACAAACGTTTTTTTAAGTTTATTTTCAATCGTAATCACTGCTTGATTTAAATCGTCTTTAGTAGCAAACGTATTTTTCAAGTCAGCTTCAAGTTTTGAAACTGCTAGATCTATATAATCTTTTTGAAGTTTAGATATAGCGGTATCAGACATAGCAGTAAACGTTTTATGGAGAGGAGACACTGTTTGATGTATGTACTCCTTGATATCCTCTTTAAGACTAATTAATGTTTCATCAATGTTAGTTTTAAGCGGAAACGAGCTGTAGGCTTCATGTTTAAGATCCATATAATTTTTCATTAATTGCTCTTGCAGCTTTTGTAGTGATTGATCAACACCAGTCTTAAGTGGAAATGAGTTATAGACTTCACGTTTAAAATCATCATAGTTTTTAAATTTATGTTCAAAGTCTTTTTTTAAAGCTTCCAACTCCGGCTTATGTACAGCGTCAAGCAGTATAGCAATTTGAAGTGCTACAGCATCTTTGCTCACCTTATAATCAGTTTTAGTTTTCTGATAGTCAACTTTAGTTTTCTGATAGTCGTCTATCCATACATCGACAAATTTTTTACTTACACCATCTGTAGGTTCAACAGGGTCACCCACGTTACACAGCTTATGGTTTTGCACATCAAAATCACCACTTGTAGTTTTCGGAAATGTTTCTCTGTGAATAATTCTGTTTAGATGTTTTAAATTCTTTGCAGAACGTCCGAATTTATCGATCGGCATTTTGAAAATGGTGAAAAACACACAAGTCTGTTTATATAACACCCACTTCCTTCAGTTCTTCAATAATAGACTGAATTTCGTTGTTGTGTGCGTTATTACCAGCTGCTTGAGAAGCTACTAACAGTCTAAGTCTATCAACCAACTCGTTTATATCATCCCAGTATACATACTCTTTCTGTTTTTTGGTATGTAGCATGTATGGCATACCACGGCCTAAAGTTACCGAGGAAGATCGCGCTCTAGCACCTTCTTGTTTTTCTAAAATTGGTTTTATTACATGTTGATATTTGGTAGAGGTGTTTCGTAGAACGTCTTCTTTAGGATTGTTCTCTTTTCTGTGAAGACTAGTAGTTGCCATTATGTCTGCGTAGTCACGTAAAGCTTCCCGATTGTTCAAAGCACTCATACCAGGTTTTCTCAAAAATATCAATTCCAACAGATGATTAGTACCGTAATATCTTCTGTCACCAACCACAATTTGAAAGGTTTCTCTATTTTTAAAATCTACGTTAGTAACAACAAATTTAATAGGTTTGTTTCCAAGCATCCAAGTGTTGGTAGCTTTATCATAAGTAACACCATATGTTTGATCACAGGAATGATTATCTGTAAAATATTTATCAACATAATATCTAACAACTATTGGATAGGAACTTAACATTCGTTCGTACACTGCTTTTGGTGTATTTGCAGCAGCATCTAATTTTCTATAAGCTTTAGTAGCCCATAATTCAGGTTCTGGTGCCTCCGCCTCCAATTCAAACGTTTCATCATCACTAAGGAATGGAATTTCCTCTTTTGCTGCTGTTGGTTTGACATCAACTTCAGTTTTAGTCGGTTTCTGTTCAGTTGTTTGAGTAGTAGCCAATAATGTAGCAGGTTTCTGTTGAGTAGTAGCTAATGATGTGGTAGTTTTAGTCGGCTGGTGTTGAACAGTAGCCAATGCTGTGTTTTTCGATATATCACTCAAAGGTTTTAAGATGGGTTTATATAAACGATGTAATGTTTCATCTGTCTCTGTTTTGCCAAGCTTCAAAGCTAAATATTTCTTTCGAATTATCTTTGATAGATCAGCTATTTTACGTTGTATATTTGGTGGTGCTACTATTTTACGGTGACGAGCAGCTTTAGATTTTTTCGACATGTTTACTCTATGTCGAACAACTTAATACTAGCGTTTTCCAGTCAACTGAGATATATAAAGTGATCAAACCCTTTGCGGTATCTTCCTTGTGTTAAATCAGAATCTTTAACGACAACCACCATATCATGTTTGTTTTGCCAGCATTCACCACAAAGGAGCTTGAACTTTTCAAAACTCATATCGGTAGTTACATGATCATCATACACATGTTTAAGATTAGTTTCATCTTGTTTAAATAAAACTATAATGTTAGCATTATCACGCACCAATTGCTTCGGAACTTTGCTATATGTCTGACATAAGTAGAAACTATCAATATTTTTATGTCTACCCATACAAAAATACGATTTTATTTTATCTTGCTTATCACAAGCTACATCATCAAATATAAAAATTGAATTACTCTTTGCATCTGCAGGATCTAATATCTCCTCGTTTTCACTATATGGATAGTATCCAACACCTTTCGTAGCATCCAACACCTCCTTCAACATACTGTATTTAGGTTGATATAAAGACTTTGAGTATACGTATACGTTTTGAAATTTTAAACCGTTGGGTTCAAACAACAAACTTAGCATAACATTTGTTTTACCACATCCACTTGGACCACATATCAAACATCTAACTGTGTTTGGTAAAAGAAGTCCATGTCTTTGCTGTTTAGGTGATGGAATGGTAACAACATCATCTATGTTTGTGACTGGTAGGGTAGCTTTTGCGTGTTTAACAATACGCATCGTTAACTAAACTAAAACTTTTACGAGTGCAATCATCTATATAAATACTTAGATTTATCATACCTCATTAGCAGTATAAATGTTGGTGTGCCAAGGTGAAGGTCTTGTTAACACTACCATCAACAAATTACCTGTTGAGCTGCATGTTCCTGGTTATCAATTTTGTGGCCCGGGTACTAAACTTAAAGAACGTTTAGCAAGAGGTGATCAAGGTATCAATCCTTTAGATCGTGCTTGTCGAGATCACGATATCGCATACTCTCAATCAAAACAGTTGAGTGATAGACATCGAGCTGACGAGGTGCTGGAGAACCGAGCTTGGGAGAGAGTAAAGTCGAAGGACGCAAGTTTTGGTGAAAAGTTAGCTGCTTGGGGTGTTACAAACACTATGAAAGTTAAAAGAAAGCTTGGTATGGGTTTAACCCCAAAGACGGCAACCAAACGTAAACGTAGCAGTAAAAAAGTAAAATGTGGCGGTAAAATACCATTTAAAAACATAATAAATTTAATGAAAGGTGCCATAGCTGTGGGTGCGGAAGTTCCATCTGTAAAAAATTTACTACATGTAGCGAGAAAAGTAATTAAAAATGCTGGCGGTCGTAAGAAAGTCAAGACACCCAGAGTTATTCCAGTACCGAAAAGTGGCGGTTTCCTTCCACTACTACCTTTAATTTTTGGTGGTCTATCAGCGCTGGGAGCTCTAGGTGGTGGTGCTGCGGGTATTGCTAAAGCCGTGAACGATGCTAAATCAGCCAAACAAAAATTGGAAGAAGCAAAACGTCATAACCAAACGATGGAGGCTATTGCTGTTGGTCACCGAGGTAGTGGCTTGTATATGAAGAAACAGCGAAGCGGTTTCGGTTTATATTTACATAAACCAAAAAACGTGTAAAGTGTTTACCAGCAAGACCTCTAACAAATATAGATCTTGTGAAATTTGCTGGTAAAATGAAAATTCCATATTTTAGAGGTGTATACATGCGAGATACTTTACCATCGAATGGATCACGCAAGAATGAATCATTTATCATGAATTTGCAAACAAACAAAGAGCCAGGTAGTCATTGGGTTGCAGTTAAGAAACGTGGTGACACGGCCGTGTACTTTGACTCATATGGAAACTTGAAGCCGCCAACTGAACTGTTGTATTATCTGAAAAACTGTACTATATTGTATAATCATGATGTATATCAAAAGTATAATACTTATAATTGTGGTCACTTATGTTTAAAATTTTTAAATAAAAGACTTAAACAGTAGTATCTGTGTTTCAGTCATGGCGCGTACGTTTGCTTTGAAGGGTTCTTCGTCCTCTTTATCGATGGAAATATTTCCACCGTTAGTATTAAAACCACACTTTGAGTATTCGCTCGCGCTTGCAAACTTTCATACATATAACACTATACCAAACATAGAACGTGGGTGTAATAAGTTTCATTATTTTTCTGCTGTGAGTGGTAGAAAGATTCGACAAGAAATAAGTATTCCAGATGGTTCATATGAAATCAGTGATATCGAGAAATACATTCAGAATGAGTTGTTACGACGTTATATTAAAGATAAACATCTGGATCCTGCAGTAGAACACAACATCGATGTGGTAAAACTGTTTTCGCTAAAAGCCAACAACAACACTTTGAAATGTGAGATTACATGTCAGTATGATATAGACTTTTCTACCGACGCTTCGATAGCACCAATATTGGGATTTTCTAAACAACGTCTTGCTACAGGTAAACTTTACGTTTCCAATTTACCCGTAGAAATTGTACGAGTAAAGACGATTCGTTTGGAATGCAACATAGTAGATGGTTCTTACCACGATGGAAAACCTACACATACAGTATATGAGTTTGCTCCTATGGTAGACCCTGGTTATGCGATTGATATAAAACCATATAGTAAGGTTTTTATGCCTCTTACCACACGTATCATTTCGCATATAAATGTAAACATTATCGATCAGAATTCAGTACCTGTGAACTTTCAAGGTGAGGAGATCATTGTGATATTGGAGTTGAAAGAGACACCAACATATTATGCTGATTATAAATAGTAGTAATCAAACCGCTCCAGCTTCAGTATCTTCGCTACCTGAGTCGAAAGCGGTTCTATCTTGGGAGAACATACAGTTTCTACAATCATTGGGTTACGATGTTAAGCAAACTACATATATTCGCAGACCCTGTGCACGACGAGTCAATCAGAGGGGAAGAAATACACACATACGCTCCTCAAACCAGATCGTTTGACCATAATGATACCTGTGAGTTTGCAATCAATCAACAAGATATTTTTTACGATTGGTCTTCATCTGTTCTACTGATAAATGGTAGTATCGAGACGAGTGGTACGATTGGAACTGTAGAAGTAACGTCTAATGCAGCAGCTCATTTGTTTTCCTCTATTGCGGTTGAAATGTGTAATCAGATTATTGAACATGTTAGAAATCCTGGTATAGTTACATCAATTAGAACACTTTTGGAAGCAAACAGTGATGAAGCAAGAGCTCTGATTCCAGCGGGATGGCATCCAACCGAAAACAATGTGATGTTAAAAAATGAACGTTTTTGCTACTGCATACCTCTTAGCTACTTGTGTAATATTTTCAAAGACTATAAAAGAGTGCTTTTCAGTAAATTGCTTCTACGTCTCACTAGAGCTCAGAATGATAGAAATTGCTTTATTTTGGTTGGTGCCGCAGATGCAGATAAAGCATTAAAGTTTAACATTGAGTATATGGCTCTGCAGGTGAAACATATCCACCCTAGTGAAGTTATACAGCAGCAATTATTAAAGTCGATTGCTCTAGATAAGAAAATCCTTATACCATATAGAAAATGGGAGATGTATGAATTACCAAATCTAAATAATTCAACGAAAGACTTGTGGTCTATTAAGACATCCTCAAACACTGAACGACCCAGATTTGTTATTGTGATATTCCAAACAGATCGATACAGTAACGTTAGAAAAGACATCAACGAGTTTGATCATGTGGGTATTCGAGATATAAGACTTCACTTAAATTCGAAACAAATCCCCACAGAGGGTATGAACCTGAACTTTAACCAAGCAAATTACGTCGAGGCATATAAAAACATGATTGAATTTCAACGTTCGTATGTTGGCAGAGAACCACAGCCTACCTTGGATTACAAGTCTTTCCTAAAATATCCCATGTTTGTATTTGATTGCTCCAAGTATAGCGACTCTATAAAACCTTCTACTGTGGATATCAAATTGGAAATGGAAAGTACTACCAACTTTCCCAATCACACAAAATGTTTTTGTGTAATTATACATGATTGCGTCATCGAGTATGCCCCACTCTCCAACATCGTACGCTATATAATGTAGCTGCAAGGATGTTGCAATCACTTTCACGATGAGGTTCGTGGTCGTTGATACTCAGGGTTTTTGTCTGCCTGAATTTACACCTAAAGAGTTTGTGATTTATAATGGTTTCCAAACAGTGCATTGTGTTTTTAAACCGCATACACCATTACGTTTACTGTCTGCAGACATAATCAAGCAAGTGAAGTTTCTACAAACACAACACCATTGCCTTGACTATAATTGTGGTGATATCAATTTAGAAGAATTACCAAACATAATAGCAAAACATATTATAGCCCAACGTGTTGACAGAATTTATGTTAAAGGTGAAAACAAGCAAAGGTTTTTGTTACATTTACTATCAACCTGTGGTTATCAAGTGGATGTTATCAACCTGGAAACCAGTGAACGCTGTCCAAAGTTAGTGCCTGATACTCCTTTGTGTATGGATCATACTTTAGGATATAATAGAAAATGTATCTGTAGCATAAATAACTGTATATCATTATTTACTTATATTGTAAGCTTAATGCCATAATAAAACAAACGTTGTAAAATATATCTGTTTTTTTATTTTAATCTACTTTTAAATACATTTATTAATATTAATTTCCAACCACATTAGTCTTTCCAACATCCATCCGCTATCACCTTTCAGCAAACTCTAAAGCTTTTGTGTAAACCTCCTCAGTAAAATTCTTGATATATATTTTCAAAGTTAGTTGCCACTGTGATATTTTTATATTTTTAGTATTAAATGACTTCATTTCTTTTTTTTTTTTATTTCGACTTTGGAGCACATACAAACCAAACAATTCTAGATTCATTTTAACTGTATCGTGTTTGGCTAAAGCAGCCTCCATCAAATGAAACAATTTCTGCTTCACACTTTCCATGGCAAGTCGTATATCACTACCATCCATACTAATACGATAGGTAGCCATTCTGTTTTTAAAAGCTTGAGTTAACATATAAACTTGTTCAACTTCCCACGGTTCACACACTTTAGATTTGTGAATTTCACTACGTAAAGCACTCTTTTTTCACTTGTAACGAGCACGATTCACTGTATCTCATCTTAACTATAGGTGCTTAACTAATGAATAAAACACAGACATCTTCAGTTATATATTTTTATTAACAAATATGTT
This sequence comes from Tillus elongatus, assembly GCA_964006375.1. Lineage (NCBI taxonomy): Eukaryota > Metazoa > Arthropoda > Insecta > Coleoptera > Cleridae > Tillus > Tillus elongatus. The sequence continues at coordinate 218,382,949 of OZ023262.1, forward strand.
TACGATAAATATCTTTAAGTACAGTGTAATATTTAAAACCAAAATACATGAGCATAAATATGGCAAGACACATAAGAAAACCAGTTGATATAAACATAGAAATATAATTTGAAGTGAACAGGTAAGAATCATTTAACACAAGAGTTCTCCAGTCAGCTGTCTCACCTCGGGTGCCATGATCAAACAAAAACATAAGTTTATAATGTACTATATCAGTTTTAATATTGGACATGTTGTATGTTGAAACTTCAATCGCTTCATCGTTGTGCAGATATGTTCTTGTTAGTCCAGACCATTTGGTGCAGTCATCGAAACAGATTCGCACTTCTTTCACATTTGGTGGTTTGTAGACGTAAAACACATTTTGACACAATGCTGTCAGGATGACGAAGCTTGCTTTAAGAGGTGGTGCCATTGATGAGGTTATTGATGTCGGTTAGCACTTGTTCTTGAGCGTAATGCAAACACTCTGACATGTAATACTTGAATGTTGGAGACATGTTGTTGAGTAGGGTTTTTATCACTCGGATGGTTTGCGCGGCACTCACATCTGAATTACCCAGCTCTGTTAATGTTTGAACGATGTCGCGAAGAAAACAGTCATATATCCAAGCAAACTGTGTTTCTCTTACATACTCAAATCTTTCCTTAATGATTTCCTCATGCTCCACCAGCTTTTCTACAGTGTCTTCATTTAGATACATAACCATATGTGTAAAACAATTATTAACACATAAAACTTTTTCACCTAGTATCGTTGCAGAAGAGATTCGACAGTAGCTCGTCTGAGTTACAGCATGAGTTTGTTCATTATCTTTAAACCACTTTGCAGATAATGCATGTATGTTATCCATAAAATCGTAAAACTGCCACTCTTCCAATGCTAGATATTGATTTTCTTCATCTAGAGCCAAAGGGTTAACAAATTTCACAAGTATTGTGAACTCATTTCTTGCACTAACACCAGTTACTAATTTTACAGATCTTCTGATGTTGAAAGTTGTTTCCATTAGCATCCTAGTATCATCTTGATATTTGTTAAACAATAACTTTTTCCTATGATGTTCACGGAAATCAGGACCATCGTTTTCGTCACACATTGTTTCAGCACAACAATTCCAAGCAGCTTTCATAGCTAGAACTTTTAAACTAAACTTGCTATCGTAAACTCTGATGTTAAATAGGTTTTCCCCCCTCTACTTTAATTGGTTGTATTCTTCTGGTTGGTTGACTGTTAAAAATCTGAGAACACTATCTACATCCTTCGGAAAACACATTAGGACCAGATGTTTCCAACGATTAATTAACCGCTATCTACATCCTCCGGAAACTCTATAGGATGTTTCCATTCGATAATTAGGTGAAAGTCTCCAAATAAACCATACCATACCATACCATCTATACCTACTACACAAGAGAGTGTGTGTTGGTTTTAGGTGTAAGTATGTAGCGGTTGTAGGTGTTAGTTGAGATGTTGCTTCCAGCACATCTAGGGGGCCGGAATTCCGGCCCCCTAGATGTGACTCTAAGTGGACACCTTCGGTTGAAATATTAAGGGTATCGGTATTGATTGGTACATAGACTGTTTCTTTAGCTGACCGTTGTAATAGATAATCAACTCTTTTAGTTTTCTTATTTTCCAGCCAATGTCTGAATCTTTTCTCACCATTTTTACACAGCTTAGTCGCATTAAAATAACCAGTGTTCTTATCGATAATTAGGTGAAAGTCTCCAAATAAACCATACCATACCATACCATCTATACCTACTACACAAGAGAGAGTGTGTTGGTTTTAGGTGTTAACACAGCTTGTTCTGACTTACTTAAATATTATATTTCTTCTGTTCAACAAGACGATTATTTTGATGTGTCACACATGTATGTAGCTCTAAGAATAGCTATACCGGAAGTGTCTACCCGGAAGTAACATTTTTTATTGAATATGTTTTATAGAGTTTGCTTTGCTGAACAGCGTGCATGTGTTGGTTCCAGCGTACATCTCACGGATCTTCCGCGATAAGGGTTTAAAGTTTTTTTATCTCATTTTCTTGTAGAGCTTGTTACGAAACGATACATTTTTAAAGTCAGTTCATTTCTATCACTTTCCATTGAAAAGATACAAGGATTTAAAGTTTAGACCGGAAGTGGTCATTTTATTGTATATTCCAATTTGATTTGGCCTCCTTAACACCGTGCATGTGTTGGTTCCAGCGTACATCTCACGGATCTTCCGCGATAAGGGTTTAAAGTTTTTTATCTCATTTTCTTGTAGACCTTGTTACGAAACGATATATTTTTAAAGTCAGTTCATTTCTATCACTTGTCGTTGAAAAGATACAAGGATTTAAAGTTTAGACCGGAAGTGGCCATTTTATTGTATATTCCAATTTGATTTGGCCTCCTTAACACCGTGCATGTGTTGGTTCTCTCGTACATCTCACGGATCTTCCGCGATAAGGGTTTAAAGTTTTTTATCTCATTTTCTTGTAGACCTTGTTATGAAACATACATTTTTGAAGTTAGTTCATTTCTATCACTTGTCGTTGAAAAGATACAAGGATTTAAAGTTTAGACCGGAAGTGGTCATTTTATTGTATATTCCAATTTGATTTGGCCTCCTTAACACCGTGCATGTGTTGGTTCTCTCGTACATCTCACGGATCTTCCGCGATAAGGGTTTAAAGTTTTTTATCTCGGTTTCTTGTAGACCTTGTTACGAAACGATATATTTTTAAAGTCGGTTCATTTCTATCACTTGTCGTTGAAAAGATACAAGGATTTAAAGTTTAGACCGGAAGTGGCCATTTTATTGTATATTCCAATTTGATTTGGCCTCCTTAACACCGTGCATGTATTGGTTCCATCGTACATCTCACGGTTGAACCTGTTGTCTATTTTGTTTCTGAACTTCCTTCTTTTGTTTTGCCAGCGACCTCTGTGTGTTATTTTTAGAACCTACCCATATAACAATTGTGACGTTCTAGTCTGTCTAATATTAAACATATTAATTATTATGTCTTATGTCTACACTCTCATTTGTCGGCTAGGTTGGAGTGACGTATCTTTAAATAAGTCTTCATCCATCCTTGCACCATCTTTATCAACGAAAGCCCGCCATTTTTATAATGTCAGCTTAAGGTATCACAGGCTTCCATCTTTCATTCCGCCATTTTCCTCCGTTTTGGTTCAGCAGCCTCTAATATTAAACATTATTTTGTAAATCATCCATTTGTCTAATAATAAACTTTAATTATGTTACATGTATGGTTTGTTTGTAGTCGTATATATATACCAACCTAAAACAATAAATTAATAAGCGTCTGCTTAGCTCAACGGGTAGCATCGTTGCCTCCCATCTGAATGCCCCGGGTTCGAAACTCACCTGCTCCAAATGGTTTTTTTCAAAATATAATAATTTGAAGTAATAGGTTAGACACTTTTGAAATGTTTGCATGTGACTGTCTGGCCCAAGTCGTGTGACGTCACAGTTTCCTAGACAGGTCAATGACCTTAGGAATAACACGGATGTGACTGTCTGGCCCAGGGCGTGGCTGGGCGCCGGCGCCGGGGCTTGGCGCCGGGGCGTGGCTAGGCGCCGGGCCCGGGGCAGGCGCCGGGGCAGGCGCTGGGGCAGGCGCCAGGGCAGGCGCCGGCGCCAGGGCAGGCGCCAGGGCGTGGCGCCGGCGCCGTGACGTCACTTCCTGTGACGTCACTGTCTGCTCAAAGTGCCGCATTACCTACTAACAAATATTGGGACAGACCAATAAACCACTCAATGGTCAGCAAAATTGAGAGGAAGCTTCGAGATACTGGTTCTGTAGAAGATTAGCCAAAGAATGGACGTCCTGTCGGTTGATGTCAATTACAGTGTGTACTGAAAACGTGAAAGGGAGACCGTGGGAATCGAACCCAGTACGCTTCGGTTCAGTGGCACACGTTCTTACCACTGGACCATCAAGGCTCCTAAATGCCGCAGTAATAAATATTTAACTGAAGCTATATTTTGCACACAAAAAAATTTGGGACGCAGCAAGTGCGTTAGAGTAGCGAATTTTCATCAGAATTGTACCCTATTATTATACGGCATATTAGTAAAGTTAATACTTAAACTTACACAGATCTTGAAGATCGATTTTAGAGATCCTAGTAGGCGCACATTTGAGGAATTATTTCGAAAGTGTTACCATCGATATCTCTCTATTATCAAAAAATCTTGCGTTCTAACTTCTTTTGAGAAAAATTCCCAAAACTCAATTTTCTATGAAGGTAGAGAACTAAATTTTGCTATATCTTTAGACGGTGTAAGTCTCTTTAAAGGAAACTTGTATTACAAATTTCATTAAAGTTTTACAGAAGATTTCCAGAAGGAAACTTAATTCATATTTAGAAAAGTGGAGTATCTGCCAAATTATAAACGTAGCAGTTATTTTTCCTTATTAATCGCCAGTATGAGTTCGTTTAAGTCAACCTAATCAAACTAGTTTTTTCAATATCAACAATAACGAAATGTCTGCTGAAAATTATTATTTCAGACTCAAAAGTGACAGACTTATTCGGGCGTTTTAAACAAAAATTAGATCTTGTTTAAAACGTATGGAATCTGTTTCTCCACATGTCAAAATAAAACTTACAAAAGGTACATTCATCGAGCTGGATTCGATCATGCAACCTTCTGCGTAGAAGACCAACACGCTGCCACTGAGCTATATTAACTGATACGTCAACTAACGCTTTGTTTACATGATACTTGACACAGGCTTCATGCCCGGGGTAGTATATTAAAAGTTTACGTAACAATTAATTACATAATTAGTATAATTGCCATTGAAACATATTCAAGGACTGTTTCGGTCTTATATGACGTCTTATGTTTAAGTTTATAGATAACAGAACCTCTTTTAGAATCATTTTCATTGACCTGACTTGATTTTGTTTACATTTCTACTATATTATGCGACACTTTCAGTCTAAAACCACAGCATTATATATATATATATATATATATATATATATATATATATATATATATATATATATATATATATATATATATATATGCTGCGCTAAAACTGTATTAGGGCCGTTCGTCAACCTACAAATATAGTGTATTTTAAAAATTTATTGAATCCCCCAATTAAATAAGAATCACTTGGCAAATTTTTAATTTTATATCGTCTATCATTTGCCATAATTGTGGCCGAGATTTCACAATTGTTGGTTCGGGTAGTATGTTTTATGCTTGGTATTTATTTAGTGTGGTTACCGTTGATGTATGGTTTACACCTGTTGTATGAATCAATCTACGCGTGGCAGTTAACTACTATTATTTTTAATTTGGAAAAAACTTTAAATATTGTGTACCAAATTACTTAAAATTCACAACATAGCTTTATTTGCACCATTTATAGCCACATGTAAAGTATCAATCCAGTTACTCTAATACTTATAAAAATATAGCGTTTTCAAAAATGTTTTTGTATATTTTTGGGGGAAAAAATGTCAGGTATAGCTGATATACGAACCCGCCCGCGGTCTTAATACGATGAAGAGATGTGCCAAGTTTCGTTAAAATCAGTTGAGTTATCGCTCGGATACACACACACATATACATACATATATATATATATATATATATATATATATATATATATATATATATATATATATATATATATATATATATATATATATATATAAACATATAAAAAATTTAACAGACCTTGGTTTTGGATTCTAGGGACCCAAATCCGCCGTCATCTGAAGAATGTTTTCAAAAGCTTTTCATCGTGACCTCTCTATTAGCGAAGTTTTCTTAATGAAAATTCGCTAATAAGAAAAACAATAAATTTTTTGAAAACCGTTGGGTATTATTTGGGGTATCGCTCGGATATATATATATATATATATATATATATATATATATATATATATATATATATATATATATATATATATATATATATATATATATATATATATATATATATATATATATATATATATATATTAACAGACCTTGGTTTTGGATTGTAGGGACCCAAATCCGCCGTCATCTGAAAAAAAAATTTCAAAAGCTTTTCATCGTGACCTCTCTATTAGCGAATTTTTCTTAGTGAAAATTCGCTAATAAGAAAAAAAAATTCTCGAAAACCGCTGGAGATAGGTATAGGGAAGTATCATACACAAATAATTGGAAAACAATAGTGAAGCGAAAAATGCAGTGATACACAGGTGTCTTATTTAAAATCTCAAAATTGTTGCTACTTTTCAATATAAGCGGCAACGCCGCAGCGCTGATAATATTTTAGATAGATCAGAACGAATTGCCCAGGAAACCAGATTTTCGAAATAATTCTACGTACTCCGTAAACAACTAACCTACCATCGACCGTGAGTCATCCTGTATATATATATATATATATATATATATATATATATATATATATATATATATATATATATATATATATATATATATACATATAAATCGAAACCGACCCTGTATATGTGTTCTAGGGGGCCTAATTCGTGGAAAAAAATTTTGCAAAATTAAGAAGTCGCGATCTCCTCATTGGTTTTTTGAGAAAATTCACTAATAAAAAATATATTTTTCTTATGGTACACTTTTGTACATTTAATCGAGTTTGTAACACAAATTTCATTTAAAGAGACTTACAGAACCTACAGATACCAACTTTAATTTTTCTAGATTTATAGAAAATTGAGTTATAGGGATTTAAGGTTATTTTCTCAAAAGGAGAGCACCAGATTAATAGATCTTGTATGAAAATAGATTGGTATCGAGATGTAAGACTTTCGAAAAATTTTCTTCAAACGAGAGCGTATTAGGACCTCTAAAACCGATCATCAAGGTCTGTTTAAATTGAAAGTATTAATGTTAATAATATGCCATACTAATAGTATTCACTATACCATAACGCACTTGCTGCATCCCGAATTTTTGTTCTGTTGTGTATTGGTACTATGAAGGCGATCAGGTGTATGTTTTGATTCATGGATTAAATTAGCACGATTATATTGATTCTGGATTTTCAATTTATATCACCTCAAAAACTTTTTACATAATATCTACAGTCTATGTTGAGATTTCAAAAAACATTCGGTTAGAAAATAAGTGGCCTACGTCACTAAGTATTTGAGCACTGTTTTTCACAGTTTCTTCACTTTAATAACCCGTGCTATTCTTCTGTGAAAGCAGAGTTTTCTCCTCTTATCCATGTCTTTTCCATATATCTCCAAATAAAGTATAAGTATTTATTTCAAAGATATAATATTGCACGTTAATCACATTGCCATTTTATACTGATTGAATATGTTTACAATAAATGTATTTATTATCTCGATTAACCGTCGTATATGGATCTTCTTCAAACTCTAATTTAAAAATAATAGATCGCATACAAACGAAAGCAATTAAAATATGTATTGGTGCGATGAAATCATCACCAAATAATGCAGTTCTAGTGGAAAGCCAGGAACCACCGATATACTTAAGAAGGGCATTTTTGGCCAAAAAATAGTTATAGAATGGCGACACTATTATCCATTACGTTTAAAGGTATTATATTGACTTTTTCTTGAATGCTTGTCTAATACTTATTGGTCCAAAAAAAAAATAATCCACCATTGGTTGATGCATACGGCAATACAATGCACTTTGCTGTCGCGATTGTTCCAAAAGACAAAATCCCAATATTTACCCTACTCTATCAAAAAATGCACAAAATGGATATAATATTTCCAAATTACACCATTTTCCCATCTCTAAATCGTTCCATACTTAAAGCAACATTGGAAAAGTTTGACAAATATACACAAATATATACAGATGGTTTAAAATCGTTATCTGGGACAGGCTGTGCTTTTTATTCCCAAGACGGTAGATACCAAAAAATTAAATAAAATAATATAGCATCTATTTACACTGCGGAGGCATATGCCTTGTATGAAGCACTTCAATGCTCAATTGAAAACAAAATTAAACATACGCTAATTTTATCAGATTCCAAATCAGTTCTGCTTTCACTTAAAAATTACACCAGACATAGCAAAAATCCAGTAATATGTGACATTATCAGTCTGTATCAGTCGATAAAGGATGGTGGTAATCGAGTCATATTTATGTGGATAAAAGGGCACACGGGACTAGCAGGTAACGAAATAGCAGACAAACTAGCTAAATAATCTATTGAAAGTCCAAACAAAATAATAAACTGGATTACTGCTGACGATGTAAATCAAAAAATTAAATTTGAAATAAGGGAAACGTGGGAAAGTGTTTGGCATGAGTTTGTTAACAAAACAACTAACCGATATACACTTATTCATCCAATGTTGCCTAAAAAAATTCCACATATTGACGAATTTATTATGCCAAGGTACTATACTACTATAATTACCAGAATGAAGCTGAATCACGGCTGCTTTCCACAACATCTACATAAAATAGGCATTAGTAACAATCCTTATTGTACATGTGACAACAGTTACCTAGGAACTTTAGAACACCTCATGTTTCAGTGCAGTTTGTATAACCCGATACGTAAACAACTCTGTAAAGAACTCAAAGATGCAACACTTATTTGTACAAATAGCCTTAAAATCTATAATATACTTATAAAATTCATTCGGCATACAAAAATCAAAATTTAGTTTTGCTATTTCTCTATATGTGTTATTTTAGTATTAGCCTTAGTTAAGAATAATATTAATATAAATTTAGTTTTCCTACTGTCTCACCTATTGTTTTTTATCCCATGTCATTAGCTGTCCAGTGTTGTTTGTTTAAAAAAAATGCCCTGAAGGACACCTGGGCGAGAAGCTAGTATCCTATGTTTCTATCCTTAATAATAAGTAAGAACACAAACATTTATATTTTGCCAAAATCGATATGTTAGAAGATAAATATTGCTTATGCTATAGCCATTTAGAAATAGTCATACTCTGTAAGAGCTTACACATAAAGGTACGTCTATCGCTTTAACCCTCCCTATTGCTGTAAGTATTGATATCCATGCTGCAAATAATAAATATATTTGAAGGAGAATCGCTTTTTATAACAATGTATAGTTATAACAATGGTACAAATTTATTGCAGAGTTTTGTGGCCAATGGACGTAATGTCCGAAGCCAATTCCTTCCACACACACACACACACACACATCTCGATTAACAAAACAGAAAATATTAACATAATCCGTGTTCAAGTTAGTTTATTATTGATTACTCTCTTTACAACAATTTCTTAGTAGATGGCGAAAGTTATTGGATACATAAAAATGACACAGGAAAAATCAAACCATTTAATGTTATTGAAAATACAGTGAAAGTGATAAAATGTTGTATTGACTACTTTTATTATGCCACTTTTAGATTGTACTTTTACCGAAGTAAATAAAAAAAATCATTAACTAAGCTACAGTTTAACAGCTACAGCAAGTACCTAACCTTCGATTGTTCAGAGCTGAACAAGACTAAATCTATACCATCATTTCACTTTCAAATGACGTGATGCACAAGAGAAATGACCAATGTCCGTTTATTTTCACTTATATGCCTCTCATTGCAATAAAGCCATGTTATTAATACATTACATTCTCTTTGATTGCTTATTGAAGCAATTACCCTTGTATGCATACAAGTGTAACATTGATAATATCGAAATATAAAGTATGGCTGTATTTTTCCAACTTCTCTAATTAGTTATCAAATCCTTGACCTCCACCTTGATATGCTTACTTTCGTTGTTCACACGCTGATCTTCGTTTTCCTAAAATGCTATCAAAGAAGTTACGTTTGATAATATCAATTGTGTCTTCATAATTAATTAATAGAGATAGGGAGACGGTTAAATTAGCAATGTTTTGTATAATTTCATGATCGTTCCAAATATGACTTGTATTTTGCACTACCTCTTTTCGTTTTCGAGTTACTTTGAAAAAAACAAAATTTATCGATTTCTCTTTTCTTCAATATCTAAGTAGGCGTTGATTTGACATGTCTAAGACTTGCACATTATTAGGACACTTTATACAGAGTAAACTTTTTGTGCTATTCACAACTTTGGATTGTCATTTGTTTTTGAGCTACATGTATCAACGTTTGTTTTTATTATGGCAGCCATATTGGATTTTTTGCTCGTGTGATAGCCTGTGAAAAGAGCTTTCCAATGATGTTTTTAGGATAATAGGCTCCAATACCAGAAAACAAATGACAAAAAGAAATATTCAAAAAGCAGTAGGCGATGGAGTCTAACACACTTCTACTTTTAACATAATTTTCCGTAATGATTTACGATAAAAAAATATTGTGATTTAATTTACAATACTTAATTAGGTAATAATGCTAGGTAATATTATGTGAAACAGTTTAGTAACGAAACCCGGCAATAACAAATAGAAACTCAAACTCCACAAAACAACACATTTAGAAACGGAACTCAACAAATAATAAAATAGAAACTTATAAACTAAATAGAAAATTGTTCAATATGGCCACCGTTTTGTTCAATGTACTTTATACAGCTTTTTGAAACATGCCTGCAAACTCTGGTGAGGGTGTTTTGGTTAATATGATTTATAGCTTCCGTGATTCTGTTTCGTAGTTCATTGATATTTTGTGGTGGATCGAATTTATACACATCATTCTTCAGAGTACCGCAAATATAAAAATCCATGGGTGTTATATCAGGACTTCGAGTACACCAATGAACCGATCCATTGTTACAAATGACACGATTATTAAAATTTTGGTACAAAATTACGATTGACGATCCTAGCATTGTGAGCTCGCCAACCGTCTTGTTGGTACCAAATCTCGTCTAAATTATTATAAGCTCTTCTAATTGTTGGTAAGATATCATTTCTCAATAGATTAAGATACCTTTCCCCAGTTAAATTATTTTCAAAAAAAATGTACCAACAATGAAGTTACCTGAATTTTTTTTTAAATTAACTATCTAATCTACAAATAAAAATAACAGTTTTTTACCTAATAATCCGCACCAAACATTAATACCAAATCTGTCTTGCAATCGTATTTCTTCCTTCAGATGGGGAATTTCATTTGCCCAATAATGCCTATTATGGCGATTATACACACCACAATTTGTAAATTTGGATTCCACAGTCCATATTATTTTCAAATGAAAATTTTCATCTTGCTGACATTGTACCATCTGCATAATTGAAGTCGCTTAGGGTAATCGTCAACATTTAAGCCTTGTACGATTGTAGGTTTGTATGGATGGTAATGACTTTGTTTTAATACACGGTGTACATTACTTTTTGGAACGTCAATATGTTCACCATAAAACCGAACAGATTGCGGAGGGTTTTCGTTTGAAACCTGTAAAACGGCATTATTTCTTTCTTCATTTCTAGGCATTGGTAGTTTCTTCGCATGGAAGCTACCCTCGTTCAATAGATTGGTCACTATCCTGAGAAATATTTTGGTGTTTGGTTGTCATCTTTCTGAGTAGTTGTTTTGATATGAATTTGCAGCTGCCGCAGTATTTCGGTTAGAACGAATATAACACTCCAACATGTCAAAATATTCTTCATTACTAAACATATTGTTGAATAGTATTTAAAATAAACAGGAAACAAACTATTTAGTACACAATTTTAAGGAACGTGTTAAATACACCTCAAATTGTTCCTTTCTTCTGTTGTTTTTCAGTTGACTTACGTTTAAAAATCAAACAATTTTCAAAGGCGCCTTCGTAAATCAATAATCTGCTTATTATTGAGTTATGTTAGTAAATTTAGTTATTTACTAGGTTTACCTATTTAATTAAATTATAACAATTTTTTAGGATAATGTAGGTAATGTAAAATATTAATTGTAATAATGGGCCGATTCATTGGTGTGCTCAAAGTTCCTGTTTTTTATCATGAATCATTACGGAAAATTATGTTGAAAGTAGAAGTATATTGTTAGACTCCATGGCCTACTGCTTTTTGAACACTTTTTTTTTGCCATTTGTTTTCTGGTATAGCCTACTATCCTCAAAACGGTTTTTCTCAAAATTGTCAGTGCAATTACAAGATTTCTCAACCATGTTGTACATCATTGGAAATCTCTTTTCACTGGCTATCACACGAGCAAAAAATCAAATATGGCTGCCATAATAAAAACAAACGTTGATACCTGTACCTCAAAAACAAATGACAATCCAAAGTTGAGAATAGCACAAGAAGATTACTTTGTAAAAAGTGTCCTGATAATGTAAAGTCTTAGACATGTCAGATCAACGCCTACTTAGATATCGAAGAAAAAAGAAATCGACATATTTTGATTTTTTTCAAAATAACTTGAAAACGAAAAGAGGCAGGGCAAAATACAAGTCATATTTGGAACGAGTATGAAATTCTACAAAACATTGCTAACTTAACCGTCTCCCTATCTCTAATAATAACGGAGATAGCAATACATTCCCATCCAGTTTAAGACACACTGTATATATACATATATATATATATATATATATATATATATATATATATATATATATATATATATATATATATATATATATATATATAATAATAATAATAAAAAGTGCAAATCATTTAGAGTCAGACTTTTATTTCGAACCTCAAAATCCATTTCCTTTACAAGACACAATTGATCAAACGTAATTTTGAAACGTAAATACCTACATCCATATCATTATAGAATGGTGGAAGGTTTGCCTGAGGCAGACCTTGTCTAATTTATTCTACCTGAATTCTACGACAGATAAGAGTCAACTTTGATTTCTACAGATTAGTTCTTTGGAAAGATGAAACTTCATTTACCAGATCCGGTATTATCAATCTGAGTAACCTACATCAGTGGGATCTAAAAAATCCCAGAGCAATACGTCCGTGTAGCTTCCAGAATGAGTTTTCCGTGAACGTTTGGACTGGCTTAATCGCTAATTTGCTAATTAGTTCTTACGTTCTTCCTATAAGAATAAATGCCACCCATTGCCTACAGCTCCTTATGAAAGATTTGCCACCACTGCTAGAAGATGTTCATCTGAGCATTAGAAGAGACATGTGAATTTAAATAATAGGGGCACCAAGACATTTCAGAATCGAGATCCGAAACTTTATGAACAATTATCCACAATGGATGGCTGCCTAGATCCCCTGATCATAATCCTTTAGATTATTATTTGCAAGGGGCAAATCAAAGATTTAGAATGCGCACAAATTTTAGACAACAAAGAACAATTATTGGAGCAAGCTGCCCTATAAATAACAGAAAAGCAGACTAATATAAGAATAGTAACTTTATCTATTGGCCTACGAGCATAAGCTTGTATTCAGCAAGGAAGAACGAATTTTCAACAGTTGGTGAATTAAAGATGTGTTAGATAATGAGTTAAGATTTGTTTGGTGTTAGAATTTAAGTCTTATAATACTTTTTTAGGCTTGTAACTTCGGAAAGAATAAAAATCGAATAACCACTTTTGTGTTTTTTGTCTTAGAATTAGCTCACAAAAAATTATCCTTACAATATAACGATACGGGACAGCCTGTATATATATATATATATATATATATATATATATATATATATATATATATATATATTTGGTATAGAACTGTCAAACTATTTAGGATATAACCTTCCAAATTATGTTATAATACAGCACAAGTCTAAGACTTATTGTACTAACATATTGTATGATTTTTGCCAATAAACAATAATAACAATAAACAATATATATATATATATATATATATATATATATATATATATATATATATATATATATATATATATATATATATTATATTGTATTTACACAATTTCTTTGAACATTCTCTGCTGACATTCCTTCTGTCAAGACCTATGTAATGTCACTTCCATTTATTTGTAGATTTTTCTCCCCATGCTGCTGTAACTTCCACCAACGTTTCCACGATAGCCAGAAGCCTAAATCTTCACTTTTGTATAAATATTTTTATTTATTTCAACCAAATATTTGCCAAAACCTTGTTTCTTTAGTACAAAATTTGTAACGTTTTTACTTGACAGTCAACCTATTTATATATGTATGAGATGAAATAATCTGAATCCCAAAGAAATATTAGCAAAGATGATTAGAATGCTTTTCTACTTAAAAATTTAAAGAAAATCTGGAAGTGACGGTTTCAAAGGTTTTTGGCATTTTTATTTTGACATTTATATAAAAATTGTATTGTTTACAGGGACAAGCAATGCTTCCATGTAAGATACATTGTATAATTAATTTGCAAAATAATATATATATATATATATATATATATATATATATATATATATATATATATATATATATATATACATATACATATATATATATATATATATATATATATATATATATATATATATATATATATATATATATATATATATATATATATATATATATATATACAGGGTGTCCCTCTAACAATGGGCCAAACCCATATATTCGGATAGAGCATCTAAAATTAAATAGACTTTCATCAATACGTTTTGTCCGATTGTTGCTTGTTTTCGATATACAGTGTGTTAAAATTGACTTTGAAAAAAATTAAATCGCTCGTTTTTCTGCTAATTACTGGAATATTGATTTGGAACTTTGTAATAGGGGGTTATCGAGGATGCCGCTTCCAACCGTGATACCTATTTTGAGCTACATCATAGTTGGCGCCACCTACACAAAACCCGAATGTTTTACAGGGGCATAACTTTTTCTATGATCAACTTTCTGCAAATTTGTTCAGAAAAACTGAAAACTACTAATTTTTGTACGAAAAAGGTATACTTAGTTGAAACTCATAAAGTGAGTGGTTACCGAGATATTGCGGTTTTAATAATGGTGTGCATTGAAAATCTCTCAAATCTGAAATTTTATTAACATTATTATTATCACTAAATTATAAGAAAAAATTGACAATTATCGAACAATTCACTAAATAAGATTATGGTTCATTCACGACGGGGCACCTGCCAATTATGGACTTCCTGTCAGAGAATTTCTGAACCAAAATTATCCGCGCCGATGCATAGGTCGAGGTGGAGATTTTCCTTGGCCTGCACGTAGCCCCGACCTCAATCCTCTAGATTTCTTCCTCTGGGGTCACTTGAAAGAATTAGTATACAAGAATATTTGTAACTCCAGAGATGAACTTTGAGCTAGAATAATCGAATCCAGTGATATATTGAAAAACGATTATCAAACTTTTTTTAAGGTGAGGCAAAATTTTGGGTTGAGACTAGAAAAATGTATTGAAGTAGGCGGAGGCCACTTTGAGAATTTTATTAAGTGAATTGTAACCTTACATATATATATATATATATATATATATATATATATATATATATATATATATATATATATATATATATATATATATATAATTGTAAGGTTTCTACTTGACAGTCAACTTATTTATATATGTATGAACATGAAATAATATTAATCCAATAGAAATATTAGCAAAGATGATTAGAATGTTTTTCTAATTGAAAATTTAAAGAAAATTTGGAAATGACGGTTTGAAAGGTTTTTGGCATTTTTATTTGGCCATTTATATAAAAATTGTATTGCTTACAGCAATGCTTCCATGTAAGATACATTGTATAATGAATTTGAAAAATAATATATTACTATATATATATATATATATATATATATATATATATATATATATATATATATATATATATATATATATATATATATATATATATATATATATACATATATATATATATATATATATATATATATATATATATATATATATATATATATATATACATATATATATATATATATATATATATATATATATATATATATATATAATTTTATTACAGTTAACCATACATAGTTCACTGTTTTATGGTTACTATCTTAAGAAAATTTTCAAATTTCTAAGTCATTATCTCGTCATAAGCGAATTTTTTCTATGCAAATTCGATCAAAAAGTGTTTTCAACGAAAATTTAAGAAAAAAAATAGAATATTGTGCTAAAAAATTATTTACAAACATCCGCTAAAAAAAATTTCTAAAAAAAAAATAGTACCTACCTACTGCTACAAAAATTGGTTAAAATTTTTTGCGTAAGAAAATCTATAAAATACGTTTAACGAAAATTTCCTTAAACAATTTTTGCATGAAAATTTATTAAAACATTTTTAACGAAATTCGTAAAAGATGTTGTCAAAAAAATGTCATCAAAACCTTGCTAAATATTCTTTTACCCAAATGTTTCAAAATAATATTTTTTGCAAGAAAACTATATAAATTTTTTCTTTTAGGAAAATTCGCTAAAAAGTTTTTTGTAACTAAAATCCGCTAATGAAATAAATTAAAATTTATAAAATCTGACCTAAATACAGACGTAGAGACTTCCTTTGCGGATCCATAAAAAAATTCTTTTGTCCGCGGTGCCATAAAAAGAAGAACCGTTTGAGAGAGGAAAATAAGCACTTGTGAATCCACAGGAAATATCTATACAGCTGTATTGCCCAAGTATTGGACCCTTTAACGAAGTTAGAGCAACAAAAACAACCTGATCCGTTATTAAAATTTGAATTAAGTCTTATGTGTTCCAATTACACAATATTATCATATAAGGTTAAAAAAAGGAATAAAAAATAAAAAAAAAATAAAAAGAACGTTCACGCACCTGGATTTGAACCCGCGTCATCTCTGAGTTTAAGTATCATACTCGCGCTCTAACGAACTCGTCTAAGGAACATATGATAGGTTAGTTGTAATGACCGGGGTATAAGCTTGCATGTAAATTTATGCTTTCACATAGCAAATAGATTCTAGTTTAAATTGATTTTTTGAAAATATTTTATCAAATGTACACTTGAAACAGAAATATAGCACTTCGCTAAGGACATATCATTTAATAATCCATACATCATGCTGAACCTTTGTTAAAGTTTTGAAGTTTTAAATCGTGACTTTGACATTTTCAGAAGAGAAACTATAAAATTTTCAAAGTAATTTATCTGGTATTTATTCACCTTTTTGAGCCAAGAAGAGAAACCCATTATCTGTAATATTCAGCAGATTTTGTTTAACACACATTGTTTTAGTTTGTCAGTTTCTCTGATCACCAGTGTCACCCAATTTTTTCTTTAAATGCTGATAACCTTTTTTCTTTTGACATGGATCTAAATTTTAGTATGTAATACACATTTTATAATGTAAAGCTGCATACCAAATTTGGTTGCCATAGGTTTGTTATTTCCGGAGGTATAAAAATGTCCTGAAAGGAAACCTAGAATTTTCCCGAAAAAAAATGATCAGATTTTTCATAGCTGACGAACTTATCCAAGCCACCGGCAAAAGGAAGGTAATCACCAAATTTGATCAAAATCGGCCTATTATTTTTTGAGTTATAGGTGTGATACACACACATATATATATATATATATATATATATATATATATATATATATATATATATATATATATATATATATATATATATATATATATATATATATATATATACATATATATATATATATATATATATATATATATATATATATATATATATATATATAAATTTCAACTGACCCCGAATATGTGTTCTAGGGGGCGTAGTTCGCGAACTCCTCATTAGTGAATTTTTTTAACGAATAATCACTAAAAAGGCGAAAATCACACATGGCCTAATCAGACAAATAAAATGAATATCTAAAAACTTTGATATTATTTGGTGGTTCAAATTTTACAGTTAAATGTGATGTGTGGAATGATGGTTGTCACGATGGAACAAAACGCCATTTACTCTAAGCGCCCTAAAAATCTCAGGCAAATGGCTAATCTTCATACAAAATTTTGGAGTTTGGGTTTTCTTTAGGTCGAGGAATTGACATGTTCACAGACTGGTTATAGTTCATAAAGGACAACAGTTGCGGTTGACTGAATGTGTTAAAAACGACAGAACTTATTATACTTTAAGGAGTCTCATCTTTGGTATCAAATTCTTATTTTATACACAAAAATATACTTTATGATAGTCGCACCGTGTCCGAGATATTTAGCTTTGAGACGTTCATTGTTGTTGCATTAATTATAATTACACATTATTGATTTAGCAGTAAAAAATTTTAAGTATGCTTTGGACTAAAATCAAATACTGGCGTTTTCAGTTGTCTTATTGCTGTCATTTGTATGCTAGTTTGCATTTAGTATTATTTGTACCTAGCTAAAATAACATCTTAGTCCACAATTTAAATTGTATGGACATAAAAGTGAGATAGAATGCCGAGACATAGTTTATCTTTAAATGAAAAAATGCGCGATATGGTCTGCGTTTATGCTCAATCAGATTATGCTGGGCGAAAAGCGTTTCATCGGTATTTAGAGGTACATCCAAATAGAAGGCAGCCACATCGAAGTGTATTTCAAGACCTTTTTCATCGACTTGGAGAGACTGGTACTTTTCGTCCTAAAAGGGACAACGTGCGACACATCAGACATCCTATTATAGTCAACCAAGAAGAAGAAATTTTAACTCAGGTGGCAGAAAATCCAGAAGTTAGTGGTAGACAAATAGTTAGAACCACCGGTGTAAGTAAAACAACAGTCCTAAAAGTTTTTTTATAAGGAAAATTTGTATCCCTACCATTTCACATCCGTACAAAATCTTTCACCAGCAGACCTACCAGGGAGATTACAGTTTGCTCCACGAAACCTTCCTCGTGAATTTTTAAACAATGTGCTGTTTTCCGATAAAGCCACATTGACTCGTCAAGGAGTTTTCAATTTTAGGAACAAGCACATATGAGATAATGAAAATCCTTATATAGTAATTGAGTGTCACCTTCAACGAGAATTTAAGGTACATGTTTGATACAACATTATAGCGCACCACCTTCTGGGTCCACATAAGCTTCCGAATTTGAACGGTGACTTGGATTTAGAATTCCTGCATCAACATTAAGTTAATTACCTGGCTGATTTACCAATCAATTCACGGCAACATCACTATTTCATGCAAGATGGGGCGTCCCCTTATTTTTCTATCCAAGTACGGAACCATTTTTAACTTTTTGCGGATCGTTGGATAGGTCGTGGGAGCCGAATGTCATGGCCTGCTCGTATCCCTGATTTTAACGCTATTGATTTTTGTTTATGAAGGTGGGGTTACATAAAAACGGTGGTTTATAGAGAAAATATAAACATCTGGGAAGAACTATAGCAGAAAGAATCTTTATTTTAAAATAAGTCAATCTTCTAATAAATATGGCGTTAGAGGCGTACGTTTTGAGCAATAATTGTTGAAAACGCATATTTTTAACTAATCTGTAAAATGAAAATTTGCTCTCGGTGGGATTGCTTAAAGTATGAAACAGTTCCGCCGTTTTTAACACATTTAGTCTACAGCATCTGGCGCCCTCTACGAACTATAACCTGTGAACAGATTTCAATTCCTCGACCCAAAAAAACCAAAAATTTGTATGAATATTAGCATTTCTTAAGAAATAGACAACCTGTAAGAGATATTGTTAAGTTTTGAGCTAAACTAAGATCGCCTAAATCGAAATATTTTACCTCAGGGATCTACTCATGAAGATTAGCCCATTACCTCGGGACCATTCGTTATGGTAATATATATATATATATATATATATATATATATATATATATATATATATATATATATATATATATATATATATATATATATATATATATATATATATATATATATATATATGAGAGTGTGTGTGTGTGTGTGTGTGAGTATTTCTAGTAAACGGAAACAATGTATTAAACATGGTCTTGATGCAAAGTAAAAAAATGTGACTTTTAAAAGAAAACATTTTTATTTATTTTTGATTGAACACTATATGAAAATATAAAATTTTAATTTACTACTACTACTGCCAGTCACGCCATTCACACAAAGGGGTAGGCACACCACAAAGCCTATGCTATTTATTAACAATGTTTCTCCATGCACTTATGCCCTGACAAGCTATTTGCGCTTTTTCTACATTTATACATTACCACATAGACACTCTCCTATTACATAAACTTTCGATGTTCTTCTTCTTTAATATATCCCCCAAACATCTTACCAAGATTTTCTGGGTCTTCCACAGCCTCTCTTATCATTTAGATGATGTCTATAAATTATTTACCCTCGCTTTTATTCAATTCTTTGAAACTTCCGTAATTTGCAACATGTTCTCATTTTAATTGAAACTAAATTAAAAATAATTTTCAATTCATAAATAGGTTACCTAATGGTGGTATATTAAGCATGGAAGTTAATCTCAAAGATAAAATTTCAATCATTGGCCAACTGTAAATTTTCAGGATTTATTATTTTTTCGTTTAGTATTGTTAGTGTAGGCCACGTACAGTGATATACAGATATGTAGATAATTTAGAGTCTGATTATGGTGTGCTTCTTTTGTTTTTATGACAATATAAATAGTGTTTTTACTAATGAACATAAGTTTGGCTTACAGTGTTTATCTCATTGTTGTACTTCCGTATGTAAGGAAAGACGCTTCCTCTTTAAATTAAATGGTGTGTTAAGTGGCTATGTGTATTTGTAAGTAGAAATAATACATATCACTGGAAACTAAGAACAATAGGTAATAAATGGGCCCCAAGAAACAAGCACCTTACGTTACGTTAATATATTTGCATAACTGAAAAAAAAAATTACTTTAATATTAATCCAACTTAAAAATAATTGAAAACAACGTAAGCTTGTGATTTGGACGTGAGGGTCGCTCTAGTCAATTTGAGGTAAACAAAGACGACTTAACCTTATAATATGTTTTACAGATGCGTTTAAAGTGGTTCTTCTCCACTTTTGATCGATCTCAATACTTTGTGTTTCAATTATCTATGTTTTAATTGATAAAAGGCTAAGCTTCTTCATTTGCCCACACTTGGTCGAAACACCAACATCAGTTTCTCCTTTTTAAGACAGTGCAGCTTTGCAAACGTTTTTCGTGTTCAAAATCCGAAAATTACAGCTCGTCAAATGAAAACGATATGAGAATTGTTCTACAGTTTTAACATCATTCTACCTCAAAAGGCCTAGAATTATTGGGGAACAAAAAAGAACATATAAATATTGAAACTCTCGAATATGAGTTCTAGTTAACGCTCAACTTAAGAAATTTTTCGCAGTCTCAAGGTAGTGCTCTTGTCATAAGTGAACTTTTTCTAAAAAAAATTAACTAAGAACTGTACTTCCACAATTTTTTTTCAAAAAATCACAACAATCCGCTAAAAAATATTTCTACAAAAATTCATGGAACAAATTTTTGATAAAAAATTCGTTAAAATATTTTCCATGAACATTCCCCAAAGCAGTTTCTTTGCATGAAAATTTATTAAAGCATTTTTCACCAATGTTATTAAAAAATGTTCCATTAAAGCTAAGCTAAATATTTTTTCGAACAAAAATTATCTTTCAAGGAACTTCTTAAAAAAATGTGTAAGAATATGAGCTATTTCAAGATAATTTTTATATGAAGTTTCGATAATGATTTTTTTCTCATTTTTTTGACCTAAAGATTTACTCACATGGTCACAGACTCTTTGCATGAAGTTCTCGATTCCAACCTCTATTTACTAACTTGCGTTTGCATCAATACCGTTATGACCTACATGGTACTTTGTTTTACTGAATTTTTATTTTAAAAAATTCTCTAATAGGGAGGTATCGATGGTATATATATATATATATATATATATAATATATATATTTATATATATATATATATATAATATATATATATATATATATATATATATATATATATATATATATATATATATATTATATATATATATATATATATATATATATATATATATATATATATATATATATATATATATATATATATATATATATATATAAATATATATAGATGTATGTAGGTATACACACGATAACTAAAAAAGTTATTAACCGATTTTGATTAAACTGGACAAGAATCTGTATTTTATTGATAGCTTAGATGAGTTCGTTATCCAGGAAAATCAGTGTTTCCTTGCGAAAAAAAAAATTACAAATCTATATTGATGAAATTTGGCGCATATGTTGCCTTGTGGAAGACCTTACCACGTAGCAAAACTCAACTTTCTAGGTTTATAGAAAATTGAGTAATTCAAATTTGAAGCATTTTATGAAAATTTACTACCATAACGCATTTGCTGCGCCCAGAACTTTTTATAAGCACCAGGTGGTTATCTATACACATACGAGTAATTTATTTGGTACATAATATTATATTTATTATTGTACAAATCAATAAAAGAAGTATACAGGGGCACTTTGCTTCATACCTTGAGGCCTCTCAAGGCAGCTTGCTAATAAAATAAATTATAATTTATATAGTCTAATCTAACTACAGACGTAGGGGCTTTTTCTACGGCTTCACCGATAAAATCATTTTTCCTGTAGAGCGAAACGGGCTGCAAGGAAGAAAGCAAGCACTTATGAAGCCACATAAAAAGCCTCTACGTCTATATTAGGTACGGAGCGGAAAATTAGTTAAATAATTTATTGTAATTACGTATCTGATCAGGTAAAAGGACTAAAAGAATTTTTAAAACCCTAGCTACCATTAAGATTTAAACCTCTGTTTATTTTCTGATACACCTGTCCTTTTACAACTCGGACACGGAGAAAACGGCATGTAAAGTATAATTATCGGTAAATATCCATAACATAATAACATATGGTCTTCGTTTATTTGTAATATGTAAGGTCTATTTCAAATGTATTTTAGCAAACTTCTTAATCAAATGAGGAGAGTAAGAGTTAAAACATAAATTTAGGACATTGTTAAAGACATTTCATGCAATATTCGGCACTCATAAACCGCATCAGTTCCAGAATCTTTGTTTAAAAGTCACCAATTCTGCGTTTCAAATCGTCACTTTAACATTTTCAGAAGAAAAACTATATAATTTTCAAAGTAATTTTTCTCGTACTTCTTGGCGTTTTTGCACCAATAAAAATAACTTTTATATCTAATATTAATTATATTCTGTTTAACAAACACAATACTTTGATCTTATGCCGTTTTCTGACCTCTAGTGGCAGAAAAACATTTTTCATTATATGTATTATGTATATACCTTTTTTTTTACTTTTAGCTTTGAGACCTAACTTTTGTAGTAATTTTATAAGATGCAGCTCAAGACACCCTATAATTAATAATTAACGTATACAATTTTTTCTCGTAACTTTTATAATAACAAACCTTTACCGTAGAAATTCGTCACCCTGTATATACATATATATATATATATATATATATATATATATATATATATATATATATATATATATATATATATATATAACAATAAAAACCGAAACTAAATCCGCTAATGCATTCTAGGGGGCCTAGTTTGCACCTATGTGTAGAAATCTTTTTAAGATTCAAAAGTCGCGGTCTCCTCATTAACGAATTTTTTCTACGAAAATTAGCTAAAAACGATAGACCGTTAAACCGTAAACTTAACTAAAACTACTGCCAAAGCCTCAGAGGGGCTATTTGAAATTAATTTTCTGGAAATATTTTAATAAAGTGAAGTACAATAAGGGTTGAAGGTAAAACTTAAGGGTTCGTAAAACACTCTTCTTGCGATATCTTCTTTACATAAACCTTATTCGTTTCAGGTTCTTTGCCTAAATGTTTCCAATCTTGACTCTTCAAATCGCGACTTTTGACGTTTTGAGGAAAACCCCTTTTTTATTTTCTTTAAATGCTTGTAACTTTTTTGCCTTTTAACTTGCAGACCTAAATTTCGGTACATCGTTTGCATTACGTTATAATACAAATAAGTATACGAAAGTTGGCTGCCAATGCTTTGTTATTTCCGAAAGGAAACACAAAATTTTCTGCGAAAACCTGTCCCGTTTTCCTAGCTAACGAACTTATCCAAGCTGCTTACAAAAGAACGGTACTCACCAAATTTGATCAAAAAGGGGCCAATATTTGTTGTTATGGGTGTACTACCCACACACACACACAGACACGCATATATATATATATATATATATATATATATATATATATATATATATATATATATATATATATATATATATATATATATATATATATATAAACAGAATGACCCCATGATCAAAATTCAAAAGTCGCGATCTTCTCATTAGTGAATTTTTTTAGAGAAAATACAAATGTTCTCAAAAGATGGTTTTGCTTCGTACTAAGAAATACTCGGCTTTCAAAATCAGAATCAGAATGACCAACCTACAAAGGATATATGGCACCTAACGAAGAATGGGAAGTGGTTACCTACTTTCACCATTGTGGATTATAGAGTGTTTAATGAGTCGCATGGGCCTCTGGTCTGTCAGCGCTACGACTTCAATGGGTCGTTCGTGCATGACTAATAGTTGCACTGAAAGTTCAGACTTTTCGTGTAGTCTACTATCTTTTACCTATTTCCTGGAGTGTTAAACTCACCCCTCCAAGATATTCAAGCTTTTTGCAGAACTAAGCGATGCAGTCGCATAGAAACTTTTCTCTTGTTCCTGCTGCTTCAGTGCAGCATCTGCAGTTCTCACTGTCCACCTTACCTATCTTCATAAGGTAATAGCTTCCTGCGGAGCGCCCTATGAAAAGTCCTATGATTATTCTCAAGTCATTTCTGTTCAATTCAAGAAACAGTTCAGACTTCTCTGTTGATATGATGATGAACCGTTTTGTTTGGCTTAAGCCTGGCGTTTTCCTTCAGTATGGCAGAATTTGGTTACTCTACCAAATATCAAGTTAATTTTTTAGATGGATTTTTGTCAATTCACAATAAGGGTCTGGAAAATAGAACGGTCTTCTTGCTGCCCTTCTTGCATTCTTTCACCATACTTCGTACGCTGTCGACGTTAGCTAGTTTTTGATGTTTAGTATCTAGCTTTTGATGTTGCTTCACGTATTTTATCGCTTAATAAATGTTGATCTCGTTTAAATCTGAAATACCTACTGTTACTACGAATAAGACTGTTTACTGAATGTTCAATTTAAGCGATCTGAATTCTCGCCTTTACCTACTAATGACACATTGATCTTTTGAAAATAATTTCTGTTGAACAATATGGCGACTATATAAAAACTAATTATTAATGTATTATCTAAAAGTGAAATTTCAGTTTATAAAGGGCATCAGGTAACCTCTGAATCGATACCAAATTGTATTCGTTAGAGCGGGTCCAGACTTAAAACACTTTAGCCTGAACAAGCAGAAAGAGCACCACATGCAGAGCAGATTTTCTTAAACATGGTCCTGCTCAAAAGTTACGCTTGAGTAATTTTTGTCTGCGCTTACGGTTTATTGTGTTCCTTCAGTCTAAACTGATCAAGTCAAGACCCCTTCTAAAAATCTCTCATTTTTCATTATCTCAATATTATTCAAGTATGGTAAATGGTACTTACCTGAGCTTATAATTCCGCATTTGGCAACTACCAGCAGAGAACCTAAAACCGCAATCTGTAAAAAAGGATTAATTAAAAAAAGAACCTTGTAAAAGTGAAATGCAGCCATCTCCCATATTTTTTTAATTAATTACTATCATCTCGAATTAGGTACCTAGATGAAGTAAGAATCACAAGATGATACTATATTTCAGTTTTTTTAAGTAAAACATATTGAGTAAGATATATTCTTTTCTTTTTATGTTGAAAAAGATAAACATACAAAGATCATCTTTATGTACTTTAATGTACTTAGTTTTCTTGAAAATGTTACCCTACTAATAAAGTAATTAGCCCTAGCCTTCGAAAATTATCATGTTTATAAAATCGGTATATAGGTAAATAAACTAGCCGCCATTTTTAGATACTTGACTTTAGCAAATGATAAAAGGCTAATTTAGCGCTACTGCAGCCTGTTTTTAAAGACTTTATAAACCAAGATTTGGTCAGTTAATAAAGATGGGAGAAACCTTTTTGAATAAATGACAGCCATTTTAAAATGAGTAGATTTAGTAGAAAATCACGAAAAACGTTATATTTGTATTTTTGGAAGTTCATTGCAAAACATAGGCTATACGAAGATACCATTATTTTTTTCAAAAATCTAGGAAAGTAAAAATAAAGAAGCATCTTAAAGTAGTCCTATCCGATTGGTGTTTCAACTATAATATTTGACAGCTACAAGGATTGTATATACCTACCAGAACTGAATATTTTGAAAACGGTTGATTTCAGTTTCATTTAACTAGCATAGTCACTAAATCTAAGACAAAACTATTTTCTAGTCAAAAGTTTTCTAGCAATGCCTGGAAGAAAGTGTCAGTATTTTTAAAACTACCATAAGCAGCGCAAATTGGGAATGGATTATTTTTACTACTACGGAAAATTCATCAGTAAGGTCAGTTAGGGCAAACACGTTTGTGGGGTAAGTGCGACAATTTGTACTTATTTACAAATATTAATATATAGAAGGGGTAACACAGTAAGAATATGGTTGTCATATACTTATTTTATAACAGTTTTGATCATACAGCCGTGTGCGATAATTTAGCGCGTCAGTCAAAAGTTGAACATAACCTACATGTTTTAACTTGACCAGGTAAGTCAAATGATGAAAACTTATCATTTTAAAAGTTTTGATCGTAAAATAATTATGTTGGGATATATCTAATTGAATAAAATTAGAGCTTAGATTGATCGTATTAGTAGGGTCATTTCATCTACTAATTCTTATTTAACAAGATGGATGCACTTACCCCGCAGAAAACTAGGAAGGTGTAAGTGCGTCCACTATTATATAGGTCGCACTTCCCCAAAATTAGGTGATATGATTTGAATACGAAGAAGAAGACCGGGAAACTATGGACGAGATAACTCAACAAATTGAACAGGACGAAAGAGAAATTATTGGAGAATTACCAAGAATTTATCAGACTCAGCTGTAGCAGACAGGATCCTTGTGTTTTCAGACAAAACACTTTAAGTATTTTGTGGAGCAAGTATTGGAAATAAAAGAGGAAGAAGTGTTAGTTGTTTCAGTTATTACAGAAAACGTTATTGTAAATTATATATATATATATATATATATATATATATATATATATATATATATATATATATATATATATATATATATAGGGTGGCGCATTGAAAACGAAACAGGCCGATTTGCATCCAGAGAATTTTTTTTAAGAGACGCTGAAACACGTCAACTTTAATATTAAGGGGGACATGTTTTGACATAAAACTCAACTTTGTCACATCAACCCCTTAAGCGGGTGGTGATAACAACCCTTATATTTTAAATGTGGAACATGGGTCGAGTGTTACATCATTTGAAATCTGTTTCTTTTCTGAATTCAGCACACTACTTTTTTTGGAAGTTTTATCAACTCGTTTAAAAATTATTCACAGTTGAAAATGCAAAAATGCATTTCACTCATTCCGATAAGAAGCGTGCTGATAGTCAATGTTTTGTTGGTTTGTAAAGAAAAAAATGACTATCAGAACATTTCTTATCGGAATGAGAGAAATTCGGTTTATTGTTTCAGTTTATCGGTCGGTTTGATACTTGATAGTACTACCGAAAATTAATTTTACAATGGTGTATTCTGTAGAAGAAAGAGTTGAAATAATTAATATTGTTTTCAAAAATGATGACTGTGCCAACCGTGCCGCAAATTTGTTTAATGAACGACATCCGAACAGACATGTTAACAGAAAATACATATTGGAGTTAGTTGAAAAGTTTCGACAAAGTGGTTCAGTAGCCGACAAAGAACGGGATCCTGAATGTGATTTTCCGGTTAGAAATGAGACTACTGAGATTGAAGTTTTAGGACAAATTGCTGCAGACCCAACTTTGAGCACGATAAAATTGGCCGCTGTTTTGAACATCAAAAGAAGAACTATTCAGCGAATATTGAAGCATCGTAAATTTCACCCGTATAAAATTCATCTTGTACAACAACTGAATGAAGATGATTTTGATCGGCGTCTGGAGTTTTGTGAAGTTATGACTGCACGAATAGCTGAACTTTCTGTTCAATATCTGTTTTTCAGAGGAGTGTACGTTTTTATTAAACTCTACAGTCAATCGTCATAATTGTCGTTATTGGGAAGATAATAATCCAAGAAAATTTCACGAAGTTCACACTCAAACTTGACGGAAATTGAATGTCTGGACTGGCATTTTTGGAGACCGTTTAATCGCACCAATTTTTCTTGATGGCAATTTGAGTGGGGAAACGTATTTGGAGTTACTAGAAGATATCGTTTACCCTCTACTAATTGACATTGTTGAAAATGATTATCGCTATCAAGAAAATTAATTAGTGTTTCAACAAGATGAAGCTCCTCCTCATTTTTCACAACGTGTTAGGGAGTTTTTGAACAGAGAATTTCCAGAGCAATGGATGGGCGTAGATCTGCTATTGAATGGCCCCCTAGATCACCGGATTTAACTTCTTTAGAATTCTTTCTATGGTGGCATTTAAAGCGTAGAATTTACGCAACAGAACCGGAGTCTCTGGAAGAATTACGACGACGCATTGTTGAAGAATGCCGTCTAATAACTCCACAAATGCTTCAGAATGTCAGAGCTCGTTTTGAACAAAATTTGTACTTTTGTATGGAAGCTGGTGGTCAATAATTTGAACACTTACTTAACTGAATAAACATTTTTGAACGTTTGGTTTTATTTTTTAGTTTTTTTAACGAAAAATTGACTAATTTGTGCATTTCTCATCACAATGAATGAAATACGTTCTTGCAACTCCAACTGTGAATAATTTTTAAACGAGTTGATAAAACTTCCAAAAAAATTAATGTGCTGAATTCAGAAAAGAAAGGGGTTTTCAATGATGTACCACTCGACTCATGTTCCCTATTTAAAATATAAGGGTTGTTATCACCACCCTTAAGGGGTTGATGTGACAAAGTTGAGTTTTATGTCAAAACATGTCCCCCTCAATATTAAAATTGAAGTGTTTCAGAAAAAAAATTCTCTGGACGCAAATCGGTCTGTTTCGTTTTCAATGCGACCCAGTATATATATATATATATATATATATATATATATATATATATATATATATATATATATATATATATATATATATATATATATATATATATATATATATATATATATATATATATATATATATATATATATATATATAAACAGTATTACCGTCAAAATCCGCATCATATGGGACATTGTTTATTATTTAGTTTTCGCAAATTTAGGTACAGTTTTTGATTCGAAAATAATAGAAAATGACCTTGACGATTTTTTTAGTGGATCAGTTATACCTGTAAAATAGTCATCTTTTCAAAACAACATAAAACGTTAGGCTATTACCTATGGAAAATTTATAAAAACGTAAAATGTTGGTTGTTGTTTCTTTTTCAGTTTTATACCAATCTACCGAATTGGGACAATTTTGATTTTTTAACGTTTTCTTAACCTCAAATTTTTTTGCTTATTGCAATTTATATTCTATTAAATATTTATTCAATATTTATTATGAATTTTAATTTTATTATTACCACATAAAAATACTTAATTAAACTAATTTAGTAAGATCTGGAGGTCTGTTAATCGGCAAATGGATTTAAGAATTATGATTTATGACACTGTTAAACTAAAATGACTTTTGGCATTGTGATGAAAATTAATATAGCAAATTCTGCATGAAATGTTGAAACTAGAGCAACTTTGCATTAACCATGGCATAATTGTATTAGCATATTTCGATCTTTTTTAAAACCCAATTAGAAACATTTTTAGACAAAAAAGAACCCTTCGACTGATGAGTGTATTACATCGTAACGCGTCTTTTCGGATTATAAAAAATTCGAAAGTGCCAAAAAATTGTCAGATTAAGAAAACCTGAAAGAGATCAAGGTTGTCCAAATTTTGTGACGTTTGGTGGGTGAGTAGTAAATTTAAAACAAAATAACTTTTGCATATAGCATTTTTCGTAATTTTCCAAGAAAGCCTAACTTGTTGTATTAACTAATTAACTAAATAATAAACATAAGTCCCAAATCTGTAGTCTTTAACAGTGCCACTGTCTTGTAAAGTTTCACCCCGAGCTGTTTAATTCCAACATTAAATCGGAAAAATATGAAGTAAGCGATAGATCTACCAAGTACACTTGGAGAACACCCAAATCACCACAACACATATTTCAGAGACCTTCCGATCGTTTCGTTGACCAAGTCAACATCTTCAGAGGAAGAAAAATTCTAGAATTTTTCTTCCTCTGAAGATGTTGACTTGGTCAACGAAACGATCGTAAGGTCTCTGAAATATGTGTTGTGGTGATTTGGGTGTTTTCCAAGTGTACTTATTAGTGCTCATCACAGGTTCCAGTTTTCACATAGTCGATAGATCTACCGTTGATACTACTAGACATCGATCGGCTGGGCACGAGCACTTGCCATACTCTGCTGCCACTAAGTTGTATAAACAACTGTCTCTTACTTTGAGGACGAGTGGTTTCGCTTTAGGAATCAGGTGAAAATATTTTTGAGTGGTAGTTGTTTTTATTTGGTCAAGGAATACCTGCTCCTTAAAACCTACATATTAGTGAATTTTCTTGAAACAAATTCACTAACGAGGAGATCCAGACTTTTGAATTTTGAAAAAATTTCTTCAAATGAGCGCTATTTAGGACCCGTGGAACCCAAATCCGAGATCGGTTTCAGACTTTATATGTTTATATATATATATATATATATATATATATATATATATATATATATATATATATATATATATATATATATATATATATATATATATATATATATATATATATATATATATATATATTGAACCCATTTTGATAAAACTTATTGAGTACCTTCCTTTTGCCAGTGGCTTGGATAGGTTCGTTAGCCAGGAAAATCCGCCGAGGTGTTCCCGGAAAATTTTGTGTTTTCTTTCGAAAAAATTAATATCTCCGGAATTAACAAAGTAAGGACAATCCAATTTGGCACACAGGTTTATATCATTCTAGGTAAGTTACCTACCAAAATTTAGTTCTGTAGGTTAAAGGACAAAAAAGGTATAGGCATTTAAAGAAAAATAAAATTGGGTTTTCGTCACAACGTCAAAGTCGCGATTTAGAACGTCAAAATTGGTAATATTTAGGCAATGAACCTGAAACTAATATGAACTATGGAAGGAAAATGTCTCAAGAAGAATGTTTGACAAAGCCTGAAGTCTTAGTTTCAATCGTCATTGTCCTTCATTTTACTAAAATATTCCCAGAAAATTCATTTCAAATAAACCCTTTCTCTGATCCTTTGGTACTAGTGTTGGCTATAGAGTTTATCGGTTAATGGTATATCATTTTTGTCGAATTTTCGTAAAAAAAAATTAAAGTTTAATATATCTGTTATTATGCAACATACGAAAAAGATTGTATACATTAATTATAGGGTGTCTTGAGCTACATTTTAAAAACATATTTCTGCAACTACAGGGTTGCCCATAAGTCGTGATTCAATTTTTTTAATCGAACACGCTTTTATCTTATTGCATGTTTGCATTTTCCATCGAAATATAATACATCTTTGTAAGAAAAGAAATTCTGGACGCAGTAAGTGCGTTATGGTAACGAATTTTCATTAAATGCTTTAAACTTGAATAGCTCAATTTGCTATCAACCTATAAGATTGACCAAGAAACCAGTTTTTTCGTCAACACTATAAGTTTACTCGCGGAAATGTTTGTACATTTTCAAACAATAAAGTTATTTTGATGAAACATGGCACATTGTTTCTACTATATAGGTTATACTGGTAACCAAATTTGATGCCTGCTTTCTTAGAAAAAACATATTTGCTATTAAAAACATTTTAATGAAAATTCACTACCATAACGCACTTGTTTTTAAATATAAATCAGTATTTATAAAAACCTGTGCATTGATCTAGGTTTTTGTGTCGTTCATTTTATTTATTTATAGTTTGTATGTAGTTTATAAATTCTATCTTATTTGTGTATTGACGGCCAAAGATTCATAAAAATCCGTCTTAATGAATGTATATATATATATATATATATATATATATATATATATATATATATATATATATATATATATATATATATATTCACAATCACACACACACACAGATATATATATATATATATATATATATATATATATATATATATATATATATATATATATATCTGTGTGTGTGTGTGATTGTGAATTCAAACTGACCCTGAATATGGGTTTTTGGGGTCTTAATTCCCTCTCATTTGAAGAATTTTTTTGAAGGTCTTAAAGTCGTGATCTCGTCAAAGGCTAATTTTTTCTATCAAAATTCGCTAAAAATAATAATTTGCTTGTAGCAAATATATGTATTAACTTAACACTTTAGTGCTTATACTATTCACTTTAGTACTATTATTTTTATTATTGTGGAATATAATCAAATTTCAATCAAGTCCTAACGACATGAAGAAAAACCGACATAAACGATGTAAAGGTTATCTAAAACACCATAAGACTAGAGACTGATTTCAATCTAATTAAAATAATTTATGTTTTGCAAATAACAGATAAATCAACAGTTCTCTTCACAATTCACTTTCTGCATGTAAATCACATGTTAGGTACCGATGTCGTGTCTTCACTATTTAAAATACACATATTTAAATAACACTCACCCGCAACATATTCTCCAAAGATTTGGGAATACAGTAAAAGAACTAATATCACTAACTGATTGCAGAAAAGCATCATACCTTCGCTTATATATTACAATGGGGGGCATTCTCTAGCATACGGTGGGGAATAATATTTTTGACATTGAGCGAAAGTCTTTCTCAGGGTGGAGGACACCTTTCATCGGTAAAAAGATCGTCGTTGCAGAGCTCGTGGTGGAATCACAAAATCTGCTCTACTTATGGTTCTTTGAACCAGTTCTCTTTAACTGCAATCACCCGACTCGGAAGTAGTTGTCTTTGTAACTCAATTAATTAATGGGTAATAAGACGTTATCAGTTAGAGCAGGATTTTTATAATCGTTGCCTGTTTCGTTTCAACGCGTATAAACATTCGGTCGACTGTCTCAACATATTTGTAATATAGGCATTCATTTTATAGGTTTTATTTAACAAACAACATTTAGTAAATGTTACAGATTATATAGGTACATCATACAGTTATATAACTTATTTTGATTATTCAACATGTTAGTTCAAGAAACACATAATTTAAATAAATACTTTTGGACATAAAACATATAGTCTGTGAAATTAACTCATGTACCGTGTGTTTAATTAAAGATAACGTATGTATATAAGAGCTGATTAAGCCTAAAATAATTAAATTATGCATTAGCCATTTATACAGGCTTGCGCATAAGTAACGTAACAAGGCCATAACTTTTAAACCGAGAAAGACATCGAATTCAAAATTTGTAAGATTGCATAACTGATTATTTACGACTATTTGGTGACATTATCGACATTTTTTGAAACACCCCCTTTTGTGACAACCTTTTAATTTCTTAAAAAGTCTAGACGCAGCAAGTGCGTTATGGAAGTGAATTTTCATAAAAGTGTTTTTAATTACAAATATATCGCTCTAATGCGAGCAGGCATCAATTTGGTTACCGGTATAACCTATATAGTAGGAACAATGTACAATATTTTATCAAAATAATTATTTGAAAACTTTCCGAAAATAAACTTTAAATGTTTCCGAGAAAACTGGTCTCCTAGCCAATGAACCTTAGGTTAATAGCAAATTGAGTTATTTAAATTTGAAACATTTATTAAAAATCGCCACCAAAACGCCCTTGCTGCGTTCATACACAAATGTTCCGAAAATAAAGTTAAATGTTGGTTTCAACCAACAAAACTTACGTTAAAAGCAAATTGAGTTATTGAAATTTAAAGGATTTAATGAAAGTTCGCTACCAAAACGCACTTACTGCGTCCAGATTTTTTTGCTTACAAACATTCATCATATTTCGATAAAAAATGCTAAAATGCAGTAACGAATTTGTTCTACGAAAATTAGCTTAAAATTTTGGACCATTAAACCATAAATTTCACTAAACCTACAGCGAAAGCATCAACTTAACTAAACCGACAGCCAAAGCATCAGAGGAAGGGTCTATTTGAAACGAAATTTCTGTAAACATTTTAGTAAAATGAAGGTCAATGACCGTTAAATCTGAAACTTAAGAGTTCGCAGAACACTCTTCTTGCAACATTTTCTTTTCACATCCGTATTTGTTTCACGTTCTTTGCCTAAACATTGCCAATTTTGACGTTTTAAATTGCGAGTTTGACGTATTGAGGAAAATTCCAAAATTTGTTTCTTTAGCTGCCCGTAACTTTTTTGTCCTTAAACTTAGAAACCTAAATTTACATGGTTCACTCTTTATAATACAAATACGCGTACCAAATTTGGTTGCCCTGACTTTGTTATTTTTTAAAGAAAATTCACTAAAAAAGAAAATTTGAATCACCAACGACTTATGGGCCACCTGTAATTATAGAAATACTTTTTAAGGTGTAGCTCAAGACACCCTATAATAAATGTATACAATTGCTTTTCATATCTTGCATAATAACGGATATATTGCGCTTTACATTTTTTTTACGAAAATTCGACAAAAATGATATACCATTAACCGACAAACTCTATAGCCAACAGTACTGCCAAATCATCAGAGAAAGGGTCTATTTGAAATGAATTTTCTGGGAATCTTTTAGTAAAATCAAGGACAATTCCGCTTGAAACTAAGACTCCAGGCTTTGTAAAACGTTCTTCTTGGGACATTTTCCTTCCATAGCTCATATTAGTTTCAGGTTCATTGCCTAAATATTACTAATTTTGACGTTTTAAATCGCGACTTTTGACGTTTTGAGGAAAATCCAATTTTTGTTTAATTGCCTGTAACTTTTTTGTGCTTTAACCTACAGAGCCACACGTAACTTACCTGTAATTATATAAACCCGCATACCGAATTTGGTTGCCCTTATTTTGTTAATTCCGGAGATATAATTTTTTTTTTGAAATAAAACACAAAATTTTCCAGGAAAACCTTGGCGGATTTTCCTGGCTAACGAACTTATCTAAGTCACTTGCGTAAGGAAGGTACTAACCAAGTTTTATCGAAATCGGTTCATTATTTTTTTAGTTATAGGTGTGACACCTAATATATATATATATATATATATATATATATATATATATATATATATATATATATATATATATATATATATATATATATATATATATATATATATATATATATATATATATATATATGAAACCGCCCACGGATTTGGGTCCCAGGGGTCCTAAATAGCGCTGATTTGAAGAAATTTTTTCAGAATTTAAAAGTCGGGATCTCCTCATTAGTGATTTTTTTTTAAAGAAAATTCACTAAAAGCAACATGGGTCATGCGACACATTTTTTTGAAGCGTATTCAGCGTAATTTTTGATGGTATTAATTATTTCTGAGTTACCTTTAGCAAGAATGAAAACGATCGGCTTTTCGTAAAAATAGATGAAGTAAAATAAAGATTATTCAAATAATTTTATCTTTGTCTAAAAAATCCTACAATACAAAACCTTATCAGACATGGAATTTATTTACGTGATAAAACAGGCTACACGTTAATAATTTCACTCAGAAAAATCAATTTATCGAAATTATCAGCCGGATCTTCCACAGTAACTGGCGTTTTGGTTTGTGAATTAAGACATCACTGTTTTGAGTGAATTTTCTTTAAAAAAATTTCTTCCACTGAGCCCGAACTAAGCCCCCTAGAATCCATATCCAGGGTCAGTTTCAATTTATATATATATATATATATATATATATATATATATATATATATATACATATATATACATAAATATATATATATATATATATATATATATATATATATATATATATATATATATATATATATATATATATATATATATATATATATATATATATATATAGTAGAATTCGGATCTCCCGGAGAGGGGTGTACAGGGGGCGCCGGCATCAAGATTTAACATATCCTTCTCAAATATATGTGGCCTAAATTCTAACCTGAACTCCGTCCACCATTTCCTCCAGGCTAATAGGCCCCAACTCATCTTCCTTACCGAAACCCAAATCAGTGCCAAAACAGCCACTAATCACCTTAATTTCCCGGGGTATGAGCTCCTTACTTCTTTTAGATTGCATGGAGGCATGTGCGAATACGTCCGTAGCAATCTACCCTGCACCAGACTCCCCAATTTAGAAGCTGGGAGAAAATATATACTTTGGATGAAACTCTCTCTCAAGGCTGCAACTAAATTCAGCTGTTGCATTTACCGGTCACCTTCTGACAACAACTTTGTCCAGCTCTTCGACTACCTTTCTGAAAAAACCGACCATCTGAATATCCTTCCTCCGAGGTCACTATTCTTGGTGACTTCAATGTCCATAATAAGAAATGGCTAGGATCTTCAAAAACCGATCCACAAGGGAGAGCAGCGGAGGCCTTTGCAGTCAGAAATTCTTTAGCCAATATGGTTCAGCAACCTACTTACTTTCCTCTCATCCCAACACACAGCTCAAATCCGTTTGATCTCCTTCTTACTACAAAACCTGAATGCTATTAGATATCAGTCACCGCCCCCCTTGGTCGCTCAGACCACGGCATGGTCACTGCTTCCTGCGCAATGCAACCGGAGGCCACACAGTCATCACACCCACGTATTGTTTGGCACTAGAACTCCGCGAACTGGGTCGAAATGCGGGATTACTTTTCCTCATTTCCATGGGCGTCTGTCTGCTTCTCTCATCCTGACCCTCTGATATCTCACAAAATGTCACCGAAACTATCCAAGCTGACATGGAATTATTTATTCCACGTACACAGAAAATCTCTTCAGCCACTCAACAGTCCTGGTTCTCTAAGTCCTGTGACAAGGCCAGACTTGAAAAGGTCAAAGCTCACAAAACGCTACACAATCCCAGTCAAGAAAACCGTCAAGTATTTAACAACGCAAGAAACCGCTATGTCCACATTCTTTCTGAGGCAAAAAACTCGTTTAATAACCACATCAAAAACAAAGTCCTCTCAAGCTCCAACAGCAGCAAACCCTTCTCGACTCTTGCTAAATCTTGGAAATAATTTCTGCAAGAGCACGTTCCCACCTCTTGTTTCAGGGGATGAAATTGTTTCTACCGCACTGGGCAAGGCTGAACTTTTTGCCTCGTTGTTCGCTGGAAATTCTACTCTCAACCCACCTCCAAATATTCAACCACCAACAGTCCCCAATGTCGCACATAAAATGACGGATATCATTTTCAAAACTAAAAAGGTACGAAAGATGCTCTCTTCTCTTAATACAAGGAAAGAATCTGGCCTTAACGAGATCCCAGCAATTGTTCTCCAAAAATACGCACCGGAAGTTGCTCCTGTCCTGACTCGTCTGTTCAGACATCTTACAATAGAGTCATATTCCCTAGTAACTGGAAAACTGCTCGGGTACAACCCGTCCCCCAAGAAAGGATCCAAAACGCTTCCTAGCAACTACAGGCCTATTTCTCTCCTTTCAGTCGTCTCTAAAGTGATGGAAAAGTATATAAACACCGAATTACTAAAATTTCTTTAAAAACACTGTCTAATCCACGACAGGCAGTATGGATTCCGTCAGCGCAGATCAACTGCCGACCTCGTTTCCTTTGTCACCCATTCTTGGAACAAGATGGAACTACACGGTAAATCCCAG
This sequence comes from Tillus elongatus, assembly GCA_964006375.1. Taxonomy (NCBI): domain Eukaryota; kingdom Metazoa; phylum Arthropoda; class Insecta; order Coleoptera; family Cleridae; genus Tillus; species Tillus elongatus. The sequence continues at coordinate 218,420,738 of OZ023262.1, forward strand.
ATTATCTCTCTAGACATATCCAAAGCATTTGGCCAGGTCTGGCACGCAGCTCTGCATAATAAACTTCCGGCCAATGGCCTACCACCAAAACTCTGTACCTAGACAGCAAATTTCCTCTCCAGCCGGAGCATTTCTGTTGTCGTGGATGGCCATTCCTCTAAGCTGTATCCAATTAATGCAGGAGTTCTTCAAGGTTCAGCTCTAGCCCCTACTTTGTTTCTTCTCCACCTCAATGACCTCCTCTCTAGCACATCCAACCCAGTTCACAGTTACGCGGACGACAGAACCCTCTACTCAAATATACAATATTCTAAGCATGTCTCTTTAGCCCAATTAGGTGAGGATCTCAGACTCATGGAGGGTTCTGTCTCCGTGGATCTCTAAAAAGTATTAGACTGGGGAAGTAGAAATCTTGTACAATTCAACCCCACCAAATCTCAGTCTTGCTTTCTATCTCATAAGAGATACACCAGCCCTAGACCCATCACAATGAACAACCAAGTTATTCAAAGTAATGAGTCCTTTTTACTTGTTGGCATTTCTGTTGACCGAAATCTCAATTGGCACCAACATCAACCGCAGAAGCGGCTGCTAAGAAATTACCAGCTAATCTCTATACCTTATATACTTCACAAATAAGGCCAAACCTCGAATACTGCTCCCACATTTAGGGTGCCGCTGTCGCTTCGATACTCGCAATCCTGGACTCAATTCAGAAGAGAGCTATACGTCTCATCAGTGGCCCTACCCTCACCCAAAAGCTGCCATCCCTTTCCCACTAACGTGCTGTTGGTGACCTCTCTCTCGTTTATAGATATCTGCACGGGCACTGCTCAAAGGAGCTTTCTTCCATAGTTCCTCCACCTACTGTTCCCAACAGATCTGCCAGTTGAACAGAGCAAATGCACCCTTTTACTGTCCAGGTCACCAGACATAGAACAACTTGTTATGCCCGCTCTTTTGTCCCGAGGACTTTCAACTTGTGGACTTCCTTGCCGGCACATGTTTTTCCTTCTCCTCCGAACCTCCAAACCTTCAAGTCCAGAATTAACAAGTTGCCTCTTTCCTCCTTGTCGACACCCACGGTATGATAGTATTTAGGCTGTAAGTCCTCGTGGTGTGTTGTTGAAATAAATAAATAAACAGCAATAATATCTCGTAAAAACCGTTAATACCGGATGCGGACAATATGTAAAAAAGATTCTATTCTAAGCCGAAACCTGCCTCACAGAAAAACAAAAAGCCAAACAAATGTACAGTTGTAACCAACGTTCATTTCAAGTGGAAGAACGCAAATATATTTTCTCTTGTCCTGTGTACAGTAAAATGTATTACCCATTAGTGTCATATCTCAATCAAAAAACATGTGCGTCTAGTCCTAGTGTGTCTGTGTGATCATATTTTCTTAGGTAGAGAGGCAACGAAATTCCCAGAAAGGCGAGGCCTACTTGTTTACTTTTGTACATCTATGTATTCCAATAAAAATGTGAACGGGTCAGAATTACCTCGCTAAAACTGAAATCGCGGGCCGATTCTGATCAAATTAGGTAAGTACCTTCCCTGTGCAAGTAGCTTGGATATGTTCGTTAACCAGAAAAACCGGCGCAGGTTTTCCCGGAAAATTTTGCGTTTTCTTTCGGAAATTATTTATATCTCCGAAAATAACAAACTTAGGGCAACCAAATTTGATACGGTTTATACCATAAAAAGTAAGCTATGTAGCAAAATTTATATTTGTAAGTTTAAAGACAAAAAATTAGAGGCATTTGAAGAAAAAATTTTGGGGTTTTCCTCTTAAAACGTCAATGTCGCGATTTGAAACGTCAAAATTGGTAACATTTAGGCAAAGAACCCGAAAAAAATACAGGTTATGTAGAGAAAATATTCCAAAAAGGGTGTTTTACAAACCTTTAAGTTTTAGCTTCAACCGTCATTGTGCTAAAATATTTCCAGAAAATTAATTTCAAATACACCCTTTCTCTGCTTTGGTAGTAGTTTTAGTTATAGAGTTTATGGTTTAATAGTCTATAATTTACAGTTAATTTTCGTAGAGAAAATGCGTTATTGATGAGACCGTGACTTTCGAAATGATTTATTCAAATGAGAGCGAATTAGGTCCCCTAGAACCCATATCCGGGGTTAGTTTCCGTTTTGATCTGTTTATATATATATATATATATATATATATATATATATATATATATATATATATATATATATATATATTATAGGTTTTAGTATGTATCTGGGAAACTGAATTATCACCAGTTGGAATACTTTTACGAAAATTCGCTACCATAACGCACTTGATGCACCTAAAATTATTTCAACAATTATTTTCTATTGCTGTATTGATACTTTTTGAAAAAGAAATAAATAAATATAAACAATACAAAATTTAGCAATTAAAATTTTGATAATTTACAGCTGTTTATCGGTATACTTTAAACTACTGCATAATATTATGTAGTTTCATTTACCTCAAATTTTTCATATACGAGATGAAGAGTAAAGAAAGTCATTAGCTCACAATTTTCATTTATAACCATTGTCCAATATTTAATTCCAATACTTAATATTTATATCCATATTTTAAATATGTTAGGTTAGTTAAAAGTCAGCTGTAAAGGCTACATAATAATCGCAAGCCACGAAGTGTAGAAATAATGGGCTTGTCAAGCTTGCAATCAATTTGCTGCTTTTAAAAATCAGCGGTGTCATCTAACGTCAACCAGCTATCAAGCGGCTTGTAGTCGCATGCTAGCGTTTATGGACGCATTAGAAACGAACTGAGCCAGGGCTATTATTGTTAGTTGATTGTACGCAGTCTCCATATATAACATTTTGTGTTAACTAGAGCAGTCGTGACGACATACTACCTGGTTCCGCACCAAGATGGCGTCCCTGTCGTACATTTCACAATGTTATACTGGTCTGGCATTTTGCAATGCTGATGATGTAACTTCAATTATTTATATGTTCATCTACCATATATTCAAATACCAGAGCAGTTCAGGTAACGACATCTGGCTTTCTCCAACATTGTAGATACTGCATTACAGAATCTGAAGTGATATCGAGGATTATTTTAATATTAATTTCGAATAACTTTATTTTCCTTTGGTCAAAAGACTTAAAAATTGGTACACAACCACGTCTAGCTATGTACTCTTAAGTTGTAGAGTTTCGTTTCAATCACTTAAACAATTTGAGATATATTGCGTTTTGAAAAATATTTTTTAATTTTTTGTCAAGAAAAATTGGCGGTTAAGATATGATGAACGAATTCATCCAAGCCATTAACAGAATAAGGGTAATTCCCAAATTTGGTCCAAATCAGTGAAGTATTTTTTGAGTTATCGGCTGGATACATATATGTGTATGAATTTGCGCTCATTTGAAGAAATTTTCCGAAAGTCTCACCATCAATACCTCTCTGTTGGTGAATTTTCTTAATGAAAATTCACTAAATATTGTACAGCGTTTTTAATAATGGATAGCAGAGTCCTATGAAAGTGACGCATTCGGAGATGTTTTCCTTTATATTATTCGTCGAAAAAATCGAGATGCCGTATACAGGCTCTCTCAAATAAAGACTGAATTTGAAAAAATTTAAACTGCCATAACTCAAGTTTTTCATGTGGAAAAGCCTGTATTTTGTGTTTCAGAAGTAAAGGGCATGTCCTGTGCTTTATCTTTAGTATAACACTCCCTATGCCTACAAATTCTAGTTTTGGAAATATTCAGGTACATTTACAATCGCATACCTTGATTCGATCAGAATGTGTTTATTTAGCGAATTTTTGAAGAAAAGTATTAACATTTAAATCAACTTTGGTACAAAACGGTAGGAAATAATTAATTTAATGGCATTATCTACGTTTACATTTTCATAATATGTAAATAGTTGATAAATTGTATTCACAAATATCAACTGGAACTTTAAAGGAGCTGACTTAGGGAATGTTCTTATTTCTGACAGCTTGTAACATGAAAATATGAATATTTTTCCGCCAAGGTATATTTTTATTTAGATCTACTGGTTCAAATTTCCGTGAAAAAGTAATAAAAATTAACATTTTCTCTTCAATCCTAATTACAGATTAGGTATATAATTTAAATGTTATGCATGGTTTTAGCAAAAAACAGTTTTCGCAGAAATTTTTTCGTGTTTCTGTAGAAATCATTGTTTTTAAGATTTTTGTGAAATTTTGGTCATTAATAATAAATGGTTAAAAAGTCATTGTAAAAAAATGTTTTCAGATTTTCGTGAAAAAGTTGTTTGCAAATTTTCATGTAATTTTTTCGTCGAAAAGCTTTTTTTTAATAATTATATCTTGGCAGGTGGGTAAATAGCTTGAAGAGGTTCTTTGGTTAGGAAAATAAGACCAGTTTTTTCAGGAACATTTTTAAAGTTTACTTTAGGAACATTTTTGTACTCTTTCAAACAATAAAGTTATTTCGATGAAATATGGTAGGTACATTGCTTCTACTATATGGATTATACCAAATTTCATGCCTGTTTTTATTAAAAAACGGCATATTTGCTATTAAAAACCTTTTATGAAAATTCATTAACATAACGCACTTGCTGCGTCCAGATGTTTTACTAATTTACTTTCCATTTTTGTGATATGGCTCACCTAAGTGAACAAGAACGTATCCAAGTTTTAATGATAATCGGTTATAGTGATCGTAAAAGGACCTATGACGACGTTTGTCATTTATTCAATGAGGTTCACCCTAACCACCCACCCCTTAGCAGGTCTACGGTAAGCAGTGATGGAAAAGTATATAAACACCGAATTACTAAAATTTCTTGGAAAACGCAGTCTAATCCACGACAGGCAGTATGGATTCCGTCAGCGCAGATCGACTGCCGATCTCCTTTCCTTTGTCACCTATTCTTGGAACAAGTATATGGAACTACACGGTGAATCCCAGATTGTTGCTCTAGACATATCCAAAGCATTCGACCAGGTCTGGCACGCAGCGCTGCTTAATAAACTTCCGGCCTATGGCCTATCACCAAAACATTGTACCTGGACAGCAAATTTCCTCTTCAACAGAAGCATTTCTGTTGTTGTGGATCGCCATTCCTCTAAATTGTATCCAATTAATGCAGGAGTTCCTCAAGGTTCAGCTTTAGCCCCTACTTTGTTTCTTCTCCACATCAATGACCTCTTCTCTAGCACATCCAACCCAGTTCACAGTTACGCGGACGACAGCACCCCCACTCAAATATACAATATTCTAAGCCTGTCTCTTCAGCCCAATTAGATGAGGATCGCAGACTCATGGAGGGCTCTGTCTCCGTAGATCTCCAAAAAATATTATACTGGGGAAGTAGAAATCTTGTACAATTAAACCCCACCAAATATCAGTCTTGCTTTCTTTCTCATAAGAGATACACCAGCCCTAGACCCATCACAATGAACAACCAAGTTATTCAAAGTAAGGAGTCCTTTTTTCTTGTTGGCATTTCTGTGGATCGCAATCTTAATTGACATCAACATGTCACATCAATTGCAGAAGCGGCTGTTAAGAAATTAGGTTTCCTCTTCCGGGCTCGCAATTACTTTTCACCAGTTAATCTCTATACCTTATATACTTCACAAATAAGGCCAAACCTCGAATACTGCTCCCACATCTGGGGTGCAGCTGCCGCTTCTACACTCGATATCCTGGACTCAATTCAAAAGAGAGCTATACGTCTCATCGGTGACCCTACCCTAACCCAAAGGCTGCCATCCCCTGCCCACCGACGTGCCGTTGGTGACCTCTCTCTCTCTCTCTCTCTCTCTTTTATAGATATCTGCACGGGCACTGCTCAGAGGAGCTTTCCTTCATAGTTCCCCCACCTGCTGCCCCCAACAGATCTACCAGGGGAACAGAGCGACTGCACCCTTTTACTGTCCAGGTCACCAGACATAGAACATCTTGTTATGCCCGCTCTTTTGTCCCGAGGACTTCCAAGTTGTGGAATTCCTTGCCTGCGCATGTTTTCCTTCTCCGAACCTCCAAACCTTCAAGTCCAGAATTAACAAGTTGCCTCTTTCCTCCTTGTCAACACCCACGGTACGAAAGTATTTAGGCTGTAAGCCCTCGTGGTGTGTTGTTGAATTAAAAAAAAGCAGACTTCCGCACAAATTTACTGAAACAGGGAGCGTAAAAATTGCCCCAAGTCCGGCCGCACTGTAACTCCTACTTCGGACGAAAAGACGCTGGATATATTGCTTGCTGTACAAAAAACTCCCAAAACGTATGCATTGGAACTTGCTAGAACAAACGAGATCTCCGGACGTTCTGTACAGTGGATTTTGCATCCGGAAAAGTATTTTTCTTATAAGGTTCATAACCTGCAAAAACTTTTTGTAGAGGATCCTGATAAAGGGATTAAATTTTGTGAACAACTAATTCAGGTCATTCAACAAAATGGAGATTTTTTAACTACGTTGTTTTCTCTTATTAAGCTGCCTTTTGCCTTAATGGTAGTGTAAAGAGCCAGAATTGTCGATATTCGCCTAACGATCCCCATTGGCTGGAAGAAATTCATCAAACTGAAAGTATAGGCCGAAATTGTTAGTCATTATATAATTGGACCCCTCTTCTTTGGAGGGACTTTAACAGGTCCACGCTATCTAAGACTATTACGAAAAAATATTATGCGCGTATCAGATAATTGTTTCAAAATGATTTCCTCAATGTCCACTTCCAACAATATGGCGCCCCACCTCATTTCAGTCTAGAGGTGAGGGAATAACTTGTCACATTTCCTAACCGATGGATAGGCAGAAGAGGACCCATTGAGACCTAGCTCCAAACTTGTCTTCACTTGATTGTTTTCTCTGAGTTCATTTAACAACGGTCGGCCTGCAAATTTGGAACAGTTGCGAGACCGAATTGTGATGGCCTTTCAACAAATACCTAACGGATCACTGCAAAATTCAATTTATCAGTTTGACAAGAGGCTTTAGTACTGTCAAAAAGTTCAAGGGGCTCAATTTGAGCATATTCTTCAATAAAGTAAGATGCTATCATTTTCCAAAATAAATTTCATGAAAAGTCGTTTGTTTTCGTTATTGCCAAAGGAAATTAAAAAAGAATTAATACCATCAGAGAGTACGCCGAATATGCATACCAAAATTGTGTCGCCTGTCCCATATTGCTATTTAAGAAATAAGGGTTGCCACTCTCCAAAAAGGGGGTGCTGCAAAAAATGTCGATAATGCCATCAAATAGTCGGAAATTATCTATTATGTAATCCTACAAATTTTCACTCCGGTGCGTTTATCGGTTTAAAAGTTATGGCCTGGTTGCGTTATTTATACGCAACGCTGTATACTAAAGCAAATATGTGTGTTCATATAACAGAAAACTATCCAAGAGGGCATTCCTAATCGTGAAAATATATTTAATATTACATTCATATTACAATAGTTATACGAAAATTCACTAGCATAAATCCAAGTAATATCGTTGATAATTAAGTAGGTCCCATAGAAATTATAATTATTGACCTGGAATTGCTCATATTACATAAATAATAAACAAGTTGGAATTGCAAAGTACAGTATGAGGAATGCTGACTGATTAGGTTTGCATTTTGTAAATTATGTAGACCAAACAAAGGTTATAAGTAATGGTGTTGGTAAACATGAACGAGACTTTTGCTTTGAAAATGTAGAGAGTAATATCAAAGACTTTTGATTTAAATTATGTAGAGATGAGTAGAGACTTTAACTTTTGCTTTGAAAATGTAGAAACTAATATTAGAGCTTTTTTATTAGATTCTTAAAATGTAAAGACCGGAGAATTCTAATTTAACTATATACAGATTTCGTTTTAAATTTATTCGGTTAAGTTAGTTTTAAAAAGTTGTTAAAACGTTTTATTGTTTATTAAATTTTTATTACAAATTACATCGTTACCATGACCATATTATCCCAGTTATAAACAAGTTATTCCCTTATTATCCTCCGCTCCTTAGACAATGTGACAGTCATAATTGTTATCAAAGACTAAGGGCGATGTCGCCTTGTCCTCGTAACTATGATTATCTGTCTTCAGCAGTTATTTACATTTCATTGTAGCTTCAATACGTCATCAATTGTGCGATTCATGAAGTGTGGAGGTTGCAATAAAATGAAGAAAGTTGCTGGAGACGGAGAATCATAATTGCGATGACAGGGCTACATCGCCTTTGAAATGTGATGATGAAATACTCATTTGCCTAGTCGTCAAGTTCATTACTGTCAATTACTTTCACTAGTTTGTGGTAAGAATTATTCATCGTATGTAAACTTCTAAAAACATTTAATTGCAAATTTATGCTGTTTAGGTGTAAGACTGCGTTTAAACAAATAGCTTCGCACAGCAATGTCTATAGCATTTTTCTAATGAATCATTTGAAATCAAATTTTCACGTCTTGTATACTAAGGTTTTCACTAGTGTTCTAAAACTTCAATGAGGAATATAGCTATATAAAATTCTCACATAGCAAATGCGTAACGGTAGCAAATCTAAAATGAAAATGGCTTTATTAAACATGATGATTGGTTAAATAGTTAATAAAACTCTGGACGCAGCAAGTGCGTTATGGTAGTGAATTTTCATTAAAATGTTTTTATTGCAAATATGTGTGTTTTTATTTTATTTAAGAAAGCAGGTATCAATTTTGGTTACCAGTATAACCTATATAGTAAAAACAATGTGCCATGTTTCATAAAAATAACTTTATTGTGTGAAAATGTACAAAAATTTCCAAAAGTAAACTTCGAGTGTTCCCGAAAAGACTCGTTTCTTGGTCAACCTTATAGGTTAATAGCAAATTGAGCTATTCAAATATGAATCATTTGATCAAAATTCGCTACCATAACGCACTTCCTGCGTCCAGAATTTCTTTTCTTACAAACATGCATTATATGTCGATGGAAAATGCAAAAATGCAATAACATAAGGCGTGTTTGATTAAAAAAAAAGAGAATTTGTATCACCAACGACTTATGGGCCACGCTGTGATTGTAGAAATATTTTTTTAAGATATCGCTCAAGACACCCTATAATTAATGTATACAAATTTTTTTCATATCTTGTATAATAATGGATAGATATATTGAGCTTTATTGACTTTTTACGAAAATTTGACAAAAATTATATACCATTAAACGATAAACTCTATAGGTTAGGCTACTGCCAAGCATCATAAAAAGGGTCTATTTGAAATGAATTTTCTGGAAATATTTTAGTAACATGAAGGACAATGACGGTTGAAACTAAGATTTCAGGGTTTGTAAAACATTCTTGTTGAGACATTTTCTTTCCATAGCCTGTATTAGATTCAAGTTCTTTGCCTAAATGTTGCCAATTTTGATGTTTTAAATGGCAACTTTGACGTTTTGAGGAAAACCCCAATTAATTTTAATTTAAATGCCTATAACTTTTTTGTCCTTTGACCTACATAGCTAGTTGGTAGGTATACATATAATGACATAAACCCGCGTACCAAATTTGGTTGCCCTTACTTTGTTAAATCGGGAGATATAAATTTTTTTCGAAAGAAAACACAAAATTTTCCGGGAAAATCTGGGCCAATTTTCCTGGATAACGAACTTATCCAAGCCATTTGCAAAAGGAAGATACTCACCAAATTTAATCAAAATCGGCCTATTATTTTTTGAGTTATCGGTGTGATACATACATACATACATATATATATATATATATATATATATATATATATATATATATATATATATATATATATACACTTTATTTGTTTGCTGTACGTTTGTGATTTCTTATTGGTTTGCGTGGACTGCAGTTTCGAACCGTCCCGGTTCATCATCAGCACGCTACTCTACTCAGTAGCGTGCTGATGATGAACCGGGACGGTTCGAAACTGCAGTCCACGCAAACCAATAAGAAATCACAAACGTACAGCAAACAAATAAAGTGTATATTTAAAAGTGATTACAGTGTAGTGCAATATTCCTAAAGATATATATATATATATATATATATATATATATATATATATATATATATATATATATATATATATATATATGTATATATATATATATATATATATATATATATATATATATATATATATATATATATATATATATATATATATATAAACATATAAAAATTGAAACCGACCCCGGATATGTGTTCTGAGGGGCCTAATTAGCGCTTATTTGAAGAAATCTTTTCAAAATTCAAAAGTCGGGATCTCCTCATTAGTGATTTTTTTTAAGAAAATTCACTAATAAAATAAATATAAATATATGTACATAATCAAAGTTGTTGTGGACAAAATAAATTAATTCATTGATTGTTGTCTATGTTTAGTATGGAACGGTTTTACAAAGTACCGACAACAACAATCAATGAATTAATTTATTTTATCCACAACAACTTTGATTATGTACATATATTTATCTTTCTATATATATATATATATATATATATATATATATATATATATATATATATATATATATATATATATATAAGAAAATTCACTAATAAAAGAAAGATAAATATATGTACATAATCAAAGTTGTTGTGGACAAAATAAATTAATTCATTGATTGTTGTTGTCCTTACTTTGTAAAACCGTTCCATACTAAACATAGACGTAGAGACTATTTTTCTGGATTCACAAATGTTCGTGTTCTCATCTGTAACCGGTTTCGCTGCTTGACAGCATCATCAGGCAAGAGAAAATTGAATTGATTTATACGTATTCATGACAACTACAAATAAAAATCCTACGCTACATTATGATGTTTTGATCAAGAAATTATTTAAAAATAAAAATAGAATGAAAAATGACAGATGACATCTTCAAAATGTCTAAAAGATGTGTGACTGTATTAATATGAAAATAGAATCAAACTATAACAATAATACATTCCTCAAACGCGTGCAAACTTGGCCTACTATAAACTATATACGAGGTAATATACAAGCTTTATATCTATACAGGGTGATTCGCAACGCAATAGATACAGAATGTATGCATATAGCAGACCTCAAATCATACCGATTTTTTATATAAAATTTTTCTCCAGCGCCCATGGTTGATGAGATATTGACTTCTGAAGATTCTTTAATAATTAAAAGAAACGGCTGTATTTCAGCAATGCCCCAACATAAAACAACCAAATTTGGTAGATGGTTTTCTTTTATTAACGTCGGTATTTGATAAAAATTCGAAGTGGATATAAACTCGAAAAAGGGTCATCCTTTAAATGACATATTTTTTTTAAATCCTAACCTAATTAAAAGTTAAAGTCCAACAATTTTATAGAAAATTAACTATAAAATGCGATCTGAATTTAAACATAAAATTGTTTAAATTATTACTTTTAGGAAATAAATTAATTAGACCATTCATTTTTATTTTCAATTTGAATGGAGCACGATATATTCAGATTTTGCAAGAGCAAATAATGCCAGCTGTAAGGGGAGCTATGAAGAAGTTGGATTAAACTCGGTTTATGCACGATGGTTGTCCAGCTCATAAAGCTGACAATTTGTTTATCTTATAACTGTCAAGTTAGGTTTTATTTGTGGTATCTCCTATATTGTTTTCATTGCATTTCATTCATTCAATTTCAATTCGTTAATTGCTTCTATTTGGTGTAATTCAATTTCCATTACTTTGATATTATTTTCAAACAACCGACCTTTAGACATGGCTCTGAATTATGCTAATGAAGAAAAATTAGACATGTTAGAAGCCTACTTGCTGGCCCATAGAAACTCTACAGAGCGGCTGCGGAAATTTACGAAAATAAATTTCCTGAACGGCTGCAAACAAACGGAAAACATTTTGGGGATCGGATACTAAATTTGCTTAATTATGGGAGTTTTACAAAACCCAGAAATCGTAAATATGCTGTGATAAATTAGGAGAGAATTGATGATGTGTTACAATACACCCACATCATCGATTAGAAAAATTGGTAATGAAACGGATACCCCTAAGTCATCCGCCCATCGAATACTGGTCGTTAATAAATGCAATGGATATAGGCCTAGGATAGAACAAGGTTTATCGGCAATTGATTTTCCCTGAAAAGTAAGATTTTGTGAATGGTACATTCAAAATATGCGAGAAAATCCCACTTTTTTTCCATGAAAATATTAAGGCCAGCAAAATTCGATTTACCAATTGCGGAGTTTTTAACACGCAAACAGCTCACCACACCAACACGATTTCAAACACAATTTGGATTTAACGTTTGGTGCGGTATAATAGGTAACTATAAAATGCGATCTGTATTTAAACATGAGGTTATTAAAATTATTTCTTTTAGGAAATCAGTAGACCATTCATTTTTAAATTCAATTTGAATGCAGCACGATATATTCGGCTCTTGCAAGAGCAAATAATGCCAGCTGTAAGGGCAGCTGTGGGGAAGTTGGATCAAACTTGGTTTATGCACGACGGTTGTCCAGCTCATAAACATAGATTAATTGCGAATAATGTCGATATTTTGTTGCCCGCTAGATCCCCTGATATAAATCCCCTTGACTTATTTTTATGGGGACACATTAAGAACGAAACTCACGCACTTGAAGCTCCAGGAAATGTTGCAATTTTATAAGAAAGAGTCCGAAACGCCATGCGTGCACTGAATAGAAACCCATTAATTAGGCCAATAAACTCTCTGCAAAATCGTTCCATTAATTACGGCAAAAAATTCTCTACAAAATCGTTGTCAAATGTGTTTGATCAAGAAGGTCGCTACATAGAACAATTTCTCTAAATTGATCAGTTCATATCTAAACTTCGCCTGTATAAGCTTGTATTGTAAATTGCCCCAAAAGTACCGCAAAATGCCTGTTTTTACATTCCTTTAATAAATTTAATCGATAATAATGCAAAAATAATATCCCAATTGTCTAACTAGTGTAAAGTGACATATTGAATCGCCTACTGAAGTGAGTGAACAAATGAAAAATTGAACGTTATCGTGAATCTTGAACCAGAGCCTAACTAGATCAACATTTTTTTGCGAGTTACAGGTAACTAATATTTTATTCTCACTTCTATAATAGAAAATACCATGTGATATATTTTTCAAAAGGGGATCGAAATGCTGTTTAATGCAATAAAAATCCAATATTGCGTCCATAAGAAAGAACAAAATTATAATCATTATCTCAAAAACGGTAAACGATATTCTTTTGTTTAATCTTTTATTGCAAATGTAACACACGACAAGTCACAGATAGAGGGCCGTCAGGATTTTTTTTTTAAGTAAACAAACACATATTAATCGACACTCACCGCTTTAGTTGACATCAGAGAAGGACGTGCCTGTAGTTTCTAAACCTGTGCAATAAAAGATAAACTACTGTAAGTGTCCGGCTCAACCTTGTCTAATCTAAATCCCCCATTTAAATCAAGACATGTTCAGTATCCTAAATATCCTTTAAATGTGGTACTAAAACAACTGTCTTTATATGTCTATAATTGCAACAACTCATTAATAAAGCATATCATGTCAGTATTAATACAAAAGGGCCCTGCTTTGCCCCCGCGATTACCTTAGGCATAAGGTAGCGCGGCCTGGGTACAGCAGACCAGGCACGCTATTCGAACGTACCCGCAACTTTACATACCCAGAGGTTATGGCACCTTACAGACCAATCCAGGTCTTACATTTATGTGCCCCGCCCGGGGGTCCTCCACTTGACCCCAAAGCAGACTCGAGACCCGATCACTATAACTACGTGAGACAGTCTAATTAGTAACCATATAACTACAGCACACATGGCTCTTAATATAATTTCTAAATATCTAGCAATTGTCAGTAAATATTTAATCCCCCTGTATAATAACTAACCCAGGTATAATTTCCTAGTAATTACTGCTATCTGAATTATATTATTAGCTATAATGAACCAAGACACTTAGCGAGTAGGTACTCACCTGAACTGCAAAATTCAGTTATCACATAAACTAATATGCACTGTATTAACTATAATTAATCTTTACTATAAAATGCACTACGAACAAGCCCTTCCTAACTGACTCTCTTTCAACTAGTAAATGGGTAAAACATCTCTAGTTTCAGATGCATTAACGTTTCAGTTTATTTATGTTATCTACGCATAAAGATTACGTGGTTGATAGACCCTTAACACACTTGAGTTCCTCTGCGTTCGCAGTGTCGTTAAGTATCATACAAAATATTAGATGGTACAGTTTCTACTAAAGATTATGTTTAAAACTTACGTTACACAAATATCTTATGTATTTTTATATCCTGAGCTGCCAAAACCTATTAAGGAAAAAAGAACAACAAATTGTAGAGATTACAATACCACTATGGTCAGACTAAAATCCAGTCATGGTGCCTACCCCTCTCACCTTTATCGCATAGGATTGGCAAATACAGATGTTTGTGGTTGTGACGGTAGTAATGTTTGTGACCTAAATCATATATTTTTTCAATGTTCGTACTATGAGCAGCCCCGTAAAAAGATGCTTAAGGAACTCTTTGCAAAACATATATATTTACCCTTAAACCTAAGTCACGTCTTAGCATTGTTAGATTATTTTGTATATAAAGTAATATTTAAGTTTTTGAAAGAATGCAAACTAAAAATTTAAATAATGATTAGTTATAAGTAGGTTAGTATTTTTGTATTAAGAAACAAATTGTGAACTAGATGTAAGTAGAGCCTTGTATGTCCACCCCTCTTGTGAAGTACCTACCAAACCGTGGTCTAATTCATGTTTGTCTAGTGAGCCATGACGGACCCCTTGGCGCCAAGTGTCCCAGTTTCAATCCCCATGTCTTTTAATTGAAAAAAATATGAAAAAAATTAAAAAAAATAAAAAAAAAATATTTAAAAAAAATTGATAAAAAAATTAAAAAAAGATAATAAAAAAAAATATGTATATATAAAACAAAATATATATGTGTGTGTATATATATATATATATATATATATATATATATATATATATATATATATATATATTAAAAACAAAAACAAAAACAAAAAACAAACAAAAAAAATAAAAAAAAATTAAAAAAATATTAACAAAAAAAATATCAACAAAAAAAAAATAATGATAATTATATATATAATAAAAAGTTACAAAAAAAATTGATATATATATGTGTATATATTTATGTAAAAAAAAATAATAGTTAAGTATTTACTGTACATATTGCTTGATATGGGTGCCGTCGTGTTCGAACAAAAGAAAAAACACAAAAAAAAGAAAAAAAAAGCGGGAAAGAAACGCGATTTTAATTTACAATTTGTGGCTGATGAGAAACAATCTCAATGCCAACAACAATACCACACACACACACACAAATATCTTAAAATCTCCAAACCAACATACCGTGTGTTCTCAGATAACCGAGATACGGGGTTTGTGAAAAACGCGCCATGTTCGTTTTTCGCGATTATATCAAAAACAAAAAGCAAACGATAAAATATGATGGCAGTTCTGAAATGCTAATTAAATCCTGAGAAATATTACCTATTTAACTGACTTTGTAGCCCTTATAATAACCGAGATAGCAATACATCCAGCACCAATCTGAGACACTCTGTATAAAAACTTGACTTTAAACAATGACTCATTGTTAAACTTGACCGCGGAATTGTCTGTGAACGAACAAGAATGTTTGCATTGAAATATTGTATTGTCTTTATAATAGAGCTATTGACTGTATCACAGAATTAATGAAAGTGTATCGATTTATTCACTATTTCACTTCTATTTTAATTACACTGGCCTACAAGATTTCTTTTTCTCTTTGTTACACAAAAATGCATGACAAATGCTGAAACTACTTAGGCCTCCCGACAAAACAGTAATTAAAGAAACTGCCCTAACATGCAACACTTTCTATAGCAACAATGCCTATTTTTCACAAATACTTATTTGTAAATGGCCAACGTATTTCGTCGCTTGAATATTATGATTTTTAGTGAATTTTTATTTAAAAAAATTCACTAATAGATAGAGAGGTAAGTGCCTTTCTTTTATTAATAGCTTGGATGAGTTCGTTATCCAGAAAAATCTGATACGGTTTTCCGGGAAAATTTTGAG
This sequence comes from Tillus elongatus, assembly GCA_964006375.1. NCBI lineage: Eukaryota > Metazoa > Arthropoda > Insecta > Coleoptera > Cleridae > Tillus > Tillus elongatus. The sequence goes on from OZ023262.1 coordinate 218,436,844, forward strand.
TTTTCTTTCGAAAAAAAATTTTTTCACCGAAAATGACAAAGATATTTCGATAAAATTTGGTGCACATATTGCTTTGGAAAAGACCTAACTATGTGCCAAAATTCAGCTTTCTAGGGTTACAGAAAATTAAGCTATTCAAATTTGAAACATTTATGTTTAATTCCACCGCCTTTCATTGAATAGTTTATATGAGATCTAGTTGTGGTTGTCATGGTAACGTAACATATGATTATTATTATTATTGCGCAGGCCTGTTAGACGCTGTAACTGACATTTACCGTATGCCGTATGATATTAGATCGTTTATATTGTTTTTTATTTGTTTAAGTGGACGAATTATTTGTGTCATTTGGGAACTTTTTATATACAAGTGCAAATTATTCCTTTATTAATGTTAGGGGGTGGATTAAACAGTGTTGGTTATATTTTATCAACACATATATACGTAAATGGTTTATAAACTGTGTATTTGCATATTGAATAAATAAATAAATATAAAGGATCGAAGTTTTACAAAAGGGCTGATATTATATAGGGTGACGCGTTTCTACGGTAAAGCTGAATATAATTATTATTATTATACAAGAGACGAGAAAAAATTGTTAATTATAGGGTGTCTTGAGCTGCATCTTATAAAATTATTTTGACAATCACCGGCTGGCCCACACGTCGATCGTTGGTGACCCCTACAATTTTTTTTTCGAACAGCCTTATTTTACTGCATTTTTTATCGAAATATGTTTGTAAGAAAAAAAATCAAGACGCAGTAAATGCGTTTTGGTAGCAAATTTTCATTAAATGCTTCAAATTTCAATAACTCAATTTGCTATTAACCTAAGATTTGTTGGTTAGAAAACCAACGTTTAAGGTATATTGTCGGAAAATTTTTGTAAATTTTCAAACAATAAGTTATTTTAATAAAATATGGCACATTGTTTCTACTATATATTTTGCTCATAAGCTTATCTCGTTTCTGTGCTTCTGTGTGCTCTGGAGAATGTATTAACAAGTCGTTATTGTAGGGTAAAATTAAAATTTACTAAATGTAGTTTTGATAAAGCAGAATGAAAAAAGTGAATTTATTGACTGAGGAGTAATATTGTGTTGTATACTGGGAGACTGTTTGAAAATGATCATGTTATATTCTATAAATTAATTAATTATCAACATATTATGTAAAATACTTCAACCACTTTATTTAAAATGTTAAAATGGTGTATCTGCTTGTCATAATAAGGTTACTTAAAGCACGAGGGATATACTGTTTGGTTTGTTTTATTAGTGAATTTTTATTTTAAAAAATTCGCTAATAGAGAGGTATGGTGAGACTTTGCACAATTTTTTTCAAATATCCATCCGATAACTCAAAAATTAATTAACCGATTTCAATGAAACTCGGCAAGTGCCTTTCTTTTATTAATGGCTTGGATGAGTTCGTTAGCCAGGAAAATCGGAAAGGCTTTTCCGGGAAAAAATTTTTCCTCGAAAATTACAAAGCTGTTTTAATAAAATTTAAACGGTATGTTGCCCTGGGAGAGACCTTACTACGTATCAAAATTCAACTTTCTAAGTTTATAAAAAATTGAGTTATTCAAATTTTGATTTTTCTTTCGGATTTTTTTTTCCAAAAATTACAAAGGTATTTAAATGAAATTTGGTGTATGTGTTGCCTTATGAAAGACCTTACTACACACCAAAATTAACTTTCTAAGTTTATAGAAAATTGAGTTATTCAAAATTGAAGCATTTAATAAAAATTCACTACCATAACGCACTTGCTGTGTCTCGAATTTTAAAAAATATTTAACTTCTTTTAAGCACCTAAGAGTTATGAGCCTATATGTCAGGTCTAAACACTTTCTATAGCAACAATGCAGATTTTTTACAAATGCTCGTTTATAAATGGTTAATGTATTAGATTGCCTGAATATTATGATTATTAGTGATTTTTCTCAAAAAAAATTCACTAATGAGATCGCGACTTTTGAATTTTGGAAAAATGTCTTCAAATGAGCGCGAACTAGGCCTCCTAGAACCTATATCCGGGGTCAGTTTTGATTATATATATATATATATATATATATATATATATATATATATATATATATATATTTAATGCTACACTGAAAGCCTGTAGAATCAATAGTCTAGCCAAATTTCAAGTTACTTCAGTGGGGTAACCTCGAATATTCATCTCGGAAACTTTGTATTTGGCTATTAAATTTTCTGGCAAGTCCAAGAACTGTATCTTTATTATTTTCTTTTTACGTTATTGAAATTCTAATTGTTTTATTAATATTTTATTCAGACATTTTTTTGTATTCATTATAAGTACATATTTACTCTGAATAAATGTGCAATACTCGAAATGTTGACTTACTAAATATATGTACGTGAGTTTACAGGTGTGTGTAGCCACTCGAATAATATGGTAACCCACACAAGGGTGAGTGATTGAAGTTCAAATTCTAGCATATATGGCCTGTTGGGCTTGCTTATACGAAAATATATAAAAGACCAGTTTAATGGTGGAAAATCAGTACATTTTGAAGATAAATCAAATATTTCATATATTTGCATTCAAAAAATGTATACAGGGTGTTTCTCATAAGGACTGACACAGGGCAGGCGCAGCTAGGTAAACCTAAAATATGCTGATTTAACGCAACTTACCCCTATACTAAGTTGTACCCCTAAAAAGTTATAGGCCTTCAAAATGGGGTTTCAAATTTCGAAATAAATCGATATCCCTGTAATACGCTAACTTAGAAAAACCAAAGTTAGTACCCGTTCTGAGTGAACCAAGAGCATTAATCAATGGTAAGAAAAGTTCAATTAAGGCATTTGAATAGATTGATTAAGGGGGATGCACCCTTAAAATGTCGCAATTTTTTAACATATTGGTAGATTTAATAAATTATTATTTCATTTTATGAAAAATTTAACTCTAAAACTTTGTTACTCCTGTTATTTTCAAAAAACTTTGTTGTTTTCAAGAAAAAAACGAATAACTAAAACATTTAATGAATCTTACTAAAAATCATCAAAAATTAAATATTTGCCAATAAAATTATGTATGGGTCAAATTTGACAATTAGGAAAAAAGTGTGAACAAGTATAATTTATTATAAAACAACTCGAAGAACATAAATATAAATAAAAAAAATGCTACCGATAGGTTATAGAAATTCTTCAACATGATAATTTCATAAGCATCTATTGCATTTTTGATGATTTTAACTTGAAGTAACATTGATAAAGTATGTGTCTTTAGTTATCCAGGTTTTTCTTGAAAACGTAAGTTTTTTGAATAATAACAAGAGTAAAAAACTTTTAGAATTTCCTTCCCCATAAAATGAAATAATAATTTTTTATATCCGCCAAGAGGTTAAAAAATTCTGTCACATTTTATGGGTGCATCACCACTATTCAACCCTTTGAAGTGCTTCGACTGAACTCTACTCACCAAAGATTAATGCTCTTGGTACACCCAAAACGTATACTAATTTTGGTTTTTCAAAGTGAAGTATTACTGAGATATTGATTTTATTCGAAATTTAAAACCTCACTTTGAAGGCCTATAACTTCTCAGGGACGCACCTTAGTATAGGGGTAGGTTGTGTTAAAGCACCATATTTTAGGTTCCCCTACATGCCCCTGCTCTGTATGGGTTCTTATGCGAAACACCCTGTATATCTTTTTTAAAAACGCAATGTTCCCATGAGTATATGTATGAACATTCAGTGAATGTTCGTGGAACATTTTCAGAACATACTGGGGGCTCCTCATAATATTATAAATAACATTCTTAGAACCTTATTAGTATGCCAGAATCCGTCCCATTGTCATGCTCAGAGAATGTTCTATGAATATTATACCTTGTGAGAATGTTCTGGAGATGTTTGAATATGCTGTCGAAACATTCCTGGTATATTCTCAGAATGTGTCTGTGCTGTCTGGGTTTGCACCATACTCTATAACAAATATTTAAACGAGTGTCTCACCGCAGTAAGATTTTTTCGTGCTGTAAATGTTTATCTACAGTTTTTAAATTCCAATTTATCAACCCGAGTTTCATCTAATTTATATCCATTTGTAGGGTTATTTTAGGCTTATACAGCGTGTTCGTAAAGTATATGTACATGCTTATAACCAAAGATATCAATAAACTACCCGAAAAATGCCAGATAGGTATAGGGAATACTATTGAAATACGAAAGGGAAATATATCAAATGCATTAAAGATATACAGATTATCCTAACCTGATCTGACCTGAGGTGACACGACCCGACTTCCCAGCATTTGCTCTACCACATTATCTGCTGTTAAATCTCTCTCTATATATTTGTTCTCTTATTTGCGGGGATCTTGCGCACTCGAAAACAGTTTGCTCTGGCGTATCTCTATCACCATAATACGTACAGTCCTCTTTATCGACTATTTTCATTTTACTCAGGTAAGACCTGAAGTGCCCATGTTCTGACAGAAATTGGGTAAAATAACAACTAACCTCCTCATTCTGTTTCTATATCCATGTCTGCATGTATGGAATAACCCTCTTTGTCCACTGGCACGTTAACATTTCCTCTTTCCATTCTCACTGTCACTCCAACATTGTTTCTGCTTTTGTCTTCTTTTTTTGTTCTCTTCTATTTTCGTGTCTTTCATAATTTACTTGCCTCTTGACAATAAGTGTTTGGAGTTCATTCCTGCAATCACCTGTATTGCTCTCATTGCCACTGTTATATGCACTTGCTATTTTGATGGATACCTTCCTCTGCGCCCCCTCGTTATTTCTTCTACACTTTGTCTTTGACAACACGGCTTTCCATGCTGGTGCGCCATACTGTATGATTCAGTTTACCATACTACTCAGCACTCTCCTTCTATCTGATTTTGATCCACCGATATTTGGCATCAGACGCCCTAGCTTTGCTACCACCAAGTCTGCTTTCGCCGCTACTCTTTCTATGTGCACATCCATGTTTATGCCATGTCCTACTTGTATGCCGAGGTAGTTCAAGCTTGTCAGTAGCTGTCTGTTTTTCAGATAACTACATATTGTTTTCTACAGATATGGCTCAACTCGCCTGTTTTTAGGACTTCGTATATGCGTCTCCCTGGTGCTGCATTGAATGCATTTTTTTACGTCCAATATTACCATGGCCACAAACTTGTGCTGTACCTCCTTTACAGCTTCCATCGTCAAGCGCCTCTTGCGGAAGCGAAGCTGGTTCTCTGCTAACCCTCTTCTTTTCATCTGACATAACTTGACCTGACCTAATCTGACCTGACCTGACCTGACCAGATCCCACCCCCACGGTCAAGAATAAGGAGTAGGAGATTTAGATGTCATCTTGTCAGGTCAGGTGAGGTCAGGTCAGGTCACGTATCTTTATAACGATGTAATACAACGGCACGAAACAAAACTTATTGCTGTGAGACACAACTAGATTTGAATTTTAAATTTAAATTTTAAATTCGGAAAAAAAAGCGACCTTGTATATATCGAATACGATTTTTGAGGTCTTGGTATGCAAGGAAACGTTTTTGTGTCTCATTTAATCATCAAAATAGTAAGTTAAACGGAAAGCTCTTTGATATCTTGGAAAAGTATTACATGGAATGCTTTCCTATGTGAAATTATACTTCTATATAACCATTTTGTCCAGGTTTTGTTTTTCTTGCTTATTTGTTACAATTTGTATATTTTAAACTCTTTTCTTTTTTAATTGATAGGTATCTGGTTTGTTACATATATTGGAATATTTTGTGAACCCCAGTAATTGGATTTGTATAGGTACTTTTTGGTTTGCTTTATTATAAATAAATAAATAAAATGACGGAGAATATGCTTATCATTGTCACACAGGCATGAACCTGCATTTACAAAATGTTAAGTAATAACATGCGTTGGCCTTTAATTTCCTATAGACAGAATTATTGACCCCAAAAGAAACTAGAAATTACTACTTGTTTCTTCGATGTAAACTTGCATGCCCTGGGTAATTCTATTATTCTATGTCCGCAATTGCTGTTCGCCATGCAAGGTACGACTTATAATAATTAAATAACTATCAATGCTTAAAAGTATGTAGTTGTTTGGCAACAAAAGCAATATATGTACAGTCATCAAAAACAAAGTAACAGCATGGCAAGTATAGAGCACCAGTTCGATTTACTTTTCAGATTGTGATTTTATATTTCCAGTTGTAATTTTATCCAACATTGCTAAAGTTTTTGACATGCCACTATACATGCGAATAAATCGGGTCGAAACAGACCAGCGTGATAAACAACCTCAATGTTAGGTTGTTGGGGTAATGAAAAATGCAGTTATTAGAATGTAACAGCTTTTGATAAACAATCGCTATCATAACCCACTTGCTGCCACCGGATTTTTTATCTTTCTCTCTCTCTCTCTCTCGCTCTATATATATATATATATATATATATATATATATATATATATATATATATATATATATATATATATATATATATATATATATATATATATATATATATATATATATATATATATATATATATATATATATATATATATATATATATATATATATATATATATATATATATATATATAGGGTGAGTCCGTTTATAGTAACCAAACTCAAACATCAATTCTATGCGTAAAAATAATGGTAGTTTGCTGGATGAACCACTATCGATAATGGCTTCGTTTGGAACATATAGGAAGTCAAAGTTATAAAAATAGTAAAAATTTATTATAGTTCCAAAGCTTAAACTAGTTTGACGAAAATTGGCACCGTTTCACAACTACAGGCAGCACATTTTTTCATGGAAAATAAAAAAAAATATTTCATCCAGTGTCGGAGTTACAGGGGCGTCCATGAATATTTATCAATGGAAAAACGAGACGCCACTGTTTGTAAGGAAAACACACCTCTTGCTTCACATCAATATCGTGCACGATTTTTGGAGGGGAAAAATAAAATGAATTTTAATGCATGTCAAAATCAACGGCAATTAATAACTTCTATTCTCGCGTTTAATAGTGGCCTTTGGAAAACAAACAAGTAGCAGCTGTCATTAATGATGACAATTCCTGAGTTACAGTTGTATTCTCGCTCTGGAAAACACTACAGCAGTCTCTGCGGTATTAACTTAATAGTTTGAATTGAAAATAAAACTCTAGACGCAGCAAGTGCGTTATGGAAGTGGATTTTCATAAAAATGTTTTTAATTATAAATCTATCGCTCTAATGCGAGCAGGCATCAATTTGGTTACCTGTATAACCTATATAGTAGGAACAATGTACCATATTTTATCAAAAAAATTATTTGAAAATGTACAAAAATATTCCGAAAATAAACTTTAAATGTTTCTGAGAAAACTGGTCTCCTAGCCAATGAACCTTAGGTTAATAGCAAATTGAGTTATTAAAATTTGAAACATTTAATGAAAATTCGCTACCAAAACGCCCTTGCCGCGTTAATACAAAAATTTTCCGAAAAGAGAGTTAAATGTTGGTTTCCTAACCAACAAAACTTACGTTAATAGCAAACTGAGTTATTGAAATTTGAAGGATTTAATGAAAATTCGCTATCAACACGCACTTACTGCGTCCAGATTTTTTTACTTACAAACATGCATCATATTTCTATAAAAAATGCTAAAATGCAGTAACGAATTTGTTCTACGAAAATTAGCTAAAAATTATAGACCGTTAAACCATAAACTTCACTAAGCATACAGCGAAAGCATCAACTTAACTAAACCGACAGCCAACGCATCAGAGAAAGGGTCTATTTGAAATGAATTTTCTGTAAATATTTTAATAAAATGAAGGTCAATGGCGGTTGAATCTGAAACTTAAGGGTTCGCAGAACACTCTTCTTGCAACATTTTCTTTTCACAATCCGTATTTGTTTCACGTTATTTGCCTAAACATTGCCAATTTTTACTTTTTAAATTGCGAGTTTGACGTTTTGAGGAAAACTCCAAAATTTGTTTCTTTAGCTGCACGTAACTTTTTGTCCTTAAACTTAGAGACCTAAGTTTTGGTACATGGTTTACTCTGTATAATACAAATACGCGTACCAAATTTGGTTGCCCTCGCTTTGTTATTTCCGGAGATATAAATTTTTTTAGAAAGAAAACACAACATTTTCTACGAAAACCTGGTCCGATTTTCCTGGCCAACCAACTTATCCAAGCCACTTGCAAAAGGAAGGTACTCACCAAATTTAATCAAGATCGTTCCATTATTTTTTGAGTTATCGGTACGATATATATATATATATATATATATATATATATATATATATATATATATATATATATATATATATATATATATATATATATATATATATATATATATCGTCGTGGTGACCGCAATAGGCTGTATGTGATTGAACTGGTACTTTTCAGGAGAGACAAAAAACTTTTTTTTTTAAATTACGGTCATCATAAATTTTTAATCAGAAGTTAATGGAAATTTAATAAGGAGTGTATATCTACAGTAAAGCTACAAAATTGTAATTCAACATATTTATTAATTAAATTTGACATACAACTTATTGCTACTTTATTTGGTGTCATTTAGTGACATTTGTCTAATTGCATTTTATGGTAAACATGGAGAACTGAAGTTATTTGTAAGTTAAGGAATTATAAAAGTTACGATAATCTAGAGGAAGTAATTTTGCTAGTTCCTGTAAATGTTTAAATTTTGTTTCTTCTATTGGGCAAGGTTCTTCATACAGATTGGAATGATCAGCCAAATTATTATCAACTCGTTTTGGGCGGGTTGGTAACAATGTCCATTCATTAACAAAATCAGTTTTGTAATTTATCACCCCTTCTGGAGTGTACTGGTAAGCGACGACATCATTGACACAGGGATCTCCAACTTTATTTCCCGGTCGAATACTACCATAAAAAACAGGTTCAAATTTCAGAAAATCACTGTACTGAAGGTAGACTGTCCCGTAAGGCTTAGGATTTTGCCTTGCAGAGTGAATAATATTTAGATAATCTGCTGGAACATAAACTTCCCTTCTTTTACGCAATTTTTTCTCTATGGAAGAATGAATGGAGTCTACCTCCATTTGTGTGTGTCCAACCTCCAAGTATTTATGTTCAATTATGACATTATGTTTGACACTTAGCTCAACCAGTGCATTTGAAAGTTTACGTTGCGATTTTGATAGCCACAACCATCGCTCCAAATTATAATTTTTTGCGGTTTTTTGTTCTCAATTTCTTTTAGAAAAAAAATTGTTGCAATTGATGCAAATACGTCACTTTCAAGTCCTCCGTTTGCCTCGTGCCATACATAACACATGACATCTTTTGTAGACAAATTATAGTATGTTAAATTATGCACTTTTAATTTGGTTTTGTAATAATTAGCTGTCGCGTTTAGACGAGGGGCTAATAAAACAGCTTGCAAATCAACTGTATAACTTTGTATTTCAGGACAGTTTATGGCGGAAATTTTGTCTCTCTCCTTTTCGGACCGTGCGTCATTTTTCTTTTTAGTATGCGCCTGGAAAACTTCGTCACCAATGGTACCTTGCTTGTACATAATACAGGTATTACACTGGTCTTTTTTGGGAGCATAAATATCAAGATTCATGTTTCTAATTACTTTCAGAAAAGTTTTGCAAGATATTGAAGGTTTATTTTCATTACGACACTTCTCAGAGTAATATCTATGCATATCTCTAAAACTGTACCAGGTTGCTTCAAGGTACAGTTTATTTGATGATGATCGGCAGTAGTGCGATTCCATCTTTGGCAATGAATTTAAAAATTCTTCAACATTTTTTAAAGCAGCAGATTTTTTATCACTGGTTAATCCAATTTCTACAGGACCTGCTGTATCTTCCACTGGAAATTTATCGCCTTTATCGCCATCCAAAGTCCATAAGCGCATTGCCTTTTCTCCAATACAAAGTGTGTTCAGGAACATTTTTTTGCAAACACATTTTTTTACTTTGTTATTAAGGCCTTCATTGATAACTAGGTAATATTTAAATGATACATTTTTCCGTGAATCATCAGCATCTACGTTGCTTCTTCGATACTTTGGATGCGTTTGTACAACGCATCCGGCAACAAAAACTTTTTTGGCTTCCCATGATGACAACTTCCAAAATGATGAAAAAATTAAATGGCGCATTGCTTCAGTGATAGTAGCACAATCAAAACTTTGCCTAGGACCACCTTTGAGAGTACGTTTCGTTTGATGGCCATTACATCTTGGAAGGATAGATCGTTCCTTTTTTTGTTTAGTTTGTTGGTATCGGCCCTCCTCATTTTTTGTAAATCCAACATAATCCTTTCCTTGAAGTCGAAGCTCAGCATTTTTTTGTCTTTTCCATTCTTTTCTGTTTATTTGCCTCTTGCGCCTTTTTTTAAGACCGGCAGTCTCTTCGCATTGCTTGAGTAAACCGGCTCCTCTTCCTCTTGGCTGATCTCCTTTTCCCCTTCTGATGGTTCGTACAGCTCCCCTGAACCGGAACTGAAAGCTTCGTCTGGACTACTCTCTTCGCCATCAGAAATTAATACATCTTTTTTCTCATTTACATTGGCAGGTGCAAAACTACATTGTGGTTCGTTGACGTCATTATGGACTTTTTCAGTTTCATTCTCCACTGTTGAAATGTTTGTACAACTTTTATTACCTTCTATTGTGGAAGTTTTATTTACGTCCCTAACTAGCTGCACTATGTAGCTGCTTCTGCTAGCCCCAAACATTTTTCTGAAAATGAAAAAAAGGAAATTTAAAATAAAAAAATAGACGATTTTAATAACATGTAAAAAATACTTTAACTGCAAAAATGCATGGTTATAAAGTAATCAAGGCAGCTCCTAAACTCAGAAGAAAAACCTCTATAATTATGTTACTTAACATTTTTCATTCTAACGGAGTATGTCAAGATATGGTATACAGAAATATTATGTAGGTACTTATATAAAAACAGTTCACGAAAACAATAAAACAAGTGCGACATTACTAAAATTGAACTAATTGCAAAACCTCGCATGTCAATTACAAACATAAGATGAATCCGGCAAAAAGACGTATGTCAAAAAAAAATTTGAAAAACATTTTGAACTGCTACAGCTAAAAAGCAAGTAAGCCCGGTTTGACTAAAACATAATAATATTATTTCCAAATACTCTAAAAATCTTGGTTAAAACAGTTAAATGTCAAATTTGTTAAAGGAAAGTGAGGTTAAGAGATATAAACTCTTTTGTTCTATAGATAATATTGTACAAAATGTATAATACACAAAGAATAATATACCCAATAGTACTGGAAATAGTACTTACCGTTTTAAAATCTAAGAACACCACACCAGAGTTATAATAGCACCAGCAAATACTAACTAAACAAATTCCAATAGACATACAACCTATTGCCGTATCCAGCCTAGAAGTATATGACATTCGCCATCTTGCACATGCGCGCTCAATGCTCTATTTCGTTGCTGAATGACTTAGGACTAATTGCAGCCTACAGATCTCGTTGATTTGGTTACCAATATGCAATAAAATGAAAAATGATTTATTTTGACATACGACTTATTGCAGTCACCACGACGATATATATATATATATATATATATATATATATATATATATATATATATATATATATATATATATGTGTGTGTGTGTGTGTGTGTGTGTGTGTGTGTGTATGTATGTGTGTGTGTGTAAGTATGTATTTATATATATAAACACGGATCTCCCCATTAGTGAATTTTTTTAAGAAAATTCACTAAAAAAGAAAACTTGAATCACCAACGACTTATGGGCCAGCCTGTAATTGTAGAAATATTTTTAAGATGTAGCTCAAGACACCCTATAATTAATGTATACAATTTTTTTCATATCGTGCATAATAACGGATGTTACTTTAAAGATTTTTTACGAAAATTCGACAAAAATGATATACCATTAACCAATAAACTTTATAGCCAACACTACTGCCAAATCATCAGAGAAAGGGTCTATTTGAAATGAATTTTCTGGGAATATTTTAGTAAAATAAAGGACAATGACGATTGAAACTAAGACTTCAGGCCTTGTAAAACATTCTTCTTGAGACATTTTCCTTCCTTAGCTCTTATTAGTTTCCGGTTCATTGCCTAAATATTACCAATTTTGACGTTTAAAATCGCGACGTTTTGAAGAAACCCCAAATTTATTTTTCTTTAAATGCCTGATATTTTTGTCCTTTAACCTACAGAGCTAAATTTTGGTAGGTAACTTACCTACAATGATGTTAACGCGAGTATGAAATTTGGTTGCCCTTACTTTGTTAATTCCGGAGATAATTTTTTTTTCGATTTTGTTCTAAAGAAAACACAAAATTTTCCGGCAAAACCTCGGCGGATTTTCCTGGCTAACAAACTTATCCAAGCCACTTGCGAAAGCAAGGTACTCACCAAGTTTTATCAAAATCCGTCCATTATTTTTTTAGTTATAGGTGTGACACACACACACACATATATATATATATATATATATATATATATATATATATATATATATATATATATATATAGGTAAGTATGTATATATATATATATATATATATATATATATATATATATATATATATATATATATATATATATATATATAAACACGGATCTCCCCATTAGTGAATTTTTTTAAGAACATTCGCTAAAAAGAAAACTTGAATCACCAACGACTTATGGGCCACCCTGTAATTGTAGAAATATTTTTTTAAAATGTAGCTCAAGACACCCTATAATTAATGTATTCAATTTTTTTTCATATTGTGCATAATAACGGATGTATTAAACTTTAAAGATTTTTTACGAAAATTCGACAAAAATGATATACCATTAACCGATAAACTTTATAGCCAACACTACTGCCAAATCATCAGAGAAAGGGTCTATTTGAAATGAATTTTCTGGGAATATTTTAGTAAAATGAAGGACAATGACGATTGAAACTAAGACTTCAGGCTTTGTAAAACATTCTTCTTGAGGCATTTTCCTTCCTTAGCGCTTATTAGTTTCAGGTTCATTGCCTAAATATTACCAATTTTGACATTTAAAATCGCGACGTTTTGAAGAAACCCGAAATTTATTTTTCTTTAAATGGTTGATATTTTTGTCCTTTAACCTACAGAGCTTAATTTTGGTAGGTAACTTACCTACAATGATGTTAACGCGAGTATGAAATTTGGTTGCCCTTTGTTAATTCCGGAGATAATTTTTTTTTTCGATTTTGTTCTAAAGAAAACACAAAATTTTCCGGGAAAACCTCGGCGGATTTTCTTGGCTAACAAACTTATCCAAGCCACTTGCGAAAGGAAGGTAGTCACCAAGTTTTATCAAAATCCGTCCATTATTTTTTTAGTTATAGGTGTGACACACACACACACACACACATATATATATATATATATATATATATATATATATATATATATATATATATATATATATATATATATATATATATATATATATATATAGTCTGAAACCGACTTTGGATCTGGATTCCAGGGGTCCTAAATAGCGCTGATTTGAAGAAATTTTTTCAAAATTCAAAAGTCGGGATCTCCTCATTAGTGAATTTTTTTTTTAAGAAAATTCACTAAACTGCCATTTTGTTCCTCCAAACAAGAACACGCAGATATACATTTTGTATATGGATTTGCCAATGGTAATTCAACGCTACCGCCTAGAGAATACAGGAGAACATATCCAAACCGAAGACATCCCCATCATTCTGTGCTTGTTCAGATTCATAATCGTTTTGTGCGGCAAGGACTTCAAGTTATAAGTAGCAGCCTATCGAACAATATTCAGCAACGAAGAGTTACGAGGCAAATATAGAATTAATTTGATAGAGACCCAACAACAAGTACTCGACGAGTGTCAATTGTTCCCAATCAAAAGTTGTAAGAGTATTTAGACGAGACTTTAGACATGCATACCATCTGCAACCGGTACAGGGATTACAAGCTGGTGATAAATTACGTAGAGTGAATTTTTGTCGCTGCTGCTTAGATAATTATTGAGACTTCTTGTCTCACATTCTGTGTACAGATGAATCGTGCTTTACGCGTCGTGGAGTGCTTAACTTCTATAATCAGCATGTTTGAGTGTACGAAAATCCCCATGCCATCAGGCCAAGCAAATTCCAACATGAATTTTGTGTTAACATTTGGATTCGAGTTATTCATAATAATTTGTGCGGGCCCTTTTTCTTCCTCAATCGAGTAAATGCAGCTAATTTGTTGGAATTTTTGGAAACAAACCACGCTGATATATGGGATGATGTTCCATTAATTCGGAGAGGACCAGCTTGGTTTCAGTTAGATGATTGCTTGGCTCATTATGGACAAAACGTTCAAAGTTGGCTCAACACAAACTCCCAGGCAGATGGAGCGGGAGCGGTGGTCCAGTTTCGTGGCCTGCACGATCACGCGATCTCACCCCTATAGTTTTTTGTGGGGGGGGTGGGGGGGGGGTTCCTTAAAGAAAATTTTGATGCCACTCGGGTCACAACCATCGAAGACCTGAAGCTGCGTATACAAAACGCTTGTCAACAGGTAAGGATTCATCATTTAGTTTGTATAAAAAGATCCATTGAGCGTTGTTGTAAGCTTTGCATTGAGCAAAACGGTCTTCATTTTGAAAATTAGCTTTAGACATAGTAAGAATGTATTTTCATTGTTAATGGAAGTTAGCTTGTTTGTTATAAATTGATAGACAATACAAAGTTTTATTCAAAGGGCAGTTTATTAATTGCCATTGATTTCTACGTGCAATAAAATTGACTTTATTTTTTTTCTCTAAAACGATGCACGCTATCAATGTGAATCAGAAGGTATGTTTTTTTGAGATTAATTGAAAATTCAAAAAAAAAATTTGATCCAAGAATAAACAGTGGCGTATCATTTTTCCATTGATAAATAGTCTCTGTAACTCCGGCACTGGATGACATTTTTTTATTTTCCATGAAAAAAAGTGCTGTGTATAGTTGTGAACCTGTGCCAATTATCGTCAAAATACATTGAGCCGTTTTTGACCATAAGATATTTTTACTATTTTTTATAAAACTTTGACTCCCAGTATATTCGAAACGAAGTCATTATCTATAGTAGTTTACCTAACAAACTACCATTATCTTGACGCATAGAATACGATGTTTAAGTTTGGTTACTATAAACTGACTCACCCTTTATATATATATATATATATATATATATATATATATATATATATATATATATATATATATATATATATATATATATATATATATATATATATATATATATACCGTGTGCTACTTAGGGCCTTAAGGGCTGCCTGGCTGTCTGTGGCTATGAGGATCCGCTTGTTGGTGTAGCCTCTCCTCTTGTTCTCCCGCACACAGTGCAGAATGGCGTACATTTCGGCCTGAAAGACCGTTGCATGGACTCCGAGGTAAATACTATGACTTTCCCTGGTCCTTCCGAATAAACACCTGCCCCCGTCCCACGCTCTCCGCCGGATCCGTCCGTGAACTAGACGAGCGCGTCCCGTGGTAAACCCGGCGTCTCCTCCCGGCATGCCTCGCGGTCGGGGATTTCCACTGTAAAATTGTTTTCCCCTGCAGATTCTCGGGCTTGCGAAGTCTAACCTCATTTCAAGCATGGACTCCTTCACGATCTCCTGAATTTTGCAGTGGCCCCTGAAACCTGGGTTGATCTTCAGTCTACCATTGCAGGCTAGTCTGTATAGTCCCAGTCTGGTCTCCTCCAAGATAACTAAGTGTAGGAGGGTAGATCCAGCAACACCTCCATGGCGGCTGTTGGGGTCGAAGTGATGGCCCCTGGGATGCCCAGGCAAGCCATCCTTTGGATCTTGCCTAGTTTTTTTTGGCACTGGATTGTGTCACCTTAGGCCACCAGACCAGTGCCGCGTATATTAACGATGGTCTGACCACCCTTGTGTACAGACAGTGGGCCATACTAGGTGTTAGTCCCCACGTTTTTCCATATAGCCGCCTAGTGACGGCTAGGGTCATAACTGCCTTATGCAGTATTTTTTCAATGTGACCATTCCAGGTTAGCTTAGAGTCCAATACGCCCCAAGATATTTTACCTCCCTGGCGATTGGGATGCTTTTACCGTATAGAGTGAGAGTTCTGTGGCTCTTCCACTTCCTCCTCCTCGTAAACGGTATTATGACGGTTGCTTTGTCGGGGCTCACCCCGAGCCCTTGGCCAACCGTCCACCTTTCCACCACTTTCAGTGCTATCTGTATGCGCTCCCACACTGCCCCTGTAACCTTTCCTCGGACTATGATGACAATGTCGTCCGCATAGTCATGTCCCTCGTACCCCCCTCCCGAGAGCCTCCCTAGCAGGACGTCCACGATTAAGCACCAGAGCAGGGGAGACAGAACGCTCCCCTGCGGACACCCCGCCGCGACCCTCGCTAGCCGAGTTCCTCCCGCGAGTAAGGTGAAGACCGCCCTGTACCAGAGCATGGAACCGATCCACCTGCAGCAGGTCTCCTCTTTCCATGCTCCCTGACAGCTGCCAGTACCGATCCGAATGAGGTGCTGCTGAAAACCCCCTCTATGTCTAGGAAGGCTCCCAGCGCCACCTCCCTGTTCTCCAGCGTATTCTCCAGTTTCAGCACCAGTTAGTTCAGTGCTGTTTCTGTTGAGACTCCTGCTCTGAATGCATATTGCCCGCAGTGTAGGGGATATGCTTCCAGTACACCGCCCCTAATGTGGCGTTCGAGCAGTTTTTCAATTGTTTTTAGCAAGAAGGACATGAGACTTATTGGCCTCAGGGACTTTGACTGGTCTGTTGGACGCCCAGGTTTAGGAATGAATACAACCCTGGCCCGTCTCCATGCCCTCGGAATGTACCCCAGAGCCAGGCTGGCACTCATAATGAGGGTAAGCGTATTGTATTGTATTTAGTAAGAGGATTGTTGCATGGAATAAAAATAAAAAACTTGTGTAAAGTTATACAAGCTGGTTACTAACCTACTAGTGATATTTTATGCATAATATTGCAGATGACTCACATATTTCAAATAGGTAATTGCATATTCTTCTGCAAAACTATATTACCTGTCAAATGACACTATGGTTCTCTATACACAACTCTAACAGTTTTTGAGATATGTTGCATTGTTTGTTTTCAATGATAAATGTCAATATCCACTTAGGGAACGAGGGGCTCTGGCAAGGATATACAGTTGTTAACAGTTTATTTGACATTTGTTGAATACTTTACCTTTATTGTGTTCTGTCGAGCGCTTTGGTGTTTTTCATAACAGGGTTCCAGAGTAATATAAAAATGAAAACATATCCTGTACAGAAAAGAATAGAGGTGATTCTCGAGAACATTGTTTACTGCCTGCGATGGTTTATGCTCAAAAATATCTTGAAATCATCCAGACAAGAGAGTGATGCAGAGACTGTTCCCGGTATTTCGTAGAACCAGAAGTGTTGCGTGCGAAAAATTTAACAGACAAAAGTATATCACTGAAAATGATTAAACGAGTATAAGGTAGGTAATAGGCGCTGTTGTTGAAAATCCCCATAGGGCGTAATATAAGCCGGGAAGTAGGCATTAGCAGACGAAGTGTTGGTAGATTAATCAAAAGGGAAAAATGCCAACCATATTATATTCAGTTACATCTGGAACTGCTTGATGTTGATTTAATTCGACGAATTGGTTTTTGCTTGTGGTCCCTTGAAAACGTTGGTGAGAATGAAAAGTTCTTTGACTTTGTGCTATTTTCAGACGAGAGTACATTTTATAGCACCTATCTAGTAAGTAGACAAAATTATTACTATTATAGTGACGAAAATCCACATCGCATCATCCATACAGTTTATCATCAGCACAGATCGAGTGTTAGTGTTTGGGCTGGAATTTTAGGAGAACACGCATTACATTACATAAAAGCTAATGGGACAGCACGAAAAAGATGTGCTTGAACTGTCTGAATGTGTTAAGGATATAACAAGTCATCAATAAGTTACATACGAGAATGTGAGAAATATTTAGGGTAAACGTCTCTTTTCTAATGCCTGTTTCCGGATGTTCACCAACTTGATTAAAATCTGCATCCTCGTCTCTAGTATTCATACCTACAACTGCAATATGGGTTGCCGAAGGTTGGAAAGTTCTGTCAGACATTCCCGTTTCACGATGTCAGGTATGACAATGTGGCTCACTGTCATATAAGGAATGAGAAGCCTTAAAGGTACAAAATTCTGGGATGTAATTCTATCGCGAATCCAATGTGTGTAAATTACACTTCAGACTCACATCTGCGTCGAATTGTTTTAAATCATCCCATTCTAAATTAATTTTATTTTCCAGCTCAGACCACTTCTTCACTCTATTATCACTAAATTTGCTTAAAAGTAATTTTTTGGTTCGCGCAAAAAAGTCAATGCCTAAAAGGTTAAATCGAATCATTTTTAGCCTGCTTGTTCAATTGTTTACCGAATTATCATATATTTTACAGTTTTGGAATGTTTTTTGTAAAAATGGAATACAATTTTTCGGAAGCCCCCTGTTTACTAAAACAAAATTTCGTTAATTTTCAACACACATCTCGTGGCACCAAAATTAAGTTGATGTCTTAGAGACACACAAGGTGGAACAGCCAAATAGAATAAATTCAGTATCTCAGTTATTGTACATATTAATAACAAATCTCGAAAGAAGGCGATTTTAGATTTAAAAATGACGTCTTGCAACGTAAACATTTCACCCCTACATTCGACCCCCATCGAGTGGCAGTCGCAAACTCCAAATGTTTAAATAGGAAGTGGGAGCTTGTGATGGTTCATTTGATCTCTTCATTCTCTATTAAAAAAATGCTTGGTCTGGAATTTATTGCAAAATTAACAGTAAAAAAAATAAGTTAAGCTGATTGACGAACTTGGCTACAACACACTAAGAAATTAACAACTCATCGCGTTTCATTATTTATAATGAGAAAGCAAGCAAAAACAACTTCGATTAGAAAGAACACATAAAAACTTACCAAAATTGTTCATAGTTGGTAATGTTAGTTCTGTTTAAAATGCCTTAGCAACTTGCTTTGTGACTGTAACCGTATGGCAGTAGTTGTCAGTTGTTAACTGCAATTCAGACACATGGTGTATATATATATATATATATATATATATATATATATATATATATATATATATATATATATATATATATATATATATATATATATATATATATATATATACAGGGTGGAGCAGAAAGACTTAGGGCATCCATAAATTGAGAAATAGCCGTATCTAAAATCTGAAAATTTACACGTCGAAGTTTTAGATGATGACAAAAACATGTAAAATATTGGCGACGCCATGACAGTTCCGGTTATACCGGAAGTCGCCATTAATTTGCGTATTTTAAATGGAACATGTATTTTTTTATCATTTTTGGATTTGTCATCAAATTTTGAGTGATCTATTACTACATAACATACCCTTAAAAGCGACCGTTTCAGAGATAACTTGATTTCTCTGCATTTTTTTTTGAAAATCATGTATGCACTGGAGCAGCCATATCTTCGATAATGTTTAAGCTAGAGGACTGAAACTTGTTTCTGGTAATGTCTTATGACTGGCAATTTGTTTATAGTAAAAAAGTTATAAAAAAAATATACTGAGTGTTAGAAACTAAGCGAGCAACCTAGAAAATTTCAATCATAAATAACCTCACCCTGTATTTTGTAGCATTATTTAATTGATCTTTTTATTGCCTTTTGATTTTTGTTAGCATTTCCTCTACCTAAGGTTGTTATTTTTCAAGATATGCGCTCCTCTATTCATTCGGTAATGCAAAGTGAATTTCTTAAGTGAGGTAGAAACAAGCAGGCCAAAAAATCAACAAGTTTACAGGTAATCTGTCAAATTATATGACAAATTAATTAAGAAAATTGTTTCTAAGCAAAAAAAACTTTAACCAAAATAATAAAACAAAAAATAACCCTTAAAATATCAAAAATAACAATTAACTAATTTTATTATGTATTACTAGTTTTAAGAAACCGAAAACTAAGAACTAAAATGTTCAGAGAAAGCTACAACCTATTTTGAAAAGTGCTGCCATTCACTTCTAAGCATTTGTTAACCCTTTTTGAGACTTCCTTATTTGTAGCTTTCTCGATTACTTCGGGCTTCAAGGAATTAAAGTCCAGCAGCACTCTAGCTTGCATATCTTCCTTAGCGGTTGCTGGAAGTGCAAATACTTTATCTTTAATGTACCCCCATATGCTAAAATCAAACGAGATCATATCAAGCGTGCGAGGAGGCCATAGATGAGGACTATTGTTAGCAATCCACCTATCATCAAATGTTTGATACAAAATCCTCGCAGCCTGATTAAAATTGTGTGGTGGCGCGCCATCTTGTTGGTACTAACAATCTTCTTCGTTTATTTTCTCTAATGCGGGAAAAATCGCTTCTCGTAGAATATCACAATAGCCAAATTTTTGTCGTAAAATTTTAAGCCAATAATTCTATTGTTTTTAATAGCACAAAACACATTGAACGCCCATCCATCCTGAAAGTGAACCCCCTTGTAACTCGCGGATTCTCGTCAGACCAGTAATGACGGTTATTACGATTAAATAATGTATTTTTTGAAAACTTTGATTCATCACACCAGATTATTTTCTTGAGAAGTTATTGTCCTCTTGCGTCTTCAAAATAAACAATTCACAAAATTGTACTCTGCTGATGAGATCGGTTGGTTTTAAGTTTTGGATCAAAAGATATGAAAAAGGTTACCACGTATGTTTTTTTAAAACTCGGTGAACACTCCTGGTAAAAAAATTTAACTATTTTCCACATCTCTTAACGAAGCATTCGGATGGGCCGCAAAGAAAGCTAAAACGTTTATCTGGATTTCTTCATCATCAGTGACAGGCTTCATTTTTTGAATTGTCTGTCTAAATGGCCCAAATTGAACACAGTTCATAAATACTCTTTTTAGGATATCACGAGTTGGTCTTGGTCTATCTAGATATCTTTCCGCAAACACACGGCACGTTCTGTCAACTACCCGTTGACACTCCCCATAAATCAAAACTAAATTTAAAAAATCGTTATTTGTATAGCCCAAATAAGACATGAGTTTGCAAATACTTCTCTAAACTTGTTAATAATATAAATAAGGTTAAACTAGTTAAGAAAATAATACAACAGTTTTGATAAGTAAGTCATTTACTTGTGAGTTTTGTTTAGGCTTGCTTTCGTCATGGTCTGCTTTTTAGGAAGGCGACCACAATAAATGAAATTGAAACTAATGGCAAATATCTTAAAAACTATCAACTTTAGGTATAGGAAATTCTAATACAGATCGAAACGCAATAAAAAGATGGCTTAAATAATGCTATAAAGTACAGGGTGTTCTATTTAATATATTGAAGTTATTTATGATTAAAATTTTCTAGATTTCTCGCTTTGTTTCTAACACCCACTATATATTTTTTTAACTTTCTTGCTAAGAACAAAGTCTCAGCCATAAGAAATTACAAGAAACATGTTTCAGCCCTCTAGCTTAAACGTTCGCGAGGATATGGCTGTTACAGTGCATACATGATTTTCCAAACAAACAAAAAAGTTCGGGACGCAGCAAGTGCGTTATGGTAGTGAATTTTCATTAAAATCTTTTTAATAGAAAATATGTGTGTTTTTTTTTTCAGAAAGTAGGCCTCAAATTTGATTACCAGTATAACATATATAGTAAAAACAATATGCCATGTTTCATCAAAATAACTTTATTGTTTGAAAACGTACAAAAATTTCCAAAAGTAAACTTAAAGTGTAACCGAAAAAATCCGTTTCTTGGTCAACCTTATAGGTTAATAGCAAATTGAGCCTTTCAAATATGAAGCATTTAATCAAAATTCCCTACCATAACGCAGTTGCTGCGTCCAGAATTTCTTTACTTACAAACATGCATTATATTTCGATGGAAAATGCAAAAACATAAGGCGTTTTCGACTAAAAAAAAAAAATTGAATCACCAACGACTTATGGGCGACGCTGTGATTGTAGAAATATTTTTAAGATGTAGCTCAAGACACCCTATAATTAATGTATACAATTTTTGTTTGCATATCTTGTAGAATAACGGATATATTAAGCTTCATTGATTTTTTACTAAAATTGGACAAAAGTTATATATTATTAAATGATAAACTCTATAGCTAAAACTACTGCCAAGCATCAGAGGGTCCATTTGAAATGAATTTTCTGGAAGCATTTTAGTAAAATGAAGGACAATGGCGGTTGAAACTTAGACTTCAGGGTTTGTAAAACATTCTTCTTGAGACATTTTCTTTCCATAGCCCGTATTAGATTCAAGTTATTTGCCTAAATATTGCGAACTTTGACGTTTTAAATTGTAACTTTGACGTTTTGAGGAAAACCCCAATTTATTTTTCTTTAAATGCCCATAAGTTTTTTCTTTTGACTAACAGCGCTAAATTTTGGTGGGTAGTTTACCTATATCGATATAAAACGATGTACCAAATTTCGTTGCTCTTACTTTGTTTTTTCCGGAGATATAAATTTTTTTCTAAAGGAAACACAAAATTTTCCGGGAAAACCTCGGCCGATTTTCCTGGCTAACTAACTTATCCAATCCACTTACAAAAGGAAGGTATTCACCAAATTTTGTTAAAATCGGCCCATTCTTTTTGAGTTATCGGTGTGATTCATATATATATATATATATATATATATATATATATATATATATATATATATATATATATATATATATATATATATATATATATATATATATATATATATATATATATATATATATATATATATATATATATATATATATATATATATATATATATATATATATATATATATATATATATATATATATAAACATTAAAAAATCGAAACTGACCCCGGATATGTGTTCTAGGGGGCCTAATTAGCACTCATTTGAAGAATTTTTTTAAATTCAAAAGTCGGGATCTCCTCATTAGTGATTTTTTTTTAAGAAGATTCACTAAAAACAGAAAAATCAAGATATCTCTGAAACGGTCCCTTTTAAGGGTATGGTATGTTAGTAATAGATCACTCAAAATTTGATGCAGAATCCAAAAATGAAAAAAAATTACATGTTCCATTTAAAATAAGCAAATTAATGACGACTTCCGGTATAACCAGAACCATCTAAGACCCTGATGTGTAAATTGTCAGATTTTAAATACGGCTATTTCTCCATTTAGGGCGCTGGCCTAAGGTCTTCGCGCTCCACCCTATATATATATATATATATATATATATATATATATATATATATATATATATATATATATATATATATATATATATATATATATATATATATATATATATATATATATTCAGAAAGATTTCCGCGGTCTTTAATGTGAGACATACTTGGTTCTCGGGTTGACCCGCGTCCAGAATTTATGAAAACTCGACGTTTCGGGTGGTTCCGGTTTTGGAGCCATTTTCAAGAGGTAAAGGATATATGTAAGGACACTCTAAGGCCTCAATCTGCCTACTCCTTAGAGCGGTGGACAAAGGTGGGTTGGGTTGTTGTAGCTCGATTGCGGGGCCTCAATCTGCCTACTCCCCAAATCTCGCCGGAGATCGTCTGTGAGGTCTCAGTGTGTTCAACCCTAGGCCTCAGAGAGATCTGGAGGTTCGTTGCAAGTCGTTCCGTCTACCTGCTTCGTTATCAGTAAAAGTAGTGGGGTCACCGTCAGTTAAGTGGGGGGCTTTGGTCACGGTACTTAGAGGATGAGGAGGATTGAGAGGTTGGGGAAATAAAATTGTCTGTGGAATTTATTTTCTTTTTGTGTGTTTGTAAAGAAGATATAATAGGTTTCCAAGTAGTCGGAAGGCGAAGACCTCTTATTTAAGCAATCGGGACGTTTTTCAATCTCGATTGCTTCGCGGATAATTCTCGTTTTGAAGTTGTAAACCGGTGCTCTTGTTTTGGCATTATCGAAGTCTATTTTGTGCCCTGTATGAATATGATGCATGGCCAGCGCCGATGAGGGATTGGATTTTCTAACTGCGAGGGTGTGTTCATATATTCTATTGTGGAAGCGTCTATTTGTTTGTCCTACATAAGTTCGGGAACAGTCGGAACAAGGAATTTTGTAAACTCCATGGGATTCGTTTGGAATCGTATCCTTGGGAGTTTTTATCAGATTTGACAGTTTTTGTTCTGTTGTGAATACGGTTTTTATACTATGGTTTCTAAAAATTATGCTGATTTTGTCGGTGACACCTTTAATGTATGGTAAAAACGCTGTGTGTTGTGTGGGCTCTGTTTGTTATTGTTGTGGGGTAGTGGTTTGTTGTTGTGCGTTTCTAATGTTTCGTAGTATGTGATTGTTGTCGTATCCGTTTTCTAGCAATGTCTGTCTTAAAAAGTTTAATTCTGCCTGTTTGTTATTGTTGTCCGTTAGTCTAAGAGATCGTGTTACTAGTGTGCGAACCACGGAATTTAGTTGCAATGGGTTATGCTGAGATTGGGCGTTAAGATAACGATTAGTGTGGGTTGGTTTTCGGTAGACAGTGTAAGAAAATCCCCTGACTGGGTTTTAAGTGATGCGTACATCGAAGAAAGGCAAAGTAAATTATTTTCTATTTCCATGGTGAACTGGATTTGGGGGTTGATGTTATTAAGGTAAGACACACTGTGACCTCACAGAAGATCTCCGGCGAGATTTGGGGAGTAGGCAGATTGAGGCCCCGTAATCGAGCTACAACAAACCAACCCACCTTTGTCCACCGCTCTAAGGATTAGGCAGATTGAGGCCTTAGAGTGTCCTTACATATATTCTTTAGCCACCTTTGTCCACCACTCTAAGAAGTAGGCAGATTGAGGCCTTAGAGTGTCCTTACATATATTCTTTAGCCACCTTTGTCCACCACTCTAAGAAGTAGGCAGATTGAAGCCTTAGAGTGTCCTTACATATTTCCTTTACCCACCTTTGTCCACCACTCTAAGGAGTAGGCAGATTGAGGCCTTAGAGTGTCCTTACATATATTCTTTACCCACTTTTGTCCACCACTCTAAGGAGTAGGCAGATTGAGGCCTTAGTGTGTCCATACATATTTCCTTTACCCACCTTTGTTTACCACTCTAAGGAGTAATCAGATTGAGGCCTTAGAGTGTTCTTACATATATTTTTTACCTCTTGAAAATGGCTCCAAAACAGGAGCCGAAACGTTGAGTTTTCATAAATTCTGGACGCGGTTCAACCCGAGAACCAGGTATGTCTCATATATATATATATATATATATATATATATATATATATATATATATATATATATATATATATATATATATATATATATATATATACATATACACATAAGCAGTTGCACAAGCTTGAGCCTGTCAGGCAGATACAAAAAAACGTTCTAATGCACTGAGTAATGAAACCAGTAATGCTTTAGTTTGAGGAAAACCCACATACTTCGAGTAGACAAGCAGCCACAACATTGGATGTTTGCCATGGATGTTTTCACGTTGCAGGATGTCGTTTTCTAATCTAAAATTGAGGTGTTTCGTAATTTTTGATAAATATTCACAATAATTGAGATACTGAATGTATTCCATTTCGCTATTCCACGGTGTATATATTTTTACCGAGAGCAAAATTTTGAAAGCTGTTAATCGCTAAATTACAAACGTCATTTCATTTCATTTTCTTCCAAGTCGTCAGGCTTAATTTGAAAATTGACTAATTAATACGCTTTTTCACTTGGTAAAGTTAGTATATTTTTCCTTAAAATTACTGCCAGTTGCAAGAGTTACTTAAATATACCTATAACATTTTATTACTCTGATGGACATAAGACATGAACAAAATGTTTGAATCGCATGTTGTGCGATAATATAAAAAAATAATGTGGTAAAGAATTTAATTGGATATTAAAAGATAATAGAGGTTTTGAAGTCGTTTGTTCAGTTTTTAATTTTGTTGCTTAAAGATTGGGCTGTTATATTTTTAATTGATATAGAATAGCTATCATAAAAGTTCATAAATGATATCATAAAATTCTTAATTTCTTCCTTCCGGAGGAACTAATAGGTAGGTTAGGTGTATAGACCGTATAATAGCATCAATAAAATAATAATTTTAAATCAAAGTGAAACTGATAAATCATTTGCCTGTAATAATGTCATTAAGTAGATTTTGCAACGGATTGTAAAAATAATTCTTACTTTATTTCCCTAAGAATTCAATTTGAAAAGAAATCAATAGGTAGATATGTTACATGACTGTAATATTATTATGCAGGTAGGTACTTTCCGTACCGAGAGGTATTATTTGTGGCTAATAGTATTATGTAAGCAGTTTGTAAAGACATAAATTTAAAGTGTACGGTGTGATTCACCACATATGTCAAAGAAACAGGAAGCAGAAAAAAAGTATAAACGCGGCAAGTGCGTTATGGTAACCCACTTTCATTTCTACGTAATTTTTTTACGAAAATTCTCTAAAAACCATTTCAATGCAAAAATTCGCAATGGTTTTTTCCACGAAAAATATACATTTTTAATGAATTTTCATTGAAAAATTCACTAAAGACGAGGTAACGACGGTGAGACTTTTTGAATCTTTTTTCAAGTGAGCATTAATTAGAGCCGCCAGAACCCACATTCAAGGTCCGTTCGATGTTTTATATATATTTATATATATATATATATATATATATATATATATATATATATATATATATATATATATATATATATATATATATATATATATATATATATATATATATATATATAGTGTGATGATAAAGTTTGAAACATAATTCATAAATACGTTATTAAATTTTTTCAAGGAAAACGCTCAGATAGGTTAACCAACTTATGACGTAAAAATTAAATTAATGTCGTCACATGTCTGAATGATGACGTCATCATACGTTTTTTAAATGACAACCATATTTTTTGTTGTTGTTTTTCCATAGACGTGCTTACTATTTAAATGATGATGAAAAAAATTGAGACCGGACATAACAATTTTTTACTTAAAAAAATAGAAACGTAAATATAATAAGAAATAAAAAATATTTCTCACCAATTTAATGTGGGACGACTTTTATTTAAAATAATGAGGTGTTCCTTCACTTTTCTCATCGACATCACTTCAAATTCTTTTATGGAATATCTACAATGTTGGGCCAAGAGAGATGACGTTACCTGTACTGCTATGCTATTTAAATAAATCGTAGATAAAAATCTAAACAATGGAAGTTACAATCATTGCAAGATCTAGCTGTTCCTTACCGGGGTTGCCAAATATTCAGAAATTTCATGTAGTTAAACCTTTCATGTATAAACATCTCAAATTTTCACAACTTCTGTTAATAAGGAAAATATGTTTAAAAATTTAATTTTATCAGTTAGTTAAAAAATACCGTAATCCGTAGCTGTATTTAATACCTGCAAATTTCGATTGATCCATTTCTCATTATTTTTAATTTATCCCTGCAATCCCTATTTACTCTATCTGACAACGTTGTTAGACCGCGTTCGTGCTGGAGCTGCGTTGTCATTTGTCATTCTTTGGTAATGCCATTGATTGTCAATTATCAATATCATTTTTTTTTACATGTCAACAACACACCACAAAGGCTTACAGCATAACTACTATCGTTTCGTGGGTGTCGACAAGGAGGAAATAGGCAACTTGTAATTATGGACTTGAAGGTGTGAAGGTTCGGAGGAGAAGGAAAAACATGTGCCGGCAAGGAATTCCACAACTTGGAAGTCCTCGGGACAAAAGAGCGGGCATAACAAGATGTTCTATGTCTGGTGACCTGTACAGTAAAAGGGTGCATTCGCTCTGTTCCCCTGGTAGATCTGTTGGGGGCAGCAGGTGGAGGAATTATGGAAGAAAGCTCCTCTGAACAGTACCCGTGCAGATATCTATAAAAGAGAGAGAGAGAGAGAGAGAGAGAGGTCACCAACGGCACGTCGGTGGGCAAGGGATGGCAGCCTTTGGGTGAGGGTAGGGTCACCGATGAGACGTATAGCTCTCTTCTGAATGGAGTCCAGGATAGCGAGTGTAGAAGCAGCAGAGGCACCCCAGTTGTGGGAGCAGTATTCGAGGTTTGGTCTTCTCTGTGAAGTATATAAGGTATAGAGATTAGCTGGTAAACAGTATTTGCGATCCCGGAAGAGGAAACCTAATTTCTTAGAGCCGCTTCTGCAATTGATGTGACATGTTGGCGCCAATTGAAATTTCGATCCACGGAAATGCCAACAAGTGAAAAGGTCCCATTACCTTGAATAACTTGGTTGTCCATTGTAATGGGTCTAGAGCTGGTGTATCTCTTATGAGAAAGAACGCAAGATTGAGATTTGGTGGGGTTAAATTGTACAAGATGTCTACTTCCCCAGTTTAATATTTTTGGAGATCCACGGAGACAGAACCCTCCATGAGTCTGCGATCCTCATCTAATTGGGCTAAAGAGACAGGCTTAGAATATTGTATATTTGAGTGGAGGGTGCTGTCGACCGCGTAACTGTGAACTGGGTTGGATGTGCTAGAGAGGAGGTCATTGATGTGGAGAAGAAACAAAGTAGGGGCTAAAGCTGAACCTTGAGGAACTCCTACATTAGTTGGATACAGTTTAGAGGAATGGCCATCCATGACAACAGAAATGCTCCGGCTATAGAGGAAATTTGCTGTCCGGGTACAGAGTTTTGGTGGTAGGCCATAGGCCGGAGGTTTATTAAGCAGCGCTGCGTGCCAGACCTAGTCGAATGCTTTGGATATGTCTAGAGCGACAGTCTGGGATTCACCGTGTAGTTCCATAGACTTGTTCCAAGAATGGGTGCCAAGGGAAAGGAGGTCGGCAGTTGATCTATCTAATTTTAGTAGTCCGGTATTTATATACTTTTCCATCACTTTAGAGACGACTGAAAGGACATAAATAGGCATGTAGTTGCTAGGAAGCGCTTTGCATCCTTTCTTGGGGATAGGTTGTACTCGAGCAGTTTTCCAGTTACTAGGGAATATGCCTCTATTGTAAGATGTCTGAAACAGACGAGTCAGGACAGGAGCAAGTTCTGGTGCGCATTTTTTGAGAACAATTGCTGGGATCTAGTCAGATGCTTTCCTGGTGTTAACAGAAGAGAGCATATTTCGAACCTTTTTAGTTTTGAAAATGATATCCGTCGTTTTATGCGCGACATTGGGGACTGTTGGTGATTGAACATTTGGAAGTGGGTCGAGAGTAGAATTGCTGGCGAACAACGAGGCAAACAGTTCAGCCTTGCCCAGGGCGGTAGAAACAATTTTATCCCCTAAAACAAGAGGTATGAAAGTGCTCTTGTAAAAATTATTCCTAATAGAGTTGGCAATAGTACAGAAGAGTTTGCTGCCGTTGGAGCTTGAGAGTACTTTGTTTTTGATGTAGGTATTAAACGAGTTATTTGCCTCAGAAAAATGCGGACATAGCGGTTTCTTGCGTCGTTAAATGCTTGACGGTTTTCTTGACCGGGATTGTGTAGAAGCGTTTTGTGAGCTTTGACCTTTTCAAGTCTGGCCTTGTCACAGGATTTAGAGAACCAGGGCTTTTGTGTGGCTGATGAGGTTTTCTGTGTACGTGGAATGAATAATTCTATGCCAGCTGGGATAATTTTGGTGACGTTTTGTGAGATATCAGAGGGTCAGGATGAGAGAAGCAGACAGACGCCCATGGAAATGAGGAAAAGTAATCCCGCATTTCGTCCCAGTTCGCGGAGTTGTAGTGGCAAACGATACGTGGGTGTCATGACTGTCTGACCTCGGGTTGTATTGCGCGGGAAGCAGTGACCATGCCGTGGTCTAGGCGACCAAGGGGGCGGTGACTGATGTCTTATAGCATTCAGATTTTGTAGTAAGAATGAGATCCAAGAAATTTGAGCTGTGTGTTGAAATGCGAGGAAAGTAAGTAGGTTGCTGAACCACATTGACTAAAGAATTTCTGAGTGCAAAGGCCTCCGCTGCTCTCCCTGGTGGATCGGTTTTTGAAGATCCTATTTATTCCTCATTATGGACATTGAAGTCACCAAGAATAGTGACCTCGGAGGAAGGATATTCAGAAATCAGATGGTCGGTTTTTTCAGAAAGGTAGTGGAAGAGCTGGACAAAGTTGTTGTCAGACGGTGACCGGTAAATGCAACAGATGAATTTAGTTGCAGCCCTGAGAGAGAGAGTTTCATCCAAAGTATGTCTTTTCTTCCAGCTTCTAAATTGGGGAGTCTGGTGCAGGGTAGATTGCTACGGACGTATGCGTACACGCCTCCATGCAATCTAAACGAAGTGAGGAGCTTATACCCCGGAAAATTAAGGTGATTAATGGCTCTTTTGGTACTGATTTGGGTTTCGGTGAGGAAGAGGAGTTGAGGCTTATTAGCCTGGAGGAAATGGTGGACGGAGTTCAGGTTAGAATTTAGGCCACATATATTCGAGAAGGATATGTTAAATATTGATGCCGGTGCCCCCTGCACACCCCTCTCGCGGAGATCCGAATGGAGGGATATTTTATCTCCGGAATCTTTTGTACAAGGAGGAGCCGTTATCATTTTTGTTTATAAGGGAAACCGACTCATACACCAGAACCGGAAACGTCCGTTAGGACTTCACCGTGGTGGTACCTCCTTGGGCGTGAAAAAATCCTTTACTATCACGTAAAGGAAAAGTCCACTACCACCTGCCAATTTATTCCTCCCAGAACCCCTATTCGTCCCAAGTCCCGTAACTTTCTTGTGGTTTATGCGTTGAGGGTGCTTGTATGCATGCATGTAGGTCCCCCGTGTTTGGGGCGGGGTTTGCGTGTTTCCTTCCCCTTCTGCATAAATACAACCACCCTCATTGCATAAACCACAAGAAAAATTTATTGGAAAAACCCCTAAGAATATTACGGGACCTGAGGCGAATAGAGGTTATGTGCGGTGTAAACAGGATTTTAAGGAGGTGTAGCTACAATATGGATAAAAGACAGCTTATACAAGTCCGGCTAAGCTGTTTTTGTCGCATTGTTCGTTTCTTCTCCCTCATCCGTCACCCTTATTTACTCTTGGTCCCGTAATTTTTTTGGGGGTTGTTTGCAAGAATATTTTTTGTGGTTTGTGTATCCAATGGGGTGGTCTAAGCATGCTTTTAAAAAAATTCTAAAAGCCCTCGGTGAGCTCATCCGCCAAATTTAAGTTACATATTGCGCTGGCACAATATACTATTATTTTAAGATTTAATAAGTATAAGATATATGAGTTGTTGGCTTAGAAATTGATTGTTAAAATTATAGACCTACTATCTTGTATGTGCACAAATACATACCTATTTAATATTATAAACTTATATCATTTACTTATTCTGATTAGTTGCATGTTACCCATTAAATGTGGCATATACAGTGAAATAAGTAAGCCACTAAAAAACTAAAAACCAAGGTTGTAGTTTAGAAGAAAAATCTGCTGTCCAATTTGAGGCATTATAAATTTATAATTTCATAAATATTAGTTACTTTTTTTATCCTTTTCGAGATAAACCAATTAATTGAATCCTTTAATTTGAAATCAATTAATATCCTAAAAACTAAATACTTTATACTCCTCTGTGAACAACCTATAATTTTAGGTTATTATTAAATATGTAATCTCATTATGATTTCAAAAATACATTCCTTTGAAAAGATTAACATGAAAATTCCGGATGATTTCAATATTCGATGCACTATTATTCCACTTGATTCAAATTGAGAATACATGCGATGTTTTCCCGCTCCACTCTCTGATTGGTCGAGAGTTATCATGCAACCTCTTTAATCCATTAGCCTTGCCCTAAAGCTAAGTTCATACACTCGAGAATTGCGAAATGAATTCTTATTGGTACATTTTAAATAATATTACGACAATATTTAAAATAAACCAATAGGGATTAAACGGTAATATGACGCCATCTACATACTTTGCGGAAAGCAGTAGGAAAACGGAAATTTAAATAGTAAATTTTGAGCCACGGAAGTCCAGTGGAAAAAATGGGTGCCTTTGAACCCAAGGGCACTGGGTTCGATTCCCAGGTTTCCCCTCTCCTCCCTTTTCAGTAAATCAGTAACATCAACAGAGGTTGTAGCATTGTGATTGAGCAAGGTAATCTGTACGTTCCGCCCTTCCCAGGGGGCGTAAAGCCGTCGGTCCCGTGCCCATACGATGTTGGGCACGTTAAAGATTCAAATTTCCTGGACAGTGAGGTGAATGAATCAGTTTAATAAAGTCAATAAAGCAATTTCCGTTGCGAATTGCTGACGATCAATACAATTGTATATGCTTTTAGAAGACAGTATCCAATATATTATTTTGGAAAGTTGAAATGTTTCATCTTAATGAAGCTATTTCTACTGACAACTATCGATGATAAACATAACCGAAAAAATGGCTCATACTAGGTTTCCCTTTGACATATTTATTTTTACATAAGGTTCCAACCTTAAATAAGTATGAAAAAGGCAATGAAGTAATTTTCGTTGCGAATTGCTGATGATAAATACAACTGTATATGCTTATAGCAGTCACTATCAAATATATTATTTTGAAAAGTTGAAATGTTTCATGATGAAGCAATTTCTACTGACAACTGTCGATGATAAACATAACCGAGAAAATAGCTCAAAATAGGTTTCCCTTTGAAGTGTTCCAACCTTAAATGACATACTTCCTGGTACTATCATAGTATCTGATGGGTGACGAGGTTATTACAACCTAGGCAGCATCGCTGGAAGGATATATACAAGCAACATGTTGTTTGTAGACGCCGACGATGGAACTGTTCACACCCAAAACGTCGAAAATATGTGGATGCGGGCTGAGAGGAAACTGCTAAGGCAATTTGTAACATCAAGGGATCTTTTTGATCTTATTTGCACGAATTTATCTGGCGAAACAAATTTAAAAGTTGTGACGTGTTTTCTGAATTTTTAACTGCGTTCCCCAGCAATATAATGTGTACGATTCAGATTTTTCTCCTGTCTTGTTTTTGTTTGGCAAGACATTACAAAGGGTATTTCCATGATTAATTCGTGGATTAGGCCTCCTGCGGGTAGCACGCTAAAATCGCGCCTGCAACCCTACCTTCCCAGTCTGTATTACAATTATTGGGTAAAGGTGGTGTGGAAACGGGTCAATACAATACATTACCTTTTTATTTCTCATGAGCAATTTGCAACAAACATTGCATCATTGACATTTGTTATATGCCCATTCAAGGTTAAAATGTGGTTTTTAATTTATGAAGGCAAGTTAATGTCTCAGAATGTGTATATATGCTTGCATGCATACTGCATATTTCGCCAGGGGAAAATGCCAAGTGCGCCCCTCCATCTTAAACAAAAACAAACACTTCAAAGAGAAACCTATTTTGAGCCAGTTTCTTGGTTATGTTAATCATCGACAGTTGTCGGTAGAAATTGCTTCATTACCATGAAATATTTTAACTTTTCAAAGTAATATATTGGGTACTGTCTGCTAAGAGCATATACAGTTGTATTTATCATCAGCAATTCGCAACGGAAAATGCTTCATTGACTTTTTTATACTCATTTAAGGTTCGCACCTTAAATAGAAACAAACACTTCGAAGAGAAACCTATTTTGAGCCATTTTCGCGGTTATGTTTATCATCGATAGTTGTCAGTAGAAATTGCTTCATTACCATCAAACATTTCAACTTCTCAAAATAACATATTGGATACCGCCTGCTATTAGCATATACAGTTGTATTTATCATCAGCAATTCGCAACGGAAATTGCTTCATTCGCTTTTCATACTCATTTAAGGTGGGCATCTTAAATATAAACAAACACTTCGAAGGGAAACCTATTTTGAGCCATTTTCTCGGTTATGTTTATCATCGACAGTTGTCAGTAGAAATTGCTTCATTGCCATCAAACATTTCAACTTTCCAAAATAGATTAGATACTGTCTGCTACTAGCATATAGAGTTGTATTTATCATCAGCAATTTGCAACGGAAATTGCTTTATTGACTTTTTTATACTAATTTAAGGTTGGAACCTTATGCAAAAACAAACACTTCGAAGAGAAACCAATTTTGAGACATTTTCTCGGTTATGTTTACCATCGACAGTTGTCAGTAGAAATTGCTTCATTACCATGAAACATTTCAACTTTCCAAAATATATTGGATACTGTCTGCTACGAGCATATACAGTTGTATTTATCATCAGCAATTCGCAAGGAAAATTGCTTCATTGTCTTTATTATACTGATTCATTCTCCTCACTGTCCGGGAAATTTGGATCTGTAGCATGCCCAACATCGCATGGGCACGAGACCGACGGCTTTACGCCCCCTGTGAAGGGCGGAACGTGCAGATTACCTTGCTCAATCACAATGGCACAACCTCTGTTGATGTCACTAATTTACTGAAAAGGGGGGAGAGGGGAAACCTGGGGAACGAACCCAGTACCCTTGGGTCCAGAGACACGCGTTTTTTACACTGGACCACCATGGCTTAAGATTTACTATTTACATTTCCGTTTTCCTACTGCTTTCCGTAAAATATGTCAAATATCGATTTATGTAGATGACGTCATATTATCATTTATTTCCATTACAAAAACATTTGTTCACCCCTTGATTTCCTGCTTTATTTAAAATGGCACTTGGTAATATTCATCTGGCAACACTGCTCATCATTGCCCGTTCAATTCTGTGTTCCGATTCTCGATTCTTTGTTTACTCCTGATAAAATACATCTTTACCGGGATGATAATACCGACTCAATGAGATTTTCATAATTCGTTTTTCGCAAATGGCGAGTGGATGAACCAATGACCAATAGAGTGCGTCATTGGGATGAACCAACCTTACTCCTTACCATGATATAATGACTGAGAAGTATTGGTATCATGCTCCTTACTACCCAATCGTGTTTGACGTTGACAGGTGTGAGGTGTGAAGTGTGAAGTATTATCCGGTCCAATGACGTATTAGAGTAGACGAGTAATGTTCATTTATGTAGTGGATATAAAAGTGTTACGCAAAATTGAACGTCGGCCATTTTATGGGATATAAACAGTTTTCAATGATTTGTGTTTTTTGAGTGAAACCTGAATGAAACCTTCCAATATTTAAATCAAACTAAAATGGTTGTGTGTGCAGCTTATGGTTGTAAGAATCGAAGTAACAAGGAAGATCCGGAATTTCACTTCACAGGTAAGTTAATTAATTGCCACTTGGGACTCTTATTTACAGCATATTTCTCGATTGAGGTAACTAATGACTGTGTATTCTCAGTATAAAGTTGCAATAAGTATATATCAAGGAATTTTACTATTTATCACCAATTTCCTCGATATTTTCATTCATGATTACCATTTTTTACATCGGAATGTGTTGAACAGGTGATTGTTTTACCAATGGCGTGCATCACACATTTCTCTGGGGCTATGCAATTATCCTGAAAATGTCCATGCAGGCATGCAGTGGCATGTTGAGACGTGAATTACGAAAATGAGCAAAGAAATCTGCAATACTTATTACTTCTGGATTTTTACTTGATTTCCCGAAAGTTGAATGTAGCTATATTCATTGGAATAAAATGTATGTACACATCAAAGAACTTATTCTTTTATGATATTTATCAACATTTTCATTATCTGAGCTCCAAAGTACATGTTCACCATAGAAGAGAACTTTTATCTCATAACTAATTTCCCAGATATGAAAACTTCTAACCTAGTTCTAGTTTCTCAATCATTATCAAAGACATATATGTTATTCCATTCAATTTTCATGATTTCAGATTTCCTCTCAAGGATCCGCAAAGGCTTGATGTTTGGCTTCGCAACATGAAACTTACAGAAGATTGGAACCTTCAGAAAACAGTAGACTGTGTTCAAAACATTTTACACTGGACCAGTTTTACCATATTAGTGGACAAATGCGTTTACTAGATGAAGCAGTACCTACAATATTTCCAGAACTGCCACAATATTTACAGCCAGTTAGACCGAAGAAGGTAACATATATTTTAAAGTTTGTTTAATGTGTTTCGTGATCTCATTATAATAGAAAGAAGTGCTTGTCACAAATATCTTGCTCCATTAGCTTCGTACTATACAACGTGTTTCGCATAAGAACTGACACAGAACAGGGGCATGTAGGGGAACCTAAAATATGGGGATTTAACACAACTTACCCATATACTAAGTTATAGAGAAGTTATAGGCTTTCAAAGTGGGGTTTAAAATTTCTAAAAAATTGAATGTCTCAGTAATACATCAAATAAGAAAAACCAAATTTAGTACACGTTGTGAGTGTATCAAGAGCATTAAACGAGTTCAGTTGAAGTATTTTAAAGGGTTGAATAGGAGTGATGTAACCTTAAAATGTGACAGAATTTGTTAACATGTCTGTGGATTTAAAAAATGATTCCATTTTAT
The DNA here is from genome assembly GCA_964006375.1 of Tillus elongatus. Taxonomy (NCBI): domain Eukaryota; kingdom Metazoa; phylum Arthropoda; class Insecta; order Coleoptera; family Cleridae; genus Tillus; species Tillus elongatus. Next base: position 218,473,381 of record OZ023262.1, read on the forward strand.
GGAGAATTTAATTTTAAAACTTTTTAGTCTTGCTATTTTTCAAAAAATGCCGTTTTCAAGAAAAACCCTAATAACTAAAGACACATATTTTATCAATGTTACTTAAAATCGTCCAAAATTCAATAGTTGCCTATGAAATTATTCAACTTGGCAATTAGAGGTATTTAATTTAGCAACTGTTTGCTAATTGTTTTGAAAATGGCCGGAAAGTTTTCATTTAGTGAACAAGTTGACATGCTATTAGTGCTTCTGTGGAGAAAACAGCAGAAATTGTCTTGAAGAATATCAAAGAAGATTTCCTAATCCTGTGTCCCATGGCGAAACCTTTTCCAATGTTGAAAGACGAGCTCGAGAAACAGGCAAGTTTAACAGTAGCACTCAAAAACGTGCTATTGCAATCAGGGCACAAGGCGAAGCACTTATTTTGAACACAATTTCAGATGAACGACATATTTGTATTAGAAATGTATCTCGACAAACTGGTATATCGCAAACTTCTGTACACCAAGTTCTCAGGCGTAATCTACTACACCCATGTCCAAAAATTGAAAGAATTTTTACTGGAATATTTGGTTAAGCGAGTTACTTAATGTCAGTTTGTTTTATGTCAAGACATTAATTTTCAGAAAAAAAAATTTGCTGTAATTCCTCGACATTTCCAACACAAGTTTGGAATAAATGACTGGATCGGTATTATTGATCGGTATCTAATTGGTCCAGCTATTTTATCGAATCAACTAAATGGCGAAAGTTATTTGGAATTTCTTCAAAACACTCTTACAGATTTACTTGCCGCTACAACTCAGACTGGAATATTGGTTTATGCTTGATGGAACACTGCCTCATTGTAGTAATATTGTCAGCCGATTTTGAAACTACCAGTATTAAAATAAATGTATTGGACGAGGCCATAAATGCCCACAAGTTTGCCCCACACGATCACCAAACCTCAACAAATGTGTCTACATTGTTTGGGGAACGCTAAAGGAATAGTCTAATCTTCGCCAGTTGCGTTCTGAGAAGAACTGTGGAATCGTATTACGAACAAATGTAACTTTACATGAAATAATGAGCAGTTATTGAAAAGAGTAGACATCAATTTTCAATTAAGAATACATTTATTCTTGAGAGAAAACTGTGATCATTTTTAACAATTTCTATAATGTATCAGTAGCAAATCTTTTATCTCTTCTGTTTAACTTCTTTGTTTTCCTAATTAATTATTCTTGTTCACATTTTTTGCTGGTTGTCAAGTTTTACGTGCTTGTCAAGTTTCATGTATAATTTCATAGGCAACTATTGAATTTTCGATAATTTTTGGTATTTCTTGAAAACGACGTTTTTTGAAAAATAGCAGGAGTAAAAAAGTTTAAAAATTAAATTCCGCATAAAATGGAATAATAGTTTTTTTAAATCTGACAAAAAGTCTGTCACATTTTAAGGGTGCATCGCCCCTATTCAACCCTTTAAGATGCTTCAATTGAACTCTACTTACCATGTATAAATGCTCCTGATACACTTAGAATGCGTACAGAATTTGGCTTTTCTAAGTGGAAGTATTACTGAGATATTAATTTTTTACGAACTTTGAAACCCCCCTTTGAAGGCCTTCTTAGGGGTGCAACTTAGTATAGGGGTAAGTTGCATTAAAGCACCATATTTTAGGTTCGTCTGCATACCCTTGCTCTGTGTCGCCTCTTACGCGAAACACCCTGTATTTTCCAAATATCCAGCTTGATAGGCGACAGGGCAACTCATTTGCATTATTCCCTCGACAATGTGAAGTGGTCTGAATTACTGCGTTAGTTATATATAATTGAAAACACATTACAAAAACGTAAAAACTTTATATGTAGACATTGTTGTTGGTATCGTGCTGTAGTCGAAACTAGTCATATTCTGTAGTCAAAAATTTGAATATACATGTTGATGACGAGCTCCTATTTCCTATTCACCTTTTGAAAATAGCAAGCTTATGTATAATGTAACTGTATCGAAATTAAGAAAACATTATTGCAATTTTGGGGTTCTCATCATCCTTGTTGATATCGTAGAAACTCCAAAGAGGATAAAATAACTTCTCATCACCATATCATCTGTTACAGCGAAAGAAGAATCCACAAGATACTGCTGGACCATCTACTTCAACATCTATTCGGTAACCACTCCACTCCATGAAACTTTGACATCACATCAGGTCCCAGATGATACACCAAGAAAGAAAAAAATAAAGAAACAACTATTTCAAGAAAAGAAAAAAAGTGAGGGGAAAACAAAGAAAATTCGGGTGCTGACACAGAAACTGAAAAGGTCTAAAAAGAGAGTTATATCCCTCAAACACATTTTGAGGGATTTGAAGCAAAAAAAATTAAAATAATATGTGTGTGTGTATAACTGTTCTTTTCTATAATAAAGTTTATGTGTGTGTTTACTTTGCATATTGTTTTTGAGATGCCATACATTCTTTATGTATACATTTTGTATCATGTTGGTCAAATATATTACTATTGGTTGGATAAACGTTCTCTTTAATTGATGTGTAATTTAGTATCTGTTGGTGATGTGACTTGTACATTTAGATATGATATGGAAGCCTTTTGCGTGAGTTGAAACTCTCACTTTTTATCGACAATTTGAAAGATACTTGTGAAATATGATTGTATGCCTTCAGCTAATAATAATAATAATAATCTATTAGCAACCAAGCTATACAGATATTCTTATCACTACGTCAAACCTTAAACTATTTTCAATTTTAAAATATACTTTACATACTCTCCCTAATAAAAATTTTCTTTAATATAAACTATTTCTCTTCTAAATACCTGCAAATTTCTACTTTTCTTTACATTTATTGGTAACTTTATAAATATTTAAGCCCTTATAAAACAATGAATTTTCTGTTCTTTGCTTCCTAGCCTTATTTACATAAATGTTCTCAGCATTTCTTGTATTATAACTATGTACATCATTTACACTTTTTATTTTATTGCACAAATATTGTGGTAGCAATTTATTCACTATCTTGTAATTTAACAACACAAGTCTCTGATCAATACTCATAAATCCCAATGTGTCCCACATATCTTTAATTCTAGCATATCTGTTAACACCTAATTTAATTCTCATGGCCCTATCCTGTAGTACCTGAAGTTTTTCTTTATCAGTCTAATAAACAAACATATTTTTTCAATTGGTTTTTGTGCAGATCACACATTTCCTAAACTGTTCAAAAGGAAGTTCTGATTGGTCATTTAGAAATAAATAAGTTTATGGCCACATCTCTCCTGACTTTTCATTGTATTAATTTCAGGCTGTCATTGCGAATTCTTAATGGCAGTCATTTTTCGGTAATAAAAAAGTCTGGGCACAGCAAGTGCGATACGGTGAATTTTAATAAAAATGTGTTTAATGGCAAATAATATGTCCTTTTTTAATGAAAGCAGGCATCAAATTTGGTTAACAGTATAATTTATATAGTAGAAACAATGTATCGTATTTCACAAAAGTAACTATATTGTTGGAAAATGTATAAAAAAAATTCGAAAGTAAACTTAAAATGTTCCCGAAAAACCGGTGTCTTAGCCAACGAACCTTGGGTTCATTGAATTATTGAAATTTGAAGCATTTACAGAAAAATCGCTACCAAACCGCACTTCCTGGGTCCCGATTTTTTTCTTATAAGCATGCCTTATATTTCGATGGAAAATGCAATAATATAAGGCGTGTTCGATTAACAAAAAGAAAAAAAGAAAATGTATATCGCCAACGATTTATTGCCCACCCTGTGATTGTAAAAATAATTTCATAAGATGCAGCTCAAGACACCCTATAATTAACATATACATTTTTTTCTTGTAATCTTGTATAAGAACGGATATGTTGAGCTTTACCGTAGAAATGTGTCACCCTGTATACATGTAAACAGATAAGAACTGAAACTAACTCGGATTTGGGTTCTAGGGAGCCTAGTTTGCGCTCATTTGAAGAAATCTTTTAAAAATTCAAAAGTGGCGGTCTCAATAGCGAATTTTTTCTACGAAAATTCGCCACAAATTACACACTATCAAATTATAAACTCTAAAACTACTGCCAAAGCATCAGAGAAAGGGTCTATTTAAAATGAATTTTTTGAAAATATTTTAGTAAAATGAAGGAGAATGACCGTTGAAGCTGAAACTTAACGTTTTGTAAAAACATTTCTTGCCACATTTCATCTACATGATCCATATTCGTTTCAGATTCTTTCAAATCGTAACTTTGACGTTTTTAGAAGAAAAACTATAACATTTTCAAAATATGTTTTCTGGTAGTTGTTGACCTTTTTGCACCAGAAAACTTTACCTTTGTCTGTAATATACACTAGATTTTGCTATCGATACAAAATATTTTTGGTTTTGTGTGTTCCTCTGGTCATCAGTGGGACCCAATTTCTTTTTTTAAATTCCTATTCCTTTTAGTGAATTTTTATTTTTATAAACCACTAATAGAGAGATATCGATGGTGAGACTTTGCAAAAATTGTTTCAAATGAGCGCGAACTAGGACCCCTAGAACCCATATCCGGGCTCAGTTTCAATTTTTATATGTTTATATATATATATATATATATATATATATATATATATATATATATATATATATATATATATATATATATATATATATATATATATATATATATATATATATATATATATATATCTATTTGTGTATCCAAGCGATAACTCAAAAAATAATTAACCGATTTCGATGAAACTCGGCAAGTGCCTTTCTTTTACTAATGGCCTGGACGTTAGCCAGGAAAATCGGACAAGGTTTTTTGGGAAAATTTTGAGTTTTCTTTCGAAGAAAAAAAATTTTCCTCCAAAGATTACAAAGTTATTTTAATGTCATTTGGTGGATATGTTTCCTTGGGAGAGGCCTTACTACCAAAATTCAACTTTGTAAGTTTATAGAAAATTGAGTTATCCAAGTTTGAAGCATTTAATAAAAATTCACTACCATAACGCACTTGCTGCGTCCCGAACTTTTTTCTTTTAACCTAGGGATCTAAATTTTAGTACGGAGTATACTTTTTAACATAAACCTGCGTATCAAATTTGGTTGCCATAGCTTTGTTATTTCCGGAGATAAAAAAATCCGAAAGGAAATCCAACATTTTCCCAGAAAAAGTGGTTCGATTTTGCTGGAAAATCAATGTATCCAAGCCACTTGCAGAAGGGACGCACTCACCAAATTTCATTAAAATCGGCCCATTATTTTTTGAGTTATCGGTGTGATATATATATATATATATATATATATATATATATATATATATATATATATATATATATATATATATATACTTTCAAACGCGTTTAGCTGTCCTGGTTGTCTACCATTTTTAATTAATTTTAGATTATCTTTATTAACGTGATGATTATTATCCCAAATATGTCGGACGACGGAAGATCTATCTATAGTACCGTAACGTAATTGGGCTAAGTGTTCTTTGAATATAATTCCAATCGATCTTTTTGTTTGTCCGACGTACTTAAGATAACAATATTTACAATTTATTTCATAAATTCGCGACATTTTGTCCGTGCTATCCTTGTCTTTTGGGTTACCTAGCAAGTTTTTTAAAGTATTTTTTGTCGAAAATGTTAGCTGTATATATATATATATATATATATATATATATATATATATATATATATATATATATATATATATATATATATATATATATATGTATATATATATATATATATATATGGGTGTGTGTGTGTTTTAACATATAAAAATTGAAACTGACCCCGGATATCTGTTTTGTGGACCCTAGTTGGGGCTCATTTGAGGAATTTTTTCTACGAAAATTCATTAAAACACTCCATTGCGTGTTTATTTGCTCGTGAAAATGTGGATCTTTGGTATTATAGTAGTAAAAAAAAAATACTGCGTCCTGACCTAACTTTTTATGCCTATAAAAAATTTCGTGTGGGACTTTTTTTATCAGAAAGACAGTAAATTTGTCAAAAAGTCTACTGGTACATGTATTTTCTATTTATTAATCTAAGTGTACACTATAAATGATTATCATATCAAGGAAGTAGATCAGGAGAAATGGGATTCGAAGAGATATAACATTTTCCATTTGGATATGATTCACCTTGAAGAAATCGGAAAAAATTCTTCAACTGACTGATATGAGCAGAAAGTTCTAATATTTGTGATTCGCTTAATAAAATATAAGTTAATTAATTATTATTTTTTGGATTTACCATTACTAATCCTGGTCGTTTCTATACCCTTTAGCAAGCCCATACGGTACGCCGATGGCGTGACCTCGCTTGGGGCCCACCGCGAAAAGTGGTAACACTTTTATCCAGCGGGTTATGTCTCTACTCTCTATACGTCGTTGATCCGGTCGTTTGGTAAATTTTGGTTACCTTGGACCTTGGATGATTACCGATGCTTATAAATAAATAATGTATTACCACACTATGCGAGGCATTATTCTAAAGGCAACTACTTAATTGGTAAAGGAGAAAAATCTTTGGTGAAAGAGTGAAAGGTAATCCTGTGTTTAAAGTGCCTCTTTAGTAAACATACAATTCGGGCGAAATCGGAACGTGAACTGGATGCGGGACGATGTACACTGTTTCCAGATGAGTATAAGCAAGGGTCATTTTAAATATAGAAGGCAATCAAGGGGTGAACAAATGTTTTCATAATGTAAATAAATGATAGTATTGCGTCATGTACATAGATCGATATTTGACATATTTTGCGGAAAGCAGTAGGAAAACGGAAATGTAAACAGTTAATTTTTAGCAATTGTGGTCTAAGGGGAAAAACGTGATATAGAAGGAAATCAAGGGGTGAACAAATGTTTTTATAATTTTAATAAATTAAAATATGGCGTCATCTACATAAACCGCTATTTGACATATTTTGCGGAAAGCAGTAGGAAAACAGAAATGTAAACAGTTAATTTTCAGCCTCAGGGGGAAAACGTGTGCCTCTCCTCCCTTTTTTGGTACATCAGTAACATCAACAGAGGTTGTGGCATTGTGATTGAGCAAGGTAATCTGCACGTTCCACCATTCCCAGGGGGCGTAAAGCCGTCGGTCCCGTGCCCATGCGATGTTGGGCACGTTAAAGACCCAAATTCCCCGGACAGTGAGGTGAATGAATGACACTTTAGTAAAGTCAATGAAGGAATTTCCGTTGCGAATTGCCGTTGATAAATACAACTGTATATGCTAATATCAAACGGTAACCAGTATATTATTTTGAAAAATCGCAATAATGTAATCGCATGGTAATGAAGCAATTTCTACCGACAACTGTCGATGATAAACAAAACGGAGAAAATTGCTCAAAATGGGCTTACCTTCGAAGTTTCTGTTTATATTTTACTTTCTAACCTTAAATTTACTAATGGGGAGACCCCGACTTTTGATTTATTAAAAAGTTTTTGCAAATAAGCGCGAACTATGGCCCCAAGAACCCATATCCGGCACAAAATATTTTGTTATACGTGTTTTTCTTGTAACATAGAAATCCGAATTTTGGTGTGTAGTGTACCTTTTCAATCGCAAACCTATTTATCACATTTGGTTGTCACAGCTTTTTTAATTTTTGACATAAAAATGGTTTCCTAATGAAAAGTGACAATTCCTTTAGAAAACCTCGTCCGATTATCCTGACTAACGACCTTATCCAAGCCATATAGAAAAGGATGGTACATGCCAAACTTTTTCAAAATCGGCACAATATTTTTTTGGTTCCCGGTGTGATTCATACATACATACATACATACATATATATATATATATATATATATATATATATATATATATATATATATATATATATATATATATATATATATATATATATATATATATATATATATATATATATATATATGTATATATACATACATATAAAAAATGGAAACTGACCCCGGATATGGGTTCTTGGGGCCATAGTTCGCGCTTATTTGCAAAAACTTTTTCATAAATCAAAAGTCGGGGTCTCCCCATTAGTAAATTTAAGGTTAGTAAGTAAGTAAAAAAAGTAAAAAGTAAAATATAAACAGACACTTCGAAGGTAAGCCCATTTTGAGCAATTTTCTCCGTTTTGTTTATCATCGACAGTTGTCGGTAGAAATTGCTTCATTACCATGCGATTACATTATTGCGATTTTTCAAAATAATATACTGGTTACCGTTTGATATTAGCATATACAGTTGTATTTATCATCGGCAATTCGCAACGGAAATTGCTTCATTGACTTTTCTTACTCATTTAAGGTTGGAAAGTAAAATATAAACAGACACTTCGAAGGTAAGCCCATTTTGAGCAATTTTCTCGGTTTTGTTTATCATCGACAGTTGTCGGTAGAAATTGCTTCATTACCATGCGATTACATTGCGATTTTTCAAAATAATATACTGGTTACCGTTTGATATTAGCATATACAGTTGTATTTATCATCGGCAATTCGCAACGGAAATTCTTTCATTGACTTTACTAAAGTGTCATTCATTCACCTCACTGTCCGGGGAATTTGGGTCTTTAACGTGCACAACATCGCATGGGCACGGGACCGACGGCTTTACGCCCCCTGGGAATGGTGGAACGTGCAGATTACCTTGCTCAATCACAATGCCACAACCTCTGTTGATGTTACTGATGTACCAAAAAAGGGAGGAGAGGCACACGTTTTCCCCCTGAGGCTGAAAATTAACTGTTTACATTTCTGTTTTCCTACTGCTTTCCGCAAAATATGTCAAATAGCGATTTATGTAGATGACGCCATATTTTAATTTATTAAAATTATAAAAACATTTGTTCACCCCTTGATTTCCTTCTATATCACGTTTTTCCCCTAGGACCACAGTTTCTAAAAATTAACTGTTTACATTTCCGTTTTCCTACTGCTTTCCGCAAAATATGTCAAATATCGATCTATGTACATGACGCAATACTATCATTTATTTACATTATGAAAACATTTGTTCATCCCTTGATTGCCTTCTATATTTAAAATGACCCTTGCTTATACTCATCTGGCAACAGTGCACATCGTCCCGCGTCCAGTTCACGTTTCGATTTCGCTCGAATTGTATGTTTACTAAAGAAGCACTTTAAACACAGGATTACCGAGTGAAAGGTAAAGTAAAACTGTTATAATGGAAGGCAATAAACATGGATGCCAGGCCAGTAGCGATTTAGAATTAATATTCGAGTGCAAGGAAGAAGTAAAAACAGATGAAGATATAAAAATTGAAATTACAGAAACTGCTTTGACTGCACTTGTGGATTTTAAAAAGGAATGCTGGAGTGATAGCAATAATTCTGAAAATGATTGTAAAACGAGTATAAATGTAAATGCTGATGTTTCTGCACAGTTGGAGGGGAAGTTTGATTATTTAAGTGATCACTGTAAGTTACAAGATACAGTAGACTTCTCAAGAAATGCTGTTTTCAAACAAAGTAAAAAGATGCCTTTTAAAAGTGACACCTGTAATTACACCACAAGCGAAAAAAGGAATTGGTCTGTATGCATTATCCCCAAACACAGAAATACTGAAGAGAGACGTTTTCAATGTGATTGTAATCCTACAATTATAAAAAGTACTTTGTCAACACGCATATCGAAACACAAAAGTGTTAAGAAAAGACCTTTTAAATGTGAGTTGTGTGATTACACTAGTGCAGAGACCAGATCTTTGTCCAGACACATCATCTCCAAACACAGAAGTATTGAAGAGAGACCTTTCAAATGTGAGTTATGTGATTACAAATGTGTAGTGGAAAATAATCTGTCAAAACACACCATTTCCAAACACAGAAGTATTAAAGAGAGACCTTTTCACTGTCATTCCTGTGATTACGCTAGTGTAAGTAAAAGCACTTTGTCAACACACATCATCTCCAAACACAGAGATGTTAAGGAAAGGCCTTTTAAATGTAAGTTGTGTGATTACACTAGTGTAGCGAAAATACTTTTGTTCAGACACATCATCTCCAAGCATAGAAGTACTGACGAGAAGCGTTTTAAATGCGAGTTTTGTGATTACAAATGTGAAGAGATAAAGAATCTCTCAGAACACATCATCTCCAAACACAGAAGTATTAAAGTGATAGGATAATGAGCCATAAGTCGGCCAGCTAACAAACTTTGTTTCGGAAGTAAACTCTTGTCTTTAATTTTATCATTGCTTAGTTGAAATTTTACAATATAATTCTGGAACGGTCGACTTCACTACAACTAGTACATATTAACGTGATTATAATAGAATGTGGCCTAAAAACAGTTATACATACCTTAATAAAGTTAAACAATGTGGTATATTTCGTTTTTAATAACCTTTCAATGAGAAACGCAATGAAAACATTTCGATTTGCAACAAAATTGTATATTTTTGCACCTGAAGTTATGACTGTTGTTTGGTTGACATATTTTGTGAGATTTGCGGTGTTGTCAGGTCGGCAGGAGTGCGTGTAAAAAGCATTTTAGATCCTTTATTTCGTTAAAGCGGCAAAACACTTGGGATTAAATTGCAGATAGGCGATGTTGTTAGGTCCAGAAGGTCAGGTCAGCAGGATTGTGTGTTAAAAGCATTTTAGACTTTTATTTCGTTACAGTGGCAAAACACTCTTGGAATTAGATATTCAATGTGGCAAGGCTGCAGAAAATTGACAGTTTCAAACGTGAAAATGGTGCATTTTTTTTAACTTCATTTCTCAATTATTCTGTTATTCTTCGTCTTAATTTCATCCAGGATTATGCCAATGGTTGGCATAGTGCCTATTGTCTCATAAAAAATATGATTTTTACAGTTTATGGCAGAACATAAAAGATATTATATTTTTAGAAAAATGTTTGTTTATTCTTAACAAAAATAAAGATACATATCCTAATATAGGGAATGTAACAAAAAATATAGGTATAAATAAACTAGTACAAACATGCTTATTGTAAAAAAAATAAAAATAATGCAGTTAAATATTTTAAAATATGTCTCCCATAACAAAAGTGACTAATGCTCGTTTCTCTTCCTTGACGTAACTATAGGTGTCAGATAAACTAAATATTTTTCCAATGTGTTTGTCTTCACATCATGCAATATTATAATTTTCTTTTTGTCGCAGTTTAACAAGTTATTTAATCCATTTCCAATAGTATTTGTTACTTTAGTATTTTCAGTCTTATCTATTTTATCAGATACATTTTCCTTATCACAGTTTTTCTTTTTCTTTTGGGGTTTCAGAGCTTTTTCTTCTGCTAGAAGTTCCAGCGCTTCTTCTGCCTGCTTCCTCGAATTATTTAGAAGTTCTTTTGACTCACTATGTGAAAACTGGAACCTGTGATGAGCACTAATAAGTACACTTGGAGAACACCCAAATCACCACAACACATATTTCAGAGACCTTTCTTCCTCTGGAGATGTTGACTTGGTCAACGAAACGATCGTAAGGTCTCTGAAATATGTGTTGTGGTGATTTGGGTGTTCTCCAAGTGTACTTATTCCTTTGACTCGTTTTAAGGTAAGACTTTTGGACAATTTCTTCAAATGAGCGCGAATTAAGAGCCCTAGAACCCTATATATATATATATATATATATATATATATATATATATATATATATATATATATATATATATATATATATATATATATATATATATGTATGTATGTATGCATATGTATCCGACCAATAACTCAAAAGATACTTGACGAATCAAATCCAAATTTGGAAACCCCCTTCATCTTATTAATAGCTTGGATGAGTTCGTTAGATAGTTTTGACACTCAGTTTTATAAAAAATGCAAAAAACCTCTTGAAAATGCAATACCTTTTAAATTACTAGCAGCATTAAACTAAATCTTTACAATCACGTAGATATCATATAAGTTGTCCTATCTACCAAATTTGAACTCAATCGGTTCAGTAAATCTTGAATTATAACAAAATAAATAATCTACGATATGACCTGAAATTACCTCTGAATGGATGCCGATAATGTTAGACACGGTCGGGCAAATAAATCAGGGTTCCGCTGCCGTTCCAAACAAAATCTCCAAATTAAACATTAAACGGACAGGCTACGAAAGTATGTCATAATAAACAATCAGCCAGGTTCTCATTTGCGACAACTTTCATCTGAAGATAGAAAACTGTTAATAAATAAAAATTTCAATGAGTGATTAAATTTGTTTAAAAGCCATCTATAACTACATTATATTATGTATAAATATTAAGCTTCCTATTTCCATGGTATTTAAAGGTCTGCCTCCCCTAATTTAATCTGACTATGGATGTTAATTGCACTTGTTGATATTAAATCCATACGTAAACATTTAATATACTTTATTATTTCACTAACTGAATAAACTATATGATACATTTAACTATAACAATTACAACAGTACATGAGTACATAACAGATAACTGACCGAGCGTAGAGATGTGTGTTTACTGTAGCGGTTGGTAGCGAGGAGAGCTAGAGAGATCGCCTGGTGTCTCTTATATCGTAGTTCTTGACAGCTGGCTGTCGCGTAACGCAACGTTTAACTGTCAAGAGTATTTATGCAGAAACATAGAGTAGTGTTGACGGAAACGCTGCGGTCGGAACCACCGCCACACTGACAATATCACTATTTGTCATTTGTTAACTGACAGGAGTCATGAGAGGAACATGCGCGTTCTAAGTATAACCTCAAAACTAACAGACGTCATTAACAAAGAAGAAGATGATAACCCCGAAATCGGCTTCGCTAATACCTTAGAATCATACAATATAAAAAAACTCTGGACGCAGCAAGTGCGTTATGGTAGTGAATTTTCATAAAAATATTTTTTAATAGCAATAATGTGTTTTTTTTTTAAGAAAGCAGGCATCAAATTTGGTTACCAGTATAACCTATATAGTAAAAACAATGTGCCATGTTTCATCAAAATAACTTTATTGTTTGAAAATGTACAAAAATTTCCGAAAGTAAACTTAAAATGTTCCCGAAAAAACACGTTTCTTGGTCAACCTTATAGGTTAATAGCAAATTGAACTGTTCAAATATGAAACATTTGATAAAAATTCGCTACCATAACGCACTTGCTGCGTCCAGAATTTATTTTCCTACAAACATGCATTATATTTCGATGGAAAATGCAAAAATGCAATAACATAAGGCGTGTTTGATTAAAAACAGGAAATTTGTATCACCAACGACTTATGGGCCACCTGCGATTGTAGAAATATTATTTTAAGATGTAGCTCAAGACACCCTATAATTAATATATACAAATTTTCTTCATATCTTATATAATAACGGATATATTGAGCTTTATTAATTTTTTATGAAAATTCGACAAAAATTATATACCATTAAATGATAAACTCTATAGCTAAGGCTACTGCCAAGCATCAGATAAAGGGTCTATTTGAAATGAATTTTCTGCAAATATTTTAGTAAAATGAAGGACAATGACGGTTGAAACTAAGACTTTAGGGTTTGTAAAACATCCTTCTTGAGACATTTTATTTCTATAGCCCGTATTAGATTTAAGTTATTTGCCTAAATGTTGCCAATTTTGACATTTTAAATCGCCACTTTGACGTTTTGAGGAAAACCCCAATTTATTTATTTTTAAATGCCTATAACTTTTTTGTCTTTTGACCTACATAGCTAAATTTTGGTAGGTAACTTACCTATAAAGATGTAAGCCTGCGTCCCAAATTTGGTTGCCCTTACTTTGTTAATTCCGGAGATATAAATGTTTTTTTAAAGAAAACACAAAATTTTCCGGGAAAACTTGGGCAGATTTTCCTGAGTAACGAACTCATCCAAGTCATTTGCAAAAGGAATTTTTTCACCAAATTTGATCAAAATCGGCCCATTATTTTTTGAGTTATCGGTGTGATACATATATATATATATATATATAAATATATATATATATAAATATATATATATATATATATATATATATATATATATATATATATATATATATATATATATATATATATATATATATATATATATAAACATATAAAAATTGAAACTGACCCCGGATATGTTTTCTGGGGGGCCTAATTAGCGCTCATGCGAAGAAATTTTTTCAAAATTCAAAAGTCGGGATCTCCTCATTAGTGAATTTTTTTTAAGAAAATTCACTAAAAACTCTGGACGCAGCAAGTGCGTTATGGTAGTGAATTTTCATAAAAATATTTTTTAATAGCAATAATGTGTTTTTTTTTAAGAAAGCAGGCATCAAATTTGGTTACCAGTATAACCTATATAGTAAAAACAATGTGCCATGTTTCATCAAAATAACTTTATTGTTTGAAAATGTACAAAAATTTCCGAAAGTAAACTTAGTGTTCCCCCAAAAAAAAAACTCGTTTCTTGGTCAACCCTATAGGTTAATAGCAAATTGAGCTATTCAAATATGAAGCATTTGATCAAAATTCGCTACCATAACGCACTTACTGCGTCCAGAATTTCTTTTCTTACAAACATGCATTATAATTCGATGAAAAATGCAATAACATAAGGCGTGTTTGATTTAAAAAAATAATTGTATCACCAACGACTTATGGGCCATGCTATGATTGCAGAAATAATTTTTTAAGATGTAGCTCAAGACATCCTATAATTAATATATACAATTTTTTTTATATCTTGTATAATAACAGATATATTAAGCTTGGTCGATTTTTTACGAAAATTCTACAAAAATTATATACCATTAAACGATAAACTCTATAGCTAAGGCTACTACCAAGCATCAGAGAGAGGGTCTATTTGAAATGAATTTTCTGGATATATTTTATTAAAATGAAGGACAATGACGGTTGAAACTAAGAGTTCAGGGTTTGTAAAACATTCTTCTTGAGACATTTTATTTCCATAGCCCGTATTACATTTAAGATCTTTGCCTAAATGTTGCCAATTTTGACGTTTAAATCGCGACTTTAACGTTTTGTGCAAACTCCCAATTTATTTTTCTTTAAATGCCTATAACTTTTTGTCTTTTGACCTACAGAGCTAAATTTTGGTATGTAACTTACCTATCGCGATATAAATCCGTGTACTAAATTCGGTTGCCCTTACTTTGTTAGTTCCGGAGATATAATTTATTTCGAAAGAAAACACAAAATTTTCCGGGAAAACCTGGGCCGATTTTCCTGGATAACGAACTTATCCAAGCCATTTGCAAAAGGAAGGTATTCACCAAATTTAATCAAAATCGGCCCATTATTTTTTGAGTTATCGGTGTGATACATCGGGATCTCCTCATTAGTGAATTTTTTAAAGAAAATTCACTAATTTTTAAAGAAAATTCACTAATAACACGAGCGTGTGGCCACAGTAATGACCGGTTGCATTGAACATGCGCACTTCGTAGTATATTTTAAGTAACGTAATAAAATACCTTCCTGACGTGCTGTTTACACACAATCCTCCCAACTGACCTTCCTGATATCAGTTTACTCAATTAAAACCTAAAAGGGGAAGGAAAATCAACCCTGCCATTCATGTGTGCATAATGTACTTTTCCTACCCCTTATCCTTCTTTTAGCTTTTGATTAGGCAAACTTATGTCAGAGCAAGCCAGTTGGGAGGATTTTGTGTAAACAGCACGCCAGGGAGGTCTTTCATTTCCTTGTTTAAAATATACTGCGACGTGCGCATGATCAATGCAACTGAGTCATTACTGCGGCGAAACGCTCGTAAAATAACGACCTATATTCTAAGGTTAATACAAACAGGAGTAGGTAAATAATACGCGTTTACGAAATATAACCAGGTAGATATCGGTTACACCGCAAGCGTTCGAAAATGTAACTGGTTACCCTGTCCATCGTTCGAATATTATACGGTATCTACCTGGTGCAGGATTTGTGTACCGAACCAAATAGTCGGTAAATTGAGTTATATAGAGAACAAACTTAATTCTCTATACAAATTGTCTAAAGTCTAACCTATAAACTGGATGTAAATAAATAATCATACAAATACCAATACGAGAATGCATCTAGTCTTACATACTTTGTCCCTATATTGGGGTAGAAATGGGCCAGGGCTAACAATTTTTTAAATTGTTAGTTAGTTGTATACCGTCTCTATTTTTAATACCCTGTATTATTTGGAGTGGGCGTGACAACATAGTACTTGGTTCCGAACTAGGTGGCGACACGTTCGCTACTCACTTAGTGTTTTGAGACTGGCTATACGATAGCCGTGTTATTTTTGGTGCATTTTTGCTGCAATTAGTATGCCGTACTGAAGAGCTCTAATGAGAGCGAAACCGGTCTACGGTTCTAATTGTTGCGAGAATGCATCTAGTCTTACATACTTTGTCCCTATATTGGGGTAGAAATGGGCCAGGGCTAACAATTTTTTAAATTGTTAGTTAGTTGTATACTGTCTCTATTTTTAACACTCTGTGTTATTTGGAGCGGGCGTGACAACATAGTACTTGGTTCCGAACTAGGTGGCGACACGTTCGCTACTCACTTAGTGTTTTGAGACTGGCTATACGATAGCCGTGTTATTTTTGGTGCGTTTTTGCTGCAATTAGTATGCCGTACTGAAGAGCTCTAATGAGAGCGAAACCGGTCTACGGTTGTAATTGTTGCGAGAATGCATCTAGTCTTAAATACCAATACACTAAGCTTTTTGATTTTCATTCGTTCATTTCTCAATAGTTACTTGACGGAAGGTGAAGGTATTGTATTAGTATTTAGTGGATGTTAATAGTAGTTAGTAGTGTCTGGTATTGCTAAGTGTTGAGAGAAGCCCTTAAATACATTTTTATATTATTCTTAATAATTTTTTTAACGTGTAATAAGTCGTAACTTCTGTTAATAACTATTCGTCGCTATCGATGTCTAATATAGCAGATACAACATTAACTAAAGCAATTTTTTCACTATCCATACTGATATATTAATATTACTGCTTCAAAGTTCAAAGCCAAAATATCATCAAACAACAAAGACGAACCTTTGACAGTTTGGCGTTTGTCATTTAGTTACCGCGCATTTAAAAGCGTTCGAAAATTACTGCACCGGATTCATTTACCATAAAGCCAGCTATGTACCATTCGGTAAACGGTAGGTATCTACCCGGTTACTTTTCGTGAAGGCCTAATAATCCAAATTCTAACCTAACATTAACAAATGCCTTTGGCCCGCGACTGTGGTATAATATTGTTACGTTCCACGGGGTTCTGGATTTGTTTACTAACAGCTTTTTAAACTACTATTTATTATTACCAACTATTTTCCAACACCAGTGTCAACTAAAATATTTCTCTTCTCTATTATTAAATGTCCATAGAGCTATATTCCACTATCGTCTTCTATGATCGGTCCTTATACACCTAACACTTACTGTTGACTCGCTTAATACTCTATGATCACTTCTTTATACCACCTTATTCAATACTGAACTAACCTATTATGCGCACCGCTCGTCTATTTATACTTGTCTATAGAGTTTCTAGACGTTCTACAGTATTCTACACCTGTCACTTCTGGTCTATTCCAGAAATGTCATTCCAGAGTGTTCGCTGTGACACTGACCCCCTCTTATATTCGATCGTCCCGGTCGAATTCTGACATTTCTTGGTATGGCGTAAGTCTGTGCATATGGACCACCTTCATCTTGCTCTTCGGGCTCCTCTGAATGCGATAGACAACGTCACTGATCCTTTTGACCACCTTATAAGGACCTTCCCGTAATTTCTGCAGTTTCGGTGACCGTCCCTTGCGTCGTACTGGATTGTAGAACCACACACTATCTCCTTCTTTAAAACCAGCTGAGTTAGCTCGCACGTCATAACGGGTCTTCATGCGGTCGCTTTCTACTCGTATATGCATTCTGACAGCAGAGTGGATGGTTTTCCTTTTCAATATGTCAGAGCTTTCTTCAAGTTCTTACGTTGTACTGGTTCTTCCGTGTAGTTGACAAACGAGAGATGTGACAAAATACGTTTTCTTCACTCTAGTAGTATATTTTAATCCAGTAACAGAGTCAGTGAAACATCTTAGAACAAGAACAAAAAATTGTATCTTTTCAAATTTTGTCACCGATAGCTCGGTAATCAGAGTCAAACAAGAGATGTGACAAAATACATTTTTCTTCTTTTTAGTAGTGTATTTGAATCCGGTAACAGATTCAGTGAATTTTGTCACATTTTGTCATCCAATATCTCGGTAATCAGAGTCAAACGACAGATGCGGCTTAATACATTTTTGTTCTTTTTCGTAGTATATTTGAATTCAATAACAGATTCGGTGAAACATCTTGAAACAAACAACAAAAAATGTATCTTATCAAATTTGGTCATCCGACAGCTCGGTAAACGGAGTCAAGCAAGAGATGTGACAAAATACGTTTTTCTTCATTTTGGTAGTACATTTGGATCCACCGATAGATTCAGTGAAACATCTTAAAACAAAACAAAATTGGTGATTTTTCAAATTTTGTCCTCCGATGGCTCGGTAATCAGAGTCAAAGGAGACATGCGGCTTAATACATTTTTGTTCTTTTTTGTAGTATATTTGAATCCAGTAACAGATTCGATGAAACATCTTATAAAGCAAGGAAGTTTGGTATTGATTACAGTGATAAATTCACCCAGACAGATTAAAACAATTTTTAAAAATTATTTCGGTTTGTCCGCAGCTAGCTCGGCAATTTTCTTATAATATTACAATAGCATTGTAGCTCGGTAATCAGAGCTAAATGGGTGGTTTTACTGTTTTTAATCTACATTAAAATTCAGTGACATATATTAACTAAAACCTTCTGAAGTCAAGATTAAGTTATCTTAATTTTTTTATGCTCGCCGCTGGTTCGATAATCAGCGTCAAACCGGAAGTGGCAGTTTTCATATTTTATATAGTGTAAATGTTTGGGTTTTTTGTCTTCCTGGATGTCTGGAATTTATTTTTTATAAAGATGACGTTTTGCAGTTTATGTAATTTTGTTTTAAAGCATTTATACCTATCTGGTCCACTGCAAAATGTGAATTTGTAATGAAACATGAATCTGAAGCTAACTTCATCCTCGTTAACTTGAATGCATACTTTTCATCAAGGACATGTAAAATTATCAAATATTGTTTTAAAAAGCATATTATTGTTAGAAAAATGGGATGCGATCAAACAAGGAGATAACCGAAAATTTTTCTTACATTTAACTTTGGACACGCACTTCATGACTTTTTCTTAGTTCTAATGGTTATATGTATGTACCTACTGTAAATAATTCGTCGTAAAATATTAAAAATTATGGAAAAAAAAATCATTAGAAACATATAAAAGTCTATAGCTAAGACTACTGCCAAGCGTCAGAGAAAGAGTCTATTTGAAATGAATTTTCTGGAAATATTTTAGTAAAATGAAGGACAATGACGGTTGAAGCTGAGACTTCAGGGTTTGTAAAACATTCTTCTTGAGACATTTTCTTTCCATAGTCCGTATTAGATTCAAGTTCTTTGCCTAAATGTTGCCAATTTTGACGTTTTAAATCGCAACTTTGATGTTTTGAGAAAAACCCCAATTTATTTTTCTTTAAATGCCTATAACTTTTTTGTCTTTTGACCTACAGAGTTCAATTTTATCAAGTAACTTACCTATAACGACATAAACCCGCGTCATTTGGTTGCCTTCACTTTGTTAATTCCGGATATATACATTTTTTTCTAAAGAAAACACAAAATTTTCCGGGAAAACCTGGGCCGATTTTCCTGGCTAACGAACTTATCCAAGCCACCTTCAAAAGGAAGGTATTCACCAAATTTAATCCAAAGCGGCCCATTATTTTTTGAGTTATCGGTGTGATAAACATATATATATATATATATATATATATATATATATATATATATATATATATATATATATATATATATATATATATATATATATATATATATATATAGAAACATATTAGAATTGAAACTGACCCCGGATATGTGTTCTGGGGGGCCTAATTAGCGCTCATTTGAAGAATTTTTTTCGAAATTCAAAAGTCGGGGTCTCCTCATTAGTGATTTTTTTATAAGAAAATTCACTAATACCTACTTTTATTCATCAACGCTTATTGCCCTTACTTGGTGAAACCGTTCCATACTAAATAAAGACGTTTCTCTATGGCTTCACAAATGTTAGTTTTCTTTTCAATAACCGGTTGCGCTGGTTGACATCTGTCTTAGGATGCTATCAAGCAGCGAAACCGGACAACTGGCTAGGTATAAGTTTTTATGTTAGAGATCATGTTTTGTCTGCCATTTTTACTGTTCCTAATTCCATGAAATAAATTAAATGTAATCATATATAACTTTTAATAGGTATAAGGCTAAATCAACAATATATTATTTTTATGAAAATTCACTACCATAACGCATTTACTGCGTGCAGAAATTTTTATTGTATTATTGTATTAAGTACGTACATTATTCTAAGCCACCTCACTGATTATTGCTGCTGGACTTGTACCTATGTATTAGGTACCTAATATGAATTGCTTTTAAACGTTGTGATTGGAATAATAAGAATAATAGGCGACCAATTAAATATGCAAAGTTTTAGAACATTTGGGATTTATGTTTGATAACATGGGAGACGTACCACCACATAAATGGCAGTAAAATCCTTATCAAACCTCTCATTAAACCACCACATTTACATCACCGCCTATCACCATGCTTGCGGTCAGATAAACGTATTCTTATTTCGTCAGTTTTCGGTCTGTCCGTCTGTCCGTCGGTCATGGTCGGTTATCGATGTTCCTTTTGGTTTGCCGTTGCTGTTACATGTTACATTTTGTGTCCTTGTCACAGTTGCAGTAAAACGTAAAATAGTAAAACGACAATTAGCTTGAAAACATTTCTTTAAACATGGAAAAGAAATGCAGTGTAACTGGTTGTTTAAATAGATCAAGGCTTAATCCAAGCATAAGTTATCATCGATTCCCGTCGGAACTTAAGAGGTAAGTTCCATTTATCACATTATTGATTATCTGTGATGTCTGTCTGTCACTTGTGCCGTCATGTCTGTCATCGATTCCCGTCGGAACTTAAGAGGTAAGTTCCATTTATCACATTATTGATTATCTGTGATGTCTGTCTGTCACTTGTGCCGTCATGTCTGACAGTCTGCACGTCTGTAGTAGTTGTTAATAATGCCAATGATAATGCAGTGAAATGCTTTATGATAATTAGATGATACTGGGTACTTAAAGTAAAATACATTTATCTTAATATCTAAATCGTGACAGTATTTTTAATGTCACCGTGTAAAAATACACATCTGACATTCACGTTATTTCAGGTTATCGACTTAATGTTTGTTTATATATAACTGCGCGCACAATCACTGTTATTTTAAAATATTTTATCTTGTAATAAAGGTCAATATCGTATATTTTGAAACTCTTTTCTCCGGTATTTGAACTTTGATAAAATAATTTACTCATAAATAGGATATGAATTTATAATCCAGTTAAGTTGTGTATGCCTTAATTATTCTCGACAATAAAAAATTACAAGTGCTTATTTATAACAATGCGTTGTTTTTCTCTTTTTTTTTTCTTAAAAAAATTCGCTAAATTTGACTAACAACGATTGTAAGACTTAAAAAATGGCTTTAAATGAGCACAAATTAGACTCTAGGATCAATATATTCGTTGTTTCATTTTTAGTGAATTTTCTTTAAACAAATTTAGTGATTTTTTTAAAATTCACTAATGAGATACCGACTTTTGAATTTTGAAAACATTTCTTCAAATGAGTGCTAATTAGGCCCCCTAGAACACATATCCGGGGTCAGTTTTAATTTTTATACGTTTATATTATATTATATTATATATATATATATATATATATATATATATATATATATATATATATATATATATATATATATATATATATATATATATATCTGTTACACACCGATAACTCAAAAAAGAATGGGCCGATTTTGATTAAACTTGCTGAATACCTTTTTTTGCAAGTGGCTTGGATAAGTTTGTTAGCCAGGAAAATCGGCCCAGATTTTCCCGGAAAATTTTGTGTTTTCTTTCGAAAAAAAATATATATCTCAGGAAATAACAAAGTAAGGGCAACGAACGCGGGATTGTATCATTATAGGTAAATTAGCTACCAAAATTTAACTCTGTAAGTTAAAAGACAAAAAAGTTAGAGGCATTTAAAGAAAAATAAATTGAGATTTTCCTCAAAACTTGAAACTAATACGGGCTATGGAAAGAAAATGTCTCAAGAAGAATGTTTTACAAACCCTGAAGTCTCATTGTTCTTCATTTTACTAAAATATTTCCAGAAAATTCATTTCAAATAGACCCTTTCTCCGATGCTTTGGCAGTAGTCTTAGCTATGGAGTTTATTGTTTAATGGTATATAATTTGTGTCGAATTTTCGTAAAAAACCAATAAAGCTCAATAGATCCGTTATTGTACAAGATACGAAAAAAAATTGTATACATAAATTATAGGGTGTCTTGAGCTACATCTTAACAAATATTTCTACAATCACAGGTGGCCCATAAGTTGTTGGTGATATAAATTTTCTTTTTCTTTTTTTTTTCTTTTTTAAATCGAACACGCCTTGTGTTATTGCATTTTTGCATTTTCCATCAAAATATAATGCATGTTTGTAAGAAAAGAAATTCGGGACGCAGCAAGTGCCTTATGGTAGCGAATTTTCATTAAATGCTTTAAATTTGAATAGCGTAATTTGCTATTAACCTATAAAGTGCGGTAACACTTTGTTTACTTTCGGAAATGTTTGTACATTTTGAACCAAAAAAGTTGTTTTGCTGAAACATGGCACATTGTTTCTACTGTATAGGTTATATTGCGATAACCAAATTTGATGCCTGCATTCTTAAAAAAACACACACATATTTGCTATTAAAACATTTTAATGAAATTTCACTTGCGATAACCAAATTTGATGCCTGCATTCTTAAAAAAACACACACATATTTGCTATTAAAACATTTTAATGAAATTTCACTACCATAACGCACTTGCTGCGTCCAGACTTTTTGTTCATGGATTATATATATATATATATATATATATATATATATATATATATATATATATATATATATATATATATATATATATATATATATATATATATATATATATATATATATATATATATATATATATATATATATATATATATATATATATATATATATATATATAGGGTGCCTCGCGGTGACGGCCCATTAGAATTATTTCAGAAACTGCTTCGATTGGAATTTTGAAAATTTCGGCAACAGTGTTTCCGGGCATGGCCTACTTAAGTAAAATAATGGCGCCCACGTATCACCGAAAGTTGACGTCATCTTCGTTATTTTCAATATTAGAACATGCCGTAGATTATTGCATTTTTAGATTCTGCGTAACGTTTTAGGTGGACTTTCATCAAGTTTTCTTATTCCCAAAGCTTTCAAACGTTTTTCAAGATATTTAATTTTTTTTCAAAAAAATAAATAAAAGAAACGGTAGGTAACTAATTTAAAACCATCTGTATTTTACAGTAACAAAGATAGACCGGCATGTAATTTCTTGCGAGGGTGGCTGTGAAATTCTTAACAAAACTTCAAAACAAACAATTAAGCTGTCACCCGTTATTCATTGTTAGTTTCTCTGCAGTGCCAGTTTAATTTAGTGTTTATACGAAATGGAACAGAATACATATTAGAATGCTTATATTTTTAATTTATTATTTATTCACGGAGGTTGCAATGGGATTATACATAGAGCACGTACAGTTTTTAATGAGACATATCCCAATTTGCACCAATGACCAGAAGAAATTTACAAAGAATTCTAAAAAAACTACGTTTGGTGACATACAATTTTAATTATGTACGTTGGAATAACAATGTCCTTACCTATAGAAAAGAATTAAATAAGTCATCAGTGTTCAATGTGATCTCCATTACCAGTTAAACACTTGTGGATTCTAGAGATAACACCACCAGCAGTCACCTCTTTTGCTATTTCATCTGCAGGCAATTCATGGAACGCTCTTCGTATTCGAGCAATCAAATCTTCTTTTGAAACTACGGGTGTCGAATAAACTCTTTGCCTCATTACTTCCTAAGCGTGAAAATCTAATAGCCTGAGGTCGGGGACCTCACTGGCCACTTCCACCGTCCTAGACGTCTCATCCATGTATCATCAAACATTTGAGTCAGCTGTTGATAGTTTTGATTGTGGCAGTGATGTGGAGCCCCGTCTAATTGGTACCAACACTTCCTTATCTGGTTTAAAGGTATATCATCCAGAAAATCTGCCACAACCGTTTGCAAAATACTGAGATACATGTTGGCATTTAAATTTTCTTCGTAGTTATGGTAAGCAATCTGGTTATCTTTAATTAGACAAACAGCATTTACACAAAATGTATTTTAAAAGTTTCTTTCCCGGATAATATGAGGATTTTCTGATGACCGAAAATGAGTATTATTTCTATTAAAAATAATTTCTCTCGTAAATTTCGACTCGTCTGTCCATATAATATGTCGCAGAAATTGTGGGTCTTCTTGGTATCGCGCTAACATCATTTGTACACGTTGGACGGCGTCACCCGGATGAAGAGTAGAAATTAGCTTAAAATTGTATGGATGTATATCCTTAGTTTTTAGTATTCTGTGAATGGACGCTCGTGTAATGCCTAAATCATATTCTGCTGCACGAGTTGAAGATCCCGGATTAACATTAAAATAGGCAAGCACATTTTTATATTATCTTCATTTGAAGTATCTGTCTTCGGTAAAATTCCTTTTGCACTAATTCGACCAGACTTTTGTTGATTTTTTAGAATTTCTGGTAACTTTTTTCTGGTCATTGGTGCCAAATTGGGATATGTCTCATTAAAAACTGTACATGTTCTGTTTACAATCGTATTGCAACGTCCGTGAATAAATAATTTAATTTAAAATATCAACATTTGAATATATATTATATTCCATTTCTCATAAATATTCAATTAAACTGGCACTGCAGAGAAACTAACAACCAATAACTGGTGACACCTTAGGAGTTTTGTTGAAGTTTTGCTAAGAAGTTGACAGCCATCCACGCAGGAAATTGCATGATTTTAGTTGGTTACACAAAAAACAGTAGATAATTTTAAAAGTTGAACAGATAGGTGGTATACAGAACCTTATATCGCTCGAAAAAGAATACATTTTTTTATCAGAATATGGAAAAACGTACAGGGCATTCCATTTGAGAAAACCGACTTAAGAAGGTTTTTATTTAACTAAACTCGGCACTAAATTTCCACCATCCTGTATGTAATTCGTACACATGGTTTAAAATTAGTTACTCTTTCTTTTAATTAAACAAAAATTTAATATCTTGAAAACGGTTAGTTTTAGGAACAGAGAAACTTGATGAGAGTCCACCTAAAACGGTACGCATCCAAAAATGCAATGCAAAAAATACTGTTGCCCAAATTTTTAACATTCCAATTGAAGTAGTTTCTGAAATTACTCTAATGATATATATATATATATATATATATATATATATATATATATATATATATATATATATATATATATATATATATATATATATATATATATATATATATAACACACAGGTGTCCCAAATAAGATGTGCACCCTCTGAAATGTCCGATTTCGTCCAAGTGTGGGAAATATGCTAAAACAGCTCAATTTTAACTTGAAGGGGGACCAAATTTTTTCTTGGTTTCGAAGTTATTTCTGCATCGCTCTAGCGTCCAGAGCCACCCCTTCAAAATTTAAATGGCAAGGGGGGTGGAGTGACACATTATTTTGAAGCTGCTTGCATTCGCTATGCAATCTTTTTTTGTTCAATTCTGAGCGATTGCTTTCTGAGAATCACGAGGGTGTTCCAACAAAATTTGCACCCCCTAAAATGTCTGATTTCGACCAAGTGTGGGAAAAATGCTAAAACACATCAATTTTAACTTGAAGGTTGACCAAATTTTTTTGGTTTCGACGTTATTTCTGCACCCCCAACGCATAGAGCCACCTCTTCACCACCTCGAGGGACACATCATTTTGAAGCTGCTTTAAGCTCCTTCTCTGTGCAATTACGGTTTTCTCAATTTTAAACAATTGGTTGTTGAGAATCACGAAATTAATAGACTCATAGAAATTTTGCAAGATTGTTGACCCGGTACACTCGTGTAAATTGTAAACACTTTTTTTGTAGGAACTAACTAAGAAATGTTGTCTTATCTGCGCGGATGTTTTTAATTTTTAAAGGAACAAAAAATTTTGGCTAAATGTATTAAAATTATCATTTTTAGTGAATTTTCTTTAAAAACTTCACTAATGAGGAGATCCCGACTTTTGAATTTTGAAAAAAATTCCTCAAATGAGCGCTAATTAGATCCGGGGCCAGTTTCAATTTTTATGTTTATATATATATATATATATATATATATATATATATATATATATATATATATATATATATATATATATATATATATATATATATATATATATATATATATATATATATATATATATCACACATAACTCAAAAAAGAATGGGCCGCTTTTTATTAAATTTAGTGAATACCTTCCTTTTGCAAGTGGCGTGGATAAGTTCATTAGTCGGAAAAATGGGCCCAGGTTTTCCCGGAAAATGTTGTGTTTTCTTTAGAAAAAAATTATATCTCCGGAAATAACAAAGTAAGGGCGACCAAATTTGGTACGCGGGTTTACATCATTATAGGTAAATTACCTACCAAAATTTAGCTCTGTTGGCTGAAAGACAAAAAAGTTATAGGCATTTAAAGAAAAATAAATTGGAGTTTTCCTCAAAACGTCAAACCGCGTTCAAAATTGACAACATTTAGGCAAAGAACCTGAAACTAATACGAGCTATGGAAGGAAAAGGTCTCAGGAAGAATGCTTTACAAAGCCTGAAGTCTTAGCTTCAACCGTCATTGTCCTTCATTCTACTAAAATATTTCCAGAAAATTCATTTCAAATAGACCATTTCTCTGGTGCTTTGGCAGTAGTCTTAGCTATAGAGTTTATCGTTTAATGGTATATAATTTTTGTCGAATTTTCGTAAAAAATCAATAAAGTTCAATATATCCGTTATTATAAAAGATACGAAAAAATATATATATACATTAATTATAGGGTGTCTTGAGCTACATCTTTAAAAATATTTCTACAGTCACAGGTGCGCCATAAGTCCTTGGTGATACAAATTTTCTTTTTTTTTTATCCAACACGCCTTATGTTATTGCATTTTTGCATTTTCCATCGAAATATAATGCATGTTTGTAAGAAAAGAAGTTCGGGACGCAGCAAGTGCGTTATGGTAGCGATTTTTGATTAAATGCTTCAAATTTGAATAACTCGATTTCCTATTAACCTATAAGGTTGACCAAGAAACCAGTTTTTTCGGGAACACTTTAAGTTTTTGTCCGGAATATTTTAAGTTTATTTTCGACAAATTTGTGTACATTTTCAAACAATAAAGTTATGCTGATGAAACATGGCACATTGTTTCTACTATATAGGTTATACTGGTAACCAAATTTGATGCCTGCTTTCTTTAAAAAACACACATATTTGCCATTAAAAACATTTTAATGAAGATTCACTATCAAACGCACTTGCTGCGTCCAGACTTTTACAGTTTCTACTTGACTTCATGAATTATCCTCCCTGAGTAACTAAGTTAAAAAGGAAAACCGTAATTTGAAAAATGGTTTATAGTACCGAACAAAGAATTGAACTAGTAAAATTGTGCTGTGGAAATAAAAATTTTGCCAGTGTTGCTACGGAACTGTTCGACCAAAACCATGCGGAACAGCAGTTTACTCGTCAGTCATTAATTTAATTGCAAAATTTGAGGAAACGAGCTCTGTTACACACAAAAAAGCATAACCATCAACATCCTATACAAATGATGGTGTTGAAGTGGCTGTTCTTGGTCATCTTTTAATGGCTAACAGGCAACCTGTAAGGAAAATAGCTCAGGAAAGTGGTGTGACCAAAAGTAGTGTTCATCGAATAATAAGTTTCATCCATTCAAGATAACACTTCCCCAATAATTAAATTAAACCAAGATAATCCGGATCGATGTTTACAGTTTTGTGAAATTTTAAATGAACGTTTGATGAATGACCCAGGTCTACTTTACAACATTTGTTTCTCTGATGAAAGTACGTTTATGTTGAACGGTGAAGTGAACAGGCATAATTACCGTTATTGGAGTAACACACACCCACATATCTTCAGTGAAAGTCACACCCAAACACCCTAAAAATTAAACCTGTGGGCAGGCATGCTGGGGAACCATACTATCGGACCACTCTTTATTGGAGGAAATTTGACTGGTGAAAGTTATTTGAAGTTGTTATAAGACCTTATTAACCCTTTAATCGCCCAAACACTGGAAAAATACGTAAGTCTCCAATTAACCCAACTTTTGTTTCAACAGGATGAAGCGTCTCCCCATTATCATGTACGCGGTTTCTTAGCTGCTCATTTTCCCGGACCATGGATGTGGTGCAAAAGTCCCATCGAATCCAGCTAGGTCGCCCGATATAACCCCTTTGGATCTATTTTTGTGAGGCCACTTAATAATAATAATATTTATTTGTCCAAAAACACAAAATACAAAAAAATACAATAGTACCATTTTACAGCAACGATAAATTATTCATGCACTATAAAGCAAATTAGGTTTGTGTGTGCACATAAGTAATAAAATAAATATATTAACATAAGCATGAAAATAATATAAAAAATGTCTGGACGCAGCAAGTGCGTAGTGAATTTTCATAGAAATGATCTGGCACCAAATATTTTTTATAACTTTTTTTCCTTTAACATAGAAATAGGAATTTTGGTTAAGTGGGTGGTGGACGTGCCGCCACCTAGTTCCGAAACCAAGTAGTATGTTGTCACGCCAGCTCCAAATAACACAAAGTCTTAAAAAAATTGAGACTGTATACAACTAACAATTTAGAAAATTGTCAGCCCTGGCCCATTTATACCCCAATATAGGGACAAAGTATGTGAGACTAGATGCATTCTCGCAACAATTAGAACCGTAGACCGGTTTCGCTCTCATTAGAGCTCTTCAGTACGGCATACTAATTGTAGCAAAAAAATTTTGAGACAAAAATTCTTTTCGAAAGAAAACCTAAAATTTTCCCGGAAAGCCTGGTGCGATTTTCCTGGCTAACGAACTTATCCAAGCCACTTACAAAAGCAAGGTCTATGTTAAATTTTATCAAAATCGGTCTATTATTTTTTGAGTTATCGGTACGATATATATATATATATATATATATATATATATATATATATATATATATATATATATATATAAACATATAAAAATTGAAACTGACCCCGGATATAGGTTCTAGGGGTCCTAGATCGCGTTCATTTGAAGAATTTTTTTCAAAATTCAAAAGTCGGGATCTCTCCATTAGTGAATTTTTTCTAATATAATTCACTAAAAGAGAAAAAAAGTATAGTTAACTAAACTACGATAATTAAAAAAAGTTCGTGACGCAGCAAGTGCGTTATGGTAGCGAATTTTCATTAAATGCTTCAAATTTTAATAACTCAATTTTATATAAACCTAGAAAGTTTAATTTTGGCATATAGTAAGGTGTCTCCCAAGGCAACATACCCACCAAATTTCATCAAAATATCTGTGTAATTTTCGGAGATAAAAATTTTATTCGAAACAAAATTCAAAATTTTCCCGCAAAACCTTGTCCGATTTTCCTGGTTAACGAGCTCATCCAAGCTATTAATAAAAGAAAGATCCTTGCCGAGTTTCATCAAAATCGGTTAATAATTTTTTTTAAATTATTGTATGGACACCTATATATATATATATATATATATATATATATATATATATATATATATATATATATATATATATATATATATATATGTATGTATGTATGTATATGTAAACATATAGAAATTGACCTGACCTGACCTGATCCCTGATATGGGTTCTAAGGATCCTAGTTCGCGCTCATTTGAAAAAATATTCTCATCATCGATACCTCTCAGTGAATTATTATTATTTTTATTTACTAAAAGCACACATTATGAACTTAAAGTAGTTTTTCTCCTTTATAAAACCTTATTTACGAAAATAATCACCTATACGTATATTTACAAAAAGCAATATTTACAATATTGCAAAAAGCATGACATAAGTAATTGTTATTAAGAGTTGATCAAAATATCCAACCAAGCTTACAACCAAACAAGACAATGCTCCATGAATTTACCTCTATTTTTTAAAACCCAGCCTTTTAACCATTTGCTTGAATAATGTTTCCCAGTTATACAAAACTTCCAGCTAAGGCAGTTTAATAATTTAGGGCCTACAAATGAAACGTGACGTTGTTCAAATGTAAAATATTTGAAGGGGACAACTACCTTATCGCTAGAGGTACAAGGGGTCATTTTATGATGGTTCAGTCTTTGGTGAAAGCTATCTCTAGAATTCGTTAACTTAAGTACCGACAAAGCAAACAATTCTTTTGTTTGGCGAATTTCACTATCTTTATAGACCAGCTCCGAAGGGTACAACATGTCTTTGTCAAGGATAATTTTTATTGTCGAATAAAGTTTAGTAAAATCTGTTTTATATGCCGCCGCCCAAATAACAATAACATAGTTTAAAATAGATTATACAGTGGCCTGATAAAATATTTTTATCCATTTCCATTGGAGTATATTAAGTTGTGAGAATTTGTGAATAGTTTTACGAATACTGTTGTTAACATAATTTATATGGATATCCCACTTAATTAGTTGATCGATATGAACACCTAGATATTTTATACTTCCACATTTATCGATGCTATTAAAGTGACATGTGTTAATGTAACTTTAAAATTTAATTTTATTAATATTGGGCAGCATTGTCTTCGTTTTTGCAAATGTCAAAAATTTAGTTTTAGATAAATTGAGTAAAAGTAGATTCTAATCTAACCATGATTTAATTTTTGAAAGCTCTGCGGACAGCGCCGACTGGGGGTCGACCCGGGCGGTCGCCCAGGGCGCCGGGGCTCAGGGTCGCCGCGCGCGGCATCGCATGTATAAACGAACCGATTCAAGAGTTGCGCATCTCCTTTGTTACCGCACCACAACATTCTTGTCAACAAATTACGATAACTAAGTCAGATGTAAGACACTAAACACGTGCCGCCACCTCGTTGCGGAACTAAGTAATGTGTTGTCACGG
This sequence comes from Tillus elongatus, assembly GCA_964006375.1. Classification (NCBI taxonomy): domain Eukaryota; kingdom Metazoa; phylum Arthropoda; class Insecta; order Coleoptera; family Cleridae; genus Tillus; species Tillus elongatus. The sequence goes on from OZ023262.1 coordinate 218,504,711, forward strand.
CAGCTCCAAATAACACAGAATGTTACAAAATATAGACTGTATACAACCAACAATTTAGTAAATTGTCAGCCCTGGTCCATTTCTACCCCAATATAGGGACAAAGTATGTAAGGCTAGATGCATACTCACCACAATTAGAACCGTAGACTGGTTTCGCTCTAATTAGAGATCGTCAGTACGGCATACTAATTGCAGGGAAAATACACCTATAAAGTAATACGGCTATGGTAGCCAGCCCTCCAACACTAAGTGAGATGTGAGATACGAAACACTTGCCGCCACCTCGTTGCGGAACCAAGTAGTATGTTGTCACGGCAGCTCCAAATAACAGAGAATGTTAAAAAATAGAGGCTGTATACAACCAACTAACAATTTAGTAAATTGTCAGCCCTCTTTCTATCCCAATATAGGAAGAAAGTATGTAAGGCTAGATGCATTCTCACCACAATTAGAACCGTAGACCGGTTTCACTCTAATTATTAGAGATTCTTCAGTACGGCATACTAATTGCAGCGAAAATACACCTATAAAGTAATACGGCTATGGTAGCCAGCCTTCCAACACGAAGTGAGATGTAAGACTTGAAACACGTGCCGCCACCTCGTTGCGGAACCAAGTAGTATGTTTTCCAAACTGAAATTGATAAAAACCTACTTGCGGTCTACAATGTCTCAAAGGAGATTGGCCCGTTTGGCCTCACTGTCCATTGAAAATCAAGTTGCAAAAAACCTAGATGTAGCTTGTCTAATTAGAGAATTTGCTGACAAAAAAGCTAGAAAAGTAAAGTGTTAACATGTTTCGAGTTCAACCAACTGCCAGACGAGCTTAGAGTTATATTAAATGTAGAACAAATGTGCTACCCCATTAATAATCTTTTATTATTTTAGCATATAATTATACATAAGTATTATATCATTATCATATAATAAAGGGCGCCAAATGATTGACTCGCCCGGGGCGCCTGGGTGGTTAAGGCCAGCGCTGCCTGCGGATACAGCTCCCTGTACTTGGTCCCATGAATTATGAGAGAAAATTACCGGTCTAAAGTGTGTGCTACACCACCTGAATCTCTTGAAATGCTTCGAGAACGAAACGTCGCAGAGTACCGTTTGATCACCTCAGACAAAAACCTTAAACAAGCTTTTGAAAATCGATTGTACTATTGTAAGGAAATTAGGGGTGGACATTTTGAGCAATACATTCGTTAAATTTAATTGTTTTGTCATAACCACTTTTGTTTCCTTTCACAGTAATCTAGGCAGGGCTCTCAGAAACCTATCTTTCAAATTTGAAAAAAAAAAAATATGATTGCATAGATAATGAAAGCAGCTTCAAAACGATGCGTCACTGGAACCCTCATGCCATGTAAAACTTTTAAAGGAGTAGCTCAAGGCGCTAGAAGGATCAGAAATAACTTCTAAACTAAGAAAAAATTTGGTACCCCTTTAATTTAAAATTGACGTGTGTTAGCATTTTCCCACACTTGGATAAATCTGACATTTTAGGGGGTGCAAATTTTGTTGGGACACCCTCATGATTCTCAGAAAGCAATGGATCAAAATTGAAAAAAAAAACACGATTACATAGAGAATGAAAACAGCTTCAAAATGATGTCCGACCTATTTTGCCATTGACATTTTTTTGAAGGGGTGGCTCTGCTGGCCACTATGGGGATGCAGAAATAAGCATTTTTCCTACACTTGGACGAAATCGGACATTTTAGGGGATGCAAAGTTTAGCTGGGACACTTGTGTGTATGTGTGTGTGTGTGTGTATATATATATATATATATATATATATATATATATATATATATATATATATATATATATATATATATATATATATATATATATATATATATATATATATATAGAAGTGGGAAAATATTTCAAATAATTCTCACAGTTTGCAGGAGATATGAATGTATTCTTTTTGTAAATTGTATTTTCTGTCATTAAATATCAAAAGCCATTGCAATACAATACACCACACTATACACATAAATCTTATAAATAATAAACACTGTTGCAAGGCAAATTTTTTGTTGTTATTAAATTTGGTACTGCATGTAATATCTATACGCTGAAAATAAATGTTTCGTTTAGATCATTGCTGGAAAATAAAATATAACCCATATAATATGGAGCAATATTAATAGAGAGAAATAAAATACATACTTAATTATGTATGCATAGCCTGATACTTAAAAACAGGTAGAAAAATTATATTGTCAAAGAATTCTTACTTACAATTTTAAAAAGAGACTTCAATGTATTAAAAAACACTCTGTATAGTTATAAGAAGTGAAATGAACAATTAACAATGAGAACATTGATTTTTATATTTTAAACAGACTTCCAAATGCAAGAAACAACGTTTAAAAGTGTTTTTAGATAAGTAACAAAGTTTTGTTTACATTTAGGTATTTTCGGTTTGTAATTGAGGTTAAGTGCAGGATTTGAACTTGGCGGGCATCAAATTTCACCTACCTGTTAGTTTGAAGAACAATGAAAAATTTCCACACTTGACAATGGGTAACTTGGAAAAACCAGATGAGGAATGAAATGAAATTTCCAAGGTAGTTTGCCATGGCTTGAAAAACAGGACGTAAATTTAGACGATTTCCGTTTTGGATGGAATGTTCTAGAAGGTTTTTTTTTTGGTTGATCAAAAAAGGAGACGGCGTCATATATAAGCTCCAAATAATATTGTTGAATTTTATTTAAATTCTGATAATAAATAGTGTAAAACGTGTGCAATACTTTAACAGGCAAGTCCATAGATGTATAAATAGAAGAAATTACAACAAGCAGCAGACGTACGGTAATACAAATCAAATTTACTAGGAGCAGAAGTCGACAACAAACAGGTACCGAATAATTCAACTAAATAATATATGACCGTTAAAAAGAAGTTTTCCCATTTATCATAATTATATATCAAACCAACTTGAATTAGTAGTTCACAGACTGATTCAGAGATGAGCAATCAGGTGTCAAAGCAAAATCTCCGCTGAAATAAATAGCCATATTATAAAAGTACAAACCAATCAGCCTTAGGAATGCTTAGCTTTTTGATAAGGAATTGCAGTAACTTTGTGGTTGTTATTGTTGTTGTTATTTTGTTCGGCTTCGGGCCGTTAGATCCATTAGCCACAGACTTTTGTTATTTCTAGTGGTTAGTGGCAGTAACTTTGTCAATTTGCAGTCTCTAAAAACACTATAATATGCTTACATTAGGTCGAGGCTTGAGTACTGTTTTCTGGTGTGGGGCCCATATTATAACCATCATATATCCAGTCTGGAGGCAGTTCAACCAAAGCTTCTCAAAAACCTCTATTTTAAAGTTAACGGTTTGTACCCGCCTAGAGATGTCGAGGGACAAAACTTGCTAGCGTATTTTGATGAGATGTCATTACTTGGTCGTTGAGTAACTGAGTCACTAAAGTTGTTATACAGTCTGCTACATAACAGGGTAGTTTCTCCAAACATTTTATCCCAGATTAACTTCCTGGTACCTCGGCAAAATTCTCGTTCTTCTTGCTTATTTTACTGTCCTCGGGCTAGGTTCAATTAAATGATAAGTCCCCCCCCCCCTGTATTTCATTTCAACGAACTTTAATATGATCTGTCGAAGCTGTGACATAAACGCGGACTCTTTAAATCGCATCTTCTCATTTGTTTTACATTTGTTTAGGGTTTTTACGAATAAACATTATATTTTGTTATTTTGTCTGTGCATCTTTTGTGTAAAGCCTTTTTTCTATTTTTTAGTGTTATATTTTTTGATAATTATGCTTAGTTATTATATATTGTATTCTGATGATAATGTACCATTTATAAGGTCCTGTAAAAGGAGATTGCTTCTGTTGGCCATTTGAATAAATAAATAAATAAATAAATAAATAAAAATGCAATAGTATAAGGTGTGTTATATTAAAAAAAGAAACTATGTATCACCAGCGACTGATGGGTCATAATTTTTCCCGTATCTTTTATAATAACGGATATATAGACCATTACCCTAGAAATGCGCCACCCTGTATATATGTAAACATGGAAAAACTGAAATTGACGCGAATATTTGTTCTAGTGCATAGTTTGCACTCAGTAACTCAATAACCTTTTTATTCTACGAAAATTTGCCCAAAATGATAGACTATTAAACCACAAACTCTATAACTAAAACTACTGCCAACCCATCAGAGAAGGGTCTATTTGAAATTAATTTTTTGCAAATATTATGAAGCACAGTGTGGATTTAAGTTGAAACTTTAGATTTTATAAAACACATTTCTTATGACATTTCTTCTGCATAAACCGTATTCGTGTCAGGTTCTTTGCCTGGAAAGTGTAAATTTTGACGTTTTGAGTCGCGACTTTGACGTTTTAAGAAGAAGAACTATAAAATGTTGAAAGTTATTTTTCTGGCATTTCTTTACATTTTTGTGTCAAGAAAACCTACTCTTATTGGTGGGTAATATTCAATGGGTTTTGTTATGCACCCAAAATACTTTGTTCTTGTGCTTTTATCTGATCACCAGTGGACCTCAAAATTGTTTTCTTTAAATGCTTATAACTTTTTTCTTTTAACGTAGAGACCTTAATTTGGGCACGTAGGGTAAGTTTGACAATGGAAACTTGAGTGCCAAATCTGGTTGCCACACACTTGTTATTTTCGGAGATAAAAAAATTTCCGAAGGAAAATCCTAAATTTTTCCGGAAAAACTGGTCCAACTTTCCCGGCTAACGAAATTATCCAAGCCACTTACAAAAGGAAGGTACCTACCAAATTTTGACAAAACCGGCGCATTATTGAATTTTTCGTTGTACGGAAAATTCGCTAAAAACGGCAAAATGTAGGTATGTACACATGTCGAGGGAAGTTGTTATATAGAGATTCTAGTTGTGAGATGATATACAGGCTGTTCCATTCAAAATATCAAAGCTGGTACTGCTTTTTAGTAGAAGTGGCAACGTCGCATTTTCGAAAATATTTTATATAGATGGTTTGTCAGAACTTCTAATGTACCATCCACTGTTAATCACTCTGTATATGATAGTTGTATCAACTCGCACCTGGGTTTAGTTTTTGTTAGATGAGGAAATTTTTCTTTTTATCATAATTCTAAAATAGAAAATAAATTTGTAAGTTTGTCGTCAAATCAACTTTTGTTGTTTCAGTTGTATGGTATGGGTTGAAAGAGCTGGAAATTTAAGTTATATGGAGGACTTTGCTTACAGTGGTGCACTTCCATTTATAAAAAGATATATTTGCTCCAATCACTTCCATAAGTGGGACTTTATTACTGAAGGTGATATCTTTTCTGGGTAAGTTTTTTTTTTTAATAAAAATGATACAGTTAAAGATTAAATTAACAAAAATACTACCAAAATATGTTGACTTAAGTTAATTTTCATTAAATGATCTCTATTTATTATTAAAAGAGTCACTTTTTGCAGGTTAAAACCAGAGGCAGTCCCATACGTTGGTACGGCAACCAGTTTTCAGAATCAATTGACAGATATTGTAGTAAATAGTAAGTTGTCTTAACTAAGTTGCTGTATTACCAACCCTAACAGATAGATATTATTGTAGTAAATAGAAGTTGTCTTAACAGCCACGGTTCTAATTGTGGCGAGAATACATCTAGCTTTACATACTTTGTCCCTATATTAGGGTAATGGGCCAGGGCTGACAATTTATTTAATTGTTAGTTGGTTGTATACAGTCTTTATTTTTTAACACTTTGTGCTATTTGGAACTGGCGTGACAACATACTACTTGGTTCCGCAACTAGGTGGCGACACGTTGCTTTGTGTCTACCACGCACTCAGTGTTACGAGGCTGTGTTGGCACTAGGGGTGTGCGAAGTTAGAAATTTTAACTTGAAACAGACCACCCCAGTACCTTAACGCGACCCCAAAGTGGGTCGTAAAAGTATTTACTAAATTAACAAAATTCTAGTTTCAACATTCCATCACTTGATATTTCAATATTTTATTTCCACATCGTCAATACGCGTCGATGTATGGCATCGGCGACAAAAATTTCAAAAATGTTTCTTCGCTTAAACGTTGTAAAAAGTGTATACATATATAATTGACAGGCGAGTAACCTCTAGAATCGAACTAGGAGGTCGCGGGCAGTCGGTCTTTTTCACTGGAATGTGAAGAGCCGGGATTCTGAAGAGTCATGGGTAGTGTCCTCTGTCTGTATGTGTTTGTAAGCTCCCCCTACACGTCAAATACTTCTGGGTGCGAAGTCTAATGTGGTGTTGTTGTTGTTATTATTATTATTATTATTATTATTATTATTATTATTATTATTATTATTATTATTATTATTATTATTATTATTATTATTATTATTATTATTATTATTATTATTATTATTATTATTATTATTATTATTATTATTATTATTATTATTATTATTATTATTATTATTATTATTATTATTATTATTATATAAAACATGATTTGGGAACGAAATTTTTGTGTGTCTGTAGGTCTGTATATCTGTCTGTTTGTAGCCACGAGAACTTTAGAACGAATTTAGATATCGTCTTAGTTAGCACCCGACAAACGAACTATTCCGATTGTTGTTAGGTGAAATCGCTCCAGGGGGTAGGGGATGAATGGGCGGGAGCGGGGTGGGTGTGATTCGGTGAAAATTAATATTTTTTTAGTTAAAACTCGAGTAATATAAGGTTTTAGGGTTTATTTATTAGAAAACTTTCAATTTCCCTTCAAATACCCTTCAGTTTGTCCCCTGTCGGTCCGGGTACTAACTAACAGAATAGGCCCAAGGTAACTCCTGCCTGTCGTAAGAGGCGACTAATCTGAGTAGGTAGGTGGTAGTGGACTTTTCCTTTACGTGATAGTAAAGGATTTTTTTTCACACGCGAGGAGGTACCTCCCCTTAGATCAAGGAGCCGGTGTAGTCCCAACGGATGTTTCCGGTTCTGGTGTATGAGTCGGTTTCCCTTATAAACAAAAATGTTGATGGCTCCTCCTTGTACAAGAAATTCCGGAGATAAAATACCCCTCCATTCGGAGATCCGGAAGAGGGGGATGCAGGGGGCGCCGGCATCAATATTTCAAAATATCCTTCTCGAATATATGTGGCCTTAATTCTAACCTGAACTCCGTGCACCATTTCCTCCAGGCTAATAGGCGCCAACTCCTCTTCCTCACCGAAACCCAAATCAATGCCAAAACAGCCGCTAATCACCTCAATTTCTCGGGGTATGAGCTCCTTACTTCCTTTAGATTGCATGGCGGTGTGTACGCATACGTCCGTAGCAATCTACCCTGAACCAGACTCTCAAATTTGGAAGCCTAAAAAAACATACTTTGGATGAAACTCTCTCTCAGGGCTGCAACTAAATTCATCTGTTGTATTTACCGGTCACCTTCTGACAACAACTTTGTCCAGCTCTTCGACTACCTTTCTGAAAAAACCGACCATCTGATTTCTAAATATCCTTCCTCCGAGGTCACTATTCTTGGCGACTTCAATGTCCATAATAAAGAATGGCTAGTATCTTCAAAAACCGATCCACACGGGAGAGCAGCGGAGGCCTTCGCAGTCAGCAATTCTTTAGCCAATATGGTTCAGCAACTTACTTACTTTCCTCGCATTTCAACACACAGCTCAAATCGCTTGGATCTCATTCTTACTACAAAACCTGAATGTTATAAGACATCAGTCACCGCCCCCCTTGGTCGCTTAGACCACGGCATGGTCACTGCTTCCTGCGTAATGCAACCCGATGTCACACAGTCATGACATCCACATATAGTTTGGTACTACAACTCCGCGAACTGGGACGAAATGCGGGATTACTTTTCCTCATTTCTATGGGCATCTCTCTGTTTCTATCATCCTGACCCCTTTGATATCTCACAAAACGTCACCGAAATCATCCAAGCTGGCATGGAATTATTTATTCCACGTACACAGAAAACCTCTTCAGCCACTCAAAAGCCCTGGTTCTCTAAATCCTGTCACAAGGCCAGGCTTGAAAAGGTCAAAGCTCACAAAACGCTTCTACACAATCCCAGTCAAGAAAACCGTCAAGCATTTAACGACGTAAGAAATCGCTATGTCCGCATTCTTTCTGAGGCAAAAAAACTCGTTTAATAACCACATCAAAAACAAAGTCCTCTCAAGCTGGAACGGCAGAAAACACTTCTGGACTCTTGCTAAATCTATTGGGAATAATTTCTGCACGAGCACGTTCCCACCTCTTGTTTCAGGGGATGAAATTGTTTCTACCGCCCTGGGCAAAGCTGAACTACAATAGAGGCATATTCCCTAGTAACAGGAAAACTGATCGAGTACAACCCGTCCCCAAGAAAGGATCCAAAGCGATTTCTAGCAACTACAGGCATATTTATCTCCTTTCAGTCGTCTCTAAAATGATGGAAAAATATATAAACACCGAATTACCAAAATTTATTGAAAAACACAGTCTAATCAACGACAGGCAGTATGGATGCCGTCAGCGCAGATCAACTGCCGACCTCCTTTCATTTGTCACCCATTCATGGAGTAAGTCTATGGAACTACACAGTGAATCGCAGATTGTCGCTCTAGACATATCCAAAGCATTCGACCAGGCCTGGCACGCGGCGCTGCTTAATAAACTTCCGGCCTATGGCCTACCACCAAAACTCTGCAAATTTCCTCTACAACTGGAGCATTTCTGTTATCGTGGATGGCCATTCCTCTAAACTGTATCCAATTAATGCAGGAGTCCCTCAAGGTTCAGCTTTAGCCCCTACTTTGTTTCTTCTCCACATCAATGACCTCCTCTCTAGCACATCCAACCCAGATGACAGCACCCTCCACACAAATATACAATATTCTAAGCCTGTCTCTTTAGCCCAATTAGATGAGGATCCCAGACTCATGGGGGGTTCTATCTCTGAAGATCTCCAAAAAATATTAGACTGGGGAAGTAGAAATCTTGTACAATTCAACCCCACCAAATCTCAGTCTTGCTTTCTATCTCATAAGAGATACACCAGCCTTAGACCCATTACAATCAACAACTAAGTTATTCAAAGTAATAAGTCTTTTTCACTTGTTGGCATTTCTGTGGATCAAAATCTCAGTTGGTACCAACAAGTCACCTCAATTGCAGAAGCAGCTGCTAAGAAATTAGGTTTCCTCTTCGGGGCTCGCAAATACTTTTCACCAGCTAATCTCTATACCTTATATACTTCACAAATAAGGCCAAACATCGAATACTGCACCCACATCTGGGGTGCCACTACCGTCACCCAAAGGCTGCCGTCCCTTGCCCACCGACGTGCCGTTGGTGACCTCTCTCTCTCTCTCTCTCTCTCTCTCTATATATATATATATATATATATATATATATATATATATATATATATATATATATATATATATATATATATAATCTCTCTTTTATAGATATCTGCACGGGCACTGCTCAGACGAGCTTTCTTCCATAGTTCCTCCATCTGCTGCCCCCAACAGATCTACCAGGGGAACAGAGCGAATGCACCCGTTTATGCCCAGGTCACCAGACATAGAACATCTTGTTATGCCCGCTCTTTTGTCCCGAGGACTTCCAAGTTGTGGAATTCCTGGCCGGCACATGTATTTCCTTCTCCTCCGAACCTCCAAACCTTCAAGTTTCCTCCTTGTCGACACCCACGGTACGATAGTATTTAGGCTGTGAGCCCTCGTGGTGTGTTGTTGGAATAAAAAAATAAAAAAAGCTACGACTGTTAAAATAGCGAATTTTCCTTTAAAAATAGTGACCCTTGTCGAATCATTTAAAGACCCGAATTTTGTGAGCAATTTAAAGTAACAATCGCATTTTCTACTTTAAATTTAATTGCGTTACTTGGTGATAGATGGCGCGAGCAAAAAAAAATTCTAATTATATCTCAGTATTGTTATTATATGTCATTTAGCATGGCTATTGTTTTATTTTCTATAAATAAAATTTGGTATGGTAGAAAAATTAGGCCACGAACAAAATTCTTACCAAAAAGGGGTCACGTTTTTAAAAACTTTGGGAAACACCGATCTAGAGTAATTGTATTAACCGGGTTATTAATCTTTTGGAGAAAAAACACCACCTGCATTGTTACATAACGTGGGCAATGGACAAATATCCTTTATTTGAATTTAGACACGTAAACTTATAGAAACAAAGAAATTGATTTACACTATTATTTCTTAAATTACATTGTATATATATGCAGTTTCGCTGAAGTTCTCAGCTTTATCAAATACAGATTTCTGTAAGCTGAGAACTTCAGCGAAACTGCAGTCATATACTTATACAATATTATAAATAATAGTGTGAATCAATTTGTTTCTTTCTCTAAGTTGACAATGGATTTACCTCAAGTACCGGCCTTCACAATATCTTATTAAAGAAAAGTAAATAGGTAGTGTAAGTTGTTACTGTTACTAAAATAACCTAAATCAGTATATTAGCTGTATATTCCTAGTTAATTTTTATTCTTCTAGATCATGAGGTCTTTATAAAGCAAGAAGATGATGATGAATTTCCTATAAACTGCACTAATAATAATAGTGTAAAGAATAACCCCTTGGATCAGGCTGTAAAAACAGAAATTGATGATGATGAAGATGAAGCGGCGTTTTCTTATGAAGATAACAATAGTTCTACCTCATTCTCATCAGGTAAGGTTTGTGAAAGTGTATCTATATCTTAATTAACGCTTCTCTTTAAACAGTTTTTTTTTGTACTTTGTCAAAACTCAGTTTTGAATGTTAGATACTAACATAAAAAATAGAGTTCTTTCTTTATTGGTTCTGAATAAAATTATACAAAATGGTACAAGGACATTTTAAACATTAAAAAGAGGCGAATGTGTAAGAGTTTAAAGTTGCACCCAGTGAAAAAGCGAACTACACTGCCTGGCGCAATTTATTCAGATAAACGTTAATATTGGGCAAGGCAAGTTATTGCTTTGGCTCTTTACAAATCCTATTTCTATTTTGTAATGTGGGTATAAATTTTCAAAAATGGTAACCCACATAAAAAAGCACTCAAAAAATAGGAATGCTTTTTTAGGCGTTATGAAGAGTATACGTGATCGAGCAATAAATGACCATCTTCGAAGGCAGGTGGCGTTGCTGAGGGAATTTGACATTACCGTTGTGTACTGTCATATATCAAATGAGGCCATACTAAATGTCAAACTGGTTCATTGGTTAGTTTTTATTTGACAGCCAGTTCTATAACACATGTTTCTCGATAAAACAAAAAAAGTGCAATATCGATCCGTAATTCGCTTTTTATTTTTGGATGGAAAAACATGCGAAGAAGTACAAGCTGGATGCTCTATGGGGACCCTTTACCATCTATGACAACCGTCAGATATTGGTTCAACAAATTTAAACCTGGTCGTACATATGCTTTCGATGAGAAATGGTCAGCCCAGCAGACGTAGTTACCGGGTAAACGTTGAAAAAATCCACGACATGATCCTCGCTGATCGAAGAACGATCACGGGACAATACTATAGTTAAACACTGAACTATTGGAGCGATTAGATAAAAATTGAAGGAAACATAGTTTCATTTGGCTAAGGAAAAAAGTGCTGTTTCACCAGGATAACGCACCAGAACATTAATCCGGAATTGTCACGGCCAAATTGCATAAACTGCAGAACGGGGGTGTTTTATGTTTTTACCCAACAGGAACTGGAGTAGGCATCGAACCGCCCCAGGACGGTCAAGATAGAGGTGAAAACAGTGCTACAAGTAGTTTTAGAGGTTTTCAACGAACTTCTCCGAAGGCAGCCTTTCCCTGTGATCTGGAAAGAATGCACTGTACTTCTAATATGAAAGGGTAAGGAGGATGATTCCCCGTCATCCTACATGCCTCTATGCATGCAGGGCACGCTGGGAAAACTCTTTGAGAGAATGATCAAGGCGCGTGTAGAGGAGGAACTGGAACAAGTGGGCGGATTTTGCGATAGGCAATTTGGTTTCAGGAAAGGATGCACTGCAGTCCAAGCAGCCAAATAGATTGTGGACTCCACCAAGAACAGTAAATGGGTACTGATTCTTGCCTTGGACGTCAAAAATGCGTTTAACTCCGCTACATGGAGCATTATGATTGACGAGCTACGCACAAAAGGAATCTCTCGGTATTTGATTAATCTGGTGAAAAGCTATTTCTGCGAGACGCAGAATAGACTGCCACGAAATAAGACACTGGACATGACGGCTGGCTTTCCGCAGGGGTCCCTGTTGAGGCCGCTCCTTTGAAACGTGCTGTACAACGGAGACTTCTAGCTACAGCTTCCAGGAAGTGCAACGATGATCGCTTATGCGGACGTCCTAACGATACTGGTAGAGGATGATGACGACGAAGAACTGGTTTTCAGAGTGGACGAGTCGCTAGATAGGATAGACAGGTGGCTGACGCAGAGGAACTTCGTACTGGCGTCACAAAACACAGAGGCTGTGATCCTGAAGGGTCCCCGAAAACGTAATCACGTCAGCTTCCATTTTGGTGACACACCGTCGAGGCACATGATTTACCTGGGCATCTGGCTCGACGAGGGGCTGAACTTCCACGAACACGTGAGGGCGGTAGTAAAGAATGCGAGGGAGAGGCTGTCGGTTGTTACGAGGATTCTCCCGAGTGTTGTTGGCCCAAGTAGCCTGAAGAGAACGGTCCTGTGCAGTATTATGCACTCGACAGTCAGTTATGGAGCCCCCGTTTGGCAAGTGGTGATCAATAACCAGATGTGCAGAAGAAAAATCCTCGGCATACAGCGAAAGCCCCTATTGAGAGTGGCCACAGGACAGTATCCACTTCTGGCGTCCAAGTGATAACGGTCATTCCGCCCATGGATCTGTTGATTGAGGAGCGGTGTTGGCTGTACTGCAGTGAGAATGCACACTTGGCACTGACGAAAGTCAGGGAAAGAGAGATAACAGTTGAGAAGTGGCAGGCACCACACATAAACTGCGACTTGGACGAGGACGCTCATACCTGACCTCACATCATGGGTATACTGCAGACACATGAGGCTGGATTTCTACCTCACACAGTTTCTTACTGGCCCCGGATGCTTCAGACACTACCTGGAGAGAATAAAGCTGGTGGAAGACAACAGTTGCATTTACTGTTGTGATATAAATACAGCTGAGCACATAGAATTATGTAAAAGCTGGGAATTGTAGGGACAGGACCTCTTATTTTTAGTTGGGATGTAGGGTTACAGGACATAGTGTTGCGTCTTTAATGGTGGCAAACGAGAAGAACTGGGGCAATGTATCTAGCTTCGTTAGGAAAGCCCTGGAAAAGATAAGAAAGGGGAGGTGGAGAGATATTATGAACAGCATGTGCAACACTGAACTCCTAATCCCAACAATATTACCCAGCTGCGAATGGGAGAGGTAGGTGCTAGAAAGATTAAACAAGACAGCCCCTCATCCGCGAAGATATAACCTGACGGATCGTTCCAGGGTGCAAGAGCGGGTTTCAAGGGCCTCTTGAGCCACTTGCGTGTGGCCATCGTCCTTTAAAAGAATTTGCCTGAACTGCGGTATGAATTGCTGCCGCAACCACCGTACTCACACAATCTGGCTTCGTGCGACTTATTTCTATTCCCTAACATGAAAACATGGCTGGGGAAAAAATCAGCTCAAACGAAGACTTATCGTCGAGACAAAGGTGTATTTTGGAGAGTTTGACAAATCGTTTTTTGGAGGGGTTAATGAAATGGTAGAACCGTTGGGAAAAGTGTATAGACCTTAAAAAGATTATGTTGAAAAATAAACAAACAAAAATTGTGAAAAACCTGCCTCTTCATTACTAACACGGGTATTTATTGATCGACCCTCGTAGTATCATTTTAAAGATGCAAGTTGGTTATAATTAGCTGATCATCAGCTATGCAAATAAATGACGCCAAAGTACAGTCTGCCTTTTTAATATACAAATATTGAAAGGTTTTAAATATTTAAAAACAAATAAGTTGATAGGTGCTTTAAAGTAGCGCGAAGTATAAATCCGTTTTTCAGGAAATGGCGTCATTCATGTGTGTGCGCGCGCGCGTGTATGTATACGTGTGTGTGGGTGTGTCGTCAGATTGCATTGACTGCAGATTGATTATGATTACCATTCGCACCATTCATAATATAAATTATTTTTTTTACTGACACCTAGTTAAATATCGGCTTTAGTAACATGACTGGGATTCTTTTTTTAGTGAATTTTTATTAAAAAAATTCACTAATAGAGAGGTATTTTAGTGAATTTTTATTTAAAAAATTCACTAATAGAGAGGTATCGATGGTGAGACTTTGCAAAAATTCTTTCAAATGAGCGCGAATTAGGACCCCTAGAACCCATATCCGGGGTCAGTTTGAATTTTTATATGCTTATATATATATATATATATATATATATATATATATATATATATATATATATATATATATATATATATATATATATATATATATGTGTGTGTGTGTGTGTGTATCCGTCTGATAACTCAAAAAATAATTAACCGATTTAGATGAAACTCGGCAAGTGCCTTTCTTTTATTAATGGCTTGGATGAGTTCGTTGGCCAGGAAAATCGGACGGGGTTTTCCGGGAAAATTTTGAGTTTTCTTTCAAAAAAAAATTTTTTCCGAAAATTTCGATAAAATTTGGTCTACATATTGCTTTGGGAAATACCTAACTATGTGCCAAAATTCAGCTTTCTAGGGTTACAGAAAATTGAGCTATTCAAATTTGAAACATTTATGTTTAAATCATAAGTATGTGGTTGCTGTTGGTTAGTCAATGCTTTTCTTATTGACTCATGAAATTCATTTGTAAGTTTCCGAGAAATGTCAATAATACTGAATTCACTGATTGTTAATCATTGGAAGCATTTACGATTATATATAACCCTATTGTAATGTATTATCATTTATCACCTCTGTAGTATAATTATTTTTGCCTTACAACTCGCAGCGTTTTTAGTCAATTGTTGTTATTAATAGTCAATAGTTTATTTCCGAATACACAAACCTTCCATTGACTTCTGCTTCTGCCGCTGTTACAGTCCTTTTATTTAGAGCTAGAGTTCTAACCACTCATACAAACAGTGTTTTTTAACCACGTGGCTGGGCGACTGACCGAATTCATTCCCAGTTGCTGTTGATTTACTCATATTCTCTTAATATGTTTGAAGATGTGGTGTCTACTTCATTCCAAGTCACTATTAACCGACTATTTATGAAATCAAATAAGTAAATTAAATCGATTGTCATAAAATATGTAGTGTATTAAGACAAGGGAAAAAGAAATAAAACATATATAACTGTGCACATTTTGATTATATTTTAGGGTGCTTGAGAGAGGTATTGTCACAGCATAATATCTTATTAAAGTTCATTTGTAAATAGGTTTAATTTTTATATGTTTATATATATATATATATATATATATATATATATATATATATATATATATATATATATATATATATATATATATATATATATATATATATATATATATATATATATATATATATATATATGATAACTCAAAAAATAATTAACCGATTTCGATGAAACTTGGCAAGTGCCTGTCTTTTATTAATGGCTTGGATGAGTTCGTTATCCAGAAAAATCAGACGGGGTTTTCCGGAAAAATTTTGAGTTTTCTTTCAAAAAATTTTTTTTCTCCGAAAGTAACAAAGCTGTTTCAATGAAATTTACTATATATGTTGCCTCAACCTTACTACGTACCAAAATTCAACTTTCTAAGTTTAGAGAAAATTGAGTTATTCAAATTTTAAATTTTCTTTCGAAAAAAATTTTTTTCTCCGAAAATTACAAAGTTATTTTAATGAAATTTTGTGGATATCTTGGCTTAGGAAAAACCTTACTACGTATTGAAATTAAACTCTCTAAGTTTATAGAAAATTGAGTTATTTAAATTTGAAGCATTTAATAAAAATTCACTACCATAACGCACTTGCTGCGTCCCGAATTTTTTAATACATTAATAGATACATGACGATGTTTTAGGGTTTTTAGGTGGATAACCAATTTTTTGAGGTTTATATATATATATATATATATATATATATATATATATATATATATATATATATATATATATATATATATATATATATATATATATATATATATATATATATATATATATTATTTTCATTATTGTTATATATATTGTATATTAATGTAAAATATTGGAATAAAGCGTAGAAATATTATTAAAAGTGTTAGTATTATTATTTTTATTATTATTACTATTTTGTAATGTTTGTATTGTTTACATACTGATTGATTCTATTAAGTAGCTATTATGTAACTGTTTATATAAGAATGGAACATATAATATATAAAAATTTTATAATTCACCTAACCCTTTTAACTTACTGATTCTGATGTTTCCCGTATGAGCGCCATGCATTCTTTCAGTCATATCTGCTAATCTACCTCATGATACAAATAACGAAAGATATGATATTCAGACTACCTATTTTTAGACCTGTCACGCGCATGGTGTCAAGTGGTGAGTCCAATGCAACAATAATATGCTGTCGTGCAGTGGGGTTTGACGTTTCATCACAATCTCTTAACAAATTATGTATTTTATTAATATTTATATATATTTACATACAGTTAGAAGTAATAAAAATGAAAAAGATTAAATTTAGTGCTGCGATCTATATTATCTGAAAAAGACAATATAGGCGGAACTTCAACTGCATTAAACTGACGTATAGAAACTTTTTGATTGAGAATGACTTTGTTTTAAGTGTGTAGTTGGACTTCTGTAACGTTACTCACCGCGTGACGTCATATGAGGGGGCGGGGCATATGCGCAATATCATAACTCTTCTAAGTCATTATATCATGAATCTACCTATCTGTGTAATATCCTGTTTTCAGCTTTTATCTGCCCTGACTAGCTCTGAATTTATTTATGAAATTTTGTTTTTAAAGAAAATTAAATATCATTAATATCAAATTTTAGCATTGAGATTCCCTCTTAGGGGTGTTTCAGAAATAGGTCTCTTATAATTAAGTCAAAATAAAATTATGCCACATAAATTTTCAAAGTATCTAAATATATTCTCAATTATAGGTTATCCCAACATTTTTGCGTTTGCTAATGTTGGACTCCTTCAATATCGTTTCATAAGAACGATCGCTGACTGTGCCGTTACGTATTCACACTAAACTTTATTACTATACTTTAATTTCACTTACTGACTTTCCAAGATTAGTTTTTAAATAATTGATTTATAGGTTAAATATCCCGTGTTAAAACTGTTGGAGTTTCATTGTACTTCTTTCAAAAACAAACGCGCTTTGTAATTATATTGAATTAACAACTGTTTTGATTCAAACAAACAAACACACGCCCATAGAAACCGGGCATTTGCTCTGGGAAAATACAACCTGTCTCTTTCAGATATTTTTCTGTAATGAACTCTTCTCTCCTCGTTTGTTTTTTTTTTTTGATGCAGGAGGGGGAAATGCTCATGCAGGCCCCATTCACGGCCCCATAGGTTCCGTGGGATATCGGGGTACTGTGAGACTGTACTCACTAAAACCCCCTCCCAGGGAGTACCGGACTTTAGTCCATACCTCCGTCGGAAAGAATTACACACAATGACTTTTTAGGGAATGAATGTTTCCATTCTGTTTTTTGCCGCGGGGGCGTTTAGCGGGCAAGTATAAGCTTTGGACGCTTATGCTTGTGTGGAAGTTGCTCGTCGTAATCGGTGGCACTACGGAGAAGAGCATTTGGGTGAGAAGCGGCTTTTGCGAACTGGGTTGTGGATAGTTGAGTTATAAACTCAAGTATCGAAGGCATTTCCAGATCAGAGTGAATCTGACTGTTTCGGATAAACCATGGCGCTCCGGTAACCATTCTCAGAATTTTGTTCTGGATGATTTGAAGGGTCTTGATGTGTGTTGCAGCCGCGGTGGCCCATGCGGGTGATGCATAGGTCAAGGCTGGCCGGATAATGACTTTGTACATGATCAACTTATTGTTCATGGACAATTTTGAATTTCTATTTAGAAGTGGGAACAGCTTCGAGATGAACATCGAGGCTTTCTTTCGAGCGTGATCGACATGGGGGCGCCATGTTAAGTGTTTGTCGAGGAAAACCCCGAGGTATTTGGCGGAATCTTGCCAGGGGATTAGACGGTTGTCTAATGAAACGTGTTCGTGAGGTGTGTGTCTCCTCTTGGAAAATAGGACAGCTGAACATTTATCGGGGTTTATGGCTAGAAGAGATTTCCTATACCATGATTGCAGCTCGACTACGGCGGTCTGAAGTCGTTCGGTTATTATCCTCGGCTGAGTGGAGCTGCTGAGGATGGTAGTGTCGTCTGCGTACAGTGCGTATGTCACGTTTAGGGGGGCTGTCGGAATGTCTGCGACAAATATATTGTACAGCAGAGGGGAGATAGCAGAACCCTGCGGGAGACCAGCCGTGGCTGGGTACGTTCTGGATCTGGCTCCAAGATGTTTGACCTGGTACTTCCTCTGTTGCAGGTATGACGTGATTAGCAGAATCAG
Source organism: Tillus elongatus (assembly GCA_964006375.1). Lineage (NCBI taxonomy): Eukaryota > Metazoa > Arthropoda > Insecta > Coleoptera > Cleridae > Tillus > Tillus elongatus. Next base: position 218,523,323 of record OZ023262.1, read on the forward strand.
AGGGAGAGGATATTTAAATGATAGAAGTTTGTTTAGGAGGCCCGCATGCCAAACCCTATCGAAAGCTTGAGCAATGTCAAGAAATATTGCACCAGTTGACTTGTTTATGTTAAATCCTTTGGTGATGTTTTCCACCACACGAAGGACTTGGTCAGTGGTGGAGTTGGTGTCTGAAGCCGAATTGCTCATCCGGGAGGATATGATTTTCTGCGGTGAAAGAAGCTAGCCTTTTCTGAATCAGTTTTTCGGCGATTTTACCGATGACTGGTAGCAGGCTAATGGGCCTGTAGTTCTGAGGGAACAGCGGATCTTTGCTGGGTTTCGGGATGTTGATAATGTCGGCAAGTTTCCACATGGATTCCTATTTTTTAATGCTTTGATTATTTGGGAAACTTCTTCGAAAGTTGTGGGCTCGATAGTTGTGTCTGGGGTGGCGCGAAGCGCACTCCTGACATAGCGGTGCGTTCTTGCTACGTGCGACAGATCAACGTTGTTATAATTCGGGCTGAATTGCAAGTCCAGATGATCTGCGAATGCAGTAGCTTTTTCCGCATCCGTGTATACGACACCATTACGGCCGTGAAGCGGGGATATCGGAAGTTTTTGGGAGCGAAGGGCTTTCGCCATTTGCCAGACGGAATTGTCTTGGGTAGACAGGGTTTGCAGGCGCTCCTCCCAACCATTGTTGCGGAGTTCTTGTAGGGCGGATCGTACTTGTTTGATGAGTCTGTTAGCGTCTCGTTTGTCGGTGGGGTTTCCGGTGCGTTGAGCCAGTCTACGCACGCGGTTCTTTTCGAGTATCATTTCCCTGATACTGGACAGAAAAGGTGGCAGATTGCTCTGGGCGGGGTACGTCCTTGATGCATGTTCGATAGAACATTAAATTTTGGACTGTAGATTATCCACGGCACCCTCGAGTTCGGGGATGCTGCGGATAACCGGAATATTGCCAAGGGTGTTTTTAAGGTGATCTGTGAAGACTGGCCACAGTACCTTTTTCCTTGGGAGGGCGGGTTCGTCGCTGACGTCGCCGAGCTGCAATATGACTGGGTTATGGTCCGACGAGAGGTCGTATAATGTATATACTTTAAATAACAATCTTAAACAAATTTGCGGTACGGTTGGCACAATCATCGTTTTTGAAAAAAAAAGAGTAATTATTTCAACTCTTTCTTCTACAGAATACACCATTGTGAAATTAATTTTCGATAGTACTATCAAGTATCAAACCGACCGACAAACTGAAATAATAAACCGCATTTCTGTCATTCCGATGAGAAATGTTCTGATAGTCAATTTTTTGTTTACAAACCAACAAAACATTGACTATCAGCACATTTCTTATCGGAATGAGTGAAATGCGTTTTTGCATCTTCAACTGTGAATAATTTTTAAACGAGTTGATAAAACTTCCAAAAAAAATTAGTGTGCTGAATTCAGAAAATAAAGAGCTTTCAAATGATGTAACACTCGGCCCATGTTCCCTATTTAAAATATAAGGGTTGTTATCACCACCCTTAAGCGGTTGTGATGACAAAGTTGAGTTTTATAACATGTCCCCCTCAATATTAAAATTGACGTGTTTCAGCGTTTCTTAAAAAAAATTCTCTGGGCGCAAATCGGTCTGTTTCGTTTTCAATGCGCCACCCTGCATAGACGCATACGGGTGTAAGTAAAGGGGATATACTGAAACGTAAAATTCGGAACGCCCACTGGTAAAAAATACCAGGCTCCTGTAGTTAACGGTTAAGACTCCAAAGGGTACAGCAAACTAGAGCCAAATTAGGAATGAATTATTTTTAATCACTATGAAGAACTCACGGGTATAAATTTTCGAGAGCTTACGTCAAATACCTACTTTTCTAGATATCAAGGTAAATCTTAATTCGCTTTCTCACTTTAACACTTTGTATCTCCTTTCATATCCACTTTTAGACCGACGTAACTTAGGCAAAATACTTTTAGACAAAATATGGTCATTAGCTGGCGGTGATGGGAATGACTGTGAGTACTGTGATCATACTGCATAACGAGGCAACGCGGCAACATCGTGAATATAATAACTCGGTTCTCTGACGTAACGGCCGCGTGACGTAAGCACAGCGAGGTGTACTTGTTCGCTCCGATTAGACAACGTGTTGTTTTGTTATATTTCGTGTGTTAGAACTCCCTTTTTGCTGGAGATAGTGAGAATTTGTGTGATATTCTTGTGCTGTTGTGTGTTTTAGTAGTGTTACCGGTATATTTACAATGCCGTATTCCTGTTGTGTACCGCAATGTCGGGGAAATAACAAAAATGGACCGAAGGTATACTTGTTTCGTTTTCCAACGGACGTCGCCATGTCTGGTAAATGGGTTTCAGCTATTCACCGGGAGAATTTTTTGTCAACAAAGTTCAGCAGACTCTGTGAATTGCATTTTGTCAAAGAAAATATGATAAATTGTTCTACTGCAACGGATTTACAAACGGGCGAGACCATAACCTTAAATTTAAAAATTCCCAGATTAAAACGTAATGCTGTACCCTCGCAACTCCCCAATTGCCCTTCTTATTTATCAAAAACTGTTCAATTGCGCCGAAATCGCGATGAAAAAGTCCAAGAACTGGAAAAAGGAAACTTTGCCCAAGCAATTAGAAATCGTAAAGTAGAATTTGATTCTTTACAAAAAGAATTTATGTACACTAATTTTCAAGAGTTTCTTGCGCTTTTAAACTTGTTTCATCTACCCGAAGGTTGGTTTAAAATTTGTGACAATCAAACAGTTACATTGTTTAAAGTAAAGTATTTCCCTGGGCATGTAATAACATATTCTGTAATAATAAATAGTGACTTACAAGTTGAAACATTTTTGCGTGGCTGCGAAATACAAATTGCCCGAAATGATATTAAACCTGGTTCAACGACCCTATTTACTACTTATAATATAAATGAAGGGAAAGATTTGTTATATAATGTTGACAAAAACTCCGAAGAAAATTATGCTGAAAAACGCGATGAAAATAAAAGTGCTTTAAAACACATTTCAAACTTATTAGATTCATTGATGGCAAATATTTAAGATGAGGAGGACGACAGTTTAAAAAAAATTCTTTTATATGCGTATATAATATTCAACAAAATTTTGGATGTATTTGAGGAAACTTTCTTAACAGTTCATAATAAACGTGCATTTCTAAGCCACTATATTATAAAATTTCTTTCAGATAACGGGCAACTGTCTGTCGATCATAAATATAATATTCATCCGATTGTACATATAGCAAAAATTGTCATAACCTGCACAGTAAATACTCTTCTTAAAAATTATTGTGGAAAATCTAATGATCGGTTGGCCAAGCCATCTAAAAGCCGTAAATTAATGACTTATTACCAAATAGACCGCATTCTTTTTATAATGATTTTTGCTTTGAAACTTCGTTGTTCCATGATAAAATCGAATGGGGTGCGATGAAGGGCTCAGTTGACGACTGGCATCCTCTTTCAACCAAAAGTTTTCAGAATAAGTGTCTTTTAAGGCTAAAGCAACGTAAAACTCATGACAGACTGAGCGTTTCATATAGTCTGGCAGGCTTGCGCGATACCTCTCTGTGCTGACGTCACGCGCGAGCACCGAGTCCTTATATTCTCGGTGTTGTCGGGCAATGTCATTGTTTACTTTACCTCTTACCATATAGTGCACTATTAGTCAAATAAATAGAACTGATAAAGAAAGAATGTTAGTAGTTTGAAATTAGGCGTTATTAATTTTGAGGAAAATAATTTCTATGAAAAATTGTTATGTAAGCTTTTTTTTTTCAGAGACATATGGACTAACCGAGGATGACCCTTTAAATTCAGTTCTTTTAAAGTAAGTAAATATTTACTTTTCAGAAAAAAGTCTGAACGCAGCAAGTGCTTTATGGAATATTAATAGCAAATGTGTTATTTTTTATTCAAATCAGGCATCAAATTTGGTTACGAGTATAACATATATAGTAGAAACAACAATGTAACATACGTCATCAAAATAACTGTATTGTTTGAAAATGTACAAACATTTTCCGAAAATAAACTTAAAATATTCCTGAAAAAAACTGGTTTTATAGCCAACGAACCCTACGTTGATGACAAATAGAGTCATTGAATTTGAAGCGTTTAATGAAAATTCGCTACCAACACGCACTTACTGCGTCCAGAATTTTTTTCCTACAAACATGCAATTTCGATGCATTTCGATTAAAAGTGCAAGAATATATAGGGTGTTCGATTTAAAAAAATGAATTTGTATCACCAACGACTTATGGGCCACGCTGTGACTGTAAAAATACTTTTATAAGATGCAGCTCAAGACACCCTATAATTAACATATACAAATTTTTCTCGTATCTCGTATAATAACTGATATATTGAGCTTTACCGTAGAAATGCGTCACCCTGTATATATGTAAACAGATAAACACTGAAACTAACCCGGGATATGGGTTCTAGAGGGGCTAAATTCAAAAGTCGTGGCCGCCTCAATGACAACTTTTATTAACCGATAAATTCTAACAAAAACTACTCCTAAAGCATCAGAGGAAGGGGAGTTAAGGAGTCGCGGGCCAAAGGACTCCAGGGGGCAAGCTGAGGAAGTGGAAATAACAACATAAACTCCCGATGAAGCTTTCCCCAAGACCGTCATGCGCGGTAAAAATCCGCATCCTGCACGAGGTGACCCTGCTAATAACTAAACATGACGGATCTAGACAAGGAGGTCGAACTAAACTCCCCCAATCTACGGTGTCACGTGACCCGTGCCTATGGATGGATGGCACCAGGGCGATGGTGTCGTGAACGGAACCTCTGGAGTACCAGGCAACCCTCCAGAGTAACCCGCCTTGCACCACACAGGGGGTTCTGATGGTGTGGACAGTATTTCCCCCATTCTCGTGGGAACAACATGAAGATTATAAATACATATAAAACCAAAACCAATGAGGCTCGAGGAGTGGCTCCGGCTACAGACTTGAGCCTTGAGTCTATCCCGGAAACGGAGACGAGCCAGGGTGCGGCAGCGGACTCTGGAGGTCCCACGACCGGCGTAGATACGGGGGATCAGGGGGTAGCTTCGGCCAGAGACCTGTCCCCGACACCCAAGCTGGAGGCTGGGTCCCACCGGAGGGCGGCGAGCTCCGCGGACTCCGGGGGCCCCTCCACCAGTGAGGACTCTACTGTTAGAGTAGAGGGACTGCCCCGGCAGTCCAAGCGTCTTTCCGGGGCGCAAAGAAAGAAGCTCCGGAGGGCGCAAAAAATGGCGGCCGGGACCTGGACGGTCGAGAAACCTGTAAAGGCGCAAGAGGGGAGTGCGGGTCAGAAGAGGACGCGCTCGAACTCTAGCACGCCCACTACAGACAGACGTTCCAAAAGGGCCAGGGTGCCTGTAAAGGCGCAAGAGGAGAGTGCGAGTCGGAAGACGCCGCGCTCTGGCTCTAGCACGCCTACTACAGACAGACCTCCCAAAGGAACTAAGGCCGGAACACCGGCGCAGACTGGCTCTTACAGGGAGGCTGCGGAGGGCCTCGGGATGGCGGTGATTGACAGACGCCATCCTGAGGTCACGCTAGACCAGGGAAAGGCGGACCTGATCCAGGCTGCGGTGGTAGCTGCAGTGGACTCTCTTCAGGAAGGGGAGAGCCCGCCTCAGTTCCACCGGACGCGCCTGACGGGGGGCATCCTCTGGATAACCTGTGCCGGCCCGCAGTCGCGGGACTGGCTGCGGAAAACGATCGGGGGCCTCGGTCAGATTTGGGAGGGGGCGGACTTGACAGCCGTCGAGCCGAAGGAACTCCCAAAGAGACGCAAGGTCCTCGTACGGATCCCTGACACCGTCCCGCACGAGACGGTGATCAGCAGACTTAAGATCCAGAACCCTGAACTGGGGACGCAACACTGGTCGGTTTTAAGCAGGAAGGCAGAGGAGAAAGGACAGACGCTCGCCTTCTCGATCGACCCGACATCTTACAGAGCCCTTGAAGGAACCTCCTTCAAGGCATTCTGGGGCATGGGAAGGGTTAGCTTCCGCCCACTGGGGAAGCAATTAAGGGTTAATGGGACTTAGGTTCCTTCAGGTCAACCTCCAACACAGTAGGGCAGCCACGGCCGGACTACTAATGGCTCTGAGGAACACGGATGTGGCCCTCATCCAGGAACCGTACTCCTACAAAGGAGAGATCAAGGGACTCGGCGGAGCTAATGGAAAGCTCATCTACAGCAGGTCCAGCGAGAATCCGAGGGCCTGCATTTTTGTCAGGGAAGGGATAGAGTTTCTCCCTCTAATGAATTTCTGTTCCAGGGACCTGGCAACGATCAAAATCCGATGTGGAGGAGCGGATGGGCTGAGGGACATTACTGTCGCGTCAGCCTATCTGCCAGGGGACAGCACGGACCCTCCTCCACCCAACGAATTGGAGCAGCTGATGGTGGGTAGCAGAGCAGGTGGATGGCAGACCATCATCGGCATGGATGCGAATGCGCACCATGAGCTGTGGGGTAGCTCGGACACAAACTCTAGGGGTGAGGCACTTTTACAATTCTTTATGAAATTTAATTTAGACATATTGAATAGAGGTAATAAACCGACATTCGTCACAACACGGCGTGAGGAAGTTTTAGACCTAACAGTTTCCACCCAGTTTCTGGGTGACTTTGTTAAAAGCTGGGCTGTGTCTGGGGAAGTGAGTAGCTCAGACCACAGATACATCCGGTTTGAAATCGCCAAAGTCGAAAGAGAAACGGTATGGTACCGGGACCCCCGCAAGGCGGACTGGGAAGCCTACAGGGCAGACCTAGCTGTGGAACTGCGGGGGGTTGAGAGGGCCATAAGGGATTCAATAGACCTCGAGATTGCAGCAGTCCAATTGCGAGACGCAATTACCTCGGCCTATAACGCCAACTGCCCCCTGAAAATGAGGGTGTCCACCAGGAACGTCCCATGGTGGAACGAGGACCTCAGGCAAAGGAGGACGCAGGTTCGTAAGCTGTTTAACGCGGCCAAAAGGTCGGGAGCATGGGATGAATATAGACAGGCCCTATCGACCTATAACAAAAGACTGAGGGACGCCAAGAAGGAGTCGTGGAGGAGGCACTGCGAAGAAGTGGAAAACACGTCCGAGAGTGCTCGACTACACAAGATCCTGTCTAAGGGCCCTCAGACTAACATAGGCTCCCTTAGAACACCCACGGGAGGCTTTACAAGCTCGGGGGAGGAAACTATGGAAATTTTACTCCAGACGCACTTCCCCGGCTGTAACATAATAAACCAATCACCTCCGGACTGGGAACACTCAGAAATAGAGGCGCCTTATAGGCGGGCATCTAGAGTAGACTGGACAGTCGCCAAAGAGGTGGTTACCTGGAGCAAAATCAGATGGGCCATTAACAGCTTTAAGCCATACAAATCGCCGGGATTTGATGGAATAATGCCCATCATGCTCCAACAGGGGATAGATATACTGGCGCCGGTGCTTACCCTCATTATGAGGGCCAGCCTGGCTCTGGGGTACATTCCGAGGGCATGGAGACTGGCCAGGGTTGTATTTATTCCTAAACCTGGGCGTCCAACAGACCAGGCAAAGTCCCTGAGGCCAATAAGTCTCATGTCCTTCTTGCTGAAAACAGTGGAAAAACTGCTCGACCGGCACATTAGGGGCGGTGTACTGGAAGCATATCCTCTACACTGCGGACAATATGCATACAGAGCAGGATTCTCAACAGAAACAGCACTGCACCAACTGGTGCTGAAACTGGAGAATACGCTGGAGAACAAGGAGGTGGCGCTGGGGGCCTTCCTAGACATAGAGGGGGCCTTTAGCAACACCTCGTTCGGATCGGTTCTGGCAGCTGCCCGGGAGCGTGGAAGGAGACCTGCTGCAGGTGGATCGGTTCCATGCTCAGGGACAGGGCGGTGTTCACCTCACTCGCGGGAGGGACTCTGCTGGCGGGGGTCGCGGCGGGGTGTCCGCAGGGGAGCGTTCTGTCTCCCTTGCTCTGGTGTCTAGTCGTGGACGGCCTGCTGGGGAGGCTCTCGGGAGGGGGGTATGAGGTACAGGGCTATGCGGACGACATTGTCATCATAGTCCGAGGAAAGGTCACACAGGCAGTGTGGGAGCGTATGCAGACTGCACTGAAAGTGGTGGAAGGGTGGACGGTTGATCAAGGGCTCGGGGTGAGCCCCGAGAAAGCAACCGTCGTGCCGTTTACGAGGAGGAGGAAGTGTGAAAGCCACAGAACTCTCACTCTATACGGTAGGAGCGTTCCAATGGCCAGGGAGGTAAAATATCTTGGGGTCGTATTGGACTCTAAGCTAACCTGGAATGGTCACATTGGAAAAATACTGCGTAAGGCAGTCATGACCTTAGCCGTCACTAGGCGGCTATATGGAAAAACGTGGGGACTAAGACCTAGTATGGCCCACTGGCTGTACACAAGGGTGGTCAGACCATCGTTAACATATGCGGCACTGGTCTGGTGGCCTAAGGTGACACAATCCAGTGCCAAACAAAAACTAGGCAAGATCCAAAGGATGGCTTGCCTAGGCATCACAGGGGCCATGTCTTCAACCCCAACAGCCGCCATGGAGGTGTTGCTGGATCTACCCCCCCTACACTTCGTTATTATGGGAGAGGCCAGGCTAGGACTATACAGACTAGCCTGCAATGGTAGACTGAAGATCAACCCAGGCTTCAGGGGCCACTGCAAAATTCAGGAGATCGTGAAGGAACCCATGCTTGAAATGAGGTCAGACTTCGCGAGCCCGCGAATGTGCAGGGAAAACAACTTCACAGTGGAAATCCCTGATCGCGGGGCATGGCGGGAGGAGACACCGGGCATACCACGGGACGCGCTCGTCTGGTTCACGGACGGATCTGGCGGGGAGCGTGGGACGGGGGCAGGTGTTTACTCGGAAGGACCGAGGGTAAGTCACAGTATTTCCCTCGGAGCCCATGCAACGGTGTTTCAGGCCGAGATGTACGCCATCCTGCACTGTGTGCGGGAGAACAAGAGGAGGGGCTACACCAACAAGCGGATCCTCATAGCCACAGACAGCCAGGCAGCCCTTAAGGCACTAAGTAGCCCACGGGTAAATTCCTGGCTGGTGAGTGAGTGCCGAGACGAGACGAGCGACCTGGCTGGGCAGAATGAGGTGACCCTCATCTGGGTGCCGGGTCACTCGGGGGTCAAAGGCAATGAAGAAGCTGACAGTCTCGCAAAGAGGGGGTCAGCAGAACCATTTATGGGACCAGAACCGGCTCTGGGCGTGTCAAAGAGCACTGCCAGGGGAGCCATTAAGTCCTGGGTCAGAAACCAACACAAGGTGTACTGGGCGGACTGTCCAGGGCTCAGACATGGGAAGTCAATAATTGACGGACCCAGTTCAAAGAGAGCTGTGGAGCTGCTAAACCTTAGCAGAGGACAGCTCAGAAACACAACAGGTCTCTTGACGGGACACATGGCCGTCAAGAAACACCTACATAAAATGGGGCGGTTCGAAGGGGACCTCGCATGCAGACTCTGCGGCGAGGGGGAGGAATCAGCCCAGCACATCTTGTGCGAGTGTATAGCTCTGGACCGGAAAAGACAACTGATCTACGGTCACTCTAGACCGGAGACAGAGCAATATAAAACTTCACCCTACCAATCGCTGTGCAGACTAGTTCAAGGCACAGTGATTTTGGAATGGGTGGAGTAAGACTAGGGGTATGCACAATCAACCAAGGGTTGCGGTGCTATCGGGGCGGCAAGGCCGCGGACGAGCCCTGAGGGAACAAAAAAAAAAAAAATCAGAGGAAGGGTTTATTTGCAATGAATTTTCTGCAAATATTTTAGTAAAATGGAGGACAATGACGGTTGAAGCTGAAACTGGGGGTTTTGTAAAACACACTTCTTGCCACATTTTTTCTACATAACCCGTATTAGTTTTAGGTTCTTTGTCTAAGAGTTATCAATTTTGACGTTTCAAATTGAGACTTTTACAGTTTAAGAAGAAAAACTATAAAATTTTCAAAGTAATTTTTCTGGTATTTCTTGGCCATTTTGGAGCCAAAAAACTTACTCTGTCTGTAATACTTCTTGACCCTTTTAAGCCAAAAAACTTACTCTTTGTCTGTAATATACAATATATTTTGTTATCCACACAAAATATTTTGTTTTCGTGCGTCTCTCTAGTCATCAGTGGCACCCAATTTTTTTTAATGCCTATAACTCTTTTTCTTTGAACCTAGAGATCTTAATTTTGGTACACAGTATAGCTTTGTTTATAAAAACGTACATACCAAATTGGATTGCCATAGCTTTTTAGTGAATTTTCTTTTAAAAAAATCACTAATGAGGAGATCCCGACTTTTGAATTTTGAAAACATTTCTTCAAATTAGCGCTAATTAGGCCCCCCAGAACACATATCCGGGGTCAGTTTCAATTTTTATATGTTTATATATATATATATATATATATATATATATATATATATATATATATATATATATATATATATATATATATATATATATATGTATGTATCATACCGATAACTCAAAAAATAATGGACTGATTTTGATTAAATTTGGTGAATAAATTCCTTTTGCAAATGGCTTGGATAAGTTCGTTAGCCAGGAAAATCTGCCCAGGTTTTCCCGGAAAATTTTGTGTTTTCTTTCGAAAAAAATTCATATCTCCGAAATTAACAAAGTAAGGGCAACCAAATTGGGTAATCTGGTTTACCTTATAGGTAAGTTACCTACCAAAATTTAGCTATGTAGGTCAAAAGACAAAAAAGTTATATGCATTTAAAGAAAAATAAATTGGGGTTTTCCTTAAAACGTCAAAGTTGCCATTTAAAACGTCAAAATCGGTAACATTTAGGCAAATAACTTGAATCTAATACGGGCTATGGAAATCAAATGTCTCTAGAAGAATGTTTTACAAACCCTGAAGTCTTAGTTTCAACCGTCATTGTCCTTCATTTTACTAAAATGTTTCCAGAAAATTCATTTCAAATAGACCCTTTCTCTGATGCTTGGCAGTAGTCTTAGCTATAGAGTTTATCGTTTAATGGTATATAATTTTTGTCGAATTTTCGTAAAAAATCAATAAAATAATATCCGTTATTATACAAGATATGAAAAAAATATTTATACATTAATTATAGGGTGTCTTGAGCTACATCTTAAAAAATATTTCTACAATCACAGGGTGGCCCATAAGTCGTTGGTGATACAAATTTTCTTTTTTTTTAATCAAACCGCCTTATGTTATTCCATTTTTGCATTTTCCATCGAAATATAATGCATGTTTGTAAGAAAAGAAATTCTGGTTGCAGCAAGTGCGTTATGGTAGCGAATTTTGATCAAATGATTCATATTTGAATAGCCCAATTTGCTATTAACCTATAAGGGTTATAGGTTATACCAGTATAGGTTATACTGGTAACCAAAATTGATGCCTGCTTTCTTAAAAAGAAAACACACATATTTGCAATAAAAACATTTTATGAAAATTCACTACCATAACGCACTTGCTGCGTCCAGAGTTTTTATTTCCGGATACAACAAATTTTCCGAAAGAAAACCCAAAATTCTCCCGGAAAATAGTAAAAATTTTTAACTAACAAACCTATCCATGCCACTTACAAACGGAACGCACTCACCAGATTTGATCAACATCGGCACATTATTTTTTGAGTTATCGGTTTATAGGTGTGATACATATGTGTGAGCATGTATGTATCTATCCGAGTGATAACTCCAAAAATACTCTGATTTGAACGAAACTGCACATATCTTCATTGTATTAAGACCGCGGACGAATTCGTATGTCAGGTATACCAGACTTTTTTTTCCTCCCAAAATAAACAAAAATATTTTTGAAAACGCTATATTTTTGTAACTATCAGAGTAGCTGGAATACGACTTCACATGTGGCTAGAAATGGTGTAAATAAACCTATGTTTTGAATTTGGTACATAATATTTAGAGTTTTTTCAAAATTTAAAATAAAATCTGAAAGAAATGCGTTGAAACGACTTAGTGCTTAAATACCAGTGCCTGACAGACGGAGTAGTTAACTGCCACGCGTAGATTGATTCATACGAATACAACAGGTATAAATCATACATCAACGGTAACCAAACAAAATAAATAACAGACATAAAACTTACTAGCCGAACCAACAATCGTGAAATCTCATCCACAAATATGGCAAATGACAGACAACATGAAATTAAAAAAATCTCGGGACGCAGCAAGTGCGTTATGGTAGTGAATTTTTATTAAATGCTTCAAATTTTAATAACTCAATTTTCTATAAACTTAGAAAGTTTAATTTTGGTATGTAGTAAGGTCTTTCCTAGGGAAAAATATTCACTAAATTTTATTCAAATAACTTTGTAATTTTCGGAGAAAAAAAAATTTTTCGAACGAAAATTTAAAATTTAAGTAACTCAATTTTCTATAAACTTAGAAAGTTGAATTTTAGTACATAGTAAGGTCTCTCCCAAGGCAACATATGTAGTAAATTTCATTAAAACATCTTTGTTATTTTCGGACAAAATTTTTTTTTAAAAGAAAACTCAAAATGTTACCGCCCCGTCCGATTTTCCTGGCTAACGAACTCATCCAAGCCATTAATAAAAGAAAAGCACTTGCCGAGTTTCATTGAAATCGGTTAATTATTTTTTTAGTTAGACGGATACATATATATATATATATATATATATATATATATATATATATATATATATATATATATATAAACATATAACAATTGAAACTGACCCCGGATATGGGTTTATGGGTTCTAGGGGTCCTAGTTCGTGCTCATTTGAAAAAAATTTGGAAAGTCTCACCATCGATACCTCTCTATTAGTGATTTTTTTTAAAATAAAAATTCACTAAAATTGACAAGTGATTGCTATTTAACTAGGGGACTCAATCAATTTTTAAACTGCACTATATTTGTAGCTTGATGAACGGCCCCAAATGCAGTTTTAGCACAGCATAGATATATTATGCTGTAGTTTTAGACTTGCAGTGTGGCATAATATAGTAGAAATGTAAACAAAATCAAGTCAAGTCTCTATAAAAATGATTTTAAAACAGTTTCTTTTATCTCTAAACTTAAACATAAGACCGAAACAGTCGTTGAATGTGTTTCAATGGCAATTCTGCTAATTCTGTAATTAATTGTTACGTATACTTTTAATATATTATAATATATCCCGGGCATGAAGCTGTTGTCAAGTATTTTGTAAACAAAACGTTAGTTAACGGATTCTTAAATAGATCAGTGGTAGCTTGCCTGTCTTCTACGCAGAAGGTTGCGTGATCGATTCCAGGTCGATGAATGCATGGTTTTTTGTTTTATTTTGACATTTAGAGAAACAATGCTGCACAGATTTCATACGTTTTGAACAAGATCTCATTTTTGTTTAAAACGTCTGAATAATTTTGTTACCTTTGAGTCTGAAATTATAATTTTCAGCAGCCATTTTGTTATTGTTGATATTAAAAAACCGGTTCGTTTAAGTTGACTAAAACAAAATCATTCTGGCGATTAGTAATGAAAAATAACTCCTACGTTTATAATATTTGACAGATACTTTACCTTTCTAAATATGAATTAAGTTTCCTTCTGGAAATCTTTTTTTTATTATTATTAAACTTTTGACTGAGAACTGGCTCATTCAGTCACTGTCAATCTTCAAAATGAACAAGGATGCATCTGACCTTTTCACAATGGCAAAACCTGTCTTAAGAATGTTAATCTAACAAGCTCTTTAACTTTTTCCTTTTATCTCCCTATACACTTGCTGTTTACTAAAAATATATATTAAAATTAAAACTTACATAGATATCCACTCACACACATACGCGAGCGCATATACACTCATGTATACGAACTCACGTCAACAGGATTTATACGTCCAGTAATTAACACTAGGTGCAGGATAGAAAATGCACATTATTTCTTCATGTGCACATAAACACACATACATATGCATACACACATCTAAGCTACAAGTTGCTGCAGGAGAAACACTGGGATACTTTTCACACCAATAGAGCCTGTCATGGTGACTTTTTAACATACTGGGGAGGCTTGCGGTCAAAATAGGTTAACACAAGGAAAGACACAAAGGAACTTACTTTTATCTCTTTGACTATACATTAATCTGCTAAGTTTATTTAGTATCCCTTAAGACTATATAGTATATTGCCACTAGTACAATATTTATTGGAACAGTCCAATTTTCAGAATATCATCTATTTACTAAGAGCTATATAAACTTAGCTAACTTAGAGTCTTTAACAAAACACATGAAAGCTACCATGACACTTTTATTACAAACAGTTTCATACATAAGTGATGTCACATCAAGTGGAAAGGAAACCTTGTATTTTATCAAATTACAAAATAATACTTTTCTTTGTTCATGATGCATAATACAGGAAAAAATCAAACGATTTAAATCAGCTGGGCTGGTATTGTCGCATGAGCAAAATGGATCGTCTTCAACTTTTATTTTATACAAATGAGACTTAAAAGCACCATTGCCTATGACAATTCTGTTAAGTGTCGTAGACAAGTACCTACCTAGGAAGCAACAGTTCTTTGTAAATGGGCTGTTTTCTTAGATTAGGGATGATACTACTGAAGTGCTTGTTACAGCTACTTTTTAACTTATTTCAATGATCCTGCCATCTTATATTACACACATGTTTTACTTGCGGAAGTAGATCTCTGTTACTGTAAAAGTCATGTTTACAACCTGTTATCGTTGCTTTTTTAGCAAAATAGTCGGCCTTTTCATTACCCTCAAGCTTCGAGTGCCCTTTTGCCCATATGAAAGTAACTCTTTTGTCTGGAAATCTTTTGTAACTTTAATGAAATTTGTGATACAAGCTTCTTTTACAGAGGTTTACACTATCTTTAGATATATCAAAATTTAATTTAATTTTTAGCTTAATAGAAAATTGATTTTTGGACATTTTTCTCAACATGAGTCAGAACACAAGATTTTTTTGATAATAAAGATATCGATGGTAACACTTTCGACAAAACTCTTCAAATGTGTGCGTACTAGGACCTCTGAAATCGATCTTCAAGGTCTGTGAAGTTTAAAGTATTAATTTTAGTAATATGCCGTATAATAATTCTTATAAAAATTCACTACTATAACGCACTTGCTGCGTCCAGAACTTTTTAGTATTAAACAGAATACACATCTCTGCCTGAGTTCAGATCCTGTCACTATAACCAATGATCATTAGAACTACAATTCTTTGAGCTATTGATAAACGCATTTTACGAACAATTTGATAATTAATTTGAAAAAGCATGAGTTGAAAATTATACTTATTCACTTTGCACGACAACCAAAACGTAGATTATCTGTCGACACAACTATCGAGCCCACAACTTTCGAAGAAGTTTCCCAAATAATCATCATTAAAAAATAAGAAAGCTCCGGGATACGATTGAATCTCCAACGTAGCCCTGAAAAACCTCCCCCGCAAAGCCGTGGTATTCCTAGTTACAATTATGAATGCCATGCTGTGATTTCAACGTTTTCCTTCCATGTGGAAACTTGCCGATATTATCAAAATCCCGAAACCCAGCAAAGATCCGCTGTTCCCTCAGAACTTCAGGCCCATTAGCCTACTACCAGTCATCGGCAAAATCGCCGAAAAACTGATTCAGAAAAGGCTAGCTTTATTCACCTCAGATAATCATATCCTCCCGGGCGAGCAATTCGGATTCAGACACCAGCACTCCACCACAGACCAAGTCCTATACGTGTGGTGGAAAACATCACCGAAGGATTTAATAAAAACAAGTCAACTGGTGCAATATTTCTTGACAATGCTCAAGCCTTCGTTAGGGTTTGGCGTGCGGGGCTCCTAAATAAACTTCTATCATTTAATTATCCTCTCCCTCTGATTCTGCTAATCAGGTCATACCTGAAACAGAGGAAGTACCAGGTCAAACATCTGGGAGCCATATCTAGAACATACTCAGCCACGGCTGATCTCCCGCAGGGTTCTGCTATCTCCCCTCTGCTGTACAATATATTTGTCGCAGACATTCCGACAGCCCCCCTAAACGTGACATACGCACTGTACGCAGACGACACTACCATTCCCAGCAGCTCCACTCAGCCGAGGATAATAACCGAACGATTTCAGCCGCCGTAGTCGAGCTGCAATCATGGTATAGGAAATCCCTTCTAGCCGTAAACCCCGATAAATGTTCAGCAGTCCTATTTTCCAAGAGAAGACACACACCTCACGAACACGTATCATTAGACAACCGTCTAATTCCCTGGCGCGCCCATGTCGAACACGCCCGACGAAAAGTCTCGATGGTTCATCTTGAAGCATCTTGAAGCTGTTCCGACTTCTAAATAGAAATTCCAAATTGTCCATGAACAATAAATTGCTCATGTAAAAAGTCGTCATCCGGCCAGCCTTGACCTATGCATCCCCTGCATGGGCCACCGCGGCTGCAATACACATCAAGACCCTTCAAATCATCCAGAATAAAATTCTGAGAATGGTAACCGGAGCGCCATGGTTTGTCAGAAACAGTCAGATTCATTCTAATCTGGAAATGCCTTCGATACTTGAGTTTATAACTCAACTATCCACAACTCAGTTCGCAAAAGCCGCTTCTCACCCAAATGCTCTTCTCCGTAGTGCCACCGACTACGATGAGCAACTTCCATATAAGCATAAGCGTCCAAAGCTTATACTTACCCGCTAACGCCCCCGCGGCAATATCAGAATGGAAACATTCATACCCAAAAGTCATTGTGTGTATTCTTTCCGACGGAGGTATGGACTAAGGTCCGGTACTCCTAGGGAGGGAGTTTTAGTGAGTAGGTGTAGGGGAATGTGGGGCAGAGCGGCCCCCCTAAGCTTATAAACATTATCATATTTCATTTTTTCAACATTTTTCTCCAAAAGTTGCACCTTTTAATTAAGGCCCACCTTATCTATCTAGTTTAATTACCTTTTATTTTTGCTGTTACTGTAAACCTATTTCATATCAGGTTTTATTTTTAAGTCAAAAGTGCCCACTTTGTCCCATATGTGGGGCAAAGTGGACCGACGTATGGGGCAAAGTGGACATAAGGAGGTTAAACTGGTGATAACTTAAAAAACACATGTATAATTTGATTTAAAGTTTTAATTCCATGTCAACGGTAGAAACTCAAATAGGGGGAATAAACATGAGACATTATTTAAAGAACAATACAACCAAAACTTTATTCTTAAAATCATAGAATAAGAAAATATATGAAACAAACAAACTTTTTCCTACATGTTATATATATATATATATATATATATATATATATATATATATATATATATATATATATATATATATATATATATATATATATATATATATGAATATAATATTTAAAGAACGGTACGACATAAACTTTATTTCTAAAATGATAAACTATTAAAGAACATAACACAAACACAAATGCTTTAATACTTTTTTAAATACCAAAATAAAAACCCATATTCATATAATCTGCATTTTCCCATGCCTCAGATTTGTAATATGAACTCTTCCCACTACTTCACACTCAAAGATATCACTAATATCGTCTACGTCTGGAAATATAAAAACATTTTTACTCTGTCTATACTGTCGTAGGAATTTCACTTGTATTTTTTTAGCCTGAGCAGAATTTTCTTCTATGTTTATAATTTGAGCTACAAATTGTTTTTTGGTTTGTTTATCTGAAACCAATTCCGTCAAAATAAATTCGTTTATATTCAGATCTCGAATGTTTATTTTTTCTATCTTAAATCTAGATGTTTTTGGATAATATTCAATATCACTGTCTGAATTGCCCGATTCAGTATATTCCACATCAGCAGAACTCTCAGATGAGGAGTCATTTTCAGTAACTATCTTCTTTGGTAGTTGTTTGGCTATTTTGTTTTTTAACGGTGTTAGCTTTCTTTGGTTGAACAACTTTTGCAGATTTGAGTTCTTCATAATTGGAAGTTGCTGTTAGTATCATTGTTCTTCCTCTTTTCACTGATCTTTTTTGTTCACGTTGTCCAGCCTTTGGAAGTGGAAGAATATCCTCTGGAGAAAAATAAAGCTGTTTCAGGTTTTCGCAGTTATCTTTGCCGACGCTTTTTTTTACTGTCTCAACTGGAGTAGATGGTGGAGATGATCTAGTGCTTGGACCTGGTTGAGGTGATGCAGAACGCTTTTGTGTACTCTCAGCCTCAACTTCTTCGTTGTGACATGTTATCTCTTCGTTCCGAGATTGTGCCATTTCGTTCTGAAGTTGAGTTTCTTCATTCTGAGGTGCAGGTTTATCTGTGGTCTCCGAGGGTTTGAATAAATATTCTGGAAATATGTTCGGGTTATAGGGATAGATTCCAGTGGCTCTAAACCCATTCAAAGCCGTTTCTGTAGTAGCAGCTCTTTGGAATGCCTTGCCAAAAAGATCACCTACTTCGTAAATGGTTACCAGTTTTCCTGCATTATTCACCAGCCACTTTTTTACCTCCTGTTCGTAATATGTCATAAGAGGTCGCATAAAAGTCACGTCGAGCGGCTGCAGTCGATGAGATGTATGTGGGGGTAGAACTATAACATTCACATTGTTGGCTCGCGCCATTTCCACAAATTCCAAATTTTTGGTATGGGTTGCATGCCCGTCTAATACCAATAGGACCGGATCTTCTTTGGTGGGTTTAGCATACTTTAAAAAATGTTTGAACCAGACACTTAAAAATATTTCAGATTGCATCCATCCTGATTGATGATATGCAGCAATTGAATCTGGAGGCAAGCCTTTTTCAAGAAGAGGAGATCTTCGCACTCTCGGAAAAATTACTAAAGGGGGAACATAAAAGCCCGCAGCATTAAAACAAACTTCCAATGTAGAAAGGGTCCCTCTCTCCGCTGACGACAGTGCTCAAACTTGTTTCTTCCCTTTTAAAGAATATATTTTTGATGGTTTGTTTGGTACTGTCAGTAGTCCTGCTTCATCACAATTAAATATCCGACTTGGTGAGAAACTGTGTTTTTCCAACATTTCTCCTAGAAGCGCAAAAAATTTTGAAACATTGTCTTTGTTGAACGCTGTAGCTCTTGCTTGTGATGTGGGTTCTGGCAACCTCAAAGAAATATTTTTGCGCCTCTTTAAAAAATTATAAATCCAATCGCGCCCAGCTAAACCTTTTTCTCTGTTAATTGTATTAGGAATATTGTTTCTCTTCGCATACTCGAACGCCAGCCTTTCCATTTCTAGGATATGATTTGCTAATTCCGTTTCTTGTTCGGCTGTAAAAGTTGTGGTGAATCGTCCCAACTTTTTTTTTGCTGCATCGTTTGGCTCCATGTCGTTCTTATTCAAATGGCGCCTTAAAGTGGTTCTAGGCACCTGGTGGGTTAAAGCTGCTTTTTTAATAGGCATGGATTTGTTTCTTACGTCATCTATAGCCCTTGCCATAGCCTCTTCGGACCAAGATTGTTGGTTTGATTTTCGTTACCATTTTCAAACTAAAACAATCAAAAATATGCAGTTTGAAACTGGTATAAGTAATATAAAAATTGGTACAAAAGATTGTTAAAACATAATATGTAGCTGAAAACGTCATGCTGAGTGTCTAAATGCTGGTTTCACAACACTATAGTAAGCTACACAAAAAGTTTAACAAATAATCTTGAGGTATAGGGGCAAAGCGGCCACTGACCAGTTTGCCCCGCTGAAAAAACCCGCTTTGCCCCGCAGGGCCATTTTAGAACAAAAAAGCCGTTAAAAAAAGAATGGAACTGTCTACCAAAAAGTTACTGATGATAACTTCTAGCTACAAATTCAACAATTCAAAGACACATTAACAACTTAAAAACTCCAAAAACATACCTTATTATCGCTTATTTTGTAAACACTAAATATTGCATCACAGATCACGAAAAACTTAGGCATTCAAGGACGCGCAGGGTTGTGACGCGGCTGTTGTCGAAAGCATACTAACAATACGGTTTCGGCGTGAGTTTCAAGACGTGCTAACTGTGGTCGCGCGCGGATTTTTCTTTTATGCGTGGTGGGAGAAGTCCGCTTTGCCCCGAGGGTCCACTTTGCCCCACATTCCCCTACTAAGTGTACGAGTCTCACAGTACCTCGATATCCCACGGCACTACGGTGTCGTGAGTGAGGTCTGCATGAGGCATCTCTCCCTCCTGTATCCAAAGAAATTAAATTATCACACTTATGCTTAATTAGTTTTTATGTCACATGTCACACAGCAGATAATTGTTATCAGTCGATTGTTACAGATACGACATAGTAGACAACAACATATCTAGAGTTCATTTCGTACAAGAAGCGCAATATTGTTTGCAGACGTTGAGATATTCAAGTATCATATCAGTATCATAAGACTGGACTATCCAATTCTTTAGAGGCTTCAGTTGTGTTAGGTGTTACTGATAATTAAATGTTATTACTCGCACTTTATATAATTCCTACAAAAAAAGGTGTTGCTGAATAGAGAATCGGATTAGCTTTAAAAAGATGTATCACACTACCCACCATCTAATTTCAAAATTCAAAGGGGTAGCTATAATACCCTTTGAAGAGATATGACGATATGGTTGACATTTTTATACCAAAAAATTAGTTTTTGACAATAAAAATCTACCTGTTTTTGAGTTTTCCTTAATAATGGTCACTTTCAATTTTATTGAATTTAATGTATTAATTATTATTATTATTTCTGTTTAAAAAATACATTCATCTGTAGTGCTTGTAATGGTTAAAAAAAATTAATTGTGGTGATTTACATTCTAGCTTGAAAAAAAGACGTAGAAGAAAGAAATCTGAAGTTACAGAAGAGGAGGTAAATTTGAGGTAAAATCCTTACTTTGCCTACATAAGCTAAATAAAAAAAAACTGGACTGGGGTCAATTTATTTATGAATTGCTGTCTGTTTGTAAATATACCTAAATGTTTCATATATAACTGAAAATAGACTGAGAGAAAATATACCTACTTAAAATGTTACCAGAAATATCGCTTTTGAGAATGTTGGCTGCATGTGAAGACTAAACGTCAGGTAAAAATACCAATGGACCTTGGCTAATAATCCTGAAAAACCTATCTGGCCATAAAAGCCTATATTTTTCGTGTAAGGTGTTGAATTTATATTTTAAATATTTACAAAAAAATGTGCGAATGGTCCGACGACCGCAGCCATGAACAAAGACAACACACACAAATATTTATAAGTAAGGTAACAACAGTAACTCATTTCAATTCATTAATTAGCATATAATTCCATATTAAAGTTGTATATAAACAGGCTTAACCTTCCTCTGCCCCAATCAACACTTCGTGTCTTTTGCTTCAAGCCATCATCTCAGTCAGCATGTAGCTGCTTAGAACTTGTGTAACAATATTGATGCCCTCTCCATCAGTGTCGATTTATAAGAAGAAAAGTAACTATATATATATATATATATATATATATATATATATATATATATATATATATATATATATATATATATATATATATATATATATATATATATATATATACATTTTCGAGTGCTCAAAATTTTTATACGGGGGTTTCCGAAGATGGTCTATTTAATGGAAATAATTTCCAAAATGCCGGACTTCCGGTTACACCATAAATAGATATAAAGATCGTTATTTCAAATAGAACATCCTGTATATTATTGCATTTTTAGAATACTGATCTAATTTTAGGTTAAAAGTTATTACGGAATGCTCTCCCTATCTTCAACTGTTTTCGAGTTATGTCAATTTATTTGAGAATTCTGTTCTCGCTGACTTAATGAAGGTGATTTCGTGTCGTGTTACGATGCTGAAAATTCTTTAATTTGTCAGACACGTTCCAAGGCCATTAAGCTTCGACATGATTGTGAGGAAAAATTGTTTCATATACAGGGTGTTTTGTAGGATGTATTAAAATTTGGTGTGCTTTAAACTAGAATAACTCATTTATTTCAAATGAATTGAATTCATTGAATAGAGCAGATAATTCTCTTTCAAACTGTATTAGCATTCCCTATACCTAAAGTTAATAATTGTCGAGATATTTGCGGTTTACCAAAAAAAAAATTAATTTAATATTTATGAAATTTCAACAAATAACAGACAATAACCAAAAGTATTGAAAGTTGAAAATGATTATGACTAGCTAAGAAACTCATAATTGATATTGTTCAAATTGTATACCAGCGTATCTAAGCGTATTACAACTCCTTCACTTGTTGTACGCCGCATTTCTGCGGGATCAATATTATCCAAACAATAACGGACTCTATCTTCAAGTTCTTCCCTAGTGTTGACTGGAGTCGCATAAACATCTGATTTCAATTTACCCCATAGCTAAAAATCCAATGGAGTGAGGTCGGGCGATCGTGTGGGCCAATTGTATGTTCCGCCGCATCCCATCCACCTCTCTCCGAATTCATCATTCAAAAAGCTCCTCACATCTGCTAAATAATGCGCAGGAGCCCCATCTAGTTTATACCAACAATTCACATACACAATAAGTGGTAAATTGTCCAAGAAATCAGAGACAGTGGTTTGCAAAATCTCTAGGTATTGCACAGCTGTCAGATTATTATCGAAAATGCAGTACGATATTTTATCATCCATTAGAAGAGCAAACAAGTTGAAGCTGCATTTTCTCTAAAAACAGCGTTCTCTTTTGACATGAGGATGGTCTTGAGGCCAGTAGTGAATATTATGCCTGTTTAATATTCCTTCATGGGACATCTCTGTTTTGTCGGTCCAAATTATGCTTTTCAGAAATAAAGGATCGTTGCGGTGTCTTTCAAGGAGAGTGTGACAAAATTCAATTTGGTGGGCTGGGTCCTTCGGTATCGGATCTATTGTTTTACCTTTATTTGTGTAACATGATTTGTAAATATTTTAACAGTACTACAACTTTGTATAATTAAAATATTGAAGTACATAATTTCTTTTAGGGAATTTTCATTTTTATTTTACTTAATTTTTCCTAAAGTTATTCTATTTTAACTTCCACCTACGTAGTAATTATATTTCTGGGTAGCAATACATGATGTATTATATAAATCTTATGTAAATTCGATGTAATAACACACTCGCTGCGTCCCGAAATTTTTTATTTGTTAAAAAAGACTATTAATTGATGCTGATAAAGAATTTCGAAACTTTCAATTTTTCTTCGTGCTATTTACAGGAAAATTTATTTTTATTTTGGTCAGAGGAACAGACTGTATACAGAATGTAGTATATTTTCAAATCAGTCTGTATATTTTTCATTATTATGTGTAATTCTTAAAAACAACTTTGGTGATATGTGTTAACCTATACTTCTTACTTTTAGAAAGCAAAGAGATGCAATGAGAGTTGCACTGAAGAGAAAACTGGAAACTGAAGAACAACGAAGTGAGAGACTTCGAAAAGATGCAGAGCGGGCAGCCTTAAGACGTCAAAGAGAAACAGATGAAGAGAAAGTTCTGAGGAGGCAAAAAGACTGTATACGATCGAGAGTGAGGCGGCAGAATGAAACAGAAGAAGAAGCATCAGTAAGAAGATATAATGACGCTGTGAGAGCTGCTTTTAGAAGACAGCTTGAAAGTGATGAAGAGAAAGGTGAAAGAAGATACAAAAACTTAATGAGAGCACAAACCCGACGAAGTAATGAATCAGTTGAACAACGTGCAGAAAGACTTCGGAAAGATCGAGAGAGAATTGCAAAGAAAAGGGAGCTTTTAAAACTTAGTAAACACCTGTCTTCTTCATTTGGAGTATTCTTTGATGATCTTCAGTCCATGGGTGTAAGTATTTTTTTCATTAATTGATTTATTTCAACAGACCAACAAACCAGGCAAAGTCCCTGAGGCCAATAAGTCTCATGTCCTGCTTGCTAAAAACAATCGAAAAACTGCTCGACCGGCACATTAGGGGCGGTGTACTGGAAGCATATCTCCTACACTGCTGACAATATGCATACAGAGCAGGAGTCTCAACAGAAACAGCACTGCACCAACTGGTGCTGAAACTGGAGAATATGCTGGAGAACATGGAGGTGGCGCTGGGGGCCTTTCTAGACATAGAGGGGGCCTTCAGCAACACCTCATTCGGATCAGTTCTGGCAGCTCTCAGGGAGCGTGGAATAGAGGAGACCTGCTGCAGGTGGATCGGTTCCATGCTCAGGGACAGAGTGGTGTTCACCTCAATCGCGGGAGGGACTCTGCTGGCGGGATGTCCGCAGGGATGCGTTCTGTCTCCCTTGCTCTGGTGCCTAGTCGTGGAGGGCCTGCTAGGGAGCCTCTCGTGAGGGGGGTATGAGTTACAGGGCTATGTGGACGACATTGTCATCATAGTCCGACGAAAGGTTACACAGTCAGTGTGGGAGTGCATGCAGACAGCACTGAAAGTGGTGGAAAGGTGGACGGTTGGTCAAGGGGTGAGCCCAGAGAAAGCAACCGTCATACCGTTTACGAGGAGGAAGTGGGAGAGCCACAGAACTCTCACGCTATACGGAAGGAACATTCCAATGGCCAGGTAGGTAAAATATCTTAGGGTCGTATTGGACTCTAAGCTAACCTGGAATGGTCACGTTGAAAAAATACTGTGAAAGGCAGTCATGACCCAAGCCGTTACTAAGCGGCTATATGGAGAAACGTGGGGACTAAGACCTAGTATGACCCACTGGCTGTACACAAGGGTGGTCAGACCATCGTTAACATACGCGGCACTGGTCTGGTGGCCTAAGGTGACACAATCCAGTGCCAAACAAAAACTAGGCAAGATCCAAAGGATGGCTTGCCTGGGGATCACAGGGGCCATGTCTTTAACCCCAACAGCCGCCATGGAGGTGTTTCTGGATCTGCACAACACCCCCCCCCCCCCCCCCCATACATTTGGTTATTATGGGGGAGGCCAGGTTAGGACTATACAGGCACTAGCCTGCAATGGTAGACTGAAGAACAGCTTAGGCTTCAGGGGCCACTGCAAAATTCAAGAGATCGTGAAGGAGCCCATGCTTGAAATGGTGTCAGTCTTCGCGAGCCCGCGAATCTGCAGGGAAAACAACTTTACAGTGGAAATCCCCGACCGCGAGGCATGGCGGGAGGAGACGCCGGGCATACCACGGGACGCGCTCGTCTGGTTCACGGACCGATCCGGCGGGAAGCGTGGGACGGGGGCAGGTGTTTATTCAGAAGGATCGAGGGTAAGTCATAGTATTTCCCCCGGAGCCCATGAAACGGTTTTTCAGGCGGAAATGTGCACTGTGTGTGCCGGAGAACAAGAGGGGGGGGCTACACCAACAAGCGGATCCTCATAGCCACAGACATCCAGGCAGCCCTTAAGGCCCTAAGTAGTCCACAGGTAAATTCCTGGCTGGTAAGTGAGTGCCGAGATGCGACGAGAGACCTAGCTGGGCAGAATGAGGTCACCCTCATCTGGGTGCCGGGTCACTCGGGAGTCAAAGGCAATGAAGAAGCTGGCGGTCTCGCGAAGAGAGGGTCAGCAGAACCATTTATGGGATCAGAAAGGGTTCTGGGCGTGAAAAGAGCACTGCTAGGAGAGCCATTAAGTCCTGGGTCAGAAACCAAAACAAGTTGTACTGAGCAGACTGTCCAGGGCTCAGACATGGGAAGTCAATAATTGGCAACCCAGTTCAAAGAGAGCTGTGAAGCTGCTAAATCTTAGCAGAGGACAGCTCAGAAACATAACAGGTCTCTTGACGGGACACATGGCCGTCAAGAAACACCTGCATAAAATGGGGCGGTTCGAGGGAGACTCTGCGGCGAGGTGGAGGAATCAGCCCAGCACATCTTGTGCGAGTGTCAAGCTCTAGACCGCAAAAGATAACTGATCTACGGTCAGTCTAGACCGGAGACAAAGCATTATAAAACTTCACCCTAACAATCGCTGTGCAGACTAGTTCAAGGCACAGTGATTTTGGAATGGGTGGAGTAAAAAGACTAAGGGCGTGCACAATAAGCCAAAGGCTGCAGTGCTATCGGGGCGGCAAAGCCGCGGACGAGCCCTGAGGGAAGAAAAAACAAATATCTGGTTAATATACTTATGACATATCTGTGTATGAAAAAGTCTAAGTGGGAAAATTTGTCTCTGATAAGGAAATGGACTCGTGTCATTAGAGCCTTGACATAATATTGCTGGTCAACGTAAAAGCACATAAGCACACACTCCCTCACACAAACTGGAATAAAGAGACTCAACACTGTAGCAACACTTATATAGCCAGAATAAAGCACCAAAATTACAGCAAAAAACCGCACATTCACAAAAAAAAATCATCTAAAAAAATGAAATATTTTTGATCTACATTCGTTGTCATATTAATGACTTTATTCCGTCTTTAACCATTAGGAATACACATTTTGTTCTGGGGTGTTTCGCTTATTTATTTTATTTTGACAAATTGGTTTTCAGAGTTATAGTGTGTCCCGTTGTCAATGCAAAATACTGTATGAGGTCTGTTCAGAAAAATATCGAACTTTAAAAATAAAAATTTTAATTTTACAGATTATTGGTCCTTGTCCCCTTGAAAGTACTCGCCTCCACTATTCACAAACTTTTCCCAGCGGTGTTTCCATTTCGCGAAGCGGTCCTGGATAGCTACATTTAAAATTATTCAATTTGATTCTTACAACGAGCATGTTCCCCAACAAATGGAAGATTTCTCGTAAAATCCATGTGTTCAAATCAGGGAACAACTTTTATCCTTCTGACTATAGACCAATTACTATATTGTGTAATTTTTGTAAGATGTTCGACGCATGCCTGTATGAACAAATAATTTTTCATATGAAATCTAAACTCTCGTTGCATCAGCACGGCTCTATTTCTGGTAGATCGACACTCACAAATTTGGCCACCTTTACCCAATTTGTTACTGATCGGCTTAGGAGCTCTTCAAATGCCTTTGGCAAAGTCAATCACTCCATTCTCATAAATAGACTTCATTACTTCGGTTTCAGTAACCAATTGATAAAAACCTTAGGGTTCTATTTGAGCGGTCAGAAAAAATCGTTCAGATTCGAGGCTTTAAATCTGAACCTTATGACACACCATCTGGAGTCCCCCAGGGGTCCATTTTGGGTCCCCTTCTCTTTAATATTTTTATTGACCAAGTGGCACTGATACTATGTGTCTTATCTAACTTACGCTGATATCAAAATGTATTCAAAAGTTAGGGGTGTGGACAGCTGCATACACCTACAGAGCAATCTTTTGAGGTTTTCTGGGTGGTGTTGTGAGAATGACCTTACTTTAAATGTTACTAAGTGCTGTATAATGTCTTTTAGTGGGAACAAACAACCAATTTTATTTGATTACCAATTTCAGAGACATAGCTTTGCACATCATGACACAGTTCGTGACCTTGGAGTGATTTTCGACCCTATGGTCTCATTTCATGACATCATTATGAATTTATTATAAACTCTGCGTAAAAGAACTTGAGCTTTATTAGTAGGAGTAGGAAGATTTTACATTTTACAAAACATTGATCCTCCCCTTCATGGCATTGGTGAGGCCACGTCTTGAATATACTTTGGTAGTTTGGTCTCCGGCATACTTGGTGTACATTCATAGCCTGGAAAATATTCAGAGAACGTTTCTGAAATTCCTTAGTTTTCCAATTGATGGTCAATACCTGTGCGTTGGGTATCCATAGAGTGAATTATTAAAGCGGTTTAACTTGACTAGCCTGTAGGACAGGAGATGGTGCAGCTGCATTGTGTTTCTTTTCAAAATTATCAGTTCAGCTCTTGATTGTCCCTCTCCACTTGAGTCAATAAAATTTAATGTTCCACGTATAGAAATACGGTATTCCAACACCTTTTATCTGACGACAGCACGTACCGAGCTGTTGAGCTCGTCTCCAGTCTATTATATGTGTATAAATTACTCCATCTTGCATGACAGCCTGGATATATTCTGCTGTTTTGCCTCTCTTATAAAAAATTGTTTCTGTACTTATTAGTGACTTAATGTAATGTATTGTTTTATATATTTTGTATGTCCCCATCCTTAATTTGGCTTCGTGCTGTGGGACAGTGTATTAAATAAACAAAAATGCCCTTTAAGGCCAGTAACAAATTTGCTTTTATGTCATTTGTAGACTGCAAACGACGTCCTCTAAACACAGATTTTAATTTGGGAAACAAGAAAAAATCACAAGGATCCAGGTCTGGCGAGTAAGGAGGGTGGGGAAGAACAGTCATCGGATTTTTTGCACAAAACTCACGAATTAACAAAGCTGAATCGGCTGGGGCATTGTCAAGGTGCAAGAACCATGAATTGTGTCGCTACAACTCTGGTCTCTTTTTGCAGTTTTTTTCACGTAACCGTTGTAAAACGCCTCGATCGTACACACAGTACACTGTTTCACCTTGAGGCATGAATTCAAAATGCACAATTCCATGAAAGTCGAAAAACAGTGAGAATAACTTTCACATTGGATCGAGACTGAAATGCTTTCTTGGGACATGGTGATCCTTTGCCAATCGATTGTGATGATTGAACTTTTGTCTCCATGTCGTATCCGTGAACCCAGGTTTCGTCACCCATTATGAGCCTTTGAACAATTGTTTCATCGCCATTGGATTGTTTATGGAGTTGTCGACAAACATCCACGCAATGTGCTCTCTGTTCATCAGTCATCAAACAAGGAACAAATTTTACAGCAACTCGATGCATGTTCAATTTTTCAGTTTAAATCTCGTGGCACGACTCAACTGAGATGTCAACGTCTTCTGCAATTTCGCTGACAGTCAATCGGCGATTTGCACGCACCAGATCGTTGATTCTCCGAACGTGGAACACATCAGTTGAAATCGAAGGCCTTCCTGGTCGATGATCGTCTTCAATTGACTGACTACCACTTTTAAATTGTGAAAACCATTCGTAACATTGCGTACGACTCAGAGCATTATCTCCGTAAGCTTGTTTCAAAAGTTGAAACGTTTTGGTGAAGGTTTTCCGCATTTTAACGCAAAATTTTACGTTGGGTTGTTGTTTCAGAAAATTACGCTTTTCAAAAATCAGCACTAACACTTATACAGGTTGTACCCAAAAACAAATAGCACGAAAACTAAACGAGATATTAACAGTCCAAGAAGATGTCGTGACACAGGATGCTATGATCCACACAATGCTGCCAACCGCGAAGCTCTAAATATCCCCATTGGCACGTAATTCAGAATGTTTGTAATTTTTCTGAATGGGCCCGTATATGCATTTAAAGTTGAATTTTGAAAACAGTGAGCAGCAGTTAAAGAAACCTAATTTCCTACAACACATTACTTAATTTTGTTACCAATAATGGCAGAAATGAGCGTCGCATATAAATTTGTTTGTGATAAAATGGGTATTTACAATAAAAGTGTTGATAAAAGTGTTATTGCCATCTACAACTCTTCTACATCTTTTGTTTCTTTAATGTCAGCCTATTTCCATGACTATGGCCAATCACCAACACAAGAAAGCTGTTACCACCCTGTGAATTTTGCTGAATCCTTTTCCTTTTGCGAGGAGTGGGGATCTTCAATGTGCCTAACATCTCAGTCGCATGGTACACGGAACCAACGGCTTTTTGCTCCTCCGAGAGGAGTGGATCTTCAATGTGCCTAACATCGCAGTCACATGGTACACGGAACCAACGGCTTTTTGCCACTCCGAAGGGCAGAACATGCAGACATTAAACTTGCTCAAACACAATGCAACAACCTCAGTTGATGATACAATATACTAAAAAAGTTAAATGATACTCATACTGGGGTTCAAACCAATGACTCTTAGCTTCAGAGGCACACGTTTTTACCATTGTGTCTCAAAGGCTGCCATATAGAGCCAACTGTTAACCATTGCTGTACTGGACATGAAATGGTGATGCATACTACCAGGACTAGGTTTTTTGCATGCTACCAGGACCACTGTTGAATATATGCATAAAAAAATGGCACATATGTGGAAAATTTATTTATTTATATTTTATTATAACAAAGTATTTGTAGAGTATTATATTCAAAGTATTTATTTAACAGGTTTGTTTTGTATGATAGACTTCAAAACAAGGCTGCACACACAGACCAACATTACATTTTGCACACATGTACCTAGACTCACTTCTTTTTTTTTTTCTTTTTTTTTGTCTGAAGCTTGCTTTGGATACAAACAGCACATCGTCGAACCTTATTATTGGGACACAAAGCATAATCACCCCAAAAGCTGTTTAGCGACAGCTACTGCTAAAGAAAACTTCGTTGTCGAAATACGTATCTAGCGCATATCAGCTGAGGTGGCGCGAGAAATAACATATTTAATCGACTGGACGTTGTCCAGAAATGGGTGCTCAGAGTAATGTACCATAAACCATTAACTTATGCAAACGAAGATCTGTTTACTGAGTCGGGGCTCCTGGACTGCAGGAGACTCTACTTTTATACGGTTTTGTCGAGTGGTACAAACATCCTGATGACCTCACCTTCTCAGACCGTGGCTATGACACCAGACGTAGAGGGGATTGCAGGAAGGATAAATGTAGGAGAGGTGTGGGTCAGAGAAGCCACACTTACTTGCGACAGAAACTGTATAACTTACTGCCGCAGAGTCTGAGAGAAATTGTTTCAATAGAAAGTTTAACAAGACGCCTGAAGGTATGGCTGGCCGCAATGACGACTAAAACTTACCGCTCAATAAGTTGTCTTATGATTTTCAACTGCATTTTGTGTTTGGTACTGTGCATGTGCATTGCTAGGTCCATCACATAAAGAAATAGGTTTTTGTACCATTTATCAGTTTTTCTTGCATTCTCTAGAGCTTAGCATTATGTCAGACCTGTCTACGGGCTCCCATATTTGCTACAAATGTGACAGAAGATCGTACCGCAAACACTCTATATAAAATTGTGCTTAATATTATGAAAGATGTTGAGGAGGCTGATAATAAATTAATTGCCCAAATCTATGATGGGGCTGCTGTTATGGCCGTACGTTTAGGAGGTCTTCAAGCTAAAGTGCGGGAAACGTTCTCCATTGCTCTATTTGTACACTGTTGTGCTCATAAATTAAATTTAATTTTATCCCAATCTATAAATCATATTAAAGAATGTAAAGTGTTAAATGGCTGCTTTTTTTCCAAATCTACGAAGCGCACACAAGCCTTAGACCCAATTGCTAAAAAACGTTTACCCAAAGTAGCTGCAACCCGATGGAACTACAACGGCAGGGTTCTGTTAACTGTATTTGAACACTGTGAATCGTTGATTGAACTTTTTGTAAACATCATGGAAAATAGCAAAAATTGGGAGGCAGAAACAATAAATAGTTCTAGAGGATTTTTGGATAGGTTGAAAGGAGACTTTAATTTTAATTTTTTACTTAATATATTTTCGGAAATATTTCCGTTTTCAGATAATGTATTTAACATATTACAATGTAAAATAAATGACATTGGTTTTTGCCTGAAAAAAATTAGTGAATTTAAATCCATTATAATTCAAAAAAGGAATGAATTTGATAAGTTCTGGGAAAAAACAATTGAATTAGGAGAAGTGGAGCCACGAAGAAAGCGTCTGTGCAATGATAATGTGGCAGACATTCAAACTTCTTACCGCCGCCTTTTCTATGAAATTATAGATCAAATTCAGCAGCAAATTAACTGCAGATTTGATCATCTCAGTGACCTGAAATTTCTTGAATTGTGTAATTTTGGAGGATTTAATGGGATACCTTTTCCAGAAGATTCATTCAAATCATTATTTAACCACTATGGACATTATTTTGACAAAGCCTTATTACGATCAGAACTTGCAGTCATTTATGAACCCGATGTTATTGACACAAAAACTTAAGCTAGTTAACTTTTAACTTTCTTAAAACAATCAAAATTGGAAAATGCATATTCTGAAGTGTTCAAATTATGTGAATTAGCATTAACAAGTCCTGCTACTAGTGCGTCTGTAGAACGAAATTTGTCTACATTGAAACGTATCAAGAGTTTTGTTAGAAATTCAACAGGACAGGAAAGACTTTCCCAAATTTCAATTTTGTCAGTTGAAAATAAACTCGTCCAGGAAATGTCCCAGAATCCACAGCTACATGACGACATTATTAACGAATTTTCCAAAAACAACAGAAGAATTGAGTTACACTATAAATAGGTAAGTTTCTGGGAATTGCTTCCCTTATTTAAAATGTCACCGCACGCCCCTGAGTTAGCCAGATGGTCCTGTCTTAGGTACCCTATTTCTTCGACACTGGGTCGACGGACACAACATAAAGAGACACATTTATGCAGCTGTGGTCCTACTAAACAGTATAAACCTAATATCGTCACATATATACGACAAGGGTCTAAATATACCATATAACGCTGAACACAAGGGACCATTTAGGTATTGACTAAAATATACAGCGATGGTATGAAAAGGGTTGAATTATAATACTTAATATACTTTTTTTTTCAGAGTGTAGATCTTGGTTTACATCAAAATGATTATAGTACAGATTTAAGCAATCCAGATTCAAACAGTCAGGAAAGTACAAGTACGCAGCAAAGCCTTAAAGATGTAGCTCAAGGTAGCTCAGAAATAGTTGATCCATTAATTATACACAAAACATCTAGTAATAAAGATACAGATGGTCAGCTTCAGACCAAATGCAAAGAAAACCATTATGATGCGCTAGAATTCCAAGATCCTTTAAGTATTCCACAAACAAGGTTCCAGTTCAACTTCGATAAGTTTGTAGAAAAATCTAACATTTTACATATACCAGGAGTTCAAAAGCCCAGTGCAAGCCCTACCTTTAATACTGAACTGTGTCAAGTACCTCATAAAGAATAAAACTTGGTACACTTGGAGAAGCCACAAAACCAAAAACACTTGTTCAAATGTATTTATTATGCACTTAATATATGTATAACAAATCCAAATAAATTATCTAGTTACAATTAAAATTTATTTTCTTATCAAGTGAACCTACAAAATAATAATAAATGAGAAATGTAAGATTTACACAATATTACTACAATACTACTTTATTACTATTTTTAATTAATAATAATATAGTGTAAATATTACATTCATCTGTTGTACTGAAATGTTAAAATATTTAAAAATGGATTTACCACTGCTGTTGATTAAATTACCGTTAACTTCTAAGACTGTACATCAAATTCAAGATTTGACAAATATAACATAAATTATTGCTTACATTGAAATAATATTTTTTTAATTTTACAGCAGAAAATAATTCATGTAGTTATTGTTCTAACAGCTAGTTTTTAATTTTTAACATAAAATAAACAGATTTGAATTTTTATTTATTATAATCAGGAATAGCTAATATTTTTGTAAATGCCTCAATATCACAGAATAAAATTTCTCTGTAGAGTATAATTATATACAGGGTGCAGGTTTTGACCCTGGACATCATCAGGAACTCCGAAACTGTAAGAGATACAAACTTGGGTAAGTTAGACAAAAGTTACACAATTACAAGTGCAACTCGAAGGTGCTTATCAATTTCATAAAAGTTCCATAGCTTCCCAGATATAAGCGAAATACCAAAAACTGTCATTTTTTGCCTTCAGTATCTCCAAAACGATGTTGTCCTATCAACTTGAATTTTCGTACAGGGACATAATTTGCCATTGTGCTTGCCATAGTGACCTTAAAATTTGTTTAAATTCATTACTTTCAGAGTTGAGATAGTACACTTTTTTTCTTTAATGGACACTACATTGATTTTTTCCACCAAAGTATTTGGTTTTCTTTTCTGGTTACAATAATGTATCATTAGATGGTGTTTTTGCCGCATTTTTGTCAAAAATAATTTAATTTTTGTTTTTCCCAAGAAGATGGTCCACCAGCCCATAAAACACAAATCGTTATAAACTTTCTTAATAGTGTTTTTGACAAAAACTTGATCGGTACTAGTGGACCTGTGCATTGGCCTCCTAAGTGACTTGGCTGCACATGTCTTGACTATTTCCTTCAGGGTTACTTACCTAAAAAATGAAGTTTACAAGAAGCCAGTCCAGACTATACAAGATCTGAAGTCAGGAATTATCTAAACTCGCCATATCACCAGTAACTTTTTGCTGTGCGCAACAAATAATATTATAAAACACACAGGTCTATGTGTCCAAAAAAACGGCGCATATTTTGAACGGTTAATTTGATTTTTCATTTGCTAATATAATTGTGTTTACTTGGTTGATGTGTTAATGTATTTTCTGTTTTTTACGTTTTTTCATTAAATTCTTGTTCAAACCTCACAATATTATTGTTTGCCTATGTGCTAGTAATACTACAGGTTTTTGTATTAATAACATGGCAACAAGCAACTAAATACCTACCTAGTTTAGCCCTAAATCCCCTGATCATACATTCACTCCGACAACACTACTTCATTAAACTTTTGACTGTCGGATGCCAGCAGAGCTAATCTATATTCTGTGTAAACAGTGCAAAATAATTATGTTTATTAAAACCTCAAAGCCCAGGCAAATAAGGACATCATCTGTGTTGTCAGATATTATCTCATTTAATTATTTCAGACAGCTATTGTATTGCCAGATTTAAAACTTTTGCATTTGTTTAGTTACCATGGTAGTTGATCCAAGATCAACGTTAGTTAAGTCTGGATTAACTTTGATCCACGTTTATAAAACCAGTAAGCAGTGTCTTTTTGCCCTGGGTAATTAAAATTTATAAGATCTACTTTTCAGACATAAATGAATACTACTTTTCGGACATAAATGGATAAGCGACACCTAGAAGGTCACTGCACAGGTCCACTAGTACCAATCCAGTTGTCAAAAACACTATTAAGAAAGTTGATCATGATTCGTGTATTATGAGCTGGTGCATCATCTTATTGGGAAAAAAATTGATTATATTTGGTAAAAATGCGAGCAAATTACCATGTAGTGATACATCATTGCAGGGTTGGGTTGATTTATATCAAGTGATTTAAAACTTGATATAAATCGCTTGATTTATTAAATTAAAATCATGATTTAAATCAAACTACCTTTTTTATTCTTTAATACAGAGCAATATAACAACATAACAAAAATATTCTTAAAAAAAATAGCAGCATAACACGCCTATAAAAATAAAAAGTAGATAGTAAGAAATACATTTTAGGTTTCTTACAAAATTTAAACAAAAGTACTAGCTTCCCACCTTTTTCTATACTCAGTTTGTTCCTTAAATCCAAATAAACAAATCCAAAGGTGCTAAACATCCTTTCTACGGAAGTTGAAGAGGCAGTTGCGCACAGGAACTGCTCAACTACTGACAGTTGTTTTAAGATTTCTAGCTCATCCCTTTGTGATAACCACTACTAAATTCCATTAACGCTTTTTATTATTTCATCTGTAAATACAACATCTTTAAAAGGACTGCAGTGGGCATTGAACTGTATTGCTAATAGTAGCAGTCCAGTGTTTCCGTACATTTAATTCATGGTTTCTTAAGCCAAACTCTTTTCTTCTTGTATTAACTTCTATTTTTGCTTCTGGGGATCCCACATATAGGCTATAAAGTCTGGTTATATCAACATTGGAATTCTTGGTTTATTTGTAAAGGTCATTCTAAAAGTTCCTCGAATGCATATTGTAAATGTTTCCACTGCTCTACGCTATCTGAAATGGTTGCATTTTTTCTCTGTATGGTATCATTAACAACTGCAATAGGCTTTAAGATGTTTACATATTCATGTGCTGCATATTTAAGCCCAATATTAGACACCTTTTGGTAAATGGTTGCATCAATATCCTTTTTGTTTTCCTCGCAGATTTTTAATATTTCGTCCCACTGAGTGACGTACATCCCTAAACAATCAGAAACGCTATTCCATTTGGAAGTACTAATGTCTTGCCGCCTGATGGGCTGAACATTGCTCTGAATCTGTTTTTTGTTGTCATATAAACCTGTCATATGTTATCTTGTTTTCTTCCTGCCATTTCTGTCACTTTCCACTTACTATTAACTCTTAACAACAAAAAATTACTAACTACTTCCAACTGTTTACTTACACTCACCTAAACAACCGCAAACAGAATGATGCAAGACGCATTGGCAATTATAGACCGGCGGCTTATACCTAGAGTGTAATAAATTGTACTACATTTAGTTTGATAGTGAAAAACCTATAGACAAGGTGATTTAGTTTTGAGACTTATTAATTGACTATTGTGACTCGGAAAGTTAATGAATTTACACAAATTTTAAGTCACCATGGCAACCTTAATGGCATATTATGTTTCTCTATAAAAATTCTAGTTGATAGGCGACATGGTTTTGCAGATATTCAAGAAGGAAAAAAAATGAACGGGACGCAGCAAGTGCGTTATGGTAGTGAATTTTTATTAAATGCTTAAAATTTCAATAACTCAATTTTCTATAAACTTAGAAAGTTTAAATTTGGTGTGTAGTAAGGTCTTTCCTAAGGCAAGATATCCACCAAATTTCATTAAAACAACTTTGTAATTATCGGAGAAAAATTTTTTTTTCGGAAGAAAATTCAAAATTTGAATAACTCAATTTTCTATAAACTTAGAAAGTTGAATTTTGGTACGTAGTAAGGTCTCTCCTAAGGCAATATATCCGTTAAATTTCATTAGAACAGCTTTGTAATTTTCGAAGAAAAATATTTTTTTTGAAAGAAAACAACGTTTTCCCAGAAAACCCCGTCCGATTTTCCTGGCTAACGAACTCATTCAAGCCATTAATAAAAGAAAGGCACTTGCCAAATTTCATCGAAATCGGTTAATTATTTTTTGAGTTATCAGACGGATACAGATATATATATATATATATATATATATATATATATATATATATATATATATATATATATATATATATATATATATATATATATATATAAACATATAAAAATTCAAACTGACCCCGGATATGGGTTCTAGGGGTCCTAGTTCGCGCTCATTTGAAAAAATTTTTGCACAGTCTCACCATCGATACCTCTCTATTAGTGAATTTTTTTAAAATAAAAATTCACTAAAACTGCATTAACAATTCACTTTTTTTCAAATTTTCTCACTAAATTATGATGCCTTTTGATTGAAAGATATGTTGTTTTTTCCATTTTGGTGCACAAAGTCTTTTAACTTTATTTTTTGTTTGTTTTGTTATTAATAGTTCTTAATAGAGATTATTACAAAATCATCCTAGTCATTACCTACGGAATATTTTTGTAATTAGGAAAACGACATGACAGCGGGATGATTTCGTACATTACAATGTATTTTTTCACAGTTTCAACTCATATTTCCTGCCCGATTCGATCGAGTAATGACGTCATAGTTGTTAATGGGAGCTCAAATAGTTCCCTTTGACGGGACTCTAAACACCGTAATATTAAAGTTAACATTTCTGTAAATTATTTCTACTTTGCAATCCTTTTATGCGTTAAAATCAGCTGCATTATTTTATAAGTGATTTTTCGTTAAGAGAACAAATATTTGTAGGTGTCTAGTAGTAGGTAAAGGCATACAAGCAATACATAATTGGTTTATCTTTATCCTAATTACATTATAATAGTGTGTTAGTGTAACAAAGCATATTTATTTGTCACAATCGATTCCAGAGCGCAACATCATAAGCTGTGTTCATTTCATTATTTGCTGTTACCAGCAGCAGTCAGTCACTGAGTAGAGAAAGATTATAAGAACATTATGAATACCAATGGTTTATTGCTTATACTTTTCACTACTAGATGTCAGGAATGTGGTAATTTCTAGCATGTCCAACAGTTTTAAACACTGCCACTGCCTATCCTCTCAGGTGATCCTGATACTAGAGACGTGAAAATCGTCTCGTGGTTTCTACGATTTCTGTGGTAAAAACTTCATGTTGAAATATTAAATGCTTCAAATTTGAATAACTCAATTTTCTATAAACTTAGAGTTTAATTTTGGTGTGTAGTAAGGTCTCTCCTAATGCAAGATAGCTACCAAATTTCATTAAAATAACTTTGTAATTTTCGGAGAAAAAAATTTTCGAAAGAAAATTTAAAATTTGAATAACTCAATTTTTTATAAACTTAGAAAGTTGAATTTCAGTACGTAGTAAGATCTCTCCCAAGGCAACATATATAGTAAATTTCATTAAAACAGCTTTGTTACTCTCGGAGAAAAAAAAATTTTTTCCCGGAAAACCCCGTCCGATTTTTCTGGCTAACGAACTCATCCAAGCCATTAATAAAAGAAAGCCACTTGCCTAGTTTAATCGAAATCGGTTAATTATTTTTTGAGTTATCAGACGGATACATATATATATATATATATATATATATATATATATATATATATATATATATATATATATATATATATATATATATATACTTCATGGTGAAATATTGAATGCTTCAAATTTGAATAACTCAATTTTTTATAAACTTAGAAAGTTGAATTTCAGTACGTAGTAAGATCTCTCCCAAGGCAACATATATAGTAAATTTCATTAAAACAGCTTTATTACTTCCATAGAAAAAAAAATTTTTCGAAAGAAAACTCAAAATTTTCCCCGAAAACCCCGTCCGATTTTTCTGGCTAACGAACTCATCCAAGCCTTTAATAAAAGAAAGCCACTTGCCAAGTTTCATCGAAATCGGTTAATTATTTTTTGAGTTATCAGACGGATACATACATACATACATACATACATACATTATATATATATATATATATATATATATATATATATATATATATATATATATATATATATATATATATATATATATATATATAAAAATTGAAACTGACCCCGGATATGGGTTCTAGGGGTCCTAGTTCGCGCTCATTTGCAAAATTTTTTGCAAAGTCTCACGATCGATACCTCTCTATTAGTGAATTTGTTTAATAAAAATTCACTAAAATGACAGTTTTTGGTATTTCGCTTATATCTAGAAAGCTATGGAACTTTTTTGTAACCTGTAAATACCATTGAGTTGCACTTGTCATTGTGTAACTTTTGTCAACTTTAACTAAGTTTGTATCTCTTAGCGTTTCAGAGTTCCCAATGATAGATAGAGCTCCACATAGATTATCTTCCACATTTTAAAAATAAAAATGTTCAGTAAATGTATATACTCCAGATTACCTGTTATATATATATATATATATATATATATATATATATATATATATATATATATATATATATATATATATATATACAAAATTAGGAAATTATTACTTTCAACTTTAATTTTCAGTATTTTTAACTTCTTAATAGCTGAATCAATCATTAAAAAATCTAAAAAAACAATTAATAAAAGTCATAATATAATACTTACATTGAATTAATTTATACATACATATACTATTCTGACTCTGCTAAGGCTTTCTCCTAAAGATGCTTTATCATATTCAGGAATCGCTGTAGATCGATAATTTGGTTTTGTTTTTCTGGTGCAGTTTTATCTTCTAATAAATGATGTATTTAAAATTTGCATATAATCAACAGTTTCAAAAATGTTTGTAGTTAAATTTGACAGCTAAATGAAGAGCGGTCATATTTAAAAATTCACATTACTGAGAATTATGTATAGTATAACACTAAAACATGGTGAATATGCAGTTTACCTCACGGACAGTTTTACATGAATCGATTACTAATAGATAAAGTCTGGCATCTTAGATGCATGTTAACACTGTTTTTACCTCTTGCTTTCTTGTCTTTGCTGAGTTATTTACATTAAAACTTCTTTGCTGGCCTGATGTGGTAAGTAAAAAAAAAATTCACAATTTCTCTATTTTTTCGCTGGCTATGTTACATGCTCCTTTCCCATCACTATCTATTTAACAGATTACACTCTGCCTCGTGGGGGTTTTCCTTTCCCTCCTGCTTGCCCACAACCTCTCTTAATGCATAAACCGCATGAAATTTTTTTTGGGAACCACCTCCAAGAAAGTTACAGGACCTAAAGGAGGTATGTGAAAAGGGCAGTTTTTAAAGGTCCAAATAAGCTGAGTTTTTTTAAATTTTAGGCTCATATTTCCTTTTTAACTTCCCTGCCCAACACCCCTATCACTCCTGGTCCCGTAACTTTTTTGGGCATTGTTTACTAAAATATTTTCTTGTAGTTTGTGCATCCAGGGACGCAGAGGTGCTCTAAGCATGTTTCTGAAAAAATGTTTCTAAAAACCCTCTGTGAGCTAATC
Source organism: Tillus elongatus (assembly GCA_964006375.1). Lineage (NCBI taxonomy): Eukaryota > Metazoa > Arthropoda > Insecta > Coleoptera > Cleridae > Tillus > Tillus elongatus. The sequence goes on from OZ023262.1 coordinate 218,563,593, forward strand.
TGCAAATTTACCTAATCCACAAATAAGTAGACCAATTTAGTTGCCTGAAACATTTATACTCTAATACCAAAAGCATAGCAGAAACCAGTAATCTGAACTCTGTCAAATATGGCATCAGAAAAATGAAAAATCAAATTATCAATCTCGTGCAATTTATGAGTAGGAGACCTGTCTTTAAGTAGAAAGCCTTGCTCTTACTGGACTTGGGTTGTATTTACTTGTATAAATTAATTTATGTAAAGGAAAAACATTTTAAATATTGATAGGTTTTGCGTATTTTGTGGAATTTAATACTCAAGCTGAAGTCCTTTGTAAATGACTATTATCTGGCAAAACAAAGCCTTGATAATAAATTAATCATAAGAGCTAATATGTAGCAGGCCTATAAAACCAAAATCATATGTATGTATGTATTACATCTAAATCAAATGAATTCCGTATATAACATTACAGAAAGGGGTGCTTAGCCAAGAAAAGAGTAGGTATAAATTTTATCATAAAACAAAAAATTACTTGAATAAACTACCTTTTCGGTTGTATGTTTATTAAACAATATATACATATGAAAATAAGATGAAACACATTATGTTGGTAACACATTGAACTCCTTCAATTGCATAAATTTAACTCCCAGAATCCAAAATGTTGTTGAATCATTTGGTCTAAATGGCTATCTTGCACACGTAATATAAATTTTTAAAGAGATGTAAATCATAGGAATAGGGAAAACTAGTACACATCACCATTCTTAAACTGACAACAGTCTTTCCCTTATAAAAGTTAATTATCTTTCAACTTACAGCAATCAGCACCCTCCACGTTATCAGCCCCTGAAGTCTCAGTCTCGGCCGACTCGGTTACAGGTTTGCTTAAGCTTTCTTTGTCTTCTTGTAACGTCTTTTTTTTCATAGGACATGCCCAACCATTCCATTCTGGAGTTTGTGTAACAGGTTTGGTTTCCCATGGATTCCAAAATTTCAAAATTATAGGTTGCAGAAAACGATGGAATATAAATAGCAATAAGGGGATGACGAAGCAGGAAACGCAGCCAGCCATTTTTATGCTTTAATTTACTAAACAGATATTGTAAACGACTTTTAGACTTGGAAAACAGACACTTAAATTTTTACGTTTGTCTAACTAACACGTGTCACTGTTTAAATTTCACAAAAACTTCTATAGTAACGCAAAACCTCAAACTAACTTGACCACTTGACTAATTTATTTTAATTACTATAATATTTTTTCTTTCGATTTTATAATTTGTGCCAGAGCCAGAGTTCTTCCTATAAACATGAACAAGAACAAATTATGTATATTTTGACATTTAACATGTCACTGTCATTACTGTCACGTCACAATCCAACGAAGAGAAATGCCTTGGGTTGCGTTCAATTGAAAGGAGGCATAAGAAGAAAACTGCTGTCTGCTGCGGTCACATGTCCTAATAATAAACAGAACACAGCCGGCATCTATATTCTCTATTAAAGAAAATAGTAGGGTTGATAAAATTATGCTGTAAGGTTGTTCCCCTTATGATTCATGACGTAACGCCACAATCTAATGAAATCATTTCATACTAAATAGTGCATAGTGCTGTAGGGCCATGTCTTCACCCCCAACAGCCGCCATGAAGGTGTTGCTGGATCTCCCCCCACCGCCACCACTTAGTCATTGTGGGGGAGGCCAGGTTATGACTATACAGACTAGCATGCAATGGTAGACTGGAGATCAACCCAGGCTTCAGGGCCCCCTGCAAAATTCAGGTCACACTTCGCGAGCCCGCGAATCTGCAGGGAAAACAACTTTACAGTGGAAATCCCCGATCGCGAGGCATGGCGGGAGGAGACGCCGGGCATACCACGGGACGCGCTCGTCTGGTTCACGGACAGATCCAGCGGGGAGCGTGGGAAGGTGTTTTTCCCTCGGAGCCCATGCAACGGTCTTTCATGCCGAAATATACGCCATCCTGCACTGTGTGCGGGAGAACAAGAGGCAACAACAAGCGGATCCTCATAGTCACAGACAGCCAGGCAGCCCTTAAGGTTCTAAGTAGCACACTGCGGTAAATTCCTGGCTGGTGAGTGAGTGCCGAGACGAGACGAGCGACCTGGCTGGGCAGAATGAGGTCACTCTCATCTGGGTGCCGGGTCACTCGGTGGTCAAAGGCAATGTAGAATCTGGCAGTCTCACAAAGAGAGGCTCAGCAGAACCATTTATGAGACCAGAACCGGCTCTGGGCGTGACAAAGAGCACTGCCAGGGGAGCCAAACCACTCGTGGGTCAGAAACCAGCACAAGGTGTACTGGGCAGACTGCCAAGGGCTCAGACATGGGAAGTCAATAATTGACGAACCCAGTTCAAAGAGAGCTGTGGATAAGTCACTTGAAGAACCCAAATCACCACAACACATATTTTAAATACATTATGATCGTTTCGCTGACGTCAGCGTCATCAGATGATGAAAAATTCTAAAATTAAATCAACAGCTACCGTGCATTTATATCGCACCTAGGTAGACGAACTAATCCGAACTAAAAATTGTAGTCGGCGACCCATCGTTTTTGTCTATTGTGTCAATATTGAACGGACGAGGTCGAGCTGTGGAGCTGCTAAATCTTAGCAGAGGATAGCTCAGAAACATAACAGGTCTCTTGACGGGACACATGGCCGTCAAGAAACACCTGCATAAAATGGGGCGGTTCGAAGGGGACCTCGAATGCAGACTCTGCGACGAGAGGGAGAAACCAGCCCAGCACTTCTTGTGCGAGTGTAAAGCTCTGGACCGCAAAAGACAGCTGATCTACGGGCAGTCTAGACCGGAGACAGAGCATTATAAAACTACCAATCGCTGTGCAGACTAGTTCAAGACACAGTGATTTTGGAATGGGTGGAGTAAAAATACTAAGGGCATGCACAATAAGCAAAGGTTGCAGTGCTATCGGGACGGCAAGGCCGCGGACGTGCCCTGGGGGAGAAAAAAATAGTGCTGTAAATTGAATTACAACTTCCACATAGCTGTGATAATCAACTCTCCTCAAAAAGACATTCTCATGAAATGAATTTAGCGTTCGTGACTTGACCACAACAAAAACATTCGTATTCCGGTACTCAGAAACTTCTGAAACGTTATCTTATTCGAGTTTTAACGAAAAAATGTCAATTTTCAACAAATGACCTTTCATTTATCCCCTACCGTCTGAAGCGATCTAACACAAAAGCAATTCGAAGCGTTCCTTTGTTGGTTGTTAACTGGATACCAAATTTAAAGATGATATCTATTCTATTGCCTATTTTGTTTGACCTAAGACGTAAGTTCATTGTGCCATTAACACGTAATCTAATCTAGTGACGGTTGTCGATTGTCGGACTTTATATTTGCATCAGTTAGCTCTACTCATATTTTACGTGTTTATAGTAGGTGCGGCAGATTGTAACAGTAGTAGACTTTTATTAAATCCTAATGTTTGTTTCCTTAAAAAATTCATTTATTATGTTAATTGCTTTAGTGTTTAGTTCAGTTAGAATTTGTCATGGGTGTGAATTGGTGCTGTTATCTGATTTTCTATAAGTTTTTGTATAGATCATCATTTTATTGTTGGCGGTTTTTACAGTTAAAGGGGATATGAGTTATATTGCCTTCTTCTCCACAATCAAAGTTTGGTGTTTCTTTAACTCCTATTCTATTGAATGTTTTGATGTTGAACAATATCCTGTTCTCATGCCGATAATGTTTGCTGTGTCTTTTGTTCGTGTATGGTTGTTTATTATACCAAGGTTCCAAAGGCAGACAACTTAAGATGGATGCATACCACCTGCTTTGGTTTTTCTCCTTCCATGTTTTTCCCATTCTGTTTTTATTTGATTTTGTAATGGTTGCGTTAAAATGAGACCTCAGTTATTGCGCCTACTAACAGACAGATGTACAGGCCAACAAATGGACTGTTAAAAAGTGTCACAACATATAGATAACATGTCTCATATCTCAGTCGAGGATAATAACCGAACGCCTACAGACCGACGTAGACAACGTGCAAAGCTGGCATAGGAAATCATGTCTAGTCATAAACCCCGATAAATGTTCAGCAGTCTTTCTAAGAGGAGACACACGCCTCACGAACAGTCTCACTCCCTGCCACGACTCCGCCAAATACCTCGGGGTTTTCCTCGACAAACGCTTAACATGGCGCCCCCATGTCCAACATGCCGGACGGAAACCTTCGATGTTCATCTCGAAGTTCGTTCCACTTCTTAATAGAAATTCCAAATTGAGCGCCATGGTTTGCCGATTCACTCTGATCTGAAAATGTCTTCGATACTTGAGTTTATAACTCAACTGTTCACTACTCAGTTCGCAAAAGCCGCTTCTCACCCAAATACTCTTCACCGTAGTGCCACCGACTACGATGTGCACCTTCCCCATAGGCATAAGCGTCCAAAGCTTATACTTACCCGATAACGCCACCGCGGCAGAAACAAAATGGAAACATTCAAATCCAAACGTGATTGTGTGAAGTATTTCCGACGGAGGTGTGGGCTAAGGTCCGGTACTCCAGGGTGAGGAGTTTAGTGGGTACGATTCCCACAGTACCTCGATATCCCACACACTACGGTGTTGTGAATGAGGTCTGCATGATGAATTCTCCTCTCCTGTATCCAAAAACAAAACAAAAAATCTCGGGACGCAGCAAGTGCGTTATGGTAGTGAATTTTCATAAAACTATTTTTTAATAGCAATAATGTGTGTTTTTTTAAGAAAACAGGGATCAAATTTGGTTACCAGTATAATCTATATAGTAAAAACAATGTGACATGTTTCATCAAAATAACTTTATTGTTTGAAAATGTACAAAAATTTCCTTAAGTAAACTTAGTGTTCCCGAAAAAACTCGTTTTTTGGTCAACCTTATAGGTTAATAGCAAATTGAGCTATTCAAATATTAAGCATTTGATCAAAATTCGCTACCATAACGCACTTACTGCGTCCAGAATTTTTGTTCTTACAAACATGCATTATATTTCGATGGAAAATGCAAAAATGCAATAACATAATAACAGATATATTGAGCTGTATTGATTTTTTTTACGAAAATTCTACAAAAATTATATACTATTAACGATAAACTATATAGCTAAGGCTACTGCCAAGCATCAGATAAAGCGTCTATTTGAAATGAATTTTCTGGAAACATTTTATTAAAATGAAGGACAATGACGGTTAAAACTAAGACTTCAGGGTTTGTAAAACATTCTTCTTGAGACATTTTATTTCCATAACCCGTATTAGATTCAAGTTCTTTTCCTAAATGTTGCCAATTTTGACGTTTAAATCGCAACTTTGACGTTTTGTGAAAAACCTCAATTTATTTTTATTTAAATGCCTATAACTTTTTTGTCCTTTGACCTACAGAGCTAAATTTTGGTATGTAACTTGCCTATAATGATATAAACCTGCGTATAAAATTTGGTTGCCCTTACTTTGTTAATTTTGGAGATATAAATTTTTTTCGAAAGAAAACACAAAATTTTCCGGGAAAACCTCGTCGGATTTTCCTGGATAACGAACTTATCCAAGCCACTTACAAAAGGAAGGTACTCACCAATTTTGACGTTTAAAATCGCGATTTTGACGTTTTGAGGAGAACCCAAATTTATTTTTCTTTGAATGTCTGTAACTTTTTTGTCCTTTAACCTACGGAGCTAAATTTTGGTAGGTAACTTACCTCTAATGATATAAACCCGCGTATGAAATTTGGTTGCCCTTACTTTGTTAATTTTGGAGATATAAATTTTTTTCGATTTTTTTCGAAAGAAAACACAAAATTTTCCGGGAAAACCTCGGCGGATTTTCCTGGCTAAGAAACTTATCCAAGCCACTTGCAAAAGGAAGGTATGTGCCAAATTTTATCAAAATCTGTCCATTATTTTTTAAGTTATAGGTGTGACACATAAATATATATATATATATATATATATATATATATATATATATATATATATATATATATATATATATATATATATATATATATATATATATATATATATATATATATATATATATATATATATATATATATATATATATATATATATATATATATATATATATATATATATATATATATATATATATATATATATATATATAAACATATAAAGTCTGAAACTGACCTCGGATTTGGGTTCCGGGGGTTTTAAATAGCGCTCATTTGAAGAAATTTTTTCAAAATTCGAAAGTCGGGATCTCCTCATTAGTGAATTTTTTTAAAGAAAATTCACTAAAAGCTACCAGTAAAAACCGCAGTTCGATATCATTGGTCTAGTGGTAAATATTATAGCGAGCAAAGTTGGAACTACGAATTAGTACATCTTGATAATAACAAAGTAGCAGCAACAACGGAGTTTTCCACCATTTCTAGATATAAATTATCCTGAAAATGTTGAAGTGAAAAAGTACAATGTGAAAATGAAAAAATTCGTAAGAAAAGTGTCAAAATTGTTTTATTGTCATTCACATTGTTGTCGGTGCGGCTAATTACTACCATAAGATGATTTTCAAGAATGAAGAAACATCTGACATGCTAGCTGTATACTTTGAATCCATGCAAAATGCAACTGTTGCTGCTAGGGTGTATACGGTGAAGTACCCGGAAAGACGCCGATTTTCCAAAGGAGTTTTTCTGCGACTGACGCAACGGTTACGAACGACAGGAGGCATCTTCCGGTTCGTCAGAGAACAGACAAACTGCGCGGGTCGCAGCGATCAGAATGTCATCAGTCATCAATGTGTCGGCCTATTTCGAATTCAATCCACATCTGAGTACCCGTATAATATCCACAGACTTAGGAGTAGCTCGAACCATTGTTCGAAATATTCTGAAAGAGCACAGGTATGTATTGGCTTAAAGTAATATACATTAATTACTTGTTAAAACCTGAACGGGGAACGAAAATTCAGCGGGTGTGAAATAATAATGAAAGCGATGCTGATAAGAATAATAATTTATTTAATTTTAGGCTGCATCCATAGCACTTCATTCTGCTCCAAAGTTTAAAGCGAGCGATTTCTATAAACGGTGAACCTTTGGTAACTGGTTGTTCGACATGCTGCAATAAGATGGAATTCGTAAGGTAAGATATATTCTCGCCACAATTAGCCGTACTAAAAAGCTCTAATGAGAGCGAAACCGGTCTATGGTTCTAATTGTGACGAGAATACATCTAGCCTTACATACTTTGTCCCTATATTAAGGTAGAAATGAGCCAGGGCTAACAATTTATTAAATTGTTAGTTGGTTGTATACAGTTTTTTTTTAACAGTGTGTTATTTGGGGCTGGCGTGACAACATACTACTTGGTTCCGCAACTAGGTGACGGCACGTTGCTTCGTGTCTACCACTCACTTAGTGTAAGATAGAATTCGGAATACTTTTAAGGATTTTGTGGTTAGATGAGGCCACATTTGACAGTGACGGTAGGCTAAATAGACACAATACTATACACTACTGGTCGCAGACGAGTACGCATTGAGTGAATAAAGTGCAACATTTGAGTTTTAAAATTTTTTATTTATGGCGACGTTTTTATCTCATTAGGTCAGTAGAATAAATGTTATTTGTTGAAATTCATCTGTTATTTTATTGTTCCTACCTTGTTATCAAGATGTGGTAATTCGTAGTTTCATCTTTGATCGCTATATAGTATCTACCGCTAGAGCAATGATATCGAACTGCGGTTTTCACTGGTAGCTTCAGTCTTTTGTAGTCTATTATACTGTTATTACTGACATACCGCTCCATTTGATTTTTTGAGAACCGTTCTTGAGATATGGCCAACGACAATTCTTAGTTGCCCCACCTTGTACAGACGAGATGAAAACTTTGCCATACATCTCACGATGTGCTTAAATTAAGGCTGGCTATCTAGCCAAGTCGCTTTGGATGTGCTTTGACTGTAATTAGTAAAGCCGTAGCTATCATGTCACAATAGAGTAAATCAGAAGACAAGACTGAATCAAAAACCTTAAAATCGAATTATCGACCTCCAGCATTTCGTGAATATGAGATGAACAAAATCAAATAGAACTAACCGCAGGTATACCTTCTTTAAATTTTATATCGGTGGCCGGTGGGCTAGATATAAATATAAGCTATATTTCTATTATCATGTTTTCTCTTTTTAGTGAATTTTCCTTAAAAGAAAGTAACTAATGAGGAGATCCCGACTTTTGAATTTTGAAAAATTTTCTCCAAATGAGCGCAAACTAGGTCCCCTAGAACCCATATCACACCGATCACTCAAAAAACAATTAGCCGATTTGGATCAAATTTAGTGAACACCTTCCTCTTGCAAGTAGCTTGGATAAGTTCGTTAGCCACGAAAATCGGCCCAGGTTTTCCCGGAAAATTTAGTATTTTCTTTCGGAAAAAAATTATATCTCCGGAAATGACAAAGTAAGGGCAACCAAATTTAGAAGCGTCTTTGCATTATAGAGAGTGAACCATGTACCAGAATTTAGGTATGTAAGTCCAAAGACAAAAAGTTCTGGGCACTTAAAAAAAGAGTTTTCCTCAAAACGTCATAGTCGCGATCTGAAACGTCAAAATTTACAACATTTAGGCAAAGAACCTGAAACAAATATGGTTTATGTCAAGAAAATTTCACAAGAAGAGTGTTCTGCAAACCCTTCAGTTTAATCTTCAACTGTCATTTTCCTTCATTTTAATAAAATATTTACAGAAAATTCATTTCAAATAGGCTCTTTCTCTGATGCTTTCGCTGTAGGTTTAGGTAAGTTGATGCTTTAGCTGTAGGTTTAGTTAAGTTTAATGGTCTATAATTTTTAACTAATTTTCGTACAAAAAATTCTAGGCCACCTAGAATCCATATTCGGGTTTACTTTCAGTTTATCTGTTTACATATATACGGGATGACGCATTTCTACGGTAAAGCTCAATATAATTGTTATACAAAATACGAGAAACAACTGTATACGTTAATTATGGGGTGTCTTAAGCTGCATCTTATAAAAATATTTTGACAATCACATCATAAGTCGTTGGTGATCCCTACAATTGTGTTTCAAATACTGTTATATTAGCATTTTTTATCGAAATATGATGCATGTTTGTAAGAAAAAATCGAGACGCAGTAACTGCGTTTTGGTAGCGAATTTTCATTAAATCCTTCAAATTTTAATAACTCAATTTGATATTAATCTAAGGTGTGTTGGCTAGGAAACCACCATTTTAAGTTTATTTTCGGACAATTTGTGTACATTTTCAAACAATAAGTAATTTTGATAAAAAATTGTACTTTGTTTCTACTATATAAGTTATACCGGTAACCAGATTGATGCCTGCTTGCATTTGAGAGACATATTTGCTATTAAAAATATTTTATGAAAATTCAATTTCATAACGGACTTGCTGCGTCCGGACTTTTCTATTATACATATCTATCATGATATAATGACTTAGAAGAGATATGATATTGCGCATATGCCCCGCCCCCTCCTATGACGTCACGCGGTGAGTAACGTTATAGAAGTCCAACTACACACTTAAAACAAAGTCATTCGCAATCAAAAAGTTTCTATACGTCAGTTTATTGCTGTTGAAGTTACGCTTATATTGTCTTTTTCAAATAATATAGATCGCAGCACTAAATTTAATCTTTTTCATTTTTATTACTTCCAACTGTATGCACTTAAATATTAGTAAAATACGTAATTTGTTAATAGGATGTGATGAAACGTCAAACCTCACTGCACGACAGCATATTATTGTTGCATTGGACTCACCACTTGACACCATGATACAAATAACGAGAGATATGATATTCCGACTGCCTATTTTTAGACCTGTCACGCGCATGGTGTCAAGTGGTGAGTCCAATGCAACAATAATATGCTGTCGTACAGTGGGGTTTGACGTTTCATCACAACCTCTTAACAAATTACGTATTTTACTAATATTTAAGTACATACAGTTGGAAGTAATAAAAATAAAAAAGGTTAAAATTAGTGCTGTGATCTATATTATTTGAAAAAAACAATATAGGCGTAACTTCAACTGCATTAAACTGACGTATAGAAACTTTTTGATTGTGAATGACTTTGTTTTAAGTGTGTAGTTGGACATCTATAACGTTACTCACCGCGTGACGTCAGAGGAGGGGGCGGGGCATATGCGCAATATCATATCTCTTCTAAGTCATTATATCATGACTTAACACCATGCGCGTGACTGGTCTAAAAATAGGTAGTCGGAATATCATATCTCTCGTTATTTGTATCATGCATATCTATATACTCTATGATATTATTCACCTTTTGCACTCTATGTCATTACCAACATACATTTTGACAAGAAACAAAATAAGATAGAAATGACAAAAATGTTATTATTTTAGGGAATGATTGATTCATTATTTAACAGTTGCAAACTTGTACATATATTGATAAATGCATCGCTTTGCGTTTGTTTATAATTTTAGATAGCTAAGCAAACAACAATTTGGAGTTTGTAGAAGTATCTCCAAATAGAGTGTTTTGTGATATTAATTCCTTTTCATTCGGTTTACCATTCATTTAAAAGGAATTTGAGAATACAGAGCGTTAATTATACCCAGAGAATATCAAGCAATAGGTTAATATAAGGTGTGAATACAAGTCAGTTAATTTCAGGCAGCCAATTCTCAAATATTTTCTAATGGGGTAATTCATCTGAGACTGAGATGTTGAAATGGGGACGTAAGATGAAGTTCTAAAACATGTCAGTGCGAATCAATTTAGAAATTGGCCACGAGGCATCTGTTCGTACTAAAAGAACCGCTGAAGGATTTACGCACGATTGGGAGATATTTGTAAGGGGTAGTGAAGGTGCCGATATTCACTATTATATTGAAAAAGTAGTGTTTCATCTTCATGAGACTTTCCACAAACCGAAAAGAGGTAACTATTGTCTAAATCAAACAGTAATAGCCTACAAAACACCACAGAATTTATGATTAGTTACACTTGCCAATCACTGCAGTTTGTATGCCAGAATAATGTTTAATGTCTAACATACTTTTGATCCATGTCAGGTTTTACTAGACTTTTTGAGTATGTATACGTTTACATTAAATTTTACAGGTAGATATATACTACAAAAAACTTATCTAGATCAAAATTATGTTGGGCTTTAAGTCACATTAATTTTGATACAATGGGATACATAGTCGAGGTGAATAACTCAGAATTGAACTTCTTGTCCATTGTTAAAGAATCATTTATTTTTGTTTCAGTACCTATTTTCAATAATTATATTATAAAATTTTGAACGGTTAGAAGAAAGTAAAAAAGTATGTGCATCAGAGATGCATTCTACTTTTTAAGATAAAAATGTAATTTCTACTGTGTTCTCACAAAAAGGGGAAAGGTTTACTTTCGGGGCGCATGTCCGATTTTTATGAAATTTTGTATATACATGTGTTTCAGGGTGTAGATGACGAAAATCACAATAAAAATGAGGGCAGAAGCCAACTTTTGCAGTTATTTGGACATTTTTGTAGGAAAAACGTAAGTTGTACTCACTTTTGCAGCATGTTTTTGTCATATTTTTCACATTTTCGAGGGTCGTTCGTTTTATATCAAGCTGAAGAAGGGTGTATTCCAATATTCTAATTTATTTTCACATAGTGCACCCACTTAACTTTTTATGTGCCTCTGAAAATTATCCTTCTTTTCATCCTATAGCCAATCCTAAGTTGAAATTGACATTTGACATATAAAGCTAACTTAATGTCAAATGTCAATTTGAACTTACAGGCTGAAAAGAAGGGTAATTTTCAGAGACACATAAACAGTTAAGGGTGTGCACTAACTATGTGAAAATGAATTAGAATAGTGGAATACACCCTTCTTTAGTTTGATATAAAACGAACGACCCTCGAAAATGTGTAAAACATGTCGCAAAAGTGGGTACAACTTAGTTTTTCATACAAAAATGTCCAAATAACTACAAAAGTTGGCTTCTGCCCTCATTTTTATTGTGATTTTCGTCATCTACACCCTAGAACACGGCTATATACAAAATTTCATAAAAATCCAACACACATCCCAGAAGTAAACCTTTACCACAAAAAGTTATGTATTTCAGGTGAAACTATTTACAAATTACAAAAACTGATATTCATTCAAAAATGTAATTTCTACTGTGTTGTTCTCACAAAAAGTTATATATTTCAGGTGACACTATTTACAAATTACAAAAACTGATATTCATTCGTTCACTCAATATCAATGTGTGTAGCAAGAGCTTGGGAAACGGAGGTTTGAATACCTTAATGGTTTATATGTTTGCATTTATGTCTTATTTTAAATGTGTTATGTTAATTCTATAAGTGTAATTTGAATTTATGCGGTTGCTGTCCTTTTTTCTGCTCATTTTTGTCATTTATTGTGCCATTCTTTCTTATAGATGTACCTGCTTTCTTACGCCATTTACCCCAATGTTTGCATTATAGAATACTCTACTGTTGCATGATTTTCATAAAAACAATTGAACATTTGAAGGTGTAATAGAAATTTATCATTATATGTAATTAAAAGCAGTATTTGTTAGGGGTGTGTAAAGCATAAAATTTCGAACCGAAGATTCAGTGCAAAAAATTGTACACACTAGGTTATTAGGCGGTAAGTAGTTTGAAGTTCGAAATATGTAATTCTCCAATATAGAATAGAACTTTACTGGCATTCAATACTGCCAAATGTGGTGAAGTTGTAACTCTGTAGCAGCCCTGCTAACATGGAAGTGGTGGTTTAAACTCTGTATCTACCTCATTGAGTCGCTAGCGTAATTTCAGGTGATTTGATCCATGTGTATTTTTGACAGTTGACATCTGACAGAGCTATTTAAAAATCACAGAATTAATTTTTTCTATATCTAGCATCACAAAGTCCTTTTTGGTTACAATATTAGGATGGCAGTGTTCGAAAACGATTGGTAACATAATTTTTCAGAATTTATGATGCTAATCACATACTGCCTTCCGGAAACAAATAAGGTTAGACATGCCTTATTGCACATTGAGCCAAAACATTTAAATATTCACAATCAGAAGGCAGTTAACATTTTAAGTGGTTATTATATATATGTACTGAGAATTCGAGGCCCTATGTTTCCTTGGGTTCATACATAGATTGGTTCGAAAAGAACAGGTCAACACCTCTAGTGTTTATTCAAAAAGTAGTGGCATAATAAATCAATTTTGTGAATGATCAATTAAAACAATTATATTTATTGGCAATCAATTTCTTTTAAATTTTACTTAGGTAAATAAAATATTTTGAGTCTTAACCACAAATTAGAGTTTTGGAGTGGAAGAAGTGGGTTGTGCAGCCATTTGATCATGGCCTACTAACACTATTTTCATATGTCACAGGGTTTATAAACTTTTTTTCTTCGACTTTTGAGATGTTGACTTTCATAGTTCGCCATGATAGTTATTTTTTGATGAAATTTGTTAGGTAATAGTTTCGGAGAATGATGAATCTAGTGGCGTACAATTTTTTTTCTAAAACCAAGACTTAATTGTTTTTCTACTTTTTGAACTATGAAAATACTTTTAGTAGGCCGTGATCAAATGGCATAGGAAACAATTTTCACAGAATCTATAGAGTTCTTCATTTTCTATCTTTTGAAATCTCGTGAAAAAAAATCACCTTATAAATACCAAAGTTATAGAGTGTTTCCATATTGAAGGGTAACACAAATAGTCTTCTCTGAAATGGTTAATAATTCTTCTTTTTTGATGAAATTTGGTATATATCTATTTTGAGCGATGCCGAATGTAGTTATTACTGGTCACGATGATCTAAAGTAAAAAACAATTGAGCATCGTGTTTTTGAGATATTGGCAGAAACATGATTTTTTCTAATGGAACACCCTATATGTCTTATCGTCATTCGATAGAGAATCTAATTCTGAACAAACTATTTATCATACCCAAGGTGCCTAAAGTAGAAAATGAAAGAGATATCGTCAAATTTAAGAATTTAAATTAGGTAGCCATGAATTGGAAACAAAACTTTACACCACTTGATAGAGCAATAATAAAGCCTTTAAGGGAAAAATAATTGTGTTTGTTAACTATTTAATACCCCTCAATGCACTTTACGTTTTTAGAAAATGTGAATGCTTGAATGCTACATAGTATCCAGAAAAAATAGTCAATGAGCTTTAGATAGTTATGAGAATTTATTTCCTAGACAAGATTTGCTGGATAGAAGATACTTTTTGCAATTGCATATCAAATTTGGATCCACAAAAATACATTTGCTAAGAAGAGGATATCTAAAAGATTTATTGGGGGCGAACAGACTGAAATTGATGCACTGGCATATTGGCTTACCCAATGAAAGTGGTTTGTCTTTGGGTATTATACATAACATTTTAAAGAAACACAAATTTGTGTTATACCTACAAATACCAATGGACACGGATAATTTATCCCAACGATAATGACAGACATGTTCAATTTTTTAATGGTTTGTGAATAAAGTTAGGAATGATTGTATGGAGTGATGTGCTAGAAGATCTTCTAGATGACATGGACTTGGCTAACAGGGAGAGTATGTGCATGAGATGGGTCACCCGCTCATAATTCTTGAATCGTAAGAAATAATAGAAAATATGCTTCCCAGCAGGTGGATTGGAACCAGTTGACCCATCCGATGGCCACCGTGCTCACCGAACCTCACACCTCTAGACTTTTTCTTCTGGGACTATATCAAGGATATTGTACACAAAAGCAGATACGAAATTCTTAAATCACTTCAGAATATCATTACTACTGCTGTACAAAGAATTGATTCAAGAACTAATATAAAAGCTACTGTAAGGGTTTACATTTTTTATAACAGGGATGTAAGTGGTGGCCACATTTCTAATTTAACAATGTATTCCCTCTATGAAGCAACTGCAGCTAGAATAGTTGAACCTACCGTATATGTGTTTGGATCAGGAGCATGCTGTACAAGAGGACCGTCAACACCTATCTGCAGGAAGAAGTGGTTTGTTTCAGAGCTGTGTGAGGATGCCCACAAGCAGGAGTATTATGCCCCCTGCTACGGCCCCTCTTGGCTGGCCATCCTCAAACTGAGAGGTTGAAGTTCAGGCGTAGGCTGACGAATTCGTCTATATTGGGTAGAGGTAATTGCAAAGAGGAAGTTTCAAGTACTATTCAGGATACATTAGACTTAGTGAATGGCGTGCTAGAGGAAGCAGATGTCTGTAAACCCTCACAAAACCATCAGTGCACCATTCACCAGAAGGAGAGGATTGAACAATTTAAAACCACCTACTCTTGTGCAGGAGGCACTTCCATTTGTAGAACTGGTGACATATCTGCGGTGTTACTCTAGATAAGGCCATCAACTGGGACATACTGTTGGAAAAAGTAATCCACAGGGCCAAGTTGTCCCTGTAGACATGTCAAAGGTTCTGGGGGCCAAACCCCAAGCAAATGTATGGGCTCTATGTAGTTATCAAACCTATGATACCTATGGAGTTATAGTTTGGTGGTGTAGGGTACTTTATGGTACCTCCAAACTAACCCAGTTACAGAGACAAACATGTCTGATATCAGCCACATTGAGCACCACACCATCAGCCACTCTGGAAGTCCTCCTGAATAGCCCACCTCCTCACATACAGTTACATGGGCAACATACAGAATTAAACAAACAGCGGACATGTCGGAAGCAATTAGAGTGGGAAGAACTGGAATGCTTGATGACATTGAAAGTCATCACGGTCTGGGAATAATCTCAGATATGTTAGGTTTATAAATTCTTGTTACATTGCGCTTATTTTTAAAGTTTGAAATATACCTGTTGTTTCTCTCATGTTGGGTTCATACAGGTAATATATAATTCTAGAATAAACTGTTAACCATTGTCGAAGCTGGTTTTGAAATGCTGTGTTTGAATCTATACTTGGTAGAGATGAATGTTTGTCCAGTTTATTTATCAAAAATTGTAACGCAATGTTTGCCTTATAAAGATCCATATTCTGTCAACACAGTGCTTCGACTGTAGTTTTTTATTTACAGGCTCCAAGACTTTAAATTTTTTAATCCTGCCGTATTCATATCGGGTAAAAAATGTAAACCAAAATCCATTAAAACTAGAGCCTCGGTGGTTCAGGGGCAAGAACGTGTGCCTCTGAACCGAATGGTACTGGGTTCGATCCCAGGGTTCTCCTTTCACTTTTTCAGTACAAGCTGTAACATTAACATCAACCGAGGTTCTGGCATTGTATTTGAGCAAGTTGAATGTCTGCATGTTCCGCCCTTCGGAGAGTTGCATCTTACAATGGGGGATTCCACTTCCTTTTCTTGTACGGCCCGTTTGATGTATTGATATGAGGTGTTTTTAAAGGCACACTCTATGTCAATGAATGCACCGAGGGCTACTTCTTTGGCCACGAAAGTTTTTTTAATCCCCTAACTAAAAAATGTAGTGCATCAAAAGTGAATTTGCCCGCCTGATAAGCGAATTGTTGTACATGGAGCCGATTTATTGTGTTTCGCTTCTAATGTATTGATCTAATGCCTATTCGATGGTCTTTAGGAGAAAGGATGTGAGGCTAATGGGGCGGTAGGACTTTACTTCGTCCATAGGCCGACGTCCTGTTTTTGGTATAAACACCATATTTGCCCCTATCCGTGCTTGCGGAATATAGCCTATGATTAAACTAGTTCCGAACATTTATTGCAGGTGGGGTTTTGATATGTCAAAACCCCGTTGTAGCAAGGCTGGAAATATGCCGTCTTTGTCAGGGGATTTATAAGGTCTGAAACTATATCGCCCATTTAATTCTGTTAATGTTGAAGATTTTGTTTGACAATCTTTTCCCAACTCTCACTGGGTTTCTCAACCTTTGATCGGCTCGGCTGCTCTGGTGCAAATTATTTTCTGTAGTTTGTGAGCCTGGAAAGTGAGTATGTAGAAGAACTCTGGTGCTTTCATATGTACACATTTGTATATTCACCGTTTGAGTTTTTCAGTAGACCAATACTGAATCCTTTGATAGGATTTTCCGTGGGCGCTGTGTGGGGGACAGTCCCAGTCCACCTAATTCCTGCCCCTATGTCGAACCTTACGGTTTGATAGTCTGACATAGAGGGTTCATCTGATACAATCCAGTTTGTTATTGTATGTTATTGACGCACCAGCAAGGGTTACATCTAATGCCTCTTTTCTGATCACGTTTATAAATGTTGTCTTATTACCTTTGTTGACAATGTCTATGTTGTTGACAGACAAGTAGTCAGATAGGTACTGACCCCACCTTTTATGGTCTGTGCTTCCCCATCCTAATTGATGGTGAGCATTGGTGTCACATTCAATGATAAAATGCCTATTTATTTCCCTGCATCATGAAATGAGGCGTGGAACGTCCTCTCTAGGTGGCTGAATTGCATCGTCTGTGGGTAGGTAGGCTAATACGCCTTTTGCCATCCCCTGTCGGCACTTCTGCCAATGCAGCTGACAAGTCTTTAGTGAAGAACTCTGAAATAGGAGCAACATGTATGTATGTTACTGTTAAGCAGTAAAGTCTCTCTTGGTCTGTCATGTGTGTTGCAATAAGTAAACCTACATGATTTTATATTTAGGGCTTTAATTTGTCCTCTATAGATACAGCCTCGTGTAGTAACCCTATGTTAAGGTTTTGTCCAATAAACGATCATCTAACCACCCTCTTAGTTGCTTTGGAATGTTGAAGGATTATTTGGATGCACTTGCACATAAAGGTGCCATTGTGGGGATTTTTATTACCTCTTGGAACTTTTTTCTTCCCCTTTGGATATTTCTTCCATCAGTCGCCATAAGCCCTTTTATCCATAGGCGTTTCTGTCGACTTTGCAGTCGAAGGGGCTGTAGTTGGATTTTTTATGGGCTTCTCCCCAGTCATTAAGCATGTGCTGCTCTTGAACTAAGTTTTCTTCCCTTTAGGCTCTTTAGGCTCTTTAGCTCCCTTCTTTGTTTTGGAAGTGCTCGCCTCGTCGCGAGAGTCGCCCCACCGCAGAGGCTTTATGCTGCCTCTTTGTGTCAGGGGCTTGCGACCGGTGTCGAGCGCCCTTTCCATTTTTTATTTATGTTTTGTATTCTCATTGGTTTCACACGAAAAGCTAGAATCTGCGTTCTGGAATTCGCAATCCTCAGCCTGTGCTGTACCACCTTAATTTGGGGGATTTTCACTGTGGTTCCCTTCCACTTGGCCGCCAGTTAAGGCAAGCCCCGACACCCAGCAACCTCTTCCTCCATAACCACAGAGCTGCTGAGCACAGTCTATACCAGGCAGGTTTCCATAGAGAGCTTATTGCACCGCGACATCCAGGAGCTCTGGCAAAAGCTGCCAGGTGTTCATGGATGCAGCAAAACAGCCATCTCTCCCCCACGCTGTGCTTCCTGGTATTTTTGGGACTTTATTAGACCATTTGTCCTGGGTTCGCCCATTGCAGACAGTTACTCCAGGGGTGCCATGAGGAGGCAGTCTCTAGGAGTCCAGTAGCTAGGCTCCGCACTGACAGTGCAGACAAAGGCTAAAGAGCTCCACTTCTTACGCTCTTATATAACTTTTAGTATTCCTGATGTCATCGAGGGTTTCCTTGGTTCTAGATTCCTCTTACCCAGTTTTTTCTCTGCAGCTACCTTGTAACCATTTTTTACATTTGCCCATGCAGATATTCCTTCACTGACATTTATTTTATTGGTTTCTTCAAACCTTTTCTTCTCTTCATCTTTTTAATGAATTTAAAATATACTTGATAAGTTGTAGAGAATTTTGTATTGGGTTCAATCCATATTTGGGAAAAACAATTAAACATCGCGTTTTTGAGATACAAAGTTAGATACATATTAGGTATATATGTAATTTGAGCATTATGAATTTTTTTAGCAAATTTTGATGTAAAAAATATGTAAAATTATTTTTGTGTTTTTGAAGAAATCATTTTTGGAAGATTTTTTGTGAAGTGTTTGGTAATAATAAATGTATGTTATTGTAAAAAAAATTATATTTCCCATTTTCATGAAAAAAAATTGTTTAGGAAATTTTCATCAAAAAATCATAATTTTGTTGTAACATTACTTTAACCAACGGAAAATGTCAATTTTTGTTAAAGAAATTGTTTGCAAATTTTCATGCAAACTTCTTTTTTTTTTTTAATTTTTGTCAAAAAGTTTTTTATGGCTAATTATATTTTAACAGGTGTGTAAATAGCTTGAAGAGGTTCGTTGCTCAGCAAAAATCAGACCGGTTTTGTTGGGAACATTTAATGTTTATTTTCGGAAAATTATTGTACTTTTTCAAACAATAAAGTTATTTTGATAAAATGAGCTACACTGTTTCTACTATATGTAGGTTATACCAAATTCCGTGCCTTTTATTAAAAAAACATTTGCCATTAAATTTTTTAAAATAAAAATTCACTACCATAACACACTTGCTAGGTCCAGACTTTTTTCTGATTGCGTTAATCGACATATATAAAATCGTATTGTTTCTATGTCGTGTGTCATCTGTACCGAAGCGGTCGGTTCATCTAGAAAGCTGGTTCTTTGCACAAAGATAGCTTGAATGTTCTTCTAACTATTGACATCGCTCGATTTTTGACGTTTTTTTTTTAATCAAAGAATAAGAAAATTAAATAAACATTTTGACAGACTCAGACTACGTCTATAATAGGTGCATGTCAAGAACTACGTGCACACGGTATTTGTGGCAGTCTTTTCCATAGACTACATATCTAAAAATCATGCTTTCATCTCTACTAAAGCCGGTTTTTAACACAAGGATGAGCCCTATAGATGCAAACATGTTGATTTTGGTAAATCGCAATAAAACAGTTTTACATGTAATTGCTCATTGCTATAGTCTGAGATTATGATAGTGGATGGCTATAATGGTATTAACTTGGTTAATGTACTGGCCTTGTACATATTATTGTCAGTGACAATACCCGACAAATTCAAAAATAAATTTGCATTTACCTTGTTTTGCCGTCTAGTGATAGCATATAGCTAGTTTTGCAACATTTATAATGGAAACATTGAGGAAGTTGCCAAGTAAATATGTATTGATTCTAGTAACAAACACAAATCAAATTCCATTGAATTACATAAAGTAACCAAATAATCAAAAGAACAAAAGAAAAAAACACAAGTTATAGAATTAATTATATCCCATAATCTTCAACTGCAAATTGCTTGAAGCTGCTTATGTTCCGGATTTTGATTGTCATCAGCGGTGCCTTCCAAATCGCCAGTTGTTTGGGACAATGTGTTTGTCAAAGAACTCATGTCGTCTGTCTCCTTCCAACTGGCTCCATAGTGTTTGACCCATAAGTGGTCAATCGAACTTTCATAATCGGTCAGTTTTCTTTCAAAGGCAAAATGGAAGAAACAACGCTGCTGATATTGTGGCCACTTCTCATTATTGCCTTTGCTTCACCACGATCAGCCTTATGATTAATTTCACTACAAACAAACTTCTGTAATTATTAGCATATTTGCTAATGATGAATCTTAGCTTTATTAAATTGGATTGCGATTAACCATTAATGTTATTTTTAACTGTAGAATGTTTTGCAAATTTTCTGTTATATTGGGCTGGATCAATAAGAACCGTACTTTTTTCACTTCATTTTCTCTGAGGCCAATCACCCTATCAGGTTGCATGAAGGAATTCCCTACATAGGCAAAACCATTTTATGGTGTTAATGTTACGAGAAGCGTCATTTATTAATCAGAATGACAGCATAGTCATCCTTATGACATTTTTATTTTGACCGCCGCAACCATTGGCAAACAATATATATATTTTTTGGATCGGGTCTTCAAATGTATGGATGGTATAACTTATTGTAGACGGCTGAAGCAATATCATTAAAATCTTTCGCTGCATCAACTTCTGTTCAAGTGTAAGATGAAATATTTTTGGGATTAAGTTTTGCCTTGGAATTTCGGTGTACAATTAATAAAATGTAATCGCTAATTTGCTTGGCGAAGTAGCAGGACTGGTCAGGTAATATTGGGACAGCTAAGTCTAGTTTTTGAACATTTGCCAGAATTGTTTGAAATTTAGCTCACACCTCATGGTCCGTCTTGCTCCCACAGTAATTTTCAACATAATCTTCCATAAAATTTTTTATAGCTTCCTTTTTAGGCTCATTGGCTGCTGCCACCCTGTCCCTACCTATTTTCTCGCAGGGCATCACATATTCCACAACAAAATTTCTCATCCTGTTTTCGATTCGATCCATTGGTAATATTTAGACAAGCAGTTTTGCAGACCCAAAACAAATTTGCCATTTTTGTTAAAACATTGTAAGTGATAGAAACGTTATGCTGTTTCTGTGAATGTGGATGTTTTGTGAGTTTTGGTTTCTAGCTTTGGCAGCATTTAGGGAAAAACATGTCTTATTTTATTATGTCCGTACTCGCATAGAGTTGAGAATGGGAAGTTTATATTTCTTTCGTGGTAAGCGTTGAACAGTCATATGGCAGGCCAGGTTGCCCAATGTGATTGTATGTAGGATATTCCTGCAATTGTTTAGCAGAGTGCCTGTATAAGAATTTGAAAATGTGTTAAAATTTAATCACATGCTAGTGTGACTTTCTCACCTTCCAACTATAAGATTATTTGTTTAAATGTGTTAAATAAATTCAATTTATTTCACTGCAATGCTATGAATCAAAATTCTCCTCTGCAAAAACAAAACAGATAAGCAATGAATCCAATAACAGAAATACTCTAAAGCTAAATAAATTATATCACTAGAAATATATTAATAATAAAATTGCTTCAAATCAAACTATGCTAGGAATTTACCTGTATCGAACCTTAAAAGATAAGAGAACAAGACTGCAGAGAAAAAAATATTTTAGATAAGGTCTCGCTCATGAGCCCACGAAAACGCAATAAAATTTGATTATATCTGGTAAAATAAAATAAAGAACCAAGGAAACTATAATATGCTTCAATATAAAATCTTGTTCTCTCTTTAATATTAATGAGCGAAATTACTGGCTTGAACGAAACACCTGTACATTGGTATCCCAAAAGAAAGTGCAAAATGCATGAAGATCGAGTCCTCAAAGTCGAGCCCCACGTTGGGCGCCAGTGAAACGAAAATTTATATATAATATCTAAATAAATGTATATACATCCGACCAGCGTCGGTTTACATGAGACTTCAGGTAGTGAATCGACTTTAGGGCATTAGCAGATGATTTACATAGATTACACCTTCAAGGAACTAATTCAAGCAGTTTATTTTAAATCATAACAATTTTACAAGAAATGAGAGAATAAGTGCAAAGGTAATTAAATATCTGAAATGAGTAACTGTATATAATTTTTTAAAACAATAAAATTGATAAAATTACTTACATCTGCTCTCTGGCATATATATATATATATATATATATATATATATATATATATATATATATATATATATATATATATATATATATATATATATATATATATATATATATATATATATATATATAAAATTGAAAAGATTGTTTAAACGAATGCAACTTAATTGAAGCACATAAAGGTATATAAAATATGTGAAGCATGGATTAGTTTCCTGTCGTGACACTTATCTTATGAGTGCAGGCAGGATGAGGCGGGAAGTCAGCGTGGCATTATTGCGGCCTTCTTCAGTCTCGAAGTGGATGACTTCTCCAGCTGAATGCTTGCCATGTTGCACCTGAGATGTTGAGTTGGTGTCTGTTGTTCCTTCTTCCATGTGTTAATGCATTCTTGGAGCGTGCTTCATGAGTGCCAACATACTCTCAAAAGATGATTCAGATACCTTTCTGGGGCCAATTCACTATGCTTATGGCCTGAGGAAATGTTCAAAAAAACGAATAAAAATATATAAATAACGAGGTGGAGAAACCATCATCTCCATTTATTTATACTGCTATTTCAAATGATTGTTATAAATTATCGGAAAAAAGATGTCATTGCAAATAATACGGCAAAATACTCAAAAAATTCTGGACGCAGCAAGTGCGTTATGGTAGTGAATTTTCATTAAAATGTTTTTAATAACAAATATGTGTGTTTTTTTTAAGAAAGCAGGCATCAAATTTGGTTACCAGTATAACCTATATAGTAAAAACAATGTGCCATGTTTCATCAAAATAACTTTATTGTGTGAAAATGTACAAAAATTTTCAAAAGTAAACTTAAAGTGTTCCCGAAAAAACACGTTTCTTGGTCAACCTTATAGGTTAATAGCAAATTGAGCTGTTCAAATATGACACATTTGATCAAAATTCGCTACCATAACGCACTTGCTGCGTCTAGAATTTCTTTTCTTACAAACATGCATTATATCTCGATGGAAAATGCAAAAATGCAATAACATAAGGCGTGTTTGATTTAAAAAAAAGGAAATTTGTATCACCAACGACTTATGGGCCACCCTGTGATTGTAGAAATATTATTTTAAGATGTAGCTCAAGACACCCTATAATTAATATATACAAATTTTTTTCATATCTTATATAATAACGGATATATTGAGCTTTATTGATTTTTTACGAAAATTCGACAAAAATTATATACCATTAAACGATAAACTCCATAGCTAAGGCTACTGCCAAGCATCAGAGAAAGGGTCTATTTGAAATGAATTTTCTGCAAATATTTTAGTAAAATGAAGGACAATGACGGTTGAAATTAAGACTTTAGGGTTTGTAAAACATCCTTCTCGAGACATTTTATTTCTATAGCCCGCATTAGATTCAAGTTACTTGCCTAAATCTTGCCAATTTTGACATTTTAAATCGCCACTTTGACGTTTTGAGGAAAACCCCAATTTATTTTTCTTAAAATGCCTATAACTTTTTTGTCTTTTGACTTACATAGCTAAATTTTGGTAGGTAGCTTACTTATAAGGATATAAACCAGCGTACCAAATTTGGTTGCCCTTACTTTGTTAATTCCGGAGATTTTTTTCGAAAGAAAACACAAAATTTTCCGGGAAAACCTAGGCAGATTTTCCTGCTTAACGAACTCATCCAAGCCATTTGCAAAAGGAATTTTTTCACCAAATTTAATCAAAATCGGCCCATTATTTTTTGAGTTATCGGTGTGATACATATATATATATATATATATATATATATATATAAATAAATATATATATATATATATATATATATATATATATATATATATATATATATATATATATATATATAACATATAAAAATTGAAACTGACCCCGGATATGTTTTCTGGGGGGCCATTACCGCTCATTTGAAGAAATTTTTTCAAAATTGAAAAGTCGGGATCTCCTCATTAGTGATTTTTTTTTTAAAAATTCACTAAAATGAACTTTGAGAAAAGATTCTAGAACGCAGAAGTAAGGTTTGAAACAAGGAGATATCTAGAGAAAAGTTTATATTTTTTAATAAAACACAAATTTATGTTATCACAACTCAAAAACTTTTTTGAGAGAAGTGCTTGTTTTTAGTGAATTTTCTTAGAAAAAATTCACTAATGGGGGAGATCCCGACTTTTGCACCTTGAAAACATTTCTTCAAATGAGCACGAACTAGGGCCCCTAGAACCCTTATTCGGGGTTAGTTTCAATTTTGATATGTTTATATATATATATATATATATATATATATATATATATATATATATATATATATATATATATATATATATATATATATATATATATATATATATATATATGTAACATATGTATCACACCGAGAACTCAAAAAATAATAGTCCATTTTGATAAAATTTGGCACATACCTTCTTTGTGTAACTGGGTTGGATATGTTCGTTAGGCAGGAAAATCTAACCAGGGTTTCCGTGAAAATTTTAGGTTTTCTTTTGGAAAAAGTTTTTATCTTAAATAGAAAAGCTATGGTAACCAAATTTGGTACGTAAGTTTACAATAAAGGAAACTATATCCCAACATTTATTTTTATATGTTACAAGAAAAAAAAGTTATGAAAAAATATTTTTATAATACTGTAAAAGCTTATCAGTATTGACCCGAGTGTAATTTGTATATCTCTGAGGCTAATATACACACTACTGGAATGATGTGTGAAAAAAAAACAGTAATAGCAATACTTCTGGGAACTGTGTGTAAATTATTTTAGTTTTGTAGTATAGTAATGTTATGTAGAATGTGGATTTTCAATTAAAGAAATATTAATGGAAAATATGAAAGAATATACCTTATTTGCCCAACACACCGTATAAAATGATATTTATCTTAATGTCTTATTATGAATATTTCTAAGGAATCTTACTCCCTTGTCAGCATTCTTCTGGTTTCGATTAATTAGCTTTAGAAAAAAATAGTGCCGAAAATATGCCGCCAAAAAACGACAAGAAAAGGTATTTATCATGAAACTAAAACTGCTTGAAAGTGAAAAACCGAAGTTAGGAGATGAATCGACAATAAAAAAGATTCAATTAGATACAAAAATAGTGTTGCGAATTGAACTATAACTTCCACATAGCTGTGATAATCTACTCTCCTCAAAAAGACATTCTTATGAAATTACTTTACGGTCCATGCAAAAATGCAATAAGGAATGTTCGAAAAAATATATAGAAAAATTGTGTGATCAACGACGTATGGGCCTTCCTGTGATTGTCAAAATAATATTATAAGATGCAGCTCAAAGCACCCCATAATTAACGTATACAATGTTTTCTCGTATTTTGTATAATAACGAAATATATTGAGCTTTACTTACTGTATATATGTAAACAGATAAAAACGGAAACTAACCCGGATGTGGGTTCTAGGGGGTCTAGCTTGCACTGATTTGAAGAAATCTTTTCAAAGTTCCAAGTATGCTCAAAAGAAGGTATTTATCATGAAATTAAAACTGCTTGAAAGTGAAAAACAGAATTTAAGGGACGAATTGACAATAAAAAAAAGATTCAATTAGACACAAAAATAGTGCTGCAAATTGAATCATAACTTGCACATATCTGTGACAATCTACTCTCCTCAGAAAGACATTCTCATGACATGAATTTAGGGTCCATGACTTGACCACAAAGAAAATATTCGTATTCTTGTACCCATAAACTTCTGGAACGTTATATTACTCTAGTTTTAACGAAAAAATGTCAATTTTCACCAAATCACCCCTCATTTATCCCCTACCCTCTGAAGCGATGTTGCCCAAAAACAATTCGAAGCTCTTCTTCGTCGGGTGTTAACTGGATACCAAATTTGAAGATGATGTCTCATTTCGTTTGAAAGTTATTGCGCCTAATAACAGACAGACATACAGGCCGACAGTCTGACAGACAAAAAAATGTTCGTTCCAGAATCAAGTTTTTCTATATGTTTTGAGACTTTTACTCTGTTTCAGCAAAAAAAAAATATTGAAATTTCTGTCGCTAATATTCCACCCCCACACATTCAACTCCTAATTTAATCTCAGCACAGAATACTAGATGTTTGAAGAAATTGAAAGTTTTCTAATAAACAAACCCTAAAACGTTATATTACTCAAGTAATATTACTCATCAAGAAAAAAATTTGAAGACGATATCTCAGTGCGTTCTACAGTTATCGTGGTTACTAACAGACCGACATACACAATTTTTTTGTCCCCAAATCATGTTTTCTATATGTTTTGACACTTTCTACGGCGTTTAAGCGAAAAAGAATTTGAAATTTTTGTCACCGATGCCATACTTCAACACGTATTTGTGATGTGGAAGTAAAATATATTAAATAATATTGATAATAATAGATCAAGTGCTTTTTGAAATTCAATAGTCTAATAAGTCATCCTGATGGATCCCATTGACGTAAAAGAAAGTATGTTGTAACCAATAATATAATATATAATTTTATTTAAAAAGTTTATCCATAAATGGCAAACTTACTTTATTCAATCGTTAACCCACCCTGTATAATTAAAATGATTCATTTACAGTTTGTGACCTTTAGGGAAAAACCTTGTAAATTTATGTGAAAAGAGTTATAAACTCCACTTTAAAACTAACAGACTTAAAAGTCATGTCTTTATATAATTTTTTACCTTTTAGGCCAAATATCTGTGTTGAAATGTATTGTTTTGTTGATTTGTGTTGAATGTTTTTGTGCTTTGCCAAGTTTATATACAATATTGTCTTACTGTTCTGTTATGAAATTGATGTCTTTTAAAATCAACACATATTTTTAAATAAAGTTACTGTTGTGAAGAGTATACAAATATATAGACCATCTTTTGTCTCATTTTCAGTAATAAAAGAGCCCCCTTATTCATTAAGAGAATCTGGTTATGCTGGTTTTCCGTTACCAGTTGATATTTATTTGAGAAATCCAAATGAACCGAAGAGGATCAGTTTTATGTATGATTTGACTCTTCAGTCATCTGGACCGAAAATATCTAAAGTTCAAGAGGAAAAATACATTTTTAACTCGACTTCTGAAGATTTCAAGCAAAAATTGTTGAAAGGAGGTGGGGTGGTAAGTATTAAAAATAATGAACAACTTGTAAAGTGTATGAAGATACTTTAGAATTAGGTACTTTGATATACACAATACCCTTTGCTCCTGCTCTTTTCTTGTCACTGTTTCTGTTAATTTTCGCCATGGTTAAACTAATATTATCAGATCCAAGTATAATCCATGCATTCACACAGTATTAAAAATAATGGAATTTAAATTACGGCTCAAATGTAAATTGTAGGTAATTTATTTATTTTATTTATTTACTGATTTAAATACCCAACAGAACAGACTTCGCGCTATAGGATATTATAGATAAAACAAGAACATATACGCACATACAATTAAGAAACACAATAGCCCTAGATTAGTAATTAGAAAAATAAAACAAAGAAAATAATAAATAAAGCGTATCATATACAGGTGTCCTGATTATATTTCAAAAAAATTGGGGTGTGAGTTGCCCTAGAAAAAATAGTGAGAGTAGTTCGTATAACATTTTTTATTTTAAGGTTGTGATACTGAGATACAGGGTGTTAAAGTTCTTACACTTAGAGCGATTTTCCTTAATTTTCTTTAAAACTGCTAAAGATAAGATTTTCAAAATTGTACACGAGTAAATACAGGGCTTTCATTAATTCCCGAGTCCCATGTGACCGCTTAAGTTAGGCAACCCGGCTTACATGGTTGTACAACCTAAGTTGTCAGTGTCGTCTCATATTTCCTTTGGGGTTTTATAAAAAATATAAAAATTATAATAAGGTGAAACAGTAAATGTCTTAAATGTATTTATTATTTTTAACAGCAAGTCTGTTCATGTATGGTTTACTGTTATTGATTGTTAAAAGAATAAATTAAAAACATTATAAAATATTACTTTTATTTTGTATAGATAGCAACATAAAACCAACAAAACTAGCATTACAAAAAACATTTTACCTAGTGTTCAGTAAATAAAATAAGTTTTTAAACAATTTTGCGTTTCTTATAAAAAGGGTTCAAAATGACCACCCTCGTTTTGTAAACATAAATTTACCCTGCGTTTCATGCACTCAAAAACATTTTCCAATTCATTTGGAAACTTTATAGGAATGCATTGGTTAGTGCTTTGTGACAAGAGCCAATCGACAGACCTATAACAAAAATTACAATAATTAGAAAAACAATTATAGCATAAAATAACTTAATAACACCCGTAATTGATGGAGTACTTTTGTGAAACGTAGTTAAGTACAGAAGCTAAAACGGATTAGATTATAAAATTTTACATACATTTTTATTAAACTTGAAATTTTGTAATGTCCGTAAACAAATTAAGGCCCGATTATTTAAACTTCTAATATACGGTTTTAGGAATGTGTATTGTGTAACATGTAACAAATATGTACCTGTTTGGGCAGATAACCGACGAACCGATTTGGTAGGGTTTCGTTCCATGTGATGTCGAATATCGTCAACAACATTCTCTGTTAGAATAATTGGCCTGCCTGTAGATTCGCCTTTGCAAATTCAGTGCTTTTCCTTATATCTTTTAATAAGGACCAATCTGAGGTTTTTAAAAATATTGTATGGAATGTTATCTTTGGAAAAAGCTTCAGAATATTGCTCGATGCATGATTGTATCGAATAAGACCAACTTCCATTTGGATTTCGTGTACCACTGCGAAAATGGGCCATTAAAATAAAGGCATCCTGTTCCAGTGTGGAAGGCATCTTTACAATCAAGTCTAAAAAAAATGGAACAAATAAATGAACATAACCTTAACATATCTACACTTTTAACTTACTTAAAAACGCAATGAAAATGCTAAGTTTTGATAAAAACTGTTTATTTTTATTGTCCAACAGATAGAAAATTATTTGAAGAAGGTAATCACTGGTCGAACTTGGAAAATGCACAATATAAATACAAAAGAACCGCTCAAAATGGAAATGAGCGCCACTGGACTGAACTGTCAATTGTCAATTAATTTAGTAACTTTGGGGTCCCTAGTCTAGTGGTTTTTTTGGTTACTTTTTGACTGCCAACACATAAAATCATATTCCACTAAGAAAGAGACAGATTCCGGTCACGTGGGACTCTGGAATTAATGAAAGCCCCGTATTAACAGCATATAAAGAAAAACACAAAATTCGATTTATTATGTGAAGCAGTGGCGCGCGTGGGGTTACTCAGGGTTATAATTTCGAAAAAAGTATGTGAAAAATTAAAATTTCTGTAATTTTCAAACGGTTTAAAAAAATTCAAAGACTAATACAAAAATAATGGAGTTAAAATTGTTTGTTCACTAAAGACACATAAGTATTTATTTAGATTTTTTAAACTGAAAGTTTATGTTACTATGGATACAGCAAAAGTTGTCAACAGCAGTTTAAATTGTCATAACTTGTCAAACAACATTATTTTTGCTTCGGTTATTCTATATAATGTCTTATAATCAATATAGTTTAAATGAATTGGCTGACATGCATATACTAAATCCATAGTGGAGAGTGTGGTGATAAGAGTCAGTCAGATAGGACTGTCAAAATAATGTTTTTTGGGAAGTTTTGATTTGAAAGAAGGAATGGTTTTTGTATTAAGCTGATTCTAAATATCCACGGTTGTAGCAGGAATGTTGGTGGGAATGGGAACCGCAGCTGAAGAAAGACTTAAGTTGAAAATTAGAAAGTGACAGAGCAAAATAATTTGACATTTAGACGTTTCAGAAGAGGCCGTTCAAAATCGTGTCCCAGTGCAAGCACAAGCATAGCTTTATTGTACGACATAATGTATAATTTGAATTAATAATAAATAATATAATATAATTCTTTAGAGTCTGCAAGGCGATATGCTGAAAAGTTTTCTGGTCGACAAGTGCCTGACTACAGTACTTTTGCTGCAATTAACCGAAGATTTAGAGAAAAGTGTACCTTTCTACCTTATACCACTGAGCATGCTCATCCACAATCTGCAAGGGCTGCAGATATGGAAGAAGCTGTTTTAAACATGGTTGAAGAAAATCCACCTACAAGCGTAAGAAGGATTGCTGCTGAAGTGAATGTTTCCAAGTCTACAGTCCACAACGTATTAAAAGAATAGCAGCTAAGGCCCTAACATCTAACTCGAGTACACGAACTTTTGCCCTAAGATAACAATGCCACAATACGTTCCGGTGATTAGATCAAGAACAAACAAATTGAAAATATTACCTTCTGCGACACATATTTAATGACGAATCCTGTTTCACAAAAAATGGAATACTAAATTTACGTAATAGCCATAAATGGAGTGACGCTAATCCAAAAGCAACCATTTTGTCCCATTCCCAATATCAATTTTCCATCAATGTGTGGGCTGGAATTGTCGGTGATCATTTGTTAGGACCTATTGAGCTACCTCCATGCGTAAATGGGGTTCAGTATCTAAATTTTTTAGAAAATACATTGCCTGGTCTATTAGAAGATTTGCCTTTGAATGTGAGCAGAGATATATGGTTTATGCACGACGGTGCACCACCACATTATGTTCAACCCGTGTGGTAATTTCTTTACCAGTTTGCTGGGTGCTGGATTGCCAAGATGCACCTGTAAATTGGCCTGTCAGATCACCGACTTGAACATTTTTTATTTTTATTTTTGGGGATTTATGAAATGTACGGTTTATGTGACACCAGTACAAACTCAGCAGGAACTATGGGCATGAATTGTGGAAGCGTCAAATCTGGTTAGACAAGATATTGGTGTTTTGTTTAGAGCAAGACAATATTTTCTGCGACACACAGCTTTGTAGCTAGAAGTAAATGGGGCACAATTTGAGCATCTGCAAATGCTCACACAGTGTTCATTCAATGCAGAATGTAAGTCAACTAAGTGCAACTGCAGTTCATTGGTCTTATACTTTATACTTATACTTTATTGGCTGAAATTACACAATATGTCTATAGAGTAAGATCATTTTGACTTGTGTTGTATATAGTTACATAATTTAAACAGTTTATTCTAAAAATACTTGACACTGCATTATCCAAATATGACCTACCCACTTCAAATTTTGCCAAACCATTTTAAATATACTTTTTATACCATTTTTCTTGCCATCTTAAATTTCCAATCACTGCCGTCATTTATTATTAATCTTTACTAATCTAGCGGTAGATACTAGCAATAAAAGTTGGAACTACAAATTACCACATCTTGGTAACAAGGTAGCAACAACAATTAATTTTTTTTACCATTTCTAGACATATCTTAGATCAGGCGTTTTCTGGCAGATGGATAGAAAGGGGAAGTCTGTTTCCTTGGCCAGCTAGGTTGCCTGATTTGAGTTGTTTAGATTTTTATTTATGGGGACGACTGAAATTATACTGATAATTACTACAGATTTTCAAAATGTCTTACATTTTGTTGGATGCAATTGCTCAGTCGGTTTGCATACGATGATAAAACATTGTTGATCATTCTTCTTGGAATTTCCTGAAATGCTTGAATAATTCTGTGCTTCATGTCTTCAATGATAGTTGGCGGACGACTATAAACGATCTCTTTGACCCCCCCCCCCCACACACACACACACACGCGCGCGCGCGCGCGCACAGAGAGAGAGAAAGTAATCCATTGGGGTAAGGTCAGGCGATTTTGGAGGCCAACTTATATGCCCACCTCTACCAATCTAATGGTTTGAATAGTTTTCATCCAAAAAGACACGTACCGGCCACGTGAAATGCGATCGAGCTCCGTCCTGTTGGTACCACATTTCTGATAGTATATCTCTTGGTATGGTATTAAGCAATGACAGTAATTCTTCCCGTAAAAACGCCTGAAAAGTTTGACTATTTAGGCGACCTCCCAAAAAGTAAGGACCGATTATATGCTGTCTCATTATGCCTGCCCAGACATCTCTTCACAATCTTAAAATAGGGATTCATATCGGAAGAGCAATGCATGCTTCTTCGATTTGGGGTTCCACATTTCTGGAAAGTGCTTTCATCAGTGAATAAAACTGTACTAAAAAACGCATTATCTTCATTCATTTTATCCAAACCCCATTGGCAGAGCTGCAATCTAGATGGAAAATCATCTTTCCTCAATTCTTGGATTATCTGAAGCTTATATCCATGGAAGTTGTTGGATTTTAAACATATCTGTATTGAACTTCTACTCGCATTTATTTCTGCGCTGATTGTCCTCTGAATTGAATGCGGATGCTCAAATACTGAAAGAAATATATTCAGCCTGTTGTTTTCCGTCAAGATGTATTTCTTATGAATGCTCATCAAATCTTGCCTTCAGTTTTCTGAGTGAAGCGATTTGAGGTTGCCCTACAATTTGGGTGCACTTGACTATATAAACACGCTGCCATTATACAATTTCCATCACTCTTACTGATACAGTAAATCATATTTTTCATTTCTTTTATTGAAAAATTCATTATTACTTTTACGGACAAAAAAAAATGAATATTTAATGAGTTTATACACAATGTAAATGCAGATGACCAACAACAGTTTGTCATGAATGATACCTTGTTTCTCACCAAAACCAAGCATAGCTTTCAAAAGTTAATACATATACGTCAGACTTATTTGTCAGTGTATTTCTTTTATCTCTTCATAATGAAAAGTTTTGTTTTCTCAACGGAATTAATGAAATAAATTGCTAATATCAACGCAATATGAGCTTTATAATAATAATAATGATAATAATACATATTCTATATTCTTTATTGTTTTTATCCGTCGTTTTTCGTGGATCTATGATTTTATCGGTAATGTTTTCATATGTAACTCGTGCATATAATAGTAAATTTCACAATTGCCCTTGGAGAGCTAAAATAGCCAAAGGTTATTGAATACTGGCACTTGAAAATCTCTTATTTAGGAATTTCATGCTTGCTGTGGCGAAACAGGAAACTGATAAATATCGAGACAAGCAACTCTACTAGCAAGTCTTATTTTGACTTTCCTGATAGCTTCTCTTGTCATAACATTTATTCAATATTGATTAGTACTGACTTTTCCCTGATAATGAAACTCTTTGAGAAGTTGCAATTACAACTCTTGCATTTACTCAACATACTCATATAATTTTAAACGTTAAAAATTAATATCTCAAAAACTATGATGTTTAGGTATAGGAAACCCTGATGCTATCATGAAATTACACAATATGTCTATACGGTAAGATCATTTTGACTTGTGTTGTATATAGTTACATAATTTAAACAGTTTATTCTAAAAATACTTGACACTGCATTGTCCAAATATGACCTACCCACTTCAAATTTTGCCAAACCATTTTAAATATACTTTTTATACCTTTTTCTTCCCATCTTAAATTTCCAATCACTGCCGTCATTTATTATTAATCTTTACTATTATAGTGGTAGATACTGGCAGTCAAAGTTGGAACTACAAATTACCACATCTTGATAACAAGGTAGCAACAACAATGATTTTTTTACCATTTCTAGACATATCTTAGATCAGGCGTTTTCTGACAGATGGATAGAAGGGGGAAGTCTGTTTCCTTGGCCAGCCAGGTTGCCTGATTTGAATTGTTTAGATTTTTATTTATGGGGACAACTGAAAGATGTGGTTTACTGCAATCGATCTACTACAAGGAGCGATATGAAACTCCGATTGAAAAATGCTGTTACAAATATTTCACTGGTAGAGATTCAAACTGTCGTTGCATCTATTTCTTTGAGACTGCAGTCTTGTATTGAAAATGATGGGCGGCAGTTTGAATATGAGAGAGGCCACTCAACCAGATTAGACTGATCAATTCTATTATAATTGTTTCTATAGTGCGTAATTCCTGCTTTTCATTTCTGATTATGTCAATAGAATAAATGTTATTAAGATGTGGCAATTCGTAGGACCGATGGCAATATGTTGCTGAAAATAATGGAAATAATCAGACTATCAAATCTGAGATGGATAGGGTAGTAAGTGGAGTCCCGCGAGGGTCGACACTCTGACCTCTACTAAACATTTTATATACAAACGATGTTCCAGGCAGTCTGACCGAAAACATTGTGCAGTATGCTGATGAGACAGCAATTATTCTATAGGAGGTGGGTGCGGAGAGCTTGAATTAAAAACCAACACATGCACTGAGTATAATGCAAAGCTGGTATAATGAGAGTGCCCTCAAGCTCAATGTGGATAAGTAGACCTTATATTGCAGAAGAGATGCCTAAGAAACATCTTTAATTTGAATTGTAATGACCACTTCATCTCTGCTGGTCTTCTTACTATTTATGGCATATA
Source organism: Tillus elongatus (assembly GCA_964006375.1). NCBI lineage: Eukaryota > Metazoa > Arthropoda > Insecta > Coleoptera > Cleridae > Tillus > Tillus elongatus. The sequence goes on from OZ023262.1 coordinate 218,598,384, forward strand.
CATCTATGAATCTGCTGTATTTATGAAAGAGAATGCAAACATATCGACAGAGTGCACACAGGATCACACATATGATACTAGGCACAAATCATCGTTAAAAACTTATAAATGTAATTATACTTACCTTCAGAAAAATGTGCACTTTTGAGCAATTAAAATATTCAACAAGACAACAGCAGTAGTTTGGGTGCCTACCTTAAAATTATTTAAATGCAGAATTAAGACTCTTGATATCGAGAGCTGATTACTCTGCAGGAGTGTTTTTTGATGGCACCTTTTGAACAATCCAAAAACTTATTTTATCTTTTGTTTAAGTACGTGTTTAATTTTGATTGTAATCTGTGTTTGTCAGGGGCGTGCGGTGACATTTCAAATAAGGGAAGCAATTCTCAGAAAATTACCTATTTGTAGTGTAACTCAATTCTTCTGTCGTTTTTGGCAAATTCGTTAATAATGTCGTCATAAAACTGTGGATTCTGGGACATTTACTGGACGAGTTTATTTTCAACTGACAAAATTGAAATTTGGGAAAGTCTTTCCTGTCCTGTTGAATTCCTAACAAAACTCTTGATACGTTTCAATGTAGAAAATTTTCGTTCTAAAGATGCACTAGTAGCAGGAATTGTTAATACTAATTTACATAATTTGAACACTTCAGAATATGCATTTTCCAATTTTGATTGTTTTAAGGCAGTTAAAAGTTCACACGCGTTAGTTTTTTGTGTCAATAACATCGGTTTCATAAATGACTGTAAGTTCTGATTGTAATAAGACTTTGTCAAAATAATGTCCATAGTGGTTAAATAATGATTTGAATGAATCTTCTGGGAAAGGTATCCCTTTAAATCCTCCAAAATTACACAATTTAAGAAATTTCAGGTCACTGAGATGATCAAATCTGCAGTTAATTTGCTGCTGAATTTGATCTATGATTTCGTAGAAAAGGCGGCGGTAAGAAGTTTGAAGGTATCCCACATTATCAGTGTGCAGACGCTTTCTTCATGGTGGAGCCTCCTAATTCAATTGTTTTTTCCCAGAACTTATCAAATTCAATCTACTTAAGGTAGCTAAAAACACTTTACATTCTTCAATATGATTTATAGATTGAAATAAAATTTAATTTAATTTATGAGCACAACAGTGTACAAATAGAGCACTGGAGAACGTTTCCCGCACTTTAGCTTGAAGACCTCTTAAACGTACGGCCATAACAGCAGCCCCATCATAGCTTTGGGCAATTAATTTATTATCAACCTCCTCAATATCTTTCATATTATTAAGCACAATTTTATATAGAGTGTTTGCGGTACGATCTTCTGTCACATTTTTAAAGCCTAAATATCTTTCTTGTACACTCCCATCCATTTTTACGTAGCGTATTACTACAGATAGTTGACTTAAATTAGTTATGTCGGTTGTTTCATCTAAAACAATAGCAATGAAACGAGTCTGTTTAATTTCAGATTTAATTCTGTTGAAAATAATAGTGGCAGTAGCTGAAATTAAGTAATTCTGAATGCGATTTGATGTCCCGCGAAAAACGTTAGACTGTTCCAAGTGATTTTTTTAAACAAATGTCGTATTTGGCTATTAAAGAGACTAGGTCTTGAAAGTTTCCTCTATTTGCAGATGTAGTTGTTTCGTCATGACCCCTGAAGCCCAATTCATGCTGACCAAGAAAACACACAACATCAATAAGTCTTTTTAATATGTTTCTGTTTTTATCAGCCAGTTCATTGTGTTGGCGATGACTAATTTCTATCTGCTTGTCAAAGGCGTATTCAATTCGCGTTTTTCCAAAGACACTTAATTTTAAAATGGTCTGTAAATGCGCTTTAGACATAGCATGTCTTTTTACTACTTTATGTAGATTATTCAAGTCAGAAAACCCACTTTCATTCCACACCTCCTTTTCAGTCACAAATAGACTACCAGGCCAACAAAACAGTTTATTCCTGTTTTCAAAACCCGTTAACCATTCATATTTTTATAAGTTTTTTCCGCATTGAAATGTCGAATACATGTTTTAATTCTTGTATTTAAGTTTTTTAGAGTAGGTTTCGGCCTACTTTTATTAATAATAGCAAGTTTTTCAGCAAACGATAAAGCTGAAAATCCTTTGGTTATCAAAAAACACACAATACAATCACAGCTATTAATACCACTTGTTTGTAAAGTTTGTAAATCCCCACCCCCCACCGACGCTGCTGTTAAAAGCTGATCTACTTGCAGCCATATTAATAATTATAAAATGCCAATGTATTTAACTTAGTCAGCTGCTTATATCTACGAAATAATCAGCGACATTCACTTTCTACGTGCACCAGGTCTTTCCAGTACAACACGTTCTAAAAATACGCGTACATCGCGTCAAGCTAGGGTTTCTTATAAAGTTGCCTGCTGACTATCTGTATTTAACTGAAGTCATTCCATCCGCATCCACTCGTATCAGGTTCATGCTGTTCGCTGGCGGTCGCATTTACTGGGACGACGTCCTTGCTAGGAGCGTATATACAAATACAGTATGATGCATAATAAATATTTATGTGTGTGAGCTTGCGAAATAAAAATTGTAATAATTAAATTAGTTTCAGAATTTGAAATTTAATATTTAAAATACAAAAGAGATTTTAAATAATGCGGTTTAGGTATGTAGTCGTTATTTTAAGGGAAGCAATGCTTCCCTTGCTTCCATGGACCGCACGCCACTAGTGTTTGTGTTCCTTGTTTTTTTTTATTTTATTTTTTTTATTTTTTTTATTGTGGTGTACTGCATTGTTTTTATGTAGCTGATTATGTGTGAGCATTTTTTGTGTTTTATTATACTGACTTGTGCAGTCAGTATACTGACTGGGTAAGAAAGGAGGAAATAAATAATCTATCTATCTACGTAAGCCACATGATATTGTAGAAGGTAAAACCACCAATATTATTTTTCTGTGAATGTATGGATTGGATTAGTTGAATAATTTTTCTGATATGGTAGAAACCTTAAGTGGTCAATGTTTTTCATAAGCTACTATCAAAAACTGGGTTGCAGAATTTAAAAGAATCAGTCAAATGTTAAAAATACCTCTTAGTAATTAATTGATCTTAGTCTTTTGTTTTGTAAGCCTTGAGCGGAAAAAAGTGCAGGGGGGGGGGTCCATTTCCCTGTAATAGTCCCTTTACTCGAAAACAACGAAAGATACTGGAGTTTGTATTTTACCTTCGTGGTTATTCCTTTCTTGTCCACAATTCAAAATCAATGTGTACTTTACAGGGTGTAACGTAATTCCCGGACAGCCTCAAAATTTGTTATTTTAAATACAACACCCTGTAAATTTATGTATTTTTTAATTCTTCACTGAATTGGGAGCAAAAATATTCAGGTAGGGTGAAAATGTCATAGTTTTTTTAATTATTTGAAAAATATTTAAAGTTTGGTCAGTTTCAGGTTGAAAAAGAAAGATCAATCTCTCAAGCTGAACAAGACTGATCCTTGAAATTCGGCAGAATTATGGAACAAGCTATCAAATTTCTACTCATGCCTCTCTAATCTCCAAATATTCTACTGGGTGCTTTAAAAAGAGCTGCCAATTTAAGAGAATATAAACAGCAATAACTTTATTTTTTAAGGGAACACCATGTATATTATGAAATTCAATGTGGAATCTAATATACTTTATGATAGTATCAGGGTTCTCTATACCTAAACATCGTCGTTTTCGAGATATTCAGTGAGAAAAGGTAACATAAAAATATGATATTATTGAGACAAATTTCTAACATAATGTGTTTTCAGAAATTATTGACAGACATTCTTACATAATAAACATACTGTTAAACTAGTCAGTGATAATTACTACAGATTTTCAAAATGTCTTACGTTTTGTTGGATTCAATTGCTGAGTCGCTTTGCATACGATGATAAAACATTGTTGATCATTCTTGGCATTTCCTGAAATGCCTGAATAATTCTATGCTTCGTGTCTTAAATGATAGTTGGCAGACGACTATAAATGATCTCTTTCATATACTCCTCCACAGAAAGTAATCCATTGGGGTAAGGTCAGGAGATTTTGGAGGCCAACTTATAGGCCCACCTCTACCAATCCAACGGTTTGAATAATTTTCGTCCAAAAAGACACGTACCGGCCACGTGAAATGCGATCAAGCTCCGTTCTGTTGGTACCACATTTCTGATAGTATATCTCTTGGTATGGTATTAAGCAATGACAGTAATTCTTCCCGTAAAAACGTCTCAAAAGTTTGACTATTTAGGCGACCTCCCAAAAAGTAAGAACCGATTATGTGCTGTCTCATTATGCCTGCACAGACATCTCTTCACAATCTTAAAATAGGGATTCGTATCGGAAGAACAATGCGTGCTTCTTCGATGTGGGGTTCCACATTTCTGGAAAGTGCTTTCATCAGTGAATAAAACTTTACTAAAAAACGCATTATCTTCATTCATTTTATCCAAACCCCATTGGCAGAGCTGCAATCTAGATGGAAAGTCATCTTCCCTAAAATCTTGGATTATCTGAAGCTTATATCCATGTTGTTGGATTTTAAACATATCTGTATTGAACTTCTACTCACATTTATTTCTGCGCTGATTGTCCTCTGACTTGAATGTGGATGATCAATTACTAAAAGCAATATATTGAGCCTGTTGTTTTCCGTCAAGATGTATTTCTGATGAATGCACATCAAATCTTGCCTTCAGTTTTCTGAGTGGAGCGATCTGAGGTTGCCCTACAATTCGGGTGCACTTGACTATATAAACACGCTGCCATTATACAATTTTCATCACTCTTACCGATACAGTAAATCATATTTTTCATTTCTTTTATTGAAAAATTCATTATTACTTTTACAGACAAAGAAAATGAATATTTAATTAGTTTATACACAATGTAAATGCAGGTGACCAACAACAGTTTGTCATGAATGACAGTTGTCACAATAACAAGATACCTTGTTTCTCACCAACGCCAAGCATAGCTTTCAAAAGTTAATACATATACGTCAGACATATTTGTCAGTGTATTTCTTTTATCTCTTCGTAATGAAAAGTTTTGTTTTCTCAATGGAATTAATGAAATAAATTGCTAATATCAACGCAATATGAGCTTTATAATAATAATAATAATACATATTATATATTCTTTATTGTTTTTATCCGTCATTTGTCGTGGATGTATGATTTTATCGGTAATGTTTTCATATGTAACTCGTGCATATAATAGTCAATTTCACAATTGACCTTGGAGAGCTAAAATAGCCAAAGGTTATTGAATACTGGCATTTGAAAATCTCTTATTTAAGAATTTCATGCTTGCTGTGGCGAAACAGGAAACTGATAAATATCGAGACAAACAACTCTACTAGCAAGTCTTATTTTGACTTTCCTGATAGCTTCTCTTGTCATAACATTTATTCAATATTGATTAGTACTGACTTTTCCGTGATAATAAAACTCTTTGAGAAGTTGCAATTACAACTCTTGCGTTTATTCAACATACTCATATAATAAACTTTAAAAATTAATATCTGAAAAACTATGATGTGTATATATATATATATATATATATATATATATATATATATATATATATATATATATATATATATATATATATATATATATATATATATATATATATATATATATATATATATATATATATATATATATATATATATATATATATATATATATATATATATATAGGAAACCCTAATACTATCATAAATTATATTAGATTCTACATTAGATTTCATCATAATATACAGGCTGTTCCATTTAAAAAAATAAAGTTATTGCTGTTTATATTCTCCTAAATTGGCAGCTCTTTCTAAAACACCCAGTAGAAGATTAGAAAAGCCTGTGCAGAAATTTGATAGCTTGTTCCATAGTTCCGCCGAATTTCAAGGGTCATTTGTTCAGCTTATGAGATATTGCTCTTTTTTTTTTTTTCAACCTGAAACTGACCAAACTTTCAATTTTTTTCAAATAATTAAAAAACGATAACATTTTGACCACCACTAACTGAATATTTTTTGCTCACAATTCAATGAAGAATTAAAAAACTCATAAGTATACAGATGTTGTATTTAAAATAACAAATTTTGAGGCTGTCAGGGAATCAGGGTACCCAGCGACCGGGAAAACCTGGAAAAATCGGGGAATGTGAAATACCCCCTAAAATGTCAGGGAAATGTCAGGGAAATTTGTGATTTTACTCAAATGCCATGGAAATCATTCAGTAGACCTGGAAATTATATGTTTGTAAAATTTCGTCACTAGCAAATGCTTTTTTATTTTTTATTTATGTATATGTTATATGAATTTTGTCACGAAAATAGTTTTTCATACCTAGGAAAATATATCTGATAACAATGTGGCTTACCTTTGGTACCAATGTTAATTAAATCCGCGTATGCCACATCATGCGCCGATATAAATAGCGTCTTCTTCTATCTCAAACATGTCTCATATGTACATCTCACTTGGAATGTTCTTCCTTGAATGCATAAAATACAAAATGCGTTTTGGCTATTGGCCGGGTAGAGCTGTGTTGTAAATGTGTTTACTCTATTTTAACTTTTATGACTATGTTGAAAGTTGCAAAATATTTGGCATTTGTATATGGCGCGTGTAAACAGTATCTTTGTTTCATTTTTTTCAGCAAATTTTCATAAATAAAACTTCACTTTTAGAGAGGTAGCGACTTTCGAATTAAAAAAATAAATAATTAATTGGCGCGAATCTGATCTTTTGGAACCCATTTGCCAGGCTGATTTAAATTTATATATACGAACAACATGGTTTGCAAAGTTTCTACACCACCTAGAGACTTGTGGTTTGTTCCATCACACTCGTAAATTCTTTCGGGAGGCTAAGTTCGTCGGTCAGTCATGAAAGTCAAGTTTTTCCATGAAAAAAATTGCACATTTTCTTGTCGATAATGTTATGTTATAAATTTAACGGACTTAAGCATACTTATGTTTTTGATTATGTAAGTTTTTTGTTCGTAATTTTGATTTATTTTGTTCATAACAGAAAAGAATCACGATGAGTGTTTATTATTTAGAGTACTATGAAAAATGTACTTGGGGGACCTGGAAATGTCAGGGAATTTGATTTTGGATTTCTGCTGGATACCCTGGGGAATTATGTTACGCCCTGTATAGTACATAAGAATTTTAAATTGTGGACAAGAACGGAATAACCACGAAGGTACAAAAAACTCCAGTATCGTTCGTCGTTTTCGAGTAAAGGCACTATTAAAGGGAAATAGGCCACCCTGTACATAACTATTTTTTAAAATTTTAATTCACTCACATATATAGTTATTTGTTAGTAGAATAGTGTATTGTTTTGTTTCTTCTCTATTTTGTATTTTAACTTATTCGATGCCATGATATTTTGAATGTTTTATTATTATTATTATTTGTGATGAACCCTGTGCAAACATGAATAAAATCATCTTGTTTACAGATTGTTTCATCTAATAGTAGCCAAGAAGTGAATGAATCTAAAACACAGGCTGAATCGAAGAATGAAATGATGAGTAAGCCTAAGTTAAGTGGTTCAGATATGGCTATGAAGAAGCACAGGATGGAGCCCAGGATATCTAATTCGTTCCAAGATTTGTTTGGAACACCAATCAATAAATCAGCAATGGAGCCTAAGCCCATACAGAAATCTAGTACAACTAAATCAGACAAAGGTATTTTATGTATTATGTTTATTAGCTCAAATGGACCACATTAGTAAGATTAGGAAATTTATTTCACGGCGGTTCATAGTTTAAATTTATTACCATAGCTGTTATATGGGAGGTACAGTTTCATCGCCTATAGAGTTTTAATTAAGCAATTATTATACTTGAAACAACTTAGACTGAGAACTTTGATGTTTTAACTATCATTTCCCAGTTTTAGAAATTAAAATAGCATATTTTATTACGAAAGATCAAAAATTTAAATTAATAATGCATGATTAGACGACGTACATCAATTACAGGCTGTTCAAAAACCAATTGCAGAAGATGTCTTCTCTTCAACACTCTTATCTGAGAATGGCTTCTACGCCCAGGCGTAGGCTGATGATGGGCTGGTCTTAGTCACCGGCAAATTCCTCAGCGTCGTCTGTGAGTATGCAGGCTGCCTGTTGCATAATCGAAAGGTGGTGTGGTGAGCAGGGACTCTCCGTAAACCCGGCGAAGACTGAGATGATCCTAATTACCAAGAAGAGGAAGGTAGAGGGGTTTAGGGCGCCCGTGATGTTTGGAAAACCTTTAGCTTTAGTGCGGGAGGTCAAATATCTGGGGGTGATCCTGGACCCGAAACTAACATGGGCGTAGCAAATAGAACGAGTAGTGAGGAAGGGAGTAGCGACCCTCTGGCAGCTGCGTCGTGTGATAGGGAGGACCTGTGGACTTAGTCCTCGGATCCTTAATTGGAACTACACTGTGATCATCAGGCCGAGAATCCTCTATGGGGCGTTGGTCTGGTGATGTGGTGTGAACCAAACTACCAGCAGGAAGCTGGCCAAACTCCAAAGGCTGGCAATCCTGGGTATCACAGGCACTATGAGGACGACACCCTCAGCCGCGCTAGAGGTCCTGTTGATGCTGCCACCGCTTCCCATCTGTATCAGAAGGGAGGCTATGGCGTCGCATCTTAGAATGCGGGACTCAGGAAACTGGTGCGGAGAGGGAGCAGTAATAGGGCATGCAAGAGTCGCCAAGGAGGTGGAAAAGAAAAGTCCGATTTCCGCCATAAAGGTGCGGGATGCCGAGGACGATATTAGGTTGACTAGGCCATACACCCTCAGGATCCCCAGTAGGGATCAGTGGAGGGAAAATGAGGTTGCATTCCAGCCCGAAGCCTGGTCTGTTTCACCGACGGATCACGGCTGGAGGACCAACAATCCCCCGGGGCAGGAATATACATCGAGGGCCTGGGGGTGCGCGAGAGCTATGCTCTTGGCGCATATACCACAGCATTCGAAACAGAGGTGTATGCTATCTTGTCTGTGGCCAATAGACAGGATGTGAAGAGGAGTCCGGAGAAATGTGTGTACATCTGCTCGGATAGCCAGGCGGTCCTCCGGGCAGTCTGCATGGTCAGAATCCGGTCAACACTGGTTCAGGAGTGCGCTGACGCCCTCAGAGGACTAGCCAGGACGAAGGAGTTGTACCTACAACTGGTGTGGGTTCCGGGACACTGTGGCGTAGCGGGGAATGAGGTGACGAATAATCTCGCAAGACTCGGTTCCCGGCGGCCGTTCTGTGGCCCGGATCCTGCGATCGGCATAAGTAGGAAGACAGGCACTGGGGGTCGGTTGGTGGCTGCAGGCAGGCGAGGGACTTCGTGGAGGGGCCGGACAGAGATAAAGCTGTCTGGCTACTCAGAAGGAGTCGACCTACGTTTCGCCGCATCCTTAGGGTGCTGACAGGCCACTGCGCCCTTAGTAGACACCTCACATTGATAGGCGTAGAGAGGGATCCCATTTGCCATGAATGCGGCGAGGATGAAGAAACGTCCTACCACTACCTGTGTGAATGCGAGGCTTTTGGGAGTCTTCGAGCAGAATTGTTCGGATCGAGGACTCTGCAGAGGAATCAGGTAAGTACCGTCCAATTGAAGACCATCACGGCCTTCATCGCGACTATGTGGATATTGTCGGCGTGATCCAATATCCACATAGTAAATTTCTAGATCGAAAGGGAACGTGCAGATTCTTTAAATAACTCGATTCCTTCAAAGCTATTATCCGTATATTAGATAAGGGCTCATAAATATGTCGACCAGAAGATTAAAAGCAGGTCTTCGACCTCGTAGCTTCACCACACAATAAACAAAGGATCGTTCCTGCATGACAATTTTACTTCGGACTGGGTCGTTTACCTTAACGCGATATAAATACATGTAGCTAGTTGTTTAGGTTTGAATTTATCTTACCCTGAAGATGTTGACTTAGTCAACAAAACGATTGTAAGGTCTCTGAAATAAGTGTTGTGGTGATTTGGGTTTCTCAAAGTGTACAAATTATATATAATTATATATATATATATATATATATATATATATATATATATATATATATATATATATATATATATATATATATATATATATATATTTAACTGACCTTTGATTTCGGTTCTAGGGGCCCTAATACGCGCTCATTTGAAGAAACTTTCCAAAAGTATTACCATCAATACCCCTATTAGTGAATTTTCTTAATGAAAATTCACTAAAAAGGTTAAAAAGTTTCAGCAAATTGACAGTTGTCATGACAGTATGTTTGTTTCATGGCGGAGTATATTTCATTTTTATCTTCCTTAGTACCTGTAAAAAATATATAACCGTATTCACAAGACGCTTCTGACCTGATGAGTTAGAGGGTGGCAACATAGTGAGTTAGCTTTGTGTAGTTTGTAGAGTATCAATAGTTTTAGTATTGTTCCTAAGATAATCGACTACGGTTTACGAGAAAAAGTGGCATTAACAAAAACGAATAGACATATTAAATTGTTACATTTTAACCAAAATTAAGTTAGGGTAGTAGTATTGTGTATATACTTGTTATTGATAATTGTTAATATATTGTATTTTCACCGAATTTAGGAATATAAGACCTTCCACAAAACACTCCAGATTACAGCCCATTATTTTGCTGAAACAGTCATTTTGTCTGGAGCCAAGAATGACATGATACTTTGACATTTTCAAAACATTATTTTTAGGTTACTGCTTTTGGAAAAGATGATAAAACTGTATAATTTCAGGTGTTGACAAAGCGAAACCCAAACATAGTCCCCACAAAGAGAAAGACCAAGAGAAAGAAAAATCAAAAGAGAAGGAAAAGGATAAAGATAAAGGAGATGCTGAAAAAAGCAAGAACAAAGAAGAAAAGAAGAATAAAGAAAAAAGTAAAGAGCACGATAGAAACAAGGAGAAAAGTTCTAAGAAAGATAAAAGTCCGAAACCAAGAAGTCCAAGTCCGATGGTTCGTCCAAGTAGCCCACCTTCAAGTTTCCCATCACAGCCAAAACATAAAGACAAGGATTCTAGTCGTGATAAGGAGAAAAAAGAAAAATCAGATGATAAATCTGATAAGAAGGCGAAGAAAGATAAAAGAGACAAAGAACACAAGGAAAATAGACATAAGGAAAAAGAAAAGGAGAAGGAGAAAGATAAAGACAGCAGTAAGTCGAAGAGTGAATCAAAAAGCAAAAAGTCTTCTTCAAAACCAAGAGAACCGAGTCCTGCTTCTACTACCAGTACATCTCATGAATCTGACAAAAAAGAAAAACCCAAAGTAAGTACTGCCTTGTTTGATTGATTCTATAATAGTTGTACTTACTTGATGAAACTGTTCCATACTAAATACAAATGCACAATGAGCCAAAGGCTAAGTGCTATCGGGGCGGCAAAGACACAGACGAGCCCTAAGGGGGGGGGGGGGTTAAATACACATGTAGAGACATCTTCTTTGGCTTCACAATTGTTTGTTTTCTTCTCTGTAACCTGTTTATTTTTACTGTATAATCAGATATTTGAAAGATTCAATAACATTTATACATAAGGTGTGTTTAATCAAACTTAACAAATTATTACATTTTCAAACTAAAATATTTGTGCAGGTTCTTATGCATTCGATAACTCTTTGGGGCATGCTTGAGGAGTGTTATCTCAAGCTTCTTAAATTTGGTTACGGTTATTTGGTGATTGGGATAAATTACTCAGTAGGTTGCCAATCATATCCTACACATGTTCGATTGGTGAGAAGTCTGGGGAGCGAGAAAGGCCATGGAAGCAGAGTCACGTTATTTTCTTGTGAGAACTTTGTAGTAGTAACCCTTGCTGTAGGACGTGTTTCCTTGTTGGAAAATGGGTTGAATTAACCCTTGTAGGTATGACGGTGCAACAGGTTGGAGTACATTTTGTGTGGGTCACGTTATTTTAGTGACTTTTCTTTTAAAAATTCACTAATGAAGAGACATGACTTTTGAATTTAAAAAAATTCTTCAAATGAGTACAAACTAGACCCCCTAGAACACATATCTCTGGTCAGTTTCGATTTATATATATATATATATATATATATATATATATATATATATATATATATATATATATATATATATATATATATATATATATATATATATATATATATATATATATATATATATATATATATATATATATATATATATATATATATATATATATATATATATATATATATATATATATATATATATATATATATATGTATGTATGTATGTATGTATGTATGTATGTATGTATGTATGTATGTATGTATCACACCGATAACTCAAAAAATAATGGGCCGATTTTGATCAAATTTGGTGAGTACCTTCCTTTTGCAAGTGGCTTGGATTTGGATAAGTTCGTTACCCAGGAAAATTGGCCCAGTTTGTCCCGGAAAAGTTTGCGTTTTCTTTCGGAAAATTTTTGTAACCGGAAATAACAAAGTAAGGGCAATCAAATTTAGCTCTGTAAGTTAAAAGACAAAAAAGTTATCAGCATTTAAAGAAAAAAAAAAGGATTTTCATCAAAACGTCAAAGTCGCGATATGAAACGTCAAAATTGGCAACATTTAGGCAAAGAGCCTGCAATTAAGACCAGTTACGTAGAGAAAATGTCGCAAGAAGAATGTTTTACAAACCCCGAGTCTCAGCTTCAACCATCATTTTACTAAAATATTTTCAGAACATATATTTCAAATAGACACTTTCTCTGATTTGGCAGTAGTTTTAGCTATAGAGTTTATCATTTAATGGTATATAATATTTAGCGAATTTTCGTAAAAACTCAATAAAGCTGAATATGTCTGTTATTATACAAGATACGAAAAGAATTGTATGCCTTAGTTATAGGGCATCTTGAGCTTCATCTTAAAAAAATTATTTCTACAATCACAGGCTGGCCCATAAGTCAGTGATACAAAAGATCTTTTAAACACGCCTTATAATACTGCATTTTTGCATTTCCATCGAAATCTAATGCATGTTTGTAAGAAAAGAAATTCTGGACGCAGAAAGTGCATTATGGTAGCGAATTCTATTGAAAATTCGCTACAAAAACGCACTTACTGCACCCAGATTTTTTTCTTACAAACTAGGCCACTAGATTCTGCAGAAAAAGTTCTAAAACAATTCGTCAGGCAACTAAAATACAAGGGGTATCTGAAAATGCAATATTTTCAATATCGCCCTATAGCTTGGAAACTAATAGGGACATGACAATTTTGTTTTCGGCATCTTTCGTTTTAAAAAAAAAAGTAGCTCGGGTTTGGGAAAACCGCAAGGTTCTATCATCACTAATAACTGAGTTACCCAGCAATTGCAACCAATAGGGGACACTCTAAAGACAAGCATTTGCCTTTTTGACCTGTGGACAATAAATCTGTGATTATTATTACATTCATCGGTAATAACATTCACAACTTAGTATTTCTGGAAGATATGTTTATTTACCTTCATTAATTAAAACACATATTTCTACACTTCTAGGATAGTGTGTAAACAAATTTTTATTTCCACTGTATTTGCAGGAGAAGGAGCCACCGAAAGAATCTCCTATGAAAATGGACAAAGAAATCAAAATTGAAAAACCCAAGTCGGAAAAATCCGATGAGAAACAAAAGCATAAACATAAGAAGAAAGACAAAGATCGAAAAGAAAAAAGAGAAGAAAAAAGTCACAAATCAGAAAAGAAACCTGAAAAAATCTCTAGTTCGAGTAAACACACTGAAAACGGCAAGGAACCGATCATTAGCCAACAGGCAACAAAGGAAAACGACCGAAGTAACTTATTTGATAGTCCCAAGGGTGGTGATGTAACTCCCATCACCGAAACAAAGAAAGAGAAAACCAACCCCTTGAGCACATTGTACAAAAATTTTGCGGACAAAGACTCGACTAGTGCTTCTGGAAGCAGCAGAGAACCTTCCCCAGCTCCACAGCCACCTACTCCTGTACCACCACCTGTGAAAAAAGAGCCAACGCCGCCACCTCCCGAACCGATTAAGAAAACTAAAGAGGAACCAACGGAAATGAAAGTAAAAAAGAAGGACAAGAGTAAAAAGAAAGATAAAAAGAATGACAAAGATCATGAAAAAAAGAAGAAGCGTAAATCTGATTCCAATATTGAGGAACAACCTCCGGAGAAGGTAAGTTAATTTTTTAAATTTCAAGACCTGCCACAACAGCAAATAATATAACATTCTTACAAAAGTAATTAATTAGTTGGGTATATATAAAAAATATACATAAAATAAGTAACCTATAAGATTAACCCTGAGCTAGTAACATACGATTATCAGGTGGATGACTAGTTTTATTGCTTTAGCGAATCCACACGAATGATCACACGAATATTTCCAATTAGGGCCGTATTAGTTTGTGATTAGTAAGTTCATAGCCACTGTCGCGAGCCTACGTCTGTAAGACGGGTGTTACTTGTTATGCCAACCGACTGCCAGGCGGCTGTTACTGAAAACATGCATGTTTTGTGACCATTGCTATTATAATGGTTGGAGAGTCTTGTGAAGAAATCTACACGCAAATAAACACAAATCAAAACTAATTTCAATTACACTCGCAAAATATGGCCTCACCTTCATGTGTATCCGACAGAACTCGCAACATTATCCTACTAGTACCCCCTCCGTGTGATGATGCCAGTGACGAAGAATATAATAATAATAGTGGTGGGTCATTATTTAACTGTCTTGTTATTTTTAATCGGTTGCCGAGCCGCAACGGTAACCACCTGTTATGGATATATAACAATAACAGGTACAAAATAACGCTTTACACTAAACTAGAATTCGGACTCGTATCTGTTTCCGTTCCACTGCAACTAGCTTCGATGAATAAACATCGGTTTTCAACGGCAACTGTTAAATCTAACTGGATGAATGGACATGAGACTGGGAATGCTAAATATGTATGGCTATACAGTTTAGAGCGGACTTTACTTCATAACATATTACTTAACACTTTATTTATACTAGTGTGCTCGCTCTTGATCACAGCTCTGGGAACGTAGGATCGTCGGTACAATAAAACGGTTAAATTTTAACAGGTTGTTGATGGGGATACAGCATACGGACACTACTACAACAGAGTTAATCTGTTAAACTGAGAAGCTGTTATTTTTGAAACAGTTTAGTTTCCCACTAGTATGTAAAGCCAAATATTTAATAATAAATAATGTTGTGTGAAAAGATGAATTTCTGTAAAAAGGTGTTATTACTTTCACTATAGACAACGCAAAACAGGGTTATTTCAAGTAAAATTTAAGTACTTATTTCTTTAAATTTATATACATTACATAAGAAAACAGTTAACACGTAATTTTTGTTTGTCTAATAATAGTTATCAAATTGATTAAAAAAATATATAATGATACAACATTCTTTTATATCTATATACATTTAAATATAAAAAAATTAAATGAATATATATATATATATATATATATATATATATATATATATATATATATATATATATATACTCTGCACGCAACACAATTTAAACACAATTTAACTTGGCAGTCGAAAGTTTAAACTAAACTAACACTAACACTATAACAAATTAACTAATATTAAAATAAGTAATAAACAAAAAAGACTATATAATATCTTCAAATACAATAGTTACAATATGTTCACACAAAACACACACACACACACATTTACAATTTACAAACACAAAATATGAAATATCTAAATAAAATCAACGATGTTTCCTTTTTTCTTTGAGAAAAATTGTCTTACACTAATAAATACTTTTCTAACAAAACACTTTTAAAGTTCTGAGTTTTTGTTGGCGAACATTATTTGACTGACTTTGGTCGACGAAAGTCTATTACAGCGGTCACTTAAAATTTGTCCTGTTTTAGAAAAAAGTCTTTCGCACGGAACAGACATAACGACAGTCCCAAACTTCTCCTTCACCATTTTACTTTAATGTGAATATTCATAAGAATGAATTTTCCACCATTTAAGTGGATCTCCATTTCTAGGCAAAAGCAGTTCGTCCAGGTAACGTTGCACTTGAATAATTGCTCTAGATGTGGAGTCCCGCAGGCTTAAAAGATGCAGCTTTGCTGTTGAACGCCTTCCAGAAAAAGTTCTCTTGTGTTGTTTGAGGCTGAGGCTTCTCTCCGACAAAACTTTCCATCTGGTCACCAGCATTTTCCTCACTCATGCAATTGGAAAGATAATTCCTTACTTTTGTTTGTGCTAAGTTGGCTACTGATTCTGAACTAAATCCTACGGTTTTGTACCTGGGATCTAAAAAGGTTGACACATGTAACGTGGCACTGTTTTCTAGGTTTTTAAACCTTTAATTGATCCCATCTATTATCTTCTTTAGAATATCTTTACCAAAGTTAGAAAAGCATTCGGTATCCTCACCTTTTTCATAAGAATTATATAAGTTTTTTAAGCAGTTTGTTATTACAATAACTGATGAAAGGGTAACAAAATTTTCGCCGCTCATAGTTTTTGTGGTGATTTTCATCGGCCCCAAAAGTTTCAAGATTTCCCTTAACCTCTCAAAATCTTCATTAGTCAACACTGGCAAATCCTCTTAGCACAGGATCGCTAAAGCACTTCGTATGTCATCTTTTAATTCTGTTACCCTTTCACACATGTAATATGATGAATTCCACCTAGTGGAAACATACTTCACCAATTTTTTTACTGCACAGCCGTTCTGCTTTTGAATACTTTCAATTATTTTTTTGCAGCAGTACTTCTAAAGTATGCTACAATGTTTTTTTACTTTGCACATTAGATTGTCCACGTCTGTCAAACGTAGGGCATCTTGTACAATTAAATTTATTGTGTGTGCCAGAAACAACCTAAATGGCACCATTTCAATTCCTCTTTGATTGCTTTTGTAATGTTTGCCGCGTTATCTGAAATGGCAAGTAAATTTTTTTTCCCCAGCAACCCGTTCAGACGTTGCCTCTCGAACTTTGTTGCGGTAGCAGTGTCGGTCTCCAAATATAGACAGAAAATACATGTCAGGGTGGATATAGTTGGTAACCAGTTTTTGCCAGCATTCATTTATTTATTTCCTAACCCCGCAAATAATCAGCACTTGTCAGACAACATTTGGTACCAGCCGGATGGTGCTCCACCTCACTATGCTGTTGAGGTCAGATAATATCTAAATCAAGTAATTTCGCAGAGATCGGTGAGGAGAAGAGGATACATAGAATAGCCGGCACGGTCCTCAGATTTACCCCCATTGGACTATTTCCTTTGGAGTCATTTAAAATCGGTGGTTTATGAGAACCTCAATCTTTATCGGAGCTGGAAGATCGAATCAGAACTGCTGCTCACGAAATAACACCAGAAGATATTTGAAACATTTTAAGGTCATTTGGCGATAGATTGGGACATTGTCAGGCCGCTGAAGGTTTTCAATTTGAACACTTGCTGTAAATGATTTGCATTTGTTTATTTGTTTTTTTTTATCATCAATGTGTTCTGTTCAATTGTCTTCTTTAATTTTATTTTATAGTGTGTAAAGTGCATTGTATTCAGTTGTATCTAGTTATCTCAGTTACATAGGTCCTGCAATACACATTACCCTTCTCATTTCCATTAATTTAAATAAGTTTCTTGACCAGGTATACTTGGGATATAACAAATTCTTTTACAATTTATTTCACTGAATTTTTTGCAAGCTTCTTGCAAAATATATTTCTTTTTTCAAAACCAACAATCACAAATAGTAAAAATCTGTCAGGTTTATTGGCACCCTATGATTTGGTGTTTACCATTTTCTGACAAAACAGTTCATCAGAGACCTATCAAATCCTACCTTGATGAATTTGCTATAAAATTATGTATCCGGCAAAAAAAAAAGAGAACATGGTGTTCAATTTAAAAAATTGAATTGAAATATGATGTCATAACTGAAAAATATGTCAGATGAGCGAAATCTCTAAGCGTCATAAAATAGTTTGCAAAATATACAGAAACTTTAAATTGGGTCAAATTTTAATCCACTTAAAAGTAGGGCCAGAAATGGGTGTTCTCAACATTTTGTGGAACCCTATATGTATGTGTGTTTCTTAAATAACACTCCAAGATTATTATTATAATATAAGAAAGTTCTATTTTAAGTTGAATGAATCTATTAATGTTGTAAATTTCATCGATGAAACAATTTTTAGATACAAAACTGCTATGGAGAGTTCAGTTTTTCTAAACTCATTAAATTAGCCTAACTCTTTCTTCTGTTTTCCGTACTTATTGCTAATTTTGTATTTATTAATGTGAAGGTATTGAAAGAAGAGGATACCTTGAACAATAATTCAGACATTGAAATGGAGGAAAGCAAGGAAACTGTGAAGAAGGAAGAACCTGCGAGCTCTCCAGTGTTGCCACCTCCCCCGCCGCCGCCGCCACCAGCAAAACCACCTGTGACCAAGGACGATCCCGACGACTACATGTCATTGCTACGACGGTTGCAACAGAAGATCATGGGTCTTCGGGACAATTCTGATCTGCAAAGAGTAGTACAACTGATAGCAGAAACTGGTCGGTATGAAGTGTCGGCCAACACATTTGACTTTGATCTGTGTCTTCTTGACAGATCAACAGTTAAACAACTGCAACAATTTTTTGCGATGGAATCGTAAGTGTTTTATAACCTGTTAATCCTTGGTACTGGGGAAATTAAGTGTAAAGCACTCCTGTAAGTTTGACGTAAAGTAGGTATATGCTGGTTGCATCTATTATTGTAGAGAGATAAATTGAAAAAAAAAAAATTGATAATAACTCACATCACTCAGCAATAACATAAAATGAAAAAGAGTTACTCTTGTCAAGTAAGTTCTTTCTTTGCATTGGAAAAGATAATTTTAACCTTTAAAAGCAATATTTATTAGAAAGGTAATAATCAGTAAGCATATCTATTCAGAAAGATGTTGCCTTGGTTTATATTCCCTTTCCTGTATGGTAGGTTGGAAAATTCGAATTGAGCCTGAACCAAACTGTCTGTTTAAAAAATGTGCACTAGGCAGTGTTAAAACAGTTCGAAGTTCGAAACAAGTAATTCTCCAGAATAGTTTGAAGTTCATTTCTCAAAAATAGTTCAAGGCGGAACACTCAGTGTTGACAGAGGTAGTGGAATTTTAACACGGTAGATGAGTATTGGTTCCATTAATTTGGTAGCAGACTGAAGAGTCTGGGATCTTGGAAGTGGAATTTCACTTCACTCATCTGTATTTTTGACAGTTAACAGTTAGTGGAGCACATTGAACCACTCAACAACCACATAATTTTTTACATATCCTAGCATTTTGTTATAACATGACGAGTTAATGGCAGTGCTCAAAAACTATCGCTAAAATCTTTTATAGAATTTATGGAATTAATTGCAGGTTGCCTTCTGGAAATATTATGTTAAATACAGTGTGTTACGGAGAGTGTTACAAAATTGGAGAAACATTAGCTGAAAACAAGATAGCCAAATTAAACATTCACAATCAGAACACAGTTCAGATTTGAAATTGTTATTTATACCCATCTCGTGTTGTTTTTTAATGTACTTTTTTGCATTTTTGTTAAATCACCCCCTTGTGACGGACCAAACACCAGCTCCCAACCAAGCTGGAAATTTAGCCGAATCTCTGCCTTTTGTAAAAAGGGTAAGGATCTTCTACATGCCAAATATCGTAACAGAACTGGATGGGCTGGAAATAAATTAAAGTTAAAGATTTATTGAATTAAAAAAATGTGCTTTTACAGGGCAATGGTACAATTTATTTATTTATTTAATCACAACCCAACAGAAAAATCCAAATAATAGGGCAAACTAAAAAAGTTACTGCTCCTAGTAAACACAGTTGGCACTTAATTAATCTGTGAAAGCAACTCTTCTGGCTTTTAGAGAATGCATGTTAAATATATCAAGACTAAAGAAGTTACTGTTCCTAGTAAACACAGCATTTGGTACTCAAGTTTTTGAGGAGAACTTATCAGAGAGGTGACTTCTGGCTTCTAAAGAATGCATGTTAAATTTATCAAGACTAAAAAAAAAGGTACTGTTCCTAGTAAACACAGTTGGTACTCAAATTAATCTATGAAAGCAAACTCAGGTGAATCAATCTTGTTGGACAACAGCTTCTGCAGAAAACCTATGAGAGAAGAGACTCTTCTGGCTTCTAGAGAATGCATGTTAAATCTGTCCAGACTAAAAAAGTTAGTGTTCCTAGTTACACAGTGGGTACCCAAATTAATCTGTGAAAGCAGCTCAGGTGAATCAATCTTGTTGGACAACAGCTTCTGGAGAAAACCTATCAGAGAAGAGACTCTTCTAGCTTCTAGAGAATGCATGTTAAATCTGTCCAGACTAAAAAAGTTAGTGTTCCTAGTTACACAGTTGGTACCCAAATTAATCTGTGAAAGCAGCTCAGGTGAATCAATCTTGTTGGACAACAGCTTCTGCAGAAAACCTATGAGAGAAGAGACTCTTCTGCCTTCTAGAGAATGCATGTTAAATCTATCAAGACTAAAAAAAGTTAGTGTTCCTAGTTACACAGTTGGTACCCAAATTAATCTGTGAAAGCAGCTCAGGTGAATCAATCTTGTTGGACAACAGCTTCTGCAGAAAACCTATGAGAAGAGACTCTTCTGGCTTCTAGAGAATGCATGTTAAATCTGTCCAGACTAAAAAAAGTTAGTGTTCCTAGTTACAAAGTTGGTACCCAAATTAATCTGTGAAAGCAGCTCAGGTGAATCAATCTTGTTGGACAACAGCTTCTGCAGAAAACCTATGAGAGAAGAGACTCTTCTGCCTTCTAGAGAATGCATGTTAAATCTATCAAGACTAAAAAAAGTTAGTGTTCCTAGTTACACAGTTGGTACCCAAATTAATCTGTGAAAGCAGCTCAGGTGAATCAATCTTGTTGGACAACAGCTTCTGCAGAAAACCTATGAGAGAAGAGACTCTTCTGCCTTCTAGAGAATGCATGTTAAATCTGTCCAGACTAAAAAAAGTTTGTGTTCCTAGTTACACAGTTGGTACCCAAATTAATCTGTGAAAGCAGCTCAGGTGAATCAATCTTGTTGGACAACAGCTTCTGCAAAAAACCTATGAGAAGAGACTCTTCTGGCTTCTAGAGAATGCATGTTAAATCTGTCCAGACTAAAAAAAGTTTGTGTTCCTAGTTACACAGTGGGTACCCAAATTAATCTGTGAAAGCAGCTCAGGTGAATCAATCTTGTTGGACAACAGCTTCTGCAGAAAACCTATGAGAGAAGAGACTCTTCTGGCTTCTAGAGAATGCATGTTAAATCTATCAAGACTAAAAAAGTTACTGTTCCTAGTAAACACAGTTGGTACTCAGATTAATCTGTGAAAGCATCTCAGGTGAAATGGTCTTGTTTAACAACAGTTCCTCTTCTAGATTGTAGAGAATGCATGTTAAATCTATCAAGGCTAAAATATTACTGTTCCTAGTAAACACAGTTGGTACTCAAATTAATCTGTGAAAGCAACTCAATCTTGTTGGACAACAGCTTCTGCAGAAAACCTATCAGAGAAGAGACTCTTCTGGCTTCTAGAGAATGCATGTTAAATTTGTCCAGACTAAAAAAGTTAGTGTTCCTAGTTACACAGTGGGTACCCAAATTAATATGTGAAAGCAGCTCAGGTGAATCAATCTTGTTGGACAACAGCTTCTGCAGAAAACCTATGAGAGAAGAGACTCTTCTGGCTTCTAGAGAATGCATGTTAAATCTGTCCAGACTAAAAAAAGTTTGTGTTCCTAGTTACACAGTGGGTGCCCAAATTAATCTGTGAAAGCAGCTCAGGTGAATCAATCTTGTTGGA
Source organism: Tillus elongatus (assembly GCA_964006375.1). NCBI lineage: Eukaryota > Metazoa > Arthropoda > Insecta > Coleoptera > Cleridae > Tillus > Tillus elongatus. Next base: position 218,620,286 of record OZ023262.1, read on the forward strand.
CAACAGCTTCTGCAGAAAACCTATGAGAGAAGAGACTCTTCTGGCTTCTAGAGAATGCATGTTAAATCTATCAAGACTAAAAAAAGTTACTGTTCCTAGTAAACACAGTTGGTACTCAGATTAATCTGTGAAAGCAGCTCAGGTGAAACGGTCTTGTTTAACAACAGTTCTTCTTCTAGATTGTAGAGAATGCATGTTAAATCTAGCAAGGCTAAAATATTACTGTTCCTAGTAAACACAGTTGGTACTCAAATTAATCTGTGAAAGCAACTCAATCTTGTTGACAACAGCTTCTGCAGAAAACCTATGAGAGAAGAGACTCTTCTGGCTTCTAGAGAATGCATGTTAAATCTATCAAGACTAAAAAAGTTACTGTTCCTAGTAAACACAGTTGGTACTCAGATTAATCTGTGAAAGCGGCTCAGGTGAAACGGTCTTGTTTAACAACAGTTCTTCTTCTAGATTGTAGAGAATGCATGTTAAATCTAGCAAGGCTAAAATATTACTGTTCCTAGTAAACACAGTTGGTACTCAAATTAATCTGTGAAAGCAACTCAATCTTGTTGGACAACAGCTTCTGCAGAAAACCTATGAGAGAAGAGACTCTTCTGGCTTCTAGAGAATGCATGTTAAATCTATCAAGACTAAAAAAGTTACTGTTCCTAGTAAACACAGTTGGTACTCAGATTAATCTGTGAAAGCAGCTCAGGTGAAACGGTCTTGTTTAACAACAGTTCTTCTTCTAGATTGTAGAGAATGCATGTTAAATCTATCAAGGCTAACATATTACTGTTCCTAGTAAACACAGTTGGTACTCCCAATTAGTCTGTGAGAGCAGCTCAGATGAGTCGATCTTGTTCGACAACAGTTTTTTAGGAAAACCTATCAGACAACAGACTCTTCTGGCTTGTAGAGAATACATGTTAAATCTATCAAGACTAAGAAAGTTACTGTTCCTAGTAACATGGTACTCAAATTAATCTGAGAAATCAGTTCAGGTGGAACAATCTTGTTGGACAACAGTTATTGAGGAGAACCTATCAAAGAGAAGACTCTTCTGGCTTGTAGAGAATTCATGTTAAATCTATCAAGACTAAAATATTACTGTTCCTAGTCAACACAGTTGGTACTCAAATTAATCTGTGAAAGCGGCTCAGGTGAGTCAATGTTGTTGGACAACAGTTTTTGAAGAAAACCTATTAGACTCTTCTAGATTCTAGAGAATGCATGTTAAATATACCAAGACTATAAAAAGTTACTGTTCCTAGTAAACACAGTTCGTACTCAAATTAATCTATAAAAGCAGCTCAGGTGAGTCAATCTTGTTTGACAACAGTTTTTGAGAAAAACCTGTATTAGAGACTCTTCTGGATTCTATAGAATGCATGTTAAACCTATCAAGACCACAAAAAGTTACTGTTCTTAGTAAACACAGTTGGTACTCAAATTAATATGTGAAAACAGCTCAGGTGAGTCAATCTTGTCATTTACCAACCTGTAAGAAATATGTTTTAGGTATCGTCTCTGAACCCTCTCTATGGCATTTTTATAGCAAGGCCTATACTAGCCTATTCCAATTTAGATCTCACTGTGTTATATTATAACACATCTATGCAATCTGTTCCACTGAAATCGTTACAGACTCTAATGATAAAACCTAGAGACTTTATAGTATCTGTTACTGCTGCTTGGATGTGCGGATGCCACTAAAAGTGGGCAGTACTGTGAAATGTCAGAGGTCTAATTTGACCTGTTTTTTTCCAACTACATGACGTTTACCATTCCCTCGACTAGCTCTTCTAGACTAAGAGCCACATTAGTAGCCATTGAATTCCATTATATAAATTATCTTCTGAATTTGGCATTATTGGTATAATAATATTTATTCACCACTCAGATATAATGCATATATGATACGTCAGAACAAAATAAAGAACAACAGGTCAGCAATGCTTATCTAAACGTTAAAAGTAAACACAACAAACAATTGAAAAAAAAATGCAATAGTGCTATTTGTGTCACAGTTAAAATATTCCTGCAAACTGTACAAACTCAATTTAATCAAAAAAACTCTTTAGAGTTACTCTAAAACTGGAAAAGATATCCTTCTCTCTTTTGCAGAACCTGGCAAATGGTTGTATAATTTTGCTGCCATAATTAGGAGCTCTTTACCAGTTTTGGTTAGGCAGTGAGCAGGTACATAAACATCATTAAATTGTCTTGTCTTATAGTTGTTTACCATAGTGCAGTTGGGAACTTTTTAATCTGCTTAACAAAAACGCAGAAATTATGTAGGTGGAACTAACTGTAAGTATATTATAATTTTTTAATAATTCGTGACACAAATGAGTTGAGGGCACCCCAGCAATTCTCCTCGTAATTCGTTTCTGCAGCACGAGCTGCTGCACTATTTCACTGTCACTATCGCAACAGAAAACACCAGCCTAGATTAAATAAAAGCATGCAAGAATGACAGTAGAGTGGGCGCACTCACAAAGTCACAGAGTCTTTACGTACAACAAAACAAAGGAATGTTAAACGGGCAGATAACTTTGTAATATGGGTTGTTAGAGTCAAAATAAATACCCAAAAATTTAGCAGATTTTGCTGCTGTAGAGATTTTCCATGGAGCCTCATCAAAATACTAAAGTAGCTATTATTGCAGACGCTGTTTAAAACCATTATCGTTGATTTACACTGATTCAAGATCACTCCATTTTTAAGCACAGAGTCTGCATACTATCTACCACGTTCTGAACACCAACCCGGAGTGCATTATACGATTCGCCAAGAATAATAGCAGAAGTATCGTCTGCAAAAAGAACCAATTTATCACGTCCTCACCACCATTGGCACCATCTAGAGCCAAGTCGTTAACAAAGACAAGGAATAGAAGGGGTCCCAAGATGCTACCCTGCGGCACTCCAGAATGCTGTGCCAGAGCTTGAAAACAAAATCTAGTGCCATCGATAGAATAAATCACTGACTGTGTATGATTTCCAAATATGACTCAATTCACTGAAAGGATGTACCTCTAATGCCATATCGTTCTTACCCTCTTATCAAACGGGGGGTGGATCTGGTTACTAACTATATACACTATGTTTTTATTAAAAAAATCGTCACTTATGACTGATGTGGGCTATTTGCCTCTTCGGCTATTTTAATGTTTTATTATCTAATTTAACTATAGAACTGTAATATTTAAGGCTCCTAATGAAGCTCTAAAACACAAGAGGGGAAATGTAAGCTCGTTTTGGGAATAAACTTTCGTTTTTATTACCTGCTTCGATTGGTCAGTTGAGAGAGGTCCATAGAGACTTTTAGTTTGAAAACTAACAGTATTACTGTTACTTCTCCTAGATTATACAGAGTGTTAACGTTAACCCTGGCATAATTTAAATGTTGTTATATACACATATGGTCTATACCCCTTTGTTACAGAGATACAGGAGGTTAAAATTTAGACAAAATTAACGTTTTAATTTAATATTTCGAAAACGAATAATGCCATCGATCGATCTACTGTTTTGCATATTATTACACAGAATCAGTAGCTACATTTTGGTCTTACCATTTTTTAATTTTCCCATCCAGTGGTGTAGATACAGTGGTACCCATTACCTTCTAATCTGTTATTTCCGACGCCACTGGATTTTTTGTCAATTTGATACGCTGTCCCTAATTTTCTATTTGATCTGAAATAAAAAGTACCTACTCTAGACATTTTTTTATACAAATCATAGGTTTCGAGTTATTTGTTTTTCGGGGGGGAAATTATTGTCAAAATACATTGGGATGAACAAAAGTTAAATTATCTGAAAAATTTACTTGTTTATTGAAGTCAGGACAATTTGTAAACTTATTCATAAGGTAAAATATTTTTAACTAAAGTAGTTCAAAATGATCAAAATAGTGTCCTTGACATAAACATCATCGCCTCATTGGCCTTCTTAAATGTTCCAAAATTCCCAGCGTGCTTCTTATCGTTTCAAATCCCTGTTGTATGCGGTCCCTTAATGTTTGTGGATCATAAATTGGTTTCTTGTAAACTATTGTTTTCAAATGACCCGATAAAAAATAATCCAACGGATTACAGTCCGGGGAATGAGCTGGCCGTGGTACAGGTCCTCCTGTTCCTTCATTTATTTTTCTCAATTCTTCTAGAAGTGTAGGTAGTACTACTTCTAAGAAATTGTGGAACGTATTGCCATTTAGTATTGGAGATAAGAAATATGGCCCTATCAAATAATCACCTACTATTCCTGCCCCAAACATTCCATGAAAATTGCAGTTGATATCTAGCCTGAGTAACAGCTTGTGACTTTACTTCAGACCAGTTATGATTATTATGAAAATTTATAATCGCCTCCCATGAAAATTTTGCCTCAACTGTAAAAAGTACCCTCGGAAGAAAGTTTGTTTGATTACTGCATTGTCATAAAAACCATCTGCAAAATTTAGATCAGCATCTGTGAGACCTTGGAGTCGTTGAATGTAATTATGGTTGTAGTTGTTGTTTACATAAAATTTTCCAGACTATCACATCCGAAATATTCAACTCCATTGCAATTTTTCTTGTACTAATACCAGGATTAGAATTTATGATTTCTAAAACTTGTTCAGTGCAATTGTTTTAACTGGCCTATGTCTTACTCGTAAATATTGAGGTAACAGTCTTCCAGTTTCACGAGCCCGATGATGAACCTCAACAAAAGTGGCTCAGGTTGGACATCGTCGATTCGGCACAGCCTCTAAATAATGTCTTTGAGCTTCAGCTGCATTGCAGTTAGCTGTTCCATATGTCAAATGGATTTCTGCCAGTTCAGTAAAGGTGAATTTGACCATTTTGAAGTAATTTAACCCTTTCAGCCCTGATTTTTTAATTTACAAAATAAAATTTTTACTTGCATTAACAATTGTTTACAGGCCCCTAAAGAACATACCCAACAAATCTTGCAAAATTTTTCTTACAGATAAAGGAACTAGGAAGTCGTGGCAAATGCCACCAACAGGTTTACTAGTATTAGGACAGTGAATTATGAAAATGGCAATACATTTAATTTAAAGTTATATTTTCTGTGAAAATATTTAAAATAAGTGAATTATTATGAGTCTTTAAAACAATTTCTAAATTTTGATAAACAAAGGTGAACTTGACACTTTTCACACTGAATTCGAGAACGCCTTCCACAAGTTTCTAGCTTACATCTTTGTTCATGTCCATTTACATGAACTGGCCAGTGTCCGAAGTTGTCAAATCTCATATCCTGTACAGGAATTGTTTGAAGTTTTTGCCGTTTTTTCACTATAGGTGAATTTCTGGGACTTCCGGACGATGGTCTTCCACGTCTTGGAATAGTATCTACCAAAGAGTTTGAAAACACCAAACCTTCTGCCACTGAGGTGGTAAATTGCAATAATTCCATTCTTGATTTCTTTGACATTCCCTGCTTCCTCATATCAGATTGCTAGCCAGGAGTTGCAGACGGCTAAATTGAAATAGTGAAAAATTACCCTCAATGTCCGTCCATTTTCTAGATCGAATAAAGGTACGATACATGGCAATTAAAAAATCATTTTTGTCCATCCCTCCCATAGAAACATTATACATGCGTACAATTGCTGGACGCTTTACCATCTCATACTGACCCTCTTTTCTGTCATATCTCCTCACATCATCTCCCAACAATATTGGAAGCCATATTGACTACTTTATTATCATACCAGCGAACTGCTCCAATTCTTTTATCTGCTGAGATTGAAGCGTCACAGCTGCCACGTCCAATTTTCTTTAGGTCACTTTCGGATTTTAGAGGACACTTTTCAAGTCTATTGACATGGATGGTACCAGCCATAAAAATTCCCTTTTGAAACATATCTTGTAGCAGCAACAGCTATATAAAGTAATTATCACAGAACAATTTATGTCCATGGTGTTCGGGGATTCTATTTGACAAATATACTACCAAACCATTTGTAGCTGAATAAGCATTTTGTAAATCCATTGGAAGAGTAGTAGAACCTTGATAAACAATTGAGCGATATATGATTCCAGAGGCACCACAAAGCAAGAAAACTTTTACCCCCCATGGATTTGGTTTTCCTTTCAGATATTGCTTTACAATAAGTTGTCCTTTAAATGGAATTATTGATTTATCAATACAAAGATTTTCCTCTAAAGTTAACTCCTCACATCGCTTTTCAAACGACTGTAAAATTGGGCGTACCTTCCAGAGTTTATCATAGTTATCACGACGTTGATTGTTATCGACAATATGACGATATCCCAGTATCATCTGAAAATTTTATTCTAGTAGCAGGTGCCCACTACATCCTTAGCCTAGGAAAGCGGACAATTCCCATCATAATGTGCAATGCTACAAGTTTTCTAATTTCCTCTTCCCTACTGTTGGGGTTTTTTCTGGTTTTGAAGAATGCGTACATATTTGTTTTTTCAGACAGTTCGGTGAAGATTTCGGGAGGAAAATATTTCTGAAAGTACATCAAAGGTGTCTGACATTCATTACTATCTTCTATGTCTTCACGTAAAGTAAACATAACTTGTGGAGACAGAAATTGATCTTTCTTCCAGGATATTTTAGCTTTATCGTTCTTTTTTTGTAAATTTGATTTCTGCGATTTTTTTGCTAGTACAGCCAGCGGAATACAATCTTCTTCTTATTCTTCTTCTTCATCATCATCATCATCTGATGTTTCAACTTCGATATCTCCAGTAATGTCCTCAATAAGTACTTGTTGATTTTCATTTTCTGTTTCATCTTCTACATCAGATTCTGGAAGAGCTGATATAGCAGCAGCCACATCATCGATAGTCACTTTCCTAGCTACTGTGTTTAGATTTTTATAGAAATTTGCTGCTGGTATACCATCGTTACCTGAAAGTAAAAATGATATGATAATTATTTTTTTCGAATGGTAACACCTGGTGGTGGCAATTGCGTACACAAATTTCAAATGTCTATGGTTGTGCTATTTTTATGAAAAAAGGACAAGTAAGTTCTTTAAAGATATTCACAGGTTTTATATTTGACATACTAACAAAAATATAATGTAAATTACGTCATAATTATAAAATAATGTGTACTTATTCAATAATGTTTTGAGGTTATCCACATTCATGTTTTCGCGCCTTATAAAACTTTAGCTCTCTACAACTCGAGTACAAATGCTGTGGATTAGATGATACTGTGAAGTTAAGAATAGTATAAAGTAGCGACATCTAGTGACTTCGATTGGAACTAAACCACCTGTCGCTATCTAGAAGTCTACAAAACTGCTGGTGGCAAATGCCACCTTCAGGACCGAAAGGGTTAAAGCAACAATTCGATGAAAAATTTAATACAAAATCACACTATTTAAGTAATTTTTGTTTAGTTAGCAATTAACAACAATGACAATGCAATAAAAGTTAGTATGTTGTCATTACTTGTCGTAAGGTGAAAACCTGGCACAGAATTCGAGTTCCAACAGTTCTAACTGATGTATTACTATTACTTCATGCTGTGTATGTTCTTTAATAATGTAGTAAATAAATAATTAATAATTATATTAAAATAATAAGAAATTGTTAATATCTATAAAAATTTAGATGCAACAATTAAATACATTTTCTAAGCTATCTTCTGAACAAAATCTCATTGTTGTAGGGACATAAAATAATTTAAAAAAACATTAGTAACGGGAGTCTTAATAATTGAACCTAAATTGCCAATCCTGGAAGGGGCATTTCGGCTTTTTTTTTTCCCAGTCAACTTCTCTTCACATATGCAGAAAAGAACAGGCAAAATAACTCGAAATATATGATTTGTAGAACAAAATGTTGAGAGTACTTTTTTCTTTCAAATTCAATATAAAATTAAGACTGCCTATCAAATTGACAATAGATCCAGTGGCGTCGGAAATAACAGATTTCAAGGTAATGGGTACCACTGTATCCACACCACTGGATGGGAACATTAAAAAATAGTAACACCAAAATGTAGCTAGTCTTTAGGTGTAACAAAATAGTGGATTGATGGCATTATTCGTTTAAGAAATATTGAATTAAAACGTTAATTGTGTCTAAATTTTAACACCCGTTATCTCGGTAACGAAGAGGTATAGACCATATATTTATATAACAAAATCTTATTATTTTGACCCAAGGAATTATCAGTTAAAATTATGCTAGAGTTAACGTTAACACCCTTTATAATAACTGCTTCCAGAAGTGCTACATTTTTTTTTCGACGTAACAATTTTAGACCCGCTATCCAAGGAAAGGTTCGACTGAGTAATTTTTTGCCTCAACATAAGTCGTTTGTTAGAGGGGTTTTTACATGAAACTATTATCCTGTTTGATACTTGCGTCGTATCTCTATGAAATGATAAACTAGCATTTACACTTCTAATACTAACTTTATTATCAAAATTGTATTTACGTACAAGAACTTGTTTACATGTTTTTCTACCGGACGACTGCAGGCATAACCACGTGCATGTCTTATACCGCCAGCATGTGTAGTTAGATAACGCCACATACATTTTTCAGTATATTGGGTTGCCTATGATTATGCCCATATTATACATATCCTAGTCAGATCATGTTTAGTCAACACTGTTGTTAAACTATACCACAAGTTGATCCACAATTTTATAATAACAATATCCGAAATGGAAACATCTGTTTAAGTACATAAAACCAGCTTTATGTCAAACTTGCGGCACAGTGAAAAAAAAATCAACTTTCTCTAAAGTGTGTGGACTGGTTTCAGTGTATTTTAAGGAAAAAGGTTTTATTTTAAGATGTACCTGGTTGAACAAATGTAGTTTCTATTTGACTATTTTTGTGGGTGTGTAAATTTCACATGTGCAATGCAGAGACTAAGTTGTTTGTTACGGTGTAAATATGGAGTGGCATTATAATTTATTTGATTGAGATGGTAAGGCACTATAGGTACTCTATAGATCTATCATTTATGATAGCTACAGTAATCTGTCTTTTTACGTAGTAAATATTAATTAATAGGTACACTTCAAGTAATAATTATTATTGTATTCTTAAAGACTATTTATAGGATAAGGGTGTACAAATAATCATTACTATGTAATAAATTAACAGACAACTTACTTTCTGTGAAATAAGTGTCCTCTTTGTTGTTTCATGTTTTATATGGCTCATATGCAGAATGAGAATTTAATAACAGATAAGTTTATGTATAATAATCAAATTCATGTAAGTCAGACAGCGTGCTTTAACTTTTTAGGAGAGTTTTTTTTTTATGTTGACTTTTTGCAATGACCAGTTGACTTGTTTGCCCAGTATACAGGTTGGTTCACATTTTACACTCCTTTAACACTTTAAATTTTTTGGTATAGAAAAGGAATCATAAAGAAATTGTGGCGAATTTTAAGTAAACTCCACAATTTAGAAAAACAATTGGGCTTGAGGGTGTTTTTGAGATACTGTTTCTCCCAATAGCTTCGGTACTAAAAATTTCGAGGTACAATAAAATCTCTCCAAGTTGAACAGATAGTTCGATATAGAGGACATTCAAGTTTAAGAGGTTCAATGAAAAATCGTTGTTTAGTACACACAATTATGTTGTTTTATTCATCTTTGTGATCACACACGCATTTGGACTCGCAGACATTCGTTCACGGAATAAATTTAGAAAAAATTGCGTAGACACATATATTATATTTATTACATATCATTAATTATATATTTATGTACTTAAGACTGCATGTAATGTATATATTTAGCTTAACTTAAGGACCAGCATTAAAAAATTCGTAATATGCGTTTCCTGAACCTTCTGAATAGCTTGTTTTTCCAAGTACTCTTGCAAATTATGAAAACATTTGAATATGTTTTCTGGTACATCATGACTCACCTTTAAAGCTCTCTGGAGAAAACCCAACCCTTTTTGAATATCAGGGGGATGAGAAATTTCTTCAACGGCACTCTCATCACTTGACTGAATTTTCTGCAGCCCAAGCAACACTGTCTAAAATTTCCTGGTCACTAGGTGCACCATACATGGTTAGTTTCTATGTCAACTTTAAAATAATCTTCATAAGTTGCATCTCCTACATCAATCCCAGTCTCTATCAGTTGGGTCCATAATGATTCAACTTCATTGATTTCCTCAATTGAGATCCATAGTAAAGTGGTTAGAGGAACAAGAGCTGTATTGTCCCACTCAGTATGACTACCAAAACTAACCACAGTTTTGTATGGTTTCCTCATCCATATTGAACCAAACTTTTGAAACATACCTTACACAATCCAAAATTTTATTGTGGAAATATAATAACACATTAAGCTCTTTATTTTGTTTTTGAGTTTTGTACTTGATTAAATACATTGACAAAATTGTTTTCAGTTGGTGTTTGACGGTTTCCGTATGGTCTATGGTATGTTTGTTTTACTAAACGCTTATTATTATTATAATACAGGCAATAGAGAATTTGTTTCTGCATTAAACTACAGGAGTTTTTTTTTTTTTTTGATAGATACGTTCAGAATTACGTACTGAATGTAAAAACACAAAATCCTTACAAATTAGGAGGGCGGAAGTGCCGCCATTTTGAGAAAACCGTTTCGGCCTATATCTCCGTAACTGTGCACCTTAGGCCAAAAATGGTGATAACCTTTATTGTAGATAATTGCATTTTTCATCTTTTTTGTCAAATAATTTTTTTTTGTATCACTCACTGTTTACGACTATTAACATTCATTTATTGACTTTTTTACCTATATCTTTGTTAATAATTGTTTAAAAAATAAAATGCTTATAACTTAACTTTTCAATCGACATATTTTCTAAAACTTTCACTGAAAACTTTTTTTCTCAAATTAATATTAGTGAATTTTCTTTTAAAAAAATTCACCAATGCGGAGACCCCGAATTTTGAAAAAAAAATTCCAATGTGCGCTAATTATGCCCCCTAGAACACATATCCTGGGTCAGTTTCATGGTTTATATGTTTATATATATACATACATACATACATATATATATATATATATATATATATATATATATATATATATATATATATATATATATATATATATATATATATATATATATATATATATATATATATATATATATATATATATATATATATATATATATATATATATATATATATATATATATATATATATATATATATATATATATATATATATATATGTATGTATGTATGTATGTATGTATCACACCGATAACTCAGAAAAATAATGTGCCGATTTTGATTTAATTTGGTAAATACCTTCCTCTTGCAAGTGGCTTGGATAAGTTCGTTAGCCAGGAAAATCGGCCCAGGTTTTCTCTGAAAATTTTGTTTCCTTTCGAAAAAAAAATCATATCCGGAAATAACAAAGTAAGGGCAACCAAATTTGGTACGCCAGTTTATATCATAATAGGTAAATTACCTACCAAAATTTAGTTTTGTAGGTTAAAAGATAAAAAGTTATAGGCATTTAAAGATTTTTCTTTAAATGCCTATAACTTTTGGGGTTTTCCCCAAAACGTCAAAGTCACGATTTTAAACGTCAAAATTGGCAACATTTATGCAAAGAACTTGAAACTAATATAAGCTATGGAAAGAAAATGTCTCAAGAACAATGTTTTACAAAGCCTGACGTCTTAGCTTGAACCGTCATTGTCCTTCATTTTCCTAAAATATTTCCAGAAAAATTTGTCGATTGAAAAGTGCAACATTTAACGCGTTATAACTTTGAAAATATTGATTTGAGGAAAAAAGTTTTCAGTAGAAGTTGTAGGAAATTTGTCGATGGAAAAGTTAGGTTATAAGCATTTTATTTCTTAAACAATTATTAACCAAGATATAGGTAAAAAAGTCAATAAATGAATGCTACTAGTCGTATACGTTGTAAACTGTGAGAGATACAAAAAAATTATTTAACAAAAAAGATGAGAAATGCAATTATCTACAATAAAGGTCATTACCATTTTTGGCCTAAAGTGTATGGTTACGGAGATATAGGCCGAAACGGTTTTTCTCAAAATGGCGGCACTTCCGCCCTCCTAATTTGTAAGGATTTTGTGTTTTTACATTCAGTACGTAATTCTGAACCTATCTATCAACACACACAAAAAAAAAACTCCTGTAGTTTAATGCATTATGGACAAGAGTAACGGGCCCCTCTATTGCCTGTACTATTACACTTTAAGTAAAACTGTAAAATATCAAATTTTTCTTGTTCTGTGTGGCTCATTTTTCAACAAAATTATAATTGACAAATGTCACAGTTTTTGACGAAAACATCAGCTATTTCTAGACTGTCATCAGTTTTCGGGTCGCAGGTCACTTAACGTTTGGTGTGGTGTCACTAATAATTTTGTCAGAGTCAAGAGTTGGCCAAAATTTGCGATTTTCGATTATCAATATTTCGGAAACAGTTGAAGAAAGGTATAGGAGATCTTACATGATATGTATTTAGTTTTATTTAGAAAATCCAAAAATGTAATAATATACAGGTGTTCCATCTGAAAAAAGATAACTTTTTTTTCGCACTTACTTATGGAGTACTCTGTGTACCCGAAACCCGCTTTGGCAGGCGCTTTACAACATAACCTACAAATATTATATTTAAACCATGTGTTAAAAACGTAAATAAAGTAGTTACCTATTGGTCAAAATGTGGCCAATGACCCTGTACAGTATTTTTGTTTCTTTTTCAAAAATAATAATGAAGTATGTTTCGCAAAAATGCTACTAATTTACATGAAACGATGAGTATATACACTTGACTACTTAAACACAATTTACTAACTAACTTAAATAAACTCTAATCCAGCGACCTGGAAAACCTGGAAAAATCAGGGAATGTGAAATACCCCCTAAAATGTTAGGGAAATGTCAGGGAAATTTGTGATTTTATGCAAATGTCATGGAAATTACCTAGTAGACCTGGAAATTATATATTTGTAAAATTTCGTCACTAGCAGATGCATTTTTATTATGATTTTATATATATTATATGAATTTTCGCACGTAAATAGTTTTCTCATACCCAGGAAAATATATCTTGATAACAATGCGTCTTACCTTGGGTACCAATATCACTTAAATCCGTGAATAAACAGCGTATGCCACATCATACGCTGATATAAATAGTATCTTCATCTATCTCAAACATGTCTCATATGTACATCTCACTTGGAATGTTATTCCTTGAATGCATAAATTGCAAAATGCGTTTTAGATATTGGCTGGGTAGAGCTGTGCTGTGAATGTGTTTATTCTATTTTACCCTTTATGATCATGTTGAAAGTTGCAAAATATTTGGCATTTGTACATAGCGCATGTGAACAGTATCTTTGTTTCATTTTTCAGCGCATTTTCATAAATAAAATTTCGCTTTTAGATAAGTAACGACTTTATAATTTTCAAAAAAAAAAAAATTAATGGGCGCTAATCTGAGCTTTTGGAACCCATTTACGGGGCTTATCCAAATTTATATATACGAAAAACATGGTTTGCGAAGTTTCTACGCCACCTAGAGACTTCTGGTTTGCTTTATCACAGTGGAAAATTCTTTCCGGAGACTAAGTGCATCGGCCAGTAATGAAGTAAAGTTTTCCATTAAAAAATTGCAAATTTTCTTCTCGAAAATGCTATATATTATCAATTTAACGGAGTTAAGCATTCTTATGTTTTTGATTATGTAAGTTTTTTATTCAAAATTTTTATTTATTTTGTTCATAAAAAAGTATTCAGGTATGTGTGTTTTTTATTTCGAGTATTATGAAAAATGTACTCGAGGGGCCTGGAAATGTCAGAGAATTTGATTTCTGTTGGGTACCCTGAATATGTATACTCATATTAACTTACTTATATACAATATATGTAATTTTTTTAAACTAAATATAATTTAAACAAACTATGTTAATCCACTTCTAAATTTAGATATACAGTTTTTAAACCTGGTTTAAATTTTTTCAAGATTACAGTTTTCAATTTACTATCTAATTAATTATATGCTATGTGTTTTGAAAAAAATTCAATTTTGTGCTGCTTTAGATTTTTTATGTTCCAAAACAAAGTCTTCGGAATGCCTAGTGCAGTATTGATGCGTTTCACAAAATTTAGTTAACCTTTCTGCTAAATAATCTGGCATTAATCCCAATTTAATCTTGTGGATGAAAACCAAAGCATTCATCTCCACCATATTCTCCGCGCTGATCCAGCCCAACTGTGAGAGCATGCTTCTCACACTGGTTCTTTTACCACATCCAAGAATGATTCCCATTGCCCTGTTCTACAACACTTGGGGCCTCTGTATTTCAGCCTTTGTATGCAGTTAAAGAATTGTTTCACCAAAAGAAGTGATATTAAATTGTTTTTCTAACATGTGATTTAAACACAAAAGGAAATTTGCTACAATTTTTCTATTTGTGATTTTCTTTCTAAACCAAAAAATAAAACAGGTAAGGAAGGTGGTGAAGTTGTATGTGAATTGCCTGTACTATGATGGTTTTTTAAAAAGAATTTTTATGTTTTGTTTATTTTTATTTAATTTTATATTATGGTTTCGACATTTTCTTGGTTATAATGGTTATACAACTTTGTGCTGTTCTATTTGACTTTTATAAATGTAATAGACAAATATTGTTGCTATTTGCAGTACCGTTGTGAGGGTTAGAGGCAAGAGGGTAAGAGGCAAGAGGGTAATTTTCAACCCTAACGAAGACTATCGTGCATATAAGACTCGGTATCGTCGTTCAGTTTCTAATAATTTTTAAAAATTTATTGAATGGTTTATATTGTCATAAATTTAATAGTTTTTTTAATTAAAATTATATTCTATACGTACATACTCAGGTTAGCGGATTCACAATTGCTTTGAGTCGTCTCTACAAGATTATTGCACTTTGAAAAATAAGTATTGTGACATATCTTTGTGGGGATGATGCAAAACAGTTACAAAAGTATATTTTCTATTATCAAAAAATGGCTGTCAGAATTGAAAAACAGTGAATTAATAAGTTACACTGTGGTACCTTTTAAATACTAGCGGTAGCTTAACTTCCATATCTGTCATAGGTGTATACCAGGATTTAACAAATTGAAAAAGTGTATCTGAAGAGGTTCAAATAGTTAATAAATACAATTTTTTATATGAATCTCAAAAAATGCTTTATCAGTAAAATCAAAAAATAATGTATTCTTTATATTTTGGAAAGTTTTCCTGTGGAATATTAATTATCAAAAGTTACCAATGTGAATAAAAATATACAGTGTGGAAATAAAGTAATAGATAAATTCCATAAATTCGTTGAAAATAATCTTCTGGAATAATTCTCCAAGGGTATAATGGTTTTACTAATTTTACGTTATATTACATTATTTTCATCTTGTTACGTCATTTGTTTTTCGAGTTATAACGTCATCGATAATTTTTTTAAATGACAACCTATTTTTTTATTATTGATTTTGATTAGAGGTGTGCGAAGTTTCGATATTTCAAACCGAATCCGAACTCGAACTGAACCTTCGGTTCGATAAAGTGTCCGCACGAGGCAATGTTAAAGTAGTTCAAAGTTAGAAATACGTAACTCACCAAAATAGTTCGAAGTTTGTTGCTCAAAAGTGGTTCGAAGTTGAACTTTACAGGCATTCAAGGCTGCCAACGGTAGCGAATTTGTAACTCAGTAACGGTCCTGTTAACTCGGTAGACACGCTTTAAACCCGGTATTGGTTCCATTGAGTCGGTAGCGTAATTTTGGGAGATTTCACTCGTGCATATTTTGACAGTTGGTGAGACACATTGAGACCTGACAGAGGCATTTAAAGATCACAGATATATTTTTAGATATATATCCTAGATATAAACTTTAAATATATATCCTAGCATCCCAATGACTTTTTCGTTTACAACATTATGCTGGCAGTGTTCGAAAGCGAAGCTTGCAAATTTTGTTAAACTTTTTTTTTGGATCTACATACCAAATATTGTATGCTACAATATACCTATATATTTTGTATTTAAGAAAATGATAAATGATATATGAACGTTAAAGAATTTTGCTTAGTTCGATGTTCGAGTTTAAATCTTTAAGAAGTTCGACTGTGAATCCTGGACATACTATTTCTGGGGTTCGAGGTAACATATTTGCTCGGGTTCGTTCATAGTTCGGTTTGGAAAAAACATGGGTTCACAAACCTGCTAGTAGTTTATATTCTCTTCTCAACAGTATACAATTTTTAATGTTTCATTTGAAAAGAAAAAAATGCCTTAAAGTTCAAATAGTAAAAAAATTCCTTATTTTATTAACACCAACATTAATTACAAAAATAGGCAGAGAGATAACAATTTTTACTACACTAGGTGTTCAAAATGATGACCTTGTACCAACTGATAATACCCAAGACGATTGTAGAATTCATTTGAGACATTATGCAAAGTTTGCGGTGATACCAACCTAATCTTATGTTTAATTTTTTTATTGAAATCTTCTAAATTATTGGGTCGATTGTTATTAACTTTACTTTTAAGTACTGCCAAAGAAAAAAGTCTAAAGGTGTTAAATCGGGAGACCTAGCCGGCCATTCCATTGGATATCTTCTTCATATCCATATGTTGGTAGAACTTGATCCAAATAGCTTCAAACATTAATTGCGTAATGTGGTGTAACACCATCATGTTGTAATCAAACGTTATTGTGTAGTAAGTCAGGACTGACTGCATTGGGAAATAATGCAACCAGTTCACGCATGAATTGCAACTGTAAAAATTGCAGGTACCGTTTTCCTGTTAAATTAGTAACACCAAGGGATCGCCTGCTGTAAATGTGTCACATAATAGTTTTCTATTAATTTTCTTTATATACATAGTGTTTTGAAGTCTAGCAGGATAGGTATTAATGTATATGCTTTGATAATTTGTGTTTGATTAATGAGTTAAATTTCCCCATATTTAATGTGAATAATATGATCACATGCTGTGAGTTTGTTGAGAATGTATTTCTGATTATATATATATATATATATATATATATATATATATATATATATATATATATATATATATATATATATATATATATATATATATATATATATATATATATATATATACATATTGCTTACATTTTGATAGTAATGTATTGATAACATTCGTTGCTATATTATATTGTTTTGCCACATTTTCGCATTATACTTAGACTGGCCATAAGTTTAAGATGATGTATTAAAAACTTAATTGAGTATATTATGCATTTTCGCTGTTCCTTCAAACTTTGACATTGCTAATTGTCTGCATATTTAGCTCAGTGACGATAACTTTCCATACTAAAGATGACAAGCTTGAATTTCTGTTTTGATTTGACTTTTAAAGCATTTGTACCTATTGATAATTACAATCAATTGTAATCGTACAATTCATTTCGGTAAATATTATTATTAATCATATTTATTTATCTGAACTTTATTAAAGATTGTAATACTAAACATCATCCCAGCTGCCTTTTTATTTTGTTGTTTACTCCCAGTTTACACAAGTGACAGAGACATGAGGAGGAGCTCCCTCTAGCAAGCATTCATGTCAGAGTGAACTGAAACATGTTTTTGTGTGATATGTTTCACCCATATCTTTTAAACATATGTATAGTTAAATTTCTTTGCATTAATAAAAGTTTCTTTCCTTTATTTTAGTTGTGTAACTATTAACTGAAAGGTTTCATATTTTATATTTTAACTTTTGCCTAATAAATAACCTAGATATTGTGACTCATGTTTTTTAGTATAAAATTATAAACTAGTATAAGGTTGTAATTTATTTTTAGATTATGCCTGTTTCAGTGTTACATCACTTTATTAATTAAACTTATTTATATATTTGCTAGTTATTATTGATAAAAGCTATGTTGTTGTAAAAAGTCTCAGAATGTAAATAAATATTTCTATGTTATTTTTCTTATTTATAATTTTATGAAAAGGCTGATTTCATTTTAATAAATTAAAATGTTTAATTGAAACTTTGTTGCATACTCAAAATCAAGAAGATATATGAATGATAAAAGTCCTGCTGCAGCCAGTGGGTTATAGCGACTTGGTTCAAACCTTATTATTGTCAGATAAACTGAATTTAAGGAAAAACTGAAAAAATTTGTCCAATTGGTTTGACCAATTTACTAATCTGGGCTATTTACAAAAGGAAGAATGCTTGCTGAGTTTCATCATAGCATTGATACACACACACACACACAAATATATATATATATATATATATATATATATATATATATATATATATATATATATATATATATATATATATATATAAATACTTGGTTATCTGGTTGAACCGCATCCAGAATTTCTTGAAGCTCGATGTATCTGCTCCTGCTTTGGAGTCATTTTCAAAAGGAAAATGGGAAAGGAAATGAGCTCTAAGGCCTTAATCCTTATAGAGGTGAATAAGGGTAGGTTGGGTTTTTGTAGTTCGATTTTAGGGTCTCGATCTGCCTACCCACATCTCACTAGAAATCTTCTCAGTGTGTTCAACCCTAGATCTGGGAGAGTTCTGACTTGCGGTTTGATGGTTTTGTGGTATTTATAGTAGAGCATCTACCTAGGTCCTTATCGGAGTCAGTCGTGTTGGTAAAGTCAGGTACCAGAATAGCGGTATTGAGCAGATTAAAAGTGTTTGTGGAATCACCTAATAGGGTAGTAAGTCTGTCGATTGTTTCGTTGGCCACTTTCTGTATATCCAATAAAGATATAGCAGGTTTTCAGGTAGCTGGAAGTCTAAAAAAAGGGACATTTTTCAATCGTTTCGCACATAATTCTGGTTTTTAGACTGGCACTGTGGTTTTGGTCATAGTCTATTTTCTGTCCTGTCATGATGTACATATGGCTAGTGCTGATGAGGACTCTGATTTTCTAACTGAGGGGGTACAAATATGCCCTAAACTTATATTCTGCTGTGGGTACATCTTATTGTTTGTCCTGTATAAGTTCGGAAACAGCCGGAACAAAAAATTTTGTAAACACCATGAGATTCATTTGCAAATGCATCTTTGGGAGTTTTAATTAGACTTGACAATTTTGGTTCTGTTGTGAAGATGGTTTTGATGTTATGGGTTCTAAACATTTGGCTGATTTTATCGATGACATACTTAATAGATGGTAGGAAGGCATTGTGCTGGTGAGAAAACTGCCTGTTTTTGTTGATTTTGTAGTTGGTGTTTGGATGTCTAATGTTTCTTAGTATGTGATTTTTGTTTTATCTGTTTTATAACATTCAATTCTGCATGTTTATTGTTTCATCTGTTAGTCTAAGAAATCATGTTGCTAGCACAAGGTTGCGATGGATGGTGGTAGCACTGGGCGTTAAGGTTGCGATTAGTGTGAATTGAATGTTCTGTGATGTGATGTGATTCTATGTTCTGCCAAGCCTCCACCTTCCAACCTTAGGTATTCGGCAAGATTGCTAAAACTGTTTCCATATCAATTGCACTAGTATATCGATCAGTCATAAAGTCACATGTTTGATCACCTACAGCATGAAAAAACTTGTCACAACAATTTCACCATCTTCTTAACAATCAAACTGACAACGCAGATACATGTACTTATACTACTTTGGCTTTTGTATCCTGCAGTAAATTAAACCAAAAAAATGTGTTTGTTTTGATATTCCTTACCTCTGATAGGTTCCGTGTTATTTTTCTTCTGTTTATGTAAGAAACAGGTAAGTCATCCTCACAGTCCTTTGAACGAAATTGCTTTTATTCATGTTTCCACTATTTGAAGCTTC
The DNA here is from genome assembly GCA_964006375.1 of Tillus elongatus. NCBI lineage: Eukaryota > Metazoa > Arthropoda > Insecta > Coleoptera > Cleridae > Tillus > Tillus elongatus. The sequence continues at coordinate 218,640,093 of OZ023262.1, forward strand.
CTCAGTCTTGATTTGTATTGACTATTTTGCAGATGTAGTTCCAAGGTGTCATCATCAGATTCATTTCCAACCAATTCATTTTTATGAGTATTTTCACTTTCAATTGACTGTTATGTTGGTTTTTCTATAATTTTTTAGCTTTTTTCTCAGTTTGGTTTTGTATCGTATCCATATTTTGTTTTATAAGGTTCAGTTCTGTTTGCTTATTGTTATCGTGTGTTAGTCTAAGAGATCATACTGAGGTTCAAACCACAGAGTTTAGATGCGATGGGTGATTTTTTTTTCCCCTCAGGGCTCGTCCGCGGCCTTGCCGCCCCAATAGCACTGCAACCTTTGGTTGATTGTGCATACTCTTAGTCTTACTCCACCCATTCCAAAATCACTGTGCCTTGGACTAGTCTGCACAGCGGTTGGTGGGGTGAAGTTTTATATTGCTCTGTCTCCTGTCTAGACTGACCGTAGATCAGTTGTCTTTTGCGGTCCAGAGCTTTACACCTGCACAAGATGTGCTCCTCCCCCTTGCCGCAGAGTCTGCATGCGAGGTCCCCTTCGAACCGCCCCATTTTATGCAGGTATTTCTTGACGGCCATCGTGTCCCGTCAAGAGACCTGTTGTGTTTCTGAGCTGTCCTCTGCTAAGATTTAGCAGCTCCACAGCTCTCTTTGAACTGGGTCTGTCAATTATTGACTTTCCATGTCTGAGCCCTGGACAGTCCGCCCAGTACACCTTGTGTTGGTTTCTGACCCAGGACTTAATGGCTCCCCTGGCAGTGCTCTTTGTCACGCCCAGAACCGGTTCTGGTCCCATAAATTGTTCTGCTGGCCCTCTCTTCGCGAGACTGTCAGCTTCTTCATTGCCTTTGACCCCCGAGTGACCCGGCACCCAGATGAGGGTCACCTCATTCTGCCCAGCCAGGTCGCTCGTCTCGGCACTCACTCACCAGCCAGGAATTTACCCGTGGGCTACTTAGTGCCTTAAGGGCTGTCTGTGGCTATGAGGATCCGCTTGTTGGTGTAGCCCCTCCTCTTGTTCTCCCGCACACAGTGCAGGATGGCGTACATTTCGGCCTGAAAGACCGTTGCATGGGCTCCGAGGGAAATACTATGACACCCTCGGTCCTTCCGAGTAAACACCTGCCCCCATCCCACGTTCCCGCCGGATCCGTCCGTGAACCAGACGAGCGCGTCCCGTGGTATGCCCGGCGTCTCCTCCCGCCATGCCTCGCGGTCGGGGATTTCCACTAAAGTTCTTTTCCTACACTTTCGCGGGCTCGCGAAGTCTGACCTCATTTCAAGCATGGGCTCTTTCACGATCTCCTGAATTTTTCAGTGGCCCCTGAAGCCTGGGTTGATCTTCAGTCTACCATTGCAGGCTAGTCTATATAGACTAGCCTGGCCTCCCCCATAATAACTAAGTGTAGGGGGGGCAGATCCAGCAACACCTCCATGGCGGCTGTTGGGGTTGAAGACTGCGATGGGTGATGGTGGGATTGGGTGTTAAGGTACCGAGTAGTGTGTGTTGGTTTGCAATAGACAATAGCAGCTACTGGCAAAGCTGAAATTACAAGACATTCGGTTTGTTTTTTTTACCTTCAGTTTTTTTCTATCTCTGGAGAATTAAGTTTTGTTAGTACCTTTCCATACTTGAGTTGTTTTAATGTGGGAATGACTTTGTGGACTTCAGGTGTTGTTATTCCTTTCCAATACTGGGCTTGTTTTAATCTAGGAATGACTTTATGCATTTTTTAATCTACTTCAGGTTTGTGATTTGAAGTTGTGTGTAGCTTAGTATGCCTTAGTGGTTCAAAGGAAAAACTTTGCTCATGTAATGTATTATCATTTTCTTCTGTTTGTGTAGTGAAGTCAGACTGTTTTGTTTTCTATATTTTTGCAAGGATGGAGTCAAAATCGTCAGCTGGAAACTTTGTGGCATCTATAGGACAAATTCCAGTTGATACAAAACCTGAGATAGTGTTGTCAGGAACAGTAAGTAGTTCAGAGGAGCCACAATAGACCTAAAGGTCGCAGTGGAGGGATCTTTATGACCCACTCACAATATAACCTAACCTAAATAGTTCAGAGAATTGCACCTTCGTAATTCTTCCAGAAGATATTGCCCATCTGTGATTTTTCTTACTCAATAGGTTGTTTCACTTGGTTTCAACAGGACCAAAGACACATTTATCCAATAGTTGTATTTGATCTGTAAGGTGACTGGGAAATTTTAACAATTGCATATTCTCTACCAGTGTGTTTTCCACAATGTGGACACTGATGTGACTGCAGTGACTATCATATCATAATACAGCCGCCTGATTGGTCAATCATGTGGTTCTATGTAGTTTCCTTATATGTGGATTGAGCGATAATTTTAAAAATAATTAACTGATTCTGATCAAACTTGGCATGTGTCTTTCTTTTTTGCATAGCTGATAAATTTGTTAACCAACCCAATTGAACAAGTTTTTTTGGATTAAATTTGGTACATACACTGCTTTTATAAGGTCTCTGTATTATGTACCAAAATTTAAATTTGTAGGTTAATGAAAAATTTAGTTATTAGTTTGAATGGTTTTAATGAAAATTCCCTTTCATTAAGTACTTGCTGCAACCGAACTTTTCTTTTAATGTATAGACAAAAAACCAAAAATAGTTATATGCAAATTCTGAGAATTTGTTCCAGAAATGTTGTTGAATTTATTGTTGTTCATGGGACACCTAACACCTGTTTAAGTCTACATATAAATCTCACTAATCACCAATACTGACAATGTATTTTAATTTATTTTTATGTTTATTAATAAAAACATTAATGTAATGTACAGGTAACAAATTCTGCTGGTAGATAATTTGTAAATACAAGTATGGAGTAGTTATAGGCATGTTGATGGACAGTGTATTATTTGAACAGTTTTAATATATTTGTCTTGATAAATTCTTTCACACTGTATAATACTTACAGTATACAGGTTACTAATGGTAATGAACATTTGGATGAATTTTATAAACCAACCGCAGTTATGTTATCAAAATTAGTAGCCTTATATGTTCCCACTTGATCAACTTAGTAAAGTATTTTTTGAACTCTGTCATTTCCTAGTTAAACATATAAATTGCTCTTATATATATATATATATATATATATATATATATATATATATATATATATATATATATATATATATATATATATATATATATATATATAAAATTTTCAAGTGTATTTTAATTTTTTTTATACAGGCTGACTAGTAATTAGATGCATTCTTTTGAGGGGTGTGATAGTAGGCATCATTTGAAACAAATGTAGCTATGTCGTTTATTATCCCAGGTCCACTAGATTTTGAGATTGTGTAAATTTTAGCGAATTTTCATTAAGAAAAATTCGCTAATAGCCAGGTCAGGTCAGGTCAGGTCACGCTGAAAAGCTTTTGAAAAAATCTCTTCAGATGAGCGCGAATTTGGGTCGCATCAAGGTCCGTTAATATATATATATATATATATATATATATATATATATATATATATATATATATATATATATATATATATATATATGTATATGTATGTATGTATGTATGTATGTATCCGAGTGATAACTCCCAAAATACTAAACTGATTTTAATCAAACTTGGCAAAAATCTTAGGCGAAAACCGAGGTCGAGTTCGTTAATCAGCCTTTATGCTCAAGTTTTTCCGGTGGAAAATCGGGGAAAACAATTTTTGTAAGTATCAAAGTAACTAAATAGTGCAAATAAACCTATGTTGTGAATTTTAAGTAATTTGGTACACAATATTTAGATTATTTGCCAAATTAAAAATAAAATCCCATAGACACGCATTGAAGCGACTTACTGGTTAGGTCCAATGCCTGACAGACTGAGTAGTTAACTGCCATGCGTAGATTGATTCATGCAACAGGTATACATCAACGGCAACCAAACTAAATATATACCAGGCATAGAACATATTACCCGAACCAACAATCTTGAAATCACAGCCGCAATTATGGAAAATGACAGACAACTTGAAATTAAAAACTTGCAATGTGGTTGTTATTTAACTGGGGATTCAATCAATTATTAAAATACACTATATTTGTAACTTTATAAAGGGCCATTTATAAAGCTACAAATATAATGTATTTTAATAATTGATTGAATCCCCAGTTAAATAACAATCACTTGGCAAGTTTTTAATTTCATGTTGTCTGTCATTTTCCATAATTGCGGCTGAGATTTCAGGATTGTTGGTGCGGGTAGTATGTTCAATGCTTGGTATATATTTAGTTTTGTTACCGTTGATGTATGGTTTATACCTGTTGTATGAATTCATCGATACATGTTAGCACAGCATATATATATATATATATATATATATATATATATATATATATATATATATATATATATATATATATATATATTATGCTGTTGCATAATATAGTAGAAATGGAAACAAATTGAAGTCAAGTCTATAAAGATGATTTTAAAATAGTTTATTTTATCTTTAAACTTAAACATAAAATGTTATATAAGACTAAAACAATTATTGAATGTGTTTCAATGCTAATTATACTAATTCTGTAATTAATTGTTACGTATACTTTTCATACACTACCCCAGGCATAAAACCTGTGTCGAGTATTATGTAGACAACGTTAGTTGACGAATTAGCAGATAGCGCATTGGAAGCGTGCTGGACTGCTACCCGGAAGGTTGCATGATCGAATCCAGCTTGGATGAATGTTTTTTTTTATGTTTAATTTTGACATTTGGAGAAACAATAGGGCACAGATTTCATACGTTTTGAACAAGATCTCATTTTTGTTTAAAACGCCTTAACAAGTTTGTCACCTTAGAGTCTGAAATTATAATTTTCAGTAGACATTTTGTTATTGTTCACATTGAAAAAACCGGTTTGATTAGGTTGACTAAAATGAAATCATACTAGCGATTAAAAAGGAAAATTAACTGCTATATTTATAATTTGGCAGATACTTTACTTTTCTAAATATGAATTAAGTTTCCTTCTGGAAATCTTTTGTATAACTTTGATGAAATGTTAATACAAGTTTCTTTTAAAGAGACTTAAACTATCTACAGATCTAGCAAAATTTAGTACCTGAGCTTCATAGAAAACTAAGTTTTGGGCATTTTTCTCAAAAGGAGTTAGAACATATGATTCCTAAGATAATAGAGAGATATCGATGGGAACACATTTGAAAGAATTCTTCAAATGTGTGCGTACTAGGACCTCTAAAATCGATCTTCAAGGTCTGTGTAAGTTTAAAGTATTAACTTTACTAATATGCTGTATAATAATAGTGTACAATTCTTAAGAAAATTCGCTACTATAACGCACTTGCTGCGTCCCGAATTCTTTTTAGATGTTGCTATCTGCGACCACTAATATCCAGGAAAGAAACATTTTTCACTTTTCTTTGAAATTTTAGTTACATTCAGTAGTTTAGACATCAGCATATGTTATACAATGTTTTCATTTTACTTTTTTATGTGTAGTGGTCTAGTAATATTAAAATACAGCGGCTAAAATCATGAATTGTAAAATGTTTGATGTGTCACAGGTAGGTCTGTGAACAGGTTAATGTCCGAAGTTTTTGTGAATCTGTCTGGATGCAAAGCTAACTTGTATGTAACATATATTCTCTTTCGGCTAAGCGATCTTCTTGAGAGGCATAGTTGATCGGGAGATATGGTGGCAGTTTATTATGCTTTAGTCCAAAGTCACCCACTTTATGGGCTAATATTTTTGGATGGTTCTGTGCATGCAGAGGGGACATATGTGTTTGTATATATATATATATATATATATATATATATATATATATATATATATATATATATATATATATATAAGTAGGTATAGATGGTATGTTCTGGAGCCACCACCCTACACCACTGTGTGGCGGGTCTAACCTGAGATGACGTCATACAAGATGGCGGCCTGTCAGACAGCTGTCTAGCAGGACAGGCAACAGCTGTCAGCTGCCATCTTGGATGACATCATCTCAGGTTAGGACCCCCCCCCACACACACAGAGATGTCATCAGTGTGGGTGGTGCAGGGTGGTGGCTCCAGAACATAACATCTATACCTACTTTATATATACACACACACACACACACACACACACACACACACACACACACACATTTTGAGCCAAGTGACCTGCGAGATCTATGCCCTATCCCCATGTGGAGGATAGGGAAATTGTTAAACATCTGAAAATCTAGTGAGCTGCATAATAACATAGTCAAAGGTGTATGGTCATTTTACATTGGGTTCTGGGATGATCACTTTTTTTAGTGGCCACGAATAAACCAAGCATGCTTTGATAGTACCTCATACAACATATGTAATAGTGGTAAAACAAGATTTCAAAAGTGTATCGGAACCGACATATACGGGGGAAAAAAGTTATTTCAAATATAATTCAGGAAATATTTTTTTATTTTCTTATTCCTGCCACCAGATGGCGCATTTGCGGATGAAACTTTTCGAAAGCTGTTATCCCAAAATATTCCTATTACAATGTTATCTTCTTTTTACTTCTCCTGAAACCTCTAATCTTGTTATATATTTTTTGTCTGAGTTACGACCCTCTTATACAGCGTGTTCATGGGAATCGTTTACAATAGCTACCTCCGTTATTATTGGAGCTACATGTGGTTCAAATGGGGAAAGTCGTTCAATTTTTTTTCGGGCATGTTGAACCTGATGTCAAAAATTAAAAAAAAAACAATTGCGCATCGAATTGCTGGTATTGACAGGTATTTCCCTAGCTAGCTCAACTGCAAATTCGTTTTTTCATCTTGTGGAGCTAACAAATTTTTGTGATTCTGCATAGTTCCAGAGATATTTAGATCTAGATATGCTTGTTCACGGGAATCGTTTACAATAGCCATTTCTGTTATTATTGGAGCTACAATGTGGTTCAAATGGGGAAAGTTGTTCAAATTATCACAAGCATCTCGATTCTGGTAACAAAGAAACCTCAGCAGTTTAGAAATAAATAAAATTAGCGATCTGTTCCTTTTTACATACGTTAAGTATAATTTCCACGTGCCAAATTGTGAGAAGATTTCTGAACACACTATAATACTTTGCCATTTGTGGTTAGTTTTAAGCAATCTTCTATTTAAAACACACTACGTTACACATGTTGGGGGTACATTGTAGAATATCAAAGTCAGGGAAATAGATTTTGGAATGTCAGGGAAAATTCAACGAAATTGATCTGCTGTCTTTAGTGGGAACCCTGCACGGTGAAAAAATTGAGCGGAGTTAGGTCAGGTGTCTGAGCAGGCCGGTGTATGAGTACATTCGCCTGAATCCAAGTATCGAACATTAGGTTCAAGTGTTCTTTAATTCTGTGGTGGAGCACCATTGTGCTTGTAAATAAGAGTGTTTCTTGCACCAAATGGTATGGTCTGTAGAATAATGAGCACTTGTTTAGTTGAAATATTGCAGTATCTTTCGGTATTCAATTCACTTTCATACAAATATTGTTTCACATAGAATGGCACAGCAAACATTAGTTGAAAATTTCTTCTGTGTGGCAATCTCTTCAATGTAATTTAATTGATCCTGACTCCATACATGAGTATTTCTCCCATTAAAGTGAGACCTATTGGAGAATTTGAACTCATCCGTCCAGATGATGTTACTGAGGAACCTGTCGTCTTCAACATTTCTCAGGGGCCATCAGCATACTAGCTTCGCATCTTGTCTCAGGATGCAATTTTTGTACCGACTGCACTTTAAATGCTTTATAATTTTATTTCTTCAGTACTTTATGCACAAAACCAATTGAACAGCCACACTCGGCTGCTACTTCCCTGACTGACAGACGTTTGTTCACCTCGAATAGGCTAAGAACATTTGTTTCAATTTCTTCATCAGCTGGCTTGGAGTATTTTTTACGATCGAAGTTACGAACAGTTCTGATCTTCGACAGCATTCTAAAGTATGTGTGACTTGGTGTATGTCGATCGGAATACTTCCTCTGATATAGTGTTTTAGACAACCGTGCATTCTTATTGGACAAAAAGTAACACAACATGCCATGTTTCTCTGTACAGAATCTTGTTACTAATTACAAGACATAAAAGTGAAAAGATTATCAGTATGGAACTATGCAACTTTCACTAGAATTACTAACTTAGAAATCAACGAACATGAATTAATAACTACGAAAAAAATGTAACAAGAACGAGGTTAAACCTAATAAAATGAAATAAACTCACTATAATTAATCCAAATATCAGAGATTAATAGAAAATATGCAGAGTAGTAAGATCGTACAAACGTCAAAATAACATTAGTAATGATATTTCATTTCAATGAATTCTCGTTGCCTTACCACCTGGTTACACATATTGGATAAAGATATTGCCATCCATAGTAGTCAATGAACATAGTGTAATTAATTTGTGTAAGTTTCCTCGCGCACCAGAAACCTTTTCGGTTACGACCGTCCACAGTGATAGACATACCTTCGATTCAAAGTATTTCCACCTGATTATCAGCACAGAATACATCGAAGTAAACGACATTCCGAGCCACACACTGACATACAATACATAAATCATTTTCCTGATATGTGAAGACAAAACATAAGATCTAACAATGGCAACTGTGAGCTTCTGAAAGTGACCTCTTTCTGCATTCTGACAACTGTTTCAATTCTAACACTCTTCTTTCAATAATAACTGAGATGGCTATTGTAAACTATTCCCGTCAACAAGCATATCCAGATCTAGATATCTCTGGAATTATAATCGACAAGAACGTGTTGGCTTTATAAGCTGGGCAATCGAATTTGCAGTTGAACCGAAAAAGCTCTTAGCTTTCCACTTGGAAAAATTAACTTGATCTGTCATTCTCAGCAATTGGACGCAGTGTTTTTTTTTTTTTGGACAAATCGATATGTTTGTGAAAAGTTGAACAAATTTCCCTATTTGAACCACATGGTAGCTCCAATGATAATGGAGATGGGTATAGTAAGCGATTTCTGTGAACAGATCTGGGTATCCCTGGAACTGTGCAGAATCGACAAGAATGTCTTAGCTTCATAAGATGAACAATCGAATTTGCAGTTTGACTAGCCAGAAAAGTACATAGCGTTCCATTTAGAAAAATGAAATTAATATGTCAATCTGAGCAATTCGATGTCTAATTGTTTTTTTGACGTCAGAATCGACATGGTCATGAAAACTTGAACAACTTTTCCCATTTGAACCACCTTGTAGCTCCAATAATATCAGAGATAGCTATTGTAAAGATTCCCGTGAACACCCTGTTAAAGGGGTTCATAACATACAAAAATTTAGAACAAGATTTGGAGTTTCATGAAAAGTAAAAAGAAGATAACATTGTAAAAGGACTATTTTGAGATAACAACCTTCGAAAAGTTCAAACGAAAAATGCGCCATCTGGTGGAAGGAATAAGAATATATAAAAATATTTCCTGAATTATACTTGAAATAACTGTTCGAATAGTTTCTTTACCAAAACTCATAGTTGTTATAGTAACCGAGATATGAATGTTTCTCTGCTAATGAATCACCCCGTATATCTCCGTTCCGAGGCACTTTTGAATTTTTTTACCATTATTACATATGTTGTATGAGGTACTATCAAAGCACTCTACTTTTATTCGTGGGTGCTAAAAAAGGTGGTCATCCCAAAATGACCATACCCCTTTGTTGCAAATGACATCTACTTTCACTTCTCAAATCAGTGCATCCAGTTGTCAGTCAGCCTGTATGCAAGTACACTATTTAATTATATTGAAAAAGTTTGGCAACTACAAGGATTTAGGAATGTCAACACCAGACAGTTACAGTTTAAGTTAAAATATATCGTGGATTTGCTGTTTCATTTGCGATGCTTGACACTGATATGTTTTTAGTAATAACACATTAGAAAAAAATTGTAGCTTACAATGATTGTCGCATATGACTTCTTAAGTAGAAATGTCACTATTTCCAAATATAAAACCCTGTGTATTTTCGAGCTCATTTCAGTTGTCTTGTCAATAATGTGCGACATTTGTTAATCATTGGTTCAGATGACCAATCACAGACTGTGATTCAGTTTTGTTTCCACGACAACTAAATATATTGATGCTGCGATTTCTTGTGTTTATCAATGATTATTAACTAACATCTCCTTAAATATTTGACGAGGCTTTCTGTAATTGGGTGTTATTATTCCATACACCTATCTTTACTAGTTTTGTCAATATTTCATCTTTCTCAATTTCTTCATTGCCAAAAGTGACTTTGTAATAAAGCACATGGATGTTTTGCAAAATGGTTCAATCAAAACCACCCTAAAATGAACATTATTGAAATAAATTCATCAAGTTTAACAAAGTAAAAAATACTTGTCTTAAGATTGAGGATATATCATTACAAATTAGTAAAATGTAATTTTTCTTGAACTGAAAGCGGACAGTGGATTTAACAATACGTTACATATGGACCAGGCAACTTCTAGGATTGCTGGTTTCGTGTATGCCTTGCCAGTAATATCGTCCTCGGTAAACATAGAGGTAAACTTGCCTTTTATGAACTCAGGTTGAAGTTTGCAGAAGTGTTGGAAAAAATGGATGCTTACCTATCGATTTATGTGTTTGAGTACCCCTGCTTTGTTAAAAAACATTAAGACAGTTTTTTTTCTATGGTACAGAACCGTAACATAAGTGTGCAGCCATTTGTCAACCTCGAGACACTGCTTTCCAAAGTGCAAAAAGTGTTATTTATTAAGCCATAAAACTATATACTTTTGTGCTGATGTAAAAGACTTGATTTACATCAATTTCAGACAGGGAGGAAAAAGTGATATTAAGAGTAAAAAAATGTATTCAGATGAGACATTTTATTTGTGAATACATTGTGTCTTTAAATTTTATTTTTGTGTTTTTATTGTATACTTTACATTTTATCTATGAAGGGTGAATCACCGGCAACTGCATGGATTGATTATCAGAAAACCATCATCAGGAGAAATCTCAATATATTTTCAAGCTAGTGGTATTTCTGGTTATATCAGAAGTAGATGTCACCTTCGTTATTTAAAATTGGACACTCAGTATATTATGATATTTTGAGATTCTGGGTAAAATTCTCAATACTTTTTGTGTATAATGTCATATACCTAATTCTTCTTGAGATATTCGAACTTTTATGTCAAAATTGACGTTTCCAGACCAAAACATATTGATATTTTTCTCTCATAGACACGACATAATTATTTACTTTGAATTGCTTTCCTTGTAGATGAGGAATGAATGTGAATAACATTATTGAATTTATTTATACAGAGTGTACGATTCAAAATTAAGATGAAAAAACCGCTGAAACTTGAGTTTTTCAAATGAAAATCCCCCTATTTTGATTTTTAAGCTTATTCCGCATTAAAAACCAGTAAAATTTTGTATGAGGTTGTTTATTTTTTTTTAAAATGTTACTTTTCGAAATATTAGCAATTTTCTATTATAATAGTGGCCGTTTGATCTCACTTTAGTTGTCCATAATGATGTTTACAATACAACTGTCAGGCAGATGCTAAATTAATGTCACTTGCTTTTTAATTGCCCCAAACAATCATGCCAGGGCATTTAAATTATACAAATGACCATTATTTCAATTTATTTATCATTTTTGGGCAATGTAATAAAGCTATTTCAAGAACAAGGGAAATAGTTGCGAACCGATATCCACAAAAACTGAAGCCAACACCATATACAGTTAAACAAATTATTGAAAACTTCAGAATTTTTGGATCTTCTTCTTATTTCGGTGCCATATCAAGTCCGCCTAATATTGGCAATTACATTGGCGAGTTGTTCGTGGTTTTTGGCTAATCTGACTAGTTGTTCGGCACTGCGTATTCCAGTCCAATCGCAAATGTTCTTTAGCCATGACATCTGTTTCCTTCCAATTCCTCGGCTGCCTTCGATTTTACCTTTCATTATAAGCTGGAGCACCTTGTATCGGTCTCCTCTAAGAACATATCCCAGGTATGATATCTTTCGCACCTTAATAGTGACAAATAATTCACGGATGGCATTCGCTCTATTTAATACTGCTTCGTTGGTCTGCATAGCTGTCCAGGGTATTCGAAGCATTCTTCTTTGCCACCACATCTCAAACGCCTCCAGTCAACTGATCGTAGCAGCCCTCAGAGTCCAGGTCTCAGCTCCATACAACAACACGGACCAAATATAACATTTGATCATTTTTTGACGCAATCTTAGGTTTAAGTCGTCATTAGAGAAAAATGATTTCATTCTCATGAAAGTTGTGCGCGCTATTTCAATTTTGCACTTTATCTCTTTATCAGGGTCTAGATGTTATGTGATATAACAACCAAGGTATTTGAATTGGGTAACTCTCTCAATGTTTTGTTTGTCTATCTGTAGGGAAGCATCAGCGTGCGGTTGGCGACTGAATATCATAAATTTGGTCTTACTGACATTTATTTTCAAACCCATTTCCCTTCCTGTTGTGTTTACACTATCCAACAACTCTTGAAGGCCCCGGACACCATCACACAAAATGACCGTATCGTCGGCATATCGAATGTTATTAATCAGTTCACCATTAATCTTCACTCCAAGGTCTTTATCTTGCAGAGCCTTCTTAAAGATTGTATCCGAGTAGATGTTGAACAATAGCGGGGAGATAATGAATGCATCCCTGTCTGACGCCTCGTTGAATGCGACATTCATCGGTTAGTCTTCCATCGATTTGGACCACTGCTTTCTGCTTCCAATATAAGTTCTCTATAATTTTCAGATCTCTATCATCGATTCCCAAAGTTCTTAGTATGTTTATAAGTGTTTCATGCTGAACCCTATCGAAGGATTTTTCATAGTCTATGAAACACATAAATATCCTTGCGACACTTCTGAAGAAGTATATTTAGGGCAAAAAGTGCTTCCCGGGTGCCTAGTACATTCCTAAAGCCAAACTGCATCCCAACCAGGTCCCCCTCGCACCGACATTTCTTCCTTCCATGTATTATGCGAAGAAACACCTTTAATGTATGACTCATCAGGCTAATTAATCTATATTCGTCGCACTTCTTTGCTCACTGTTTCTTCGGAAGTGCTATAAAAACAGACTTCCACCATTCTTCGGGTATTTCACCAGTAGTATATATACTGTTAAAAAACTTAACCAGAGCACTGATGCGGTCTTCGAGGATCATCTGTAACAGCTCTGCCGGGATGTTATCTGGACCAGTTTCTTTCTTGGTTTTGGCTGATTTTATGGCATGGAGAAGTTCGGATTTTAAAATTTCTTGCCCTTCGTCTTAATTTGCATTACCCTCCATGTTTGGCCTGTCTTCTTCAAACAATTCAGTCACATATTTACTCCATACTTCAAGAATTTCTCTTTCATCAATAATAGTTTTTCCTGTGCTATCCACTAGTATGTTAGTAGTTTTCTTGTTATACAAGCCAACAATCTCGCAGACCTTCTTGTACATGTTAAACGTGTCATGCTTCCTTTCAAACTCTTCCATTTCCCAACATCTATCTGTCGTCCATCTCTCAGCTGTTCGTATTTTTTGTTTTATTTCTCTTTGTTTTCTTCTGTATTCTTCTGGTTTGCCCTTGCACTGTCTTCTTTGTTCCATAAGATCTAGTATTTCTTCCGTCATCCATTGTTGTTTCTTGTGTCTGGTTGTTACTTTATGTTCTTCTAATATCTTGGTCATATGTTCATGAAATAATTTCCATGTTTCCTTGACACCTTCGGTTGTTCTCATTTCTTTTATGTAATCGTTTACAGCTTTTTCAATTTTACTTTTGTTGACGTCTGAAATTGTGAGATTCTTTTGCTAGTGTTTCTTTTCTATTTGTTTTAGCTTGACTCTTACGTCTGCGACTAAAGGGTTGTGGTCAGACCCAATATCCGCTCCAAGATACGTTGTAACTCTGGTGATGGAGTTCCTAAATCTTTTGTTGGTAAGAATATAGTCTATCTGATTTCTTACTATATGTATTGGGTTATCTCCAGGGCTTCTCCAAGTATACAGCCTACGTTGATGTAAGTTATACCATGTGTTGGTTACTACCAGATTGTGTTCTTGGCAGAAATCAAACAGTGTCACCTCGTTCATTACCTTCTCCCAAGCCATACTCCCCGACTAGATCCAATCTGCGACATTTACCAATTTTGGCATTAAAATCTCCAATTATATATGTGATTTCGTTGAATTTTAAGCTTTTTGTGTTGTATTAAGTTGATTATATAGAACTTCTACTCCGGGATTATACTTTTTCTCTGTAGTAGGGGCATATATTTGTATTAGGTTGATATTAAATGGTAATGCGTGTAGCTGTAACAGTACTATTCTGTCGCCTATTGGAACAAAGTTAAGGACATATTTCTCAATTTAGGATGTTACAAAAATTCCTACTCCGTTTCTATATTGTGGGTCGTCGTTGTCGCTCCCGGAGTAATATAGTATACCGTCTTCGTGTCTGCATGACCCCGAACCAGTTCATCATAATTCACTCACTCCCATAATCGACAGTTTTAAGCGTTTAGTCTCTGGAACAAGATTTTCAAATTTTCCAGCAGCATAAAGGCTTCGAACATTCCATGTGTCTATCTTTACAGTGGATTTTGCTATTTTGAGCCGGGGGATTCTTAGCACCCCTTGCCCATCAAAAGGCTGCCTGGGACTAGGGGCCGTCGCTTTTGTTTTTCTCGCTATAGCAATATCCTGGGAAATGTTAACAGTGGTTTCTCGTTACCTTCACTGTTTTTAGTTCAGCCACCTATAGCATGAGGACAGACGCTGTTTGCAGCCGCCCACTCTGGATCAGACGCTGCCTACCTGTTGGTCCGCGGGAGGTATTTGGTTTCCCTCCTACCACTCATATCTGAGAGGCATTCCCCTATCCGCCACCTGGGGACGCGACCTCTGGGGGTTACAGGTTCCCGCAAGGAATCAGTCATTACAAAGGTGCAGAGAATTAAACCAGTCTTAAACAATTAAAATACTGAAATTGCAATTTTGGGATATTTTGTGGATATCGGTTCGCAAATATTTCATATTTTCTGGAAATACCTTTATTACATTGCCCAAAAATGATAAATAATTGAAATAATCGTCATTTGTATAATACAGACTTCCTGGCATGATTGTTTGGGGCAATTAAAAAGCAAGTGACATTAATTTAGCACCTGCCTGACAGTTGTATTGTAAACATCATCATGGCCAGCTAAAGTGAGATCAAACGGCCACTATTGTAATAGAAAAATTGCTAATATTTCGAAAAGCAACGTTCTTTCAATAAGCAACATCACAAAATTTTCCCGGTTTTTAATGCAGAATAAGCCTAAATAATGAAAATAGGGGCTTTCCATTTGAAAAACTCAAGTTTTAGCAATTTTTTCATCCTAATTTTGGTACTTCTTTTTCAAACACTCTGTATCAATAATTTCATCCAAAGACTGTTAGATTACGTCCTCCAATTGCATTAGTACAGTACCAAATTTGGAGATTTTTCCTGATGATGGTTTTTTCATAATTAATCGATGCAGTTCCTGGTGATTCACCCTGTACTACTTATCTTTTACGTTAGCCATTTACAATTTTATTTTTGTTTAATTGTATATACTTTGCATTTTCTCTATACTTAGTTATATTTTATGTAAAGGTTTGCCTATGTGTTGTATTTTGATTGTTGTTACAGGTTTTTTTGTTTTATATCTATTTGTATATGTTGTTTGTGTCATATTATTTTAATGTGTGTTTAATTTTTTATAAGTAACATTATTTTGAATATATTTTTAAAAATCGATAAGTTCTATACTTATGTGTATCTTTGGAGTGAAATAAATATTATTATTACTATTAATATTAGATTTTCTTGACGTTTTTTGTTATGATTCAAACATGAAGAGGATTTTTGTTTTTTGGGGTATTAACCATCTGACTTAATAATAGAGATTACTAGATTAAAACTATTTTTTTCATGATGGTTGGAGATATTTAAATAAACAATATCTCGTTCATCCCTTTCTAACCTCATTGTGAAAAATAATAATTTGGAGCAGTAGCTGCTCGTGCCTTAATGCATTGGGGGTGCGCAAGAAAAAAAGTTCGGGGCGCAGCAAGTGCGTTATGGTAGTGAATTTTTATTAAATGCTTCAAATTTGAATAACTCAAGTTTCTACGAACTCAGAAAGTTGAATTTTGGTGTATAGTAGGGTCTTGCCCAGGGCAACATATCCACGAAATTTCATCAAAATAACTTTGTAATTTTCGAGGAAAAATTTTTTTTCAAAAGAAAACTCAAAATTTGAATAACTCAATTTTCTAAAAATGTAGAAAGTTGAATTTTAGTGTGTAGTAAGGTCTTTTACAAGGCAACATATCCACCAAATTTCATTAAAATACCTTTGTTATTTTGGGAGAAAAAGATTTTTTTTGAAACAAAACAACATTTTCCCGGAAACGTTATCCGATTTTACTGACTAACGAACTTATCCAAGCCATTAATAAAAGAAAGGCACTTGCCGAGTTTCATTGAAATCTGTTGCTTATTTTTTGAGTTATCGGTTAGATGCATATATATATATATATATATATATATATATATATATATATATATATATATATATATATATATATATATATAAATAAATAAATTGAAACTGACCCCGAATATGGGTTCTAGGGGTCCCAGTTCGCGCTCATTTGAAAAAATGTTTGCAAAGTCTCTCCATCGATACCTCTTTATTAGTGAATTTTTTAAAATAAAAATTCACCAAAAATGAAGGGCTCGCCTATTTTTTCCCCGAAAATGTATTATAAAAAAACCTACTTACTAAACTTAATAATTATTAACTACTTACCAAGTTTTCCTCTAGTTAGTTATACGTTATAGTAGTTAAAAAGTCCCTTAAAAAGTTAACCTTTAAATTTAAAATATGATCCACTGAATTAATCACAGTATCACAATTATTTTGTCCACTTATTAAGCAACCCGAAGTAGTGGCCATCATAATAATAATAATTGTCTTGTTAGAACATGTAAACAACAACGAAATGATCTAATTAAAAATCAATCCGACGCGAAGACGAAAATTACTAGGTAGTAGGTACACACGCTCTGCCAAAAGTCCACTACAAACTGGAAGTGTGTAATTTTATAGCGCACAACAGATTGCTTATTCGGTCGTTTTCGACGATGATAGGCGATCATTTCGCACTGAAGTATCGCATTTCCCGAGAGCGCCGAAAAATACACACCGCCGCCCGACTGCTTTATATGGATATGGATGTATATAATGTCTGCAACGATTAACACTATACTTATTCTGATTCTGTATTAATGGCTGCCGACTCTCTGCGATCCTCGATATACTAATTTTGTTTATTGAATGCAGGAGGTAAAGTAAATAAAAATTTATTAAAATATAGCATAGCAAAAATATTATTTTTTCCACGGCAGGCGGCAGTGCGCGCGGACGGGCGCACTTATTGAGGATCCGCCCCTGATTTGGAGCGAAAAAAGACTAAAAGAGGATATATTCATCAAACTTATGGATATTTGTACAGGTACAGAGCTGCAGTGAAGTGAAGGATAACCAAGAAATTTGTTTGAAAATGAGAAAATTACAGTGTAATATATCTGAAAAAAATAAGATTTTTCCATTGTAAGTTCTCTGTGAATATAGGTTTTGAAACTGTATCTTTAGAAATATATCAATGTCAAGTATCACATTTTATAACAGTATAGAAACCGTTGAAGCAAACAATAAATGAATATGTCAAAATGAAAATTGTCAGTAGAAAAATAGAAAATCATGAAGATTAAAAAACCAATATGGAGTGTTATTAAATAATAAGAGATCCATTGCAAATGAGATTCGAAAATTCGGTAGAAACCTATATACATTTAAGATATCACAACAACCAGTCAGTTAGTTGAGGAACAACCTAAATTTTGCTTCTGACGAGCTGCCTGAGGTTACTGCACAGGGTTTCTCACAGTAGCTGTTAGAAGTTTTCATGGTTAAAAAAATTAAACATTCTGAATTTTTTGAATTCAAGGTTATTAAAAATTCTCTTTCATTTAAAAAACATATTTTCAAGGTCATACCACTTTTGGTTATACCGGCAAAAAAATTTGAAAGTTTTTTTCTGAGGTTGATGCCTTGTTTCAAATTGCGTTTCCGGTTGTCAAAAAAAGATCCATGCCCGGCAAGATTGCTCCTAAACCATGAATATCAGCGGAACTTGTAAGAGAGGGCTGTTTGCTTCGTGATTTTCCACTTCTATTGGATACGATTATGGATCCGCGATGTAATGAGTTTTATAATAGTCTAAAGAAACAGCACGGTGCTAGGTTAAAAGATGCCAAGAAAAAATACTATGTAAATAAAATCTCTAAGGCCTATCACCCCAATAAAGCTATGTGGGAAGCAATTCAAGAAAATGTCAACGTGGGGAAGATGAACAGCAAGGCGGCAAATCTGAGTATTCTGTCCGGGGACAGAGTCATGACAGATCCGAATATGATTGCTGACAGTTTCAATTCGCACTTTGTCGACTCTGTTAAGTATCTGACCAAAAAAAAAAAACTGTGACATTAATTGTGCATTAAAAAATATCTCTAATCCCTATTCTATGTTTTTATATCCTGTCTCAGAGGACGATGTTTTAGAGATCATAAAATTAATTTCAGTTAAAAATTCTTTAGGAATAGATGACATACCATGTAGTCTTCTTGACGGGGTTGCTCATCTTGTGGTGGCTTCACTAACTTACCTTATACATGTGTCGTTTGAAATCGGTTGTTTTCCTGAGCGCCTGAAGACGGCTATTGTCGTCTCTCTCTTTAAGAAGGGAGATCCAAGTCTTAGGCAACTACAGGGCGATTGCGCTGCTTTCGGTTTTTTCTAAGATCTTTGAGAAGGCATTTCTGCTAAGACTTAGGTCCTTTTTGGAGTGATACAATTTGCTGTCTCCATGCCAATTTGGTTTTCGTGGGCAGCTGTCAACTCAGGATGCCGTGCTTAGCACTTACCTGACAGTCTTGGATTACATAAATAGTGGTTCCAAGTCCGCCGGGCTGTTCTCCGACATTTCGAAAGCGTTTGATGCGGTCAACCATTCCCTTTTATTGCAAAAATTGGAGCATTATGGCATAAGAGGAAATGCATATTTATGGCTAAAAAGCAACCTGTCTGGGAGAAGTCAGAATACGACAGGCAGGTAAGAACTATATGTCTGGATTTTCAGCCGTGTCGAGCGGCGTGCCGCAGGACAGCATATTGGGCCCTGTTTTGTTTACAATTTTCCTTAACGATATTGTTTATGATCTCCAGCAATACTACTTAACTTTGTACGCAGATGACCACTGCTGCAATCTCAGGAGAAAGTTTTGAAGAGCTTGGTGCTGCAGCTAATGTGTGTGTGGCTCAGGTGTCAGCCTGGTGTTCGCAAAATGATCTGACTCTTAACACGCGGAAGACTAAAATGCTTCTTTTTCTCCGGTGGGTGTGCATCCGAATCTGAGCCTATATGTCAGATCTGATAACGGTTCAATAAGACAGGGCATGTCTGTAAAGTTTTTGGGGATCCATCTGGATTCTAACTTATCATGGGACGTCCATGTTGACCATGTGGTGGCCTCTATTGCATCTAGGAATTACGTGTTGCTGCAGCTGAGGGATTCCTTGAGTACTCAGGCATTATTGACATGCTACTATGGTAGTGTCAACTGTCTTCTGGCATATGGTTTGCTGTGTTGGGGCGGCTGTGTGCATCTGGGGTGGGTTATGTTGATGCAGAAGAGAATTGTCCACACCATGTTTGGTCTGGCGTCTTCCGCATCTTGTAGACCATTATTTATACGGTATGGCATTGTAACAGTGACGTGCATATATATGTTTGAGGCGCTTAGTTACGTCAGAAAAAAATATTGAAATGTTTACTACCTGCGGTAATATTACAGCGTATGAAACAAGACAGGCTAAAGATTTGTATGTTCCCCCTTATAGGATCGAACAGATTAATCGGGTACCTCGCAACACTGCAATACGCTTATATAATCATTTACCTGACAGCGTTAAAAATTTGAGCAGCCTCAGGCAATTTAAGTTTGCTTTAAAATCATTTTTTAGAGAGCATTCTTTTTATTCTGTGGACGAATATTTTAAATTTTAGCATTGATAAGCTCTTTTTTATATTTTGACTATTTCTGATATCTTGTAGAGATCTATGGAGCAGTTCTAATAAATAAATAAAGTCGCCATTAACTTTCTTATTGTAAATAGAACACCCGGTATACTATTTCATTTTTTGATTTCTGAGAAAATATAATGATAAATTTCATCCGATTTCCCTTTACCCGTTTTCAGCTGTTTTTTTAGATATCTTGATTCTTTTGGAAATTTTGAAAGATGTAGCTTTATTTTCAGACGGAACCACTAGAATGATACTTTCGAAATCCACATGGCAATTGATTAATCATACAGCATTCAGGATGTCCAAAAATTGACGACCAATTACATCATTTTCCCAGTTGAAAAGGTTACTTCGTTCAAATGTGACATCCTCTATATTATTGGATGGTCGCATGCAAAATTTGATTTCGCAGCGATTCACTATAACTTCCCCTACACCTTTTTCCCACAGTTATCTTGTTAATTCACATTTTAGTGAATTTTCGTAGAAAAAATTCACTAATGGGGAGATCCCGACTTTTGAATTTTGAAAAAATTTTTGCAAACGAGTGCGAACTAGGACCCCTAGAACCCATATCCGGGGTTAGTTTCAATTTTTATATGTTTATATATATATATATATATATATATATATATATATTTATATATTTATATATATATATATGTATATATATATATATATATATATATATATATATATATATATATATATATATATATATATATATATATATATATATATATATATATATATATATATATATATATATATATATATATGTATCACACCGATAACTCAAAAAATAATGGGCCGATTTTGATAATATTTGGCATGTACGTTTCTTTTGTTAATAGCTTGGATAAGTTCGTTAGTCGGGAAAATCGGACGAGGTTTTCCGGGAAAATTTTGAGTTTTCATTCGAAAAAAATTCTTATCTCAAAAAGTAATAAGACGATTTTAATAAAATTTGGCATGTACCTTCCTTTTATAAATGGCCTTGATAAGTTTGTTAGCCAGGAAAATCGGACGAGGTTTTCCGGGAAAATGTTGAGTTTTCATTCAAAAAATTTTTTTATCTCAAACAATAATGGGCCTATTTTAATAAAATTTGGCATGTACCTTCCTTTTGTAAATGTCTTTGATAAGTTCGTTAATCAGAAAAATCGGACGAGGTTTTCCGGAAAAATTTTGAGTTTTCATTTAAAAAAAAAAATATCTTAAAAAATAAAAACTCTATGATAACCAAATTTTGTAGGTACGTTTACGATATAAAAAGTAAACTATACACCAAAATTTAGATTTCTATGTTACAAGAAAAAAAAGTTATAATAAAATATTTTGTGCCAGATCATTTTTATGAAAATTCACTACCATAACGCACTTGCTGCGTCTTCGACTTTTTTATTTTAATGTAATTTTTGAAAAAGTTCGTTCTTCCAAATGTGATATATATATATATATATATATATATATATATATATATATATATATATATATATATATATATATATATATATATATATATATATATATATATATATATATAGTAACGGGGTGACTTCTCTAAAATAAATTTATTGAGATACATATATTTCTTAATCTTAAAGGTCAGCGTCCCGAGCGGTTAGACGTGGTTGAGAGAAAACTACCCCTGTTATATTTAAAGAAAATATTCTTTTAACTACCCTTAATAGGGGTCTGTAATATGAGTTACGTGGTTATTAGATAATTGTAGTTTAATGGAAACACATCACTTATAAATAACACTATATTTTATAACATATAACAATATAAATACAACGACTTAGCTATACAATGGTTATACTATGATTAGTTAATCTACGGATCTGAGATGGCTCCCAGAGTAGTCAGGATTGCCAACTTAACAAATACATATTCTCCTGACAGGGTCTAGGTTAATTTTTAAGCTATGTCAGAGCATTGCGAGCTAGTTTACCCAAATTTTACTATGAATCTGCCGTAGCATATACCTGTGACCAATAAGTCACAATCGTATTAGATTATATGATCAAATACAAGCTAGGATGGAGTTTTATATTTAGAAATGAAAACCAGAGCTGTTTTATGATCTACTTTAATGTCTAAAAATAAACTCAAGACAGGTTTTCAACGACACAACCAAGTTTAAATCCTTAATTAAAACAAAACGGTTTTCTTCATGTGAGGAAAGAGTTAAATTATCCATATGTTAACAATAAAGAAATACTCAAATATCCAGTCTACGTAAAAGTTATTATCTCAAACAAAATAACTCTAATTCTAGTGTTAATTGAAACATTAATTTATGCAATGGCTTCCCTAATAGGGTGGAAAGGTTAATTAATAAAATCTTTTACATAATGACATAAATTATTTCAGTATCTAGTCTGTTAAATATTCCTCTTATTTAGGGTTAAATAGTTATATTTCTCTTGTAATTCCCTAGTACAACGCTCTGAATTTAATAATTATCTCAACCAATAACTTAACTATCTCACTCAAATTTATCTGACGTTTATACACTTAAGTCCCCATTGAAATTCTTAGGGCTCTAGTATCTATTTAGAGCCCCTCGCATATAAATCTCACAAAATCAACCTCTACATTTTAATTTAGTGCTAATTGATTTTAATTCTGGTGTTTCCGCCCGGGAAACCCTGAACCAGCGTTCCTCAAGGCTCGGTTGAACAAACTGCCATCTAAGCTGGCAGGTGTACTTGTGTCCGCTAAGCAGTTTTCATCACATTCAGGCTAACCCCGGGTCAAATTACGACTCGCAGACGCCGACACAGGATTTTTTACACAAACCACGCGGTTTTGTATTTCCTGCAACTTTGTTGCAAATCCAAATAATTAATAATTCTGGCTAATAATTTAAATCCACTGACTGGCAATCTTATCACAAATTATATCAGCCGTAAAAAAAATGACATGATTTAATTATTTCAAATTATTGGTAATTATGCCTGTATTTTAACAATGGCTAAAGTGATTGCATAAAAATAATAAAATATACTGATTTAATTATTACTTTTTTTCTCCTCCCTCAGGGCTCGTCCGCGGCTTTGCCGCCCCGATAGCACTGCAACCTTTGGCTTATTGTGCATTTAATTATTAATTGGTGACGGCTATGACTATAGCGGCTGTCCGATAATTATAGCTCCACTCCTTTAGATGTGTTAATGAGCTGAACTGGTTAAATCAAATAGATATGTTACCTAAAATACAAATGCATAAGCAAGTACCTTGCTTACACACACACACATTATATATATATATATATATATATATATATATATATATATATATATATATATATATATATATATATATATATATATATATATATATGTATGTATGTTTCCAACCGATAACTCAAAAAGTAATTGGCCGATTTTGATGAAACTCGGCAAGTACCTATCTTTTATTAATAGCTTGGGTGAGTTCGTTAGCCAGCCCAATCAGACGAGTTTTTCTAAAAAAAGCAAATTGATTTTTCACCAAAAAAAAATTCGTATCTCAAAAAATAACAAAGTTATTTTGATGAAGTTTGATAGATATGTTGCCCTGGCAAAGACACACCAAAATTCAACTTTCTAGGATTATATGAAAATTTGAAGTATTTAATCAAAATGCTGCGTCCCGAAATTGTTTAAAAAAATTGTTATCTGGGACAATCAGTGTCTTCCGGGATCTCTATTTCTTTTGTAAATATTGGGGAAACGTTTGTGGATATCAGAGTAACTGGAATGAGACTTTACATGTGGCTAGAAATGGTGTAAATAAACCTATGTTGTGAATTTTAAGTAATTTGGTCAATAGTTAGTTTTTTCCGAATTACAAATAAAATCTGAGACATATGTTGGGACAACTTAAGTGGTTAAAGTTCAATGCCTGACAGACAGAGTAGTTAACTGCCACTCGTAGATTGATTCATACAACATGTATAAACCATACATCAACATTAACCAAACTAAATAAATAACAAGCATAAAACATACTACTCGAACCAACAATCGTGAAATCTCGGCCATAAATATGGAAAATGACAGACAAGAAATATAAAATTTACCAAGTGATTGTTATTTAACTGGGGGATTCAATCAATTTTTAAAATACACTATATTTAAAGCTTGATGAGCGACCCCAAATACAGTTTTAACACAGCATAGATATATTATGCTGTGGTTTTGGACTGAAAGTGTAGCATAATATAGTAGAAATCAATTCAAGTCTCTATAAAAATGATTCTAAAATAGTTTCTTTTATCTCTGCACTTAAACATAAGACGCCATATAAGACCGAAACAATCGTGGCATATGTTTCCATGACAATTCAACTAATTCTGTAATTAATTGTTACATATACTTTTAATATAATATACCGTGCATGAAGCCGATCTGAAGTATCATGTAAAGAAAACGTTAGTTGACGTATGCTTAGATGGCGCAGGGGCACCGTGCTTATCTTCTAAGCAGAAGATTATGCAATCGATTCCAGCTCGATGAATGTATGCTTTTTCTTATTTTATTTTGAAATTTGGAGAAACAACAGTGTATAGATTTCATACATTTTAAACAAGAACTCATTTTTGTTTTCAACGCCTGAATAACTTTGTCAGCTTTGAGTATGAAATTATAATTTTCAGCAGGCATTTTAGCGAATTGTTATGAAAAAAAATTCTCTAATAGAGAAGTATCGATGGTGACTTTGCAAACATTTTTTCAAGTGAGCGCAAATTTGGCCCCCCAGGACCCGATGAAACCAGACAATAATCTTTCTTTTATTAATAGCTTGGACGAGTTCGTTGTTACATATACTTTTAATATAATATACCGTGCATGAAGCCGATCTGAAGTATCATGTAAAGAAAACGTTAGTTGACGTATGCTTAGATGGCGCAGGGGCACCGTGCTTATCTTCTAAGCAGAAGATTATGCAATCGATTCCAGCTCGATGAATGTATGCTTTTTCTTATTTTATTTTGAAATTTGGAGAAACAACAGTGTACAGATTTCATACATTTTAAACAAGAACTCATTTTTGTTTTCAACGCCTGAATAACTTTGTCAGCTTTGAGTATGAAATTATAGTTTTCAGCGGGCATTTTAGCGAATTATGAAAAAAAAATCGCTAATAGAGAAGTATCGATGGTGACTTTGCAAACATTATTTCAAGTGAGCGCAAATTTGGCCCCCCAGGACCCGATGTAACCAGACAATAATCTTTCTTTTATTAATAGCTTGGACGAGTTCGTTGTTACATATACTTTTAATATAATATACCGTGCATGAAGCCGATCTGAAGTATCATGTAAAGAAAACGTTAGTTGACGTATGCTTAGATGGCGCAGGGGCACCGTGCTTATCTTCTAAGCAGAAGATTATGCAATCGATTCCAGCTCGATGAATGTATGCTTTTTCTTATTTTATTTTGAAATTTGGAGAAACAACAGTGTACAGATTTCATACATTTTAAACAAGAACTCATTTTTGTTTTCAACGCCTGAATAACTTTGTCAGCTTTGAGTATGAAATTATAGTTTTCAGCGGGCATTTTAGCGAATTATGAAAAAAAAATCGCTAATAGAGAAGTATCGATGGTGACTTTGCAAACATTATTTCAAGTGAGCGCAAATTTGGCCCCCCAGGACCCGATGAAACCAGACAATAATCTTTCTTTTATTAATAGCTTGGACGAGTTCGTTAGCCAGCCCTGTCGGACTAGTTTTGATATAAAAAAAATTGATATATCCGGATAAAAATTGTATCTCAAAAAATAACAAAGTTCTTTTCATGAAATTTGAGATATTGCCCCCGCAAATGCCTTACTGCATGTCAAAATTCAACTTTCTAGGTTTATCGAAAATTGAGTTATACAAATTTGAAGCATTTAATAAAAATTCGCTACCATAACGCACTTGCTGCGTGCCAAAATTGTATATTTTGCCCTTGACTTGAGTTTTCATGAGTTTTTATTGAAAAAAAATCAGGACGCAGCAAGTGCGTTATGGTAGCGAATTTCTATTAAATGCTTCAAATTTGAATAACTCAATTTTCTATAAACCTAAAAGTTTAATTTTGGTATGTAGTATCGTCTTTTCCAAGGCAACATGTCCCCCAAACTTCATCAAAATAACTTTGTAATTTTCAGAGATAATTTTTTTCGGAAGAAAACTCAAATTTTTCCAGAAAACCTTGTCCGATTTTCCTGGATACATACATATATATATATATATATATATATATATATATATATATATATATATATATATATATATATATATATATATATATATATATATATATATATACCTCTCTATTAGTGATTTTTTTTAAATAAAAATTCAGTATTCAGTATTGATGGTAATTTTCGGATAATTTTTTTTTCGAAAGAAAATTAAAATTTTTTCTGAAAAACTTTGATATTCCTGCATAACGAACACATCCAAGCTATTAATACAAGAAAGGTACTTACCGAGCTTCATCAAAATATCGGTTAATTAGTTTTTGAGTTATCAGCTGGATACATATATATATATATATATATATATATATATATATATATATATATATATATATATATATATATATATATATATATATATATATATATATATATATATATATATATATATATATATATATATATATATATATATATATATATATATATATATATAGTATGACGCCGATTTTGCTAAAGAGTTTTTCCAATCTCTACGTACCATTTTCAACAAGTATTTAGAGGACGGGGTATTTCCGAAACTATTGGAAAGGGCTACAGTTACACCAATCTATCAATCATCTGGCGACATCAATGATTGTGGCAACTACCGGCCAATATCAATCTTACCATGTGTATAAAAGATACTGGAAGGGGAGCATATTGAATTTTCTAGTAAATACCATCTTGGATCTAAGGCAGTTTTTAGCAGGTGAATCTGCATCTGCGCTTGCAGATGTCATCAACACGATAGTCCAGGAATTTGATGATCATATTGAAGCTGGGTTTGTAGCCTGTGACTTCAACGATTTGTTCAGTTGTGTTAACACAAGTCTTAAAAAAAATTGTGTTTGTGTTTACAAAAGTTTTTCAGAAAAAAATAATTATTTACAAAGGGAATGTACCTGCGAAATTATAAATATGGCGGGTATTTTTCCTTATTAAGTGCTTGGATGGTTTTGTTTTAGTCAATCCATCCAGTTTTTGCAAACAATAAACAACAAAAGAGGTTTTTTAAAACAAATTTGTAGTTATCCGCAAAGCTCATTATGTTATTTTTCTTTAATTGAGTAGCCACGGTACATTTACATAGGGTTACTATGGTTCAAGATTGAAGATTCTAGCTTAATGGGAAATTTATTTAGCTATCGGATTTGAAATATTTTTAAGAAAATTTTCTACCATAACATACTTGCTGCACCGAGACCCTTTCCAACACTGATTTACGGTTGCTGTATACTTTTTGAAAATGATAAAATATTGCAGCTTACTATGTAAGACTGACAAACAAGGCAAACTCAAAATCATTTTTGGAAAAATATTTTAAAAAGGAAGGAGATAACAATTTAAACACAAATTGAAAATCTTGGTCCGCTGCTTCGTCACGGAGGTTCTCCTTCCCCTTCTGCATGCCTACAATCACTGTCAATGCGTAAACAAGAACAATGTAACAAGAACAATGTAAACAAGAAAAATTCCTTTGGAGCAACCCGTAAGAAAGTTACATGACCTGCTGTGAACATGGAGGTTCTACGTGCGGTAAACATGATTTTAAGGAGGTATAGCTGCAAAATGAGATACAGGCAGCTTACATTTCTTTTTTATATTCTTCTCTGCCGAGCACCCATATTCACTCTTAGTCCTGTAATTTTTTGTGGGCTGTTTGCAAGAAATTCTTCTTGTGGTTTAGGCATCCAGAAGGGGTTCTAAGCATATTTCTGAAAAGATTTTTCTAAACACCCTCCATGTGCTAATCTGCAAATTTACCGAAAATTTAATTTCTATTTACATACGGAATGGGTCTATGAAATTATAGGTGGCAGGTGAGTATTTTTCCATATTAATCGCTTGAATGGTCGGTTTTAATCAACTCAATTGAACCAGTTTCTGCAAACAAAAAAGGTTTTTTAAAACAAATTTGTAATTATCTGTGAAGCTCATTGTGTTATTTTTTAAATTTCGTATCCACGCTGCTTTTATATAAATTTTACTATGTATCAAAACTGAAGATTCTAGTTTAATAGGAAATTGGGTTATCACCATTTGAAATATTTTAATGAAAATTCGCTACCATAACGCACTTAAACTCTTTTCAACACTTATTTACTAATGCTGTATCCATACTTTTTGAAAATGAAATAAATATAAACAAAAACTTTTGAAATAAAAATTTTAATAATTTAACCTAAACATCTGTTTATATAAATTTAACTAGGGATGTATGTACTTTGTAGTACCTTCCTAGATATTATAAGTACTTGCTGTATTAGTTTGAGGTAGGTATATTTCTTCTTAAAATAATTTTGTTTGATAATACCTACCAGTGTATTCTGTATAGAGTTCCCTAGGTAATACATACAATATCTACATGCAGTTTACCTATTACTTTCATATTTGTTTCATTGGATGTTACAGTCATAATATACTACTACAGTCATTTTGTTAAAGTTAAGTTAAAATTAAAAGTTGGGTTATTATTTACCTACTATTTGTATTAGCCTAAAAATATGGGTACCTAGTTGTTTTATATTATAAGATCCTAATAAGGTATTAGCAATTAGCATCAGCGGAGTCGATTTCGAGGTTATGCTATGCGCAGAGTGTACAAGCTTCTCTGTGACAAATAGCTACGTGTGGTCAGATTAAACTAGGAGAGAGAGATGGCTTTTGATTTTAAATACTGTGAACGTGAATGGGAAGCTAAATATTTATACATAATGAAACGTCGTTCTAGATTGCTTTTAAACAAATTAAATCACTTTCATTAAACCTTTTATTTATTAGTATACAGTCGCATGTTAAAATTTAGCGCTTATGGATGCAAACTTTGTCCCGGTGTTAGGAAAAAAATGGTCACAGGCTGACAATTTACAAAATTGTTAGTTGGTTGTACATTGTACACAGCTCTATCTATAAAAGTTTGTGTAAATACTACCTGGTCCTGCACCGAGATGGCGTCCCTGTCATATTTCTCACAATGTTCTCCAGTCTGACATCTTGCAATAACTTCCATTGTTTAGATTTTTATCTGATTTATTTAGATAGCACAGTAGTACAGATAACGTCATCTGTCTTTGTCCAACATTTTAGATATTGCATTACAGAATCTGAAGTGATGTCGAGGATTATTTTGTTATTAATTTAGAATAACTTTATTTTCGTTTGATCAAACGACTTACAAATTGGTACACAACCACGTCTGCCTATGTTCTTTTAAGTTGTAAATTTTCGTTTCAATCATTTAGAGAATTTGAGAGATATTGCGTTTTAAAAAATATTTTTAAATTTTTTATTGAGAAAAATTGGCCGTTAAGATTTGATGAACGAACTCGTCCAAGCCATTAGCAAAATAAGGGTAATTGCCAAATTTGGTGCAAATCAGTGAAGTATTTTTTGAGTTATCAGTTATATATATATATATATATATATATATATATATATATATATATATATATATATATATATATATATATATACATTTTAACTGACCATGGAAATGGGTTCCGGAGGCCCTAATTCGCGCTCATTTAAAAAATTTTCAGAAAGTTTCACCATCGATACATCTCTATTAGTGAATTTTCTTAATGAAGTCTCACTAAAAAGAAAACATTGATTGAGCAAATGTGAGAAATGGCCGCTATTTTGCTGATTACACTTATTAACACACTTTAAAAAATGAAATTGCACTATATGAGTATCAAGGTAATCAAAAAAGTTTCCTTCATTTAAAATTCTTGTCAACAATTCTTGGCGACTGTTTATCGGAGTCTTGTAAACTTCTGATTTAAGAGCATCCTGCAAAAGTCACACTTATTCAATTCCAGAGGACGTGCTAGTCATTTTACTGGTGCATCATTGCCTCTTTCAATCCATCGGTTGGGATATTGGCCATTTAAATACACCATCGTTTATATACCACTTTCACATCTAAAAAAGATATACATTTTACATTAGAGTATGAGAAAAACTAAATCCCTACTATTTGTGATATACCACACTCAAAAGAAATGTCTTATCTGTTTAGTTCTTTGCATACCCTAACATGATAAGTACCTTTTAGAGAACCCAAATCACCACAACACATTTTAAAATCCCTGACGGTCGATTCACTAACCAAGTTATTCGAGGATGAAAATTTTTAAATGCTCGACTACAACTGTGTTTTTATTATGTGAAGATACGAGGCCTAGACGATTGAGGGTGGTTCAAGCAAGCAAACTTTCACTCTTTGTTTACCAGAAATTCCCTCACCCGAATTGGGCATCATTCCCATGCTCCTTTTGTTGACATCTTTCGTAAAGTGGTCAATCAATAAACTATACAAATAGGCGGCGGTGCCGAATTCATACAAGTTTTATTATTACTAAATTTAGCAATATATTATTATTATTATTATTTATTCATTGATAAAAATTATACAGTATGCCTATACAATAAGTCTGAGACTTGTGCTGTACATTTGCATAATTTAAAAAAATATGTCTAAAGCAATGTGACAATTATATATGAAATTCAGCAAACTTCAAATTTTGACAAACCAGGTAAAAAAATTTCTTCACTTTTATTTCGTCAATCTAATGCTTCACCCATTTTCATTTCATTTATGATAGATCTAAACATACCATATTTTTGCCAAAATTATTAATTTTATATAAGATCAAAACTGACATTAAACGTCAATCATTATTATATATATATATATATATATATATATATATATATATATATATATATATATATATATATATATATATATATATATATATATATATATATATATATATATATATATATATATATATATATATATAGTGTGTCCACGGATTGAGTGTGGGTAAGGTATAAGTGACAAAAAAATTTTGAATTAGATTATGATATTCTGGGAATCGCTCCTGCTTTGTCTTAAACTACGATGTTGAGGAAATGAACAAAATCAATTAATATACAGGGTGGTTTAGAACTGATTTAATTAAATGTGTTAAGAGTAAACTACCTCCGTTTATAAAGATACCGCAAAAACTTCTTTAGAATTAAAATGTATGCTCTCAATTTTCAGCCAGATCAGCCTACTTTGAATTTTCAAGTAAACTATTAACATTTTTTTGCCTATCAACATGGAGCTTTTTATCTGTGGTTTTCTGAATGCAGGTGCGCAAAGTAAGTAACCATGCAATGTTAAATAATAATTTATTAGTAAAATACAAAATGCTTATTGTTAACAAAAATCAAAACGAACAACGAAAAATAAAGGGATTATTCAAATGTGCTGCCACCAACCGATACACATAACTCAGCCTGTTTAGTAAATGCTTTGTAGGCATTCTGAATGTGTTGAATTGGAATACCGTCAATTGCCTCTCTCAACCTCAGTTTTCACAAATCAAGATCGTTGTTTAATGGAGCCGTGTAGACTTTCTGTTTGAGATAGCCCCATAAATAAAAGTCCATTAAGGTAAGATCGGGACTTCTGGGAGGCCAAGGTATTGGCCCATATCGACCAATCCACCGCCCAGGAAATTTGCGATCTAACCATTCTCGAACGATTCCTGTTGCATGTGCTGAGTTGCCGTCACGCTGAAAGTATGCTGTTTGTCTCTCTTCTAGTGACATGTTATGCAAATGGTCTGGAAGAATATTTTCCAGCATATCCAGATAACTGTACTGGTTCATATTCCGCTCAAAAAAATATGGCCCAAATATCCCAGTGTAAGAAACAGCACACCACACATTTACTTTTTTATGGCATTGTCTTCTGCAATTAACTCTATAATTTGGATTCTCCATTGACCAATGCCATGCATTTTGGGAATTTACCACCCCATTAGTGGTGGAAGTGGAAAAATAATACTTCTGCCAAAATTGTGGTTTGTAGATATTGCTCGCCTTACCATAAACAAAAATCTAATCGTTTTGACTCGTCATTTTCTTCCAAAGTGTGTATAAGTTTTGCTTTGAAAGGTTTCACCTTGTTGGTACGATAAATTTGTTGCAAATGCGATTTGCTAATATTGCCAATTTCTAATGCCCTTCCTCTTAATGATAATTTCAGAAAACGCCTAACAGAATCCATAGCTAATGCAGCTGCAGCATTGTCTTCTTCATTTAGGTCGGATTTTCTCTTCTTAACATTTAAAACACTCCCAGTACGCATAAATTTTGTAACAACTTTTGGCCAGCGTTCGAGGAATTTTCTTATCACTCCCTGATAAGAATGTTCTTCACCCAAACCATAGCACTGCAAAATAAACACTTTTTGTTTTGTTGTTAACATTTTCAAATACAGAAGCTTGCCGTTCGTGACAAATAAAACTGACCTTTCAATTTTCCAAAAAAGTAGTATCCCGGGAAATGAACAACAAGGCAGAGCTCAAGTAGCCATGCAACTCGCCAATTATTCCTTCGAATGTCCAATTGTGCGTTTACTTTACTTTTTTTATTGGTTGAGATGAAAGCAAACCTACCCCAAGTTTAATTATGGTAAAGACTTTTTTTAATGCAGTTTCAAGTATTTTTTAAAGTACACTTAATCACAGAAGCCGTCGAACGTCATTTAAATAAACTCGCAGCTAAAAAAATCATAGTAGGCTGATCTGTTTGAAAATTGAGAGCCTGTCAGAAATTTTAATTCTAAACAATTTTTGTTATAACTTTTTGCGGTATCTTCATAAACGAAGGTAGTTTACTCTTAATACATTTCATTACATCAGTTATGAACATCCTTGTATATTAATTGATTTTGTTCATTTTCTTAACATCTCGGTTTAAGACACAGCAGGAGCGATTCCCAGAATATCAGATTCTAATTCGAAATTTTTTTTCACTTATACCTTACCCACACTCAATCTGTGGACACACTGTATATATATATATATATATATATATATATATATATATATATATATATATATATATATATATATATATATATATATATATACTTTCGGAACTGGATGGTGATTATTATCCCATAGATATGTCGGGCCACACATTATTTATCTATTATACCGTACTTATCTTGGTTGTGCTAAATGTTCTCTAAATCTAATTTGAATTTTTGTTTGCCAGACGTATTTAAGCTCACAATCTTTACAACTTACTTCGTAGATCCCCGACATTTTAGCGTTACTATCCTTGTATTTTAAGATAGTACAGCTATAATGTCGGTGACCTATGAAGTAAGTTGTAAAGATTGTTATCTTAAATACGTTGGGCAAACAAAAAGATCTACTCAAATTAGATTTAAATAACATTTAGCACAACTAAGATACGCTACAATAGATATATATTGCGTGGTCCTGCATATTTGGGATAATAATCACCACGTAGATAAAGGAAACCTTGGCCGTTCGTGTCAATCTCTCAACTCTCTCGAAAAAAGAAAGCTTTGTAAAAATGATCGCGCAGTGTATCAAACAATCTACAAATGCCGCAATACATATACATGGCCGATCATTCCCAGTCAGCACCATGGAACGAAACTAAAGGAAAACGTCATAGTCTGCATTAACAATGAAGAAAAACAAAAATAAAATAAAAGTAACGATTACATTCTTGAACATACTAAATGCAATAATAAAAGTAGTATGAAGTCGGCACCGCAGCCTATGTGTAGTTTATAGATTGACAATTTTACGAGAGATGCTGACAAAAAAAAGCATGGGAATGATGATAACTGAATCCGGGTAGAGGGCGAATTTCCGGAAAACAAGCAGTGAAAGTTTGTTTGAATCACCTGCAAACGTCCAGGCCAAGTACCTGCGCAGAATCTAAACACAGTTGTAGTTATCAAACGTTTAGATATTTTGATCCTCTGATGATGCTAAGTTGGTTAGTGCAAAATGATCGTTAGGTTTTTTAAATGTGTTGTGATTTGGGTTCTCCAAGTGTACTTATCAGTGCTCATTGCAGGTTCCAATCTTCACTTAGTGAACATAACATGATGCAAATTAATGACATTTCCGTTGTAAAATTAGTTAGGTCAAGCCACAATTCGCACATCACATCTACTTCAGCTGGATTAATATAAATATATAATTTGAAAAGAGTAATAGCATAATATGTTAATAATAATAGTTCTCACATGTTGTCCATTCAGCTGAAGTATCTTACATAATATTTAAGAAGCTTAGGTAGTTTTTTTTTAAGAGTTTGTCCATAGTTTTCATTACGATTTATTTGCTTTATTTATAAGTATATTATTTAAGTTGTGTATTATTTATTTGTTGTCTGTATTAAAATGTTTTATTATTGTGAACAAATTTTATCTGTTAGTGTGTATACCTATTGCTTGTATGGTCTCAGGTTCAGAATTACAATTAATAAAGTGAATTTTTAGTCATCTATGTGATTTTAATTTTACATTTTCTCATCATGATCATCATTATCTAGAAGCGATGTCCCCTGGTCGTCACAATCATGACTCTTTGTGTCTAGCAGCTCTTTTCATTTCATTTGTAGTTTCCACACTTCATCAAATGGACAAAGTTCTTCCCGTTTTTACAAGTATGTGTCCTTCAAGTAATATCAGAAACTTATTATGTCTCAGAATATGTCCAATATGTTTTGGCCTTCAGTGTTTGTCACCAAGTGTCTTATTCTTCTCTCACCTTTTCTAACACACTGTTGGTGAATTTTCATTACGAAAATTCACTAATAGAGAGGATATATATATATATATATATATATATATATATATATATATATATATATATATATATATATATATATATATATATATATATATATATATATATATATATATATCCAACCGCTAACTCAAAAAATACTTGACTGATTTCGACCAAATTTGGGAATTACCTTTATTTTGTTAATGGTTTGGATGAGTTCGTAGATGGGCACCGTGCGTCTAATTTTTCTTAGAAAAAAAAGTAAAGAAAATTTTGAAAACGCAATATTTTTTGAAATATTTAAGTGTTTCGAATGAAAATTTGCACATATATAGGAGACATTACAATATAGCTGCTAACAAAATTTCAAATTAAATGGCATACGAGGAAAGGAGTTATTAAAAAATCAAAATTATAAATGAATACACAGTCTAAGTTCAGTTCAAATTTCATACAGCATTTCCCACGTTCAATGTTGATAAGCATGGTTAGACTGTGAATGTGTCTTTTTGAGGAGATAATTCAAATCGAGACAACAGTCACCTGACAATTAAATATAAAGGAGCCAGGTTGTCAGATTTAATAAAATTTCATTTGAATTTTAAAATGTAAAACATATGGTCATAACACATATTTGTACTTATTGATGACAAATAAAAGATCGTCAAACAATAAATGTGGCTTAATATTAATAAATCTTGAGTTACCAATAATTTCTCATTCGATTTATCATAAATTCTAATTTACTCAATCTGACACCGCTGCATGGTAGGCCAAGTGTCATCGCGAAACGGCTGGCGCCTACTGCCGACGCCAAAACTTGACACTCAACGTGTTATTAATTGTTATTTATTGTTTCCATTGTCATCTTTAAAACTAATAAAGCTAGCGAAGTAACTTTTTTTTTCAATTAAAGTAGACACAATAGCGCTTTTAACAGTACCAAATAGTTTTTGCATAATTTGTTTTTACATTGCTCTAAAAATTAGGAGAATTAGGAATTAAAATTTTATGTATTAAAATTTTCACCAATCGATAAACTTTTTTATCTTTGGAAATTTTTATATACATATAGCGAAGCAAATGAAGCTTAAACACTACAAAAGTTTTTGAAATAACTAGTTTTTTTTTGGCAACAGCGTTTTTTTATAAAGCGCGCTAGTATGCTTTTAGCGTAGTACAATAAACGCCTATGCAGGATAAGACGTGTGTGAAATAGTGTTCCGTCTGCGGATTTACAGTGGTTACGTTGTTATAACCTCTGTGCCGCACAATATTCATAATTTAGTTTTCTAAGATAATGGAGTGCATTATTTGTAAAAAAAAATGGTTCGGGACGCAGCAAGTGCATTATAGTAGTGTTCCGTCTGCGGATTTACAGTAGTTACTGTTACAAAGCACTTCAATAGATGTAGGTGCAGTGTTGCCACATCTCCAGAACTTCCCCAACATCTGGGAATTTTTGCACAATCTGGCAACACCGCCTCCCCACCCCCCTGGGGTGACCCCCCACAGGCGAAGTCTCAACCCTCTAGGACCAGAAATAATGAAGTTACCAACTTGTACCCCGTCGGAACGGATAACTGAGGTCTGCACATTCCGAACAGCCTGTATATACACCCTGTATGCGCAGAGAACCCTTACACCCTGTATACGCAGAGAGATCTTATATTACGAGAAACACCTCTTGTGTAACATAGGAGTGATGACCACATTTGGATCATCCTGTATATACATCCCCCTGTATACACACGGGACCGATCTGTATTCACAGAACCTTCTAGTAAGAGAAGGTCCTGGAACCTTCTGGAATGGAACGCTCCAGAACGAGGTGGAAGGTACGGCGAGTATATAAACGCGAAAGCAAGCCAGCCAGACAGTTCAGTAAGATAATGATGAAGTGACTAGAAGAAGCAGTAACTAGTGTGAAGTAGAGACCGTAGTTTCAGTATAGTGACTTGTGTGCAGATTAGTAACCAGTGTAAGGCCAGATAAACTAAGTGTTGTGAGAGAGACATTCCAGACCTTTATTGTATCCATATTTAGACAGTAAATTAAGTGTTTTGTGAGAGAGACATTCTAGAACTTTTATTGTATCCATATTTAGAGAGTAAATAAAGTTGTTTTGTTAAAATTTAAAGTCTCACTTATCCAGAACCCGGAGAAAACGCAACATTACGTTGTTATAACCTCTGTGCCGTACAATATTCGTAATTTAGTTTTCTAAGATAATGGAGTGCATTATTTGTAAAAAAAAAAAAGGTTCGGGACGCAGCAAGTGCGTTATAGTAGTGAATTTTGATAAGAATTGTACACTATTAGTAAGATATATTATTAAAACTAATTCTTTAAATTTAAATAGACCTTTGAGATAGGTTTTAGAGTCCTAGTTAGCGATTATTTGAAAAAAAATATGTTTTATATCGAGCTACAAAATTAAAATTTGGTCTTAGATATAATATGTAAATACTGTGTCTTTAGAAAAATTGTGTTACAAATTTCATTAAAGTTACAAACGTTTTTCAGACAAAAATTAATTATTTACAAAGCGAATGTACCTGTCAAATTATAAATATGGCAGGTATTTTTCCTTATTAATTGCTTGGATGATTTTGTTTTGGTCAACCCATCCAGTTTTTGCAAACAATAAACAACAAAAAAGGTGTTTTATGTTATGGTAGAAAATTTCCGTAAAAATATTTGAGATACGATAGCTCAATAAATTTCCCATTAAGTCAGCATCTTTAATCTTGAACCATAGTAACACCTATGTAAACGCACGTGGGTAATAAATTAAAGAAAAATACCATAATGAGTTTCGCGGATAACTACAAATTTGTTTTGAAAAAACTTTTTTGTTGTTTATTGTTTGCAAAAACTGGATGGGTTGACTAAAACAAAACGATCCAAGCTACTAATAAGGAAAAATAGGTGCTATATTTATAATTTGACAGGTACATTCCCTTTGTAAATAATTATTTTTCTGAGAATTTTTCGTAACTTTAATGAAATTTGTAACACAAGTTTTTTTAAAGACACTTGCAGTATTTACATATTATATCTAAGACCAAATTTTAATTTTGTAGCTCCATATAAAACATATTTTTTTTCAAATAATTGCTAACTAGGACTCTAAAACCTATCTCAAAGGTCTATTTAAATTTAAAGAATTAGTTTTAATAGTATATCTTACTAATAGTATACAAATTCTTATGAAAATTCACTACTATAACGCACTTGCTGCGTCCCGAATTTGATTAGTATTTCTAGTGATATACAGAGTGGGCCAAACTGCTCACTTTTAAAGAAAACTTCCATCGCTTAGCAAGGTATGTGAAAACTGATGTCGGCATCTGAGGATTAATTTTCATGACAAAGTTAATGGTGAAAACTTCATATCGATATATATCACCATTTCAGAGATACAGGGTGTTTTTCGAAACTGTGCATTTTTTGAGTGGCTATAACTTTTTTCCTATATATTTTTTTAAATTTCTATGAAAACATTTCTAAAGCACTTTTTTATGTAGAATTCAACGGAGTAGATTACATTTTTTTAAATTTATATTTTTGTAGTTTAACAGAAATATCAATGTTTTATATGGGACACCCAGTATATTTTGGCATATTTGAATAGAGCTTGAAATTACCATTTCAACAGTGATGAAGCGGTTCACAGAAATAATTACATCTCATGTTTATAATAAAAGCTGCAGAATATCATAAACTAAATATACCTACTTCTTAAGGAACATTTAAAATACAAATTAACAAAACTAATAACTAATAAAACAAAACATCAACAATAAACGGGAAACTAGAATTTTATCGAGGAAGCAATGCAACTACATAATTCAAGAGACTTTCAAAATGTCGACCGTTTTTGTTTATACATAAACGGCACCTTTTTTGAACATGTCTTGCTGAGTTAATCAATGCAATGGGGGTGAAAAGCGCGACAGCTTGCAATCCCGCGAGTCTTGTCTAGAGTTCGTCAGTAATTTAAAAATTAGATCTTTCAACCTTCCCAAAGATAAAAGTCCATAGCCGTTAAGTCCAGTGACCTCGCCGGCCAAGGGTTGAGACCTTGATTAGCTAGCCAATTACTGCCAAAATTGGCCATCGAAAAATTGATAAGAAGTGCTGCATTGTGAGGCGGTGCCCTGTCTTGCTGAAAAAATGCACTCCTGGATTCAATTAGCGACAGTTCATCAAGATGAGGTTCTATTTGTTGCTTCGTTGCAAACACGTGTGCGAGGTGAGAGTGCCATTGTAAATAACTAGGCTGATAATCCTACCCATAAAAATACCTGTCCACGCATTAAACCTAAAAATCTTCTTTGATTTATCTGCTCCACAATTGAATGAGAATTTTCTGGTGCTAAAGTATAACAGGTGTAGCTGTTGAAAATACCAGCACTACTTACATAATCTTCCTCTGTACAAATACAGTTCAACGGAAAATTACACACTGGGTTACAAATGTTCTAGGAACCATTGGTAAAAACCCATTCGGCGTTCAAAATCTCATGGTGTAAGGTGATGAACTTTTCTGGTCCTGTAAGGCTGAAATTTGTGCCTTTTCAATATACGCGTAACATTAGTTATTGGTAGTCCTGTTGATATTGTTAACTTTCGCGTTCAGGTTCTCTGATTATTTTCAACAGTTCCTAAAACCATATTTCTTCCAACTCACTGTCCCTACCTGTTGCACACCTTTTAGGAAATTTCTTCTCAAATTGACTAATGTTAATTAGATTGTATCGCAAATCACCATTCCAAATATTTTTTTAATGGTAATTTCAAGATTTACTCAAACATGCCAGAATAAAGTTTCCGTTTATAACTACAATAAAATTTTGCTAATAGTGCCGCCGCGAGCAAGCAAGTACGTCGATAGTAAAGAAGTGCAGCGGTAGAGAACGCGGAGTGGGAAGAGCTATCCGCAGTGAGGAGAGAGCAAGGCTGCCGGTTCACGACGCCACCGGAGAGTTTTGCTGAGTGAGCACCGTCACCGAAGAGAGTCCCAGGTACGTGACAGTCTAATATCAGTTAGCGAGCCTGTGGTAGAATTGTTGAACGCTCTGTAACTGCGCTGGGTGCCTTTGGGAGGTGCGGCGCGGTCTGCTGAGAGCCGCTGTCCGACATCATCACCAGAGGCGCCGCTGGCGGTGCTCGCGGGCTTCGCTTGGGCGGTTGGGGGCCACGTTCCCGAGGCTCCGATTCCCCCGGGATCACAGGGAAACGGCCGAGCGGAGGAATAGTGTATCGGGACGATTGAAGTGAATGCATTCTCCGTTCCAGTCAAAAACGACCCTCCGTGAAGCCGCCCCTGTATCCTAAATAAGGGAGTCGGAGTAGAGATATTCCTGGACTGTGGTAAATCCACGTTGTAGCGATTTTGTTGTCTTGGATTGAAGCAGCCAGGTGGTCTCCCCCCTCTCGGTCTGGCCCGGGTGGATCGCATCGGCGCTATACGAGTGCTTCCTGTCCTCTAGAGGGTGGGATCGTTTTCCCCTGTCGTCGTTGGCGGCCTGCTCTGGGGGTTGGGGGCTGCATTCCGAAGTTTCGGTCCTTCCGAGATCGCGGGGACATTTGGCCGCACGAAGGCGCTGTAGTCGTCCCGGTGGTAGTGATTGCATTATCTAGGACAGTCAAAGCAGCACTTCGGGCGGCCGCCCCAGTGTTCCTCTGGGAGGATCATAACCAGGATACTCCTCGGCCGTGATAGATTCGTATTGCAGCGACTACGCTGGTCCGGATCGTAACAGCTAGACGGCACCTGGCGCTCCGGGCCGTCCGCGGCCCCGTTCAGAAGGGGTGTAAATCCGGGAACAGGGGTGGGCATCCTCCACACCGAGCAAGGTTACCCGAGCATGTGAGGGAGAGCGCTTGGATGGTGGGCCGTAGATAATACCTGTTGGTGCCATACCAATTAGAACGCAGCTAGCTTAGCTTGATGTAGTGTCCGATACACCCTGTAAGTTGCATGCCCGCTTGGGAACACCCGCTATTATTCACTATCCTGCCACCACCCTGCACCGCTTAAACTTCCCCGTGCAATCCGCGTGTAACCTTAATTTTAAAGCCAAATAACCACCTCTGCCTCTGGCCGCCCATAATTGCCAGGCTCCCTGGTAACAGGACTCCGTTATTTTCTTGTGTATATAATTAGTGAATAGAATTTTATTTTAATTTACTCGATATTTCATTTATTCTCTCCAGAATATCCACCCAAGTAAAATTTAACAATAGCTCTTTAATAAAGACCAGAACCTGAAGTCCCGGGGGACTTTGTCTTAACTTAGGACCCTGTCTCCACTAGAATCTACCCTGGGCTTGTGTATCTGCCGACAGTGACTTGGGAGAGGGGGAACATCCCGAGGGAGCACGCCTACTCCCTGAGACTCTATAGGCTTTGGCACCAAAATTCCCCAGATTAGGAAAACTAGTATTAACCCCCGGCCACCCCAAGTGGCCGTCACAAACCCTAAATATGAGTTCAAGGACTCTTAATCCCCTTTCATTAAAAATAATTTCTTGAAAGCTCGAGTTATTACCTCTGCTAGAATATTTTTTTATATATAATTTGGCTAATGAAAGATTTAGTGTATTAAAAATACAACATTCATTAGTTTGATTAAAAATCTAATACAAACATTATCAAACACTTAAATTATACACAAAACCCCAAATCCATAATAAAATATAATTTAATGAAAAATTGTTTATTAGAGCTAAATGTAATGTTATAATATTAAATGCTAATTAAGTAATGTAATCAATGCATGTAATATGGCAAAAACTTCTTTTTTTCAAAATACTAGGCTAGTAAGAACTATATTTCAAAACTTTAGTCATCTTCTCAAATACTTATTCCACAAATTGGAACTTGATTCTGGAAGTACCCATCCAATTGGAATGTTAGATCCCGATTCATGATTATGAGGTACCAAAAACGTATCCCAACTTCTCCTGTAAAAGAAAAAGAGGTTTATATTTGACAAAAAAAACCTGGACACCAAACAATAGGAATTTTTTTGTTTGTATTTGTTAAACCCACCATCAACTGGTATGATTATTGATATGTTTGAGGTGGGTGAGGATAATAATTAACTCGTAGGTTCCACGAATAATAATGTATTATTAACAACGTACTAACATAACACTTATAGGATAGGTAACTTATGATCTGGTTATTACGACGATGTGTTGACTGTTCAACAGCCTGCGGAAGAGAGGGCGTGAAGTCATGAGCTGCATGCGCTGTTCTGGTGAGGTAGTTATGTGCGCATGCTTTTTTTTTTTTTTTTCCCCTCAGGGCTCGTCCGCGGCCTTGCCGCCCCGATAGCACCGCAACCCTTGGTTGATTGTGCATACCCCCAGTCTTACTCCACCCATTCCAAAATCACTGTGCCTTGAACTAGTCTGCACAGCGATTGGTAGGGTGAAGTTTTATATTGCTCTGTCTCCGGTCTAGAGTGACCATAGATCAGTTGTCTTTTCCGGTCCAGAGCTATACACTCGCACAAGATGTGCTGGGCTGATTCCTCCCCCTCGCCGCAGAGTCTGCATGCGAGGTCCCCTTCGAACCGCCCCATTTTATGTAGGTGTTTCTTGACGGCCATGTGTCCCGTCAAGAGACCTGTTGTGTTTCTGAGCTGTCCTCTTTTTTTTTTTTTTTTTTGTTCCCTCAGGGCTCGTCCGCGGCCTTGCCGCCCCGATAGCACCGCAACCCTTGGTTGATTGTGCATACCCCTAGTCTTACTCCACCCATTCCAAAATCACTGTGCCTTGAACTAGTCTGCACAGCGATTGGTAGGGTGAAGTTTTATATTGCTCTGTCTCCGGTCTAGAGTGACCGTAGATCAGTTGTCTTTTCCGGTCCAGAGCTATACACTCGCACAAGATGTGCTGGGCTGATTCCTCCCCCTCGCCGCAGAGTCTGCATGCGAGGTCCCCTTCGAACCGCCCCATTTTATGTAGGTGTTTCTTGACGGCCATGTGTCCCGTCAAGAGACCTGTTGTGTTTCTGAGCTGTCCTCTGCTAAGGTTTAGCAGCTCCACAGCTCTCTTTGAACTGGGTCCGTCAATTATTGACTTCCCATGTCTGAGCCCTGGACAGTCCGCCCAGTACACCTTGTGTTGGTTTCTGACCCAGGACTTAATGGCTCCCCTGGCAGTGCTCTTTGACACGCCCAGAGCCGGTTCTGGTCCCATAAATGGTTCTGCTGACCCCCTCTTTGCGAGACTGTCAGCTTCTTCATTGCCTTTGACCCCCGAGTGACCCGGCA
Organism: Tillus elongatus; assembly: GCA_964006375.1. NCBI lineage: Eukaryota > Metazoa > Arthropoda > Insecta > Coleoptera > Cleridae > Tillus > Tillus elongatus. Next base: position 218,683,490 of record OZ023262.1, read on the forward strand.
CCCAGATGAGGGTCACCTCATTCTGCCCAGCCAGGTCGCTCGTCTCGTCTCGGCACTCACTCACCAGCCAGGAATTTACCCGTGGGCTACTTAGTGCCTTAAGGGCTGCCTGGCTGTCTGTGGCTATGAGGATCCGCTTGTTGGTGTAGCCCCTCCTCTTGTTCTCCCGCACACAGTGCAGGATGGCGTACATCTCGGCCTGAAACACCGTTGCATGGGCTCCGAGGGAAATACTGTGACTTACCCTCGGTCCTTCCGAGTAAACACCTGCCCCCGTCCCACGCTCCCCGCCAGATCCGTCCGTGAACCAGACGAGCGCGTCCCGTGGTATGCCCGGTGTCTCCTCCCGCCATGCCCCGCGATCAGGGATTTCCACTGTGAAGTTGTTTTCCCTGCACATTCGCGGGCTCGCGAAGTCTGACCTCATTTCAAGCATGGGTTCCTTCACGATCTCCTGAATTTTGCAGTGGCCCCTGAAGCCTGGGTTGATCTTCAGTCTACCATTGCAGGCTAGTCTGTATAGTCCTAGCCTGGCCTCTCCCATAATAACGAAGTGTAGGGGGGGTAGATCCAGCAACACCTCCATGGCGGCTGTTGGGGTTGAAGACATGGCCCCTGTGATGCCTAGGCAAGCCATCCTTTGGATCTTGCCTAGTTTTTGTTTGGCACTGGATTGTGTCACCTTAGGCCACCAGACCAGTGCCGCATATGTTAACGATGGTCTGACCACCCTTGTGTACAGCCAGTGGGCCATACTAGGTCTTAGTCCCCACGTTTTTCCATATAGCCGCCTAGTGACGGCTAAGGTCATGACTGCCTTACGCAGTATTTTTCCAATGTGACCATTCCAGGTTAGCTTAGAGTCCAATACGACCCCAAGATATTTTACCTCCCTGGCCATTGGAACGCTCCTACCGTATAGAGTGAGAGTTCTGTGGCTTTCACACTTCCTCCTCCTCGTAAACGGCACGACGGTTGCTTTCTCGGGGCTCACCCCGAGCCCTTGATCAACCGTCCACCCTTCCACCACTTTCAGTGCAGTCTGCATACGCTCCCACACTGCCTGTGTGACCTTTCCTCGGACTATGATGACAATGTCGTCCGCATAGCCCTGTACCTCATACCCCCCTCCCGAGAGCCTCCCCAGCAGGCCGTCCACGACTAGACACCAGAGCAAGGGAGACAGAACGCTCCCCTGCGGACACCCCGCCGCGACCCCCGCCAGCAGAGTCCCTTCCGCGAGTGAGGTGAACACCGCCCTGTCCCTGAGCATGGAACCGATCCACCTGCAGCAGGTCTCCTCTATTCCACGCTCCCGGGCAGCTGCCAGAACCGATCCGAACGAGGTGTTGCTAAAGGCCCCCTCTATGTCTAGGAAGGCCCCCAGCGCCACCTCCTTGTTCTCCAGCGTATTCTCCAGTTTCAGCACCAGTTGGTGCAGTGCTGTTTCTGTTGAGAATCCTGCTCTGTATGCATATTGTCCGCAGTGTAGAGGATATGCTTCCAGTACACCGCCCCTAATGTGCCGGTCGAGCAGTTTTTCCACTGTTTTCAGCAAGAAGGACATGAGACTTATTGGCCTCAGGGACTTTGCCTGGTCTGTTGGACGCCCAGGTTTAGGAATAAATACAACCCTGGCCAGTCTCCATGCCCTCGGAATGTACCCCAGAGCCAGGCTGGCCCTCATAATGAGGGTAAGCACCGGCGCCAGTATATCTATCCCCTGTTGGAGCATGATGGGCATTATTCCATCAAATCCCGGCGATTTGTATGGCTTAAAGCTGTTAATGGCCCATCTGATTTTGCTCCAGGTAACCACCTCTTTAGCGACTGTCCAGTCTACTCTAGATGCCCGCCTATAAGGCGCCTCTATTTCTGAGTGTTCCCAGTCCGGAGGTGATTGGTTTATTATGTTACAGCCGGGGAAGTGCGTCTGGAGTAAAATTTTCATAGTTTCCTCCCCCGAGCTTGTAAAGCCTCCCGTGGGTGTTCTAAGGGAGCCTATGTTAGTCTGAGGGCCCTTAGACAGGATCTTGTGTAGTCGAGCACTCTCGGACGTGTTTTCCACTTCTTCGCAGTGCCTCCTCCACGACTCCTTCTTGGCGTCCCTCAGTCTTTTGTTATAGGTCGATAGGGCCTGTCTATATTCATCCCATGCTCCCGACCTTTTGGCCGCGTTAAACAGCTTACGAACCTGCGTCCTCCTTTGCCTGAGGTCCTCGTTCCACCATGGGACGTTCCTGGTGGACACCCTCATTTTCAGGGGGCAGTTGGCGTTATAGGCCGAGGTAATTGCGTCTCGCAATTGGACTGCTGCAATCTCGAGGTCTATTGAATCCCTTATGGCCCTCTCAACCCCCCGCAGTTCCACAGCTAGGTCTGCCCTGTAGGCTTCCCAGTCCGCCTTGCGGGGGTGCCGGTACCATACCGTTTCTCTTTCGACTTTGGCGATTTCAAACCGGATGTATCTGTGGTCTGAGCTACTCACTTCCCCAGACACAACCCAGCTTTTAACAAAGTCACCCAGAAACTGGGTGGAAACTGTTAGGTCTAAAACTTCCTCACGCCGTGTTGTGACGAATGTCGGTTTATTACCTCTATTCAATATGTCTAAATTAAATTTCATAAAGAATTGTAAAAGTGCCTCACCCCTAGAGTTTGTGTCCGAGCTACCCCACAACTCATGGTGCGCATTCGCATCCATGCCGATGATGGTCTGCCATCCACCTGCTCTGCTACCCACCATCAGCTGCTCCAATTCGTTGGGTGGAGGAGGGTCCGTGCTGTCCCCTGGCAGATAGGCTGACGCGACAGTAATGTCCCTCAGCCCATCCGCTCCTCCACATCGGATTTTGATCGTTGCCAGGTCCCTGGAACAGAAATTCATTAGAGGGAGAAACTCTATCCCTTCCCTGACAAAAATGCAGGCCCTCGGATTCTCGCTGGACCTGCTGTAGATGAGCTTTCCATTAGCTCCGCCGAGTCCCTTGATCTCTCCTTTGTAGGAGTACGGTTCCTGGATGAGGGCCACATCCGTGTTCCTCAGAGCCATTAGTAGTCCGGCCGTGGCTGCCCTACTGTGTTGGAGGTTGACCTGAAGGAACCTAAGTCCCATTAACCCTTAATTGCTTCCCCAGTGGGCGGAAGCTAACCCTTCCCATGCCCCAGAATGCCTTGAAGGAGGTTCCTTCAAGGGCTCTGTAAGATGTCGGGTCGATCGAGAAGGCGAGCGTCTGTCCTTTCTCCTCTGCCTTCCTGCTTAGAACCGACCAGTGTTGCGTCCCCAGTTCAGGGTTCTGGATCTTAAGTCTGCTGATCACCGTCTCCTGCGGGACGGTGTCAGGGATCCGTACGAGGACCTTGCGTCTCTTTGGGAGTTCCTTGGGCTCGACGGCTGTCAAGTCCGCCCCCTCCCAAATCTGACCGAGGCCCCCGATCGTTTTCCGCAGCCAGTCCCGCGACTGCGGGCCGGCACAGGTTATCCAGAGGATGCCCCCCGTCAGGCGCGTCCGGTGGAACTGAGGCGGGCTCTCCCCTTCCTGAAGAGAGTCCACTGCAGCTACCACCGCAGCCTGGATCAGGTCCGCCTTCCCCTGGTCTAGCGTGACCTCAGGATGGCGTCTGTCAATCACCGCCATCCCGAGGCCCTCCGCAGCCTCCCTGTAAGAGCCAGTCTGCGCCGGTGTTCCGGCCTTAGTTCCTTTGGGAGGTCTGTCTGTAGTAGGCGTGCTAGAGCCAGAGCGCGGCGTCTTCCGACTCGCACTCTCCTCTTGCGCCTTTACAGGCACCCTGGCCCTTTTGGAACGTCTGTCTGTAGTGGGCGTGCTAGAGTTCGAGCGCGTCCTCTTCTGACCCGCACTCCCCTTTTGCGCCTTTACAGGTTTCTCGACCGTCCAGGTCCCGGCCGCCATTTTTTGCGCCCTCCGGAGCTTCTTTCTTTGCGCCCCGGAAAGACGCTTGGACTGCCGGGGCAGTCCCTCTACTCTAACAGTAGAGTCCTCACTGGTGGAGGGGCCCCCGGAGTCCGCGGAGCTCGCCGCCCTCCGGTGGGACCCAGCCTCCAGCTTGGGTGTCGGGGACAGGTCTCTGGCCGAAGCTACCCCCTGATCCCCCGTATCTACGCCGGTCGTGGGACCTCCAGAGTCCGCTGCCGCACCCTGGCTCGTCTCCGTTTCCGGGATAGACTCAAGGCTCAAGTCTGTAGCCGGAGCCACTCCTCGAGCCTCATTGGTTTTGGTTTTATATGTATTTATAATCTTCATGTTGTTCCCACGAGAATGGGGGAAATACTGTCCACACCATCAGAACCCCCTGTGTGGTGCAAGGCGGGTTACTCTGGAGGGTTGCCTGGTACTCCAGAGGTTCTGTTCACGACACCATCGCCCTGGTGCCATCCATCCATAGGCACGGGTCACGTGACACCGTAGATTGGGGGAGTTTAGTTCGACCTCCTTGTCTAGATCCGTCATGTTTAGTTATTAGCAGGGTCACCTCGTGCAGGATGCGGATTTTTACCGCGCATGACGGTCTTGGGGAAAGCTTCATCGGGAGTTTATGTTGTTATTTCCACTTCCTCAGCTTGCCCCCTGGAGTCCTTTGGCCCGCGACTCCTTAACCCCTGTGCGCATGCTTACTCTCACTGATAACGGTTATTTGATCTACTCAAATCCATAGACATATACATCATTATCTCCCTCTTAATTTTTGACTTATTATTAAAAAAAATTAATTTATAACAATATGCTTACTGCTAGTCTGAAAACCTAAGCGGTGGTTTAATCGTTCGCTTAGGGCGAACATTTTTTTTGCTTTCAAAATAATTGCTTGGTAGACCTATTATGTCTAGTAGTTCTTTGTTGGGAGTATTTTTCTTGCACTGATAAATTTTCATTGTCACTTGAAGTAGGGGGACTTTCACTTTCACTTAATCTTTGGGGATTTTCACTTTCACTTAACCTTTGGGGATTTTCACATAAACTATTATTTACATTTACATCTAGAGTGCTACCTATTCTATTATTAACATTGTTTGTGTGCAATTGGGGTACTTATATCTAAATGTGGTGTCACTGAGGTGGAAGAGGCATGGTGAAGATGTGTGCTTATGATCTGGTTAATGTGCCTTTTCCAGGTTAAACCTTCCTTTAGGTGACACAAATATACTGCTTTTCCTATACGCTTGATTATAGTAGCTGTTGCCCATCCCTTCTTGTTTATAGTACGATAATCTCTCACCATAACAACTTGCCCTACTGAATATAACTTTAAACTATTATCTGACTCACTTAAAGTTTGCGGTGGGTTTGAGGGCTTTAATATATCCAGCCTAGTTTTTAGGTGTCTATTGAACATTCTTTCAGCTGGAGAGATACCCAAGGTTGTGTGTGGGGTATTTCTGTACATAAACAATATTCTGTGGAGAATCGTGTTTATATCACCTACCATTTTCCTTTCATTGCCTATTTCTGTTTTCAATTTATGTTTAATAGTACGCACAGCATTTTCTGCTAATCCATTACTTTGCGGGTTAAAAGGTGGAATCGTTACATGCTCGATACCATTGTTTTTAAAAAAAGATTTTATCTGGTTTAATACCAGAAACGGACCGTTATCCGAAATTACTGTAGTTGGTAAGCCAAACCTTGCAAAACATTCTTGTAAAGTGTATATCGTACTTTCTGATGTTATATCAGCCATCATGAAAACTTCGATCCATTTTAAAAAAGAATCTACTAAAACAAGATAGTTTTTGTTAGCAAATGAGAAGAAATCGATGTGTACGATTTCGAAGGGTTTTGTGGCTGATGGCCATGGTATCGATTGTTTAGGTGGATCCGCTCGTGTTTGTAAGCATTTACTGCATGCTGTTATATTTTCTATATCCTTATCTATGCCCGGATACCAGATGTATCTTCTGACTAAGGATTTCATTTTTACTATGCCTTGATGGCTATTATGTAATTCCTTTAAGATCGAATTACGAATGGTTTCCGGAATGACTATCCTGTCTCCTAAAAATAAACAATTGCCTATTTCACTCAATTGGTTTCTCCTATTGTAAAAGGGTTTAAGGTTAGAAGTAATTTTAGAAGGCCATCTATTTTTGATGCATCACATGACTTCTTTTAGAATGCTGTCCTTTGCTGAGCATTCAGCTACTGCCTTATTATCTACAGGCGTTTGATTTTGAAAATCAACAAAATAAATTCGACCCTCCCAATCCGTTTCGTCAGTTATGGACTCTACGATTGGCAGCCTGGATAGGCAATCCGCGATTATATTATTTTTTCCTTTGATATGTACAATATTATAATCAAAATTGGAAAGATAGAGCGTAGCGCTTTAAACGATTAGCATACAGCTAATTTGATTCTTTTTGATTACTAAAGATTGATACCAATGCTTTTTGATCTGTACGTAAAGTGAATTTCATTCCAAACAAATACTGTTCAAATTTTTGAACTCCGTAATAGCAGGCTAAGCTTTCTTTGTGAATAGCTGCGTAATTTTGTTCTGCCTTACTATATGTTCTAGACACACATGCTACTATTTTTTCAGTACCGTCCTTTATTTTATGACCTAACACTGCGGCTATACCTTGGTCTGAGGCATCCGTGGTTACGAAAATGGGTAACACTGGGTTAAAGTATGTCAGTACTTGGTCTGAAGTTAATATTGATTTTACATTTATAAAGGCTTGTTCGCATTTTGCTGACCATACAAAGGCTGTATCCTTTTTAAAAAGATTGTACAAGGGCGCAGCTATGTGTGCTATAGGCAAATAGCGTGCATAAAAGTTTACTAGCCCTAAAAAGGATTTTAGTTGGGTAACATTAGTGGGTCTAGGAGCATCTTTAAAAGCTTGCACTTTAGACTCACACTTTGAGATACCGTGCTTTGTCAATATAAAACCTAAATATGCAACTTTATCTTCAAAAAAACTGACATTTATCAATGTTAATTTTAAGGCCGGCATCTGACAAAGTTTTAAATACATGTCGAAGGGTTTTGAGATGATCCTCATTATCGCGGTGTCCTATCAAGATGTCGTCTTGAAAGGTGAACACATTTTGTGAGCCTTGAAATAGCTGCTCAATGTCTTTCTGAAAATAGAATCCTGAACATTTTATCCCGAATGGCATACGATTCATGATGTAAAGACCTTTATGCGTTGAAATTGTTGTCAAATATTTAGATTTTTCTTCTAATTCAAATTGCATAAATGCGTCTGATAAATCAATTTTAGAGAACTTGATGCACCCTTCTAATTTAGCGAAGATTTTCTACATTTGGTAATGAGTAATAATACGATTGTAGATGCTTGTGTTGGAGAGCTAAATGAATGCGTCTGGGTTTGTCATGGTGAGGAATAGCATCCGGTTTAAGGTGCAACTTTATGCACAATCAACCAAGGGTTGCGGTGCTATCGGGGCGGCAAGGCCGCGGACGAGCCCTGAGGGAACAAAAAAAAAAAAAAAAAAGGTGCAACTTGATTTTGGCATATTTAAAATGTCCCAATGTCCATTGAAAACGTCTGGGAATTCATAAGCTAATGCCTCTTTTACCTTAGTGACTTGGGTTAAGTTATTTACATTTGCAGTAAGAGATAAATTGTTTTGTTTCTTTAACGTCGGCCTATTCCGCGACTATGGCCAATCACCAACGCCAGGGAGCACTTTCACCTCACCATCCTGGAAATTTTGCCGAACCCCTGCCTTTCTGTAAGGAGGGTAGGGATCTTTAACATGCCCAACATCGCATTGACACGGAACCGACGGCTTTACGCCCCCTCCGAAGGGCGGAACGTGCAGACATTCAACTTGCTCAAATACAATGCCAGAACCTCGGTTGATGTTAATTGTACAGTATGTAGTGAAAAAGTGAAAGGAGTACCCTGGGATTGAACCCAGTACCCTTCGGTTTAGAGGCACACTTTCTTACCTCTGAACCACCGAGGCTCTTAAGAGATAAATTAAATTGATTTATGAAATTTCCTCCTAATAAATTAGCTGTAGCATTTTTCATTACAAAAAATTTTATCTCCTCTGTTCTGTTAGAGTAATTTACCTTTAGGGATACATACCCTTCTGGTAAAATTAACTCGCCAGTATAACCTTTAAATGTTAATTTAGTATTATGCATAGTTATATTCTTAAAGTTTTGTACATAAACATCATATTTCAATGTGGATATAGCTGAACCTGAATCTAACTCTAAAGTAAAAAACTTATTATTAAGTGTGACCCTCTCTAAAACTGGATTTGGGTCTACCACTACTTAACAGTTTTAATATTGTAAATTCCGAATTCTTCTTCAGTGTGTGCTGCAGAGCGCTGTTTAAATTCATTCTTGGGTACTTACAAACACTCTGGAGATGTCCTGTCTTGTTACAATTTGCACAGTTATACTGTGTATATTTGCATTTCCCTCGATGTTTCTTGCCACACACCATACACTTGGGCTTATTTCTACCATTTGAATAGCTGTCATTTCCCCCAACGCGCTTTCGCTGGAAGTGACGTTCTCCGCCTGTGGCGCTGGTGTTCGATAATTCGAATCTCTGATTCGGATTCGACTTTTGTAACGTACGGGTTTGTTGATTCGAGTAGAGGATGCCATTGTTGCAGACGTTCGCTGACAGATTCGATATTGTCGTTTCCCTCGCTATGGCGGTTTCCAATAACTGTTCCAGGGTTCTTGTATGCGGTTCTTCAACGATTCTGTCCAATACTGGTTCTGGTAACATACCTGCAACGAACCTGTCCTTCAACGTATCCTTCAAATGCTCGAACTTGCAATCTGCTGCTAGATGTTTTACTCTGGCGTACCATTCGTTGCATGATTCCTGCGTATTCTGCTGTGCTTTATGAAATGAAATTCTTTCTCAGAAGACGTTAATATGCAGGCTGAACTGTTTTTTTAATATTGCGCATAACTGGTCGTACGTTTTGGTGTCTGGTTTATCTGGAAAACAAAGGTCACATAGCGACGTATAGGTTTCCGCGCCGATAAGGCTTATTAACATTGGCACTTTCAATTCATCGTCAACCTTATTTGCTTTGCAATACTGGGACCATCTTTCTTCGTAAATGTCAAAGTTTTCTCCTGCTCTATATTCGGAAATGATATGGATTGCGGCCATTTTTAACGCTTTTTGATAATTGCTCACTTCCGAAACTGCACTTTGTTTTACATGCAGGTTAACTGGATCACGTGGTTTACCTTTTGTGTGCACGTTTTTCACTATATCCATATAATTCTCGTCGCCAAATGATATGTTTGAGGTAGGTGAGGATAATAATTAACTCGTAGGTTCCACGAATAATAATGTATTATTAACAACGTACTAACATAACACTTATAGGATAGGTAACTTATGATCTGGTTATTACGACGATGTGACGAAGTGTCGACTGTTCAACAGCCTGCGGAAGAGAGGGCGTGAAGTCGTGAGCTGCATGCGCTGTTCTGGTGAGGTAGTTATGTGCGCATGCTCACTCTCACTGATAACGGTTATTTGATCTACTCAAATCCATAGACATATACATCAATTATTGGAAGAAGCGTTTTTATACTTTTCACCACTTTGACGGGAACCCAAAAACGCCCAACTAGATACAGATCATTTTCTAGACAGGTGAACAATTTGAAAATTGTTGATTATCTGAGCATATGGCTCAATCATGGCATAATGCATTACAAATAAGTGAAGAAATCAAAAGAAAACGCAATTTGGGCATTTTACCCCTGTGATGTGGGAAACAGCAACCTCATTTAAGCAAGGCGCAAAGCATATCTTAAAGGATTATTATGTGGAAAAATCTTTCTTATTTAAATTATTTATGCTAAATACAAATATGTAGAATTCATTTAAAATTGTTGTTGCCCTTGCTTGGTGAAACCGTTCCATACTAAATACAAACATACTAAATACAGATGTAGTGACTACTTCTCTGACTTCATAAATGTTTGTTTTCTTCCCTGTAACCAGTTTAATCATTTTACCGAATCATAAAAATTTTGTCCCATCAGATAATGCCATAAAATGGTGAAACTGGTTACAGGTGAGAAAACAAACACTTGTGAAGCCAGAGAAATAGTCTCTATGTCTGTATTTACAAATATGTAGGTTTAAGAAAAAATAAGCTATTTATATATTTTATGATTCAACATTCATGACAGTTAAGTTCATTTAATTAGGCTCCTTGTTCAAACTTATTTTTTATTTTTGATACTTCTACGAAATCAAGTTTACGTCTCTCATTCAAAATCTATTGATTGTACACAATAATTTGCTATAAGGGTAAATAATAAAAAAAGACTCACCTTATGGCTACGAATGTTTCTACATCACGTTCGGCAGCAGTCAACGCCCAAAATATCTGATTATCAGGTGAAGGAACATGCTTAGGCCCAAAGAAAACATTTTCCCACTCTCTAATTATTATCTTTTCTTTGGCAATCTTTGCAGCTTTATTATCTTCATAAGCAGTTTGTTCCAGCATCAATCTCAATCCCTGTTCCTCTTTTGTATACACTTGGAGGACATCTTGCCACATTTTAATCAACTTATCTGTAAGAGGAATATTAATTTTATTGCACATATAAAACTCATGTTTTAATGTGGCAAATAAAAAAGTATACGTAAGTACAGCGGATAAGCAGGTTATATCCAAGTGGGTATCACCGGCGCTATGAGGACAACACCCTCAGCCGTGCTAGAGGTCTTGCTGATGAGGAATATTAATTTTATTGCACATTAAAAACTCATGTTAAATTTTAATGTGGCAAATAAAAAAGTATACATAAGTACAGCGGATAAGCAGGTTATATCCAAGTGTTGCCAACCTAACGATTATGAGCTACTGCTAGTTTGCGACCGTCTGGCAGCTGCGTCAGGTTTTTGGGAGAACCCGGGGACTTAATCGGATCCTTAATTAGACTTAATAGAATCCTTCATTGGATTTACACTGTGATCGTCAGGCCGAGGATCCTCAACAAGCCATTGGTCTGGTGGTGTGGTGTGAACCAAACTGCTACCAAGAAGCTGGCCAAACTCCCAAGCCTGGCAATCCTGGGTATCACCGGTGCTATGAGGACGACACCCTCAGCTGTGCTAGAGGTCTTGCTGATGAGGAATATTAATTTTATTGCACATATAAAACCCATGTTAAATTTTAATGTGGCAAATAAAACAGTATACATAAATACAGCGGATAAGCAGGTTATATCCAAGTGTCGCCAACCTAACGATTATGAGCTACTGCTTGTTTACGACCCTCTGGCAGCTGCGTCGGGTGATAGGGAGGACCTGGGGACTTAATCGGATCCCTAATTAGACTTAATAGGATCCTTCATTGGATTTACACTGTGATCGTCAGGCCGAGAATCCTCTACGGGGCGTTGGTCTGGTGGTGTGGTGTCAACCAAACTGCTACCAAGAAGCTGGCCAAACTCCCAAGGCTGGCAATCCTGGGTATCACCGGCGCTATGAGGACGACACCCTCAGCCGTGCTAGAGGTCTTGCTGATGCTGCCATCGCTTCCCATCTGCATCAGAAGGGAGGCTATGGCATAGCATCTTAGAATGAGAGACTCTGGAAACTGGTGCAGAGAGGGAGCAATAATAGGACATGCAATAGTCGCCAAGGAGGTGGAAAAGGAAATTCCGATTTCCACCATCAAGGTACAGAATGCAGAGGACAATATTAGGTTGACTAGGCCATATCCCTCAGAATCCCCAGTAGGGATCAGTGGAGGGAAAATGAGGTTGCATTCCAGCCCGCAAGCCTGGTCTGTTTTACCGACGGATCGCGGCTGTAGGATCAGCAATCCTCTGGGGCTGGAATATACATCGACAGCCTGGGGATGCGTGAGATTTATGCTCTGGGCGCAGAGCATAAATCTCACAGCATTCGAAACAGAGGTGTATGCTATCCTGTCTGTAGCCAATCAACAGTATGTGATGATAAGCCCTGAGAAATGTGTATACATTTGCTAGGATAGCCAGGCGGTTCTCCGGGCAGTCTGCGCGGCTAGAATTAGGTCAACACTTCATCAGAAGTGCGCTGACACCCTTAAGGGACTAGCCAGGACAAAGGAAGTGCAACTTGTGTGGGTTCCGGGACACTGTGGCATAACGGGGAATGAGGTGGCAAATGATTTCGCAAGGCTTGGTTCCCGGCGGCCGTTCTGTGGCCCGGAGCCTGCGATAGGCATAATTAGGAAGGCAGTCTCTGTCGCCTTAGACAGGTGGACTGGGGAGGCCACAGAGAGGCACTGGGGTTGGTCGGTGACTGTAGGCAGGCGAGGGACTCGTGGAGGGGCCGGACAGACAAGACTGCGTGGCTTCTCGGTAGGAATCGACCTGCGCTTTGCCACATCATTGGGGTGCTGACAGGCCACTGCGCTCTTAGAACATACCTCACATTAATAGGCGTCGAGAGGGATCCCATTTGCCAGGAATGCGGCGAAAATGAAGAAATGTCTTACCACTACCTGTGTGAATGCGAGGCTTTTGGGAGTCTTCGAACAGAATTGTTTGGTTCGAAGACTCCGCAGAGGAACCAGGTAAGTTCCGTCCAATGGTAGACCGCCATGGCTTTCAATTCGAGGTCGATGCGGTTTGGTGACGAAACCGAGGACGAGTAGCGCATGGTTGCTGGGTTGCCGGGGATGGCAAAAAAGGCCCATTGCGGTCTACTTGCCTGGCATTAATCTTCCCACTACTACTTCTACTGCTAGTTTACGAGGATAATTCCAGTAGCTCACACTGCATAACATGTTTGATGCCTGTCTTTGTAAGCACATCATGCTTTACATAAGGAATCAGCTTTTAGGCATAGATTTCTGCCTAGGAGATAATTTTTTTTTGAGAGTAACCCGCCAGAAAGTTATTAGACCTGGGGTAGTGCTGTGTGGGGTAGACAGGGTTTAAAGGTGGTATTGCTGCAAAATGTGAAAAATGCATATTTTCAAAGTCCGACTAAGTTGTTTTTTTAGCATTTTCCTCTCATATTTTCTCCCCACCCAGCACCCCTATTCATTCTTCGCCCGTTAACTTCATTGGGGGTTGTTTGCAACAAATTTGTCTTGTTGCATGCACATACAAAGGAGGTTCTAAGCATGTTTCTGAAAAAAATATATTCTAAGAACCCTCCATGCGGTAAACTGCAAATTTACGGAAATTACATTCTACTTCATCATCTATAATGTCTTTTTCAGATAATATAGAATACAGCACTAAATTAACTAAGTTCACTTGCATTTTTACTTCTTTTTTATTTTTACATTCCATATATAAGCACAAGATAAGTATAATTAAGAGGGAGGGGGCTTAATTAACATTGGGGCAACACAAACTTTAAAAGTAGACAAGTTATTTAGAGTGTGTCATAAACTTGATTTCATTATCATGTCACAGTAGTATTCTGATCATAAAAAATTAGTTCTAACTGTATGCACACAAAAATTAGTAAAATACATTTATAAAATCTAACAAAAAACAACTGTTTCGTAATTTATTAAGTGGTTATGAGATGTGATGAAACGCCAATCTCACTTTACCGCAGCAAATATTATTATGTTGCGACTGTACTCACGCCATGACGTCATGCACGTGACAGTGAAAAAATAGGTAGCCACATTATCATATCTCTCTAGTAGTTGTCTCATCTTTAAAATCTAAAGGGGCTAGATTTCCATTTATATATTGACAACTCACAATAAATGGCATTACCACAGAATGACAAAAGACAGTGGAGCACCAGCATGAACGCTGCCTAACAACGTTATCAGATAGAGTAAATTAGGATTGCAGGGATGAATTAAAAATCATGAGAAATGGGTAATTCGAAATTTGCAGGTATTAAATACAGCTATGGATTACGGTATTTTATAACTAACTGATAAAATTAAGTTACATAAAATGTTTTCTTTATTATCAGAAGTTGTGAAAATTTGAGATATTTATACATGAAAGGGTTAACTACATGAAATTTCTGAAGATCTGACAACCCCGGTAAGAAACAACTACATCTTGATATCTTGCAATGATTGTAGCTCCCATTGTTTAGATTGTTATCTATGATTTATTTAAATATCATAGCAGTACAGGTAACGTCACCTATCTTTGTCCGACATTGTAGATATTGCATTACAGAATTTGAAGTGATGTCCAGGATTAGTTTATTATTAATTTCGAAAAACTTTATGTTTCTGTGATCAAGAGACTTGAAAATTGATACAAAACTATACCTATATATATATATATATATACAGTGTGGAACAGCCAAATGGAATAAATTCGATAACGGATAAATGAGGGCGTGTTGGGAAAAACGCTTGGACACGTCGATTTGTATTTTTAACTGTGCATCTTTTTCAAGAAAAAAAAAATATATAGGGTGCGTCATGTGACAGTGGCCAATACCAACTTTCTTATTTTAAACACAAGCCCCTGTATATTATAAATTTTTTGGATTCTTCAGGAAATTCTAGACATAATTCATGTACAATGTTCTATACCTATCTTCAACTGTTTCGGAAATATTAAGTATTTTCAGATTTATTACAAAAATTAACATTAAAAATAGAAAATAATTTTATTTCACAAATTCGCTACATTGCATTCAATACTTATTTCCCATTCAGCTCTTGATAATGAGAAAGTAAACAAAAACCATTCCTGCGTTTCTTTTTACTGATATGAAATGAAACAAAAACAAAAACAGTTTTCTTTCTGTTCGTATAAAACTCGTAGCCTTAGCAACTTGTTGTCTGCCTGCATGACAGTAGTGATTAGTGTCAGTGCTATTGTCGTTTGAATTTCGTTAACTGTACGTAATAATATCAGAAAAATGGTTCATTTAACAGAAATGCACAAAATAACCATTCTACAAATGATTGGTTATGGAGATAACACACGGACACAGATGGAAGTGTCTCGCTTATTTCACGAAAAATTTCCAAATTTGCCGCCTGTATCCCAAGGAACAATTAGCAAAATAGAAAAGCAGTTTCGCGAGCTTGGTCATGTGAGACAGATAAAAAAAGTAGCTGCCAATGCAGTAAGTGATGATACGAAATTGGATATTACGCTTGAGTTTCAAGAAAACCCACATACTTCTGGTCGACAAGCAGCCCAACTATTCAACGTTAGCCACACAGCAATTTTTCGAACATTAAAGGAAAGTAAAATGCATCCCTATAAAATGATACCAACTCAGGAGCTCATGGAGGACGATTTCGATAGGAGAACGTATTTTTGTGAACAAATGATGGCAATGTTAGATAACAATGTGATCCAATTAGAAGATGTTTTGTTTTCTGATGAGAGCACATTTACACTTCACAGTCATGTTAATCGTCAAAATTGCCGCTATTGGTCTAATGAGAATCCTCATTGGATGAGAGAGGAACATACGCAATATCCTGAAAAAGTTAATGTTTGGGCAGGAATTGTTGGAAATCATATCGTAGGTCCCTTTTTCATTGATGGCAACTTGAATGGGGATAAATATTTAGAACTGCTCCAAAATAATGTCGTGCCAACTTTGACAAACTTATATCCAGATCCAGCAAACCCACAAGTTCCTGCCAATAAAATATGGTTTCAGCAAGATGGAGCACCGCCCCATTACCAAATCAATGTCCGGCAGTACCTGAACCAAATTTTTCCAAATCGGTGGATAGGGAGGCGCGGATCGATAGAATGGCCAGCACGATCTCCTGATCTGTCGCTATTAGACTACTTTTTGTGGGGATATGTCAAAAGTATTGTATACAAAACTAAGCCCCTCAACTTAGATGACTTAAAAAGATGTATCACGCTTGCGATTAGATCAGTCACGCCTGAGATGTTGAGTAATGTTAGAAGACATTTCTATACCAGATTAGCATGTTGCCAAGATGTTCGTGGCGAGCATTTTGAACATTTACTACATTGACATTAATTTTTTTTTGTTTTTTTAAATTATTAAGAAATAATCAGTATTTCTTATTAGAATTTGTGAAATAAAATAATTTTCTATTTTTAATGTTAATTTTTGTAATAAATCTGAAAATACTTAATATTTCCGAAACAGTTGAAGATAGGTATAGGACATTGTACATGAATTATGTCTAGAATTTTCTGAAGAATCCAAAAAATTTATAATATACAGGGGCTTGTATTTAAAATAAGAAAGTTGGTATTGGCCACTGTCACATGACGCACCCTATATAATTTTTTTTTCTTGAAAAAGATGCGCAGTTAAAAATACAAATCGACGTGTCCAAGCGTTTTTCCCAACACGCCCTCATTTATCCGTTATCGAATTTATTCCATTTGGCTGTTCCACACTGTATATATATATATATATATATATATATATATATATATATATATATATATATATATATATATATATATATATATATATATATATATATATATATATATATATATTATTTGGCAGTTGAGCGTTTAGGAGAACATGCAGTTATGGAATATTCCCTGAGTAGCTTAAAGTGGCTGTGGTAATGATGATACACAAACGAGGAGAAGTAGATTTACTAAACAATTATACGCCATTAAGTTTGTCGCCTTCTTTCTCAAAAATTTTTGAAATGAAAATATGTGACAGAATTACCAATTTCAAGAGCAAATGTAATCTTTTTAGTTTCACAACGAAATAATTAAGTTCCTAGAGTTTGGTGAGCTGAGCATGGGAATATTTATTGATTTAAGTAAAGCATTCGACTCTATAGATCACAATATAATGTTTGCGAAACTGGATTTTTATGAGATTAGAGGAGTAGCTTTAGAATGGTTTAAATCGTGCCTGCTAGAACGTATACAAAGTGTTGGTGGTGGTAGTGTAGGTATTTATGACTTTTTAGAAAAAATTCACTGAGATCCCGACTTTTGAATTTTGAATAAATTTCTTCAAATGAACGCGATCTAGGCCACCTAGAACCCATATCTAGGGTCAGTTTTAAATTTTATATGTATATATATATACAGTGTGGAACAGCCAAATGGAATAAATTCGATAACGGATAAATGAGGGCGTGTTGGGAAAAACGCTTGGACACGTCGATTTGTATTTTTAACTGCGCATCTTTTTCAAGAAAAAAAATTATATAGGGTGCGTCATGTGACAGTGGCCAATACCAACTTTCTTATTTTAAATACAAGCCCCTGTATATTATAAATTTTTTGGATTCTTCAGAAAATTCTAGACAATTCATGTACAATGTCCTATACCTATCTTCAACTGTTTCGGAAATATTAAGTATTTTCAGATTTATTACAAAAATTAACATTAAAAATAGAAAATTATTTTATTTCACAAATTCTAATAAGAAATACTGATTATTTCTTAATAATTTAAAAAAACAAAAAAAAATTAATGTCAATGTAGTAAATGTTCAAAATGCTCGCCACGAACATCTTGGCAACATGCTAATCTGGTATAGAAATGTCTTCTAACATTACTCAACATCTCAGGCGTGACTGATCTAATCGCAAGCGTGATTCGTCTTTTTAAGTCATCTAAGTTGAGGGGCTTAGTTTTGTATACAATACTTTTGACATATCCCCACAAAAAGTAGTCTAATAGCGACAGATCAGGAGATCGTGCTGGCCATTCTATCGATCCGCGCCTCCCTATCCACCGATTTGGAAAAATTTGGTTCAGGTACTGCCGGACATTGATTTGGTAATGGGGCGGTGCTCCATCTTGCTGAAACCATATTTTATTGGCAGGAACTTGTGGGTTTGCTGGATCTGGATATAAGTTTGTCAAAGTTGGCACGACATTATTTTGGAGCAGTTCTAAATATTTATCCCCATTCAAGTTGCCATCAATGAAAAAGGGACCTACGATATGATTTCCAACAATTCCTGCCCAAACATTAACTTTTTCAGGATATTGCGTATGTTCCTCTCTCATCCAATGAGGATTCTCATTAGACCAATAGCGGCAATTTTGACGATTAACATGACTGTGAAGTGTAAATGTGCTCTCATCAGAAAACAAAACATCTTCTAATTGGATCACATTGTTATCTAACATTGCCATCATTTGTTCACAAAAATACGTTCTCCTATCGAAATCGTCCTCCATGAGCTCCTGAGTTGGTATCATTTTATAGGGATGCATTTTACTTTCCTTTAATGTTCGAAAAATTGCTGTGTGGCTAACGTTGAATAGTTGGGCTGCTTGTCGACCAGAAGTATGTGGGTTTTCTTGAAACTCAAGCGTAATATCCAATTTCGTATCATCACTTACTGCATTGGCAGCTACTTTTTTTATCTGTCTCACATGACCAAGCTCGCGAAACTGCTTTTCTATTTTGCTAATTGTTCCTTGGGATACAGGCGGCAAATTTGGAAATTTTTCGTGAAATAAGCGAGACACTTCCATCTGTGTCCGTGTGTTATCTCCATAACCAATCATTTGTAGAATGGTTATTTTGTGCATTTCTGTTAAATGAACCATTTTTCTGATATTATTACGTACAGTTAACGAAATTCAAACGACAATAGCACTGACACTAATCACTACTGTCATGCAGGCAGACAACAAGTTGCTAAGGCTACGAGTTTTATACGAACAGAAAGAAAACTGTTTTTGTTTTTGTTTCATTTCATATCAGTAAAAAGAAACGCAGGAATGGTTTTTGTTTACTTTCTCATTATCAAGAGCTGAATGGGAAATAAGTATTGAATGCAATGTAGCGAATTTGTGAAATAAAATTATTTTCTATTTTTAATGTTAATTTTTGTAATAAATCTGAAAATACTTAATATTTCCGAAACAGTTGAAGATAGGTATAGAACATTGTACATGAATTATGTCTAGAATTTCCTGAAGAATCCAAAAAATTTATAATATACAGGGGCTTGTGTTTAAAATAAGAAAGTTGGTATTGGCCACTGTCACATGACGCACCCTATATATTTTTTTTTTCTTGAAAAAGATGCACAGTTAAAAATACAAATCGACGTGTCCAAGCGTTTTTCCCAACACGCCCTCATTTATCCGTTATCGAATTTATTCCATTTGGCTGTTCCACACTGTATATATATATATATATATATATATATATATATATATATATATATATATATATATATATATATATATATATATATATATATATATATATATATATATATATATATATATATATATGCATATGTATCACACCGATAACTAAAAAAATAGGGGGCCGATTTTGACCAAATTTGGTATGTAGCTTCCTTTTGCAAATGGCTTGGATAAATTTGTTAGCTAGAAAAATCGGCCCAGGTTTTTCGTGAACATTTTGTGTTTTCTTTCGGAAAAAATTCATATATCCGGAAATAACAAAGTAAGGGCAATCAAATTTGGTACGCTGGTTTTTGTCATAAAGAGTAACCTATGTACCAAAATTCAGATCTCTAAGTTAAAAGACAAAAAATTTATAGGTAAGCCTTTGATTAAAAAAAAAAAGCTAAAACGTCAAAATTGATAATAATGATAGTCCTATTAATGTGAGTGAAAAATACGACACAAAATGACTAACAAGCTCCTAGATCTGTGTCTAAGTCGTTATTTTCCTTCATTTCGTTAAAATATGAGTAAAAACCATTTTAAATAAAAATTGTTTGGTACAAATAAACAAATATCACATCGAGGTATCCTGAGTTAGACTTGTGTGGGGGCTTTAAAGGGTTACATTCGCATTACATTTCTTAACGTATGCAGATGATATTAAGATTTTCGCAAATATTTCGAGTGTTGATGACTCTTTGCAGCTCCAGAGCTGTCTTCAGATCCTTGATGAATGGTGTTGTCGGAGTGGTCTTTCTATGAATGTTTGCAAGTGCTGTGTGATGTCCTTTACTCGAAATAAGCACGCAATTACTTTCGGGTACAATATAAGAGGGTTCCCACTTGATCGCCCCGGGACAGTCAGGGACCTTGGAATTGTTTTTGATGGTACTCTATCTTTTAGACCACACTATGAGCAGACTGTCAGTTCTGCCTACAAAACTCTTGGATTCCTGATAAGAAACAGCAAAAATTTCTCACAGACTGACACCCTCCTCCTGCTCTTTCTTGTTTGGTTAGGTCCAGACTTGAATATGGCTCAGTTGTGTGGGCTCCTACTTATGAGATACATGTGGCAAGCCTGGAATCAGTGCAAAGGAAATTTCTAAAATTTCTTAGCTTTCGCGAGGATGGTCGATATCCTTCTATTGGTTTTCTTCAGGAGGGTTTACTTCTTCGCTTTGGACTGCAGAGTCTGTCGATGCGCAGGCAGTGCAGTCTCGTTACATTTTTATACAAACTGGTTAGTTCTGTGTTCGATTGCCCTAATCTGCTTCAGCAACTGAATTTCAATGTGCCTCGTATTGCAGCACGTTTTCCAGACACATTCTATCTCCCGACTGCTCGTACGCGATTGCTGCGAGTGTCTCCAATTTACCAAATGTGCAATGATTACTCTGTTGTGCAAGATAGCTTAGATATCTTCTCATGTAATATATCAGAGATAAAAATGTTTTTCAAACTGATTTAATTTGTAACTCTCTTTTGTGTAGTTTATATGATTATTGCTTGTTATTATGTTTTGTATATCGGCCCATCCTTAGTTTGGCTTTAAGCTGTTGGATGGTGTATGAATAAATAAATAAAAAATTACCACCATCTCAACATTTGTATGGTAACGTTCTTACAATTAACTTAACAAGTATACAATTACCTGTAACTCGCTTAAAAGCATGGCTATCTTCAAGAGAAATCTTTTCACCTCTCTGTACAGCGGCTTGTTCCCTTCCGGAGCGTAATTTCACTAATGCCTGTACTAAGGACAGCTGTTTACGAGCATCACTTTTCTTTTTAGTCACTTCTGCCAATATGCAATCTGCATCTTTTTTAAAGTCTTCCTCCTGCAAATTGAAAAACACACTAAGGTAAGTTTTTAGTCTTTATTGCGCTTGCACTGACCTTTAAGCATTATAACTTTAAAAGGTTTAAGATGAGGGTTCAATAAATTGTTTAAAATATACTACATTTGTAGCTCGTTGAACTATCCCAATTAAAGTTTCAAACTGAAAGTATAATATACAGGGTGTCACGGTCGATGGTAGGTTAGACAATTGCAGGGAACGGGATTATTTTAAAAATTTGGGTTTCTTGGGTAATTGGTTCTGTCTATCTAAAATATTTTCAGCGCTGCTGCGTTTAAATGAGACACCCTGTATAATATTGCATTTTTCACTTCACTATTGCGTTCAGATTATTTTTGTATGATACTTCCCTATACCTATTCCCAGTGGTTTTCGAGAAATTGTTTTCCTTATTTTTTTTGTGCAAAACATAGCTTCAATTAAATGTTTATTACTGCGGTACTTGCATTCTTAGCGAGCTGTAACTTTGGATGTAGTTTACCAATGTCCTGTGTATTACTCAGGTTTAAGGGAATTCATTCTCCATTATACAGGGTAGTTCAAAATTTGTGATTTTCCAATAGATACAAAAATGGTGAAATGCGCATTTTTTAAATGAAACACCCTGTATATTAACAAATATCCTGAAAGATAATTAAAGTTTCTTTCCAATGATGTATGATGTTTCTATACCTAAATATAAAAACAGAAATCTATAAAAATCAGACTATTTTGTCATATTTTGTATTTATTAGTGAATTTTCTTTCAAGAAATTATCTTATGAGGAGATCCCGCTAGAACCCATATCCAGGATCAGTTTCAATTTGTATATATATATATATATATATATATATATATATATATATATATATATATATATATATATATATATATATATATATATATATATATATATATATATATATATATATATATATATATATATATATATATATATATATATATATATATATATATATATATATATATATATATATATATATATATATATATATATATATATATATATATATATATATATATATATATATATATATATATATATATATATATATATATATATATATATATATATATATATATATATATATATATATATATATAGTCACGAAGTGACTAATCCTGGAGAGATTACCCGGCCTAATTTACCGTCACAGCCACCGCATTTTGTTACACCATAAACTGCAATTATCATTTGCGAAGGTTGGAATATTTTCCAACATTTTCCATTGAGTAATATACGAAATCTGGCATGTCGAACGCAATAATTAGTAGGGGGGGGGGGGATTAGGCGGCCGCGATTTCGGAAAAGAATTGTGGCTGGACGAAACGCCGACGGAGAGTTGTCAGTTCTAGAGTCACCGCGAGCAAGCTGGTACGTCCGTCGCAAAGAAGTGAAATTGTAAGGTACGTGAGGTTTAAGAGAAGATGAGTAAGCAGAGCGAGGCCGCCGATTCACGAGGCCACCGCCGCAGCGGTTGTTTAGTGAACATCGTCACCGGAGAATACCCCAGGGTAGGTGAAAGCCTAATACTATTTAGCGAACCCATGGTAGAAATGTTGAACGCTCCGCAATGACACTGGGAATCTTAGAGGGGACCGTTTCTTCCCTGTCTCCGTGGGCGGGCTGCTCGGGAGTTAGGGGCGGCATTTGGAACTTGCGGTTCCCCCGGGATCGCGGAGACATTCGGCCGCACGAAGTTGTTGGAAGTCGTCCCTGTCGTAGTGATTACATTATCTGGGACAGTCAAAAACAACACTTCGGGTGGTCGCCCCCGTGTTTGTTCCTGTGGGAGGATCGTAACCAGTCCTGGGCTGTGGTAGATTCATATTGCAGCAACTGCGCTGGTCTGGATTGAAGAGCCAGGCAACGCCTGGCGTCCCGAGCTGTCCGCGGCCCCGTTCGGAGGGGGTATAAATCCGGGAACAGGGGTGGCCATCTTCCGTACCGAACTATATTTTAGTACGCAGCTAGCTTAACTTGATGTAGTTCTGACACAGCCTGTATGCTGCATGCCCGCTTGGGAACACCCGCTATTATTCACTACCTTCCTATCACCTCGCACCGCTCAAACCTTGCTGCTTTAACCCCCCCACACCCCCCCCCCCCCCCCCGTGCACCCCGCGCATAGCTTTGATAGTCAAATAACCACCTCTGCGGCTGGCTCCTCATAATTACTTAATTTACTGGTAGCAGGACTCCGTTGTTTTCTTTTGTAAATAATTAGTTAATAGATTTTATTTTATATTACTCGATATTTCATTTAATCTCCCCAGAATATCCAGCCAAGTAACCTTTAACAATAGATCTCTAATAAAGACCATAACCAGAAGTCCCGGGGGACTTCGTCTTAACTTAGGAGGACCCTATCTCGACTAGAATCTACCCTGGGCTTGTGTGTCTGTCGACAGTGACTTGGGAAAGGGGTGAATATCCCGAGGGAGCACGCCTACTCCCTAAAAGAAACTCTATAGGTGTTGGTGCTCGAACAGGATCCCGTCGTAAAGCCGTGTCCTGGGAGTCAGCCCGAAAATTCTCCATATTAGGGGAACCTAGTATTAACCCCGGCCACCCCAAGTGGCCGTTACTGTATATATATATATATATATATATATATATATATATATATATATATATATATATATATATATATATATATATATATATATATATATATATATATAATATAAAAATAGATATATCAAGATTATTACTGGAAACACATACTAGTTTCGCTCTAATTTAAGCTCATCAGTGTGTTATACCAGCAATAATCAAAACATATCTAAATTAATTGACATAACGTAGCCAAATTCTGAATTCAGACATAAAAACTGAAACTGGCCCCGGATATGTGATCTAGGGGGCCTATACGCGCTACGCGCTCATTTGAAGAGATTTTTAGAATTCAAAAATCGCAATCTCCTCATTAGTGAATTTTTTTAACGAAAATTCACTAAAAAGTGAAATCAGTTGCAGAAAAAAAAGTACTTGTGAAGCCACATGAAAAGTCTACAACTGTAACTAAAAAAATAATGGGCCGATTTTGATCAAATTTGGTGACTACCTTCCTTTTGCACAAGTGTTTCGTTAGCCAAGAAAATCAGCTAGTTTTTCACTAAAAATTTTGTGTTTTCTTTTGAAAATGTCTATATCTCTGGAAATAACAAAGTTATCGCAACCAAATTTTGTACGCGGGTTTGCGTCACAACAATACTTATATTATAACATTACATTATAAATTACGTACCAAAATTTAGATGTGTGGGTTTAAAGACAAAAAAGTTATTGGCATTTAAAGAAAAATTGGAATGTACCTCTTAAAAGGTCAAAGTCGCGATTTGAAACGTCAAAATTGGCAACATTTAGGCAAAGAACGTGAAACGAATATGGGTTATGTAGAGGAAATTTAGCAAGAAGAGTATTTTGCAAACTCTTAATTTTCAGCTTTAACTGTAATTGTCCTTTTTACTAAAATATTTGCAGAAAATTCATTTCATATAGACCCTTTCTCTGACGCTTTGGCAGTAGTTTCAATTAACAGTAGTTTATCGTTTCATGGTCTATAATTTTTGCGAATATTTGTAGAAAAATTCGTTAATGAGAATACCACCACTTTTGTATTTTGAAAATATTTCTTCAAATGAACGCAAACTAGGGTCGTTAGAATCCATATCCGGGGTTAGTTTCAGTTTGTATCTGTTTTCATATATACAGGGTGACGTATTTCTAAGGTAAAGCTCAATGTATCCGTTATTATACAAGATACGAGAAAAAATTGTATGTTAATTATATGCTGCCTTGAGCTGCATCCTATAAAATTAGTTTTACAATCATAGGTGTCCCATAAGTTGTTGGTGATAGATATCTATTTTTTTTTTAAATCGAACACATCTTATATTATTACATTTTTGCATTTTCCACAACCGGTTCTGGGCGTGACAAAGAGCACTGCCAGGGTCCTGGGTCAAAAACCAACACAAGGTGTACTGAGCAGACTGTCCAGGGCTCAGACATGGGAAGTCAATAATTGACGAACCCAGTTCAAAGAGAGCTGTGGAGCTGCTAAATCTTAGCAGAGGACAGCTCAGAAACATAACAGGTCTCTTGACGGGACACACGGTCGTCAAGGAACACAAGCATAAAATGGGGCGGTTTGAGGGGGACCTCGCATGCAGACTCTGCGGCGAGGGGGGAGGAATCAGCCCAGCACATCTTATGCGATTGTAAAGCTCTGGACCGCAAAAGACAACTGATCTACAGTCAGTCTAGTTCAAGGCACAGTGATTTTGGAATGGGTGGAGTAAAAAGACTAAGGGCATGCACAATAAGCCAAAGGCTGCAGTGCTGTTGGGGCGGCTAAGCCGCGGCCTAGCCCGGGGAGGGGGGTCCCCCCACTCCTGTATGTCTACAACCACCCTCAGTACATAAACCAGATGAAAAATGTCTTTGGAATAACCCCCAAGAAAATTACAGCACCTGGGGTGAAACCAGGGTAGACTGTTTAAAGGAGGTATGGCTGTAAAATGTGAAAAAGGCAGCTTTTAGAGGTCAACTAAGCTTTTTTTTTTTTTCGCATTTTGCACCCATATTTCCTTTTTATCTTCCCCGCCAAGCACCCCTATTCACTCCTAGTCCCGTAACTTTCTTAGAGATGGTTTGCAAGAAATTGTTCTTGTGGTTTGTGCATTGGAGGGGGATTCTAAGCATGTTTCTGGAAAAAAAAATCCAAAAACCCTCCGGGAAGTAAACTGAAAGTTTACTTAAACTTTTAACAAATTCTGGGAATGGTCAACTTAACATCAAACAAAAAAAAAAAATGCACACACCACAAGAAGGCATATGTAACTTAGAGCAATAAGAAGAAGAACATCTTGCAGGAAATCCATTTATAAGAGATGAATTGAGAAATGAAAGTTAGCAAAAACCTCGGTATAACACATGATTTGTATGTTTCGAACTGTCAATATTCAGCAGCGTTGCCAAGTTTAAGTAGCAAAGGGGTCATTGCCAAGAAATTTTTCATGTGGTTTATGCACTGTGAGTGATTGTAGGCATGATGGAGGGAAAGGAAATCCCCACCTGACGTGACCTGACCTCAACTTGTCCACAACACTGAAGTCCACCTGTCATCTTATTGTAGGATTTGATAAATATAAATGTTTTGCACCTCATTTTTTGGCAAAGAAAACAACAAACTGAAAAAAAACTCAAGTTTACACCTTTATTAATCATTGTGACATAGTTACAATTAAAAATATCCCAATATTAGTGAGCTCTATGTTGGAATAGAGTTTACTGAAACAAAGAAACATACTCCCCGGAAATAACAAAATAACTTTGAATCTGACATCACCACCTATCTGCAACAGATGTGTCAACAAAACAACAGCCATAACATCCGGTACAAAAACATACATTTTTGTTACAAATTAGAATGTTAAGTGCTGTGATCATTGAAAACATATTATAAACCAAATCGTCCACATTGTTTAACTTTATGAAAGTCGGTAATTCTGCAGTTGAATCCGGTGAACCGGCAGAGTCGTCGCGCAATAGAATGCCGTCGTTGGAGTTCACGCGCTGTTGCCACATCCTTCTCTTTATTTATTTATTTATTTATTCATTTATTTATTCATACACCATCCAACAGCTTAAAAGCCAATTTAAGGCTGGGCCAATACACAAAACATAATAACTAACAACAATCTAGCTAACAATACAAAAAAGAGTCACAAATTAGATCGCTTTGAAAAACATTTTTATCTCTGATATATTACATGAGAAGATATCTAGGCGGTCCTGCAGTACAGAGTAATCATTGCACATCTGGTAAATTGGAGACGATCGCAGCAATCGTGTACGAGCAGTCGGGAGATAGAATGTGCCTGGAAAACGCGCTGCAATACGAGGCACATTGAAATTAAGTTGCTGAAGCAGACTAGGGCAGTCGAACACAGAATTAACCAGTTTATATAAAAATATAATGAAACTGCACTGCCTGCGCATCGATAGACTCTGCAGACTAAAGCGAAGAAGTAAACTTTCCTGAGGAAAACCAATAGACGGATATCGACCATCCTCACGAAAGCTAAGAAATTTTAGAAATTTCCTTTGCACTGATTCCAGGCTTGCCACATGTATCTCATAAGTGGGAGCCCACACAACTGAGCCATATTCAAGTCGAGACCTAACCAAACAGCCAAAGAGCAGGAGGAGGGTGTCAGTCTGTGAGAAATTTTTGCTGTTTCTTATCAGAAACCCTAGAGTTTTGTAAGCAGAACTGACAGTCTGCTCATAGTGTGGTTTAAAAGATAGAGTACCATCAAAAACAATTCCAAGGTCCTTAACTGTCCTGGGGCGGTCAAGTGGAAGCCCTCTTATATTGTACCCGAAAGTGATTGCGTGCTTATTTCGAGTAAAGGACATCACACAACACTTGGAAACATTCACAGATAGACCACTCCGACAACACCATTCAACAAGGATCTGAAGACAGTTCTGGAGCCGCAAACAGTCATCAACACTCGAAATATTTGCGAAAATCTTAATATCGTCTGCATACATTAAAAAAGGAACATGTAAAACATGTTTAACTGGGTCAATAAATATATTAAACAGTAATGGACCGAGTATGGAACCCTGCGGCACTCCCGAAGTTACGTGATAGGTGTTAGATTTGAAGCCCCCAATCTCAACAAATTGCCTCCTTCCATCAAGGTAAGATCTGAACAAGTCAAGCAAGCCCTCGGAGAATCCGATAGCCCTCATCCTGTCAATCAGAACAGAATGATTTAGACAATCGAAGGCCTTAGATAGATCAGTATACACAACATCAACCTGTGAAGAGCGGTCAAGAGCGGACGCAATGAACTGTGTAATGTCAACCAAATTCGTTACAGTCGATCTACCTGGAATGAAACCATGCTGAGAAATAGAGAGTCTGTTTTTGATGTGAAACAGTATTCGCTGAAAAAGGCAGGCCTCGAAAATTTTACAAAAGACACATAGTATGGCTATTGGTCGATAGTTTGATGGATCACCACTTTCCCCCGCCTTGAAGACAGGGAAAACCCGTGACAGCTTCCAAATCGCGGGGAATGTTCCAGATCTAAGAATCAGTTTAAAAATTTTCTTAAGTGGAGTCAGGAAAGCATATAAGCAGTCGCGCACCAAGAAACCAGGAACTAGATCAGGTCCACAGGACATGTTAGCCTTAATTCTCTTAGCGGCTGTAATAATTTCATCATCTATAAAGTCATCAACAAAAAACATTGTGATGTCACCCGAAGCCAGACTGGCGGCTGTAGGCGATGAGGTGGGGGTGGAGCCAGAACATCCCGCAAAATAAGAAGCAAAACTGTCAGCTGCCTGCTGCTGGTTAGATAAATTCCCAATAGAAAAGTTTTGACGGCATCGAGAAGAGCAGTTCCAGAATTTTTTAGGATTAGACCTAATCTCTCTTTCGACCCTCTGAAAGTAATTGACTCGAGAAAGATAAATGTCTCTCTTAAGTTTTTGTCTCAGCTCCCTAAATCTATCCAGAAACTCCACATTTCCAGACTTCTTAAACTTACACCATAATGAATATTTATATTTTATACTAACCTTAATTTCTTTAGAAAACCACGGGGGATACCTATTACATGCTCTTGGAGCAGTCATGGGAACATACATATCAAACAAGTCGTAAATTCTGGAATAGAAAAAGTCAAGCATAGAATCGACATCCTGAAGCCCATCCATGCCATCCCAGCACAAGCCGCTGAGCTCCGCATACAATCTGACAAAATCACATTTTCGAAAGTTATATGACCTTTGCCTAGTAGTGTCACCAGCAGGGGAAGAGACCACTGAACCACTGAGCGGAAACTCTATGATTAAGGGGGGATGATGACGATCAGGAATCACAGGTGAATCAGGAGCCTCCCCCACCAAGCAAGTGTCAGTAAACAAAACCACGTCAAGAATTCTGTTGTTAATATTCTCAACATGATTAAACTGTCCAAGGAGTAGTAGATTACAGAAATTTTGAAAAGCAGACACACGAGCGGAGGGGTCGTTCTGACGACAAGAGGCATATTCAGGCATGTTAAAGTCACCAACTAAGAATGTCTCGGAACCATATTTTATGCACAGGGACTCGAGAGCTTCAAACAAGAGGTAGTAGTCATTAGTTGGAGTATTGGGAGGTATATAAACAACAAAAACATTAAGCGAGGCCCGATGATCCGAGACTCTAACCCCCACAATGTCAATATTAGAAAGAGCATCAAGGCCTCCACAGTCCCTCCGAATATCAAGGCGACGAGTTGCAAAGCGAGCGTGCACAGCAAGCAGAACGCCACCTCCCCTAGTCTTACAAGAGAAAGAAAAATCCCTATCTGATCTGTAGACAATATATTGATCATCAAACAGTTCGCTACTATAGATGTCACTATCCAGCCAAGTCTCAGTGAAAGCAAAACAGTCAAGAGGATATGCCTGCGAGCAAACAAAAGAGTAAACATCATTGGTTCGTGTCCGGAGGCCCCTGACGTTTTGATAAAATATGTTAAATTGCCTCTCCATAGAACAGGCAAAAGAAGAATGATGATTGTGTCCAAAGTTAACGAAAGATCCAACAGGTTTGTTTGGAGACTGGGTTTCCACCCCGACATGGCATTGTGGTAATTGCTATTTGATCTGCAGAATCTCTGCTCTCATCGACTGCAGCTTTTGCCTGTAAACCTCACAGTTATG
Organism: Tillus elongatus; assembly: GCA_964006375.1. NCBI lineage: Eukaryota > Metazoa > Arthropoda > Insecta > Coleoptera > Cleridae > Tillus > Tillus elongatus. The sequence goes on from OZ023262.1 coordinate 218,713,177, forward strand.
GTCCCAGGCTGCATGATCATAGGCAACTCCTGCCTTTACCTTAGCCGCATTGAAACAGTTCACACAACAAAGAGTAGTAGCCACACAGTTTTTCACAGGATGGTCACCAGAACATTTAGGGCATGTGGTTTTGCCCTTACAAAATTTAGAAGTATGGTGGAAGCCCGAACAGTTGAAACATCGCGTGATATCGATACCATCGTAAACAGAGCAGCGATCATACCCGATAAAAATCTGACCAATATCTAAAGCCGACTTATAAGAAACACGATCAACCTGCAGGACCGCCTGATAAATTCTACTATTATTTTTTAGATGATCAGTAGAGATAAACTTAAAATTAGAGTCACCAAAGATGTCACCATTCTGCAACTTAATTAGTCTTACTAATTCATCCCCCTCGATCTTCTCAGAGAGGCCAACGATACGAATTCGCGGGTGTTGATGTGTAACTTCTTTAACACTATATTCAGCTGAAAGACTGCTCTCAGCTAAAGACCTGAATTTTTCCCCATCTTTCCTGGATGAACAGCTAACTATCAAGCCACCTTTAGCAATGTTTTTGACTTTGGAAACACAGATGTCAGATGCAGCGGGATTGACATTTCGATACAGATCAGCCTTTGTAACAGCAGCAGATTGAGTGTCATTCTTTGGTCTTATAAGCACAGAAGCTCCTCTTGCAACAGACTGTGCAAACGTTGGAACACTGCGAACACCAGCATCCTGGGAACGATTGACAGACTTAGGTACTGCAGAGCTGGAGAAATCAGCGCTGGTGATGCATTTGACCAGATCTATATTAGAATTCTTCAATGTGGCTATGTCAGCTCTCAATTCACCAATAACCGCTAAGAGCTTGCCTATTTCAGCTGTAAAAACATCCCGGGAGATAAAATTGGTGCTTTCAATACTAACAGATGATAGAATGTCATCATCATCGGTCAAACCCGCTGATTGGGAACCAACACCATCACAATCGTCACAAAAATACCGCATTTTTCTCCTCTTCATTGGCATGCATCTCATCTCTGACTCAGAGAGGCCAGAGCAATCCTGGCATAATAAAGTGCCACACTTATTGCAACAAGCAAGTCTCTTCCTTTTCAGCTTGACATTGCATCTTTTACAGCTATCCATCTTTAGCAACGTTAACAGAGCATACTGTATATAAAGAGGCAGCAAGAAGCAAAGATAATAATGTCCGTTTGTTTGAATGATAATCCAGCTTATCACAAAGATAAGGAATTATCAATGTGACAATATAAAGGCTAATTCTTTAATATTTAAAGAATACCAAACCTTCTAATGTAAATAAGCTGAATGTAATCACAATGTTTCCATTTACACTATCACTGTTAGAAACTACATGTTCTAAGCTGCAAGACTGTACAATTCTCACCAATTAATTTCAACTATAAACCAAAGATTTTTAAATGCAAAGATAGACAACAGAAAACACAACTCTATCTTTACACACTGTTATCAATCATCTCTTTATCGACTTTGTAAGGAAATAATATTTAGTACAAACTTAAAAAGTCGGGACGCAGCAAGTGCGCTGTGGTAGCGAATTTCTATACAACTTTTTTTAATGTTAAGTATGTTTTTTAAGAGACTAAATGTAGGTCAAACTTCAAAGGTCGAGATGCAGAAAGTGCGCTATGGTAGCGAATGTTCCTAGAACTATTTGTAATGTGAAATATGTTTTTTTCCATGAGACATAACATTTAGTACAAAGTTAAAAAGTCGTGACGCAGCAAGTGCGCTATGGTAGCGAATGTTCATCAAAATGATTTTAATTATGAATATGTCTTTTTAATGAGTCATAATATTCAGTTCAAAGTCAAAAAGTCGGGACGTAGCAAGTGCGCTATGGTAGCGAATGTTCCTAGAACTATTTTTAATGTTAAATATGTTTTTTTCATGAGACATAAAATTTACTACAAAGTTAAAAAGTCGGGACGCAGCAAGTGCGCTAAGGTAGAGAATTTCCATAGAACTATTTTGAATGTTAAATATGCTTTTTTCATGAGACATAAAATGTAGTCCAAACTTCAAAGGTCGGGATGCAGAAAGTGCGCTATGGTAGTGAATGTTCCTAGAACTACTTGTAATGTGAAATGTTTTTTTCATGAGACATAACATTTAGTACAAAGTTAAAAAGTCGTGACGCAGCAAGTGCGCTATGGTAGCGAATTTTCATAGCACTGTTTTGAATGTTAAATATATTGTTTTAATCACACATCAAATTTAGACAAATTTAGACAATCTCGCCCACAGGAGAAAGGTTGGACTGTAAAATAACCCACTTTTATTAAACGGTTCGGTACAAATTCTCGTACGTTTGCAGATAGGCACATGGGCTTTACCCATCATGAAGTATTTTGGCAAATGAAATACAGAAATTAAGTTTATTGTGACGGGCAGGAATACTTTCTTTCATAGCTATAATGAAATAGAAAGGAAAGGTGAGTAAAAATATGTATTAAAATGTCATAAAAATTAGATTCTTTGGCGATATATTTGCCCGCTTAACTGAGAATAAGTATGACGCCTCAAGATGCTGCAAGAGGCGAATCCGGTTGCAAAAACTATCAGTGTCTCATCCAGTAGCCCACAATTTTCAGCAGACCCTGCCTTTCTGTAAAGAGGGTAGGGATCTTTAACGTGCCCAACATCGCATGGTCACGGGACCGACGGCTTTACGTCCCCTCCGAAGGGCGGAACATGCAGATATTCAACTTACTGAAATACAATGGCAGAACCTTGGTAGATGGTAATGTTACAGTTTGTACTGAAAAAGTTAAAGGAGTACCCTGGGAACGAACTCAGTACCCTTATGTCCAAAGGCACACGTTCTTACCCCTCAACCACCGAGGTTCTTAATGCACACTGAATATTATACATATAATGGTGAAAAAGAAATGGAAAGTAAATTGCGCGCCAAAACTATGTATTCGGAAAGGTCATTTAACCCAATCGAATTAAAGTCGCTTACTAATACAATAGAACAATAGACACCCACCAAATTTTATAAAATTTTGCGTATTTATTGTCAAAAATGACTTGTCCATATATATATATATATATATATATATATATATATATATATATATATATATATATATATATATATATATATATATATATATATATATGTATATATATATATATATATATATATATATATATATATATATATATGTATATATATATATATATATATATATATGTATATATATATATATATATATATACATATATATATATATATATATGTATATGTATATATATATATATATATATATATATATATATATATATATATATGTATATATATATATATATATATATATATATATATATATATATATATATATATATATATATATATATATGTATATATATATATATATGTATATATATATATATATATATATATATATATATATATATATATATATATGTATGTATATATATATGTATATATATATATATATATATATATATATATATATATATATATATATATATATATATATATATATATATATATATATATATGTATGTATGTATGTATGTATACTTTCATTCTTCTGATTATTTAAAAGGCAGAGCCTATCTTGTATCATAAAGCTTTTGTACAGTGCAGTCGGTTGCACTGTACATAGTCATGTCAGCTTTCATAGCGAATTTCTTCTTCAAGGTTTCCTAAGTGTTTTCATAAGCTATTATTTTATGGATGTTCATTACCATAACGCAATTGCTGCCTCAATATAGGTGATTTCGAAAATTTTCCGTTTTACTTGATAAATTATATCATACTCCCTACCATAATGCACATGTATTTATTATATTCGTGTTCATTAGCGTAAAACACTTGCTGCGTCAATATAGGTATATTTTAATATTTTTCCGTCCACCTTGATAAATTATATCATACTCCCTACCATAATGCACATGCATTTATTATATTCGTGTTCATTAGCGCCAAACAGTTGCTGCGTCTATATAGGTATATTTTTTAATTTTTCTGTTTTTCTAGCTCAATTGTATCATACTCCCTACGATAACACACATGTATTTTATTCGTATTCGTTGCCGTAAAACACTTGCTGCGTCAATATAGATATATTTTTAATTTTTCCGTTTTACTTGCATACCTATATCATACTTCCTACCATAACGCACATGTATTTATTATATTCGTATTCATTACCGTAAAACACTTGCTGCGTCAATATAGGTCTACTTTTAAAAAAATCCGTTTTACTTGCATAATTATATCATACTCCTACCATAACGCACATGGATTTATTATATTCGTATTCATTACCGTAAAACACTTGCTGCGTCACTAAAGGTCAATTTTTTTTCCGTTTTACTTGCATAATTATATCATACTCCCTACCATTACGCACATGGATTTATTATATTTGTATTCATTACCGTAAAACACTTGCTGCGTCAATATAGGTCTACTTAAAAAAAAAATCAGTTTTACTTGCATAATTATATCATACTCCCTACCATAACGCACATGGATTTATTATATTCGTATTCATTACCGTAAAACACTTGCTGCGTCACTAAAGGTCAATTTTTTTTCCGTTTTACTTGCATAATTATATCCTACCCCTACCATAACGCACATGGATTTATAATATTCGTGTTCATTACCGTAAAACACGCATTATTATACCATACGCTACCATAACGCACTTACTGCGTGCATATTTATTTTTTATGAATTCCCGGATCTTTTAATTTATTTCTACTACTAGAAGGATGTGGCAACAGCGCGTCAACTGCAACGACGAAATTCTAGTGCGCGACGACTCTGCCGGTTCACCGGATTCAACTGCAGAATTACCTGAAAGTCTGCACAACTGATTTTAGGCCATATTCTGTTATAATTTCGTTAATATGAAGTTGATGTTAAGTCAACCATACCTCCAATTCTCACTAATAGCACATAATAACCAATAAACTTATAATATAAAAATAATACTTTTATAATAAGGAAACGTAAGTATACATTACCATTTTTGCCCTTTCAACTTGATCCTTCATACTTTTTAACCACATATCAGCTTCTTTTTCAGCTTTCTTTGAGTCCTCAATTTTTGCGGCATATACTTCCCTATTTGATGCTTTTCGTTTCTTTATGGCTACCCTTTTCTTTCTACGCTTTTCCACCGCCTTTCTTAGCACTGTCATAATTTCTGTGCTAGAAAACTTGCCAATGGATTGTGTGAAATCATCTTTCAAACTGCCAATTTCTATTGTCTTCCTTTTCCATTCTGAAGAAGATAAAGTTTCGACATTCTTTTGTAACTCTTTTTGGGTTTGAGTTAGTTTATTTAAAATAATTAAACATTTCCTCAGTGTCATTTTAGCTTCATGGATTGCTATTCCTTGTTTACTATTAGATGTAGTGGCCTCAACAGATTTTATATTAGTTGAATCCAATTTAATATCTATTTTGCCTATTCTTGAAAGCCACGTTTCAATCCAAAATTCATCATCAGATTTTGCCTCAGGTTGATGAGTTGCCAGTGGATCTAATACTGGAGGGGTAAAGTTCAATCTAGGATCAAGAGATGGAATTGGAATTTGGGGTGGCTGAGAAACTGGGATATTTGGAACATAATGGCAAGGAGGCGTCTGATTTTGAAAATTATTGTACATCTGTGTTGAAGAAGTTTGCCTCTCTAAGCTAGTAGTATTATAAACTGTGTTGTGAAGAAAATTCATTGTAAATGCATAAAAACTAAACTAAAGGTTATCATAAATGTAAAGTGAAAATATATTTACACTGCCACTGTATCGGGTAACTGCTTCACAGCTTCTTTTAAAGCCTCCACAGCACTTGTGTACTCCGCGGTCTGTTTCAAATCTTTTTCGTTGTCAATTATAGTTTTCAAATCAGTGTATGCTGCTGCCAATCTCCTTTGACAATCAGGTACCATCATCAATGATTCCTGAAGAACTTCTTCTTGCTTTCGAATATTATATTCATCTTTACCTTCTGCCTTTAGTTTCTCAATTCTATTTCTCTGCTGATCAGCTTCTTTTTCATAAGAAGTTTTTTCTTTAGCTAACCTCTTCACAACACCTGTTTTAATTTTAATGGTTTTTAAACGTGGATCTGCCATATCACCTTTTACCTTGCGATAAAACTATTTGCAAACGTTTAATAAACGATAGAGCAAGTCAAACTTGTGAGACACTACCATTTGCGGCTTATTATATTAATGAACAATGAACAATGAATCATGAATCATACACTTACAATATCAAAACACAAAGACCGGCAGATTCCATGATACAATGACTTAGAAGAGAAGAAGAGATATGATATTGCGCATATGCCCCGCCCCCTCCTATGACGTCACGTGGTGAGTAACATTATAGACGTCCAACTACATACTTAAAACAGAGTCATTCGCAATCAAAAAGTTTCTATACGTCAGTTTAATCGGTTGAAGTTACGCCTATATTGTCTTTTTTAGATAATATATTTCGCAGCACTAAATTTAAGCTTTTTCATTTTTATTACATCCAACTGTATGCACTTAAATATTAGTAAAATATGTAATTTGTTAAGAGGTTGTGATGAAACGTCAAACCCCACTTCACGACAGTATATTATTGTTGCATTGGACTCACCACTTGACACCATGCGCGTGACAGGTCTAAAAATAGGTAGTCTGAATATCATATCTCTCGTTATTTGTATCACGGGCAGATTCTACGTTCTATGTTATAATTTTCTATGATTCTATATTCTATTATTCTATGATCTATGATCCGATACCTATCCCCGTCGTATTTACTCGCATCCCGACGATATCGATATAAGCCAAACATAAACCTTCATCTCAGAGTTGCCAGATCGGCGATTTATCGCAAATTGGGCTATCTTTTATCTGTTGTTACGACTTTTTTTAAAGAAAGCGCCGAATCGCAAATTGGGCTACTTTTGTTGTCTAAAAATCGCCGATTGAGCGATTTTAAAGAAACGAACTCAGTTGTAAAATTATTCAGTTTCGTAAAATTTTGACATATTCAGAAGTAACATAGACCAGCATGCTTTTGTCCATGAGAGGCAATGTCATTTGGATATCCGTGGAAAACCAAGGGTACCCAGCATGATAGAGAATAGATGACAGATGACAGTAGGACAGCACTGTTGTGTGTATGTGACATGTGTATATCAAAATGTCAAAATCATAATATGAATATGAATCTACTGTTGTAGGTCTGTAGGTATAGGTGTGATCATATTATTCGGAAGAATTATTATTATATATTATATACCTCTGTTATTAATAATTAGTAATGGGAAAGTATTCTAAATATACCAAAAAGTATAACCCAGAATGGGAAAAGCATCCAACATTTAAAGGTATTAGTGAACATTTGTTACTTAACTTAAAGTCTGATTATTAAATATGGTTTTTTTAGGGTGGCTTCAAGTTCAAGAGACTTAAATAAACTGGCGCGTACTGCAATATTTGCAGAAAAGAACTACGTGCACATAAAGCCGACTTATTAAGGCACAAACAAACAAACTTACACAAGGATAATGCCACAAAGTTTTCCCTAATACCAGTAATTACACAAAAAAATTTGGAGGAGTTGGGTAGGTAGAATTATTCTCTTACCCATGCATGTTCATTAAAATTGACCTTATTTTTAGGTGTTACTACACTTAAGGTTTCCGATGAGAGGAAAATCAAAGATATACAGTTTTCAGTATATGTTACCCTGCATGCGGCAGTATTGGCAGTCGATCACTTGTCAGAGATACTTAACGAGCTTTACTCTGATAATCTTGGATTGCATCGAACAAAATGTTCAGCCATAATCAAGAATGTAATTGCACCAACTCTTTTGGAAGAATTGATTGAAGATGTGGGGATGCTCATTTTTCATTAATTATAGATGAATCTACAGATATTTCTGTTTGTAAATATCTAGCAATTTGCATAAGATATTTTAGTTTTAAGAGTGACCTGCTAAAAACTGCGTATCTGGGTATGTATGAGGTTACTCGTACAACTGCTTCAGATTTATATGAAGGGCTTGTAAGCTACTTAAGAAACTGCAAGTTAAATTTAAAAAAATTGGTGGGCATAGGAACTGATGGTGCTTCTAATTTATGTGGTGTTAATCACTCCCTTTACAGACTACTCAAACAAGATGTTCCAAATTTAGAGTTGGTAAAATGTGTTTGTCACAGTATACATATATGTGCAAGTAAAGCAGTGGCAGAACTTCCTTCATCTTTGGACTTTCTTGTAAGAGAAAGCTATAAATGGTTTTCTCATAGCCCCCTTCGAAAAGTAAATTATGAAAGTATATACATTTTGATAAACGATGGAAGAAAACCACTAAAATTGGTTGCACCTTTTGAAACTAGGTGGTTATCTAGATATTATGCTGTGGCACGTATTATTGATCAATGGATTGAATTAAAAGCACATTTTCAGATTGCTGGTATTAATGAAAAATGTTATACAGCAAGAGTTCTGTACGATATGTACAACAATGACATAAATTACCTTTATTTGTTCTTCTTAAAGCCAATATTAAAGGAATTGAATGAATGTAATTTGTTTTTTCAGAATACTAATGTAGACGTTTTTGTAGCATTTAAAAACTTAAAACTTTTAGTAATATCATTTTGTAAGAGAATACTGAGGCTAACCTATATAAATTTCCTGGATTCCAAAGATTGGGATGTAAATGAAGTAAAAATTATTTTGGATAATCCTCTTGCATTTGTTGATCCTAATGATGCGGATTTAGGTTATATGCTTCAGACTAAAATACTTGAACTAAAGCTTAGTGCAGAAACTATTTTTGTTTTTAAGGAGAGATCCTGTAATTTCTTGAAACAATTGACAATATTATTATTGGAAAAACTCCCAGCTAACATTGTACTGCTTGATAAGTTGAAAAATTTATCACCGTGCATTTGTCTAAATTCATCTGTACCATCTTTTAATTCCCTTCCTTTAGAATATGTAACAACAGAAAGCATTATAGATATAGAAATACAATGGCGAAATCTTATAAATGTCAATTGGCGGGAATATTTGGATGAGGCACAAATGACCGATAGTGTAAAGTTTTGGACAGCAGTTCTCCATCATCAAAATACCATTGGTGAAAAGCCTTTCTATGATTTAGCTTGTTTCAATATAAAATTTTCTATTATGAATTGTGTAAAAACAAAGACCAGAAATAAATTAAACCTGTTAGATGCAATAATGAGAATAAAATTGTATTGCTATTCCCTAAATACTTGTTGCCGAAACTTTAAACCTTCAAAAAGAATGGTGGAACAGTTTTCTGCTCCAATGTATGTTAATTTCATTAACACTGCACCAGAAATGGAAAATGAAGAGACATGGAAAATCGTTGATGAGATTATAATAGTGGATTAAGTTAAAGTTGTAAACATGAGTTCTCTTTCTTTTAATTATTAAATGCATAGGGTAATAATAAAAATGTTGTTTATGTTTTTTATATAATTTAAGAAGTATATTTTATGTTTTGATATTTTATAAATAAATTCTTTTTCTAATTCCTTTTTCTATTTAAATTTAATGATCAAAGGTAAATCGTTATTTACATGCCCTATTATAGATGATTATATTAAAGCTTCTCGCCAACCTACAAGAAAGCTTTTTATAAAAAAAATACTTGAAATTCCCGCCGGAAACTTAATAGCTTGGACGATTTGCACTTGACAGTTTGACAGAACGTGCGATTTTGGGCGATTTTCTCTGGACCGAAAATTTGCGATTTTGGGCGATTTCGTTCAGCAAAACGGCGATTTTTAGTTTTAAAAACCTGGCAACCTTGCTTCATCCTTCAAGTGACTACGGTTTGGGGTCTGGCGTCGGACCATGACATGGTGACCATGAGCCAAGACCCAGAGAACTTACATTTTATTTTATTACTTTATAGATCTTCACCATGAGCCAGTAAAGTTTGGCAACGTAGCGGCATCGCTTATGATTTTTAGCCGGTCCTGCAGCGTTGGCACTAGTGTTTGAGCCAAGCCAATAATACCACCAAATGCCAATGTCAATAGCATTACTGCTGCATATTGCATTAATTTTATTTTGTCATTACTTATTATTTACTATAATATAGTAAGAGAATATTTAGAATTTTCATATTAAAACAAATTTATAGAGTACGCCCTATTTCTGCGGTCGAAAGGACAGAAATCAATTTGGGTCAGAAAGTGCAGAAACCAATTTCGGAGATTGAAATATAGGAAAACCAATGACATACATCTCATTGAGGAAAACACAATTTTGATACTTTAAACAGGTCAATTTTTTATTTACTTATACGTTATTACGTTATACGTGTTGCCGCTGCACTAAAGCTTTGCCGGTCGTTTGGGAATATCAGGTAAGATAGTTAAATTTATATTGTTTTTCACTTTATAGGTATTAAATCGTTCGGTAAATTTGCTGTCTGGCTCCTGCTGGAAATCTGGTTGAACATACACATTTTTTCATTGTTTCCAACAGTATATTTATCATTTATTTATCTGCTTTGTAAATATGGTGTGACATTGATTGTTCATCTGTTTAATATAATTATAGCTAACATACTTATCCCATTTCAATGTGGTATTTCATAGAACACTCCCTATTTGTAAATATTTTTGGTATCAATACTGAGTATTGATACTATTACTTAGCTTGACAGTTTTTTTAAATCTAAATATCCTGTTAATTGTAGGGAAAATAGGTATTGATACAACAAAGATGACCTATGAACCGAATTCACCTTTCTGCAGGGAACAAACCACTGCAGTATTGACAGACTTACAAGTTTAGATATAATGTAAAAGAAATGTTCCAGTTAACAGTTTTATGATAATTATAGTCTCATTTTAGACACATTACCTAGTAAGGGAAATAAGTAATAAGATAGTGTAATAATTAAAAAACCTTTATGATAATTTGTATAAAATGTATGAAATAAATTTTAGAACAAATTAATCAAGAAAGTTTGGGTATACCAAAGTTTCCACTAGTCACAAAAACTCTTTTCTAATTTTAACGAATTTTCGTTAAAATAAATAAGATTTCAACTTTGAGACTAAAAAAAAATATCTTCAGAAGCACATAAACTAGGGCTTCTAGAAGCCATATATCAACAGGCAGTATACATTTTTAGCGAATTTTCATTTCAAAATTATGAAATATTTTGTACCTAGTACATTTTTTGGTGAATTTGTAGACAACCTCCCAAACAGTTTTAGAACGACTGCTGGTAGATAAAGTTTGGGATCTTACAGCACACTGATACTATTCTTTCCTTTTGTTCTGTTGTATTTGCTGAATTTTTAATGTTTTTTACACATTACACACTTTTTAAATAGTTTTCCAGTATGGTTCTGTTCCCTTCCCCTCAAATACCTTAACATTTAACATAAAGTTAACAGTGAATCCATTATGGGATTTACTTAATTATTCCAGACCCGGCAGTTTGGGCTATAATGCCACTTGTATCTTCTATTACTTGTAACATATTGTGTGTCTGGAAATCAAGTTTAAAGAAAGGCTGTGGTGAATTGTTCTTGCGGTAAACTGGTGATTTTTGGTGGAAATAGCGAGGAATAAAAGTTTTTTGTGGGGCACGATGTTTGGTGATATGCCAGTGGGTGTTTTTAGCATTTGCTGAGTGTTTTTATTGTTGGGAAAGTACTATTTTGCTAGAAATTTCATGAGAAATTACTGTTACACGTCTTATTGGGAAACAGATAAAACATATACGGTAGAATATTTTGGACTACTCTGCTAACAAATAAAACTGGTCGCCTGATTTATTTATAGAAGATGCATGGTATTATCGAAGAAATAGCAACTTGTTATATGATGTAAATAAGTGATTAAAGCTAAGTTATGTCAAAAAATAGATTTACTTTGTGGGAGAATTCATAAACTGGAAAGTCTAAGTAAGCAAATTTCATCAAGGCTGGAAACCCTTGAGAGAAAGCAGAAGAAAAATAATATCATTATATTTGAAATAAGTGATGTAGAGTACAAAATTGAAGAGTTGCCACAATTTGTCATAGCTAAGTTTAAAAAACTCCTGGATCTTGACCTGAGTATATCAGCGTTTAATAATACCTACCCAATTGGTCGGACAGGTGGTGAACGACCCATTATAGTTGAATTCACTTCATATCTGCAGAAAAAACTTGGACAAGTAAACGGATAGAAAGGTGTATATTAGAAATGATTGTACAAAAAAAAACAGCTTGAAGAATAGCGCATACTAAAAAAACATTTGACAGCTGCCTGAGAACAGAAACTGAATGCTTTCATCAGGCATGGAGTGGTGCATGTCAATGTCAAGGTATACAGGGCAGGAGAACTGGAAGACATAGATAACGGTACAGAACTGGATGAAGATATAATAGTGACAGAGAAATCAAATAGTGCTCCTCCCACTCCGCGTGCAGAATACCTTGGGGAATTCAGATTACCATTGGTATCGGAACCATGTCAAGTTTTGTTTGATTCGCCACTCGGTGTACCTACCCAAAAGAGTTCCACATTAGTAGGACTGAAGACTACTCAAGGATAGAGAGCAACACAGGATACCGTTACTTCAGACGGGGATAAAAGTAAGGCAGGGAAGAGAGAAAACAATAATCATATTTGGAGAAGGAAAAGAAAACTCTGCGAAGTAATTCAGTAAGTACAAATAAACCATCGGTAAGATGATATTTTTCTTTTCTGGCATCTTCTTTTCAAAAACTGTTTGTTAGTTGCTGCGGATTCCTGTTATTCATTGAGGCTGCAAATATAGGAGAAATACTAAAGACGGGAACGTGCTTTGTTTTCTGCAGTGCAGTTTTAGGTTATTAATATGCACTTTTTGAGCTATGTTTAGATGCCTGGTTGTTTTTAACTCTTTGTTTTTTTAAATATGATTGTGAAATTCTAATCTTAGGCACAGGAAACTATATGCTGGTTATTATCTTGTGGTGATTGTACATTGGACTGTTGTTTTTGTTTGTTCGTGCATCGTGAGCCATTTGGACTTTATACTGAGTTAGAAGAAAAAAGGTAACTGAATTTGTCCTTTAGATTATAGATATAAGTGTATTTTATTAAGGATGAATACATTTGTGCAAGGCTGTCGACTTGAAAATGTTAAGGCTATCCATGTTGCGGAGTTGCGCCAGTTTGGGGTGGCTTTTGCGGCAAGTTCTTGTTTGAAAATACTGCACCAAAATATATGAAGTATTGGTAGGATTCATGATCAACTGATGCGTTTTTTGCGTGTGGCACCAAAGTCCCCCTTTGATTTGATCGTATTGACTGAAACGAACCGTGTATTTGATCTCTTACTACACAATATGCCAGGATATGTGACTCTTTATAATGATGGGAGATATAACAAGTGCGATGGTGTTGTGATTTTTGTAAGGCAGTCTTTGTATGTTTCTCACAACACGTTTAATTTGGGACGAATCGGAGGTCCAGAGGTCAAAATTAACTTTGACGAAAACAAGTATTTGATTACGGGAATATATCGATCACCAAGCTCTGATATAACTGAGTTTAATAATGAGCTTTTTCAATATCTATTAAAGAAGGGATCTGTCAGAAATAACATCATAACTGGTGATATAAACATAGATCTTTTGTCAGACCTGCAGATATCATAAATAATAAAAACACAATGGGTTATTTTGGCTTTACTTCTTGTATTAATGTCTCCACGTGTCCTGGATCTGGGACATGTTTGGATCATTTTTTCGTTAGAGTGGATCAATCAGATGCATGTAACAGAGTCAGTCCTTGTTATTTGACTATATTATGACTGATCGTCTGCTAACGGCTCTTGTCATAGAGGCGGTGCGCAAGGGAACTGTCAAATGTCCAAAAGAGATATACAAAAAGTACATTAATTATAGTCAATTATGGTATGACTTATCAGAAAATAATTGGGACTGTGTTTATAATGATGATGGTGTTAATTTGGCCACAGAAAATTTTATTACTAGACTTACTTTCCACGTTGACAGGAATACAAACAAGATGACACACGAAAAGGCAACAAAAATTAGAAAGAAGTGAATTACTGCTGGAATTCTTAGGTGCATCAATTAAAAAAATCTGTTGTATAGATGTCTGTCAGTTAATCTCGATAATATTCACGTTAAAAATGAATACAACCTTTATAAAAGTGAGCTATGTAAAATAATTAGAGCCGCAAAGATACATTTTGCTTAGAACTTAATCGAAGAAACTGGATGTAGTAACAACAAGGTACTGTGGAATGTAGTTGCGGGGATATGTAACAAAAGGAAGGCTGAAACAAGAGTGGATAGTATAATACTTGAAGACTCGTGTGAATTGACAAGTGGGGAAGAGATAGCAGATGTGTTTAATGAATACTTTTGTAGGGTAGGAGAAAATTTGACTGATAAACTTGAACGCATTGAATATGAAGGGGTAAAAAGGTCTGTACAGGATACAATATATCTGTGCCCTGTGGATGATGCCGAAGTTCAGAAAGTTATTGGAGGACTGAAGATTAAAAAGTGTCCTGGGTTCGATTTAATTAGAGCTGAAACTCTGAAGGAGATAGAACTTAAGATCTCACCAGTCCTGGTGTATATAACAAATAAATATTTCAGCATTGGAACATTTTCAAATGTGCTAAAAATTGGGATTGTCAAACCTGTGCATCAGAAGGGACCTAAGGATGAAATTTCAAATTACTGCCCAATAACTTTGGTATCAAACATTAGTACAATAATTCAAAAGTTAATCAAGTCGAGACTGGCACCCTTTCTTGGTGAACATTGTGTTTTGTCGCAGCGTCAATATGGTTTTCGGGAAAATAAATCCACGGAAGATGCAATTCATGATTTAACATCACATCTCTATGATGCACTTGATAACAGTGTCCCTGCTTTGTATATTTTTGTCGATCTGGCAAAGGCTTTTGACACTGTGTGCCACGATATTTTGTTGAGGAAACTTGAAGCTTATGGTTTGAGAGGAAAAGCTCTTGATTTGTTGAGGAGTTATTTGTCAGAGCGACGGCAGGTGGTCATGGTAGGAAGTAGCACTAGCAGGCCTCTCTCTGTTAACTGCAATGTTCCTCAGGGCTCTGTGCTTGGTCCATTGTTGTTCACGGTGTGTATTAATGACTTTTTAGAACTAAATATTGATTAACATATTGTAAGTTTTGCCGACCATGCAGCAGTTTTTTATACATACCTTTTGCACTCTGTTTTTGCATTAGTTTGGTCAGCATGTTTCAGGGAATTTATTTTATAGTTAATGGATAATACTGTAACATTCTACGGGGTTATGGATTTGTTGACTAACAAAACACAGCTTTTCTAACCACTAATTTATTATAACCAACTATTTTCCAACACCACTATCAACTAAAATATTTCTCTCCATTACCAAATGTCTATAGAATTATATTCCACTATCTGCCTTCTATGATCGCTTCTTATATACCAACACTTAGTGCTGACTCGCTTAATATTCTATGATCACTTATTCTGCACCACACTAACTCAATACTGACTAACTGTGCCGCTCGCCTATTTAAACTCTATTTATTCGCTCCTCTGAATCCGATAGACAACGTCATTGATCCTTTTGACCACCTTATACGGACCCACCCATAATTTCTGTAGTTTCGGTGACCGTCCCTTGCTCCGTACTGTATTGTAGAACCACACCCGATCTTCTTCTTTAAAACCAGCTGAATTAGCTCACACGTCATAACGGGTCTTCATGCGGTTCCTTTCTGCTCGTATGTGCATTCTGACAGCAAAATGGATGGCTTTCCTTTTCGTCAATATGTCTGAGCTCTCTTTAAGTGAAGTTCTTACGTTGCACTGGTTCTCCGCACAATTGCCTGGTGTTTCTATTTGCACAAATATCACTGCAGGCCCTATACTTCCTGTCGACATCAGCTCTGTTCCAACCAGTGTGTTCACTGACCTTTTTCGGGGTTGGCTGCACACTTATATGGTCTTTACACCCTTCGTCTTGTACTTCTCCCATAATTTCTTTTCTTCTTGCTACGGACTGGGTAACTGGGTCGTCTCTTTCCCTCACAGCTCTCTTTACTGGAATGGCACATTCACGACAGACGTTGCTATTTTCCTCTATGGTGATTTTCCGCACTTCTAGGTTACTGCCAGGCGACATTATTTCTTCGCCGTCGATAGTCAGGATGTCAGTGCCAAGATAAAGTTTAGGGCACTGACCTTAAAGTATGTCCAACCCACTTATAATCGGGTCTGATATGGCGGCGACTATGGCTCTCTGCTTTGATTCCATGTCCCAATTTGCAGCTCGACGTCTGTTTCGCCAAATACCTGTATCCTATCACCACTGGCTGTATTTAATCTATACACTCTGTCTGGCTCTCTTACTTGCCAGCTTGGTACCATGTCGTGGCGAATAATCGTCCTAGCTGCGCCGGTGTCGACGACCATCTGGGTCTTATTGCCGCTTACGTATCCATTGACGACGAGACCGCTACCAGAATCGCTAGCTTGAGAAACAGTTACCGGCCTTAGCTTCACTTTCTCCCCCATGGGCGTTATCTTAGAGCCCAACATTCACCTCGTATATGTCCCACGTTGCCGCAGTTCCAGCAGCGCAAGGCATTTGCACAGTGAGCTCTTATTGGGTGCCCATGAGACGTAGGCCTTATATGTTCTGCTATTTTCCCTAGTAGCTGCATGACCTTGGATGAATCTGTTTTATTTTCTTCTTGGACTTTGAGACTGACTACTTAAACTGGTACACAGTTTATTCTGTTTCAAAAGAAACACACCCATTTATGAATTACTGCTCACACTGATCTTCCAGATATTCTAGAAATTTCCACGTTGTTCAATGAATATTCTGGAAAATATTTCCACTAGCAGCTTCAAAATCACACTTCTGACAGCAGCTGTTACGTTCTACGGGGTTATGGATTTGTTGACTATCAAAGCACAGCTTTTCAAACTACTAATTTATTATAACCAACTATTTTCCAACAGCACCATCAACTAAAATATTTCTCTTTATTACTAAATGTCAATAGAATTATATTCCACTATCCGCCTTCTATGATCGCTTCTTATACACCACACTTACTGCTGACTCGCTTAATACTCTATGATCACTTATTCTGTACCACACTAACTTAATACTGAACTAACTTTCTCTGTGTGCTGCTCGCATATTTATACTCTCCATAGAGATTCTAGACCTTCTACACCAGGGATTCCCAAACTATTTTTGGCCAGAGACCCCTTTTCCAAAATGAACTGGTACCTGAGACCCCCATAGCCAAATTAGTTTAAAAATCGTATTTCTAGTTTTTTTTTCTTATTGATACAAAATACATATCAATTTAAAAACTTTGTGGTTGGTTAAGTCATTTTCTCATCAAAATGTAACAAAATAAATAGACAAAATTAAGTAATTGTCAAGTGTAATTAATAATTATTAATACAAATTACGTAAAAATACTGTAGTAGGTAATTATTTTTTGAAAAAAAGCATTAAAATCGCAAAGCAAAGATAAAAAAAATCAGTATTATGTCGACCCCTGGAAAACAGCTTTCGACCCCAATTGACCACTATGGGAATCCCTGTTCTACACTGTTCTACACCTGTCACTTCTAGTCCCTTCTAGAAATATCATTCTAGCATGTTCGCTGTTACCAACTCATTTTACAACCGGCCTCTGACCTTAGAAGTAACAAAGTCCATAAACTTAATTTTCATAGACGGATGTGACAATACGTTCTCTAGTGAGATCCACATTTACATACCCTGTAAGTAAATACCAGCTATATGTCAACAGTTATCACGCACTTCTCAACAGTTTACTTTCATTTTAATATATGTTCTTAGTTTTAATTTGGAGCAAAAGGTGCATGCGTCTTCCATATATCGACGCCAAGAGAAATTACAAAATGGTTTCTGCTTCAAATTTTTACGGTCAAAAATTCTAGAAAAACTCCAGAGCAAACTTATTTACTTTTAATTATTTATTTTCGTGCTCGTTGCCATCTCTATTAGCCCATTCATTGGCTGGTATTTTGACAGATGACATATGACATTTATGGTCATTTAAATGAAACACCAGAATTTCCATAAAGTGATAAAAAACTCTGGACGCAGCCAGTGCGTTATGGTAGTGAATTCTCATAAAAATCTTTTATTGCAAATATGTGTGTTTTCTTTTTAAGAAAGCAGGCATCAATTTTGGTTACTAGTATAACCTATATAGTAAAGACAATGTGCCATGTTTCATAAAAATACCTTTATTGTGCGAAAATGTACAAAAATTTCCAAAAGTAAACCTAAAGTGTTCCCGGAAAAACTCGTTTCTTGGTCAACCTTATGGGTTAATAGCAAATTTGGCTATTCAAATATGAAGCATTTGATCAAAATTCGCTACCATAACGCACTTGCTGCATCCAGAATTTCTTTTCTTACAAACATGCATTATATTTCGATGGAAAATGCAAAAATTCAATAACATAAGGCGTGTTTGATTAAAAAAAAAAAAGAAAATTTGTATCACCAACGACTTATGGGCCACCCTGTGATTGTAGAAATATTTTTTTAAGATGTAGCTCAAGACACCCTATAATTAATATATACAAATTTTTTTCATATCTTGTATAATAACGGATATATTGAGCTTTATTGATTTTTTACGAAAATTCGACAAAAATTATATACCATTAAACGATAAACTCTATAGCCAAGACTACTGCCAAGCATCAGGGAAAGGGTCTATTTGAAATGAATTTTCTGGAAACATTTTAGTAAAATGAAGGACAATGACGGTTGAAACTAAGACTTCAGGGCTTGTAAAACATCCTTCTTGAGACATTTGATTTCCATAGCCCGTATTAGATTCAAGTTATTTGCATAAATGTTGCCGATTTTGACGTCTTAAATCGCAATTTTGACGTTTTGAGGAAAACCCCAATTTATTTTTCTTTAAATGCCTATAACTTTTTTGTCTTTTGATCTACATAGCTAAATTTTGGTAGGTAACTTACCTATAAGCATATAAACCTGCGTACCAAATTTGGTTGCCCTTACTTTGTTAATTCCGGAGATATAATTTTTTTCGAAAGAAAACACAAAATTTTCCGGGAAAACCTGGGCAGATTTGCATGTCTAACGAACTTATCCAAGCCATTTGGAAAAGGAATTTATTCACCAAATTTAATCAAAATCGGCCCATATATATATATATATATATATATATATATATATATATATATATATATATATATATATATATATATATATATATATATATAAACATATAAAAATTGAAACTGACCCCGGATATGTGTTCTGGTGGCCCTAATTAGCACTCATTTGAAGACATTTTTTCAAAATTCAAAAGTCGGGATCTCCTAAGTGAATTTTTTTAAAGAAAATTCACTAATAAATAAATACATTTCTCTCTCCTTTACCTGTGCGCTTTTGAATATTTTTTGTAATAACATTTCTATTTTTAGTGAATTTATATATATATATATATATATATATATATATATATATATATATATATATATATATATATATATATATATATATATATATATATATATATAAAATATACATGAATAATAAGTGGTGGACCATTATTAAAAAGTGACGTCCCATTACTTAACAGTCGACTTTAATTTTCGACCAAGGGTGCAGTTATGTGAGAGAAAATGGAAGTCATTTTGAACAATATCTTTAGTATTTTTTAATGTTTTTATTTATTTATTAGGTTTTAATAGCGTTTGTTAAATTTCAGATATGTTAATGTTTAATAAAGTCTTCAAGGGACACAATTTTGTTTTGATCTCAACTCTAAAAATCAAATTTTTCTTAAAAACGGGTGGTTTGTCGAAAAACTGAAAACAGAAGAAAAAAATAGAAAATTTAATTTGCTATAAAATTGATGGACTTTAACTTTTAATTAGCTTATGGTTTTAAAAAATCAAATCATTAAAAGGGTGACCCACTCCTAGTTCACCCCTTTTTGAGTTTATATTCACTAAAATTTTTGTCTAATAAGGATATTGATAAAAGAAAACCATCTACCAAATTTGGTTGTTCTATCTTGGGGCATTGCTGCAATACAGCTGTTTCTTGTAATTATTAAAGAATCTTCTGAGGTCAATGTCTCAACAACCATGGGCATCAGAGAAAAATTTTATATAAAAAATCGTCATGTTTTGAGGTCCTCTACACACACACGTTCTGTGTCCATTGCATTGTGAATCACCCTGTATATATATATATATATATATATATATATATATATATATATATATATATATATATATATATATATATATATATATATATATATATATATATATATATATATATTATAATTTTTGCAAAACGGTGTAGATCATTACTATGAGAATTCTCTACCATAACGCACTTGCTGCGTCCATAGTTTTTTTTTTTGTATTAATGTGTTCTACACGTTTTGTATACATTGATTATCTAAATAATTATATTATTATTACTATTATATATTTTGTCTAAATAAATCTTTTTGGAAGATTTTTTCAGATATCTTTATTTTGCAACTAAAAATAAAATAAAGTTGGAATAAGGTTTTTTCACTTACTAGACTTTTGACTTTTTTATTTATCTCACTTAACTACTAGATTAAAAATAAATGACTGAACTTATTTATCAGATGCACTTTACTTTTATTATTTATTAGCAGTTTAGAAGTAGGAAGCGGCAATGTTGTGTAAACTTAAAAACTGAACACTACTCTGGAACGTGCGTAATATAATAGTGCTCATTCTTGTTGTATCAATCTACATTATTACCTTATTGTAGTTTTCTAGCAGCATTTTATTAGCTAATATTTTTAAACTACGAATTAAGATCAATCATTGAGAGAAAGATTACCTTATATGTATTTTTGCAGCCTTGCAGCGAAGGGGGTGTGTAACGAAGGGCCCGACTCAATTTATTTGAAAAGACAACCAATGGTAAGTTTTTTTTAATTTATTTTTTAAATTTACCTTTCTTGTTAGGGGGTTTCTCCTTCCCCTGGACTTTGGCGTGGGTGCTATGTGATGTACACCTCTATTTCCTTGGCTTTCTAAATGAGCAAACTGTCTTTGAGGGAAAAGGGGAGGTTGATGGGGGTTCCTGGGCTTCTGTCGGAGGTATATACTTTTGTGGTTTACTCTTTCCCATCGCTTTTTAATTGGAGAAGCAGGGATCTGTCTGGGAGAAACAGAGTGCTTCAAAGGGTCGGTTGAGAGTCAGGAGTTTGCCCCGCCCAGCACTCCTATTTGCTGCAGGTCCTGTAACTTTCTTGGAAGTTAAAAGAACTTTTCTATTATTGTTCATGCATTCAAGGGGTGCTTCAAGGATGTTTCTGGAAAAAATCTGCAAATTTGTCGATAATAGAATATTCAAGTACACTTTTGGAGAATCCAATTCACCACAACACATGTTTAAAGACCTGACGATCGTTTCACTGACAAGGTTAGCATCACTGGAGGATGATTGTAATTATTTTTTAACCGACTTCAAAAAAGGAGGAGGTTCTCAATTCGACTGTATGTTTTTTTTATGTGTGTTAGATCAGAACTTTTTTCTAGGTGAACCGATTTTGATGATTCTTTTTTTATTTGAAAGCTGTGCTTTTCGTGTGGTCCCATATAAATGTGATCAGGATATGACCAGTAGTTTTTGAGTTATCCTTAATAATGCGTATTTAATTGACTTCGACTACATTGATGATGTTCTTGTGTGTTACCTCAGAACTTTTTTCTACGTGAACCGATTTTGATGATTCTTTTTTTATTTGAAAGCTGGTGCTTCTCATGTGGTCCCATATAAATGTGATCAGGATTTGACCAGTAGTTTTTGAGTTATCCTTAATAATGCGTATTTAATTGACTTCGACTACATTGATGATGTTCTTGTATGTTACCTCAGAACTTTTATCTACGTGAACCGATTTTGATTATTCTTTTTTTTTATTTGAAAGCTGGTGCTTCTCATGTGGTCCCATATAAATCTGATCAGGATTTGACCAGTAGTTTTTGAGTTATCCTTAATAATGCGTATTTAATTGACTTCGACTACATTGATGATGTTCTTGTATGTTACCTCAGAACTTTTTTCTACGTGAACCGATTTTGATGATTCTTTTTTTATTTGAAAGCTGGTGCTTCTCATGTGGTCCCATATAAATGTGATCAGGATATGACCAGTAGTTTTTGAGTTATCCTTAATAATGCGTATTTAATTGACTTCGACTACATTGATGATGTTCTTGTGTGTTACCTCAGAACTTTTTTCTACGTGAACCGATTTTGATGATTCTTTTTTTATTTGAAAGCTGGTGCTTCTCATGTGGTCCCATATAAATGTGATCAGGATTTGACCAGTAGTTTTTGAGTTATCCTTAATAATGCGTATTTAATTGACTTCGACTACATTGATGATGTTCTTGTATGTTACCTCAGAACTTTTTTCTACGTGAACCGATTTTGATGATTCTTTTTTTATTTGAAAGCTGGTGCTTCTCATGTGGTCCCATATAAATGTGATCAGGATTTGACCAGTAGTTTTTGAGTTATCCTTAATAATGCGTATTTAATTGACTTCGACTACATTGATGATGTTCTTGTGTGTGTGTGTTTTTTTTTCCCCCGTCCGCGGCCTTGCCGCCCCGATAGCACCGCAACCCTTGGTTGATTGTGCATACCCTTAGTCTTACTCCACCCATTCCAAGATCACTGTGCCTTGAACTAGTCTGCACAGTGATTGGTAGGGTGAAGTTTTATATTGCTCTGTCTCCGGTCTAGAGTGACCGTAGATCAGTTGTCTTTTCCGGTCCAGAGCTATACACTCACACAAGATGTGCTGGGCTGATTCCTCCCCCTCGCCGCAGAGTCTGCATGCGAGGCCCCCTTCGAACCGCCCCATTTTATGCAGGTGTTTCTTGACGGCCATGTGTCCCGTCAAGAGACCTGTTGTGTTTCTGAGCTGTCCTCTGCTAAGGTTTAGCAGCTCCACAGCTCTCTTTGAACTGGGTCCGTCAATTATTGACTTCCCATGTCTGAGCCCTGGACAGTCCGCCCAGTACACCTTGTGTTGGTTTCTGACCCAGGATTTAATGGCTCCCCTGGCAGTGCTCTTTGACACGCCCAGAGCCGGTTCTGGTCCCATAAATGGTTCTGCTGACCCTCTCTTTGCGAGACTGTCAGCTTCTTCATTGCCTTTAACCCCCGAGTGACCCGGCGCCCAGATGAGGGTCACCTCATTCTGCCCAGCCAGGTCGCTCGTCTCGTCTCGGCACTCACTCACCAGCCAGGAATTTACCCGTGGGCTACTTAGTGCCTTAAGGGCTGCCTGGCTGTCTGTGGCTATGAGGATCCGCTTGTTGGTGTAGCCCCGCCTCTTGTTCTCCCGCACACAGTGCAGGATGGCTTACATCTCGGCCTGAAACACCGTTGCATGGGCTCCGAGGGAAATACTATGACTTACCCTCGGTCCTTCTGAGTAAACACCTGCCCCCGTCCCACGCTCCCCGCCAGATCCGTCCGTGAACCAGACGAGCGCGTCCCGTGGCATGCCCGGCGTCTCCTCCCGCCATGCCTCGCGATCAGGGATTTCCACTGTAAAGTTGTTTTCCCTGCACATTCGCGGGCTCATTTCAAGCATGGGCTCCTTCACGATCTCCTGAATTTTGCAGTGGCCCCTGAAGCCTGGGTTGATCTTCAGTCTACCATTGCAGGCTAGTCTGTATAGTCCTAGCCTGGCCTCTCCCATAATAACTAAGTGTAGGGGGGGGGGGGGGGTAGATCCAGCAACACCTTCATGGCGGCTGTTGGAGTTGAAGACATGGCCCCTGTGATGCCTAGGCTAGCCATCCTTTGGATCTTGCCTAGTTTTTGTTTGGCACTGGATTGTGTCACCTTAGGCCACCAGACCAGTGCCGCATATGTTAACGATGGTCTGACCACCCTTGTGTACAGCCAGTGGGCCATACTAGCTCTTAGTCCCCACGTTTTTCCATATAGCCGCCTAGTGACGGCTAAGGTCATGACTGCCTACCTCACCTACATTGATGATGTTCTTGTGTGTTACCTCAGAACTTTTTTCTACCTGAACCGATTTTTTTATTATTTTTTTTTAATTTGAAAGCTGGTGCTTCTCGTGTGGTCTCATATAAATGTGATCAGGATCCAACCAGTAGTTTTTGAGTTATCCTTAATAATGCGTATATAATTGACTTCGACTACATTGATGATGATTGTGGATCACACCGTTGCGCTTCCGTCTAATTAAATCAGATATAAAGCTTCAGATTCGCTAAAAATAAAGAAATAAACAAAAATTTTAACAATGTGGAAAACCGACTTCACAAAAAATATTCTAAAACAGAAAATGCACTAAAAAGTTAAAATAATTGCGTATTCTTCTGTCTACAACTCACAATCAACTTATTTTTTCCACTCAATGTACGATCAATGCATTTACCATGCAAGAATGTAGGTACCCACTTAAACTTAACCTTTAACTCAACACATACCTATGACTAACAGACAATTATCAAAATATTTATTTAGAGTTTACCTAAACAGAAAGTTATAAATATATGTGTAGACTGCTTAAAAGACAATCAAATTATTAGGATCATATAATGTAAAATTATTGTTATTTTTGGAGTCGGTGTCAGCCAAGATGGGTTTGTAACTACTTAACCTGAAATGTCTTACTATATAACAATTGGCATACACACATAGACGCAGCACGCAGCGCGGGCGGGTCGATTGCGCGCGCGCTCCCGGAAGAATGGTTGGAGGGGTATAGCCGAGTGAGTGAGGCAAACGCGTACGCAAATTCATTTGTAAAAAAGTTCGCGACGCAGCAAGTGCGTTATGGTAGTGAATTTTCATAAAAATGTTTTTAATTGCAAATATGTGTGTTTTTTTTTCAGAAAGCAAGCATCAAATTTGATTACCAGTATAACATATATATAGTAAAAACAATGTGCCATGTTTCATCAAAATAACTTGATTGTTTGAAAACGTACAGAAATTTCCAAAAGTAAACTTAAAGTGTAACCGAAAAAATCCGTTTCTTAGTCAACCTTATAGGTTAATAGCAAATTGAGCTTTTCAAATATGAAGCATTTAATCAAAATTCGCAACCATAACGCACTTGCTGCCTCCAGAATTTCTTAACTTACAAACATGCATTATATTTCGATGGAAAATGCAAAAACATAAGGCGTTTTCAACTAAAAAAAAATTTATTTGTATCACCAATGACTTATGGGCCAGCCTGTGATTGTCGCAATAATTTTTTAAGATATAGCTCAAAACACCGTATAATTAATGTATACAATATTTTTTCATATCTTGTATAATAACGGATATATTGAGCTTTATTGATTTTTTACGAAAATTCGACAAAAATTATATACCATTAAACGATAAACTCTATAGCTAGGGCTACTGCCAAGCATCAGAGAAAGGGTCTATTTGAAATGAATTTTCTGGAAATATTTTAGTAAAATGAAGGACAATGACGATTGAAACTAAGACTTCGGTGTTTGTAAAACATTCTTCTTGAGACATTTTCTTTCTATATCCCGTATTAGATTCAAGTTCTTTGCCTAAATGTTCCGAATTTTGACGTTTTAAATTGTCACTTTGACGTTTTGAGGAAAACCCCAATTTATTTTTCTTTAAATGCCCATAACTTTTTTGTCTTTTGACCTACAGAGCTAAACTTTGGTAGGTAGCACACCTATAATGATGTAAACCAGCTTACCAAATTTGGTTGCCCTTACTTTGTTAATTTTGGAGATATAATTTTTTTTCGAAAGAAAACACAAAATTTTCCGGGAAAACCTCGGCCGATTTTCCTGGCTAACGAACTTATCCAAGCCACTTGCGAAAGGAAGGTACTCACCATTTTTGACGTTTAAAATCGCGATTTTGACGATTTGAGGAAAACCCAAATTTATTTTTCTTTGAATGCCTGTAACTTTTTTTTGTCCTTCAGCCTACGGAGCTAAATTTTGGTAGGTAACTTGCCTATAATGATATAAACCCGCGTATGAAATTTGGTTGCCCTTACTTTGTTAATTTTGGAGATATAAATTTTTTTCAATTTTTTTCGAAAGAAAACACAAAATTTTCCGGGAAAACCTCGGCGGATTTTCCTGGCTAACGAACTTATCCAAGCCACTTGCAAAAGGAAGGTACTCACCAAGTTTTATCAAAATCGGTCCATTATTTTTTAAGTTATAGGTGTGACACATAAATATATATATATATATATATATATATATATATATATATATATATATATATATATATATATATATATATATATATATATATATTGAAACTGACCTCGGATTTTGGTTCCGGGGGTCCTAAATAGCGCTCATTTGAAGAAATTTTTTCAAAATTCAAAAGTCGGGATCTCCTCATTAGTAAATTTTTTTAAAGAAAATTCACTAAAAGGTTTAATTAGGTATTGGTATATTGTATTTTGTTTATTTTTTTACTTAGTGAATATAATATTCCATAATTCTAATTAAGTGTAGATATCAATTTGGAAAATAGAAATGTAGGAAAAACACGATTTTTTAACATGTAATTTATTTGTTAATTTTATTAAATAAAGCCTTTGCTGTTTGCAGATATAATAAAGGCTGAAAAGGAGGACATGGCTAGTAATGGAAGAGAACCTGAAAAGGATTGTAATTGCCAAAACACATCCATGGAACATATAAAACAAGAGCAGGAGATCTGTGGAGTTTACTGTAAATGTATTAAAGTCGAAAAAGACAATGATAGTGTATCTACTGACCAAAAGTTTATAATACCGTGTGAATTTGGAAATGATACGAAATCAGATCTGCAACCACATGAATCTTCAATAAAACTGGAAATAGAAGAGCATGCTTTGGATAGTTTTGTATTATCTCAAGATTTAAAAGAAGAGTACTTTTATAAAGATGAAAGTCCTACTAATAATCACGACCCCCGTTCCACTTTAGAAAAACCTAATCAGTGTTCCTTATGTGATTATGCAAGTGTAAACAAATATAACTTGTTAAATCATATTAAATCAAAACACACAGGAGAAAAGCCTCATCGATGTTCATCATGTGATTATGCAAGTGTACGCAAACAAAGTTTGATGACACATCTTAAATTGAAGCACACTGGAGAAAGGCCTTATCAATGTTCATCGTGTGATTATGCAAGTGTACACAAACAAAGCTTGATGACACATACTAAATTGAAGCATACAGGAGAAAGGCCTTATCAATGTTCATCGTGTGATTATGCAAGTGTACACAAACAAAGTTTGATGACACATCTTAAATTGAAGCACACGGGAGAAAGGCCTTATCAATGTTCATCGTGTGATTATTCAAGTGTGTACAGGCAGCCATTGTTAAGTCATATAAAGTCAAAACACACAGGAGAAAAACCTTATCGATGTTCACAATGTGATTATGCAAGTGTACACAAACACAGTTTGATGACACATATTAAAGTGAAGCATACAGGAGAAAGGCCTTATCAATGTTCATTATGTGATTATGCAAGTGTGTACAGACAGCAATTGTTTGGTCATATTAAGTCAAAACACACAGGAGAAAAGCCTCATCGATGTTCATCGTGTGATTATGCAAGTATACACAAACCAAGTTTGATGACACATATTAAATTGAAGCATGCAGGAGAAAAGCCTTATCAATGCTCATTATGTGATTATGCAGGTGTGTTCAGACAGCAATTGTTAAGTCATATTAAGTCAAAACACACAGGAGAAAAGTCTTATCAATGTCCATCATGTGATTATGCAAGTGTACAGAAATATTCTTTTTTAAATCATATTAAATCAAAACACACAGGAGAAAAGCCTTATCGATGTTCATTATGTGATTATGCAAGTGTAAGGAAAGATCACTTGTTAAGACATTTTAAGTCAAGACACACAGAAGAGAAGCCTTATCAATGTCAATCATGTGATTATGCAAGTGTGGAGAAACGAGAATTGATAAATCATACGAGATTAAAACACACAGGTGAAAGGCCTTATCAATGTTCATCCTGTGATTATGCAAGTGTGTGCAAACAAACTTTGATGAAGCATATTAAATACAAGCACACAGCAGAACAGACTTATCAATGTTCATTATGTGATTATGCAAGTGTGTACAAACAGCAGTTCTTACGTCATATTAAGTCAAAACACACAGGAGAAAAGTCTTATCAATGTTCATCATGTGATTATGCAAGTGTTATGAGAGAAAGTTTGTTAAATCATATTAAAGCGAAACACACAGGAGAAAACCTTTATCAATGTTCATTATGTGATTATGCGAGTGTGTGGAAAGATAACTTGTTGAGACATATGAAGTCAAAACACACTGGAGAAAAGTCTTATCAATGTTCATCATGTGATTTTGCAAGTGTTTACAAAGAAAGTTTGCTAAATCATGTTAAATCGAAACATACAGGAGAAAAGCCTTATCAATGTTCATTATGCGATTATGCAGGTGTAAGGAAAGGTACCTTGTTAAATCATATTAAATCAAAACATACAGGAGAAAAGCCTCATCAATGTTCATCATGTGATTATGCAAGTGTTAGGAAATGGCAATTGTTAAATCATCTTAAATCAAAACATATGGCAGTCATGACAGAATAACTACACTAGCTATGATAAGCATTTGATGTTTCTCAGTAGTGATGTGCAAAATGGTTATTTTCTATTAACAGTTGAAGCCGTTAACGTTATTAAATAATAACCGTTGAAAATAACAGCTTCAGTTATTAATCTGTTATTTTAAACTGGATAGTCGATCGATAGTATCCTACATTCCCAAAGCTGTGAGCGAGAATGAGCACACTGGTATAAATAACTTGTTAAGTAATATATTATGAAGTAAAGTCTGCTTTATACTGTATACCCATACATATTTAGCATTCCCAGTCTCTTGTCCATTCATCCCGTTAAATAGTTAAATTTAACAGTTGCCGATGAAAACCGATGTTTATTCATCGAACCTAGTTGCAGTGGAACTGAAACAGATACGAGTCCGAATTCTAGTTTAGTGTAAAAAACGTTATTTTGTACTTGTTATTTTTATTAATCCATAACTGGTGGTTACCGTTGCGGCTCGACAACCATTTAAAAATAACAGACTGTTAAATAACGACTCATCACTATTTCTCGGTCATGATGCCATGTGAAGAGTTTAAGCAGGCAAAAGTCGTGATGCAGTTATATTTATAGTTATAGTAGCAAATTTTCATAAGTTTTGTGATAAGTAATGCAACTTACCTCTTAAGCGTGAATTTTCAGACAACCTTCTGAACAATCTTAGATAAAACGACTGCTGATAGATAAAGTTGGGTACAATACACACATGCTGACACTATTCTTGCCTTTTGTTTTCTTGCTTTTGCCGAGTTATTTGCATTAAAAGTTTTTTTGTAAATTACACACTTTTCCTTTATTGTCATAGTGTGGCTCTGTCTTACGTCACAGTTCACCGTGTACAAGAAATTTTTCTTGTGGTTTCTGCATCCAGGAAGGGTTCTAAGCATGTTTTTGAAAAAAAAAATTAAAAAGTGTTCAGGAGGTTATCTGCAAATGTACCAATAAGCATATCATTGTACCTGTTTAAGCGTATTTATGTTTAATTTAAATAGCCTCTGGGTATGTGCCGCTCGTTTTTTTTTTTTTTTTTTTTGAAATGAATAAGCTACTGCCAACTATTTACGTTTTAAGAAATAAAGCGACTAATCTCAAGGACTCTAACGTTCCTTTTATCAGGCTGCTGTCCGGTGGGTCTTCTGTTGCATCAGTGCCTTGGTCAACTCAATTGTTTACTGCTGCTACTGTGACTACTGGCCCACTGTATTCTGAAACTGTGTCACGGAAGGTTTCTGCGATTGTTAAACTGAAGGATCCTGCTGGGACTAGCACACTTACCAAGGCTGATTTGTATCGCAACGTCAATCCAGCTAGTGATGATAACAATGTCTCGGGTGAACCATATCAGTAGGGGTGGATTGTTGGTCTGCTGTAAGTAGGAAGACAGTCTCTGTCACCTTAGACAGGTGGACCGAGAAAGCAATGGAGAGGCACTGGGGGTCGGTTGGTGGCTACAGGCACGTGAGGGACTTCGTGGAGGGGCCGGACAGAGATAAAGCTGTCTGGCTACTCGGAAAGAGTCGACCTACGCTTCGCCGCATCCTTGGGGTGCTGACAGGCCACTGCGTCCTTAGAAGACACCTCACATTGATAGGCGTAGAGAGGGATCCCATTTGCCAGGAATGCGGCGAGGATGAAGAAATGTCCTACCACTACCTGTGTGAATGCGAGGCTTTTGGGAGTCTTCGAGCAGAATTGTTCGGATCGAGGACTCTGCAGAGGAATCAGGTAAGTACCGTCCAATTGAAGACCGTCACGGCCTTCATCTCGAGGTCCAGGCGGTTTGGCGACGGAACCGAGGAAGAGTAGAGCATGGTTGCTGGGTTGCTGTGGTTGGCAAAAAGGGCCCATTGTGGCCTACTTGCTTGGCGTTGGCCTCCCTACCACTACTACTACTACTTGGTCTGCTGCTCATCTCTGGATGGTGCGGAGAAGTTTTGAGTCATTGGTTCGAACAATCTATCTGATAAAAATACAATGTCAGTGGGGTCAAGAGTCCTCACCCACACATTCGTGTAGTTGGTCTGTCAGAAAAAAAATAATGAGGAACTACTGAGACTCATTAAGGTTCAAACCAGTTGTGTTGTTCTCGGATTCTTCCAGTGTAAAGCTAATTTCAATGAATCAGTTAAAAATAACTGTGGAATTTACCAGGCTGTTCTACAATTAGATGATGGATTCCATGACTAGGCCATAAAAACTTGCAATTGTTTATTGGCTATGATCATTGCACTGTGTATGATGCAGTCGACATAACATGCTGTTTTAATTGTTGTGGGTTTTTTCATGTGTCTAAGCATTGTAAAGCCAACAGTGCTTGTCCAAAGTGTGCTGGCAATCATCCGGCGGGCAGTGGCACTTCTACAACTTTCAAATGTATTAATTCTCTACATGCAGCCAAAATCAAGAACGGAATATCTTCTCACCGTGCTGCATGGAGCCATAAATGTACCGTTTATAAGCAGAAGCTACAGGCTGTTAATGCAACGATTTTGGACTCTCAGTAGCAATTATCTCCTGATCTGTGTCTTAACTCTCCTCGGACCAGTTCCCGCTGAAGGCCACCCTATACACATATTTTACCAGAATGTTAGAGGTCTAAGAACCAAAAGTAATCATCACAAGCACTACCTTTTGGGTGCATTGCTTTCACAGAGACCTGGCTGGATGACAGATTTCATAGTATTTGATAGTACCTATAATGTCTTCAGAACGTTCATTCCGTTGGTAAGACCCGAGGTGGCAGAGTGCTGATTGCCATTCGCACACATCTTAATGCACACAATCTTAATATGTCGCAGGGTACCCTTGCGACAGCGAACCAAGATTTTCAATTTATGTTTAAATTGTTACCCCATTTCATTTCTTTAAAATATTTTTCAAAAAATGAAATTGAGGTTGTCTTGTTTGTCAGTCTTTCATAGAAAACTAAAATATTTCATCATTTTCAAAAAGTGTGGATACAGCAACAGTAAATAAGTGTTGAAAAAGGTCTGGGTGCAGCAAATACTTATGGTGGAGAATTTTTGTAAAAATATTTGAAATCTGATAACCCACTTTTCTGAACCATAATAACACCTATGTAAACGCATCGTGGGTACTAAAGAGACTTGTAGTACTTACATATATTTTGCCAAATTATAATTTTCTAGCTCATAGAAAATAGAAATTTCTTCAAATAATCGCTAACTGGGACTTCTAAAACCAATTAGTGTACAATTCTTATGAAAATTCACTACTATAATGCACTTGCTGTGTCCCGAACATTTTTTATTCTATAGATTATGTATTTAATTATTGTACTCTTACTCTTCATTTGGGGTTATCCCCGTTATGTATGAATAAATAGTACATACTTTTAGCAAATTTATTAAAGGAATTTATTAGGGAAGTTTCATATTGGCTTCTGGCAACACTGTCCGTTTGACAATGGACCAAAACAGTAAAACATTGGCAATCAGGAGACAGTTAAATTTGGAAGTGCTTATTATATACTTAGATCATGCTCACTTCTTTTAAGCCCCCTCAATTTTACTGACTACTATAACTGCCTGGTTAATTCATTCTGAAAGAAATATTGAAGGTAGTTTCTTTTTTCTACATTCAGATGAAACTGTAGAGATGTATATGTAACCTGTCTTTAATGTTCCAAAGCTATTTTTTAATAAAATACGGACCTATTCGGATAGTATCGGAGACTCCCCGACTAGAATTTTATATCTTTTCCTGATTGGTTATTTATAATTCCTACATTTTGTGGCTGATGTGGATCTGAAATCTTGCATAATTAACATGTACAACTTTTTCTCGTATCTTGTATAATAACGAATATATTGAGCTTTAGCTTTACCATAGAACTGTAAACAGATAAAAACTGAAAATAACCCCGGATATCAATTCATTATAACGATTTTTTTCTAAGAAATTTATATTTTAATAAAATGAAGGACAATGATTGTTGAAGCTGTAACTTATGGCTTTGTAAAACACATTTATTGTGGCTTTTCCTTTACATAAGCCATATTTATGTCAGGTTCTCCATCTAAAATTGTAAATTTTGACATTTCAAATCACGACTTTGACATTTTAAGAAAAACTATAAAATTTTCAAAGCAATTTTAATGTCTCTCTTGACCAATTTGCGTGAATAAAACCTAATCCTTGTCTATAATATATAGTAGATCTTGTTATCCACACAAAATATGTTTCGGTTTTGTGCATTTCTCTGGTCATCTGTGGCACCCAGTTTTTTAAATGTCTAATGTTTTCCCTTTACACTTAGAGATCTGAATTTTGGCATGTAGGGTAAGTTTAATAGTGTAAACCTGAGTACCAAATTTGGTTGCCATAGCTTTTTTCAGAAGAACTGGTCCGATTTTCCTTGCTAACGAACTTATCCAAGCCACTTACAGAAAAAAGTACCTACCAAATTTTATCAAAATCGGTCCATTATTTTTGAGTTATTGGTACGATATATATATATATATATATATATATATATATATATATATATATATATATATATATATATATATATATATATATATATATAAATTGTTACGTTTTCTCCGGGTTCTGGATAAGTGAGACTTTTAATTTTAACAAAACAACTTTATTTACACTCTAAATATGGATACAATAAAATTTCTAGAATGTCTCTCTCACAAAAACACTTAATTTACTGCCCTTACAATTACTAATCTGCACACAAGTCTACACTGGTACTACAGTAGCTACTCTCTTAACACTTTACACTGCTTCTTCAAGTCACTACCACATTCTCTTACTGAACTGAACTCGGGCTGGCTTGCTTTCGCTTTTATATACTCGCCGTACCTTCCCCTCCTTTCTAGAGCGTTCCATTCCAGAACGTTCCAGGACCTTCTTTTACTAGAAGGTTCTGTGAATACAGATCGGTCCCGTGTGTATACAGGGGGATGTATATACAGGATGATCCAAATGTGGTCACCACTCCTATGTTACACAAGAGGTGTTTCTCGAACTATAAGATCTCTCTGCGTATACAGGGTGTAAGGGTTCTCTGCGTATACAGGGTGTATATACAGGGTGTTCGGAATGTGCAGACCTCAGTTATCCGTTCCGACGGGGTACAAGTTGGTAACTTCGTTATTTCTGGTCCTAGAGTGTTGAGACTTCGCCTGAGGGGGGTCACCCCAGGCACCCCCAGGGGGGTGGGGAGGCGGTGTTGCCAGATTGTGCAAAAATTCCCAGATGTTGGGGAAATTCTGGAGATGTGGCAACACCGCACCTACGTCTATTGAAGTGCTTTGTAACACTGCCCCCCTCCTTAAGACTGTTCGTCCCGAACAGTATTTACCGGCCGCCAACTTGGGGGTTCGTTGCCCCGATAGGGACTCAACCTCTCTATGTGAACAACTTTGGGTTTAGTTCTTGGAGACAGCTGGATTCTGTAGACTAGGTCGTTAATTTTCTTAGTCACCAAGTATGGCCCTTCCCATGGTTTCTGAAGTTTGGGACTGAGGCCCTTTCTCCTTGTTGGTTGGTACAGCCACACTGCATCACCTTCTTTGAATGTATGGGGTGTTGCTCTGCGATCCAAGCGCATCTTCATCCGGTCACTGCTCAAGAGGAGCCTATCTCTGACGCATCGGTGTATAGTGCGCAGTCTTCCTTCTAGGTCGGCGACATACTCAGGTAACGTAGCTAGGTCCGCTATGTCCTCGTTCGGTGGTGGTCTCGTCATGTCGATTGGTAACCGCATCTCTCTGCCGGTCAACATCATGGATGGGGTGTAGCCGGTAGATTCATGCTGAGAGCTTCTGTAAGCTAGGAGGAACAGAGGTATCAGCTTGTCCCAGTTTCTCTGATTCTCATCGACAAACATAGCAAGGTACTGGTTGATGGTCCTGTTATGCCGTTCTACCATGCCGTCTGATTGAGGGTGGAGTGGCGTTGTTCTCGTTTTCTTTATGCCTAGCAAGTCCATTAGGCTCTTCCAGACCTCAGATTCGAAATTCCGGCCCTGGTCAGTGTGAATCTCCAAGGGTACGCCATGCCGTGATATGACATTTTCCATCAGGGCTTCTGCTACGGTCGTTGCCTCTTGGTTGGGGATCGGCGCAACTTCAGGCCATTTCGAGAAGTAGTCCATCGCCACCATTATGTATCTGTTCCCAGACTCTGTGATGGGAAAAGGCCCTGCGATGTCTACGGCAACTCTCTCCCTGGGTGTACCTGAGATGTACTGCATCATTTTTCCTCTGGATCGGGTCTTTGGTCCTTTCTTTGAAGCACATTGGTCACACCTTTTGCACCATTCTTCCACGCTTCTTCGGCAGTTTATCCAATAGAAGCGGTCTCTCACTCTGGCAAGAGTCCTGTTGACCCCAAAGTGGCCTCCACTTCTACTATTGTGTAACTCTTGAAGAACACTGTTTATGCACTCACTTGGCACAACAGTCTGGTATATACAGTCTCTACCATCGACAGTTTCCCATTTTCGAGTGATCAAGTCATTCTTTAGGCACAAGGAGTCCCACTGTAGCCAGTAGCCTTTAACCTCTGCCCCAAGCCGGGACACATCGTGCCACTCAGGTCTTTTCCCCTTTTCGAGCCATTCTCTAATATTTTTCAAGTCTGGATCTGTCTTCTGTGCATCTCTGATGTATTCAAGATTTACGTCTGGATCGGTATTATTCTCCTGTTCCGTCACCAGTTGTTTGATCTGATGAGTTACTTTGTCGATCTCTTTGTTCTCTTGTCGCTCGCAAAATTTACATTCATGCACTGAACATGGTCTTCTTGACAGGCTGTCTGCATTGGCGTGACTTCTTCCTCTTCGATGTTCAATCCGGAAGTCGTAGCTCTGCAGTTTCTCTATCCATCGTGCTATCTGTCCTTCGGGATTTCTAAAGTTCAGAAGCCATTGCAGAGCAGAGTGATCTGACCTCACGCGGAATGTTCTTCCGTACAGGAAGTTGTGGAAATGTTCGATGGATCTTACAACTGCCAGCAGTTCTTTCCGGGTTACACAGTAATTCCTTTCGGCTTTTCCGAACGTTTTGCTGAAGTAGCCTATCACAACTTCTTCTCCGGCTTGGAGCTGCGAGAGTACTGCCCCAATGCCATACTGGGAAGCATCGGTGTCCAGTATGAACTGTCCTTCGTCCTGAGGATAAGCCAGTACAGGAGCAGTGAGAAGACGATGTTTGAGTTCTCTAAAAGACTGTTGGCAATCTGGTGACCAGATGAACTCGGCCTTATTTTCAGTTAGGCTATGTAGAGGTTTCGCAATGCTGCTGAAGTACTTCACAAAGCGTCGGTAGTAGCTGCAAAGTCCCAGAAAACTTCTGACCTCATGTTTGTTCTTCGGCACAGGCCAGTCTCTTACTGCCTTTATTTTCTCTGGATCAGTTTCTATCCCTTTCTCAGAAACGACATGTCCGAGGAAACTCACTTTCTTCTGGAAGAGGACGCATTTCTTGGGATTGAGTTGCAGATTGGCACCTCTCAGCCTGGAGAAAACCTGCTTCAGATTCGACAGGTGTTCATCGAAAGTCCTTCCAATCACCATGACATCGTCGAGATACACCAGGCATGTTTCCCATGTAAGTCCTCTCAGCACTAACTCCATTAGTCGCTCGAAGGTGGCAGGAGCATTACATAAGCCGAATGGCATGACCTTGAATTGGTACAACCCATTCCCGGTTGAAAAAGCAGTCTTCTCCTTATCGTCTTTATGGAGTTCTACTTGCCAGTAGCCACTTTTCAGGTCTAATGTAGAGAACCACTTTGATCCGGCCAAAGTGTTCAAAGTGTCGTCGATCCGGGGCAGGGGATAACTGTCTTTCTTGGTGACATCATTCAGCTTCCTATAGTCCACGCAAAATCTCATAGTGCCGTCTTTCTTGGTGACCAAAACTACTGGGGACGACCAAGGACTATTAGACTCCTCAATCACACCATCTTCCAGCATTTCGTTAACCATCGCCTTGATTTCTGATTGCTTGGCAAAAGGCAGTCTTCTCGGCGGCTGTCTAATTGGTCTTGCGTCGCCAGTATTAATTCTGTGTTGCACTAGACTCGTACGACCTGTGATTTTATCTTGAGCGAAAATATCGGCCTCCTCCAATACGAACTTCAGGGCCATTTCCATCTCCATGTCGTTCAATTGGCCCCATGAATTCTTGAACCGTTCTACTATCTCTACTGGCAGTCTTCTGTCTAATGCAGTGGGTGTCACGTTTTTGGACAACGTCACTCGGTCAATGGGTTCGCAAGTGGCGATAACCTCACCTTTCTTCAGTGTGACCCTGTTAGTTTGTACGTTAGCCACTCTTATGGGTATTGTCTTCTTCGGGTCTACTAAGCATCGTGCGACGAGGGCACCATCATGTCTATCTTTTAGGGGCTCCGCTATGAGAGCAGACATACCATCAAGTTTCTTCTCTAGCCTGGCTCTGACAATCTTCTCACTGTTACCAGGAATCCGTGTATCTTCGTCGACAATAAGTCTAACCCTGGGATTAGCTTCGCCTGCTGTTGGAGATAAATACAACTCTTCGTTACCGATTTTCAAGATCTTATTCTGGAAGTCTACTGATAGGACATCGAACTCTTCCATTAAATCCAGGCCCAGAATAAATTCGTCGACGATTTCTGCGACGACAGCCCTTACCTGTAGCTCAGTACTGCCCAGCCTAATGTAAACAGTGGCCTCTCCATGCACGGGTATTCTATCTCCTTTTGCCGTCTCCAACACAGGCTGTTTGTTGGTAGTGAGTGCCGACTTGTTTGGCAACATGTCTGGACGTACAACGGATCTAGTGGCACCAGTATCGATGGTGAAACTGCATTGTCTTCCGTGTATGCTGCCAGGTATAACGAGGCTCTCGCGGTAGCGTCGGATAGTGGAGACCTTGACTTTGGGGCCTTGGGACTCGCACGCCAGCTGTAGCCCCCTTACACTGGCGTCAGGTCGTTTCCCTGACGGCGCTCCCTGTTGGTGTATTCTTGTCCTCTGCGAGCCACCGGTTGGGTTTGTGAGCACTGCCTACTTATGTGCCCTTTCCTACCACACTTGTAGCATTCTATGTGCGACCAATCTGATTTCGTCTTACGTGCTCCAACCGTTGCAGTGAGCTTGCTTATGGCTTCCTTCATCAACTTCATTTCTTGCCTTAGTTCCTCTGTCGCGTCTGCATGGTCCTCTATCTCCTTCACTTCGCGCAGCCTGTTGCGGCGAGATTGAGATGCATTCTTGGCTGCTTCAAATTCCAAACCATAAATGACGCAGTCTGTAAGTGTTTTTAACCTTCCGAGCCTTAAAGCTTGTTGCATTTCACCGTCAAGTACCCCATCGATGAAGGTCTGGACGGTGATCTGGTTGACAAATTCTTCTGGGGCTTGAGGATATGCCAGTCGCACAAGTTTCTCCACTTCGGCACTAAATTCTTGCAGAGTCTCGTTTGGCTTCTGGACCCTTGTCTTTAGTTGTGTCTGGTAGACCTGGCTCATGTACTTGTTACCATATCTCAAATCTAGGGCCTGTATCACTGTTAAGTAGTTTTGCTGTTTCGACTCCGGGATGTTCTGGAGGATTTCTAGGGCTTTACCTCGAAGCGAGAGAATTAGAGCAGTGGCTGCCTGTTGTTCGCTCCACCCATTGCTGAGAGCTGCCGCCTCAAACTGCCTCCTGTACATGGGCCACGATGTTTCTCCGTCAAAAGTCGGCGGCTTTAGGGTTCCATGAAGCTGCTGCACGGCTGGCATATCTTCTTCCGGACGATTTTGAACTGGAGACGTTCCAGTAACTCCTCTTGGCTGAGTTCTATCAGTCTGACCCATCACCTGTTCTGTCAGTTCTTTATGTCTGATGTCTGTGCCTTTCATCATCATCTTTATTTGTTCTTTCAATCCTTCAACTTCTTCCCATTGTTTATTCAAATCCTCTGTTACATTTTCTACTTTCCTGTTCACATTTTCTATTTGTTCGTTGATCTGTTCAATTTCTTCTTTTACATCGACTCTCATATTGTGGAACATACTTCGGAGGTCTTCTTTGTCTTCTTCACGTTGCTTCTTGAGTTCTTCTTTATCTTCTTGTCGTCGTTGTTCGTCTTCTTCGCGTTGCCTCTTGAGGTCTTCTTTATCTTCTTGTCGTCGTTGTTCGTCTTCTTCGCGTTGCTTCTTGAGTTCTTCTTTGTCTTCTTGCCGTCGTCGTTCATCTTCTTCGCGCCGTCTTCTTTCTTCTTCTTGTCGTCGTTGTTCGTCTTCTTCGCGTTGCTTCTTCAGTAAGTCCATCAACTCTTTGATTTCAGCCATCTCGTCGTAGTCAGTCGATCTAGTGTTTACCATTTACAGCTAGCTTAGTTGTCCACTTCTTCACTCACTTATCCCACACTTCTGACACCAAATTGTTACGTTTTCTCCGGGTTCTGGATAAGTGAGACTTTTAATTTTAACAAAACAACTTTATTTACACTCTAAATATGGATACAATAAAATTTCTAGAATGTCTCT
This sequence comes from Tillus elongatus, assembly GCA_964006375.1. Taxonomy (NCBI): domain Eukaryota; kingdom Metazoa; phylum Arthropoda; class Insecta; order Coleoptera; family Cleridae; genus Tillus; species Tillus elongatus. The sequence continues at coordinate 218,752,491 of OZ023262.1, forward strand.
CTCACAAAAACACTTAATTTACTGCCCTTACAATTACTAATCTGCACACAAGTCTACACTGGTACTACAGTAGCTACTCTCTTAACACTTTACACTGCTTCTTCAAGTCACTACCACATTCTCTTACTGAACTGAACTCGGGCTGGCTTGCTTTCGCTTTTATATACTCGCCGTACCTTCCCCTCCTTTCTAGAGCGTTCCATTCCAGAACGTTCCAGGACCTTCTTTTACTAGAAGGTTCTGTGAATACAGATCGGTCCCGTGTGTATACAGGGGGATGTATATACAGGATGATCCAAATGTGGTCACCACTCCTATGTTACACAAGAGGTGTTTCTCGAACTATAAGATCTCTCTGCGTATACAGGGTGTAAGGGTTCTCTGCGTATACAGGGTGTATATACAGGGTGTTCGGAATGTGCAGACCTCAGTTATCCGTTCCGACGGGGTACAAGTTGGTAACTTCGTTATTTCTGGTCCTAGTGTTGAGACTTCGCCTGAGGGGGGTCACCCCAGGCACCCCCAGGGGGGTGGGGAGGCGGTGTTGCCAGATTGTGCAAAAATTCCCAGATGTTGGGGAAATTCTGGAGATGTGGCAACACCGCACCTACGTCTATTGAAGTGCTTTGTAACAATATATATATATATATATATATATATATATATATATATATATATATATATATATATATATATATATATATATATAAACACAGGTCTCCCCATTAGTGATTTTTTTAAGAAAATTCACTAAAATACAAAATATTTATTATAAAGCTTAAATATATTGCAGGGCTTCCACCTTACAGTATTTCCAATTCTCTGACTACCCCTGACTCAAAATTCAAATTTTTCATGACTGCGGAAAGTGTTGTTTGTGCTTTAGTTAAATAACATAAAAAATCAGCTGATTAAATTACTAACTGGTAAAACACATGTCATTAAATCTTCCACACTTCACTGAAAAAGGAGATAACAACTTTCGAATCTCTATAAATAAGCATGAATTAGAGCTTTTGCTACCTGACAGCTCCTGCGGTTCTGATTATGGTGAGTATACATCTAGCCTTACATACATTGTCCCTATATTAGGGAAGAAATGGGCCAGAGGTGACTATTTACAAAATTGTTAGTTGGTTATACACAGTCTCTAGTTTATAACATTTTGTGTTATTTGGGGCTGTCGTGACAACATACTACCTAGTTCCGCACCGCGATGCCGACCCTGTTGTACATCTCACTATGTTCTATGAGGCTGGCTGACACAACTATTCAACTGTTATCGCCTGGTGAACTCAGCAAATATTTTGAACTCCTTCAATTTACATTGGCCGATTTCACCAGGGCCAACAGTTGGGTCAGCATTTGCATTCATTAGTCCCGCTTAGTTTCCTCTGGATCTTAACTGTTTCCGATTTTTCAAAGCGGAATGACACACAAGCGTCACTACACAGTACTGTCATCGATCACCAACCGCTGAAATTAATCCGTAATCAGCAGATGAGTGCTTAAGCTTAGTACCTGGTGAACTCAGCCAGCGGATGAGTTTGAGCGCTCGTCTGACGACGACCGATATATTTCAACGGTTGGGGTCTGATGGACCACGACAGTTGATTTCAAGCACTATAGACAATCTGCATGTTTTTCCTATCACATCTAATAGACATCCCACAAAGATATTTTTTTCATTTCGCATACTACAAAAATAACGGTACAAAAAATATTTAAAAATGCTAATTTCGTAATTGATTTCAAATACCACTATTTTGCCGCCATGATCTGTGACGTCGCGGACAGTAGTGTTGGGCACTGAGTGACTGAGTCGTCTCCCACCAGTGAATCGACTCAGTTGCTGATACGACTCCGACTCACTCTCAGGACTCTTGGTCACCGCTCCCACTCACCGACGGGACAGTACAATAGTCAACAATGCACATGCTTCTCTATGTTTACATCCTGTGTTGCAAGTTATTGATTGAATCTTGGCTTCTGCACGTGATTTTATTTGATAATATGGAAAGTAAAGTTTATATAAATACTGTATGGTCCCAATGTGTACAAATACGACTATAAAACTCCAGAGAAACATTTTTATTATTGTTCCCAAAGTGGCTCAAATTAGAAAGCAATATGGCAAAGTTATATATAAAGCGGGATGAAAGGAAAAAGTTAGTTATCTGAGAAAATCGCCTTATTTTAATGTGAAGACCATTTTAAAGTAAGAACCACCTCATTTTTCACAATAAATATTAGTGAAATTTTTATCATACGGTATTAAGTTAAGTTGTAATTTCCATGTGGTCAAAGTATGTTTATCTGTACATATTACTCTTAGTATTAACAACTGGCAAAGATCATATGGTTATTAATTAACGACATTTTTGGGATTGCTTCCATTAATTATCTATAATTAATTCAGACGACATTGTTCCATCAAAAACATACGGTAGATGTGAGGTTATGTTGTTGTCATGTCATGCTGGCTCTATTCAAAGCAAAATATATTACAAATGACATGAATAAATACCTGATATACTTGGCAAAATATGTGTTCAACTAGCATTGACTTATTTACACATACCTTCCAGCTTTTGCTTATTTTATTTCAACACTTATGAAGTTTGGCTTTTCACCAAAGAATGATGTCATCATAAATGAGTAAATTTTTGGCAAATTATCTGATTGCGCCTGTTGGAACCCCTTGTCTCCCATTTTAATAAGCACACTCTACAATATTCAACTAGAAGGAACAGAAGAAACGAATAATTCACCAGGATGTTGAGAAACAAGTGATCATACTTTACCATAATGCAAATATAAACACGATATTTATTTACTATCCAGCTACGTCATGACTTATAACAGAACATTCGCGGTCACATGATAATTCAAAAATTTTTGATTTCAAAAGTCTTTCTGACCACCAGATATGTTCTTGGGTATTTTGATACATGTAATAATGTTCTATGTATGAAAACTATGAGGTAAATGTTTAATTCATGTAATAGAAAATCCATGCAAATTGTCTTTCTCTGTCATTCCCTTTGACAAATCGGTAACAGTTAAATTCCCGGATAAATTGTGAACGCGCCATCCATTAATCCATTCTATGTAGTGATGGGAAAAACAGTTATTTTCTGTTAACAGTTGAAGCCGTTTACTTTATTTAATAATAACAGCTTCAGTTATTTTAAACTGGATAGTCGATCGATAGTATCCTACATTCCCAAAGCTGTGAGCGATAGCGAGCACACTAGTATAAATGCATTGTATTTTTACCCCGTTATTTCACGTAGTGTATAAATCTCAAATTTTGTCGATATGAAAAGGAAACAAAGTGACATGTATGTGAATGTCAGTTGTCATATGTACGAGCATGCGCCCTCCAGCGCAGCGTCGACGCATTGTCACAGCTCGACCATCGCCACTTGCTACCTAGCCGACGGTGAGTCAACATCGTCATTATTATTAAGTTGTTATTCTGTGTTAATAAATAGTTAGTTATTAAACCAGTGTTATTAATCCTTGCACAAACCCACTTACAGACTTATCATTGGCGACGAGGATAACTAATGTGCAAGTGAAACGGTACCGTAAAATCAAAAGTAATAAACGGAAACCGCATGGTGAGAGCCTAGTCGCGTGTGTAAAAATTGTAACTTTCCCTCCTTTTAGTCTACACGAAGAAAAATTTGTGTTGGACGCGCTTAAAACAAATAAGTTTTGTGTCGAACAGCAATAAAATTTTAGTGTTCGCGGATATTTGAATCGAAACCACGTGCATCTGTTAATACCCAAATACAACATTTAATAATGGCGGCGATCGGAAGTATGTCGGAATACAATAACGGAGAAGACTTCAGCGTGTACGAAGAAAAACTATCCCAATATTGTAAGGCAAACAAGGTCGACAGCGATCTCAAAGTAGCCATGTTAATTAGCCTTATAGGTACACAGACATATAAAGTGCTACGAGATTTATGTTTCCCTACCTTGCCACAGGATAAAACATACGATGAACTATGTGCAATCCTAAAAAGGCAATTCAGCCCGCCAATCAACGTTTTCAGGGAAAGAATAGCGTTCTTTAAAGCTCAGCAAGTCAGTCACGAATCCTGTTGTGAGTGGTACGCGAGAATTAAGCGTTTGGCATCAAGTTGTAAGTTTGAACACTTAGTTGATACCCTGCGTGACAAATTCATTTGTGGCATGTTACCTGGACCAGTATTGGATCGTCTTGTAGAAGAGTCCCACACAAGGAAGATGGAAGAACTTCTAGAAATCGCCGTAGCCAGAGAAGCAACCATCTTAAATTCGTCCGAAAATTCAAATTCGGTCAACGCCAACAATGGAATCCAATATTACGGAAATCGGAAACAAGAGTCAGCGCCATCAAGTTCGAACTACAATTCAACGCATGACTGTAGCGGCGCCTCCAAACGTCAACTTCAAACGAACCAAAGATTTGACAACAACAATGGCGGACGAGAGCGACAACAGCAGGATCACAGGAAAATGAAGTGTTCAACGTGTGGGAAAAACACTTTGGCGAGTGTAAGTACGCCAATTACCGTTGTGTGAAGTGCGGTAAGATAGGACATCTGGTAAGTGTATGTAAAAACTCTAATAAGGTGACCGTTAATAATGTTGATTATGAACAGGTCTCAGAAAATGAACTTCCAATTTATAATTTAGATATGTTCAGTTCAATTTCAGGCCCTATGCTAATTGCAGTTAAGTTAAATAATAAGACATTTTCTTTGGAGCTAGATTCGGGTTCTGCAGTATCAACTTTAAAATATGACTGTTTTAAGAAAAATTTCAATCATATTCCCCTCCACAATACAACCCTAACTTTTAAAGGTTACACTGGTGAGATGATTTTACCTGAAGGTTTTGTCAATCTCAGGGTAGAATATTTAAATAAGAGTGTAGTAATGAAATTTTTCGTAGTTAAAAATGCAACCACTGGTTTGCTAGGCCGTGATTTTATTTGTAAATTTAATTTGACACTAGTCCCTTCTATAAACTCGACCTGTATAAGCGAGTTAAAAGAGACATTGATCAAGCAGTTTCCAGAAGTTTTTGATGGAAAATTAGGGTGTTTTAAGTATGCAAAGATAAGCTTACATCTAAAGCCTGATGCGGTTCCGCATCATCATAAGCCCAAACCTGTCCCATTAGCGTTACAGCACAAAATTGAACACGAGTTAAACCGCATGGAGAGCAACGGTATCATAACTCCCGTTATTTCTAGCCCCTGGTCATCATACACAGTACCTGTAATGCGTAAGAATGGAACAATACGTATTTGTGGCAGCTATATTAAATTAAACAAACAGCTAGAGTCATACTACTATCCATTGCCAAGCATTGATAGTCTCTTTGCAAAACTGCATGGTTGCATTAAATTTTCAAAAATTGATCTAAGCGACGCTTACATGCAGTTTCAGCTAGATGAGAAATCAAAATGTTTAGCAACTATATCTACGCATAAAGGACTGTATATGATGAATCGGATGCCCTTTGGAATTAAGTGTGCAAGTTTTTATTTTCAAAAGTATATTGACCAGTTGTTCCAAGGAATAAACAACATATTTACATTTCAAGATGATATCTTAATTGGGCATCGGGAGCATGACAACCATTTAAAAGTACTTCAAAGCGTATTCAAAATATTGTCTGAAGCAGGACTAAAGGTGAATATTGAAAAATGTAAATTTTTTGAAGACAAGGTATCTTATTTGGGGTTTGTTTTGTCTAAAGAAGGCATTTCCAAATGTGAAACCAAAATTCGAGCCATCAAAGATGCTCCTAAACCAACAAATCTCACACAATTAAAGTCGTTTTTGGGTTTAGTTAATTTTTATTCGAGATATATACCTTTAGCTCATTTAGCTGCTCCGTTATATAAGCTTTTACAGAAGAACTCTCAATTCCACTGGTCTTCGGAATGTGAGAAAGCGTTTAGGCATATAAAAGGTCTGTTGTCATCTGATCAAGTACTGGCATACTTTGATCCGAAGTTACCAATCTTTGTAACAACGGATGCATCTGAAAACGGCATTGCAGCAGTCCTAACTCATAGGATGCATGACGGATCAGAAAAAATGGTCGCATGTGTCTCACGCACATACAGCAAAGCTGAACAAAACTATGCCACAGTACACAAAGAAAGTCTTGCGTGTTACTATGGTGTAAGGAAATTTGAGCAATACCTGTATGGTGTGAAGTTCACACTTCGCACTGATCAAAAAGCACTTGTTTCTATTTTGAGCAATAAGAAAGACACTAATCAGACATGTGCAAATCGTTTAAAAAGGTATGCCTTATACCTGTTTAATTTTGACTACGAAGTGGTTCACATAAGCGGAAATCAAAATATTATTGCGGACTGTTTGTCAAGGTTGCCAGTTTCTGAATCTCTGCCAGAAGACACAGACTGGGAAGACCGTATCTATTTTATGGACTTCATGGATCATACACCAATAAGTAACCAAACGGTAAAAACCCACACCGAAAATGATGGCATTCTACAAACCGTGATTCGTTGTGTGAAAAGTAATTGGCCTCGGGATATTATATCTGATTTGAAACCATTCTTTCACCGAAAACATCAATTGAATGTGATCAACAAATGTTTATTTTGGGGAGATAGAATAGTTATTCCTACCTCATTTCAGTCGTTAGTGCTAAGAGAACTGCACAATACTCACCAAGGGGTAGTGAGAATGAAATCTCTAGCCAGGCAGTATATGTGGTTTCCTGGGATTGATAAAAGAATCGAGAACTTAGTTGCATCATGCACAAAGTGTTTACAGACACGTGCAGATCCACCGAAGCAATCAGTTCCCTGGCCCTTAGCCCAAAAGCCATTTGAGACTGTACACATAGACTTTTTCTCTGTATATAATAGAAGCTACTTAATCTTAATCGATTCATACTCAAAATGGATAGAAGTATACCCAATGAATGACATGACTTCTGACAACACCATAGCAGCGCTGCGAAATTGTTTCACAAGGTTTGGTCTTCCTAATACTGTCGTATCTGATAATGGACCCTCACTAGTGTCCAACCAGATGCAGAATTTTTATAAAAACAATGGAATTAGTCATATAACAATTCCTCCGTTTAATCCCCAGAGTAATGGGTTAGCGGAAAATGCGGTTCGCATTATAAAACATAAGTTGACAACAGAGATAGCCAATCTGAAAAGAGCAACGAACGAAGTAGACACAATATTAAGTAGGATATTGTTTATGTACCGATCTACTCCTCATGCAACAACTAAGGTATCACCAGCTGAACTTATGCTGGGTAGAAAACTAAGGACAAGATTAGATCTACTTAGAGATCTACCCGTGCCACAGCCACAAAGTGATCATACAAAACTTCGAAGAGCGCACTTGCCTGGAAAAATTGTAATGGTCAGGGATTATCGAGTACAGAATAAAAAAGGGTGGGCCTTAGCAACTGTGGTTAAGCGTATTGGTGGAGCAGTTTATATTTGTAGGACAAATGAAGGCCATGTCTGGAAAAGGCATGTCAACCAGATAATAAGCACTGAAATAGATCCTGTCTCTTTTAACCGAGCATACCCTAATCTTAGTATTAATGTAGATAAATCTAGTACAACAATTGTAAATAGCTGTAATAAAAACATTGTAGAGAATAGTGTAAGTCCTCAGGCTAGTGCTCCAGACTCACCAAATGAAGTCGCGAGCGACACTACGGATGGTTGTAATGTAGACATAAGTAGTTCTAAGGAATACACTCACAAGGAACTATTGGAAATCATAGGTTTACCCCATGATTATTGTAAGTCAAAGCCAATTCGCCCTAAGCGAAATATTAAACCACCCCTAAGGTATGGTCATGACTAGAATTTTATGTAACTGAAATAATTTCAAATTTAAAGGGAGAGATGTGACATGTATGTGAATGTCAGTTGTCATATGTACGAGCATGCGCCCTCCAGCGCAGCGTCGACGCATTGTCACAGCTCGACCATCGCCACTTGCTACCTACCCGACGGTAAGTCAACATCGTCATTATTATTAAGTTGTTATTCTGTGTTAATAAATAGTTAGTTATTAAACCAGTGTTATTAATCCTTGCACAAACCCACTTACAGACTTATCACAAAGGGTTAAGAAATTATAATAAGCGTGTCGTAAATATTTTGCCACTCTGAAGTGAAACTTTTAGAAATCAGAAAGGAGTCTTCTATAAGAATTTACTTAGAAGTTTTAGGAATTATAAACTAGTCATTTCTCACAAATTTATTTTATCAGGGTCTTTACGTAAATGTCAATGCCACAGCAAGAATCAATAAATATCATTATTTATCACACCTTATTGGGACGTTAGACGTTAGAACTTTTATTGCTACACAGGGAGTGATTCTAAAAACTCCATAACATAACGCAGCTAATAAAATTTCGGTAAAGAAACAGTATAAAAAATTGAGTTTGAGTTTAAAAAAAAATTGGAAGATATATAGTATTAATTGTTTATTTACTTATTTTAATATTCGTTGTTTTAAAATTAGTTTCAAAAATTTCAAAGGGCTGTAACTTGGAGGAGAAGGGGTTTTAAGAAAAACTTAATAAAAAGACACCCCTTATTTTTCGCCAAAGAATCACCCAGTAAAATTTTTCGCATCAATTTGGAAACACCCTGTATATATATATATATATATATATATATATATATATATATATATATATATATATATATATATATATATATATATATATATATATATTTTATATTGAAATGTAGGTATATAGATATTAAAAAATGTTGTATCATTATATTTTTTTAATCAATTTGATAACTATTATCAGACAAACGAAAATGACGTGTTAACTGTTTTCTTAGGTAATGTATATAAATTTAAATAAATAACTACTTTAATTTCACGTGAAATAACCCTATTTTGCGTTGTCTATAGTGAAAGTAATAACACGTTTTTACAGAAATTCATCTTTTTACCCAACATTTTTGATTATTAAATATTTGGCTTTACATACTAGTGGGAAACTCAACTGTTTCAAAAATAACAGCTTCTCAGTTTATCAGAATAACTCTGTGTAGTAGTGTCGGTATGCCGTATCCCCATTAACAACCGGTTAAAGTTAAAATTAAACCGACCGTTTTATTGTACCGAAGATCGTACGTCCCTAAAGCTGTGAGCGAGAGCGAGCATTCCCAATCTCAAGGCTATTCATCCCGTTAAATGGTTAAATCATGATATAATGACTTAGAAGAGATATGATATTGCGCATATGCCCCGCCCCCTCCTCTGACGTCACGCGGTGAGTAACGTTATAGAAGTCCAACTACACACTTAAAACAAAGTCATTCGCAATCAGAAAGTTTCTATACGTCAGTTTAATGCGGTTGAAGTTACGCCTATATTGTTTTTTTCAAATAATATAGATCACAGCACTAAATTTAATCTTTTTTATTTTTATTACTTCCAACTGTATGCACTTAAATATTAGTAAAATAAGTAATTTGTTAAGAGGTTGTGATGAAACGTCAAACCTCACTGTACGACAGCATATTATTGTTGCATTGGACTCACCACTTGACACCATGCGCGTGACAGGTCTAAAAATAGGCAGTCGGAATATCATATCTCTCGTTATTTGTATCATGTGGTTAAATAGCAGTTGCCGATGCCGATGAAAACAACCGATGTTTATTCATCGAACCTAGTTGCAGTGGAAGTGGAACTGAAACAGACACGACTCCGAATTCTAGCTTAGTGTAAAAAGCGTTATTTTTTAAGCCGTTAATTTTATAAGTCGGTTACTGGTCGTTACCGTTAAGCCTCGTTAGCCGTAAAAAAATAGCTGACAGTTAAATAACGACCCATCACTAATTCTATGGAGAATAGAGAAACTCTTCATTTCTCTATGGACTGTTCTGTTCTAAAATCAAAATCTACTACTAAACCTATAACAGTATATAACACTAAACGTTGAAAAAACTAACTCCAAAACAGAAAAACTGTAAGTTTGTATATTATTCTTTTAAGGTTGTATGCTGTTACTTTTCACAATTTTTGACTGGATATCATTTAATGGGTTTAAATGTGGTTAACTGGAGGTTAGACAAAAAGTAAGAAAACATATTAACTGCAAAAAGATTTTGAACATCTTTATATACTATAAACCTTACCATTTTCCTAATTATCGACTTACTGGCTTTAAACTTCCTGTTGCTGATAAGAAGTTGAAGATAGACACATTTAAGAGGTTTTGTTTGTTACACTGAACATTCAAAGCTGAAACTTCTGAATACCTCCTTGCGAGGTAGAAATTTTCCCTTTAAAGGTTTACAGAAATCCTACAAAATTACTCAAAACGAGAAGATGCCCCCTAAGTTGAAATTTTCTGAGGGTATGTTATTGTATCTGAAAGTGAAATTAAGTATGTTCATTTCTGAATGTTTCAGGGGAAAAAGTTCTTTGTTTTCATGGTCCACTAATTTATGAAGCAAAATGTCTTAAAGCGACTATAACTAAAGAAAAACAAGTTAAATACTTTATTCACTATGCTGGCTGGAATAAAAAGTAAGTAGGTGTATAGAATAATTTTTATGCTCATCAAGGTTTACATAAGTAGATCTGAGAAAAATAAAGGACTTGTGCACACAATACACCAGGCAGTACTGACATTTGGTTTTTATTACTTTGCAAGTGTGACACTATAAATTTGTGGACACCATTAATAAGTTTACAACAGAAAAATGTGGTTGTTAGGTAATTACAGATAAATTACTATAGCATATTTCACGTGAAGAAAACATAAATGCAAACAAAGTGGATCAGTTGATTCTAAAATTAGTTGTCTTATTAATCTGCTAAAATAAAATGGGGTAATCATGTCTTGTAGACACCTCACTAGTAAACAAACAATTTGGGTGGAATCAGAACGCAGAAGTGGACGCTGGACGATGTGCACTGTTGCCAGATGAGTATTACCAAGGATCATTTTAAATATAGAAGGAAATCAAGGGGTGAACAAATATTTTTATAATGTAAATAAATTATAATATGGCGTCATCTACATAAATCGATATTTGACATATTTTGTGGAAAGCAGTAGGAAAACAGAAATGTAAAAAGTTAATTTTCAGCCATGGTGGTCCAGGGAAAAAAACGTGGGCCTCTGGGGGGTACTGGATTCAATTCCAGATTTCCCCTCCTCCCTTTTTTAGTAATCAGTTACATCAACAGAGGTTGTGCCATTGTGATTGAGCAAGGTAATCTTCACTTTCCGCCCTTCCCAGGGGGCGTAAAGCCGTCGGTCCCGTGCCCATGCGATGTTGGCACGTTAAAGACCCAAATTTCCCGGACAATGGGGTGAATGAATCACTTTTGTAAAGTCAATGAAGCAATTTCCGTTGCAAATTGCTAATGATAAATCCAACTGTATATGTTAATAGCAAACGGTATTCAATATATTATTTTGAAAAGTCGCATTGTTTCATGGTAATGAAGCAATTTCTACTGATAAGTGTCAATGATAAATATAACCGAGAGAATGGCTGAAAATGGGTTTCCCTTCGAAGTGTTTGTTTATATTTTAGTTTCCAACCTTACATGAGTGTGAAAAGTAAAGATATAGATAACAGTGTGTAAAGATAGAGTTGTGTTTTCTGTTGTCTATCTTTGCATTTAAAAATCTTTGGTTTAGAGCTGAAATTAATTGGTGAAAATTGTACAGTCTTGCAGCTGAGAACGTGTAGTTTCTGATAGTGATAGTCTAAGTGAACCATTGTGATTACATTCAACTTGTTTACATTAGAAAGTTTGGTATTCTTTTAATATTAAAGAATTAGCCTTTATATTTTCACATTGCCAATTTCTTATCTTTGTGATAAGCTGGATTATCATCCAAACAAATAGACATTATTATCTTTGCTTTTTGCTGCCTCTTTATATACAGTATGATCTGTTTACTTTGCTAAAGATGGATAGCTGTAAAAAATGCAATGTCAAGCTGAAAAGGAGGAGACTTGCTTGTTGCAATAAGTGTGGCACTTTATTATGCAAGGATTGCTCTGGCCTCTCTGAGTCAGAGATGAGATGCATGCCAATGAAGAGAAGAAAAATGCGGTATTTTTGTGACGACTGTGATGGTGTTGGTTCCCAATCAGCGGGATTGACTGATGATGATGACATTCTATCCTCTGTTAGTGTCGAAAGCTCCAATTTTATCTCCCGGTATGTTTTTACAGCTGAAATAGGCAAGCTCTTAGCGGTTATTGGTGAATTGAGAGCTGACATAGCCACATTGAAGAACTCTAATATAGATGGTCAGATGCATCACCAGCCCTGATTTCTCCAGCTCTGCAGTACCTAAGTCTGTCAATCGTTCCCAGGATGCTGGTGTTCGCAGTGTTCCAACGTTTGCACAGTCTGTTGCAAGAGGAGTTTCTGTGCTTATAAGACCTAAGGATGACACTCAATCTGCTGCTGCTACAAAGGCTGATCTGTATCGAAATGTCAATCCCGCTGCAACTGATATCTGTGTTTCTAAAGTCAAAAATATTGCTAAAGGTGGCTTGATAGTTAGCTGTTCATCCAGGAAAGAAGGGGAAAATTCAGGTCTTTAGTTGAGAGCTGTCTTTCTGGTGAATATAGTGTTAAAGAAGTTACGCATCAACACCTGCGAATTCGTATCGTTGGCCTCTCTGAGAAGATCGAGGGGGATGAATGGAAACATCTTTGGTGACTCTAAGTTAAGTTTATCTCTACTGATCATCTAAAAAATAATACTAGAATTTATCAGGCGGTTCTGTTGGTTGATTGCGTTTCTTATAATTCGGCTTTAGATATTGGTCAGATTTTTATCGGGTATGATCGCTGCTCTGTTTACGATGGTATCGATATCACACGATGTTTTAACTGTTCTGGCTTCCACCATACTTCCAAATTCTGTAAGGGCAAAACCACATGCCCTAAATGTTCTGGTGACCATCCTGTGAAAAACTGTGTGGCTACTACTTTTTGTTGTGTGAACTGTTTCAATGCGGCTAAGGTAAAGGCTGGAGTTGCCTATGATCATGCAGCCTGTGACCATAAGTGTGCGGTTTACAGGCAAAAGCTGCAGTCGATGAGAGCAGAGATTTTGCAGATCAAATAGCAACTACCACAATGCCATGTCGAGGTGGAAACCCAGTCTCCTAACAAACCTGTTGAATCTGTCGCAAACTTTGGACATAATCATCATTCTTCTTTTGCCTGTTCTACAGAGAGGCAATTTAACATATTTTATCAAAACGTCAGGGGCCTCCGGACACGAACCAATGATGTTTACTCTTTTGTTTGCTCGCCGGCATACCCTCTTGACTGTTTTGCTTTCACTGAGACTTGGCTGGATAGTGACATTTATAGTAGCGAACTGTTTGCTGATCAATATATTGTCTATAGATCAGATAGGGATTTTTCTTCCTCTTGTAAGACTAGGGGAGGTGGTGTTCTGCTTGCTGTGCATGCTCGCTTTGCAACTCGTCGCCTTGATATTCGGAGGGACTGTAGTGGATTTGATGCTCTTTCTAATATTGACATGGTGGGGGTTAGAGTCTCGGATCATCGGGCGTCGCTTAATGTTTTTGTTGTTTATATACCTCCCAATACTCCAATTAATGACTACTACCTCTTGTTTGAAGCTCTCGAGTCCCTGTACATAAAATATGGTTCCGAGACATTCTTAGTTGGTGACTTTAACATGCCTGAATATGCTTCTTGTCGTCAGAACGAGCCCTCCGCTCATGTGTCTGCTTTTCAAAATTTCTGTAATCTACTACTCCTTGGACAGTTTAATCATGTTGTGAATATTAACAACAGGATTCTTGACGTGGTTTTGTTTACAGACACTTGCTTGGTGGAGGAGGCTCCTGATTCGCCCGTGATTCCTGATGGTCATCATCCCCCCTTAATCATAGAGTTTCCGTTCAGGGGTAGAGTGGTCCCTTCCCCTGTTGGTGACACTGGGCAAAGATCATATAATTTTCAAAAATGTGATTTTGTCAGATTGTATGCGGAGCTTGGTGGCTTGTACTGGGATGGCATGGATGGGCTTCAGGATGTCGATTCTATGCTTGACTTTTTCTATTCCAGAATTTACGACTTGTTTGATCTGTATGTTCCCATGACTGCTCCAAGAGCATGTAATAGATACCCACTGTGGTTTTCCAAAGAAATTAAGGTTAGTATCAAATATAAATATTCGTTATGGTGCAAGTTTAAGAAGTCTGGAAATGTGGAGTTTCTGGATAGATTTAGGGAGCTGAGACAAAAACTTAAGAGAGACATTTATCTTTCTCGAGTAAACTACTTTCAGAGGGTTGAAAGAGAGATTAGGTCTAATCCTAAAAAATTCTAGAACTGCTCTTTTCGACGCCGTCAAAACTTTTCTATTGGGAATTCATCTAACCAGCAACAGGCAGCTGACAGCTTTGCTTCTTATTTTGCGGGAAGTTCAGGTTCCACCCCCACCTCATCGCCTACAGCCGCCAGCCTGGCTTCGGGTGACATCACAATGTTCTTTGTTGATGACTTTACAGATGACGAAATTATTACAGCCGCTAAGAGAATTAAGGCTAACATGTCCTGTGGACCTGATCTGGTTCCTGGTTTCTTGGTGTGCGACTGCTTATATGCTTTCCTGACTCCGCTTAAGAAAATTTTTAAACTGATTCTTAGATCTGGAACATTCCCCGCGATTTGGAAGCTGTCACGGGTTTTCCCTGTCTTCAAGGCGGGGGATAGTGGTGATCCATCAAACTATTGACCAATAGCCATACTATGTGTCTTCTGTAAGATTTTCGAGGCCTGCCTTTTTCAGCGAACACTGTTTCACATCAAAAACAGACTCTCTATTTCTCAGTATGGTTTCATTCCAGGTAGATCGACTGTAACGAATTTAGTTGACGTTACACAGTTCATTGCGTCCGCTCTTGACCGCTCTTCACAGGTTGATGTTGTGTATACTGATCTATCTAAGGCCTTCGATTGTCTAAATCACTCTGTTCTGATTGACAGGATGAGGGCTATCGGATTCTCTGAGGGCTTGCTTGGCTTGTTCAGATCTTACCTGGATGGAAGGAGGCAATTTGTTGAGGTTGGGGGCTTCAAATCTAACACCTATCACGTAACTTCGGGAGTGCCGCAGGGTTCCATACTCGGTCCATTACTGTTTAATATATTTATTGACCCAGTTAAACATGTTTTACATGTTCCTTTTTTAATGTATGCAGACGATATTAAGATTTTCGCAAATATTTCGAGTGTTGACTGTTTGCGGCTCCAGAACTGTCTTCAGATCCTTGATGAATGGTGTTGTCGGAGTGGTCTTTCTATGAATGTTTCCAAGTGTTGTGTGATGTCCTTTACTCAAAATAAGCACGCAATCACTTTCGGGACAGTTAAGGACCTTGGAATTGTTTTTGATGGTACTCTTTTAAACCACACTATGAGCAGACTGTCAGTTCTGCTTACAAAACTCTAGGGTTTCTGATAAGAAACAGCAAAAATTTCTCACAGACTGACACCCTCCTCCTGCTCTTTAGCTGTTTGGTTAGGTCCCGACTTGAATATGGCTCAGTTGTGTGGGCTCCTACTTATGAGATACATGTGGCAAGCCTGGAATCAGTGCAAAGGAAATTCCTAAAATTTCTTAGCTTTCGTGAGGATGGTCGATATCCGTTTATTGGTTTTCCTCAGGAAAGTTTACTTCTTCGCTTTAGTCTGCAGAGTCTGTCGATGCGCTGGCAGTGCAGTTTCATTATATTTTTATATAAACTGGTTAATTCTGTGTTCGATTGTCCTAGTCTGCTTCAGCAACTTAATTTCAGTGTGCCTCGTATTGCAGCACGTTTTCCAGGCACATTCTATCTCCCGACTGCTCATACACGATTGCTGCGATCGTCTCCAATTTACCAGATGTGCAATGATTACTCTGTACTGCAACACTGCCTAGATATCTTCTCATGTAACATATCAGAGATTAAAATGTTTTTTAAAGCGATCTAATTTGTGACTCTTTTTTGTATTGTTAGCTTGATTATTGTTAGTTATTATATTTTGTGTATTGGCCTATCCTTAATTTGGCTTTTAAGCTGTTGGATGGTGTATGAATAAATAAATAAAATAAATAAAAAAGTGAATGAAGCAGTTTCCGTTGCGAATTACCATCTGCTATTAGTATCTACAGTTGTATTTATCATCGGCAATTCGCAATGGAAATTGCTTCATTCACTTTTCACACTCATTTAAGGTTGGGAACTAAAATATAAACAAACACTTCGACGGAAGGCCCATTTTGAGCCATCTTCTCGGTTATGTATATCATCGACCATTGTCAGTAGAAATTGCTTCATTACCATGAAACATTGTGACTTTTCAAAATAATATATTGGATACCGTTTGCTATTAGCATATACAGTTGGATTTATCATTAGCAATTTGCAACAGAAATTGCTTCATTGACTTTACTAAAGTGATTCATTCACTTCACTGTCCGGGAAATTTGGGTCTCTAACGTGCCCAACATCACATGGGACGGGACCGACGGGTTTATGCCCCCTGGGAAGGGCGGGACGTGCAGATTACCTTGCTCGATCACAATGGCACAACTTCTGTTGATATTACTGATGTACTAAAAAAGGGAGGAGAGGGGAAATCTGGGATTGAACCCAGTACCCCCCAGAGGCCCACGTTTTTTTCCCTGGACCACAATGGCTGAAAATTAACTTTTTACATTTCCGTTTTCCTACTGCTTTCCGCAAAATATGTCAAATATCGATTTATGTAGATGAAGCCATATTATAATTTATTTACATTATAAAAATATTTGTTCACCTCTTGATTTCCTTCTATATTTAAAATGACCCTTGGTAATACTCATCTGGCAACAGTGCACATTGTCCAGCGTCCACTTCTGCATTCCGATTCCACCCGTATTGTTTGTTTACTAGTGAGGTGTCTACAACACATGATTACCCAAAATGGGTTGGGTCTTGATCAGAGATGATACGGAAAAATTAATTTAATAACAACTGGAAGTGTTAAAATTTGTTGTTTTTGCTAAAAATATTTGGTAATCTTACACTTCCAGTCCCACAACCAGCAAATTCCTTGCACACACACATTTTACATTTGAGTTTATATGCTGTTGCCACTTCCTTTGTTTTATTATCTTAATACGGTCTAATGTATGGCCGGTGTGCTATGGTAAAGAAACAAAATTAAAAAACAACTGACACAGCAAGTGTGTTATGGTAACGAATAACATCAATTTTTTACAACACCGAACTATAAAGTGGGCTCCAACTCCATGTGGAGGTTTTTGCATAGTTTTCGTGGTTCACGTTAGCGCGTCACGGTGTTCCCCGTCCGGTGTCGGTTTTCTGTCCTGCGACAAAGGAATTGCGGACGCGAACGCCGCGAATGTGGAGCCTGAATATGTTTTCTGTCCCGCAACAACGGGCTTGCGGAGCGCGAACGTGAATTCACGCCGCGAATGTGGATCTCGCTTTGAGGTATGACATAAGACGTGAAAGCAGTTGCTGCCTTTTTCAAAGTTTCGCCACTGAAGTTATAGGAGAAACCGTTTATGTCTAAAATAGTATAACTTTGATTACGCTTCAATACATTTTTTTTACACTGTCTCATCTTTTTTTGTACTTCATTTTCAAAGCATTTCTTCCTGACTGTTACAATAAACTTAAAATAGGTCCTAGCCTAACCTAACCTCATGATATAACCTATTATATCATGAGTGGATACGTCTGGACCATCGCATATGGCAGTCAGTGTGACAGTGATTGGTGATAAGGAAATTCTTAAAGCCATCAAGAAGCTCAAGAACAAGTTTACTGCTGGACCAGATTTGGTGCCTTCCTTCTTGATTAAGGACTGTGTGCATGCTCTTCTCAAACCTCTTAGAACCCTATTTAACCTGTCGCTGCGCACACATTGCTTCCCTGAGGTTTGGAAGGTTGCTCGGATCTGTCCTGTTTTTAAATCTGGGGACCGTTCGAGGGTCAGCAACTACAGGCCTATAGCTATCCTATGTAATTTTGCTAAAATTTTTGAGGCAGTTCTGTATGGTTGTATCTATCCTGCCGTGAAGTGTCGCTTGTCACAATACCAGCATGGGTTTATGGAGGGGCGCTAAACACTGACGAATTTATCCCTGTTCACACAGTATGTAAGTGAAGCTTTGGATCGACGGGGTCAGGTGGATGTCATTTATACAGACTTCTCCAAAGCATTCGATCGTGTTGACCACTCAACACTTTTGTACAAGCTGCATTTGGCGGGCCTTGATGGACAGCTGATAGAATTCTTTCGATCCTACTTGACTAACCGTGTGCAATATGTTTTTTATAATGGATTTAAGTCGGAACCCTTCACTGCTGGCTCCGGCGTTCCACAGGGTTCCAATCTTGGCCCGCTCCTCTTTTTGTTATTTATCAACGACATAAACTCTGTAATTTCTGGTAATCATCTATTATTTGCTGATGGTCTCAAATTATACTCCAGTTTTCACGGTATTGGTGACTGTTCAAGACTCCAGGTGGACCTTGACAACTTGCAGCTGTGGTGTGTTGAGAACAGACTTGAATTAAATGTCTCGAAGTGCAAAGTGATGACATACACTAGAAAAACCAGCCGTATAGCTTTTCCCTACAAAGTGGCTGGTGTACCATTGGCTAGGACTGAAACGCACAAGGATCTTGGCATTTTATATGATGAACATTTAAGTTTTACTGAAGATATTCAAACAATCACAGCATCCTGTTTGAAGTTGATGGGTTTCATTATGAGGAATAGCAGATCATTTTCCAATTTGGATAGCTTGAAAATTCTCTATTTTGCCTATATTCGATCGAGGCTTGAATATTGTAGCTTGGTTTTTGATCCCTTTTATAGTGTTCATATTGGTGCTCTGGAAGATGTTCAGCGTAAGTTTTTAAAACACCTTGTATACTTGCAGTAGGTTTACAACTAAATTTCTTGGTGACATGTCAGAAATACAAACTGTCAACAATACATTATAATACAGTTTTTCAAGTAAACAGTACTTAATTATTATTTATGGAGAGTTTAAAAAAAATGCCAATGCAGCTGTACAGTTGTATTCGAGGCGATACTCAAACAGGATGACTCTGGATCGCTAAACAATTCAACAGTTGAAAATGAATCTAATTGCATATGGAACTTTCAATTAGAGTCTCACTGATTCAGTGGTAAGAACGTGTGCTTCTGAATCGAACGGTACTGGATTCGATTCCCGGGGAGGTTGTGGCATTTAATTCGGAGGGGGCGTAAGTCGTCGGTCCCTTATCCATGTGATTTTTGGTATGTTAAAGATTCCTACCCTCCTTACAGTGAGCAGGGTTCGGCAAAGTTTCCAGGATAGTGAGGTAAAACTGCTCCCTGGCGTCGGTGATCGGCCATAGTCGCCGAAATAGACCGACGTTAAAGAAAAATAACCTCTCAATTAGTCAAATCGAAATCGTGTGAGTGTTGTCATGAATGAGCAACGTTCAGTAGAAGTGCTACAGCTTGTATAAAGTAACCCACACATATCAATCAGAAATATTTCACAAGAAACTGGTATGTCTTATTCCTCATATCAAAGAATACTTTCGAAAAATAAGTTTTACCCATATAAAGTACACGACCTGGAGATTCTGAGAGAAGATTCAACTTTATATCCCGAATATCTATCATAGTAGAGACCGACGATTTTTTAATAAAATTTTATTAACTGATGAAATCTATTTCCATAATAACAGCGTCGTCAACAAACATAATTACCGTTACTAGTCTCCCAGAAATCCTAGATTGACAAAAGTAACAGACAATCAAAATAAGTTCACAGTCAATGTGTGATGTGGTATTTTAAACAGGCATTTGATTGGTCTCCGTTTGTTCGGACGATCACTAACAAGCGAACGTTACCTAGAGCTTCTGAAAAACGATATCTTTAGCCTGTTAGAAAGGGTCCGTTTAGTAACAAGGTGTACAATGTGGTCGCAACATTATGGGACACCTGCCAAGTACTTGAATAGTACTTATCCTGGAAGATGAATTGCGGCTAAGTAACCTCTCGAGTGGCCAGTGCGTTTGCCAGATTTAACACCCAACGGTTTCTTCCCTTCGGGTTTATTGAAAGACGTGGCGTATGCTGAGCCAACGAAAGATATGGCAGACCTAGTTAATAAAATGTTTGCTAGTTGTTCGGGTATAAGTAGCCACTCTTTGTTAGATTCTTGTAATCAGGCATTACAACATTGTTATGAAATTTGTATTGCCGCAAATGGTAATGTTTTTGAGCATATCGTCCCTCTTATCACGTAGGGGCGTATAATCCAAAAAATGAGAAATTGAGTTACGCCGGCCTTAGGACTTTTTTGGGCGTATTTTTCATGTAACGTAAGGGCGTATGTGTACACTACATATATTCTTCACAAATACTATTCACAATAAAGGCGTAAAAACCAAATGATCTACATTATTTTCCACGTAGGGGCGCAAAAGCCCATACGCCTATTCGTGAGGTAAAACTATTTGCCAGCCCATATAAAATCGCTTGAGCGTATAATCTACCATAGTTATATCAGTGTTCTCTGTTTTGTGTACAGACACAATTCTAACCTAAAAATTACTCGTGTAGTGTTAAAGCTATTAATCTTCTAACATGGATGTTCTCGTGTGTTGGACCAATGGATCTCAAAATGTGGTGTCTTCTAATGAACTAAAAACTGTAAAGTGCAAAGAAATAAGTGTTGGATGTGGTGAAAATGCTATATGAGAAACGATAGTACTACGGTAAAGTTGTCGCAGCTGAATATCTTGCCACAAGTGAAAATGTTTACAGTTTCGTTTCGAAAGACGAAACATTGCTTATTGAGACTACTAACCGACAGGAAAATGATAAATATACTTTTGAATGTGAGAATAATGACTTAAATTCGGATGATGATGTGCCATTGGCACAACAGAAACAATTGCACAACTTAGAGGTTGAAAGTGACAATAATTCTGATGATAATGTGCCTTTATCTATACTAAAACAATAGAGAGTAATAATAAAGGTATAGATAAAAATTTATACAAACAGCGAAACAAGTCGAATGGTTTATTAGAACCTAATGATACGTATTCAAGTGCTGATGATTCAGATGCCGCTCCTACAGTGTGTTGTGAGGTTACATATTGTAAAACGGAAATTTTTTCAGCGTGTCCTTATTGTGGTATTTTTTTATGTTATCCACATTTTAATGAAGGCCTTGGAAACTGCAATCATGGAAGATACTTTCATATCGAAACAGTCGAAGAGCCGGTAGATGCTGTTATAAACCTTAGCGCTGTTCAATCGGTAATTCAACCGGAGTCATTTGTTGTGAATGGTGAGGAGACGGAGGGCACTACGATTAAAACTCCGAAGATCAATAAACCAAAAGTGGCTAAAACTTTGAGAAATCTGGGTTAGTTTTTAAAAATAATTATATTATAAATAACAAAATAATATGTTGTTTTACTTTCAGGTCATGAATACATAAGTCACAGTACCAAAAAAAAAAACGGTTTCTGCTAGGAAAATAAAAGAAAGTTGTGAGTCAGAAACATGCAAGACATATGGAAAAAACTGCTATAAAATAGACGAGGAAACCAGGCGAAATATTTTTGAGTTTTTTAATAGTATCGGAGGTTTGCATTCTCAAAGAGAATATTTGATTCGTCATATAGAAAAAAGAAAGCCAAAAAGAACTAGGGTGTCTGACGCGACTAAGTCCCGTAGGTAACAAACACTTATCTACAAACTAACAGCTGAAAATAAGTATGTTATTGTATGTAAGAAGCTATTTCTAAATACATTAGGAATAACAGAAAAAGTGTGCCGCACAGCGTTGACAAAAGTTACCGAAATTGGTCTTTTAGAGAAAGATCTACGGGGTGGACGGCAAAGAAATGAGGAAACTAAAAATCGTGAAAAACTAATGAATATTGCAATACACCAACACTTGGATAGGTTCCCCAAAGTAGAGTCATACTACTGCCGTGCGAAATCAAATAGAATGTACCTCCACCCTGATCTAACATTAAAAAAGATGTACGCTATGTACCTAGAAGACTTGCAGGATAAAGAAAATTCCACTCTCAAAGCGAGTTTTAGTTTGTATCGGAAAATTTTTAAACAAAAGAAGTTATCTTTTTTCTCGCCTAAAAAAGATCAGTGTTCGCTTTGCAATACTTATTTGGAAGGTGACGAAAACATAAAAAACAATTTAAAACATAAGTATACCGCTCACATCCTAGAAAAACTACAGTCAGGGCAATTAAATCAGAATGTAAAAAGCAATCTCAGGAAAATAAAAGCATTTTATGTGGGGTGTTCGATTTACAACAGGTATTATATCTGCCCATTTCTAAAGAAAGTGCCATTTTTTACAAAAGTAGATTATCAAATTTCAATCTCACTTTTTATGACATTGCTACAAAAGAATGTTATGGCTTCGTATGGCATGAGGCGTTAAGTAGGCGTGGGTCCTCTGAGGTGGCAACATGTATTTTTAAAGTGTTACAAGAATATAACAGTCAGCAGGCTCTAAAAAGCATTACATTATTTGCAGACGGCTGTCATGGACAAAACAAGAATTCCATTATTTCCTCCATGTTGAGGTATTCTGTAAGCAAGTTTCCATCAGTAGAAGAAATATCCATTAGATATTTGGAAACTAACCATGGACAAAACGAAGGCGATGCAGCACACAGTGCCATCTCTAGTGCTATTTATGTGGCAGGAGACATCTTTATTCCCTCTCAGCTTCACCCGATAATTCGATTATCACGCAGAAAACAACCATACAAAGTTATCCCAATGAATTATGGAGACTCTTGATTTAAAATCTTTTTCAAAATCACTAAGGATTTTATCAGTAAGAAACACCGATCGAGGTAATAAAACTAATTGGACAGAAATTATGGAAATAAAAGTGACGAAAGAGCATCCAACCAAATTGTTTTTCAAAAAATCCCACCTTGACAAAGAGTATGACTCTATCACTTTAAAACGGTTAAATGCTAATGTATCTGAAATACCAATTGGCCTTTTAAATAGTGAACCTATAAAAATACAAAAACGTAAATATGAGGATTTAGTTTCATTATGTAACGGAGAGATTCCAGTTATAAAACTACCAGAGTTTCAGGATCCTTACCTCATGAAGAAAAGTAAACTTCCACAGTACATTCCACATTGCAAAATTATTGCAGGTTATTTTCTCTGTATATATTAATGTAATGTAAACTCATGCTTATTTTTGGTCAAAATATAATTTTTGTATTACTTTGTCAGCTTTTGTTAAAATAAACACTTATTTTTAATAATGGCGTATCTTACATAACGAGCCAAGTCATGTATCACATATAGGCATAGGCGTATGTGCAAATTTCATAATTAAAAAAAAACTATGTCACATGCATATGCTACATTATGTCAATGTTCTAACATATATACTGTTACAGATACGGAAATATGAGTTTGTTTGATAATTAAATGAAAAAGTAACATCTGCCTATGCTGTACGCATTTTCGTTTTTCTACTCTCCTATAAAATTTATAAAATGCACATACGCCCCTACGTGATAAGAGGGACGATATGTTGTAAGCTTTGTGTGTTTGTTTTTATGTTATCATTATCATTATAGTTACCTTGATAAATAAAATGTTTTTTTCTCAATGTAGAGTACAGTCGGACTGTATTCCTTGAGTTATTGTTTGTTTTTCTCTTTTATCTTAATAGAATATTAACATTGGCTTGAAATCAGAAGTCACACAGACATACCATTTTTAAGGATCTTACGATCGGGAAAAAATATTCTACATCAGCGCCAGCGCCACCTATAAATTACGGTTAATGCATCCCGCTTAAGCTTTTAAACAAAAGTCATTGTTGACCTTGATCGTTAAATTTTTACGGATTGCAAAAATTATTTTCTGTCCTCAAGTTGTAGTCTCCCAAAGTTTCATTACACTACCGCCAATATCTCAAAATCTGTCAACTTTCCGAAAATTTTCTCATAGTTGAGAAATTTCATTTAACAATTATAACAGGCGATTTAAAAGTACCCATTTCGGCCACGCATAATAAACGCATGGTGTGTAATTTTTGGGTTTCTTGCCTTATGAACCCAGTTTGAAATTCCTGCTTCGAAAAAATCGTTACCCTAATGTGATCCATTACAGAGGTGATACTAAATGTCAAGCAAATTATTCAAAATTGAATTTATATTATAGTTTATTTTACAAATACGAACTGTATAATATATTTTTTCTAGCTGGGATGAATGGGTACCAGAAACTCGGGTCCTAAAATATAATGAAGCAAATGTTGCCAGACAGAAGGAAGTGCAGAAAGCTCATTCGGCGCAACCTAGTAAAGCCAAGAAATCACAAAAGAGGAGACCTGAAAGTACTAAAGACACAGATTCACGTGCAAGTACTCCTATTAATGAAGTTGCTAAGCCATCAACAAAAGTCAAAGTTAGCACTCCTTCAAGTGGTCAAGACTCCAGTTCTGATGTGCCAAAAAAGAAAAGAGGCAGAGTTGACACTTCTGTCGAATCCGAGGAGCAGTTCTTAAGTAAAGTTGAGATCAAAGTCAAGATGCCGGATGAACTTAAACCGTGGCTTGTAGATGACTGGGATGCAATTATAAGGCAGAAAAAACTGGTCAATTTACCTGCCAAAGTTACTGTGGATCAAATTTTGGATAACTATTTAGCATACAGACGTTCTGTTAAATCTAACAACTCCAGTAAAGAATCAGCAACTATTGAAATCGTGAAAGGCTTTAAGGAATATTTCAATGTGATGTTAGGTACACAGCTTCTCTATAAGTTTGAAAGACCGCAGTATGCGGAAATTGTACAAAATAATCCAGATAAACTAATGTCTCAAATATATGGTGCCACACACTTACTGCGCTTATTTGTTAAACTGGGCACAATGTTGGCATATACACCATTGGATGAACGTAGCATTCAGTTACTTTTGCAAAATATTCAGGACTTTTTCAAATATCTTATAAAAAACAGTGCCCAATTATTCAGCTTGCAGGATTATGGAAGTGCACCTCCAGAGTATCATAGAAAAGCTCTGTGATACGAGGAGAATTTCTGCTGGGAATCTGATTGAAGGCTTTGTTGGTATGTAAGTGAAAAACTGCAAAATTTTGTACCTGATTTATTATGTCGAGAAAAAAAGCAGTTAATTATTAAATTCTCTTAATCATTTTATTTTATCCTTCTTATTGTTGATAATGTATGTTTAAATTCAACTAGGTTTGTGTCCATTATAAGTTAATTAACCGATAAAATATAGAATCAGGAAGGACCTCTTATATTTTGGACAGGTGTATTCCAAACATACACCTATAAGGTCGCTAAGAGGTTCGGTTAGCACCCTTCCACACAATCTTGAAACAAAAATATGACAATTTAAGCCAACTTAATTTCAAATTGTCCTCATTATGAGATATAGCCACTTAAAAAAGTCCATCCTAAACAAATTTTTCCAGATAAATTGAGAATGCTACTTCATAAAAAAATCATAATTTGCAAATATGTTAATTCTATAATTATTATGAATAATTACCTTGGTTTGTGGGTATTTCAATCCTCATTAAGCATACATTTTTTTACATTAATTATAAATTAAAAAAATTGGAGAATGCAGTGTCTATTCACCCTGTAGAGCTTGCTGGATCAATAAAGACAATCACTACTGTTGAATGGTGAAGAGAAATGTCAGGTTGGAGCCTTAAGAAGTTTAATTTATGTAACGAAAACAAGAATAATTATGATCTTATTTTTTAATGACAAAGACTTAGAGGCTTCAATGGGTGGCATCATCTTCTGTGTTTACCCTGCACCTGCGCATTATTTTCTGGTTGCACAAACTGCACACTGGGGTTACAGGAGCAACACCCCCCCCCCCCCCCCCATTAAGGAGGGTGAATAGAAGCAGTAGTTGTTTTTCAAGTGTGTTTCTATTCTAGAGCTTGCTGGATCAATGAAAACAATCAGTAGTGTTGAATGGTGAACAGAAATGTCTGGTTGTAGCATTAAGAAGTTTAATTTATGTAACGGAAATAAGAAAGTATTATGATCTTATTTTTTGAATGAGAAATGCTTAGAGGCTTTGATAGGTGGCCTCAACTTCTTGATGTCATCTTCTGTGTTAATGCTGGACCCGCACACTTATTTTGTTGTTGCACAAACAGCACACTGGGGTTACAGAAACCCCCCCAGTCAGGAGGGTGAATAGAAGCAGCAGTTGTTTTTCAAGTGTGTTTCTATTCTGGAGCTTGCTAGATCAATGGAAACAATCAGTGCTTTTGAATGGTGAACAGAAACGTCAGGTTGTAGCATTAAGATTTTGATTTATGTAACACAAACGAGAAATAATTGAAAAGGTCAGGGCAATAAGGGACCTGAGCCTCATTTGAAAAATTTGTAGTAAATGAGGTTTAAAGTTTTGGACAAAATCCTGAAATAATATTTTAATTTTTTATAATGTTTAACTTAATTTCTTATATTTATAATAGATTGTTAAATATCTTTTACTAAACAAAACCAAAAACAAAACTGCATTTTCCGAGAAAAAAATATGTTGGAAAATAAATGTGACTTATGACCTCTTTGATAATCACAAAACGAATATAAATTTTAAAGTCAAAAATATACATTATTTTTTATTCAAAAATATCAGTTTTGACATCGCTGTCTAAATTCTCTGTTTCATTAACTTGGTCCATGTCTTGTTCAATATTACTGGAATCATTTTCAATAATACAGAGATAAAACTGTTGGTTTATGGGTGGAATGTATTGTGAAAGTTTCTTTAAATCCTGAATCTTTTTGATAAGTTTTATTGGCCCTCCATATTTTCTTTTCAACATTTTTGTTGTCAGCATTTCGTCACCTAACTTAACACCTCTCTTACCAACATTTATTTCTTCAAAGCTTCCATTTAAGGTTAGAATTTCGGTGTTCACTATCGATCCGAAAGCAGTGCATGTCTGTAAACTCGATTGGTTTTTTCTCAGTGGTCATATTCTTTTTTGTTATAACTACCTCATCAAAAGTATAAAAATCTTGGGACATTTCCACTAGTACAAAAGGTTTTTCTGTTCGATTTTCTGACAATATCAAACCATTCTTCTGGAGAAAAAGCTTTTCAATTAAAGCAAAATCCCTATCTGAAGGCAAATGAGTGTGCCCAGATATAAGAAAACGATGCTCTATGCTTTTGTAAACTTTTTCCCTAACTGTAGCCATAAGGCCATTATTAGCCAATTCTTGTTTTGGCCCCCACAGTTTTCGGTGAAGACTACAAGGTTTTCAGACCTGGTTGGTTTACTTGTTACCTATTTTAGAAGTACACTAGGAATATCAGTACTACCTCTTTTTGCAACTGACATATGGCCTTATCCAGATACATGGTCATGTATGCCAAGATTACAAGTATCTACTTTTCTAAGGTAAAATGCCAAGCCAACAGTTAATGAAGGTGTGGGTAATGTCTGCTGCAAGTCAAATGAAATTGTGTCTGTGTTCTGAATCACTTCATTATAATTTTTAATTTCGTCTTTAAGGTTGATATAACTGTAATTTCACTTGGAGATTTTTAGCTTCAGATTCATTAATCTTATTTAAACTTGTCATAAGATTCGGTGAATCACAGGTTGCACAAGTATCACTTTTAGGCACCTTAAACCCTATGTTGTACTCTAAGTTAAAGATTCTTAGGTAGTGATCCTCATTAACAGGAATATTAAGGTCGTGGTTTAAATACACTCTGTTTGGATTAGAGATCCTACTATAGTGGCTTACATACTTAAGGATACTTCTAATGTGGTCATGAACCGATTGTAACATTTCCGGGGCAAGTTTGTTAAGTCTGTGGTGAAGTCTACAACACTCATCTTTTCTTGCTATTGGTCTTCCTTCCGAAATTTGTTTTGAAATTAGTTTAACCCACTTACCTGAATTTTATTTGTAGTCCATGAATTGCTAAAAACTCCTGTTCACATATCTGGACATCTATTCCATTTATTTTTACAAAATACAAGGTGGTAAATTTTCTTGCTAAATCTTGTCTTTTTGTTTTTTCTTGTAGCTTCTCTTTTTCTTTGCAACTTTTATTGTGGCAAATAAATACGTGTTCTGATTTTCATATGTCTCCAAATTGAAAAAGCCATTAAATATAGATGTTTCGGTACTCCTGAACAGAAATAATTATGATCTTATTTTTTTGAATGAGAAAGGCTTAGAGGCTTGGATAGATGGAATCCGCTTCTCGATGTCATCCTTTGTGTTAACCCTGGACCCGCATACTTATTTTGTGGTTGCACAAACTGCACACTGGGGTTACAGAAACCACACGTGGACAATACAGATTTGTTAATGCCATAATATTTTTTCTGTGTTTTTTTTATACCAATACAACATATATACAGTTCAGAAGCTAAAAGTCACAAAAAGTCCCGAAAGTTGATGCTTTTATCAAAAAGAGGTACATAACAAAATACTCAAATGAAGCTATTTCTTGAAAAAAAAAGAAGAGAGAAATCCTTAAAGTACTAAATAATACATAAAGAAAATATATAACCAAGATCCATATTTTTTAGTATATGAAGTTTTAACTAATAGAAATGGAACAGTTTTTCTTATTGAAGACAGCAAACATTCTAAATATCTTCTTCACAACTTGCTCTATGCTCCATACAGTAAGGTTTCCTGTACATGTTATAGAACATATTGGTTTCCTGTATTTCTTTCTATCACAGTAACTGCAACGAACCCCTCTTCGTAGATTATCCTCTGTCACTGTCTCTGGTGGTGGCTCATCAAGTATTTGCAGCATACTTTCACGTAACGATCTTCCTAGGGTAGTCATTTGTAAACGTTGCCTTAAAAGCGGCTCAAACAAGGCCATTCTTATATTTTTCAGAAAACATGTTTGGTTCCTAAAAAAGGAGACCCTGAAAGTTTCTTGAATTATCGACAAATCAGCCTGTTAACCTCTTTTTCAAAAATCTTTGAAGGTGTTATTAATAATCAGTTGCGTAAGTTCTTCTCTGCAAATTCAGTTTTTTCATTGTGGCAGCATGGCTTTACTGATGGTAGAGGTACCAACACAGCCTTATATGAGTTCATATTTCAAATTGTAAAGTCAATAGATAAAAAGGAACCTTGCTTGGGACTATTTTTGGATTTTTTGTCAGGGCAGATAGTTTCCATGAACTGACCCAGAAATGTAGCTTGGTGTACGAAAGGGTGAATGTATGGGCTGGCAAGAATAAATTAGTCTTAAATCAAGAAAAAACTGTGAAAATTTGCTTTCGATCAGGTGGTATGAGATGTGTTGATGATATGGTTTACGGTTTTTCCAGTCATGTTAAGATGTTGGGAGTATTTATTGACAGTCATATGCGCTGGCTACCTCATGTCGATTTTCTGTGCACTAGATTGAGGCGTTGTGTATATGCAGTGAAATGTTTAAAGAATGTCTGCGGTGAAAGCACCCTGTTGAGTGTATACCACGCCTGCTTCGACTCACTTATGCGCTATGGAATCATTTTTTGGGGTGCTGTGTCTGACTCTAATCGTGTCTTTTTAATACAGAAATTGATTGTTAGAATGGTGGCTGGTGCGGAGTTTCGTGAATCATGTAAACCTTTGTTTAAGAAGTATTCCATTCTCACCTTTTACGACGCTTACATATATGAAATTTGTTGCTTTGTTCATAAGAATTATCATTACTTCACAGGAAATCAAATTTATCATGTTTATGCTACCAGAAATAAAGACATTTTGAGGCCTAGTGCACATTGTACTGCTCTATACCAGAAGAATGTTTATTATAATGGATGTAAATTTTATAACCAACTGCCATCTGCTGTGAAAGCCTCTAATACTTTTTATACTTTTAAGCACACCCTAAAAAATTTTCTGTTGGGAAAGACCTGTTACTCTCTCGAGGACTTCTTTGTTTAGATTAAGTGATGTGCTTCATGTTTGTACCGTGCTATATTTTAAATTTTAATTTTAGTTTTACTGATGTATCGCTTATACTGACATTATCACGAACAGATTTTATGGTGTATCTGTGAAATAAATATCTATCTATCTATCTATCTATCTTTAGTAGCACAATTCGCGAAGGTTAGCAAAACCTTCGCATTAATATCACTCCCATCCAACATACAAAAAAAAATATGTAAAATGTTTTGACATCGTTCAGGATCATAATTTTGATGCCGTATTTATCAGGCTTATTCAACATATAAATCCAGAAAGGACACCCAAACTAATCAATTGCTCATCTATTGTACAATATTCATGAGGTGTGTAATATGACCTCCAATTTTCTATGTAAATATCTCAGATTTCCCTGATGGGGGCAAACTTATCTGTTAATTGCCTCTTGGATTAATCATTTTTATTATCAAATCTCAAACTAGAGAACATCAGAATTCAAATCAGTGTTGAAACATTGTAGCTCTAAATATCTCATCACCAAACAAACGAGACCACATTTCATTACAATTTGAATTGCGCGAGACATAAGATACATGAAGTTTGTTTGTGATAGCTTTGTGTAGAAGTCTCGTCAATCTTCCTCACAATCTGTTCATTTGTATGTTTCGTTATCAGGTTTAGAATTCGTTCTTCTAAAATTAAATTCCATGCTTCTAGACGGGTTTGGATGTTTCTGGTAAATCTCTTAATGCCGGACAAATGGAGAACAATGTTGTCTGCTCTAACACGCCCCCGGCGCTCTGGGACAACTAATGACATCTGTGCCCATTTTTTCCTCAAAGAGTTCGGGTTATGTCTACTTACTCCAGCTTCATTCTCCTTTTGCTCTCCCTTATTTTCCTTGGCACTATTCTCATTGTTCTCCTCATTTTCTCTGGCACTTTGTTCACTACCACTATCTGAAAAAGGCTTCAACACACAATCCTCATTGCTGTCTGAACTGCTACCAAAAATATCCTCTCCTTCTCCCGTATCTATCCCATCTTCTATATTATGTATGATCGTAATTATTATAGCGTACCTGTGACCAATTGAACATGGATACGTATCACTCTAAACTGCCGATAACGAACTGAATTTATAACCCATTGGCGATTCGCTAGAGCGGCGTGGGCTCATACGCAGTAAGAATTAAATGTTGCATGGGTCTCTGAGACCCCAGTGTGCACTTCCAGTGTTAAAGTAACTCGTTTCATAGGTTGCTGTAAATGTATTAGGATTGAGACTTTTTTGTAAAAAAGTCCAACGCAACTCTCACCATGAAGCTCAGTTATTTTGTCAATGTACATTTTGCATACTTTTTTGGATTTTCTATGAACTTTTACAATTGAAAAATCAGTAGATAGAAGACATACTCTATTGTAGTTGCAAAATTTGAAATTTTTATGACAAATCATTCTTGAGTTTTTTTTTTAGAAAAAAGTTAATTGAGATGGGCCGCTTTAGAGGGTATGTTTTTCTTTAAATAATTCATGTTGGCTAAAATCGTCATATTTTTGTACAAGGATTCTGTAGTATGACGTTATCTCAACTTTTTAGGGACATCTGTATATCAAGATGCAGGGTAAAAAAATAAGCAGAAATTAGTTTATAATATTTAGATAATATTGAAAAATGGTTTGCAAGATGCAGGTTATGGAAGTTTACAAAATGAAACCATTTTTAGTACTGTAAAATTATGACTGAAGTAGTTTTAAATTAAGCATATAATTTGTGATGAAAATACTAAATAATACAGTGTACTCCGGTTAAAATGTACCCTCTAGGTCTAGGGAGTCGGCGGTTTAGTATGTTGTAACAAGGTACCGTAAACTGGGGCTGCTTCAACATGTTTTTGCCATAATAGTTTCAGGATTTTTGTTACAAGTTCTAAAATCATTAAGACACATATGCTGTTATACAATTTGAGGCCTTGTTTTTTGATACCCCTACATCTTACATCTAGAAAACTCAAAATTTTGAAAAACTTTTTTTATTTGAATTTTGTGTCAAAGTAGCCACCAGGTTGGACAATTTTGACGTCACGTAAATATACAGGCTGTTTCATAAGTGGTGACCAAAAATGAAACCCCATGTTCTTTGAACAATTTTAGAGAGGGTATGTCCTATAAAAATTTTTCCTATAATGCTTCATTAAAAAGATACAGGGTGTTGAAGTTGAATTTCAAAAAATAAAATTTCCCAATTTTTTAAAAAGTAGCACATATATTTTGCTGAAACTTCGCATGTGTAGGCTGTTATGGAAGTCGCGTATTCTACCATAACAATTGAATCGGCTAATCTAGCAGTGGCGCGCGTACCCACATGTCATTGGTTATCCCTCAAGAAAAAAAACGGGTAAGCCAATAATTTTTGTTTTTTTTTTCATTTTTTGAATCTTACTTTCATTCGTGAACAAAATGACTCTCTTGATAATTTTCTGTACGACGCTTATTTTACGAGTAAGCAATGAATCAGTTAAGTGTTTTAGAGCACAGTTCATGATTTTTAACCAGTCGTTGTTTGGTAGAAAATCGCGATGATCCCAATTTTATTAGGCTTATAGTAATTTATTTATTACAATAAATGTTCAAAAATGCCTCCATTGGCCTGAATACACGCACGACTTCTTTTTAATATGGAAAATTTAATGTCTTGAGGATTCATTGTTGCTTGAATATGACGAAAAGCATTATTTATTAGTTGTTCTAGCTGCTCTGGTGTATTTATTTGTTCACTGTAGACCAGTCGCTTAAAATCACCCCAAAGATAGAAGTCAAGTGGGTTTAAGTCCAGTGATCTTGCAGGCCAATGTATTGGTCCAGTTCTGCCAATCCATCTTTCATTATAATGTTCATGTAGCCATGTAACAACGTTTCGACTATGATGCGCTGGTGCACCGTCTTGCTGGTACCACATTATACCTCTTGTTGCTAGTGGAATGCCATCTAGAATATTTTCTACACGGTTTTCTAGGAGCGCTAAGTACGAAGATCCATTTAAACGTTGTGGCAGGACTTCCATGAACAGTGAGCCGTTAAAAATACCACACCATAAATTAATGGAAAATCTATGTTGAAATGTGCGAGTCCTTGTTGCATGTGGATTTTCCAATGAGCAGACATGCTCATTATGACAATTATAAATACCATTTCTTGTAAATGTTGATTCGTCAGACCAGAAGATTAGATTAGGGAAAAGATATTTTGATTGTTCATTTCCAACATCCATTCACAAAAGACTTGTCGATGCACATTATCTCCAGATAGAAGGCAATGAACATTCTGTCGATGATATGGATGTAAGGCTTCTCGATGTAAAGTTCTCCAAACAAAGCTTTGAGAATATTGTAACTGCGTGGCAATCCTCCGAGTACTTGTAGAAGGTTGATCCATCACTGCATCCACCACTCTCTCTTCGTCTTCAAGTTGATGTTGTCTTCTACCATTAGCTCTAGCGTCTGGACGTTGTCCAATACCGCACTGCCGAAGTCTTGAAAACGATCGAGAAAAAACCCTTGGTGTAGGTTGACGGCGAGTGGGAAACCTACGTTGATATTCCCGACAAGCAGCTAGAGCATTTCCATCAGCATATCCGTAGATAAAAATTATATCTACATACTCTTCTGAGGTGTACTCCATTATAAGAAGTAAAAAAAAGTTGAAAATTTTGCAATTTTATAAAGTTTACCACTTAACCTATTCAAAATAATAACTTGTTAACCTAAACGTCAAGTGACACTTAATGACAACTTTGGCAAACCAGACTACTACTTACTAATATACAACAAAGATAATCGTCGTACAAAAAATTATCAAGACATTAAATTTTCCATATCAAAAAGATGTCGTGCGTGTATTCAGGCCAATGGAGGCATAAAAGTGTATCATTGCGATTTTCTACCAAACAACGACTGGTTAAAAATCATGAACTGTGCTCTAAAACACTTAACTGATTCATTGATTACTCGACAATTAAGCATTGTACAGAAAATTATCAAGAGAGTCATTTTGTTCACGAATGAAAGTAAGATTCAAAAAAATAATTTAAAAAAAATCATTGTCATACCCGTTTTTTTCTTGAGGGATAACCAATGACATGTGGGTATGCGCGCCACTGCTGGATTAACCGATTCAATTGTTATGGTAGAATATGCGCCTTCCATAACAGCCTACACATGCGAAGTTTCAGCAAAATATATGTACTACTTTTGAAAAAATTGGGAAATTTTATTTTTTGAAATTCAACTTCCAACACCCTGTACCTTTTTAATGAAGCATTATAGGAAAATTTTTTATAGGAGATACCCTCTCTAAAATTTTTCAAGGAGCATGGGGTTTCATTTTTGGTTACCACTTATGAATCACCCTGTATATAGAATGTAAATATAAATAGAATGTCGAAGATACCTCACTCAAAGCTTACCTCGACACAAAATTTATTTTAAAAAACAAATGAAAATACGGAAAGGATTAAAAGAAACAAACAAGACACATACAAATAACTTTTAATAAAATTAAAACATTATCGATAACCACAAAAAAAAACAATACATTTTTTTTAATGAAGCATTTGAATAGAGACTTCTAAACACAAAAATTTTCCTGGTGTCTTCAAAATATTCATTCATCTTCACAGATTTTGCGTGCATATTGCAGAGGCTACATATCCATTGATGGCACATTACTACATTATGCATCATATTCATGCTTTTCGTCTGGCATAAGTTGAATATTTGCACTTGCATATTGCACATAAGTTGCAAATAAGGCAGTCACAATTACGATCTTTCGAACCTTTATTGCAAATACCGCAGACCCATTTTGAACATGAAATACAGAAAATCCAATCCGGACTCCTTGGTGTAAAGAATTCGCATTTGCATAGTGAACACTTATCTTTCTTCGAATTCGCCTTTCTTTAGAAGGACCTGCCTTTGCATCATTCAGATCTGAACGTTTGATCAACCTCACTTTCTTTTCTGGATTGGTTGATATCCTAGTTGCCAGGGTAGATAATGGCAATTCTTCTTCATTGATAGAATTTTTTTTTGATTCACAAGAAGCCACACCTGCAAATTAATTCGGCACTACCAGTAGATCCTTTGCAGTTTGATATGGTCCATCCATTTTTTTCAGGTGCTGACATGGGGTGCATTTGTTGGTCAGGTCGTATGGGAATCTTCTTACCTCTTGTTCGTTTTAGAGGCAATATTTTCTGTGAATCCACGAGATCCACACGTCTAATAATCTTTCTAACCCAGATGACTATTAGTAGTAGTAACAGTGGTGGGGAGGCCAACGCCAAGCAAGTAGGCCACCATGGGCCCTTTTTGCCAACCCCAGCAACCATGCTCTACTCCTCCTCGGTTCCGTCGCCAAACCGCCTCGACCTCCGGATGAAGGCCGTGACAGTCTTCAATTGGACGGTACTTACCTGATTCCTTCGGAGAGTCCTCGATCCAAACAATTCTCCTCGAAGGCTCCCAAAAGCCTCGCATTCGCACAGGTACTGGTAGGACGTTTCCTCATCCTCGCCGTATTCCTGGCAAATGGGTTCCCTCTCCACGCCTATAAATGTGAGGTGTCTTCTAAGGGCGCACTGGCCTGTCAGCACCCCAAGGATGCGGCGAAGCGTAGGTTGACTCCTTCCGAGTAGCCAGACAGCTTTATCTCTGTCCGGCCCCTCCACGAAGTCCCTTGCCTGCCTGCAGCCACCAACCGACCACCCAGTGCCTCTTCATTGCTTCCTCGGTCCACCTGTCTAAGGCAAAGGTGACCGACTTCCTACTTATACCTATGGCCGGCTCCAGGCCACAGAACGGCCGCCGGGAACCAAGCCTTGCGAGATTATTCGCGACCTCATTCCCCGCCATGCCACAGTGTCCCGGAACCCACACTAGTTGTACCTCCTTTGTCCTGGCTAACCCCCTGAGGGCGTCTGCGCACTCCTGAACCAGTGTCGACCTGATTCTGGCCCCGCAGACTGCCCGGAGGATTGCCTGGCTGTCCGAGCAGATGTACACACATTTCTCGGGACTCCTCTTCACATCCTGTCTGTTGGCCACAGACAGGATAGCGTACACCTCTGTTTCGAATGCCGTGGTATATGCGCCAAGGGCATAGCTCTCGCGCACCCCCAGGCCCTCGATGTATATTCCTGCCCCGGGGGATTGCTGGTCCTCCAGCCGCGATCCGTCGGTGAAACAGACCAGGCTTGCGGGCTGGAATTCAACCTCATTTTCCCTCCACTGATCCCTACTGGGGATCCTGAGGGTGTATGGCCTAGTCAACCTGATATCATCCTCGGCATCCCGCACCTTTATGGAGGAAATGGGAATTTCCAATTCCTCCTCCTTGGCAACTCTTGCATGCCCTATTACTGCTCCCTCTCCGCACCAGTTTCCTGCGTCTCACACTCTGAGATGCGACGCCATCGCCTCCCTCCTGACACAGATGGGAAGCGGTGGCAGCATCAACAGGACCTCTAGCGCGGCTGAGGGTGTCGTCCTCATAGCGCCTGTGATGCCCAGGATTGCCAGCCTTTGGAGTTTGGCCAGCTTCCTGCTGGTAGTTTGGTTCACACCACACCACCAGATCAACGCCCCATAGAGGATTCTCGGCCTAACGATTGCAGTGTAGATCCAGTGAAGGATCTGAGGATTAACTCCCCAGGTCCTCCCTATCACTCGACGCAGCTGCCAGAGGATCGCTACTCCCTTCCTTACAACCCGTTCTATTTGCGAGCCCCATGTTAGTTTGGAGTCCAGGATCACCCCCAGATATTTGACCTCCCGCTCTAATGCTAAAGGTTTTCCAAACATCACGGGCGCCCTGAACCCCACTACCTTCCTCTTCTTGGTAAATAGGATCATCTCCGTCTTCGCCGGGTTTACAGAGCCCCAGCTCACCACGATTGACGATAAAGTGTAGATAATACAGCATATGGTCGAAACGGTGATAACCCTTTTGTTCGAAAACCAGACTTCAAATTTGTTTCCACGCTGGTCGAATTTGCTAGCCAAAGCTTGTTCAGTAGTCCATGGAACTGTTCCTTTGTGTTGAGATTCTTTTCTCTTAGTGTCTCAAATAGATCACCACTTCATAGGACTAAAGAAACTAACATCCAGCGGTTGTATCAAATGTGTAGAATTTGCTTGCAGTGGTGTATTATAAATATTGCCTCTATAACTATGCGTCAAAAATGGGATGCTAGATTTTCATCCCACATTACAATTTTTGTCTGTTCTGGTTCGCCCTTCTCTTTGATGTGGTAACAAAATATGAAAAAACGATTTCTCAAATAGGTTTATGTCGAACCAACCACTATTTCTGTTTGCATAAACTGTGCTATTTGGATGCATTATATCGTATTCTAGGTTTGTTAAAACTGGAGTACACTGTATACCCTTACATAGACTGACGCTTAGATATTTCATAGACTGAAGTATATTATACTGCATAAGTTATGGGGGTGCTTCAGATACAATAGTAATTTTTGATAAATTATCTATTGTTTTGTTAGTTGATCTTTAATTTATTTAACAAAGAAGTGTACATTTTTTTAGTTAAAATGTTGTTTTCGTTTCTTTATTTTCATAAAGCTTCTCTAAGCTAGTTCCTCATCACTGGTTTGACTAATTGACGAAAATTACTTTAGCTTTAATATTTTAACTTCTTAAGAATAGCGCTTAGTATATTCTAATATTGTATTTCCTTTTTTTTTGAATGTTGATTATGTGTGTAATTTTTCCTAAATGTTCTTAATTAGCTTTATTGTCACATAATATAGATGCCATACTTTAACTTTTTTTCATTATGAAGGTATAGTTTCAAAGATTCAATAGCTGATAATTGACTCAGTATTATGTGCATAGTTGCCATAGTTTAACTTGTTTCATTATGAACGTATAATTTCAAAGATTCAACAGCTGTTAATTGACACAGTATTATGTGCATAGTTGCCATAGTTTAACTTGTTTCAACGTATAGTTTCAAAGATTCAACAGCTGATAATTGACTCTGAATTATGTGCATAGTTGCCATAGTTTAACTTATTTCATTATGAACGTATAGTTTCAAAGATTCAACAGCTGATAATTGACTCAGTATTATGTGCATAGTTGCCATAGTTTAACTTTTTTCATAATGAACGTATAGTTTCAAAGATTCAACAGCTGATAATTGACTCTGAATTATGTGCATAGTTGCCATAGTTTAACTTATTTCATTATGAACGTATAGTTTCAAAGATTCAACAGCTGATAATTGACTCGGTATTATGTGCATAGTTGCCATAGTTTAACTTGTTTCATTATGAACGTATAGTTTCAAAGATTCAACAGCTGATAATTGACTCTGAATTATGTGCATAGTTGCCATAGTTTAACTTATTTCATTATGAACGTATAGTTTCAAAGATTCAACAGCTGATAATTGACTCGGTATTATGTGCATAGTTGCCATAGTTTAACTTGTTTCATTATGAACGTATAGTTTCAAAGATTCAACAGCTGATAATTGACTCGGTATTATGTGCATAGTTGCCATAGTTTAACTTGTTTCATTATGAACGTATAGTTTCAAAGATTCAACAGCTGATAATTGACTCTGAATTATGTGCATAGTTGCCATAGTTTAACTTATTTCATTATGAACGTATAGTTTCAAAGATTCAACAGCTGATAATTGACTCGGTATTATGTGCATAGTTGCCATAGTTTAACTTGTTTCATTATGAACGTATAGTTTCAAAGATTCAACAGCTGATAATTGACTCGGTATTATGTGCATAGTTGCCATAGTTTAACTTGTTTCATAATGAACGTATAGTTTCAAAGATTCAACAGCTGATAATTGACTCGGTATTATGTGCATAGTTGCCATAGTTTAACTTTTTTCATAATGAACGTATAGTTTCAAAGATTCAACAGCTGATAATTGACTCTGAATTATGTGCATAGTTGCCATAGTTTAACTTTTTTCATAATGAACGTATAGTTTCAAAGATTCAACAGCTGATAATTGACTCGGTATTATGTGCATAGTTGCCATAGTTTAACTTTTTTCATAATGAACGTATAGTTTCAAAGATTCAACAGCTGATAATTGACTCAGTATTATGTGCATAATTGCCATAGTTTAACTTGTTTCATTATGAACGTATAGTTTCAAAGATTCAACAGCTGATAATTGACTCGGTATTATGTGCATAGTTGCCATAGTTTAACTTGTTTCATTATGAACGTATAGTTTCAAAGATTCAACAGCTGATAATTGACTCGGTATTATGTGCATAGTTGCCATAGTTTAACTTGTTTCATTATGAACGTATAGTTTCAAAGATTCAACAGCTGATAATTGACTCAGTATTATGTGCATAGTTGCCATAGTTTAACTTGTTTCATTATGAACGTATAGTTTCAAAGATTCAACAGCTGATAATTGACTCTGAATTATGTGCATAGTTGCCATAGTTTAACTTATTTCATTATGAACGTATAGTTTCAAAGATTCAACAGCTGATAATTGACTCAGTATTATGTGCATAGTTGCCATAGTTTAACTTGTTTCATTATGAACGTATAGTTTCAAAGATTCAACAGCTGATAATTGACTCAGTATTATGTGCTTAGTTGCCATAGTTTAACTTGTTTCATTATGAACGTATAGTTTCAAAGATTCAACAGCTGATAATTGACTCAGTATTATGTGCATAGTTGCCATAGTTTAACTTGTTTCATTATGAACGTATAGTTTCAAAGATTCAACAGCTGATAATTGACTCAGTATTATGTGCTTAGTTGCCATAGTTTAACTTGTTTCATTATGAACGTATAGTTTCAAAGATTCAACAGCTGATAATTGACTCAGTATTATGTGCATAGTTGCCATAGTTTAACTTGTTTCATTATGAACGTATAGTTTCAAAGATTCAACAGCTGATAATTGACTCAGTATTATGTGCATAGTTGCCATAGTTTAACTTGTTTCATTATGAACGTATAGTTTCAAAGATTCAACAGCTGATAATTGACTCAGTTTTATGTGCATAGTTGCCATAGTTTAACTTGTTTCATTATGAACGTATAGTTTCAAAGATTCAACAGCTGATAATTGACTCAGTTTTATGTGCATAGTTGCCATAGTTTAACTTGTTTCATTATGAACGTATAGTTTCAAAGATTCAACAGCTGATAATTGACTCAGTATTATGTGCATAGTTGCCATAGTTTAACTTGTTTCATTATGAACGTATAGTTTCAAAGATTCAACAGCTGATAATTGACTCAGTATTATGTGCTTAGTTGCCATAGTTTAACTTGTTTCATTATGAACGTATAGTTTCAAAGATTCAACAGCTGATAATTGACTCAGTATTATGTGCATAGTTGCCATAGTTTAACTTGTTTCATTATGAACGTATAGTTTCAAAGATTCAACAGCTGATAATTGACTCAGTTTTATGTGCTTAGTTGCCATAGTTTAACTTGTTTCATTATGAACGTATAGTTTCAAAGATTCAACAGCTGATAATTGACTCAGTTTTATGTGCATAGTTGCCATAGTTTAACTTGTTTCATTATGAACGTATAGTTTCAAAGATTCAACAGCTGATAATTGACTCAGTATTATGTGCATAGTTGCCATAGTTTAACTTGTTTCATTATGAACGTATAGTTTCAAAGATTCAACAGCTGATAATTGACTCAGTTTTATGTGCATAGTTGCCATAGTTTAACTTGTTTCATTATGAACGTATAGTTTCAAAGATTCAACAGCTGATAATTGACTCAGTTTTATGTGCATAGTTGCCATAGTTTAACTTGTTTCATTATGAACGTATAGTTTCAAAGATTCAACAGCTGATAATTGACTCAGTTTTATGTGCATAGTTGCCATAGTTTAACTTGTTTCATTATGAACGTATAGTTTCAAAGATTCAACAGCTGATAATTGACTCAGTATTATGTGCATAGTTGCCATAGTTTAACTTGTTTCATTATGAACGTATAGTTTCAAAGATTCAACAGCTGATAATTGACTCAGTATTATGTGCTTAGTTGCCATAGTTTAACTTGTTTCATTATGAACGTATAGTTTCAAAGATTCAACAGCTGATAATTGACTCAGTATTATGTGCATAGTTGCCATAGTTTAACTTGTTTCATTATGAACGTATAGTTTCAAAGATTCAACAGCTGATAATTGACTCAGTTTTATGTGCATAGTTGCCATAGTTTAACTTGTTTCATTATGAACGTATAGTTTCAAAGATTCAACAGCTGATAATTGACTCAGTACAGTGCACGGCGTATCGAGCGTCCATTAGAAGTATCTACAAAACTATACCGATTTTTAATCTGAAAATTTGGTCACTTGGGTTTTCTGGATAGCTGAATTTAACAAAAATATACACGTCATCATACCACTTCCGGTTATACCGGAAGTGGTTACTAACTTTGTTTTTTCAAATGAAACATGACATTTTTGAGTAGAGTTTTGGATTTATCGTAAAATTTTAGGTTGACTTTTGATAACATACCATATGTAAAAAATCAGCCGTTTTGGAGTTATATCGATTTTTTTAAAACTTAAAAAAAAATTATGTATGTATATTGAGTGGTATATCTCCGGCAAATATGATGTCAGCGATTTGCAATTTCGTCTGTGGTTTTTCAAGATACAAGAGTATCGTGAAAATAGGCAAATGCGTTGATAGCATATACAGGGTGGAAGAAATTCACATACCAACTTGGACAATTTCGGACCCCTATAACTTGCTTACTTCAAATGGAACACCCTGTATATTTTTATCTTATTGCTTAGAGATTTGCATTATCTTTCGATTTATATCAGCATGTCCTATACCTAAATGCAACAGTTATCCAGATATTGGAACATTTGCATAATGATAATGTTATAAGGTGCACAATATTTCAGTAGAGTGCCTTGACGGAAATGTTATTCTTAGCAACGCCATTACTTCATGACAGTTGTTTATAACAATCAACAAATATGTCGCGTTTGGGGTTTTCTAATGAAGATTTTCTAAATTTATTAGTTACATACGGCGAATGCAATCGCATTATGAGTAGAACCTGCCGAGTTTTCGCTGAAAGGTATCAAGATCGCCCCAGACCGAATAAACATACCATCAAACGTCTGCTTAATAATTGTATAAAGTTTGGTTCCTTTCAACCAATTGTTAGCAGGCAAAACCGTTATACCGAAGACGATGAAGCCATGGTACTAGGATACTTCCATTCGTATCCTGAAAATTCCCTACAAGAGGCTGAAAGGGATCTTAGAATATCAACCAGGTCTATCCACAGAATCTTAAGAAAGTATAATTGGCGACCTTTTAAGCTCCATTTGGTTCAGAATTTGAAAACTGAAGATTTATTGTGTCGTGTGAATTACTGTGAGTGGTTGCTGACAAGAATTCAAGAAGACGATAACTTTGTCAAAAGTATAATATGGACTGATGAAACAAAGTTTACAAAACGGCGTGTTTAACCGCCATAACAGTCATTACTGGGCTGCAGAAAATCCGCATATCTGCAGAGAAAGAAATTACCAAAACCGGTGGAGCTTTAATGTGTTCTGTGCCGTCAAAGACTCTCGTATTTTGTGTGTGTATTTTTATAACGAAAACTTAACAGGGGATCGATATGTGTGGTTGTTAAAAAACGTAGTGAGAGATGCTTTAGAAACTTTAGAAATTAGGGAAAGATCAAACGCTTTTTATCAAATGGACGGTGCTCCACCACATACTACTCATCAAGTCAGTGCGACATTAGAAGAAATGTTCAGTGGGAAGTGGATTGCGAACAATGGGCCCTACAAATTTCCACCACGCTCCCCTGACTTAACTCCATTAGATTTTTTCATATGGGGCTTTATTAAAAATAAAGTTTATAAAGACCCTATAACCACAAAGGAGAATATGCAAGAAAGAGTACGTGCCGCCTTCAATGAAATAAGCAGAGAAAGTATAAAACGTGCTACGAGCAATGAAATTTTAAGGCGAATTAATTGCTGTTTGCTAAAAAATGGAGCTACTTTTGAACATCTTTCTTGAACACCCATTGTTTATATACATGTTACTTATTAGATTGTTCCTTATCATTCCAGTTGCCACATTTTTTCTCACTTTCATTGGTTTAGTTGTGTAGTACTTAATAAATTGTTTATCTAGTTGCCTAAACAGATTATTATTATGGTATTCTCATTTATAATTTTGTTCTATGGGGTGTCCAACAATTAATAATTATTGAAGTTCATGAAGAATAACATTTTCGTCAAGGCACTCTACTGAAATATTGTGCACCCTTAGCCTTATAACATTATCATTATACAAATGTTCCAGTATCTGGATAACTGTTGCATTTAGGTATAGGACATGCTGATATAAATCGAAAGATAATGCAAATATCTAAGCAATAAGATAAAAATATACAGGGTGTTCCATTTGAAGTAAGCCAGTTATAGGGGTCCGAAATTGTCCAAGTTGGTATGTGAATTTCTTCCACCCTGTATATGCTATCAACGCATTTGCCTATTTTCACGATACTCTTGTATCTTGAAAAACCACAGACGAAATTGCAAATCGCTGACATCATATTTGCCGGAGATATACCACTCAATATACATACATAATTTTTTTTTAAGTTTTAAAAAAATCGATATAAATCCAAAACGGCTGATTTTTTACATATGGTATGTTATCAAAAGTCAACCTAAAATTTTACGATAAAACCAAAACTCTACTCAAAAATGGCATGTTGCATTTGAAAAAACAAAGTTAGTAACCACTTCCGGTATAACCGGAAGTGGTATGATGACGTGTATATTTTTGTTAAATTCAGCTATCCAGAAAACCCAAGTGAGCAAATTTTCAGATTAAAAATCGGTATAGTTTTGTAGATACTTCTAATGGACGCTCGATACGCCGTGCACTGTATTATGTGCATAGTTGCCATAGTTTAACTTGTTTCATTATGAACGTATAGTTTCAAAGATTCAACAGCTGTTAATTGACTCAGTATTATGTGCATAGTTGCCATAGTTTAACTTGTTTCATTATGAACGTATAGTTTCAAAGATTCAACAGCTTATAATTGACTCAGTATTATGTGCATAGTTGCCATAGTTTAACTTATTTTATTATGAACGTATAATTTTAAAGAATCAATAGCTGATAATTGACTTAGTTTTCTGTGCCTTTTTTTGTGTTTAATGGTTCTTAAAACATTTATTACTGGAACATTCTCATTATAGCATATTTTAAACCAGTTCTGCGCCTTTTGAAT
Source organism: Tillus elongatus (assembly GCA_964006375.1). Classification (NCBI taxonomy): domain Eukaryota; kingdom Metazoa; phylum Arthropoda; class Insecta; order Coleoptera; family Cleridae; genus Tillus; species Tillus elongatus. The sequence continues at coordinate 218,796,932 of OZ023262.1, forward strand.
ATTGTTTGGCTTGCTTGATGTATTAAAGGAACTTGTGTTTTGGTATAAGACTTTATTATGTTTAATAGCCATTTGTATGAATCGCGATCTTCATGATAGGGTATCAGTTCTTTAATACTTTTATCCAATGTTCTGCCTGGAGATCTTCCAACATACATAATGTGTGATATGATCTACAACAAAACTTTTTAAATAATTATGATAATATCGACCTAAATTGTAAAAGGATAGGTGAGGAGCAACTTATCAAATCGCATTATGTTCAAAAAAAGGTTTTTGGGGTATTAACTACAAACTATTTCTTCTTAAACCATATCCTCCAGACCTAATAAATAATCTCATTTAATACATTATTTACCATTTATCGGGAAGACTGGAAAACCAAAAAAAGTTTAGACTTTGTGCATTTTGATGCATCACAATGTATATAATTTTGTTTGGGGCAAAATTTGATATAAATGGTTTGAGATTGGAAATCCTAGCCAACATTATCTTATTTGTTGCGTGTCTAAAAAGTTCAATTGAGCTGCATCCATACCATTCACGCAGATTGTGCAACCATGACGTTTTTATTCTACCTACGCTCCTTTTATCTTTGATTGTTCCCGGCATGATATTTCTAAGTAACACATACTTCGCTCCTCCCATGATATGACCCAAGTACTCCAGCTTAGTTTTTAGTAGTTCTTGTTTGTTTAATATTTGCAGTACGCTTGCATTCGTCACACGATCCACCCACGAGATTTTCAGAATTGGTCGGTAGCACCATATTTCAGAAGCTTCTATGTTTCTGATGTTTCTGCTCTTTAATGTCCAAGCTTCCCGCTCCTAAAGGAGAGTGAAGAAAACGTAGCATCTCACCATATGGATGCACAGACTAATGCTGATGTCCCTGTTGCAGAATATCTTTATCATTTTGTGGAATACTGTTCTGGCAATTTCAATGCCCTTGGTCTCCTTTGTTTGATCGGTATTGTTTGTGATCCATGCACCCAAGTATTTATAGGATGATATTTTTTCAATTCGTGTATCATGGATAACATGATTTTTTTAATTTTTTTTTTGTCCCACAGGGCTCGTCCGCAGCCTTGCCGCCCCGATAGCACTGCAACCTTTGGTTGATTGTGCATACCCTTAGTCTTACTCCACCCATTCCAAAATCACTGTGCCTTGAACTAGTCTGCACAGCGATTGGTAGGGTAAAGTTTTATATTGCTCTGTCTCCGGTCTAGACTGACCGTAGATCAGTTGTCTTTTGCGGTCCAGAGCTTTACACTCGCAAAAGATGTGCTGGGCTGATTCCTCCCCCTCGCCGCAGAGTCTGCATGCAAGGTCCCCTTTGAACCGCCCCATTTTATGCAGGTGTTTCTTGACGGCCATGTGTCCCGTCAAGAGACCTGTTGTGTTTCTGAGCTGCCCTCTGCTAAGATTTAGCATCTCCACAGCTCTCTTTGAACTGGGTCCGTCAATTATTGACTTCCCATGTCTGAGCCCTGGACCGTCCGCCCAGTACACCTGTGTTGGTTTCTGACCCAGGACTTAATGGCTCCCCTGGCAGTGCTCTTTGACACGCCCAGAGCCGGTTCTGGTCCCATAAATGGTTCTGCTGACCCTCTCTTCGCGAGACTGTCAGCTTCTTCATTGCCTTTGACCCCCGAGTGACCCGGCACCCAGATGGGGGTCACCTCATTCTGCCCAGCCAGGTCGCTTGTCTCGTCTCGGCACTCACTCACCAGCCAGGAATTTACCTGTTGCCTACTTAGTGCCTTAACGGCTGCCTGGCTGTCTGTGGCTATGAGGATCCGCTTGTTGGTGTAGCCCCTCCTCTTGTTCTCCCGCACACAGTGCAGGATGGCGTACATCTTGGCCTGAAACACTGTTGCATGGGCTCCAAGGATAATACTATGACTTACCCTCGGTCTTTCCGAGTAAACACCTGCCTCCGTCCCACGCTCCCCGCCGGATCCGTCCGTGAACCAGACGAGCGCGTCCCGTGGTATGCCCGGCGTCTCCTCCCGCCATGCCTCGCGGTCGGGGATTTCCACTGTAAAGTTGTTTTCCCTGCACATTCGCGGGCTCGCGAAGTCTGACCTCATTTCAAGCATGGGCTCCTTCACGATCTCCTGAATTTTGCAGTGGCCCCTGAAGCCTGGGTTGATCTTCAGTCTATCATTGCAGGCTAGCCTGTATAGTCCTAGCCTGGCCTCCCTTATGACCAACTTTTGTTCTTTATGTTTTATTTGGGGATAGAAAATATAGGTTCATATCTCCACATAGATTCATATCTCCACATAGGTTAGGTTAGGTTTGATTGTGAGTGAGCCATACCGGTCCCTCCACCGTGACCATAAGGTCTATTGTGGCTCACGCCTAATAGTCTATATTTTGCCCAACAAAGCCAGCCTCCTGCAGAGGTCGATAATCTTTGTGGGCGAAAGTTGATCCAGAAACTCCGGAGCAAGCTTTATCTTGGCAAAGAGCAGGTATCTAGTCCTGTCCGCTGCCGGACAGGAAAACAGTACGTGCTCTGCTGTCTCGTCACTCTCCATACACAGCCGGCACTAGGTCTCCTGACAGACTCCAATACGGTGCATGTGGTGACGCAAGCGGCAGTGTCCTGTATACAGGCCGACTAGAGTACTCAGTTGTCGTCTGTTTAACTCTAGAAGTTTTTTAGCCCTTGACTCAGACAGGCCATTTATGAAAGCCTTAGAGTGAGCTAATCCTGGAAGATTTTGCCAATACTGGATTGTCATTCTTTCTGTCCAGGTCTTTAAGGTGCGTTTTGCTGTGCATGATGTTATCCCCAGCACCGGTTCTGGTCCGACAAAGTCTCTCTGGACACCACTCCTGGCAAGCATGTCGGCCGCAACATTGCCATCATGGTCCGAGTGACCCGGTATCCAGACCAGCGAGACCTCATTACAGCTGCCCAGTTCGTTAAGGGTAGATTTACAACTCCATACCGTTTTTGAATTACACCGGTAGGTATATATCTTTATCGATTTGTGTGTGCACTGGTTTTTTATACTTTCCCTTGCAGACATCTCGATGGCATACACTTCTGCCTGGTGTATGGTTGCGTACTTACCGAGGCTAGCTGATAGTCTAGCATCGGTGCTGCCCCCATATGCGCCGGCTCCTACTCCCATATTGGTTTTGGAGCCGTCAGAGTACCAGCAGAGATCGGCTCTCAATAGGGTCGTTTGATTTCGCGCCCAGTCCTCCCTTTCCGGGAGGACGGTCTTGAAAGACAGATCTCTACTGATCTTTGTAGGCATCAAGTCTGAAACCATTTCCAGAATCCCGTCGGCCGTTTGTTTTAGTATGTACGTTATCCACCTCGCCACCCTCTCCAACCATATGTGAAGAGGTGTAATATTAAGGACCTCCAGAGCGGCTGATGTTGCGGTGCTATATCCACATAAGACTACAACTTGTTGAAATTTTTTTGTTTCGAGTGAATAAAGTACTTCGCACAGGACACTGAGAAAGGCCTCGAAGCTAGTCGATGGTGAGCTATAAATACACCGAATGCCCCTCCCCTCCCCCTCCCCCAATCTTGCATCTCCACAAAGCTGTGCTTAAAACAAAACCCTCCAAATTCAATTGTACATCCTCTCTTAGCTCAGTTGCCTCAATATTCTGGTTCACATAGATACACGAGCCTCCATGACATGATTCCTTACATACACAAGCTGCACAATTAAATCCATCTATTGGAATACTCTCGTTTTCACGAAGCCAGTGTTCAGTTAAACACAATACTTAGGATTTTCATAAACAAGCGTTACTATTTCCAATAATTTGGCTCTTAAACTTTGTATGTTTTGGTGAAATATTTTAAATGTTTTACCTGATAAATTGAGAACCTCGGTGGTTCAGAGGTAAGAACGTGTGCCTCTGAACCGAAGGGTACTGGGTTCTATCCCAGGTTTCTCCTGTCACTTTTTCAGTACAAACTGTAACGTTAACATCAACCGAAGTTCTGGCATTGTATTTGAGCAAGTTGAATGTCTGCACGTTCCGCCCTTCGGAGGGGGCGTAAATCCGTCGGTCCCGTGTCCATGCGATGTTGGGCACGTTAAAGATCCCTACCCTCCTTACAGAAAGGCAGGGGTTCGGCAAAATTTCCAGGATAGTGAGGTGAAACTGCTCCCTGGCGTCGGTGATTGGCCATAGTCGCGGAAATAGGCCGATGTTAAAGAAACAAAACACACACACACACACACACCTGATAAATAATTTTCTTCACTATCTGTCTTGGACTCGTTTATAAAAAAACATTCTGGTCTCGAATTTGATTGCTTTTCTACCTAAATTGGTATCTTAGAAACGCTGCACCTTATAAACTGCTGCCATAGAGATTATCTGTATATTCAGACCAATGTGGCCATGACATCATTTTTTGATGGAACTTCACAACATCACTACTAGATGGTTCTGTAGTGCAAGAAATAACGACTTTGTGTCATATATGACCCAGTGTGCACTAAAAAGTAATTTTTTTAATTTACACTTATTGGATAAATGTGAACGGTGAAATTGTACCATATACGACCCAATATGCAGTAAGGGGCTAGGTACTTGCATAAAATATCACTCCTGGCACTGGAATTAAAGTTCTTATTACATTTCAAGTGGCATTTTTCATGACACAGCATGCCTAAATTGGTGTTTTTCGCAAGCATCAGCTTACCTGATGATTGTCCACCCTGGCCTCGAAATCGCTGATTTATTTCTTTTCCAAAGATTTGGATTTCTCTCTCTTTCTATAAGCCTTCCTTGGTATCACAAATCTTTTTCTTGACCTCCTTCACCTTCTCCACATTAAATTCACTTGTGTCATCTAATTTCAATAATACCACCTACTGCGCCAGCACATGCTTCATCACTAAGTTTCTTGGCATCAAATATTTTCTTTTCGACATCCTTTGCTTTCTGTGCATTATACTCACCTGCTACATGTGATATTTCACTTACGTCAACTATTGCTTCATCACATATATCATTACTAACACATTCTGAATCGAAATGACTTGGAACATACATATTACGAGACTCGTCTGAAAAATATTCTGCACTTCCATCTTCAGAGTAGTTTTTGTTATTTGTTGGATGAGTTGATGACTTGATTTGCTTCTCTATACATGCATTCAAACTATCTGTATGGCTTATGCTAGAAGTATTCGAAACACTTCGTCCCACAAACAAAAGCAATATTTTAATAATCTGAAAAAATATACATAGGTATAACAAAACTTAACATCATGAAATTAAGCGAGACAGCCAGTTTTATCGCTACAGCAATATTACTATTTCCACTTTAGAATATAATACTACTTTTACACTGTTCAAAGTCACCTTGACATTCATCTACATATACAGACATACAAGAAAGGTGACAGATATGATCCCTCCAATTATCGTCAAATAAGTCTTGACACCTTTAGTAGTCAAGATTATGGAATCCATCATTGATAAGAACAAGCCAACGTTCCTTCTCGATAACCATATCATTCTGTAAAACCAACATGGTTTTATGCACAGCCGTTGGACACTTACAAACTTATTGGCCTGTGTTGGCTATACTCCAAAGCATTTGACCAAGTACCTTTGTCAAAAGTTGCCATCTTGCGGAATTGGTCAAGATCTGCTTTTGCGGATTTGAGCTCTCCTGAGCAACCGAACTTTTTTGTGTATGCGTGAATGGTGCATACTCTGCTCCCCGACCTGTGGTGAGTGGTGTTCCTCAAGGCTCAGTCGTCTGCCCCTTGCTTTTCCTAGTATAAGTATACACCAGCGATCTACCGTTGATTATCAGATCTGAATGCGCTTCTTTCGCCAACAAATCAAGTTATACAACAATCCACTCGTTTATCATGGTCTGCTCAGGCTGCAGGATTGATGTAAGTCATTGTTGCTTTCCCTCAACGCCCCCAAGTGTTCAGTGTTGCACATTGGCAGAAACAACCCCAGAATTCCATAGTACACTAATGGAACCCAGCTTGCAACGGTGAAACAACAGACTGATCTAGGAGTCATTGTGACTGTGGACGTGACAAGTATACACATGTGTTCTGTATCTTTCCAAGGCAAATGTAATCCGGTACATGTTCCGTAAGTCTTTTCACCATTGCGACGTCCACTTGGGGTGGCCGGGAGTTACTACTAGTTTTCCCTAACCTGGGGAATTTCGGGATGACTTCCGGGACACGGCTTTCCTACGGGATCATGCTCGGGCGCCAGCGTCTATGGAGTTGGTCAGGGAGTAGACACGCTCCCTCTGGATGCTCCCCTTCTCCCAAGTCACTGTCAACGGATACACCAGCCCAGGGTAGTTTCTAGTGGAGACAGGGTCCTCCCAAGTCAAGACAGAGTCCCCCGGGACTTCTGGTTATGGTCTTTATTAAAGAACTGGAGTCAAATTATTTGGATGGATATTCTGGGAGAATAAATGAAATATCGAGTAAATTAAAATAAAATTCTATTCACTAATTATATACACAAGGAAATAACGGGGTCCTGTTACCAGGAAGCCTAGCAATTATGGGCGGCCAGAGGCAGAGGTGATTATTGGGCTTTAAATTAAGGTTACGCGCGGATTGCACGGGGACGTTAAAGCGGCAACGTTTAAGTGGTGCAGGGTGGTGGCAGGATAGTGATTAATAGCGGGTGTTCCCAGGCGGGCATGCAACTTACAGGGTGCGTCGAACACCACATCAAGCTTTGTATGGCACCAGCAATTATTATCTACGGCCCATCATTCACACGTTCTCACTCGCACACTCGGGGAACCTTGTTCGGTGCGGAAGACCACCCCCGTTCCCGGATTTACGCCCCTCCTGAACGGGGCCGCGGACGGCCCGGGACGCCAGGCGCCGCCAGTTTGGATAGTGCCCTTTTGGCACTTCAAAACAAAAAAACTTTATTTCGAAATTACAACAAGTTTAATTATAATTTTAAAACAAAGGAGAAATACACGATGTTTAATGTTGAAACACTCGTAATAAATTCTAACATAATATTGTCTCTTACTTGTATATATAAAGTCAAATATGCTTAGCTAACATTATAAAATAAAACAACTTAAACTAAATAATTATGATGACTATGATTATTCAGCGGTTTCAGTACTTCCGCGTTGAACGACTGCTTCGATCCTATTACTCTACTGACACGAGATATCAGTATAGCATTATACAGGGTGCTGTAACTCCTCCCTTGCCAGATGAGATTTAGGGTACCTAAATCTTGAAATTGATGTCCTCCAGGGGAACTTCGTGGGTCTTCTTAAGTTCGTTGACGATTTCGGACTCGACGGCGGAACTGGTTATTCTGTCTTTAAATTTCCAAAAACAGAAACATGCTACTGTTAATAAAAGAACACAAACAGTTAAAGTAAAAACACTAATCGAAGTATGAATTACAGGAACACTTATTGTTTGTAGTAACTCCTTCTGATGCTGTAGTTGGGATTTCACTAAATTCAATTCATCTAAATTTATAGATTCTAGATGTAAAGGCACAATGTTAAGTTTTGAGTTCATGGACAGTTCACTAGACATTTACTTTCGCTGATCTTCTGAATCTTCACATCTTCTATTAACATTTGGTGATGCTCACAATTGTTATACTGGGTGGAGAACTTTATTAATTGTATTTCACAAGGGCTGTTTGGACTGATGTGATTCATTGTTTGAGCTTGACACAGGAATTCAGTTGGTCGGACCTCTCGACATGGTCCATCATGGAGTTTGTAATTTTCATCATTCAAGGAAAGGTATTTTGAATGGGGAATTAATGTTAGGAATGTGTGGGTCAAACTATTACGAATGGGAAAGGCATATAAATGATAGTAATCGTAATATGCTGACTCAACCAAAGGTACATCTAAAATGAATGTTAACTGAGTGGTTTTGTAATAGCTTTTAATAGTAATTATTTCTTCATAAAGAGCCATATTATCTATATTTACCTTATATGGCAAATTTACTTTATGTCTTTGAATTTTATTAAGCTCTATCAATAAATCATCTGTTTCTAAAATAGAGGGATGCATTGTCTTTAATTTAGCACACGTTATTGCATTAACTAAAGTCTCCAAAATATTCTTAATTCCCGTTATTTCGGTAATTAACTGAACAAAGAGCATTTGAGCTATGATTACTATGTCCATGTAATCCTGTCTTAAGTCTTCAGCTTCAAAATTTTTCGTTAGAAATTCAATACGGTCTGCTATCTTTTTTTGATTGTTAGTCAAAATGTAAACTGTTTGATTAAATTTGGTAATAGCGGTTTCTGTTAGTGACATTTGATTTTTTTGAATTATTTCTAATTTATTTTGGTTACTAGTTAGCTCTAAAATTGTTGAGTCATAACGTTTAGCGTCATTATCATCTAAATTTCCTGTGATTGACTTAATTACTGTTCCGAGTCCGTTTATTAAACCTCTCTTTTTTCGATTTAAACTTGATGGTATAATTTGTTTGAAAATTTTGTTAGTTTCACTTATTTCATGGAATAACACATTTTGAGAGTTTCGTAGTTCTTCATAATAGGATTCATTATAAGGGGAGTTTTGTATAGAGATGTTCAGGTGATAGGATGTGTTTTGTAAAAAGTTAAAGTCTTGTAAAAGTGGTTGTAGTTCAATCGTTCTAATCAATGTCCATTTATCGATTGCGTTCTGCATAGTTCCTATTTTTAGGGGTAGCAGTCCAGGGTTGTCATTCAGTCTGTTAAACTCTACCTGTCCAAGGACATGGGTGAGGAAGAGGATTGACCTGAAACATTAGGTCGTTTTAGATTTCGTAGGTGTCGTTTAGCTATTTGTTTATTTTTTCTAATTAATGCAACATTTTTATCTGTAACTTTTATTAATTCAAATGGACCTTCGAATTTTGGATTATTTTTATTTCGTTTATCTACTTTAGTATAGACATGCGTTTCCTTATCAAATAAAGCGGTATCATCTTTGGAATTTCTGCCGGACACAACTCTTAATTTATTTTTTTCTAAATTCTCTTTAATTTTTTCGTACATTAAATTTAGTTTATTTTTATGTTGTAATAGGTACTCTTGCAAGAGTTTTTTGTTGATCGTTTATATCATACACATCTTTACTAGAAGTATGACCTAAGACAATATCAAACGGGGTAAAATTTGTGGCTGAATGAATGCTATGATTGTATGCCATAATAGCATAACACATAATTTTTGTTATCGGGTCTTTTAGATAAATTTGACGTAATATGCGTATGTGTTCTAATAAAGTTGAATGCAAGCGTTCTATGAGACCGTTAGAATTTGGATTTCTGGGGGTGGTGAAATGAACTTTTATCTTGTGCAAATTAAATAATTGTTTAACAGTTTCTGAGCATAGCTCTGAACCATTGTCACTTACTATTTGCTCGGGTGTTCCGTAGTAAGAAAAATACTGAATTAAAGCATTACAGGTTTCGATTGGATTTTTACTACTAATAGCTACTGCTTGCCCTAATTTGGAAAATGAATCAATTAAAGTTAAATAAATTTGATTTTCAATTATAAATGTATCTATATGTAAAATTTGGAAAGGTCTACTTGGAGTTTCTGTAAGCATTAAAGGTATATTAGGTGGGTTACGGTCATATTTGGCTCTTTTACATATTTCACAATTATTTATAAATTCAGTAACTTTTTCTTTCATGTGTAAAAAATAATATTTATTAGCTATTTCTTTAAGTGTCTCATTAATACCACGATGATTAGTTTTAGAGGTGTGATAACTTTGTATTACTTCTAGAATATCAGCTGTGTCAGCCAAAGGAATTCTACGTTTCGGACAGCTTATTATTTCAGGGCCATTATCATTAAATAGTTCAGTGTAAATATTACTAAAGTCCTTATATAATTGATCGGTTTCAAAATTAAAATAATAACGTTTATTTGAAACGGTATAATCTCGTAAAAATTTAACAATATGGTCTCTATTATTTTGTCGAGGAATTTGCACTAAGTATTTAGTTTGATTATAAATTTTTACCTGTTTTACTGGTCTAGGGTTATAATTTACTGGGGAAATATAATATTGATTCGGTTGTTTTTCAATGGGATTTTCAGATATTTGTATACTTTTTTTCGGTTCAACATTTATTTGGGAATGATCACTTTCGTCCGAGTTTTCAGTTGGTATTTGTGCGAGTAAATTGCGTCTTAGTTCACTTAAAGGGATATCTTCTGAATTTGGACTATTAGGAATTTCGATTGGGATAAAAGGCATTTCCGGTGGAGTCATAGGTGGTATATATTCATTTGTCGGCTGTGGTAATATCATACTTAAAGGAGGTGTATTTAGTTCACGGTCAAAGTCCTGTAAACGTCTCTCATTACTGTCTACATTATTAAACGTAGATGAAATCTCATCATCTAGAGCATTTACCTGTATGCGAATTAATGCGTCAACGTTTGTATTATATTTTCCTTTTTTATATATAATTTCATAGTCGTACTCTTCCAATTTTAGTCTCCACCTAGTTAATTTTGAATTTGGTTCTTTTAATTTCATTAACCAAACTAATGGTCTATGATCGGTGTAAATGTAAAATTTACGTCCGTATAAATATGGCCTAAAATATTTAGTCGCCCAAACTATAGCTAAAAGCTCTTTTTCTATAGTCGAATATTTTTGTTCACTATTATTTAGGGTGCGAGATGCATAACTTATTGGTTTATCACTACCTAAAGGTCCTTGCGATAACACTGCCCCTAAAGCTACATTTGAAGCGTCTGTCGTTAAAATAAAAGGTTTTGTAAAGTCGGGATATTGTAAAATAGGGTCATTCATCAAAATGTTTTTACAAGTTTCAAAAGACTCAAGGAAATCTTTGTCATGATTTATATTGGCATTTTTCTTAAGGCATTTAGTTAGTGGTTTAGTCAATTTTCCAAAATCGCGTATAAATTTTCGATAATACCCTACAAGACCTAAAAAGCCTTTGATTTCTTTACGGGTCTTGGGAAGTGGATACTGTTTTATGGCCTTAATCTTATCTGGATTAGGTTTCACCCCCCGATCTGTGATTATATGCCCAAGATACATTACTTCCTTCTTTAGAAATTCGCTTTTATCGAGCTGAATTTTTAGGTTGGCCTGTCTTAATCTTTCAAATACGTCTTTTAGTCTTTCAATATGTTCCTGAAGGGAAGTTGAAAATACTATGATGTCATCTAGATAGGAAAAACATTTTTCGTTTTGTATACCCCTCAGAATATTTTGCATTAGGCGCTCAAAACAGGGTGGCCCATTGATTACTCCAAAAGGTAAGCGCATGTACTCAAAATGGCCGAACTGAGTGGAGAAGGCAGTTTTTTCAATATCTTCTGGTGCCATTTCAATTTGATGGTAACCAGAAGCTAAGTCAAGAGTGGTGTAATATTGGCTTCGTCCAAGTTTGTCTAAGATGTCGGAAATATTAGGAAGAGGATATTTGTCCGGGATAGTTTTGGCATTTAATTTACGATAATCTATTACCATACGAAATTTCTGTTTACCACTGCTGTCCTTTTTTTTGGAATCACTAATACAGGGCTGGACCATGGGGAACAGGATGGTCGAATTATACCTTGTTTTAGTAAGTCGTCTACTTGTCGTTTAACTTCTTGTTGCTGAACATGGGGTAAGCGATACGGTCTTACATAAACTGGGTCTGGGTCAGATAATCTAATATGATGTTTTATTTGATGTGAAAATGTGAGAGGGACTCCTTCACAATAAAATATATCTTTATATTCCCTACATAAAGCTTCAATTGCTGTTTTTTCTTCAATATTTAAATGATCAAGTCTAAGTTTTTCTAAATTTTGATTTTGAAGATATTCTAATTCTATCCCTGAGAAATCTACGTCCATGTGTTCGTCAATGTGTTCAGTGAAATTTAATTCTGTTTCCGTAATTGGGTCAAGTTTCAATGGCGAGTTTAATATTACTTGTACATGTTTATCTGTACTATTCAAGACACTCACATATGAAAAACCCTGATCTACGTTAACTAATGACTCTGGTATTTCTACTCCAGGTCGCAATGTTAATTTCGATAAAACTCCAGTATTTGTGGAACAAGAAACTGGAATTTTAATAATTTTCTCTGTTCTTGCTTCTATTTCAATTTTAAAATTTTGATACGTTCTTTTATAAGTATTATGTTGTTCAGACGGCAAATAAAGTGGAATTACTGCTTTATCTGTAATTAATTTTCTATTTTTAAAATCTATTCTGGCTCCTAACCTTTGTAATAAGTCAGAGCCAATCAGACCATGATATTGGTTACTAATATCAAAAATGTAAAATTTATATTTTGCTTTTCCTGTGTTAAACATTAATGGTAAGGGAATTTTTGCAATTTCGTTATGTGTACTTGTCTGATGGACGGATTTGATTTGAAAATATTCATTTTCTATAAAATTTTTGTAATAAGTATAAGCTAAAGATGGGCACAATAAAGATTTCGTACTACCACTGTCCAACATGAATTTTAAATTTATACCAGGCACGATTACATAGGGTAGTTTTGGGCAATTATCTAAATTAACCTGTATTATCTGTTCTGATCTAAATTCAGGCTCGAATGAAAATTTGCTTCATGTTCGGTACAATCATTAAAATTATCTCTAGGTTCATAATAATTTTCAGGGTAAGGTTCTGAAAAGTTATCAGGTTCATAATATTCAGAATTTGATTCATTATATTCATAATTTCCTTGACTAAAATTTGTGTCGTTGTAGTCATTGTTTTGTATAGGTCTGTCAGATTGTACTTCGTGATGATAAAGTTCCTCACTCGTATATCGTCTGTTTTGTGTATTATGTATGGTATTTGACGGTCTATGATTTCTGGTCGACGTTTCCATAGGGGTAGGCTTGTAAGTCGGAACAAAATTAGGGTTGGGTCGGAAAACATTTCTATTAGAATTTCTTGCGAAATTTTGTGAAGCAGGTTGATAATGAGGTCTCTGTTGTTGAATGTTTTGTTTTTTCTCAAAAGGATTTAGTTGTGGAAAATTATTTTTCGAAAATTGTGAATTAGATGGTCTTTGATTAAATGGTTGATTACTAGAAAATGGTTTATGAAAATTACCTAGATTTTGAGAAGTAAAACTATTTTGGAATGGTTTATTTTGGAAATTGTTACTATTACTGTTTTTATTAGGTGTGTTAGTATGCATATATTTCATTTGTTTTTCGCCATATTGGAAATTTTCTTCCTCTACGACTAATGCCATAGCTTGCTCCAAATGTATAGGTTTTTGTAATCTAATTGCAAGTCCTAATTGTCCGTGCAGTCCATGTAAAAAGGTCTGCAAGGCCATTTTGTCATAAATTTCATTTTTTACTAAACGAATATTGTTATCATCAATAGTTAATCTTAATTTACTTTGTAGCAAACTTCTAGCATCTTGTATTCGCATACCAAATTGATATGGCGTTTCATTTTGATTCAGTTTAAGTAACATTAAGTCTCTAGCTAAACAATCTTCATCTCTCTGGTCTGAAAAATATTGTTGCAAGAGAAGTTTTATACGGGGCCAATTTGTGGCATCTTCTCTACTAGCGATTAAAGATTTTGCTCTTCCCTCTAGTTTATTAACTATTATTCTAAGTATCCAATTATTTCGGTCATTATTTAAATTTTGTGTATCAACAAAAGATGATAAGAAATTTTCACAAGCTCCAATAAATAATGCCAAAGTGGCTTGATCCCCGTCATAACTGGGAATTGCATTAATATGATAAGATTCAATTTTGGTTTGTGCAGTAACGTTTTGTTCAGTCATTTTAATATTTGTATTTTCCAACGTAAAATTATTTTCTAAATTTAGCACTAATTTGGCTGGTTTAATAATATTTTGTCTAGAAATATTCTTAAAAATTTTATCTGAGTCAGACATACACAATTATAAAATTTATGGGATAAATATATATAAAGGATAATGAAAATTACTCACAATAATTTTTCCATATGCTTAATTATGAAGTCGGCAATGTTGTCCTTCTTCGCTGACGATTTTTGGTCACTTCTATCTATACTTGACTTGGCCCTTCGAGGTTGGCGATGATGTCCTTCCTTTTGTGGCTGTGTTGTCTTCTGCTAGTGGTGGCTTCTGCTGTTGAGGTTGGCGATGATGTCCTTCCTCGTTGACGATGTTTGTCACTCTAAATTTTGTAGGTTGCAGGTTTTTAACGATAAAAATCGACGTGTACCTTTGCGATTTTTGTCAAAAATACACTTAAACCTATACTAACGACTGCGCCAGTTTGGATAGTGCCCTTTTGGCACTTCAAAACAAAAAAACTTTATTTCGAAATTACAACAAGTTTAATTATAATTTTAAAACAAAGGAGAAATACACGATGTTTAATGTTGAAACACTCGTAATAAATTCTAACATAATATTGTCTCTTACTTGTATATATAAAGTCAAATATGCTTAGCTAACATTATAAAATAAAACAACTTAAACTAAATAATTATGATGACTATGATTATTCAGCGGTTTCAGTACTTCCGCGTTGAACGACTGCTTCGATCCTATTACTCTACTGACACGAGATATCAGTATAGCATTATACAGGGTGCTGTAACTCCTCCCTTGCCAGATGAGATTTAGGGTACCTAAATCTTGAAATTGATGTCCTCCAGGGGAACTTCGTGGGTCTTCTTAAGTTCGTTGACGATTTCGGACTCGACGGCGGAACTGGTTATTCTGTCTTTAAATTTCCAAAAACAGAAACATGCTACTGTTAATAAAAGAACACAAACAGTTAAAGTAAAAACACTAATCGAAGTATGAATTACAGGAACACTTATTGTTTGTAGTAACTCCTTCTGATGCTGTAGTTGGGATTTCACTAAATTCAATTCATCTAAATTTATAGATTCTAGATGTAAAGGCACAATGTTAAGTTTTGAGTTCATGGACAGTTCACTAGACATTTACTTTCGCTGATCTTCTGAATCTTCACATCTTCTATTAACATTTGGTGATGCTCACAATTGTTATACTGGGTGGAGAACTTTATTAATTGTATTTCACAAGGGCTGTTTGGACTGATGTGATTCATTGTTTGAGCTTGACACAGGAATTCAGTTGGTCGGACCTCTCGACATGGTCCATCATGGAGTTTGTAATTTTCATCATTCAAGGAAAGGTATTTTGAATGGGGAATTAATGTTAGGAATGTGTGGGTCAAACTATTACGAATGGGAAAGGCATATAAATGATAGTAATCGTAATATGCTGACTCAACCAAAGGTACATCTAAAATGAATGTTAACTGAGTGGTTTTGTAATAGCTTTTAATAGTAATTATTTCTTCATAAAGAGCCATATTATCTATATTTACCTTATATGGCAAATTTACTTTATGTCTTTGAATTTTATTAAGCTCTATCAATAAATCATCTGTTTCTAAAATAGAGGGATGCATTGTCTTTAATTTAGCAAACGTTATTGCATTAACTAAAGTCTCCAAAATATTCTTAATTCCCGTTATTTCGGTAATTAACTGAACAAAGAGCATTTGAGCTATGATTACTATGTCCATGTAATCCTGTCTTAAGTCTTCAGCTTCAAAATTTTTCGTTAGAAATTCAATACGGTCTGCTATCTTTTTTTGATTGTTAGTCAAAATGTAAACTGTTTGATTAAATTTGGTAATAGCGGTTTCTGTTAGTGACATTTGATTTTTTTGAATTATTTCTAATTTATTTTGGTTACTAGTTAGCTCTAAAATTGTTGAGTCATAACGTTTAGCGTCATTATCATCTAAATTTCCTGTGATTGACTTAATTACTGTTCCGAGTCCGTTTATTAAACCTCTCTTTTTTCGATTTAAACTTGATGGTATAATTTGTTTGAAAATTTTGTTAGTTTCACTTATTTCATGGAATAACACATTTTGAGAGTTTCGTAGTTCTTCATAATAGGATTCATTATAAGGGGAGTTTTGTATAGAGATGTTCAGGTGATAGGATGTGTTTTGTAAAAAGTTAAAGTCTTGTAAAAGTGGTTGTAGTTCAATCGTTCTAATCAATGTCCATTTATCGATTGCGTTCTGCATAGTTCCTATTTTTAGGGGTAGCAGTCCAGGGTTGTCATTCAGTCTGTTAAACTCTACCTGTCCAAGGACATGGGTGAGGAAGAGGATTGACCTGAAACATTAGGTCGTTTTAGATTTCGTAGGTGTCGTTTAGCTATTTGTTTATTTTTTCTAATTAATGCAACATTTTTATCTGTAACTTTTATTAATTCAAATGGACCTTCGAATTTTGGATTATTTTTATTTCGTTTATCTACTTTAGTATAGACATGCGTTTCCTTATCAAATAAAGCAGTATCATCTTTGGAATTTCTGCCGGACACAACTCTTAATTTATTTTTTTCTAAATTCTCTTTAATTTTTTCGTACATTAAATTTAGTTTATTTTTATGTTGTAATAGGTACTCTTGCAAGAGTTTTTTGTTGATCGTTTATATCATACACATCTTTACTAGAAGTATGACCTAAGACAATATCAAACGGGGTAAAATTTGTGGCTGAATGAATGCTATGATTGTATGCCATAATAGCATAACACATAATTTTTGTTATCGGGTCTTTTAGATAAATTTGACGTAATATGCGTATGTGTTCTAATAAAGTTGAATGCAAGCGTTCTATGAGACCGTTAGAATTTGGATTTCTGGGGGTGGTGAAATGAACTTTTATCTTGTGCAAATTAAATAATTGTTTAACAGTTTCTGAGCATAGCTCTGAACCATTGTCACTTACTATTTGCTCGGGTGTTCCGTAGTAAGAAAAATACTGAATTAAAGCGTTACAGGTTTCGATTGGATTTTTACTACTAATAGCTACTGCTTGCCCTAATTTGGAAAATGAATCAATTAAAGTTAAATAAATTTGATTTTCAATTATAAATGTATCTATATGTAAAATTTGGAAAGGTCTACTTGGAGTTTCTGTAAGCATTAAAGGTATATTAGGTGGGTTACGGTCATATTTGGCTCTTTTACATATTTCACAATTATTTATAAATTCAGTAACTTTTTCTTTCATGTGTAAAAAATAATATTTATTAGCTATTTCTTTAAGTGTCTCATTAATACCACGATGATTAGTTTTAGAGGTGTGATAACTTTGTATTACTTCTAGAATATCAGCTGTGTCAGCCAAAGGAATTCTACGTTTCGGACAGCTTATTATTTCAGGGCCATTATCATTAAATAGTTCAGTGTAAATATTACTAAAGTCCTTATATAATTGATCGGTTTCAAAATTAAAATAATAACGTTTATTTGAAACGGTATAATCTCGTAAAAATTTAACAATATGGTCTCTATTATTTTGTCGAGGAATTTGCACTAAGTATTTAGTTTGATTATAAATTTTTACCTGTTTTACTGGTCTAGGGTTATAATTTACTGGGGAAATATAATATTGATTCGGTTGTTTTTCAATGGGATTTTCAGATATTTGTATACTTTTTTTCGGTTCAACATTTATTTGGGAATGATCACTTTTGTCCGAGTTTTCAGTTGGTATTTGTGCGAGTAAATTGCGTCTTAGTTCACTTAAAGGGATATCTTCTGAATTTGGACTATTAGGAATTTCGATTGGGATAAAAGGCATTTCCGGTGGAGTCATAGGTGGTATATATTCATTTGTCGGCTGTGGTAATATCATACTTAAAGGAGGTGTATTTAGTTCACGGTCAAAGTCCTGTAAACGTCTCTCATTACTGTCTACATTATTAAACGTAGATGAAATCTCATCATCTAGAGCATTTACCTGTATGCGAATTAATGCGTCAACGTTTGTATTATATTTTCCTTTTTTATATATAATTTCATAGTCGTACTCTTCCAATTTTAGTCTCCACCTAGTTAATTTTGAATTTGGTTCTTTTAATTTCATTAACCAAACTAATGGTCTATGATCGGTGTAAATGTAAAATTTACGTCCGTATAAATATGGCCTAAAATATTTAGTCGCCCAAACTATAGCTAAAAGCTCTTTTTCTATAGTCGAATATTTTTGTTCACTATTATTTAGGGTGCGAGATGCATAACTTATTGGTTTATCACTACCTAAAGGTCCTTGCGATAACACTGCCCCTAAAGCTACATTTGAAGCGTCTGTCGTTAAAATAAAAGGTTTTGTAAAGTCGGGATATTGTAAAATAGGGTCATTCATCAAAATGTTTTTACAAGTTTCAAAAGACTCAAGGAAATCTTTGTCATGATTTATATTGGCATTTTTCTTAAGGCATTTAGTTAGTGGTTTAGTCAATTTTCCAAAATCGCGTATAAATTTTCGATAATACCCTACAAGACCTAAAAAGCCTTTGATTTCTTTACGGGTCTTGGGAAGTGGATACTGTTTTATGGCCTTAATCTTATCTGGATTAGGTTTCACCCCCCGATCTGTGATTATATGCCCAAGATACATTACTTCCTTCTTTAGAAATTCGCTTTTATCGAGCTGAATTTTTAGGTTGGCCTGTCTTAATCTTTCAAATACGTCTTTTAGTCTTTCAATATGTTCCTGAAGGGAAGTTGAAAATACTATGATGTCATCTAGATAGGAAAAACATTTTTCGTTTTGTATACCCCTCAGAATATTTTGCATTAGGCGCTCAAAACAGGGTGGCCCATTGATTACTCCAAAAGGTAAGCGCATGTACTCAAAATGGCCGAACTGAGTGGAGAAGGCAGTTTTTTCAATATCTTCTGGTGCCATTTCAATTTGATGGTAACCAGAAGCTAAGTCAAGAGTGGTGTAATATTGGCTTCGTCCAAGTTTGTCTAAGATGTCGGAAATATTAGGAAGAGGATATTTGTCCGGGATAGTTTTGGCATTTAATTTACGATAATCTATTACCATACGAAATTTCTGTTTACCACTGCTGTCCTTTTTTTTGGAATCACTAATACAGGGCTGGACCATGGGGAACAGGATGGTCGAATTATACCTTGTTTTAGTAAGTCGTCTACTTGTCGTTTAACTTCTTGTTGCTGAACATGGGGTAAGCGATACGGTCTTACATAAACTGGGTCTGGGTCAGATAATCTAATATGATGTTTTATTTGATGTGAAAATGTGAGAGGGACTCCTTCACAATAAAATATATCTTTATATTCCCTACATAAAGCTTCAATTGCTGTTTTTTCTTCAATATTTAAATGATCAAGTCTAAGTTTTTCTAAATTTTGATTTTGAAGATATTCTAATTCTATCCCTGAGAAATCTACGTCCATGTGTTCGTCAATGTGTTCAGTGAAATTTAATTCTGTTTCCGTAATTGGGTCAAGTTTCAATGGCGAGTTTAATATTACTTGTACATGTTTATCTGTACTATTCAAGACACTCACATATGAAAAACCCTGATCTACGTTAACTAATGACTCTGGTATTTCTACTCCAGGTCGCAATGTTAATTTCGATAAAACTCCAGTATTTGTGGAACAAGAAACTGGAATTTTAATAATTTTCTCTGTTCTTGCTTCTATTTCAATTTTAAAATTTTGATACGTTCTTTTATAAGTATTATGTTGTTCAGACGGCAAATAAAGTGGAATTACTGCTTTATCTGTAATTAATTTTCTATTTTTAAAATCTATTCTGGCTCCTAACCTTTGTAATAAGTCAGAGCCAATCAGACCATGATATTGGTTACTAATATCAAAAATGTAAAATTTATATTTTGCTTTTCCTGTGTTAAACATTAATGGTAAGGGAATTTTTGCAATTTCGTTATGTGTACTTGTCTGATGGACGGATTTGATTTGAAAATATTCATTTTCTATAAAATTTTTGTAATAAGTATAAGCTAAAGATGGGCACAATAAAGATTTCGTACTACCACTGTCCAACATGAATTTTAAATTTATACCAGGCACGATTACATAGGGTAGTTTTGGGCAATTATCTAAATTAACCTGTATTATCTGTTCTGATCTAAATTCAGGCTCGAATGAAAATTTGCTTCATGTTCGGTACAATCATTAAAATTATCTCTAGGTTCATAATAATTTTCAGGGTAAGGTTCTGAAAAGTTATCAGGTTCATAATATTCAGAATTTGATTCATTATATTCATAATTTCCTTGACTAAAATTTGTGTCGTTGTAGTCATTGTTTTGTATAGGTCTGTCAGATTGTACTTCGTGATGATAAAGTTCCTCACTCGTATATCGTCTGTTTTGTGTATTATGTATGGTATTTGACGGTCTATGATTTCTGGTCGACGTTTCCATAGGGGTAGGCTTGTAAGTCGGAACAAAATTAGGGTTGGGTCGGAAAACATTTCTATTAGAATTTCTTGCGAAATTTTGTGAAGCAGGTTGATAATGAGGTCTCTGTTGTTGAATGTTTTGTTTTTTCTCAAAAGGATTTAGTTGTGGAAAATTATTTTTCGAAAATTGTGAATTAGATGGTCTTTGATTAAATGGTTGATTACTAGAAAATGGTTTATGAAAATTACCTAGATTTTGAGAAGTAAAACTATTTTGGAATGGTTTATTTTGGAAATTGTTACTATTACTGTTTTTATTAGGTGTGTTAGTATGCATATATTTCATTTGTTTTTCGCCATATTGGAAATTTTCTTCCTCTACGACTAATGCCATAGCTTGCTCCAAATGTATAGGTTTTTGTAATCTAATTGCAAGTCCTAATTGTCCGTGCAGTCCATGTAAAAAGGTCTGCAAGGCCATTTTGTCATAAATTTCATTTTTTACTAAACGAATATTGTTATCATCAATAGTTAATCTTAATTTACTTTGTAGCAAACTTCTAGCATCTTGTATTCGCATACCAAATTGATATGGCGTTTCATTTTGATTCAGTTTAAGTAACATTAAGTCTCTAGCTAAACAATCTTCATCTCTCTGGTCTGAAAAATATTGTTGTAAGAGAAGTTTTATACGGGGCCAATTTGTGGCATCTTCTCTACTAGCGATTAAAGATTTTGCTCTTCCCTCTAGTTTATTAACTATTATTCTAAGTATCCAATTATTTCGGTCATTATTTAAATTTTGTGTATCAACAAAAGATGATAAGAAATTTTCACAAGCTCCAATAAATAATGCCAAAGTGGCTTGATCCCCGTCATAACTGGGAATTGCATTAATATGATAAGATTCAATTTTGGTTTGTGCAGTAACGTTTTGTTCAGTCATTTTAATATTTGTATTTTCCAACGTAAAATTATTTTCTAAATTTAGCACTAATTTGGCTGGTTTAATAATATTTTGTCTAGAAATATTCTTAAAAATTTTATCTGAGTCAGACATACACAATTATAAAATTTATGGGATAAATATATATAAAGGATAATGAAAATTACTCACAATAATTTTTCCATATGCTTAATTATGAAGTCGGCAATGTTGTCCTTCTTCGCTGACGATTTTTGGTCACTTCTATCTATACTTGACTTGGCCCTTCGAGGTTGGCGATGATGTCCTTCCTTTTGTGGCTGTGTTGTCTTCTGCTAGTGGTGGCTTCTGCTGTTGAGGTTGGCGATGATGTCCTTCCTCGTTGACGATGTTTGTCACTCTAAATTTTGTAGGTTGCAGGTTTTTAACGATAAAAATCGACGTGTACCTTTGCGATTTTTGTCAAAAATACACTTAAACCTATACTAACGACTGCGCCAGTTTGGATAGTGCCCTTTTGGCACTTCAAAACAAAAAAACTTTATTTCGAAATTACAACAAGTTTAATTATAATTTTAAAACAAAGGAGAAATACACGATGTTTAATGTTGAAACACTCGTAATAAATTCTAACATAATATTGTCTCTTACTTGTATATATAAAGTCAAATATGCTTAGCTAACATTATAAAATAAAACAACTTAAACTAAATAATTATGATGACTATGATTATTCAGCGGTTTCAGTACTTCCGCGTTGAACGACTGCTTCGATCCTATTACTCTACTGACACGAGATATCAGTATAGCATTATACAGGGTGCTGTAACTCGCCTAGCTATTTCAATCCGGACCAGCGCAGTCACTGCTCTATCCGAATCTACTCCAGCCAATGCAGCTCCCAACCCCCAGAGCAGCCCGCCAGCGGAGACAGGGAAGAAACGGTCCCCTCTAAGGTTCCCAGTGTTATTGCGGGGCGTTCCACATTTCGACCACAGGTAATAGAATCAGGCTTTCACCTACCTGGGGGTATTCTCCGGTGACGATGTTCACTAGGCAACCGCTGCGGCGGTGGCCCCGGGAATCGGCGGTCTCACTCAGCTTACTGGTCTTCTCTTAAACCTCACGGACTTTACAATTTCACTTCCTTTTTTGCGACGGGCGCACTAGCTTGATCGCGGTCACTATCCAACTGCCCACTTTCCGTCGGCGTTCCGTCCGGTCACACTTCTTTTCCGAAATCGCCGCCGCTTAATTCTCCCCTCTACTAATTATTCCGTTCGACATGCCGGATTTAGTATTTTCCTCCACGGAAAATGTTGTAAAACGTTCCAACCTTCGCAAATCTTTTGTATATTACTCCACGGAAAATGTTGGAAAATATTCCAACCTTTATGGTGTAACATAATGCAATGGTTATGATGGTAAATTAGGCCGGGTAATCTATCCAGGATTAGTCACTTCGTGTGCTAAACTTGTATACACTACCTACATTAGACCTCTAATGGAGTATTGTGGGCGTGGAGAGGTCTGTGTGGGTAACGTATGTCTTTCCCCAATATTTACATTCAGCTTTCTTCTTATTTCCATCAGTAATTTCTTTAAAACACTTGCAGAAATCTTTTTTTTCACTACCATTTTAGTTAGAGTTTTAAAATTTAAACAAAACACAATCACAGTATCTCACACACACAGCCGACAGCAGGATTAGTTCATGCATTCATGAGAATCCTCTGAATGTGACATTGTAACCTAAATGAGGTAGTTCCCTATAGCGTAAATTATGCAAACAAGCAGATGTTTATAGCTCAAGCTATTTTACCACAGCTTATTATCATTACTTCCACATAGATGGTGCTAGAGGCTAGATGTAGTTGACAAAACATTTTACAATGGTCAAATACTAGGGTCAGTTAACCAGGGTGCATCCCTACTCTCTCACACACACACACACATCAATTTTGTTTTGTTTTGCGATTTTTGGGTTTAGAATGTTCTGAAATGAATTTCTGTGCAAAAATTTGTTTGATGCTATTTGAAAAAATATGTCCTTATTACAATATATTTTGGCTTCGTCAAATAGGTGTAATAGAACGAACGTATTGTATGACAGCTGTTTTGCTAGGCTGTAGTTTCTCAGGACCAAGGGTAATTTTTTTTGTTTGATTCTGAAAAAGCGAATTTGTATAGAAAGAGCTGTCATGAACATAGTAGTGTAATCTTCTATTTATTGGTTTTAATATTTTTCTCTTTAAGTTTGCAATGCAAAATTATTTTTGTCTAATTTATTACAGGTTACAAAATTTTGCATTATCGCAGATCTGTCTTAAATTTTAATTGTGATCATAAAAAAAGGTGTTTTTATTTTACTGTAGTATTTGACAATTATATTGTTACTTATTATGTATATAAGAATACCATTAAAATTGTAATCTGCAAAAATCTTTGGTCAGTAATTTGTGATAAAATTTTTAAGTAAGTGTATGTATATTTGGGTTTTAATAGAAATGTTAAGTTTTATTTAGAACAGTAAAATACCAAGCAGAAGATTTTTGCAGAGAATCAGATATAGAAAACACATGTCTTGTTATTAAACTTCTATAATTAGGGTTTTTAAGCATTTAATAAAGCTGATATTAAACAGATTTGTTTTTATTTCATCAATTATATACATGTGTATCATGGTTGAAGTTGAAACTAAATCAGGAAAAGGTGTATGAGGCAGGATTAAACTTCCATCTTTTTTCTTTATGAAATAGTTCGTGAAAGGCATTCGAGCACATCTAGCCTTACACACATTGTCCCGGTATTAGGAAAGAAAAAGCCAGAGCTGACAATTTATAAAATTGTTGGTTTGTTGTCCACAGCTTCTATAACAGATTGTGTTTATTAAGCTGCCGTGACAACATACTACCTGGTTCCACAGTGAGATGGCGACCCTATTGTACATCTCATGTTCTAAAAGGCATTGTAACGAGGCGAATAAAAGTACATCTCTATATAATAATAATAATAATATTTATTTGGTCCTTTAGTTACAATTATTGTAAATCAGACAAGTCAAAAAACTTACAAGATAAAAAGGATAAAAAACATATCACAACTTATCACAAGGGTACGTGCCCAAAAATCTAAAAAGCTTCACATTACAACAAAAAACATACGTTCACAGTACAGCTTCACAAAATTCACTCAAACTATAAAAACTATGAGTAATTAAAGCAACCTTCAGTTGCTTTCTAAATTTTTTTGTACAATTTGTGCCCTTCAGAGAACAAGGCAGCTGGTTGTACAAAAAGCAACCCGCATAACAGGGCGACTTCTTAAAAAAAGAATGGTGACATTTATTCAGGTGAAAAGTATTTTTTTCGAGAGGGTTGTATCCATGAAAATCCGAGTTGATAACAAATTTTCTCTTGTTTCTATAAATGTAAGTTAACAGATGGAACAAATAAACTGATGTTAACGTTATAATGTTATTTTTCTTAAAAATGTCACGACAAGAGTGCCCATAAGGTAGATTGTATATTAATCTCAGGATTCGTTTCTGTAGCACAAATATTCTATGGCAGTCCGAAGATTGGCCCCAGATAACGATACCGTAACTCAGATGTGAATAGACAGCTGCGTAATAGACTTTCAGCAGATGTTCCGAGCTTAAGGAATCTTTAAGCATCAAAATTGCATAAAACGCGGAATTTAATTTCTTGCACACGTGATCAATCTGGTCTATATATAACAGGCTACTGTCAGTTCTAACACCCAAAAATTTTGTCACCTTTTTGAATCGCACCGCATTTCCGTTCACCAAAATAGTGCTGTCGCACATCCTCTCTTTTCGGTGGCAGTTATGCATTTCAAGAGAAAAAGTCTTGTCATAGTTTAAAATTAGTCGATTTCTATAACACCATTCATCAAAAGATTGTACCACTGATTTTAATTTTAATTCAGTTTCCTCTACCCTCTTGCCATAGACAACAATAGAAGTGTCATCAGCGTACATGAAGACTTTTCCGTCTTGTATAAATTGCGGCAAATCGTTTACATAGAGTGTAAACAAAAGTGGGCCAATGACACTTCCCTGGGGTGTGCCCATACTTACCCTATATCTTTGGGAATTAATATTATTCGCTTTTACAAGCAACTGTCTGTTGGTGAGATACGAAAGTAGAAGGTCGTTGCAAGTGCTTCTTATCCCCAACGCCCACATCTTGTCTTAACAAAAAAAGGATTTACTGTGTCAAAGGCACGAAACAGGTCAAAAAATAAGGTCAGCACAATGTAATTGAGGTCCATTCTTTCGTTTACATATTGAATGTATTCGATAAGTGCAGTTTCTGTAGAATGATCAGTTCTAAATCCGTGCTGTGATGGTGATATTATATCATTAGCATTTAAAAACTTGACCATCCTTATATGTACTGCCCTTTCTATGATCTTTGAAAAAATGCTTAATATAGAGATGGGACGATAGTTCTCCAAATTGGTACTGTCTCCCGCCTTCAACACAGCAACAACCACAGCCAGTTACAATATGTCAGGGAATTTTCCCAGACATATACAGGAATTTATAATCTTTGTAAGTGGCGCGGCAATCTCAGCAGCACATTGATTAATAATTTTTATTGGAACATCATCAAAGCCGCTTGATTTTTTATTAGGAAGTTCTTTGATGATCTCAATAACTTCACATTCAGTTACGGGTGTTATAAAAAGTGTTTTGGGCTTATATTGTTCGGCCGTGCAGCTATCAGACATCTGGCCACAGAAATGCAATATGAGCTTCCTTTCAGCAACACATGAAAAATATCCGGCAAGTACTTCAGCAATTTCTACCCTACTAGTTATATTTTTATTTTCGTATAATAAATTCGAAATGCAGTGCTCTTCACTAGGTTTGTTTTTCTTAAGATTAACAAGCTGCCATAGTGCTTTAGTTTTATTTGGGGCGTTACAAATATAAGATGCTGTGTAGTTTTGTTTTCCTGTTTAATTAGGCTATTTACCTCGGCTTTTACTAGTTTATACATAGCGTTAATCTCCCTCACTCCGGATTGTTTTCGCATTGAATTTAAAAGCCTTAGGTCATTAAGTTTCTGTTGCAGATTTGGTGAAAACTTGATTCAATATTTTACGTTAAAACCGGCATTTACAACTTTTTTAGTTTTCGGACAAGCTACCTCAAAGCACCAGACAAAAGTGTCGAAATTTTTTTAAAATGCCATGTCTACATCCTCAATTTCGCTTAAATTGAAATCATGTGTGCTCGCAAAACGAGTTTTAAATTCGTTAATTGTCATTTCATTTAGAGGTCGAAAGACGATTACTCTTTTAGTCTCTATGGAAGAGTGGCCAATTTCGTTCGCTACGGGAAACATAACTGCCTGAGCGTAATGGTCCGAGATTCCTGGATCAAAATTGTCTACAACAACACCCTCAATATTTGTTAATACATAATCAATGCTACTACTACTCAAGATATAATTGAATTAAGCCCACATATGGACACAACCATATGCAACCAATGTTCATACACTAATTTAAAGAACAGATGGCAGGCACAGACAGAGGTGGTTTCAGAAAAAAACTATATACGTATTAATAAAGTGAAAATGAGTCTTGTATTCTTTATCTCCATTTTTTTATCAGACAGCTTACTATAAAAGGTGACCGTGAATTAAAGGAAAATCAGTTTTCTTCGAATATCCTTAAAGCACACCTCGTGCAGTCTGCCGCTTCCAGCAGTATTGTCACCAGTCCACCTACCAGCCAAGCCATCTCCAGTCACCATAGGTGAGTTGCCCTGCTATACAGCAGTGTTGTACATGATCTGCATGTGTTATTACGAACAACTCTTGAATCCTGGGTGTGATAGCACATTGCAATCTAGCTAGTCTGACCAGCCGTTGATTTCCATGTGTAAGCGCCGAAAGCTGAACCGCACCGCCGCCTTCCTTTCCTACCTTTTTTGACCGTTCAGGGCGTCTATAAGCGGCGCTGATTTCCGATGAGAACCAACTGGTCTTGCCAAGACGCCAAAGTTGTTTAGTAGCGGATGCTGAGTCCTGCTAAATAAGAGAGGCCCATTCCACATGACGATCCTTCCCCCACAAAGTGGCAACGGAAAGTTAACCATCGGCTGGCTAGGCTGTAACCAGAGAACTCTAAAAAAAGGAGTCGTATTCCGAAGAACTATCCAGGGTTCCGTTCCGCAGTCGGGAGAACCAACCAGGCATTATATTTCAAATAGTAGCAAGTGTAAATGTAAATAATTTTAGATTTTTAGGAATTTGTAAATAAACAGATAGAATAGTAAAATTTCTTCACTGGCATATCCTGGCAGTAAAAGAAACAACCTTACAAATGGCGCCCGAGCAGTAAATACCCTTCCAGCATGTCACTAAGACATCATCAAATTGATTGTTGTGCCGCAAGATGGGTGTTTACTTGCTTCTTGAATAATTGGAGCTAATATGTCTGCCAGGAGGGTATTTCAAAGTTTAGATGTTCTAGGAAAGAACGACGATTCATAACAAACCGTTCGACAAGTGCGTAATTGGACGCTAACAGCTTGTGCTTTTCCACAAAAACGGGTTTGTTGATGCAAGGTCGCAAGCGGAGGTACTAATGAAGCAATTTCTGCTGCTTTACCAATATTGGAAACGTGTGTGTATCAGCAAAGATTCTCTGCACCAGTTATACCTAATGTAGAGATTGTGGATTTTTTGGTCAGTATTTTGCCAGCTATCAACGTCTGGGCCCTGCAGGTTACTCTTCCTAGAGAAGAGGCAGTTATGTGTTTTTTGAGGCATTAAACAATACCAGATTTGCAGAGCCCCAGCTGAGAATCTTTGATATGTCATCATTTATGGAGCTGGTTACCTCGACTCATCGATAAGGAGCTAAAGGCAAATGCTGGGCGAGTCGATTAGAATGTGCTGTGAAGAGTACTATCTCAGCGGAGTTGTGGATCAGATTGACAGAAGGTAATTTATATGCAAAAAAGTGTGAGAGCCGAAATGGAACACCCACATTAATTTTTAATTCATCTGATGAAACACAATTGATAACATGTGAGAAGTGCTCCTTCAGAAAACTAGATATCCATAGGTATAGTTTCAGAGGCAATCCGTATGATGGAAATTTATTTAAGAGTACCGCATGCCAGACCCAATTGAATGCTTTAGAAATATCCAATGACATTGCATGACTTCCAAGTTTTGCGAGAGCAGAACTGCAAAGGTGAGCGACATATGTCAGGATATCGCCAATTGATAGGTTTTGATGAGAGCCGTATTGGCGATCTCTTATAGGATGGTAGATTTTTCGAGATATATTAAAAGCTCTATATTAATAATTCTTTCCATAACTTTAAACAAAAGTGGTAGAATGGAAGTTGGACAATAGTTTTCCACATCGCAGTTGTCTCCCTGGTTCGGGACAAGCTGAACTAAGCTTGTTTCCAAAAAGATGGAAATACCCTCATCGTATGTGACATCAAGAAGATACATTTATTTTGCAGAGAGAAAAACTTTACTGAGACTTAGTGCACACATTTGTTCTATTCAAATGTTGATTCATTTAATAACTGGGAACATGATAGACCAAATCATTGGAAGAGTTCACCAGGCGCCAGCAGTTGAATATTTGTGTCAACGTATACATTCACCAGTCCAGCTTAGTTTCTGCCGGAACTCAACTGTTGCCAATTTGTAAAAGTGAAATGACAGACAAACGTCACAAAATAGTACTTGAAGTCAAAAGTGCATTCATCAGTCTCCAACCGCTGAAATGTATTGGTAGTCAGCAGATAAGCCCTCACACTCAGCTGTTGGCGCCTGGTGCATTCTGCCAATGTGCTACAGTAATTGCTAAGTGTTGTAGGTAAGTTTATTTCCCATTTTTCCCATGTTTATCAGATATTTTAAAATGTCATAATGTGTGACTGAGAGAGAGCTGACCGCATTTTTCTACATGCCACATGTGATCGCGAATCGGGTTAGGCATCAGGTTCTAAATGATGCTTGACATTATTTAATAGTAGGAAGAAGGAATATGCTACAAGTAAATTCCGTTTTAGAAGGTTTGTTAGTCATATTAGGCACTACTACTTCAAGTGTCGTTTAGAACCCGATGCTCTAACCCTATTCGCGATCACGAGTGGCATGTAGCAAAATGCGAGCCGGCCATTGCTAATTCGTTAAAGCATTAGAGTTGCGAATTTACCTTTGCAAATACAATTATTGTAAACTAGAATAAATAAATGTTCAAAAATGCCACCATGTACGTTTATGCATGGTGAACACAAAACAAGTACAAAATTTACTTCATCCTGAATTGATGGTACACAACTGAAATTATTTTTTCCAATTGTTCAATAGTATTAATTTGCTCTGCATAATCCAGTTGTTTTAAGTATCCACAGAGATAGAAGCAAAGCGGATTTAGGTCAGGAAACCTAGCAGGCCACTAAACTAGACCACGTCCTCTGCTCCATCTCATTTTTTCCTACATGTGGTGGTGTACCGTTGTGATTATACCACATTCTATTCTGTCGGCCAATATGAAGATCATCTAATAAATTTTCAACTTGATTTTCTAAAATTCCGGGTAGAGAAAACTTGTCCATTAAAAATACCACCTTATGTGTTAATGAAAATCTTTGTTGAAAACTCTAGTTTAGAAAAAACTGTACCTGGATTTTCTAGAGACTACACATGCATTATGAGTATTATTTCCATTGAAAAAAATCACTAATAGAGAGGTAACGATGGTGAGACTTTCAGAATTTTTTTCCAATAAGCGCAAATTAGGGCCCCACACACACCTATATACATAAATATATAGGGTGTTTCGTAACGCAATCGACACAGAATGTGTGCGTGTAGAGGACCTCAAAACAAGTTTTTCTCTGACGCCCATGGTTGGCGAGATATTGACCTCTGAAGATTATTTAATAATTACAAGAAACAGCTGTATTGTGGCAATGCCCCAACATATAAAAAACAAATTTGGTAGATGGTTTTCTTTTATAAATGTCTTGAGATGAGGTCAAAATTTATTAGATCGGCCAAAAATAAATTATGTGCCTATAAAGTCACTTAAGGTCTTTAATAGCATTTGTTAAATTTCATATATGTTAACGTTTTATAAAGCTTTCAAGGGACATAATTTTGTTTCTATCTCAACTCTAAGAAGCACAATTTTCTCAAAAACGGGTGGTTTATCGAAAAATTGACTAGAGGAGAGAAATGTACAAAATTTAATTTGCTATTAAACTGATGGAGCTTAGCATTTATTTAGGTTAAGGTTTGGAAAAACCATGTCACTTAAAGGGTGACCCACCCCTAATTCACCTTTTTTTGAGTTCATATCTAATTCAAATTTTTGTTAAATAATGACGTGGATAAAAGAAAACCATTACCAAATTTGGTTGTTCTATGTTGGGGCATTGCTGTAATACAGCTGTTTCTTGTAATTATTAAAGAACCTTCCGAGGTCAATATCTCACCAACCATGGGCGTCAGAGAAAAATTTTATATAAAAAATCGGCATGTTTTGACATCATCTACACACATACAATCTGTGTCCATTGCGTTTTGCAACACCCTGCATATATATATATATATATATATATATATATATATATATATATATATATATATATATATATATATATATATATATATATATATATATATATGTCTTCTTTAGAAAATACACGCAATAATAACAATAGCACAATAACAATAATACACAAACCATAACAATACAATGCAATATACACAATATAGGACTAGAATACTATCACACATAAGTCCAATGACTTGTGCGTGTCACCTTATTTATTCATGTTTAAGATCGTGTTGTACTAACACATTTTCACTAGCTTATATATCATTGTAACAGCCCGAATTTATTAGGGTTATTTGAATAGCGCACAATTCATTTAGGCGGTTTAAATAACGAATGTTTACAGGAGAATAAATTCGGCTCATTTTAGAAACATTTCAAAATATGAAAATTCGCCACGAGCAGAGGATGAATCGTGGATGTGAAAGGCATGGCGCCGGTCTGTCACGCGCAATGGTATTCATTTAGGTACGTCGCTGGGCGCATGACAAGAATCGCGACCGTGATACTGAACGCAGAGAAGAGATGCCTTCAGCTCGCGTACGGGACAAGAGGTCTGGTGGTTGCATTAGAATTATTAGTCGGCGTTCTGATATTGTGTGGGAAACAGTTAGGTAGTTAACTGGGCAGTTTCGCTGTTCTACATAGTAGTGATAGCAGCGTGTTATTTTTGGTATAGAAGCGAACGAGGGTCTATAACGACCGTGTTCTATTATCGTAGTTTGCAAGGTTAGTTGTACTCCGGTAATTTAGGAACTGGAATTGTTGTTGAGATAGTGTTATCTGACCCGAGATATAGTTTCCCTTTAATCCCATAAACTGTAGCGAATTTTCAGTTTTCGTAATTAATGGATTTTTATTATTGTAACTTTCGTTTGTAGATATTTTGAATATTATTAGAAGCTTTTATAAAATTAGTTGCGTTTCACTGCACTGCCATTAGATAGTTGCACTCGTGCAAGTGTGTTTAAGCTAGAATCCTGTGATGGATTGTAACTAGCGGAGGTATATCTTAATTGATATTTACCTGTTTGTAATCTTTCTGCTTCCAACTTTGTAAGCTAGGAAAACTGCCATTATTAGGGAGTAAGTAATTAAGGCCTACCTAACTGCAGAGAACTCTACGGGATATCATAACTTTTGACCCCTGGCTATAGTTTTTCTTCTCCACTCAGCTACCCTAGGACAAGGCTGTTATGAAACAGTAATTTGTGGTGTTCTACAAGGGCATTAGCAGAAGTCCTCACGGGGATCTGACCTCGTCCTATTTAATAGGGAATAAAGATGGCGCCCGGGGATATGTAATTTGGAATATTTAGGTCATGCCCGGATGACGGATTGTCACACTATCCGTCAGGCCTCTGCTTAGCCGAGATCATCACACCATGATACATTATGCCATCAAAATAAAGAGTACCGTTCCGGAGAGTGTTATGTACCCAAATCCTTAAGAGCATATGCAAGTCGAGCCAGATATGCCAGAGTCACTGAGGAAACCACTCATAAGAAATATGTATACATATTACACACACACACACGCATATATATATATATATATATATATATATATATATATATATATATATATATATATATATATATATATATATATATATATATATATATATAAACATAATTGTCATTGAACAAAGTCAATGTAAGTTGTCTCGTTAAAAAATTTGTATTTTTGGCAAAAATATGGAGCAGAAGAGAGCGATTCTTGTTGTGGAGCACTGCTAATTAGAAAGGAAAATCAAGCAGTGAAAGCTTTGGAAGCATTTTTAGGATGGAGGATGGATACGGAAGATACAAATGCTAGACTTTTGATGTCTCAAAATTTGAAGACTTATCTGTATAGACATGCTGTATGATTGTAGTCAATAAAGATTATTATTATTATTATTATAATATATATATATATATATATATATATATATATATATATATATATATATATATATATATATATATGTATATATATATATATATATATATATATATATATATATATATATATATATATATATATATATATATATATATATATATGTATATATATATATATATATATATATATATATATATATATATATATATATATATATATATATATATATATCTGTGTTTATAAAAAGTGGTGGGTGGTGCGAGTCAGGAGATTAAGGTAATAAGATATTAGCCTCGCTTAACTGGTTAATATTTTTATTGCATGTTCTTCCAATTCGCTTTTCGATAAAGTTTTTAAATATGCCTCATATTTTACAATATAAATTCTTTTTTTCTCTATCCAGAATTGATCGTAATCAAATTTATCATCTTCATCGAGTTCTTCGAAAGAAGCAGCATTAATTGTATTCTTTGAAAGATTTAGATAATATTCCTTCAACGTGCTAAAAAATTAAAATTACATGTTAGAATCAGCTTTAAAATAGTTTACCTTAAAATGAAATATTACTATTATTAGATGAATATTAATTGATAAAGAGGAATACAGATTTAGAGACTACTTCTCTGGATTCGCAGGTGTTTGTTTTCTTCTCTGTGACTGGTTTCGCAGTGTTACAGCATCATCAGACAAGTATGTATAAATAAAAACCTGTTCTATGTTTATTTATTTTATTTATTTGTTTATTCATACAGCATCCAACAGCTTAAAATCTAAATAATTAAGGATGGGATGATACACAAAACGAAATAACAAACAATAATCAAACAAACTATACAAAAGAGAGATCCTAAAGTTACATCGCTTTGATAAAGATTTTTATCTCTGATATATTACATGTGAAGATATCTAGGCAGTCTTGTAGTACAGAGTAGTCATTGCACATCTGGTAAATTGAAGATGATTGCAGCAACCGTGTACGAGCTGTGGGGAGATAGAATGTGCCTGGAAAATGTGGAGTAACACGAGGCATATTGAAATTAAGTTGTTGAAGAACGTTTGGGGAGTCAAACATAGAATTAAACAATTTTCTTCATGAACTCACGCCACAATGAATATTTATATTTGATACTGACCTGACCTGACCTGACCTGACCTTAATTTCTTTAGAAAACTAAGGGGGCTACCGATTTCAGGCACTTGGAGCAGTTCTGGGAACATACAGATCAAACAAGTAGGAAATGCTGTAATAAAAAGTGTTTAGCATTGAATCAACACCCTGAAGCTCATCCATACCATTGTGGCGAAAGCTGCCAAGCTTTGCATACAATCTAAGAAAATTGCATTTTCGAAAATTATATGATCTCTGCCCAATGTTACCAGCAGGGGAAGAGACCACTGAATCACTGACCTGAAACTTTATGATTAAGGGGGCATGATGATCATCAGGGATCACGGGTGGATCAAGAGCCTCCTCCACCAAGAAAGTGTCTGTATGGATCAAGAGCCTCCTCCACCAAGAAAGTGTCTGTAAACAAAATTGTGTCAAGAATTCTATTGTTAATATTGTCGACACGATTAAATTGTCTAAGGAGGAGTATATTACAAAAATTCTTAAAAAAATAAATAAACTAAAAATGACAGATCGCGTCTTTAAAATGCCTATATGATGTATGTCAATATTTTACATGAAAATAGAATCAATTTATAACAATAATAACCATAACAATCGTCATAAAATTGTTGTCTTGGACGAAGTGTAAAATGTAAAACAATACTAATAACAGAACCACTAATTATTCTTTATTGATACTACTATGACAAAACTAATAAATGATCATGACTTTAATAATAATGTGCAAATTATTATGCATGTGACTATTAACTATGATGTACGCTTTTAAAACATGGCATCTTAACCTCTTCTTAACTTAACATTCTCTCTTATCATTTTTTCACCTCCTTCTTATCGCCATGTTGTCAGCTGAAAAGTTTTACCTTGAACTGGTGACATACATAACAAATATAAAATGACTAATCAACGATGACAGCAATAAAGCAGGTTCTATATAACGCAAATATCGACATACATCAACATATTACATTATAACCACTATTTTTAACATAGTTAGATAATTTTGTTTGATATATTTAGTTGGAAAGAAGAGTTTTCCTGAAAGAATAGGCCATCAAATCAAATTGTTCATTTAAAACAAGGTAGTTATTCTCATGTATGTGCCTTTTCACTTCTAAGGTTCAAAAAAGTTAAGTTTGCGCCTGTCATTACAAACATGTAGTGGCTCTATGTGGTTATTTACTGTGGTTCTATGATGAATGTCGATAATACAGGGTGAGCGGTAAATTTTTGCACTTTTGTAGTTGTGCTAGCGGGGATACTACTTGTGTCTATTTCTTGTTGTGTACAAATGAACTTAGCACACGCAAATGTGGCTATTTCAAATAAAATCGGCAATTTTAGGTACTTACATACTTCCATTTTTTAGTTTCTCATGAGTTTTTTGCCGTTTTAACGAAATAAAAGACCTCCCTGACGTGCTGTTTACACACAATCCTCCAAACTGACCATCCTGACCTGCCTTGACATCAGTTTGCCTAATTAACAGCTAAAAGAAGGAAAAACCAACCGTGCCATACATGAAGGTCATGTGAGTATACATTCCCAACTAGACAAACTGATGTCAGGGCAGGTCAGGTCAGTTGGAAGGATTGTGTGTAACCAGCACCTCAGGGGTGTCTTTTATTTCGTTAAAACGGTAAAAAACTCAGTTGCGAGCCATGTTAATTATCCCGGTAAATCACATAATACAAAAATAAATTTACATATTTTAATGAATGCCCAAACCCTAATTTTGGTAAGTTTACACCTATCCATCTACAATTTCTCAAAGATAGAAGTACGTAAGTACCTAAAATTGCCGATTTTATTTGAAATAGCCACTTTTATTTATTTATTTATTTATTCATACACCAACCAACAGCTTAAAAGCCAAATTATGGATGGGCCAATACACAAAACATAATAACTAACAATAATTAAGCTAACAATAAAAAAAAAAGTCACAAATTAGATCGCTTTGAAAAACATTTTTATCTCTGATATGTTACATGAGAAGATATCTAGGCGGTCTTGCAGTACAGACTAATCATTGCACATCTGGTAAATTGGAGACGATCGCAGCAATTGTGTGCGAGCAGTCGGGAGATAAAATGCGCTAAGTTCTTTTTAAGGTTAATGCAGCTGTCAAGTTCATTTGTAGAGCACAAGAAATAGACGCTAGTGGGTACCACTCATGTACGGCTCGTCGCTACTTGGAAGTTTATAATGTTGGGAGATATATCGATCACAGTGATTTTATACCGGTTAGTGGAAAATCACTGGAGCTACTGGTGATCGAAGTTTAACTAATGCAGTGAGTAGCGATTGTGGATTTAGTGAAGCGATCACTGGCAACCGCGCAACCGGAAACATAACAATAAATATCAGTATTAGATCTGATACAGCGCTTGGAAATAAATATCGAATGTTAGCGTTCACCAGTTTGGCGTGTTGGCGATATACTGGCTCACAGTGCACACTGCTCAGCCCGAGATTATTTGAAAAATTATTTGTACAGACAATCAGACTTGTTCGTTTATGCTGGATGCAGTATCGAAGTGCTATGCCCGTGCCGTGTCATTTCTATTCATACTTTGTAATGTAAAGTTCTTCCTTATTTTCGTTTAATAAGCAAAACACCATCAGCTGACCTTACGAGTAAGAGCCAGCCTTCTATGCTAGTCAGTCGGGAGCTAAGGTTTTGTTTAAAGTTCTTATGTGTGTTATAGTTGCGGTCTTAGGTTAATTTAAAAGATGTTACCTGAAGTGTGCAAGGCGCCAACTGTCTTAATTAGTGAATATGTATTGTTCAACAGTACCACAATACCATAGGTACATTTCTTACATACAGTCGATGATAAAATAAAAGAACTCAGGTTGAAAACTCAGAATGGTATTTACTACTAGTTAGAAAGAACAGCAAAATTTGACGTTGATTTACGCTTAAGTGATCACTATTACACTCACATCAGATTTAGTGGCATAGTAAATATAAATACATTTTCTATCATTAAAATGATATAATTTATCTTATATAATCCAGGCAGTATTATACTGAGTATTGGTTAAATGTTATAACTGAAATTTAAGTGAAATTAAGTGACCAATATTGAGTTTAAAAGAAAGCTAATTTTTATGAAAATATGTACTTGACAGTTGAAAGTTAAATCTTGTTTAACGCAAAGGCAAATTATACATTCGTAACGTCATTAAGTGACAATTAAACGGGAAATTATTCGTGAGTAAAATTAATCCATGTAGTTGACAGCTGCTTCTTAGAAAAATTTATAAAACTTACAGTTTTGCATCACCCTTCCAATATTAATGGCTACTAAATGAGAAATGGGTATCACCTCCTCTCAGTTTACAAAATGGCTGAGGGCTCGTACTTCAGACTTGAATCCAGAGATAAGATAAGCACAAATTTACCATTACCATTAGTAAAATTTCAGCAATTATCCATAATAAGTGGCCATCCCAATCAACAGGTATCCATTACGTGAGTTCCAAACAAAATAATAATAATTTAGGGCAGAACTATTTTAGGCTGCATTATAACGTGGAAGCGATTATGTGAGTTTCAAAAAAGAAAAAAAACGTCTCATTTTGTAGTATTACCATTTCAAATTGCAGGATGAAACATTGTTAGAGGCATACAAAGAAAAAAAGGGCGTGCTGGAAATCACATAATTAATTAGACAATTTATACATTCAAAAAAACCTGATTACTCACTGTCTGGTGGCCGAAATGTTCATTCTTTAACAAAGGGACATACGCCTTTCACCGGCCGTTGTGGAAAAGAACATTTTTCACGTCTTTCCTATTTCATGCAATTTTATCTCTCGAAATCAAGTGACAGTGACAGTCATCAGTTGGCAGAATTGCCAATTGGGAAATTGAAATTTACTCTGAACATGAGTATTGGTGAGACTACTGACTAAGTGTTATTAGTGAGATGACGTCACAACCATTGATCATGATACGGGACTACTGAACAGTGAAATTTATGAGTGTAACTCGACCAAATCATTTACCGGTTGTATAGCCTTGAGTACTAATTGCTGCAACTAAAATGAAATGTTATAACTTAGTTTAGTTTTTGTTTCATCTTTCATCACACCGTATATCGCGGCGTTGTGCAAAACATGTCCAAAAAACAAAAAACCAATGAAATTTGGAATCATTTTACACCCATTGACGGGGACAATTGCTATGCAACATGCAATATATGCAAGAAAAAATTTTTGTACAAAACAACGAACTCAAATTAAAAAAAACATATAATCTCAAATCACCTCACGGACTACATTACAAGTTCGCAAAAAAATGAAAATGCAGGTAAGGGCACAAATGATTTTCCAAATTTTGCATATTAAAAGCTAGTTTTTTTAATTTTTATTTTTTTATTACAAATTAAACTACGCTAATTAATCTACAACAAATTATTTATTACCAATAGGCCTTATAGTTAATTATACAGAATAGTGAGACAAAACATTTAACGCATGGATATGCTATAATAATTCTGCACAAAAATACTAGAAACACCACTAGTGAAACCAATCATAACTGCTTTCAGTTATTTCCACGCTTTCTAAAATTACCAATCACTGCGGTGATTCAAATCACTGCTAAAAATCACAGTGATTTCTAAATCACTTTCACCGGTTTACCGGTTACTCGAAAATGGCTGTATTTCCCAACACTAGAAATTTGAAATTTAGTCACAATGGATCGCTTTACAGGAGAACAACGCACATTGTGCCTAAAACATTTTTACAAAAACAATGATTCTTACGTCGCTGCACGCTGCCTATTTCGTTCGCATTACCAATTATACAGTGTTAATCGGTGTCCAAGTGATAATTTAATTAAATCATGGATTAAAAACTTTGAAGAAACCGACACGACTATCAATCGAAAACAAAGAGGGCACCCACGGAGCACGAGGAACGAAGAGAATGTGGCGCAAGTAAACATGTTTGTACGAGATGATCCAAATGTCGACGGACAAGCGTTCAAATGCTTTGGTGATAGCCATGCTTGCGCTGAATAATGAAATTCAATAACATTTTCTTTACGGATGAAGCCCATTTTCACTTAAATGGACATGCAAATAAACATTGCAGATTTTTGAGCAGGCAAACCCCGAAATTAAAAGACCAAAGATCTTTGCCTTCTTCAAAAGTGACGGTTTGGGCGGCAATCTCTTCAAAGGGCATTCTCGGTCCGCACTTCTTTGAAAACGCTCACAGGAATTCTGTGACAGTTAATTCTGTAGAATATGTGAAAATGCTACGAGAATTTTTTCAACTACAGTTGCAGCAGTTCGTTGGTTACAACAATAGGACTTGGATGCAGCAAGATGGTGCAACCTGCCTTACATCCAACGAGAGTATAACCTTGGTTAACGAAATGTTCTCTAAGAAGCTGATCTCACACAGAGTTAATATTTAATGCTATCCACGCAGCCTGGATGATTTTGCTTATGGGGTTATCTTAAACGTTGTATCGAAAAGTTGGGCCAGATTTGAGGAATGCCAATGGCAAGATGAAAAGTGTTAGGGATTTGCACTTGATTAATTAGTCACCTTATTTACAATGACTTAAATAACTTAAATTTGTGTACAATTAAGGAAAACTGAATACTAACTTCTGGTACAATAATATATGTTGTAGTGATCTGTTTTAGACATGTCTTGTATGAGAGTCTATATAAGGGTGTTGTTCTCTCAAGAGTTCAACATCGACGAGACTGGAGCATAGGTTCAGATGGCACGCTGCTGTGCCCTGTAACCGTTACTTATAGAAATGAGCCTTCTTATTCATGAAATTGCAACCACGTGTCTTCTTGCATATTCTGAAATGTAATATGAAACCACAACAAACAAAGAAACGATATTTTTAAGAAATGATTTTCCAGTATATTTTTGTTCTTATAAATAAACATTTAATTTGAATACAAACTGTATTTTTTTTTCATGGCTATTTCAAAAGTGTGAAATATGTTCCTTGTAGTTGGTACTAAAACTTCTAGAAGTTTGAGTGATATAGATTGTGTTCCAATGTGTACAAACTAATTTATAAATTCCAGATTTTGATTTTTCTTTCTCGTTACCAAATTACTCATCATGTTGTAAGATTTAAAAGCTACCTTTGTATTTTCACAGGCAATTACATGTTGTGAAACGTTTTCCAAAATGTTTCCAAAATAAGTCGTCGAAACATATTTGCTCTTTTTTAAATTACAGACAAAAATATTTTTTTAAGAGATTACAACTACACAGTGGATTGTCTGCCAACCCCATTTTAAATAGTTGCTTTTTGGTGGCACCATGCCCTACGATGATTCTAGCAAGTGTTATGTATATTACTCTGTTAGTAGGGACTATTTCTGAGATCGATTTAGGCAAGATGGGAAATTTTTGGTGAAATTTACTTTTTACTATGGCTTGTTGTTTGCTCCATTGGTCTGACCATTCTTTCCTCATGTGACTTTTACAGGTAGGAAGAAGATCTCTCGTTAAGAGGATATTGCAACTCTCTCCTATTATTGTTGCATTTTTTGCCAGTTTATCTGCTTCTTCATTGCCCTTGATAGTGCATGTGCTTTTATCCACATAAATATAGCCGTTTTCCAGCCCTCACTAAGTTCAGGTAATTTGATCTAATAATGCCTATAAGTGGGTCCTTGAATACATTACAGAGCTCCTTCAGAGCCAATAGTAACGACTTGCTGTCGGTTTTTAAGATATGTTTTAAAAACACCATAAGGTATCAAGAATTTTTACTGTAGTTGTCATGAATGTATATATATATATATATATATATATATATATATATATATATATATATATATATATATATATATATATATATATATATCAAATCAGAGAAATTAAATAAAAACCTTATTTTATTCTACACATTTGAAGGGGTGTAACTCCGAATAGAGATGTTTTGGGAAATAATTTTATATGAGAAACACCCCTCCCCCCAAACAAAGTAATTGCTTCTTGAAATCACCATATATATATATATATATATATATATATATATATATATATATATATATATATATATATATATATATATATATATATATATATATGTGTGGTGATATATAGGATGATTTTTTAATATTGCGAAAAATTTCAAGGAGCAATCCCTTAAAATTTTCCCGCCTGACGATGCATTAAAATGGCAAAACCGGTTACAGAAAATAAAAACTTGTGAAACCAGAGACGTAGTCATCTATATTTAATTAAAAAAATTGTAAAATTTTTCAAATTTTGTGTATTTATCAATAGTATGAATTAAAGAAAAAGTAAACACATTTTACCTTTCTGGGGGAGTAGTAAAATGGCAAAACCGGTTACAGAAAATAAAAACTTTTGAAACCAGAGAAGTAGTCTTTACATCTATATTTCATTAAAAAAATTGTCAAACTTGTCAAATTTTCTGTATTTATCAAGAGCAGTATGTATTAAAGAAAAAAGAAACACATTTTACCTTTCTGGTGGAGTAGGCTCCGATAAAGGTGTGGGTGATTTCCTGGAAGCTTGGGTTGTGTGAGAACGTAACGAATCA
Organism: Tillus elongatus; assembly: GCA_964006375.1. NCBI lineage: Eukaryota > Metazoa > Arthropoda > Insecta > Coleoptera > Cleridae > Tillus > Tillus elongatus. The sequence goes on from OZ023262.1 coordinate 218,838,357, forward strand.
ATTACTGATTGATTATATCGATTTACTTCAAATAGCTTGTCTGCTGAATCCAATTTATCAATATACTTACGAAGTTGTTTCCTATCACGCTTTTTGGCATTGTCAAGATATACCCTGAAACAAAAAATTTCATCAAATTATAAAACGGCTGATTCATTTACGTTTAGAAAAATATCATAAAAAGAAGAGTTGTAATGCAACAACAACAGGCAGTAATTTCAATACTGAGATTCAATAGTTGAAAAAGTAATGCCATAATTGCCTTCGGAAATACCTAGGTGCTTAATCAGTTGGGGGAGGGATTGGCACCAGCAAAGGGCGTCGATAAATAGAAGTTTTACGATATGTGAAAGGGACATATTATTGTAAATTAACACGAGCAATATATTTATGAAAACACGCGACTGACTGTAATTCCCTGAAAACTTTGGAATGTTGATCTTTGATAGATGGACATTCGATGATTGTAGCTTCCTTCATTTAACACATTTGTATCCCCTTCATGTGACGACTCTTGCCTAGTGGTCAAATTCGAAAGTTTTTATTGAATAATATAAATCGTCAGAAGCCTCGCTTCTAAACTTTGTGGGAGGGGGAGGGGGCTCTGGTATGAAAATTCTTTATACAGGTGTCCATTGCAAAAGGTTGCACTTGAGTTTTTCCTGGAACTGCCGATAATTTTGAAAAACTTGGTATCAATAATTGTTTCTTATTACTACCAATTTTTGCAGTGTGAAAGGTGAAATTTAACAGTTCTGTTTTATTTTGTGGTGTATTGTGTTGAATGCACGCTCTCCTAATAAATTAGTCGTAATTTTGTTCCGATAATTTCAATAAATTTTTGGTCTAATAATGCAATACTTAACTGAAACTCTGTGAACAGAAATATTAATGTGATTGGGTATGGTGATATGTGTAGAACACAGGCACAAGTTGTTAACCTGTTTAATGAAAAACATCCAGATTTGCCCCCACTGGCCCGGGGAACCGTGTCTAAGATACATTCACAGTTTCGTGATTATGGACACGTTAAACCACTGCCTAGGAGACCCAAGTCTGTTGAAGAAGATGTACAATTCAATATTTTATTGGCTTTTCAAGAAGAACCAACAACTTCTACCCGTCAAGTTGCATGTGAAAATGATGTTAGTCTCAAAAACGAAAAAATGCATCCCTATAAACTACAACACATTCAAAAGTTGATGACGGTGATTCTGATAAAAGACTGCAATTTTGTGAACAACTGCTCGACATGTTACATAGAAATGTTATTTCTTCTGCGGACGTTCTGTTTTCCGATAAAACAACATTTCTTTTGAATGGCGATGTAAACAGGCAAAATTGCAGATACTGGGCCGCCGAAAACCCCCACTGGATGCAACAAACACACACTCAGCGTCCTCAGAAGTTAAACGTTTGGGCTGGTATCATTGGTGATCATGTAGTTGGACCTGTTTTTATAGAAAATCTAAACAGTCCAAGATATTTAGAGAAGCTAAGAGAACAGGTTGTCCCAATGTTAGCAGAATTGTATCCAAATGTAATGGAACTTAATATTACCCATGAAAGGATATGGTTTCAACAAGACGGTGCACCGCCCAACTTTGCTTTTCAAGTACGGGAGTATTTACACGAAGTCATTTCACAAACATGGATTGCACTTAGAGGTTTCGTAGAATGGCCCGCTAGATCACCAGATCTTACACCTCTTGATTTATTTTTATGGGGATACCTTAAAAACACAGTGTATAAAACGCAATCTGCTGATTTAGATGTTTTGAAAAGGAAAATAACAACAGAAATTAGGAACGTAACGCCTGACATGTTGAACAGAGTTAGGGAAAAATTCCAGAGCAGATTTTTTCGTTATGTGCAAGTGAATGGAGAACATTTTGAACATTTATTATAAGAAAGGGACGTTTTTATGAAGTTTATTTTCGAAATTTGAATTTCACGGTAAACTGTTTAGTTTTAATATTCTGGTATTAAATGTCCACCCTGTATTGAAAACTGTAATATTAGACCATAGATATGGGGTATCTCCGCATTCAGAAAAACGTGATCCATCGAATTGTGATCAAAAAATAAAAAAATGTATGGTTGCAATTTAAAAAAAAAATGGATAAAGTGGTGGGAGTTTAATTTTTTTAACTATGATTATAAGATAATGTTTGAAACATTAACCTTCACCTGTCTCAGCATTTTCCACAAAAACAATTTTTTGCTGAATAATGAATTTTATTCCATAAGTGTGTTTCACACTGTATATATATATATATATATATATATATATATATATATATATATATATATATATATATATATATATATATATATATATATATATATATATATGTATGTATAAACATATAAAAATTTAAAAGTCTGGATGTCCTCATTAGTGAATTTGTTTTAACAAAATTCACTAATAATGGGGACACCTGTATTAACGTATTATGGATTGTTATAAAAGATGAAATAAAATCAATTTAGTAAATTTGACAGTTTATTATGTATCAAAAATAAATAAGAAAATAAAATATGTCTCACCACTGCCTTTAGAAATAGTGTGGGAATGGTAAGTCTACGGGTTTTGCTAATCATTAACGATACGTAACAGTCAATCCGCTGAAATAAGAAGTGTACTTGTGACGGAAGTTCAGATGGTAAATGACTGAATTCGGAAACAGGCTCTGAAATTTAATCTCAAAACTGAATGATTCTCATGGTCGCGGATCAGCTTATACATGGTATAAGATATGTATCCTTGTTTAGTTCTAGAAGTCTGCGCTTCCCTATTCAAGGTACCTAGCAGACATCAAAAACAAATTCCCTAACATTTACAGGCCCCTCGAGTGAAGTTTTCATGATACTCGAAATGAACGACACACATCTCTGAATCCTTTTTTAACAAAATAAATAAAAGTTCTGAATTTTTTTTAGAGGCATACATTATCAAAAACACAAATATGCTTAGTTCTGTTAAACTAATACAAAACAGTGATAACGTTCTCCCTCTTCCCTCTTAAATGACGAGTTATTAGACATTTTTGCAGTAACTACTTAACAAAGTTTCACTCATTTTAATCTAAACCAGCCACAAAAAAACATATTGTAACAACTGTTCAAGCATTTGAGTGAAAACACGTCTTTTACTCAATAAAATAAAGTTTTTTAAAAACAATAATTCAGATCTCAAATCTTTAGTATTAAAAAAGGCGAAGAGAAATCACCACATTGAGATAAGATAGTAGGGATTATTCATACATATTTTCTCAATGTAGTAATTTTGGCTTTTAAAACTTCAGTCTCATATTTTGCATTTTCTTTAATGTGTTTTTTCCACATTTCTAGTTGTGATATTTCTCTATGTGTCTTATGATTCTTTTTTTCTGCTTTGCTCATCTCAAGCATTGTCTTCTGATTTTCGTCAAGAATTATATTATTATATATTCATGATATGAATTTTTAACATGCTGCCTCTGCTTACTGTTTGTTTCTATATTCCCCATTCCTGCTAATTTCATTAAAATATTATACACAATGCATTGCAATATTAAAGTTTTTTCTTGTTGATAAGGGTCTAAATACCCATATACAAATGCCCAATATGTTCACTTCAACTCTAACCCCATCTTACATGGTCATAAAGGTTAAAATTGAATAAACACATTCACAGTGCGGCTCTATGATGCCAATAACTAGAATGCATTCTGCGTTTTATGCATACAAGGTAGAACATTTGAAGTGAGGTAAAGGATGTTTGAGATGAAGAAGACACTACATTTATATCGGCGCATGTGACATGCGCTGCATTCATTGGCGGTTTCAATTATTAATATATCAAATGACAGCCGTAATAGAAAAATATTTATGTGAAAGAAATTCATATAATATACAGGGTGTTCTACAAGCTCTATGACAAACTTTGCCAGATGATAGCTATCAAAATTCTGAACATTTTTTTTGTTAATGAATATGGGTCCGATTCGTTTTTGTTTAAAAGTCACAAACATTTAAAGAATCATACTTTTTCCAGTCAACCAGGAAGTGACACAAAATCATTTGAATGTGAAACAATGCACACCTATAAAATATAGGTACACCTACTTCAATCAAAAGTAGGCTAATAAATAAAAATGCCAGTTGTTATGACAATAATTATTGTTAGTGTCATTTTAATTGTACAATATTTGATACTTCGTGTAAAAGTTCTAAATAAACAATGCATTTATTCACAACTGAGGAATATGCAGATATTGTGTTTGTATATGGGTATTCCCAATGGGAACGCCAGAGAAGCAGCTCGAGAATATCGACGCAGATATCCAAATAGACACCAACCTGCCCACACGGTGTTTAGTGCATCATTTCGTAGACTTCGGGAAGCAGGTAATCCCGCTTCAAAGGCCATTCGTCCCACTGAAGTAAATGTACAAGATGAAGAAAATGTAATAGATGCTGCCCTTGATAACCCTTCAATTAGTGTTCGGCGTATATCTAGTAATGTTCATGTATCACTGAATTTTGCATGGCGTGTATTGAACAGAGAAATGTTACATCCGTTTCATCGCTAAAATGTACAGGCATTGGATACTGGAGGTGCCCCACAGTGATTAGAATTTTGTCGCTGGTTACCTCAGCAACAAGCACAAAATGATATTCATTTCGCTAGTCATGTGGTCTGATGAAGCGTGCTTTACTAGGGACGGTATAAATAATAATCATAATGAACATGTATGGACGTTGCAAAATCCACATGCAATTAGATCAAAACGATTTCAGCAACGATTCAGTGTCAACGTTTGGGGTGGCATTTTCAACAATAATCTATTACCTGTGCATGTTCTAAATGATCGTTTGAATGCAGATCTGTATAGACATTTCTTAGAACACGACCTTCTAGAGTTCATTGATGACGTACAACTTAATATTATTCAGAATATGTGGTATCAACACGATGGCGCACCACCACATAGAGGAATACAAGTTGGTTAAATGAACATTTCCCAAATAAATGGATAGGTCATGGAGGTCCAATATCATGGTCACCTCGTAGCCCTGATCTCAATCCTCTGGATTTTTATTTATGGGGGGAGGCTAACGCCAAGCAAGTAGGCCACAATGGGCCCTTTTTGCCAACCCCAGCAACCAAGCTCTACTCTTCCTCGGTTCCGTCGCCAAACCGCCTCGACCTCGAGATGAAGGCCGTGACGGTCTTCAATTGGACGGTACTTACCTGATTCCTCTGCAGAGTCCTCGATCCGAACAATTCTGCTTGAAGACTCCCAAAAGCCTCGCATTCACACAGGTAGTGGTAGGACGTTTCTTCATCCTCGCCGCATTCCTGGCAAATGGGATCCCTCTCTACGCCTATCAATGTGAGGTGTCTTCTAAGGGCGCAGTGGCCTGTCAGCACCCCAATGATGCGGCGAAGCGTAGGTCGACTCCTTCCGAGTAGCCAGACAGCTTTATCTCTGTCCGGCCCCTCCACCCTCCAGGAAGTCCCTCGCCTGCATGCAGCCACCAACCGACCCCCAGTGCCTCTCCACTGATTCCCCGGTCCACTTGTCTAAGGCGACAGCGACTGTCTTCCTACTTATGACTATCGCAAGCTCCGGGCCACAGAACGGCTGCCGGGAACCGAGTCTTGAGAGATTATTCGCCACCTCATTCCCCGCTACGCCACAGTGTCCCGGAACCCACACCAGTTGCACCCCCTTCATTCTGGCTAGTTCTCTGAGGGCGTCAGCGCACTCCTGAACCAGTGTTGACCTGATTCTGGCCGCGCAGACTGCCCAGAGGACCGCCTGGCTATCCAAGCAGATGTACACACATTTCTCGGGACTCCTGAGGGTGTATGGCCTAGTCAACTTAATATCGTCCTCGGCATCCCGCACTTTTATGGCGGAAATCGAAATTTCCTTTTCCACCTCCTTGGTGACACTTGCATGCATTATTACTGCTATTATGGGGACACATGAAGCAGCTGGTCTACCCATCAGCAGTTACTTAAAAGAATTCAAGATGCAGCTAACCAAATAAGAAATGATCCAAATCTCATCCTTCGAGTGACCTAATCTTTAGTTCGTCGATGTGAGGCTTGCATTCAAGCCGAAGGTGGACATTTCGAACAATTTTTTTAGTCTTAAGTTTTGTGATTTCCATTTAATTTAAATTTTTATTGTTAATTGTTAATAAAGGTTCAATGCTTGTAAATTCTTAACAAAAGCGAATCGGGCACATGTTTATTAACAAAAATTGTTTAGAATTATGAGAGCTATTATCTGGCAAAATTTGTCATAGAGCTTGTAGAACACCCTGTATATGAAATCAAAATAACAATGAATCTGCCAGTGACGGAATTTTACAAATATATAATTTTCATGTCTACTAAATAATTTCCATGACATTTGAATAAAATCACAAATTTCCCTGGCATTTCCGTGACATTTTAGTGGGTACTTCAAATTCCCAGATTTTTTCCGGTTTTCCAGGTCGCTGGGTACCCTGTCATTTATCTTAAGTAACGTTTAAAATTTTTACGATTGAAAATTTTGCAAATTTACACATTTACTGTGGCGTTATCAGGGTGGTAACATTCCAACGTTGATTTTATCTACTTGAAAACATATTTTATACGGCTTTTTCTTTTTATGCAGGTGTTTTAAAAATGGTATTTTGTCAAAAATGTTAATTATGAAAATTTCAGTTTTGTTTTGCGAAAAAGAAATTGGATTCATTGGTACAAAATGGGAATTTGGTTACACTGTTTTCAAATTATTTAGCAAAAATATGCATCTGTGTAAGGTAATCTTAACATTCAAGTATGCTGTGAAAATGGCAAGTTGAAGTAGACAAATTATTTTACTCGGCTATCATGTTGTAAGTAAATAATTTGACACACAAATTTGAAGAAAATTATGGTGATTATGTGTCCAAAAAAAAAATGTTACAAATTTAGAGCTAGCTGACGTAACTTTTACCTATAACAGAAATCAAACTGTATCAAAAACGATAATCGAACCGAACAATCTGCATTACAAAAATATATTAAAGGGTTCATATTTGTTTAAGCGAAATGGAAATTTTTAACGGAGCAAGCCAGGAACTCATAGTACAGTACAAAACCAGAAATTAAGGAAGTAGATGTTAATCGAGTTGGTGAATATCCGCAAATAAACACCAGGAAAGTAGCATTGACACAAAATATTTCTCACATTCTGGGGTGGAATATCCTTATTGCTAATCTGTTATGTACTTACTACATTCAGATAGTGCTATCACTTCTTCCTCGTGACTTTCCACTATGTATTAACTTTTTTCGGTGATTTCGTCAGACTTATTCAAAATCAGTTGTTTGAATATAAGATCCTGTCTACAACGAAGCAAATTTTTCAAGCAATGTTAAATGTAATTTCCATAATAATTATTTATGGTTACAAGAAAATCCATATGCCATTGAAGAATCACATTTCCGAGAACAGTTCCCCGTTAATATATTTAATGAAATCCTTGTGGGTTATTTCATAGGTTCAGTTTTCTTAATGGTGAAAGTTGTCGTTTATTTCTTAAAGAAGATTTATCCGTTTTACTCGAAATGTGCCGGGTTTATTTAGAAGGAAAATGTGATTTATGCATGAGGGTGCACCAGCATATTTCTTAACAGTCAAGTCTCAGAATTTTTAAACCAAACTTTCAACAATCAATCGAACGTGTCTATTTTGGCAGTACTGATGTGAATGGCGGTTTAAATGGATTCAAACTGAGTTGGATTCAAGCTTGAAGTTGAATTAATTTATGACTTGAATTAAACAAGTATGAACGAAACTTGAATTAAACAAGGAAGCAAAACGATCGTCGGGTCAGAAAACTGTATTGTGATGAATTGGGTTCTCCAAATTGTACTTATCAGTGCTCATCACAGGTTCCAATCTTCACTCATCAAGGATGAACTCTCAGGTTTCGAAGGCTGATTTCACAGAAAAGATTGTGATATAATGGCAGTAGGTTTTTTCCATTATCTTTGTTTTTTTAATAAAAAATAATAATTAATGCCACTGTCAGTGGGTGCAATCTTTCCCTTCACCCCTTCTATTTTGTGAGCCGCTGAATTCAGGCCGGATTTAAAAATGTTATTTATTCATTTGGGTTGACTTCTAGAGGGGATCTTAGTCAAAGAAAAATGGGTAAAACCTTTTCAACCCCATTGCTTCAACGGCTTTGTTTCTTCCCACATTATTAAGTTAGCCTGGATTTCGAAAGTATGTCACTCTCTTTTACTGAAGCAGTTTTTTCGCAAAGGCTGATCGTACTTCAACTGTATCGACCCTTAAACCAATTTCTTCATCATATTACTGCGATTTATGGTACTTTTGGAAAAAAAATTAATCATTAAATAACTTTTGTTGGGAGGGGTAAACAAAATGAATTGCTGCAAAAGCTTGGACGGTTGAAGGCCTTTCGATTGCAACATTTTATGCCCCAGCCCAGCAAATTTTCCAATCTTGTGAAGTTGGCCCAGTAATCTTGTTTTTCGAATTAAAAATAGGGGGTAAAACGAAACTAAATGATAATGCCCCCCCCCCAGCTCCACACATCTCTTAGAAAGGAGGGGAAAATTCTGGCAAATTGGCCCAACTGATGAAGTGTGGACGCTACAATGAAATAAAAAAAGCTTTTCAATTAGTAAGTTGTCTATGGTGAAGCTAACTACTATACTTATACAAAAGTAAAGAAATTAATTACCCAAACTGTTGCTTTTCATTTTCATCCAGGTATTGCCACTGTAGTGTGACAAATTCTAGTAGGTCCGTTCGGTGTAACTTGAGGCTCCTTAATGACTCATTCTCCATCATCTTTTTGACAAACAACCAAAAGCCACCATAAAGGCTCAACATTGAGGTATTTTGGTATTTTTTTCTTATCTGTCTTTCATTTTGAGTTAAAAGAGACCCAATTTTAAGATTCATCTCCTTGCTACATCTTTCTTTTTTATATTTTATAAATAGTTCTTCTGACCAGTTAATCCAAAAATACTTTTTCTCATCATCCATACTGTCCCAGTTCATTTTACAACTTCTCTACCAAAAAAAAAAAAAAAAAATTAATTTCTAATACCATAATTATAAATATCACAAGATAACTAATATTTTATTAACTAAAGGAGCGAGCACGAACAAAGTGATTTCCAAATACAGTATACTCCCGATTAGCCGGGCTGGGGGGAGGGGGGCGGTGGTTGTAGGACGGAATCGGCAACACAGATAATTGAAAAACACGAATAATACGAACATAATACAATTTACACACACCCACAGATATATATATATATATATATATATATATATATATATATATATATATATATATATATATATATATACAGGGTGTTTGGCAAGTCGCGGTCATTAGAAGTTTATGACCTTCTAGTCCGACTTCGAAAGAGAAAATTTGGGTTTGGGCATAAGCGGCTATGTGGAAGCAAAGTAAATTACTTTTAAGCACATGGTACTTCCAGTTATACTGGAATATATATTATATTATTATATATATATATATATATATATATATATATATATATATATATATATATATATATATATATATATATATATATATATATATATATATATATATATATATATATTATTGAAGTTTTAGATTCGGCATCGAATTTCAGAATAAATTTTATAGAGGCACCAGGTGTCAAAAATGTGACGTTTTCAAGTTATTTCGATTTTTTCGAAAATTTTAAAAATGTCACTACCATGTTTGATAAGACATATCTCCACTATTAGACAAGATCGGAGATTCTACCTTAGTGAGTGAGCTAAAAAAGCTTAGTTCTAAGGATGCAGTGGATAATGTCTTTAAGAACTTATACATAGCGTTCTATACTGAGCGTCCAACTTGAACAACTTCTTTCATTCATAACTTGATAATTTTAAATAGAACACCCTATATTTTTAGCTCATCTTATTGGCCATTTAAATCTCTTTGAAAATTGTTAACACCTCCCTATACCTATCTCTTACCATTTCTGAGATATGTCGATTTTTCTGTTACATTTTGGTGCAGACATCAGATATCTGGTCATACTTAGTTGCCTATTACTGAAAATGTCAAAAACATGGTGAAATTCAACTGACACTTCCTATAGTCGGGTTGTAAAATAAACGATGTGACTTGTGTCTAAACTCGCTCACAATTCTGAAATATCATTGTGTATAATTGCAATAAGTTTGCCGCTACATATCGGCAGAAGAAGTTTGCGCATAGTAGAAATAATGATATGGACTATTTAACTCTCAACAAGGTAAAAGTGTGTATACCAAGCTGCAACGGTATATTACGAACAATGGCTATGAAGCGGTGATGAAGAAATCTGACCTTAACATGTACGTAACTTCGCTGACAGAGGAGAAAGTATAGAATCCATTTTAATTCTCATCACATATCCTTCGCTATTCTGTTTATAAAAATTAGTCCATTTCAATTGGAACACTTTAAACACTTGAATGGGGCTGCAGTCTAGCTACAGTCGACATCTATCCGCTTTATTATTTTATAAAACCTATATCTGGGGTTGTATTGTATTTCCACGAAACTGCTAGGTTCGGTTGTGAGTGATGTCGACATTTTCAGAATTTGAACTGCTCTATGAACGAGCGGGAGGTCTAGTATTTTCGCGTGTTCGGATTAAAACGGTTGTACCATATAGCGATCTATTTTAATTGATAGTAGTTATAAGTGGCGTATGTGAATATATATTGCACTTTCGATTAGACAGTAGTAGTAGTGTTGAACAAATTATCTTTTAAAAATTAATAGAGAATATTATATCACTATAAAGATAAATGTCTCCGCCTATGGAATCCCTTTCATAGCTCGGTTCGGTAGGGATGTGTCACTTCTTATATCTTGGAACCAGACTTGCGTTGTAGCTGCTTGTTGTCAACGTTTTGAGATATATAGATTTTTCTGTTACATTATGTTAAACCTATCTCACTTATCTAAAATCTTCATTTATCTAAAATCCTAATTTTTTAATCTGGCTTTGTCTTATGCATTAAATTCAACAAATTTTGCTGTGGTTGTAAAATAAATAGGCATTAGTAAAAAAACAATGAACACGCACAAGAACATTAATTTTATTAACTTTTAACAAAAATAATAAATAGCAAACGTAAAAATAAATCATAGGTAGAAGCTTATAAGAAATTTTCAATGTGTCTGCCGTTCCCGTCGAGACATTTTAAAAATCTCGAATTTACTTTGTGTGAAGTTGCTATGCTTATTTCGTGTAGATCTAGTCCTTAAAAGGCCTCGACGATCCGTTGAATAAGTTCATCGCGTGTACTCACTGGAGTAGCATAGACTTTACACTTTATCCTGTTCCAGAGATAAAAATCACACGGTGTTATATCTGGTGATCTTGGCGGCCATCTGGAGAGACCGTTGCAGCCCATCCATCGGTCTTCAAACATTCTATTTAGTTCCTGATATACTTCTTTTAAAGAGACTTACACTATCTACAGATGTAGCAAAATTTAATTCTTTAGCTTCATAGAAAATTGAGTTTTGGACATTTTTTCAAAAGGAGTTAAAACACAAGATTTTTTTGATAATAAGAGATATCGATGGTAACACTTTCGAAAGAATTCTTCAAATGTGCGCATACTGGAACTCTAAAATCGATCTTCGAGGCTTGTGTAAGTTTAAAGTATTAACTTTACCAATACGCCGAATACTAATAGTGTACAATTCTTATGAAAATTCGCTACTATAACATGACTTGACCACTTGCTTATAATTCTGCTGAATTTTGTTCTATTCGTTGGAGCCAAGTGAGGGAATCTGTTGTTAAGTGTTGGAACTGTTCTCTCAACTATTCTGTTACATTCACCATATATTGAAAACAAATTGAAAACATCATCTGCAGAGTAACGAAAATAAAAAGTATTGTTATCCATATTATTTTAGCACTTCTGATAACAAAAAATTAACAAGCATGCAACAATGAAAACGCCTAGGAAGTGTCAGTTGAATTTCACTCTGTTTTTGACATTTTCAGTCAAAGGCAACTACGTATGGCCAGATATCTGATGTCTGCACCAAAATATAACAGAAAAATCGACATATCTCAGAAATGGTAAGAGATAGGTATAGGGAAGTGTTAACAATTTTCAATGAGATTTAAATGGCCAATAAGATGAGCTAAAAAAATATTGTGTTTTATTTAAACTTATCAAGTTATGAATAAAAGAAGTTGTTCAAGTTGGACGCTTAGTATAGGACGCTATGTATAAGTTATTAAAAATACTATCCATCGCATCCTTAGAACTAAGCTTTTTTAGCTGACTCACTAAGGTAGAATCTTTGATCTTGTCTATTAGCGGAGATATGTCTTATCAAACATGGTAGTGACATTTTTAAAATTTTCGAAAAAATCGAAATAACTTGAACACGCCACATTTTCGACACATGGTGCCTTTATAAAATTTATTCTAGAATTCGATGCGGGATCTAAATATCAATATCAATAATATATAGGGAGTTCCATTAAAAATAACGATAGTACATGATACTTCCGGTATAACCGGAAGTACCATGTGCTTAAAAGTAATTTACTTTGCTTCCACATAGCCGCTTTTGGCCAAACCCAAATTTTGTCTTTGGAATTCGGACTAGAAGGTCATAAACTTCTAATGAACGCGACTCGCCAAACACCCTATATATATATATATATATATATATATATATATATATATATATATATATATATATATATATATATATATATATATATATATATATATATATATATATATATATATAGACACACACATACACACAGGATGACTCAGTCAATGGTAGCCATTGCTGCTTATATTGAAAAGTGGCAATAACTATGGCATTTTAAATGAGAGACCCTATATATTATTGCATTTTTCGCTTTGTTATTGCTTTTTGAATATTTTTGTATAATATTTCCCTATACCTATCTCCGGTGGTTTTCCAGAAATTAATTGATTTGCTTTTTTTCTGCAAAACATGGCTTTAATTAAATGTTTATTACTGCGGTCTTTGGATTTGCAGAAAGCTGACAGTGTATCAGTCATATCTAAGGGAATTCATTTTCCATTATACAGGGTCGTTTAAAATTTGTGATTTTACAGATAGATATAAAAATAGTGAAAAGTGCAATTTTTTTAAATGGAACACCTGTATATTATGAAATATCCTAAAAGACAATTAAATATCTTTTCAAAAAATGTATCATGTTCCTATACCTAAATAGTCAGGTTTCCGAAATAATAGCAACTTTCTATAAACATCAGATTATTTTGTCATGGCTACTGCTTCATCCCCAATGGGGTCATAACACATAATCGAAAATCACAGTTTTAATGTATAGAAATTAATGATTGGTGGTTACAAAAGAACTCTATGAAAAAACGGTGAGGATTTTCCTTAAGATTATTTATAAAGAAATGAAAATTGGCCCGCCAAAATGCTAAATAATATGCCGGTACCTTGTGACATGCTAACCCTAAAGAATCTGATTGGTCTTCCTCTTCTTTGTAAATAATCTTAAAAGTGTTGATAACTAGAATTACTGGATTACCAACAACAACAGAGTTTCTGACATTGCGTTCTAAATAGCTTCTGTCAGTGCGTAACATAAACAAATAACAAAAATATAAACCAATATTAATTCTGTAAGTTGGAACTGCGTGCATCAAAATTATAAGTGTTTTTATTGTAATATAAGTGTTTTTATTGTAATATTGGTGTAGTCTTGTGTATGAGGCTCATTTGTATACAGAAAATATGAAAAGTGTTTCTGAAAAAGCAAATCGCGTGCTAATCTACCTAGACAAGACAGCAATACAATTCACGGAGTCGAGGAGTCGTGGGCCAAAAGAGTCCAGGGGGCAAACTGAGGAAGTGGAAACAACATGTGCGGTGAAGAGCCGCATCCTGCACGAGGTGACTCTACTGATAACTAAGCATGACGGATCTAGACGTGAAGGTCGAAACAAACTCCCCCAATCAAACGGAACCGCTGGAGTACCGGGCAACCCTCCAGAGTAACCCGCCTTGCACCACACAGGGGGTTCTGATGGTGTGGACAGTATTTCCCCCATTCTCGTGGGAACAACATGAAGAACATAAATATAAATAAAACCAAAACCAATGAGGCTCGAGGAGTGGCTCCGGCTACAGACTCGTGCCGCCCACTGGGGAAGCAACCAGGGGTTGATGGGACTTAGGTTCCTTCAGGTCAACCTCCAACACAGTAGGGCAGCCACGACCGGACTACTGATGGCTCTAAGGAACACAGAGGGAGGCTCGCGGGAGGGGGGTATGAGGTACAGGGCTATGCGGACGACATTGTCATCATAGTCCGAGCAAAGGTTACACAGTCAGTGTGGGAGCGCATGCAGACAGCACGGAAAGAGGTGGAAATGTGGACGGTTGGTCAAGGGCTCGGGTGCGCCCCGAGAAAGCAACCATCATACTGTTTATGAGGAGGAGAAAGTTGGAGTACCACAGAACTCTCACTCTATACAGTAGGAACATTGCAATGCCCAGGGAGGTAAAATATCTTGGGGTCGTATCGGACTCTAAGCTAACCTGGAATGGTCACGTTGAAAAAATACTGCGAAAGGCAGTCATGACCCAAGCCGTTACTAAGTGGCTATATGGAGAAACGTGGGGACTAAGACCTAGTATGGCCCACTGGCTGTAGACAAGGGTGGTCAGACCATCGTTAACATACCTGGCACTGGTCTGGTGGCCTAAGGTGTCACAATCCAGTGACAAACAAAAACTGGGCAAGATCCAAAGGATGGCTTGCCTAGGCATCACAGGGGCCATGTCTTCAACCCTAACAGCCGCCATGGAGGTGTTCCTGGATCTGAGCACCCTCCCTCCCCTCTCCCCTCCCCCTCCGCCACGCACTTAGTTATTATGGTGTAGGCTAGGCTAGGACTATACAGACTAGCCTGCAATGGTAGACTGAAGATCAACCCAGGCTCCAGGGGCCACTGCAAAAATCTGAAGATCGTGAAGGAGCCCATGCTTGAAATGAGGTCAGACTTTGCGAGCCCTTGAATCTGCAGGAAAAACAACTTTGCAGTGGAAATCCCCCACCGCGAGGCATGGCGGGAGGAGACGCCGGGCATACCACGGGGCGCGCTCGTCTGGTTTACGGACGGATCCGGCGGGGAACGTGGGACAGGGGCATGTGTTTATTCGGAAGGACCGAGGATAAGTCATAGTATTTCCCTCGGAGCACATGCAACGATCTTTCAGGCCGAAATGTACGCCATCCGGCACTGTGTGCGGGAGAACAAGAGGGAAGGTTACACCAACAAGCGGATCCTCATAGCCACAGGCAGCCCTTAAGGCCCTAAGTAGCCCACAGGTAAATTTCTGGCTGGTGAGTGAGTGCCGAGACGAGACGAGACAAGCGACCTGGCTGGGCAGAATGGGGTCACCCTCATCTGGGTGCCGGGTCACTCGGGGGGTCAAAGGCAATGAAGAAGCTGACGGTCTCGCGAAAAGAGGGTCAGCAGAACCATTTATGGGAGCAGAACCGGCTCTGGGCGTGACAAAGAGCACTGCCAGGGGAGCGATTAAGTCCTGGGTCAGAAACAACACAAGGTGTACTGGGCAGACTGTCCAGGGCTCAGACATGGGAAGTCAATAATTGACGAACCCAGTTCAAAGAGAGCTGTGGAGCTGCTAAATCTTAGCAGAGGACAGCTCAGAAATATAACAGGTCTCTTGATGGGACACATGGCCATCAAGAAACACCTGCATAAAATGGGGCGGTTCAAGGGGGATCTTGCATTCGACTCGCAGCAAGGAGGAGGAATCAGCCCAGCACATCTTGTGCGAGTGTAAAGCTCTGGACCGCAAAAGACAACTGATCTACGGTCAGTCTAGACCGGAGACAGAGCATTATAAACTTCACCCTACCAATCGCTGTGCAGAATGATTTTGGAATGGGTGGAGTGAAGAGACTAAGGGCAATAGGACAATAGGCCAAGAGCTGCAGTGCTATCGGGCGCGGACAAGCCCTGAGGGAGAAAAAAAATACCATTCGCTGTATTTATTTAACTCATCCCGATTTGTTACCCCTGTGAATAGAGGTCAGTTAAAAGTTTTATTTTTTTAATTTTAGAATACAGCAATGATCTGAATCAAACCTAAAAAGGTCTTATATTTCTAGTTTTGTACAGTGGCGTAAACATAAGTCAAGGTCACATCATGTTGTTTCGTATTCATGTGATGTGCACATTGTTGTCAGATTTATGTCCAACAATATTATTAAAAAAAAAAAGAAATTACATTCAAAACCTTTTAATATGAATCCTTAACACCACTATGCTTTCATTTAATGTTGCCTATGCTTTTGAAAATTCCAATAAAACTACCATAATTCGTTCATACCATTCTTCAAATCTTAGTTAAAAATTGCAAACTTGGCAACATCGCAATAAACTTCGTTTATGTTTCTGTGACATCAGCAAGGGTGCAAACTGCTCACTGCCAGCGCCAACTTCTGTCGCAAGCTTAAACGATGTGGTATTTTCTGATGTCTTAATCCTGTTTGAAATTCAAATTTATAGGCTCAATTATTGTAATCTTTAATAATTTTTTTTCTGCGATATTAGAAAACTTTAAAGAAAAATAAGTGATGCGTCAGACTCATATTCACACGAACTTTCAAAATACGCAATAAAAAAAATTTTGTTACGACCCCATTGTTTAATAAGCTGAGTGTCATACCAAGGATAACGTGAGACAGTTATTTTCTTCTTGGGAACAAAGATATCCAAGTTTACTGCAAAAAGTAGATAATGCTTCATCAACATTAGAAAAAGCACACAAAATTCTCCAATCGATATTGTGAATTGCCTCATAAAGCCTATGGAAATTAGCTCCTGTAAAACTGAAAGTTGGAGCAGTTAGAATAATTAAAATTATGTCTAGCATTATTCATCAAACATACATCAACATATAATGAAGGATGGTATGGATCTTCAGGCAGAATAGAAGAATCTCGAAATACATTGCAATATATGTTGGATATCACAGGATCCAACAGTTTATTTTGATGATTTTTAACTTGATCAAATTGATTCGAATTGTAAAAATTAATAGTGTTTATGAGGAGTGAGCATCTATGACTAACATTTTCCAAGGAATTGCAATAGTTGACAAAGTCGGAATATTAAAGTCACCAATTAACAACATATTGTGCTCATTAAGAAATTCACAGGATTCTAAGTAGTTAAAAAAGGATGCAAGCTGAGAGTTAGGCACTGGTACTATTGACGAAGATGACATATGACTGCCATAATATAAAAGTAAAAACCACTTACGAGAATTTTGCAGCAGCAAACATCAATCATAGCCAAAAATTCATGAACGGAATCAGTGATGTTGAAGGATATTCTTCACCACTATCAGAGATCCCCAGCATGTGACGCCACAGCAGAAGATCGATGAGATCTAAAAACCGTATAGTGATCACCAAAAAAGTTATAAATTTGAGATACTACTTAAAACCCAAGTTTCTGTCAAAATTACACAATCATAACTGATATATGTAGAAGCAACAAAAAGGTGATGTGTTTTAGTTTTGAGTCCTCTAGTGTTTTGATAGTAGGATATCAGTTTATTAGACCTCCAGTTATAGTTATTGAGGGATGTTTCCCTAAAGAGTCTTTTATTTTGCTGATCCAGTATTCTGTCGTCGAAAGAAATGAAACTGTTTTATCATAATGTTCTCAGGCCAAGAAGACGGTAGAAGCAAAGTCTCCACCAAGACACCTCTAGTTGACCTCAACATGGTAGCAGTTATATGCACCAGACATCACCGTTTCCTTCTCGGCAACAATCTAACCATGAAAATTACCGCCCAGCAGCGAATCAAGATAATGTGTTTTTTATTAATAATTTATTTGCCACCTTTTGTCGATGATAAAATTTCCAGTGGATCAAGTTAAATCTAAAATAACAAATTACAGGGATAAAGGAGGACTATGGATTAAGAAATTTATCTTGGAAGCAATTGAAGACATGATTCCTCTAACCTGGTGGAAAGATTTGGAAGGAACAAACTTAATGGCTGAAATCGCCACAAAAATTCTCAGTGCACCTGTTACATTTGCTGCAACTGAAAGAACATTTAGTACTTTCAGTTAGATACACTCTACAAAACAAAATAGATTAATTACTTAAGAAGCTGCAAAAATTACATACCTATCCCATAATTGGAAGTTAAAGAACAAAGCAAATAAAACAAAATGTAAAGAGAATGTAGCACTGCCTGGAGTTCAAGATAAAATAATACAGATAAAAGATGTTTCATTACCATTAGAGGTGTGCGAACCCATGTTTTGTTCGAACCGAACTATGAACGAACCCAAGCAAATATGTTGCCTCGAACTTCGAACCTCTGAAATAGAATGTCTAAGGTTCACAGTCGAACTTCGAACTTGTTAGAAATTCAAAATCGAACATCGAACTATCAAAAATTCTTCAGTGCTCGAATATCATTTCCTTAAATACAAAATTTTGGAATATTGTAACATACAATATTTGATATGTAAAAGATTCCAACTCTTTTTAGAAAAAGGAAGGATTCAATAAATTTGCAGGTTGATTGGGTGAAAATGCCTTCCGGTTCTGATCGTTGTGGAGATGGGGCAACGTTAAATCAAAAACACAAAATATTTGAAACTTTTTTAGATTTCTAGATCTATAGATAAGCTCAATTATTAATATGTTGTTGTTTGGTATTGGCTAGGCAGTTTTAGCAAACAGCTTGGGAGGGTTCAAAGTGAGCACCATAGGTATAAAATAACCACTTACAAGTTTGAACTGTCTCCTGATTGTGAATATTTCACTGTTTTGACTCACTGTGTAATAAAGAATGTTGAAACCAGTGTTTTCCAAAGGAAATCTGTAATTATCCTCAAATTCTGAACATTTACGTTACCGATCGCCTTTGAATACCATCATCATAATGTTGTTACTGAAATAGGTGATGGGAGGCTAGGATATACAAGAAAAGTAATTCTGTGACTGCTAAAGGGCTTCGTCGTGTCTCAATGTGTCCCATCTACTTTCAAAAATATGCATGAGTGAAATCTCCTGAAACTACGCTATCGACTCAATGAGTTTAAAGCGCCGCTACCGCGTTAAAGGAGCCGCAACTTCGCTACTTTTGGCAACATTCAATGCCTGTAAAGTTAAATTTCGAAGTATTTTTGAGCAACGAACTTCGAACTATTTTGAAGAATAACATATTTCGAACTTCGAACTATTTCAACATCGCTAGTGCGAATATATTTTCGAACCGAAGGTTCAGTTCGAGTTCGGGTTTGGTTCGGAATTTCAAAGCTTCGCACACCTCTAATTACCATCTACATCTAAATCCAATAACCGGCAAAATCGTACGTATTAACTGTTGTGGATCTTGTTCTTGCTTTGAATATATTTTTTTAATAAAACATTGTTTAATAAATTCCCCACTAATATTATTTCTAGGTTAATTTTATGAATGTAGTTTGCACAGTAGGTAGTTCAGTTGGAAGAAGTACAGTTGATAGTAAATTTTAGTAAAAATTAGCTATGAGGTATGTATACTGTTCACTAAACATTTTTTTCACTTTTTTTTAATACCCAAAATATACCCTATCTTGGGTAAATACCTGCGGTATTTATCCCTGAAAATATATACCCAGGTATTTTACCTCACTAATTGCAGGGCCTAGGTGTAAGCAACTTTGCCTATTTGTGCCATCTTTAAACAGTATACTTTGAAAACCACACACCTTAGCAAAATTCTAAAATTAAATTTGCACTTCTATTAACATTCTCTATTACCACTTCAGTGGTGGTGCGATCCTTTTGAGTCACACTGTATTATATACCTATAAAATTATAAGTCTGGCAAAAGCACATGGGTGCTCTGTACTTTGTCCTAACACAAAACTTTGTGTGAAAAATGGGTTAAACCATCTGGACAATCCTAATATTGGTAATTCTGCAGTTGAACCTGGTGAACCGGCAGAGTTGTCGCACACTAGAATTTCGTCTTGGAGTTCACGCGCTGTTGCTACATCCTTCTCTTTATCGACCTTGTAAGGAAATAATATTTAGTACAAACTTAAAAAGTCAGGACGCAGCAAGCGCGCTGTGGTAGCGAATTTCCATATGACTTTTTTTAATGTTTTTTTCATGAGACATAAAATGTAGTACAAACTTCAAAGGTCGGGACGCAGAAAGTGCGCTATGGTAGTGAATGTTCCTAGAACTATTTGTAATGTGAAATATGTTTTTTTCATGAGACATAACATTTAGTACAAAGTTAAAAAGTCGGGACGCAGCAAGTGCACTAGGGTAGCGAATGTTCCTAGGACTATTTTTAATGTTAAATAAATTTTTTTCATGAGACATAAAATTTACTACGAAGTTAAAAAGTCGGGACGCAGCAAGTGCGCTAAGGTAGCGAATTTTCATAGAACTATTTTGAATGTTAAATATGCTTTTTTCATTAGACATAAAATGTAGTACAAACTTCAAAGGTCGGGATGCAGAAAGTACGCTATGGTAGCTAATGTTCCTAGAACTATTTGTAATGTGAAATATGTTTTTTTTCATGAGACAACATTTAGACAAATTAAAAAAGTCGGGACGCAGCAAATGCGCTATGGTAGCGAATTTTCATAGCAATGTTTTGAATGTTAAATATATTGTTTTAATCACACATCAAATTTAGACAATCTCGTTAATCGCGCCCACAGGAGAAAGGTTGGACTGTAAAATAACCCACTATTATTATATATTAAACGGTTCGGTACAAATTCTCGTACGTATTCAGATAGGCACATGGGCCTTTCCTACCATGAAGTATTTTGGCAAATGAAATACAGAAATTAAGTTTATTGTGACGGGCAGGAATAATTTATTTTATACATATAATGAAATAGAAAGGAAAGGTGAATAAAAGTATGTATTAAAGTGTCATAAAAATTAGATTGTTTGGCGATATATTTGCCCGCTTAACTGAGAATAAGTATCACGCCTCAAGATGCCGTAAGAGGTGAATCCGGTTGCAAAAACTATCAGTGTCTCATCCAGTAGCCTACAAACATGATTTTCAGCAGACATACGTCAACATGGGAAATCCACTTTGTGTGTGTGTCCGTGTGTGTGTGTGTGGGTTTTTGTTTCTTGAACGTCGGCCTATTTCCGTGACTATGCTCAATGACCGAAGGCAGGGAGCAGTTTTACCTCACTATCCTGGAAATTTGGCCGAACCCCTGCCTTTCTGTAAAGAGGGTAGGGATCTTTAACGTGCCCAACATCGCATGGTCACGGGACCGACGGCTTTACACACCCTCCGAAGGGCTGAACGTGCAGACATTCAACTTGCTGAAATACAATGGCAGAACCCCGGTAGATGTTAATGTTACAGTTTGTACTGAAAAAGTGAAAGGAGTACCCTGAGAACGAACCCAGTACCCTTAGGTTCAAAGGCACACATTCTTACCCCTCTAATCGAATTAAAGTCGCTTACTAATACAATAGACACCCACAACATTTTATAAAATTTGGCATATTTATTGCCAAAAATGACTTGTGCATATATATATATATATATATATATATATATATATATATATATATATATATATATATATATATATATATATATATATATATATATATATATGTATGTATACTTTCATTCTTCTGATTATTTAAAGGGAGAGCCTATCTTGTATCATAAAGCTTTTGTACAGTGTAGTCGGTTGCACTGTACATAGTCATGTCAGCTTTCATAGCAAATTTTTTCATCAAGGTTTCCTAAGTCTTTTCATAAGCTATTATTTTATGGATGTTCATTACCATACCGCAATTGCTGCCTCAATATAGGTTATTTTGAAAATTTTCCGTTTTACTTGATAAATTATAACATACGTCCTACCATAATGCACATGTATTTATTATATTCGTGTTCATTAGCGTAAAACACTTGCTACGTCAATATAGGTATATTTTAACATTTTTCCATTCACCTTGATAAATTATATCATACTCCCTACCATTACGAACATGGATTTATTATATTCGTGTTCATTACCAAAAAAACACTTGAAACAAGCATTATTATAGCATACGCTACCATAACGCACTTACTGCATGCATATTTATTTTGATGAATTCTCTGATCTTTTAATTTATGTTTACTACTAGAAGGATGTGGCAACAGCGTGTGAACTCCAACGACGAAATTCTAGTACGCGACGGCTCTGCCATTATTACAATAGTGAATATTAATAGGCAGAAAGAATAATTTTTGACGTAATATGAATATTTCTTTCATTTATGCTAAGCACACTTGTTTCTAAATGTTAAAATCGTCCGGGAGGTAAGCTGCAAGTTTACCATTATTCTAATTTTGCCATTTTTGATTTAGTAGCAGAATGTCTTTACAAACACATAATGCTTATCTCTTTTATTATACTTACCATGAAATCCAATTTTTCTTTGGGATCTAAACTGTCATTGTTTCTTATCTGTGATTCTAAATATAAATCAAATGGAGCCTTAACACTTTTATGTTCAAATATAAACTTGGCTGCTTTTCTTCTTCTCTTTAAATCTTTGCTAGAGTTTATACACAGTTTTTGGCAAGACTGTGATGGTGAGTCTTTCTCTACACCATCTAGACCAGATTGAGGTAAAGTTTCAGTTGCCCCTGATTCAGTGTGATACAGATCCAACTTTTGTCTCTTTTTTCGAGAACATGGTTCATAATCTGACTCATGCATTTGTGACTCAAACTCATGTGATCTTTTAAAACTGTTTGCTAAGTAACTCTTGCTTTTAATGACACTTTTGACATCCCCTAGTAGTTCCGATAAACTTCTTCTGCTTCTAATTGAAGCTTGAAGATTCATCCATATTATTTTACAATCAGTTGACGAATAGTTTTTGAAAGCAATTTGTTCCCAGTCTATTTTATTTGCTCTATATTTAGAACTTACATAATCTGTTGAAGGAGTTACACTTTGAATTCGATCTATTAAAATATTTAAGTCTTCCTTGGACCAACCAAGCAAATCTTCATCAGCACCCACTGAAATGGCTGCACTGTTATAATCTCCCATATTCTGATGTTACTTGTTAGTTCTATCACAATAAGCAGCTTCTAGAACAACACTGAAAAACACCAAAATTAAAATGTGGGTTAAGAAATAAAGAATATGTTATGTGGGTAAAATGTTATCAAAAACAAATAAAAAAAATATACAGACCAGGAAAATATTTGTTTAGCTTTAATTCACAAATAACCCTTCTATGTCTTAAAACCAATATTTTTAAAAGATTAAGAAACTTTTATTTTATTTTGATTCTCACCGCTACAAACTACAAACCACGATATATCAAAGCCGGGAAATGTTCAATGTTCATTGTTCTGGTTTGTATTGGCCTCAGCTGCATAGGCTCTCCAGCCAGCGGTGGTTTTCTTATTTGGGCTACACCTTCTAAGGTGTGTCTAGAACATTGTCTATGGCCCAAATGTCAATTCCATTAACTCACACCATGATAAAATAGAGGTATTATAAAAGGACAAGGATAGTAACACAACATAGGAAAATAATTTTACTCTCCTAAACATCCAAAAGACGCATCTGGATCAGAGAAACATATTATTAGGATGATAGTGGGATACATTAAAAACGTAACACATCATAATAGGTGTAGAGCTTTTTTTCTTTTTTTTTTTCTTCAAATTTTCTGCCCTGTTTTTAAGAAAATGTCCTACTGTTTGAATGACCTCTATGGAATCCGAGAATAATACCTGATCTAAATGTATCGGTGCATCTATTTTAAGGTTAATCAAATTATTATATAAGTTACTAGAGAGATCCGAATGTCTCTCACATCTGAAAAATATATGTTGGAGACTTCCCACCTCTCCACAACTGCACAAATCATTCTCCTTGACATTTATTCTATATAAGTGCGTAGGAATTGCACAATGTCCACTCCTTGCCCTTGATATGGTAGTTATTGCCCCTCGGTTTAGTTTCAACTTATGAAACCAAGGACTATTGGGGGGATCTTTATAGTATGAATAATATCTTTTTCCCTTATGGGCTCCTTGAATTTTCCAATGTCTTTTCCATTTATCCATGACATTCGCTTTTAATTTAGACAAAATTTCCATGACATTCGCTTTTAATTTAGACAAAATTTCCCTGTAATCCGTTTTTATTATTATTCTGCTACTACAGCTTCTTCCTGTTGCAGCTAATTTATCTGCTTCGTCATTAAAGTGAATATTTGTGTGACTTGGGACCCATGATAGGGTGATATTTATGTTGTTAGAGCGAAATTCTAAAATAATTTTTCGTATCTCTATAGAGTGATTGCATCATTTTTGGTTACTATGCCATTTCTACATATTCGACTCAAGGCGCTCATTGAATCACTGAATATGACACAATCCGAACTGATGTCACTTGTTTTCAGTATTATTAAGGCCTCTAGAATAGCAATATTTTCGGCATTGCAAATGGACATGGGATTCTCAATTTTTTTAGCAATATTCAAATTAAGCTGAGAACTATATATTCCTATTCCCATGTGTTCTGTTGATGGATCAAACGAAGCATCAGTAAAGATTAATAGATAACCGTCCCATTGGTTGGTGCAGATGTCTCTAAATAGAGCGCTATTATCTACATTTTTTTCCAGTTTTGTATTTACATAATTAACATTACTTAATTGTATGTATGGGTCATATCTAAAGCAGGGTAGTGTTGAGGATGTTTCAATATATGGCCTATGTACATTTATCAGATCTAACGCTTCAAATAGGGCTGGAGGGGTTGGATTTCGCCAAAAAGACACATTAATATTATATTGAGGCCGTAGTTTCTCGATTTCCTCTGTAACTGGGTTATTCAGCACTGATACTGATTTACATAAGAATTTTTGTGCCATCCACAGATTTTGGAATTCTAAGGGCATCTCACCTGTGAGTCCTAACAAGATGTTAGTAGGTGTTGATTTCATGGCCCCCACCACGATCCGTAAGGCCATATACTGGGTTTTGTTTAATTGATACATGTTATTTTTAGACAATTTGTGTAGAAACTGTAATGCATAAGTAGATGAGACCTCACAATGGATTTATAAAAGGTCAAAAGTACCAGAGGATCTGCACCCCACCAGGTTCTGCACAATGTCTTCATTATATTAATCCCTCTTAAGGCCTTAGAGCATGCTGCATTGATTTGATGATTCCAAGTCAGTTTGGTATCAAAGGTAACCCCTAAATACTGCAGGTTATCTTTCCAGGGTATTATATGGTTATTGATCATAATATAAGGTAGTGAGCCACTAAATGTTCCTGATGAGAAAAGAATAGCTTCGCATTTATTAAAGGAAATTGGCAATTTGAGTGATTCCAGACATTGTGCAATCCTGTCTAGAGTATCATTAATTATATTACATAGATTGTATACGTCCCTAGCATCGGCAATAACACATATATCATCCGCATATTGAATTAATTGTACATTATTATATGAGCCACTTGACAGAGGTATGGTATACAAATTGAAAAGTAAAGGTGACAGTGGTGATCCTTGAGGCAGGCCCCTTGAGGTCTGCCCAGTACCAATCACCCCCCCCCCCTGTTCGTGGGTTTCTAAGAAATATTTTTCTATCAGAAAGTATCTGTTTGATTAAAAGTGCCAAGTCTCGAGGACAGTTAATCTCCGCCAACATTTGATACAATATATCTATATTTACATTATCATATGCTGCTTTAACATCGATAGTTACCATAATTGTCTTCCACCCTTTACTAATCGCACCGTAAATTATACTAGTCACCATGGCTATACAATCATCGGTGCCACGTCCCCTTCTGAATCCCAGTTGTCTTTTGGGTAATAGTGTTTGATTTTCAACCTGCCATTCTATCCTATTTTTGATCATGGGCTCAAAGCTTTTGATAATGCTTGATGATAACATTATTATGCGATAGCCACTTACTTCCGTTATGCTCTTGCCAGGTTTAGGAAATGCAATCCCTGATACTTTTTAACTTCCCCTTGTATATTATGTCTTTCTTGAAGTAAATCATTTAAAAGATCTAGTAAAATTTGAAGATATGAAAGAGGTAAATTTTTTAGCATGGAATATGTGATGCTATCTATTCCCGGTGTTGTGTCTTTTTTATCTCTTAAGAGTGTAGTTAATTCGTCCATGGTAAAAGGAGCGCTATCTATATTATGAAAGTAGGGTTCTGCCATATCCATTATTGGTGGAATTAAATGGGGGGTGAGGGAATCCAGCATTTCCTCAGCTAGTGAGTCAGGAATATCCCATCTGACTGTTTTTGGTAGTGCAATATTTTTAAAGATGCGGACAGTTCTCCAGATTTGCTTGATGGGTGTATCTCTATTGATTTCTCCACAAAAGTTTCTAAAGCCCATTCTTTTTTTATTTTTTATGGTTTTGCGAGTTTGTGCTGTGATTTTTTTAAATTGATGTAATTTTCTAGTGTTCTATGGTTTTTGTAAATATGAAAAGCTTGTTTTCGCTGATATATTGCCCTGTGGCAGTCTTCGTCCCACCATGGTTGCAATTTACATTGGGGTTTTCTATTCTACAATTTGGGTATGCTCATATCAGCAGAGCTTTGTATTATTTTTATCAGGTCATCCAAGTTTTGAGGATTTGTTGTCGTATGTGAAAACGCTTCCCTATATTTTTGTCAATCTGCCCTTTTCATATTATATTTGGACAAGGTCGGCAACAAATTATAAATATTGTCATTAATACCAGTTATCTGAGTTATTATAGGGAGACGATCACTATTGCCGGAATCAGGTACCGTGTACCGATCCGCCCTGCTAGCCAAATCTGGATCACAGAGGGTTAAGTCTGGGGAGCTGATGATTTCAGATGGAGCTGTTAATCTTGTAATAGATGTACCATCATATAGGATTATTAGGTTAAGATTATCCACTATATCTAGAACCAATTGTCCATTGTGGTTGCTAATGCTGGATCCCCACATGGGATGCTGGGCATTAAGATCACCCACAACCATAACTGATTTTGTTGTTACCTGATTTATTAATTGTCTGAAGAATTGTAAAACCAGATAGCAATCGGGAGGGTTGTATATATTTACAATAGTTATTTCCCATATTTGTATAATTTGAAATTGGAATTTGGTGGGTAAAACTATATTGGGGAATTGGAAGGTAAGATTTCGAAAAGGAATTGAGGTTTTAATCAGTAACATGATTCCACCCTTACCATCATCACGGTCTTGTCTACCTTCATAATAACCAGATAGCCTAAACCTATCACCCTACCAAGATGGTATATTTTGAAAAATATATTTGCTTTTAGGTGTTAACTCAACAGGACGGGGGCCACCCGAAGACCCCCCCCCCCCACGCCTTCTCCCGAGCATGAAGCCATCGGCTTTTACCTGCTGCTCATTTAAATTTATTTAATATATGTAGTATTAATTCGGTTTTAAGTTAGAGCGAACAGAAAGAAGGGAAAGAGACTCACCAACACCACACGTAAGGGGATAAGATAGGAATTCTTATCTACATCAAGATCTTCTTTTAAGTCTTAGTAACCAAATGGAACTCGCTAATACCAATTCACTATTTAATAGCAACCAGTCCAATTTAAAGCCATACAATACGGAATAAATAATATACTTGTAATCTTTGGATCAACTTAAAATCTTCAAAAGGCGCACACGTCACACTTATAATATAATATAAAATTTTTGAGCCCGGGAAATGTTGAAATATATTCATGAGGTTCAGGTTGACTCGATTCTAACCTCAAAAGTCATAACCGTGGCAAAAAATGAATCTTCTTTTTAAAGTATAACTATTGGCCTTTACAAATAGATTACTGTACCTTATAGCGGCAAAAGTATCAGGCTATCACACACCGTCAAAAAATATTGAATATTGAGTTAAAGAGTCTGGGCGCAGCAAGTGCGTTATGGTAATCCATTTTATTAAAAATGTTTCTATTAGCAGTCTTTTAAATTAAAGCAGGCATCGAATTTGGTTACCAGTATAATCTATATAATAAAAGAAATTCGGGACGCAGCAAGTGCGTTATGGTAGCGAATTTTCATTAAATGTTGCAAATTTGAATAGCTTAATTTGCTATTAACCTCTAAAGTTGACCAAGAAACCGGTTTTTTCGGGAACATTTTAAGTTTACTTTCGGACATTTTTGTACATTTTCAAACAATAAAATTAATTTGATGAAACATGACACATTGTTTCTACTACATAGGTTATACTGGTGACCCAATCTGATAGCTGCTTTCTTAAAAAAAAATACACATATTTGGTATTAAAAACAATTTTATGAAAATTCACTACCATAACGCACTTGCTGCGTCTAGACTTCTTTTTAAATAAAAAAGCTTAATTCTTTGTAATAAAAATTCGCTAATAAGAACAAAACAGAAATGTCACTAACTAAAAAAAAATAGGTAACAGTAGACGGTGCTTCCAGGAGGTCACCCATCCAAGAACTGACCACGGCCTAGGTTGCCTAACTTCGCTGATTGCAGGGGAACCGGTTTTACCAACGTGCTATAGCTGTTCAATTGAAATGATTATTTATCTAAGGTTTATATGTTCTTTATTAATTTTTAGGTTTCCATTTTAAATAAAGAATTAAAATATTTTCAAATTTTGCTATATTTACACAATTTTTAACAGTGCTGATTGCATATGTATTGTTCCTGTGAAAAAGAATTCCACACAACTTATTTTAAAGGTTAGGGTCTTGGACAACTCACTCATTTCGCAATGTGATCAAACAAAGCAATTATTTAATTCACAAGCTTTTCATATAAACTGAAATTATTAATCGAAAAACAACCTATTCTCTCATTAACCTAAAATAAAAATAAATTGATATGACTTATGAGGCTACATAAACCGCGCCATTTGCTATAAGAATACAAATAACACAACAAACCAATAGCAACTTAATTTCTGACCATGTGACCAATTGTGTTGTTGGTCATTTCAGAATCTATAGATAAATCTCCATAGACCAAATTTACCAAAAATGTTATAATTGTAAAAGTTTTATTCAACTTATAATGTTTTTATATAGTTATTGTTTGGATCACAACTTAAAATCAGGCTTAAACTCGTTAGCTGCCGATTTTACATATATCTTTTTGAATAACCAATCAATTTTAGAAATAAATATTACCGTTAATTTTCCTAACGAGGGAAACTTCTCAACTTAATGCAATAAAATTTTGAAACTGACAACCCTGGTTGTTTCAATTTATTAGGCAAATTTTGTAGCTTTCCAACAATCAAAGAAAACAAACTAAGACATCCGTTATGTCAACCTCTCCGACACATATTACACAACGCCTTAATAAACTTTTAGGAGCGTGTCGTAGCTTTTAAATTTCTTTAATTCAGGATAACTTAAATTTGTGTTGAAAAAAACGCTTAACAATTAATATATAAGAAGATCTTTGAATGCTCTATATATGTGAAAAATTTCATTCCACTGACTTTAATAATAATAAAAATATATAACGTTTTCAAAAAGTTTTTCCCAATTTTCGACCAGAAAAACTTGAGCATAAAAGCTGATTAAGGAACTCGGCCTTGGTTTTCGCTCAACAACAAGATTTTTCCCAAGTTTGATTGAAAACAGTTTAGTATTTTTTGAGTTATCGCTCTTTACTAGATCCCAACGTTAGCTGAGGTTTTCTGTTAAGTTGGTTGAACGCATGCGTTGACAGCTAACGTGTTGGCTAACGGCAGCCATTTTTTCCAATGCAGACTACAAGTGCTTATTTAGTTCGATGTATTGTCACAGAGTAAGAAACAATTATTATGCTGTGGTATTGTGTTAAGACATAAATGGCATACTTTTTTATAGGAATCGATTAGGAATACAACGGATTTTTCCACAATATAGTCGAAACTGTGCAGAAGTTAATGAGACTTTACAAGCTAAGTAAACACTATTGTTTGTTTATTGATTAATACAATTTTCAGAAATACATGGTACCTACTTGTAATTTGAAGTGGTTTATATTTATGCATGCCTCTAGCATGTGGTTGTAAAAATACATGCACATGTGATTATAATTATTGTATATTTTAATTTAACTGGGAAAGTGAAACATGGAACAACGTAGAAAGTTCTAGAACCTCTATGGACGGTTTAAATAGACAAGCCGCAGATAGAGTGGAGTCAGTCGGTAGTAAAGAGTAGCTAGTTAACTTTTGGGTTAACAGAATTAACTTTTTAAAACAAATTTGTTACTATTACAAAAATATACTAAGTTATACATATAAAATATAAATATTAAGATACAGGTATCAACATAAATGTGATATAAAATTACGTAGCACAAAATGACACAGACTAAACTACGACGAGAAGTGAACGGCTTCCCTGCCAGAAATGACTTATAGGAATACTATTAAAACGTATAAGAACCTATGTAGTTTTATTAGTCTCTATAGGGCTAATAGGAAATGTATGTGGAAGGGTTGTGAATTATATGTGGATTTGTACGTAATTCTCTTTCCAGGAATACCACATAGAAATCCATAAAGTAGTCTATGCGGTATTGTTTGGTTTCTCTAAGAATCATTGGATGAAATAATTGAATATGCCACGGAAATCCGTATGAGATGTCAAAGAACCAATCAGAATCACAAAAGCCTAACTCTTACGTGATCTCTATTGGTGAATATTGCTCGCTGATTTGCCGAGAGTCATTGTCACACACTGTTCAACAACCAACGTTTTTTGTTTGTATTTTATGCTTTCGCAGTTTTGATGGGTGCTGGGTTCTGCTTGTAAGTACAAAATAATTTAATTTATTCACAATAATTATCCCGTTCAACTATTAAAGACATTAGTTAAACATGTGCTCTAATTAACGTGCGTAAGGAACGTCGTTGACATGTTTTAGATCGGTATAACTTACAAGTTTAATTGTTGTTATTTTCATTGCTGATTTGCTTACAAAGAACGCCGTTTCGGCTCTAGTTCGTTTTAGCGAAAACGAAAATATATGTCAAACCCACATTTTCTTTTAGATTTCGACCTCCTGAATCAATCTGTCTAAGTCTTTTGTGATGTAAATTTATCATTCACAAAATATTCCAATTCAATTTAAACCTAACCACAATATATATATATATATATATATATATATATATATATATATATATATATATATATATATATATATATATATATATATATATATATATATATCGTTTCTTTTTTCTTGAAACTTTCATATTTCATTTTTACTGATTTAAGTACTAATCACATATATTAACTGCTTAGAATTATTGGCCCTAATGTATACAACTATATAGATAATAGGCATTTATAACAGGTTATGTCGCATTATAATTACTGGCAGGGGCTTTGTTTCAGTTTCCAACCAATCAGATTGTTCAAATGGAATTATCGGGATCTATAAGGAGTTCCGTTTTGGAAGGATTCTATATGTATTTCCATACTATTGTGAGAGAGTTTATGTGGAATTCCATATAAGCCAGCATATTTTCCCTATTTAACTATGGGTTTCTATGGGGATTTCCATATGAAACCCCTGTATATTTATATGGAAAATCATATGGGATTCTTATGTGGTTTTTATCGGAATTATTGTTTCAAATACTCATATTCAACCATATAGAAACCCATAAGTTTTTTTATATTTTTCTATACGGCATTTCTGGCAGGGCTTCGTGCTATGCCCTTTTATATAATATTATGGATGAGGCGTCGATTGTTCTTGGATGCAGGTGTCTATCTCTGCATCAGCTGTTTCATTGTTTATTGATGTCTTGGTTGGATCAGCTCCGTCGTATATCTATGGGAATGCTATCTTTGCGGTTTTACTGTATATTGTCTTACACTGTACCACTTTGTATTATAATAGGCTATTGTTCCCTATGTTGGTATCTCCTCCATCCTATAGAGGAACGAAGCTTAAGGTTTGTTCCGGATTTTCATGGGAAATCCGGTTTGAGTGCCTTCTATACTTCCTGTCTTGGTTTTCTTCATTTTTCTCCTTATAATTTGGATTGTTGCCGCTGCTATGACTGCTATTAGTATTATACATAGCAAGATTGTCCAAATGCTATGCTGGTGTAGTAAATTGGAATTTTTATTTCTCCTGGAATCCTACCTTTTATGGATTGAAGTTGTTGTTTAATACTGTTTAGATCGTGTAATGGCGCATTTTCTAATTTGAGTTCTGGTAGTTTATTTGGAGTACAGGTTCGTCTTGAGTTCTTATATCCAATTCGGGAAGGTTAAATAGTTGTTGTTTCTGACGTCATTTGTATTGAATTGTAATTCTTATGGTTGACTATTAATTGTCATTTTGGTTTTAAAGTCACTAGCTTTGTGCGCAGCTTATTGTAAGTTTGGTTTCTTCAGGTGCTACAAAATTATATACTAGGTATTCCCATATTATAAAATGGTTGTTTTATTAATTTTGACATATTCTTGGTTACAATTATTGATTGGTTTTTGCAATTTGATGAATTTGATTTCACAAGGGTTGTTTTCATTGAATACTGTAGGGTTGTTGTATTCACAAAAGTATAACTGGTCTTTTAAATTTCTGCATTGGTTGTTTCTGTATGCATATTGTTTGCTACTTAGGATAAGGTACTTGGTCTTGAGTATAATCATTGTGAATACGTCAGGACTTTTAGGTTTAGGAACAGGTTATGTATATAGTTGGTAATACGTATAGTCTGATTTGTCAATTAGAGGTACATATATTTGAAATATAATTTTGTAATTAATTTGGACTGTTTTAATTTTTAAAAAATTTATCGTAAAGTGTAATATCATCTTTGGTAACAATATGTGATTTAGTGATATGGCTTTGGATATTTTATTTAATTCATTTATTATGAATTTTGGCTTTAGTATTGATCTGTGGTAAGCATTTAATTTTGAAAAGGTAATGATATTTTCTGTTGTTAATATTATTTTCTGAATGTTACTCAATAGTTAGCTTATTTGTGTTAAAAGTTGAATGAATGTTGTACTCTATTAAAATCTGTTAATTGTTCGCTTTTTAAGAGCAGGATTCGAAAGTGGTAGTCGGAAATAACAAAGTAAGGGCAACCAATTTGGTACGCGGGTTTATATCATTATAGATAAGTCACCTACCAAAAATTAGCTCTGTGGGTTAAAAGATTAAAAAGTTACAGAAAAATAAATTGGGGTTTTCCTCAAAACGCCAAAGTCGCGTTTTAAAACGTCAAAATTGGCAATATTTATGCAAAGAACCTGAAACTAATACGAGCTATGGAAGGAAAATGTCTCAACAAGAATGGTTTACAAAGCTGGAAGTCTTAGCTTCAACCGTCATTGTCCCTCATTTTACTAAAATATTTCCAGAAAATTCATTTCAAATAGACCCTTTCTCTGATGCTTGACCAGTAGTCTTAGCTATAGAGTTTATCGTCTAATGGTATATAATTTTTGTCGAATTTTCGTAAAAAATGAATAAACTTCAATATATCCGTTATTATACAAGATACGAAAAAAATGTATACATTAATTATAAGGTGTCTTGAGCTACATCTTAAAAAATAATTCTACAATCACAAGATGGCCCATAAGTCGTTGGTGATATAAATTTTCCTTTTTTTTATCGAACACGCCTTATGCTATTACATTTTTTCATTTTACCATTGAAATATAATGCATGTTTGTAAGAAAAGAAATTCGGGACCAGCAAGTGCGTTATAGTAACGAATTTTCATTAAATGCTTCAAATTTGAATAGCTCAATTTGCTACTAACCAATAAGGTTGACCAAGAAACCAGTTTTTTCGGGAACACTTTAAGTGTACGTTCGGAAATTTTTGTACATTTTCCAACAATAAAGTTATTTTGATGAAACATGGTACATTGTTTTGACTATATACGTTATACTGGTAACCAAATTTGATGCCTGCTTTCTTAAAAAAAAACACACATATTTGCTTTTAAACACATTTTAATGAAAATTCACTACCTTAACGCACTTGCTGTGTCCCGAACTTTTTTCGTCAGTCCAGGGTCAGGTATAGGTTAGGTGAGGATCAGGGTCAGGTCAGGTCGGGTTAGGTCAGGTCAGGCCAGGTCGTTTAGGTCTACTTCGTAGAGTGTTTAGTGCATAAACAACATGAAAAGTGGTGTCCCTTCAATCCCCAAAAAACTGGGGTACCTGGAGCAAGTAGGCGTGGTGGAGGGGAAAACATGTTTAGAAGGAAGTGTTGATAAAAAAACTGAAAAAGGCTGCTTATTGAGGTCAAAATAAGCTATTTTGATTGATTTTACCTTTATATTTCCTTCCCCGCCGAGCACCCTTTCACTCCGGGTTTCGTCACTTTTGGAGGGGTTGATTCCACAACATTTCTCTTGTTGGTTATGCATACATTGAGCCTTGCGTGTTCCTCGAAACATTTTTCAGAAATCACGTATGCCGCTCATCTTCATAATTACCTTTAAATGTCTTTTACTTGCACAAAAGAAGAAAATGGGCCTTGTGGATTATATTCAATACTGCGTCCATATGCAGCAGCAAGATTAATAATTTTTAAATCTAAATAAAAGCAACCGCTTGAGTCGCGGAAGCAAAAAAAAATCTAGACGCAGCAAGTGAGTTATGGTAGTGAATTTTAATAGAAATAATCTGACACCAAATTTTTTTTTATTAAATGTTTATGACTTTTTGTCTTGTGACATAGATATCTGAATGTTAGCATATAGTTTACTTCTTATAACATAAACCAATGATATAATGACTTAGAAGAGATATGATATTGCGCATATACCCCGCCCCCTCATATGACGTCACGTGGTGAGTAACGTTATAGAAGTCCAACTGCACACTTAAAACAAAGTCATTCGCAATCAAAAAGTTTCTATACGTTAATTTAATGCGGTTGAAGTTACGCCTATATTGTCTTTTTCAGATAATATAGATCGCAGCACTAAATTTAATCCTTTTTCATTTTTATTACTTCCAACTGTATGCACTTAAATATTAGTAAAATACGTAATTTGTTAAGAGGTTGTGATGAAACGTCAAACCCCACTGCACGACAGCATATTATTGTTGCATTGGACTCACCACATGACACCATGCGCGTGACAGGTCTAAAAATAGGTAGTCTGAATATCATATCTCTCGTTATTTGTATCATGACATAAACCCACATACCAAATTTGGTTGCCATAGCTTTGTTACTTTCTGAGACAAAATGCCAGAAAGAAAACTCAACATTTTCCCGGAAAACCTGTGCCGATTTCGTTGGATAATGAAACAATTTGACACAAAAACTAACAACAAATAAAATTATTTTAAAACTCTTGTTATCGTTAGCACACATTTTAGTCTACGGCTAAAACAAAACCACGTAAAATTTTTTGATAATTATACAAATATTACAAATGAGCCTTATTTCTGTGTGTGTTCGACAGTGATAACGACTTCTATTATTGTCGCTCACACTTGTGCCTCAGAAAATCGATGCACACACGAAACCACTGCCGGGTCCCTTTCAGTGTAAGTTCATTGCAATACATTTCAATGATTCAAGCATACTTATAATTTTGAATTTTAAACATACACGCGATGGCCGTATAGCTTTTGTAGGTCGGGTCAATTGGCTTTGTAAATAAAAGAAGAGGAAACAACAAATAAACTGACGTTTCTATGAAGATGTGGGCGGAGTTCAAGATCTGTAAAACTTATAGGTTACCTCGTAACTTCAATCCTAAATCGCGTGACGTCATCTTTTTTCTAAATATATATTTCAATGCTCGTTGTAGTAAATAGTTTAGGTACAGAAAAATACGAATCGTTGTTTATTTACCTACTTTATTAGACAAATATGTTGTTTATAAAATATATTAACGTAATTGTCCTAAATAAACTGTTTATTGTAGCCCATAATGATAAAAACTTTATTTTTAAAGGGGGGATGTAATTGTCTGACCAAATTGAATCTTGCTGACCGACGCTTTAATCTTTAAGGATTTCTTTGATATTCAAAATTCTGCAACCTAAGGATAATCTATTCTTGCTACTAAAGATTCAAAGAAAAATCTTTCTATTTAAGGGTAGTTTACTCTTGGCGTTTTTGAATTTTTTTAGTGCTACCAGAAAAACTATGAATCTAACAAAACTATACATTTACATATAATCATTACTAGTAACTACCAGCTCGCTACCAGAAATTGACTGAAAAATACCCCTATTAAGGGCAGTTTACTCCTAACATATTTCAGTTTATTGACACAACCGCCGAAACTATTTAACTAATTGAGGTCAAAATACGCGTATAGTCATTTCTAGAAACAATAAACTTACTAACAGAAGTTGGCTGAATAATATAATAATATCCCCATTTAGGGGTAGTTTACTCTTGCCATATTTGAGTTATCACTGCTACCGGGAGAAGTATGCAACCGATTAGGATTTATATATATATATATATATATATATATATATATATATATATATATTATATATATATATATATATATATATATATATATATATATATATATATATATATATATATATATATATATATATATATATATATATATATATATATATATATATATATATATATATACGATCACTACTATCAATAATAAACTCGATACCAGAAGTTAACTGAAAAACACCCCCACTTAGGGGTAGGTTACTCGGATACTCTTGGCATATTTGAGTTAATCGCTGGTACCGGGACAACTAGACAACCGATTCATGTTAAAATACATACACAATCACCACTATGAACAACACACTCGCTACCAGAAGTTGACTTAAAAATACTGACACTTAGGGGTAGTTTATTCTTGCCATATTTCAGTTTATAATTGCTGCCGGGAGAACTATGAAACAAATTAAGGTTAAAATACACATACGACTAGTAGTTTCAACGATTAACTCGCTACCAGAAGTTAACAGACAAACACTCTCATTTAGGGGTGGTTTACTCTTGACATATTTCAGTTTATTGCTACTACCGCCGAAACTATTTAACCGACTGAACTCAAAATACATATATAACAATTTCTAGGAACAAGAATCCCACTACCGCAGAAGCTGATTTAAAAATAGACCCCTATTTAGGGGTAGTTTATATAATAAAATAATTTTAGGACCAAATATAATCTTGCTGATCGACGCTTTAATATTTAAGGATTTCTTTGATATTTTGCATCCTAATGATGTCTTTCTGCTATCAAAGTTTCAAAGAGAAACTTTTATTTAAGGGTTTACTCTTGCCGTTTTTCATTTGTTAGTGCTATCAGAAAAACTATGAATCTGAGAAAGCTATATACCCATATTTGCATATCATCATTACTAATAACTGTTAACTTGCTACCAGAAGTTGATACAGAAGCATCCTCATTTAGGGTAGTTAACTCTTCGACATATTTCAGTTCATTGTTACTACCGCCGAAACTATTTGACTAACTGAGCTCAAAATACATATATAACCATTGGTAGTAATAGTAAACCCGCTACCGGAAGTTGACTAAAAAATACCATCATTTAAGGGTAGTTTACATGACTATGTAATTTGCTGGCCAAATTAAATCTTGCTAACCGATGCTTTAATCTTTAATAATAATAAATTGAAAAATTCATTCTAGCCTGAATAAATACTTGAAAAAATTAGCTTAATCAACGACCGAAGCTTGTAATTAAAATCTTTCCAAAAAATACACATAGTCATCGAAATGTTTTAAAAAATATAAAAAAAAATCTGCTTTTTATAATGCTTTTATTAGGTGACTTTCACTGTCCGAGACAAATCTCGCAATACCAATTTCGACCAGTTCCAATTAAGCTAAGGTTTTTGGAAATTTGGTAGCCAAGTCCGGTGACAATGCAATATAGTATATCTAATATAATTGTTCTAAATCCAATATGTTGGACGCGGACGCGAACGCGAACGCCCCAAGTTGGCGAATGACAGAGCTCCTCTGTCCCTTTATAATAATTTGTGTCTGTATGTAACATATTCCTTTTGTTTTAGCTGGACATATATATATATATATATATATATATATATATATATATATATATATTATATATCTATATATATATATATATATATATATATATATATATATATATATATATATATATATATATATATATATATATATATATATATATATATATTATTAAACATTAAAGCGTTAAGCGACAAAAAAATGCTATGATTGTTTCAATAGTTCTTGGATAATATGAATATTCTTATTAAATGTTATATAATATGTATACATTTATTATACCTATATTACGTATTAATTGTCACTGGTATGTTGTATGTGTGTGTTTTGTTTCTTTAACGTCGGCCAATTTCCGCGACTATGGCCAATCACCGACGCCAGGGAGCAGTTTCACCTCACTATCCTGGAAATTTTTGCCGACCCCAGCCTTTCTGTAAGGAGGGTAGGGATCTTTAACGTGCCCAACATCGCGTGGACACGGGACCGACGGCTTTACGCCCCCTCCGAAGTGCGGAACGTGCAGACATTCAACTTGCTCAAATACAATGCCAGAACCTCGGTTGATGTTAATTTTACAGTTTGTACTGAAAAAGTGAAAGGAGTACCCTGGGATCGAACCCAGTACCTTTCGGTTCAGAGGCACACGTTCTTACCCCTGAACCACCGAGGTTCTAGGTATGTTGTATATATTCATGTATTAATTATATATATTAAGGGTGAACAGACCAATATTTAAATGTTTGTGCATCATTTTTAGTGAATTTTCGTAGAAAAAATTCACTAATGAGGAGATCCCGACTTTTGAATTTTGAAAAAATGTTTGCAAATGAGCGCGAACTAGGACCCCTAGAATCCATATCCGGGGTCAGTTTCAATTTTTATATGTTTATATATATATATATATATATATATATATATATATATATATATATATATATATATATATATATATATATATATATATATATATATATATATATATATATATATATATATATATATATATATATATATATATATATATATATATATTTATTTATGTATCACACCGATAACTCAACAAATAATGGGCCGATTTTGATAAAATTTGGCATGTACCTTTCTTTTGTAAATGGTTTGGATAAGTTTGTTAGTCAGGAAAATCGGACAAGGTTTTCCGGGAAAATGTTGAGTTTTTATTCGCAAAAAATTTTTCTCTCAAAGAATAAGAGGCCGATTTTGATAAAATTTGGCATGTACCTTTCCTTTGTAAATGGCTTTGACAAGTTCGTTAATCGAAAAAATCAGACGACGTTGCCCGGATAAATTTTGAGTTTTCATTTGAAAAAAATTTTATCTTAAAAAATAAAAAATCTATGATAACCAAATTTGGTATTTAATAATTTACAATGTGTCTATGGTACAATGTTTGATAATTAGTTATCAATAGTTCGTCAATGATCTATAAAACTACCATAACCAAAATACATTGATTTATTTCTTAAAATTTACAATTTTGCAGGCACAACGTTTTCAGTTTTAATAACGTATATAAATTATAAGATCAGAAAAAGCTATTATTTTCTTTTTAACGCATTTATAAAAGCGTTCTTTCAAAAGGTTTTTTTAAATATATTGTTACGTTCTACGGGTTTCTGGATTTGTTGATTAACAAAACACAGCTTTCCAAACTACTAATTTATAATACCAACTATTTTCCAACACTAGTGTCAACTAAAATATCTCTTCTCTATTATTAAATGTCCATAAAACTATATTCCACTATCGCCTTCTATGATCGCTTCCTATAGACCAACACTTATTATTAACTCGCTTTATACTCTATGATCACTTTCACACCACCTTATTCAATACTGAACTAACTTACTCTGCGTACCGCTCGTCTATTTATATCTGTCTATAGAGATTCTAGACGTTCTACACTATTCTACACTACTCTACTCCTGTCACTTCTGGTCTATTCCAGAAATGTCATTCCAGAATGTTCGCTGTGACACTGCCCCCCATGTTATATTCGATCGTCCCGGTCGAATTCTGACATTTCTTGGTATGGCGTAAGTCTGTGCATATGGACCACCTTTATCTTGCTCTTCGGACCCCTCTGAATGCGATAGACAACGTCATTGATCCTTTTAACCACCTTATAAGGACCTTCCCATAATTTCTGTAGTTTTGGTGACCGCCCCTTGCGTCGTACCGGATTGTAGAACCACACACGATCTCCTTCTTGAAAACCAGCTGAATTATCTCGCACGTCATAACGGGTCTTCATGCGGTCGCTTTCTACCCGTATATACATTCTGACAGCAGAGTGGATGGTTTATATTCTGCTTTCCAAATCTTTTATGTATTCATCAATTGACCGTGGAGCATTTGTGGGTTTTCCAAATACGAGATCAGGAGGAGGTCTTAACTCTCGCCCAAAAACCACGCTGGCTGGTGTATGTCTGGTAGTCTTATGTACAGCCGAGCGGTATGCCAGTAGAAAGAGTGGAATGTGCCGGTCCCAATCCCAATCCGTTTCGTGTTCATTGACAAATATTCTTAAGTGGGACTCCAAAGTAGCATTGAATCTTTCCACCATTCCGTCAGATTGAGTGTGCATGGGTGTAGTTCTCGTTTCCCTGATTCCCATAAGCTCACAAACCTTCTGGAATACAGCCGACTCGAAGTTGCGTCCTTGGTCGGAATGGAGCTCTAGTGATTGTATGTTCTGATGCACTTCCTCTTGTATATTCGTCCGCTTGTCATGTACATCGTCGTTGATACCCTTACTCTCTTTTCTACTTGTTGGAAGATGTCGTCTTTTACCTGCTTCATACGTTCGTCCACACACGCAGTAATATTCTCAATTCTGCTGGTTTGTTCTTGCAGGATTTTCTTTGTTTCTTCATCTCTTCTTCTGGCTTCTTCATATCTTTTTCTCATTTCTTCTTTGACTTCTTCGTCTCTTTTTCTCAG
Source organism: Tillus elongatus (assembly GCA_964006375.1). Taxonomy (NCBI): domain Eukaryota; kingdom Metazoa; phylum Arthropoda; class Insecta; order Coleoptera; family Cleridae; genus Tillus; species Tillus elongatus. Next base: position 218,879,495 of record OZ023262.1, read on the forward strand.
TTCCTCTCTTATCTCTTCGTCTCTTTTTCTGGCCTCTTCATCTCTTTTTCTCATTTCTTCTTTAGCTTCTTCGTCTCTTCTTCTGACCTCTGTATCTCTTTTTTTCATCTCTTCTTTGGCCTCTTCATCTCCTTTTCTCATTTATTCTTTCACTTATTCGAAACTGCTTTTTGTTATAAATATTTTATGCACTCCAATAGCACTAAAAGATAAGTTAATTATATGGCGTCATTTATAGTGTAGTAATAATGGCAATAATTTTGGATTTAAAATTGACAAATATTTTCATTCAATTTTAATTATCTACGCTACTTTATAATTAGCTTAATTTTATTTATTTATACGTTCTTTTACTCTATTAATTTATATATTTATAAACGGCTTAGCCTATGTGGGTTAAGATTATATCATTTCAAATGTGTTGTTTGACATAAAAAACATGACAATATGTGATCTTTGTCGTTTTATACTTCACGTATCTTTTCAATTTTATTCTATTTATTATTATTTTCATTTACTCGTCTATTAATTTATATATTTATAAACGGCTAAGCCTATATGTAGGTTAGCATTATATAGTTTCAAATGTTTTGTTTGACATAAGAACATGACAATATGTGATGATTGTCGTTTTATGCTGCACGAATCTTTTCAATTTTACTTTGTAACTTTAAATATTTTTTTGTGAGTACGCACTTTCTTCGCCCTGAAGTACACCTAGTATAGCTTGTTTAACGTAAAGACCTAGCAATATGTGATATTTGTTATTGTATCCTCAATTTTGGCATGTAACGAAGCAATTGTGAAGGCAACATATGTACAAGTTTCATCAAACTTTTTTTTTGTAAACTTGCGATTTGAAACAATTTTATGAAAATTCGCGCACATTACGCACTTGCTGCGTCCAGACTTTCTTATAGCGAGGTATATCAGAGGTCACTTTCAGATTTTTTTAAATTGAGTTTTAAGATTGAATGAATTTTATAAAAATACGCCACAATGCTTTACTTGACAGACGCGAATTTATTATAAATTTTGAGTAAATAATTTAATATACTTTAAAATGTCTAAATGTGAGATGCTATTCACGAGGATCTAATCTATCCTAGTTATATTGCTTCTACTAACACTATATTTTAGACTATATTTAATTATCGTTGTTTCAATTGCATAATATTTTGCTGTATACAAATCAATAATAACATTGCTTTAAGAAAGATAATACGGTCCTGGCGATAAAATGAGCGAGAACGCCTGTGACTCGAGAACAGCATAACTGTATGCCGAGTCCCACCCTGGTCTGTTAAGCGGAGGCGATGTGGACAAGGTCAAATATATTCTCGCAACATCAATGTGCCGACATAGAAGATTCAGTGCTGGTCTTCTTATGCTGTGACTCTTAAGATTATTTACAAAGAAGAGGAGGGCCAATCAGATTCTTTAGGGTTAGAACGTCACAAGGTACCGGCATATTAATTAGCATTTTGGCGGGCCAATTTTCATTTCTTTATTAAATAATTTATTACAAGGAAAATTCTTATAGTTTTTTTCATAGAGTTCTTTTATAACCACCAATTATTAATTTCTATATATTAAAACTGTGATTTTTGATTATGTGCTACGACCCCATTATGTGAGCAGTTTACCACTAAAAGTTTTTTTTCCAGCAGAAGTATATATTATACGTCTGGAGCAGTTAAATGATCAATGTGGACGTATACGCCAAGTGCAGTGAAAAAGTGAAAGATGAGAAATGTGCATGCCAGCGCCAGCACCATCTAACAAAGTGCGCTTTCAGAGGACCCTACACTTAAGTAGGTTGAATGTTGAGTTGCTTACTCCGCTGAACGACAATGTTGACTTGCGGTGACTCTCAACTGTTGCAACTTTAAGGCACCAAGATTATTTACGTTTAGTGAAATTACCGGTAAATTATAACCTAATTCTCATTTTTGTGCAAATGTCAGCTCAGCCTTTGGCCATTGTCTCAACAAATTGTGATTTGGGATTACAAAAGAGTCGACATGCCGTTTACACACACTCAACTTATTTTATCTCAACATAATAGAAACACGTTTACGTTGCAAGTCAACAATTGTGTCGGCTGAACGCGTCAAATGGGAGACGAAGACGGAAGTAAGTGGGGAAATCCCACTAGGTAACCATACGAGTTGACAAACTGGAACTGATAGCAAAGCCTGACCTTTACGCTTTACCATGGTGGGAAATCCCTATAGATAAAGTTTATCTTTATTTCAAACCCCATTTAGGTTACTGTAAATTGAATAAGTTCAATTGTTGCTAGCAAAACTTCTATGCACTGTCATCTGTCATCCATATCATGCCGTTAATATTCATACTCTGATACATAATAGATAAAGTATTATCCACGCCCCAATACATTTATCATGAAACCATAATCTTCAAAAGAAACATCGCAAACACAACAGCCCAATTAAATTCGCAGTGATGTAAATTATACAACACACAGGTAAATTATTATGATAGTTATTTATATATTTCTGATAATTAAAAGATTTTGTGTGTTTGCGTATCATCATCATCACAATCTAAGAGCGATGCCGCTCTGTCGTCGCAGCCAGGCGACTGTCTGGAGCTGTTCTCTTATTTTAGGTTTATTAAGTTTTTGAATAAAACGTAAGCATTTGCTGTTAATATTGTTAAGTGAGTTTTTGGTTTTATCGTTATTTATGGGATTCATTTCATTATAAGTTTTCTCCTTGGTCTGCCTCGTCCCTTTTTGTCAGCGTATGTAGGTGTCCTTCAAATAATGTTGCCAAATTATGTCTCAGATTATGAGCAATACATTTTGCTTTCCTCCTCTCAATTTATTTTAGCAAGCATCTTTCTTCTCCCACCTTCTCTAGCACATCTCTATTCGTCTTTCTATCAGATTACCGATTACCTTTATAACATGTTTGCCGGCGCAGAGGTTCATCATATATTAATCCGGATTATCACTGTGTAACCGTGTCTTTGTCATTTTTATCAATGTGCACATTTCAAAAGCTTACCTGTATATTCTCTTCATTCCCTGCTTAGGCATAGTCCAGATTTCTATTCTCCATACACTACCACACTCAATACATACGTGTTGATGAACCTGATCCTCATGTCCAAGTTAATATATATATATATATATATATATATATATATATATATATATATATATATATATATATATATATATATATATATATATATATATATATATATATATATATATATGTTTATTAGTTAGAGTAGTACCTACTTTGTTTATTGAATGCTTGATTTGCCATCACGATCTCCCTTTTCAGATTTTTGCTACATTTACCATCATCCGTGATAATACTCCCAAGGTACGTGAATTGTTTGAGTTCTTGGCCGTTTAGCTGTATTTACATCTATTTTCCCAGTCCTGGCCTTCCTTGTCTTTATCGCTTTTGTTTTCACCATATTGATATTTGTGTGTGTGTTCTCTTCGTTCATGGCTGCGGTCGTCAGACCATTCGCACATTTTTGTATTGATATTTAATTTGATTGGTTTCAACACATCCAGCACAATCAGCATCCTTTGTAATTCTTTTCCCGTTTCCCATATCAGCGCTATGTCATCTGTGTATCTTATTTCAAGGAACTATATTGTCTATTTATTTTGTTTCCTGCTGTCTTTTTCTTCAGCCCATTTATTTTGTCTTCTACAAATAAGTTAAACAAATATGGCGATGATGAACATCCTTGCCGTACGCCTTTCCCTATCAGCGATTATTATTATTTTTTAAATCGCTAATAGAGATGAATTGATGGTGAGACTTTGCAAAAATTTATTCTATCAGCGCGAATTTCGTCCCCTAGAACCCGAAACGGAGCTCCGTTTCAATTTTTATAAGTTTATAATATATATATATATATATATATATATATATATATATATATATATATATATATATATATCCAACAGATAAGTCGAAATGTAATTAGCCCTTTTTGATGGAACTTGGCAAATGCCTTTTTTTATTAATAGTTTGGATAAGTTCGTTAGCCAGCTCGAGCGAACCAGTTTTTCTAAAAAAACTAGTTTACAAAAACAGCAAAGCTATTTTGGTGAAATTCTGGAGATATGTTGCGCTTACTACATACCAAAATTAAACCTTCTAGGTTTATAGAAAATTGAGTTAATCAAATTTGAAGCATTTAATAAAAATTCGCTATCATAACGCACTTGCTGCATTATGTGAAATAATATTTTCCAATTTACATTATTGTCCTTTTTCCAGGTCTACAAAAGCAATAAATGTATATATTTTTCTCAAGTCTCTCCTATTATTCTAAGTGTTAGTAGTTATTTTCTAGTACCTCGTCCAGGTCTAAATCCGAACTGATCTTCATTCAAGCAACTCTTAACTTTGCTTCTAATTTTTTTTGTTATTATGATTAGCAGGATCTTCGCCACATGATTCTGTAAACTTATTGTCCTGTACTGATTTTCGCATATTTACTGTTAATGAATTTTCGTAAAAAATGGGCAGATCAGCACTTCTTATTTTTGAAAAAATTTCCGCAAATGAGCACGAACCAGGAACTATATATATATATATATATATATATATATATATATATATATATATATATATATATATATATATATATATATATATATATATATATATATATATATATATATATATATATATATATATATACATATATTTCAAAAATACAGTCCAGTAATCAAATTCATGGATCTGCTGTACAACAATAAATCCTGGAAAATCCACAAAAGTCAAAGATTTATGCGTGGATAAAACAAAACCAAGGAAAAATACAAAATGAAGTAAACAATACAAAAAATATAGATATATACATACAGGTGCAAAAACAATAAAGTATTGGTTTTTGGCGCTCGTGCCTAGTAGAAATTTATACATTAACATAATTATTGTACACTATATATATATATATATATATATATATATATATATATATATATATATATATATATATATATATATATATATATATATATATATATATATATATATATATATATATATATATATACACGCCACGGTCTCTACGTCTATATTTTGCGTTATTTCGAATTTATTTCAAACGGAGATTGTGTAGTTTGAAAAGGACTACAACCTAGAATTATTTTCAAACATACAGGCTGATCCAAAAAAGTGTGACACCTCAAAATTATATATTTTTTTATGGAACACCCGGTACTTGACAACGTTTTTGAATTCTATGGGAAAAATGAGGTTCACTTACTCCAAGAATCCCTATACCTAGCTATTACGGTTTCCCAGATATCTTGATTTTTCAACGAATGTGAGGTTTTCGAAAAAAAAATATCTCCATTGTCAGATGATATCGTAAAAAAATCTCACTAGGTTTTGATGGTAGATTTGGTACTTCATCAATTACTCTAGTCAATATCTCGCAATACTCTACAGGGCGTTCAAAAATTCAAGTTTTATTATCGCCACATTCCAAGCAGATTATTTCATTTATTTCTAATGGAACATCCTATATTTTTTACTGCATTTCATAGAGAAAATCATTCCCTTTCATATGATACTAGGGTTCCCTATACCCAAGTGCAGCGGCTCTAGCGCTATTCACACTGTTACTATTGTTATGCCAAGTTGATTATTGTGTTCATTTCAAATGGAACACTATATATATATATATATATATATATATATATATATATATATATATATATATATATATATATATATATATATATATATATATATATATATTGCTTATCAAGAACACCCAAAATAGTTTTCTGGTTATGTGATAAATTTGTCATCCATCATTTAGACTTAAAGGTTTTGCCACTAATGAGGAGATCGTGACTTTTGAATTTTGCTTTTGCGAGTGGCTTCGATAAGTTCGTTATCCAGGAAAATCGGCCCGGTTTTTCCCGGAAAAGTTTGTGGTTCCTTTTTAAATGTTTTTATATCTTCGGAATTAATAAAGTTTGGGCAACCAAATTTGGTACCCGAGTTTATATCATAAAAATTAAAAGTATGTATGAACGAAAGACAAAACAGTTATAGGGATTTAAACAAACAAATTTGGGATTTTCCTCTTAAAACATCTAAGTTGCTATTTGAAACGTCAAAATTGGCAAGATTTAGGCAAATCACCTGAAACGAATACAGGTTATGCAGAGAAAATGTGGCAAGAAGAGTGTTTTACAAACCCTTAAGTTTGAGCTTGAACCACCACTCTCCTTCATTTTACTAAAATGTTTCCAAAAAATTTATTTCAAATAGACCCTTTCTCTGATGCTTTGGCAGTAGTTTTAGTTAGAGTTCATTGTTTAATGGCCTATAAATTTTATCAAATTTTTGTACGGTAAAGCTTACTATATCGGTTATCATACAAGATGCGAGAAAAAGTTGTACACATTAATTATAGGGTGTCTTGAGCTGCATTTCATAAAAATAGATTTACAATCACAGGGTGTTGGTGATACAAATTTTCTTTTTTCTTAATTCAACACGCCTTATATGATTGCGTTTTTGCAGTTTGCATCGAAATATAATGCATGTTTGTAAGAAAATAAAATCTGGAAGCTACAAGTGCGTTATGGTAGCGAATTTTCAATAAATGCCTCTAATTTCAATAGCTTAATTTGCTATTTAGCCTACGGTTCGTTGGCCAGGGAACCGGTTATTTCGGGAACATTTTAAGTTTATTTTCCGAAAATGTTTGTACATTTTCAACAATTTTTAAAACAAATTTGTAGTGATCCGCGAAGCTCATCATGTTATTTTTCTTTAATTTATTACCCACGTGCGTTTACATAGGTGTTACTAAGGTTCAAGATTGAAGATTCTGGCTTAATGGGAAATTTATTGAGCTATCGGATTTGAAATATTTTTACGAAAATTTTCTACCATAACATAAAAACGTTTTTTGTTGTTTATTGCTTGCAAATATTGGATGGGTTGACTAAAACAAAACCATCCAAGCAATTAACACGGAAAAATACCTGCCATATTTATAATTCGACAGGTACATTCCCTTTGTAAATGATAATAAACGTTTGTAACTTGGAACAGTAAAATGGAACAGCCTGCATTTTATAGGCTAATCTAAAGCGATATTCGGTTGTCTTAAAAACTACATGAGTTCTTCTTATAGCTAACTGTAACCGTTTTTGTATAGATAAGACTTTTCTCTTGATAACAAATTCTCTGCATCGGATATTGAAATGAGGACATCGGTGTGAGGACAGAGGATAGCTCCTCACTGACGCTCCATAGTTTCTGTCTCAATATGAATTAATGGATTAAATGAACTTTCAAGTTTCTCATCTATATGGTTATCATCCCCATCGTCACAAAATGTGTTGATATGAATATTCCCGTAATGTCGCGATTTAAGAGTTAATAAGGATTTAATTTCAAGTCTCTTTTCGGTTCCATATACTTGTCGCAAGGATATATTATACTGCCCACCTGCCATTTGTCTGTATTTTTCAAACCGATGCTCAAGTGGATCAGTTTGCAATTTGCCCAATAATGAGGAATATCGATATCTTTCTTTTGATGTGGTGCATAATTTTAACTCTCTCTCTCTCTCTCTCTCTCTCTCTCTCTCTCTCTATATATATATATATATATATATATATATATATATATATATATATATATATATGTATATATGTATGTATGTATGTATGTATCACACTGATAACTCAAAAATCAACGGGCAGATTTTGATTAAATTTGCTGATTGCGTTTCTTTTGCAAGTTGTTTGAATAAGTTAGTTAGCCAGGAAAATCGCACGAGTTCCTCCTAAAAATATTGGGTTTTCTTCCGGAAAAAAAATGTATCTCCGGAAATAGCAAAGCTATGGCAACCAGTTACTATTATGGTACAGATGTTTATATAATAAAAGTTCGGGACGCAGCGATTGCGTTATGGTAGTGAATTTTCATTAAATATTTTAAATTTAAATAACTCAATTTTCTATAAACCTAGAAAGTTGAATTTAGGTGGGTAGGAAGGTCTTTCCCAAGGTAACGTATTCAACAAATTTCATTAAAATTGCTTTCTAATTTATGAAGATATTTTTTTAAAGAACTCGTCCAAGCCATTAAAAATAGAAAGTTACTTGCTGAGTTTCATCCAAATCGTTTTATTACTTTTTGAGTTATCTGTTGGATACCTATATATATATATATATATATATATATATATATATATATATATATATATATATATATATATATATATATATATATATATATATATATATATATATATATATATTATATAATTATTTATTTATTTATATGCATTAAAATTATACAATGCATCTTACATAAAAGTTAAAAACTTGTGGCTGTAATTGATGCGATTTGGTTAAAATATTAAACTGAAACATATAAAAATCCTATTGACACTGACATTTCTTGCTATAAAATGTCGGTATTTCAAATTTACCATTTATTTAACCAATCTTCCGTTATTAGCACCTCCAATATTTCCTCTACATCCTTTGAACTTCCCAACCATTTTACACTCCAAAATAGTTTTCTTTCAACTTTAGTTTTTTATATATATATATATATATATATATATATATATATATATATATATATATATATATATATATATATATATATATATATATATATATATATATATATATATATTCACCCCGGGGGTCTTCTCATTAGTGAATTTTTTAAAGAAAATTCACTAATATTAATTTGAGAAAAAAAGTTTTAAGTAAAAATTGTAGGAAATTTGTCGATTGAAAAGTTAAGTTATAAGCATTTTATTTCTTAAACAATTATTAACCAAGATATAGGTAAAAAAGTCAATAAATGAATGCTAATAGTCGTATAAGTTGTAAACGGTGAGTGATACAAAAAAAATTAAGAAAAAAGATGAGAAATGAAATTATCTACAATAAAGGTCATTACCATTTTTGGCCTAAACTGCGCGGTTACGGAGATATAGGCCGAAACGGTTTTTCTCAAAATGGCGGCACTTCCGCCCTCCTAATTTGTAAGGATTTTATGTTTTTACATTCAGTACGTCATTCTGAACCTATCTACAAAAAAAACTACTGTAGTATAATGCATTATGGACAAGAGTAACGGGCTCCTCTATTGCATGTACTACATGCTATATTGTGAGCATTTAGATCTCCCCCTATCACAAATGGTTTAGAAAGGTTGTCAAAAAAACTATTCCACTGAGAACTTATTCTTTTTCCTGGTTGTAAATATACTGAAAAAATTAATTTATTTGATATTAGGATGGCTACTCCACCGTATTCATCCTGTCTATCTTCTCTGATTAAATCATATCCACTAAGCCTAATTTTGCTATTGTTTTTCAACTTCAACCAACTTTCACTTAGTAAAGCCACGCTAGTTTCATTATCGAACAGAAATTTTTCTAGAATACCCTTATTAGAAATTAGTGACCTACAATTCCATTGTATGAAATTTGTATTAGCCATTTATGTTTGACAACGTGCCTATACTAGCTTTTAACCGTTCACCGATATCTATATTGCCAAATTCCCAAATATATCTTGTAATGTTTGTGTTATTTTGAGACATATTTCATCAATAATATCTTTAAATGCTACATTGCTATTACTATATAAGGGAGGATAAGGGTTTATTATTGGACTTATTGGTGATATAGGTCGTTGTGGTCTTGGGTATTGCTATTTTTTTGTGTTCTGTAGCTTGTCGCGTTATTATATGCCGATTCCCGTTTCCTGGTGTAATTATTTTGCCCCATTACCTGACTTGTAGAGCTTGCCGGTTTGTCGTTGGTCATTGTCGTTTGTTTGTCATTCTGTGTTCATATTTTCGGAATGTACTCTACAACTTTTGAATACTGCTACATAGCTCGTATTATATTTTGGAACAGCCTCCCGGTATGAAATGTTTTCGCTCCCCATCATTTTTTAAAGTCTTTTTGTTTTGAAAACTCTGGCCACACTGATGTGTCTGTCGCTTTATGTTCCCTCTTACAATTCACACAAACAGGTAACTCTTGAGTTTGGCACTCAGAGTTTTTATGTTCTTCCCCACAGTATTAACATCTTTCTCTGCCTTTGCATTGATTGCTTATATGCCCATAACGAAGGCATTTTAAGCATTGTACCACCCTTTTCATAAATAGAGTAATTTCATAAATTATCTTCGCAATAACTACCTTTTCTTGAAGTATGTTTCCTTTAAATGTCACCAAAACCGAATATGTTGGCTCAAATTTTGTGACCCCCTGTATATTAGCTTTGCGATTTAAACGTTTCATCTCGTCAACTATAAATAATTCTCCTAATCTAGGTTTTATTAACTCCTTTAATTCACTGTCGCTGATTTCCTTATCAACTGACCTCATAACGCCTTGCCTACAAGTTAGATATCTAGGTATAAATGCCTCATATCCGTTTTCTAAGAGTGCTTTGCTATTCACTATTTTGTTAGCGCTTTGTGCTTAATTCAGTTCGATCCTGATTCTGTTTTGACCCGTGCTTACGACATTTTTCATATTATTACTAATTTGTGAAATAAGCCTACTAATTATTCTAATTGTTGATATTTTATGTGCTCTACCAATACTCCCTTCTTTATTTTAAATAAATACATAGTAGGGCCCTATATTTTTCCCGTTATAATTGACATTATTTATTCTATTATTTACCCCAATATTTAAATGTGGATTGTTTCTATTTTCTGTGACCAGTTTCTCTACTACATTTTGACCCGATAACGTACCTTGTTTGTTTACAGTAGTTGACTTATCCGTCGGAATGTATTCAGAGATACTCACCGGCTGATAATAAGATCTTTCCTTTGATACTGGAAAATTTAATTTCAACGATTCATTTCTGTGAACGAAAATTATAATTTGTTTTAGTTACCTGACTATTCCCTTCTTTCACTTGCTCAAATTCTTTAGATAATAACAAATTAAGTGTACTTACCGCAACATTTCCTGATTTTCCACGTTTTTTATGTTTATCTTTCTTATTTAAACTTTTTTCCTGTCCTTTTTCATCCTCCGAATCATCACTCAAATCCGTTGCATCATCCGTTTCCATTATTTCCGTCCTCTCTAAGTCAGGTGCCTTCCCTCTGTACCATATTTCATTAAAATAGCTTTGTTGTTTCAAAAAGTACAAACATTTTCCGAAAATAAATTTTCTGAAAGTCTCTGACCGCGTGATTTCCATGGGGCTCCGCTATCTATTGATGAAAACGCTGTATCGCAATTTGTGATATGTGTTTGAAATATATGCCAAAAACGTGAAAAGTTGCAAAATAATTGAAATAACTCAAAAACGATGAGCGATATCATTTTTTTCCCTTACAAACATGCATTATAATTCGATGGAAAACACAAAAATGCAATAACATAAGGGGTGTTCTATTAAACAAATAAAGGATGTATCAGCAACGACTTATGTGATTGTTAAAATAGGTTTATAAGATGCAGCTCGAGACAACCTATAATTAACGTATATACTTTTTTCTCATGTCTTGTATAATAACGGATATATTGAGCCTTACCGTAGAAATGCGTCACCATGTATATGTGTAAACAGGCAAACACTGAAACTGACCCCCTATATGGGTTTTAGGGATTCTAGTTCACGCTCATTTCAAGAAATCTTTTTAAAATTCATAAGTGGCAATCTCTTCTTCGATTTTTTTCTACGAAAATTTGCTAAAATATAGACTATTAAACCATAAACTCTATAACTGAAACAACTGTCGAAGCATCAGACAGAGGGTCTATTTGAAATTGATTTCCGAAAATGATTTAGTAAAATGAAGGACAATGATGGTTGAAGCTGAAACTTAAGACTTTCTAAAACACACTTATTACGACGTTTTTTCGACATAATCCGTATTTGCTTCAAATTCGTTGTCTGAAAATTGCAAATTTTGACGTTTCAAACCGCGACTTTGACGTTTCAAGAAGAAAAATTATAAAAATTTTCAAACATTTTTTCTGCTACTTCTTGGCCTTTTGCCGTCAATAAAACTTGACCATTGCATTGAATATTCCATTGATTTTGTTAATCACGCAAAATCTTTTGTTTCTCTGCTTTCCTCTGATCACCAATGGCACCCAAACTTTTTTTTCTTGAAATGTCTATAACTTTTTTTTCTCTTAACTTAGGGATCTGATTTTGATGGTAGAAACGTATGTGCTAAATTTGGTTGTCATAGCTCTGTTATTTTCAGAGACACAAAAATTTTCCGAAAGAAACCCCCAAATTTCCCGGAAAACCGGTCCGATTTTCCTGGCTAACGAACATATCCAAGCCGCTTACAAAAAGAAGGCAGGTACCAAATATCATTTAAAACGTCAAAATTGGCAACCTTTAGGCAAATAACCTGAAACAAATACGAGTTATGTAGAGAAAATGTCGCAAGAAGTGTGTTTTACAAAGCGTTCAGTTTCAGCTTCAACCGTCATTGTCCTTAATTTTACTAAAATATTTGCAGAAAATTCATTTCAAATAGACCCTTTATCTGATGCTTTGGAAGTAGTTGTAGTTATAGAGTTTATGGTTTAATAGCCTATAATTTTTAGCGAATTTTCGCATAATAATTCGCTATTGAGACAGCAGGTTTTGAACTTTGAAAAGATTTCTTCACCTGAGCCCAAACTAGGCCCTTAAGCCATTTATGGAGTTAATTTTAGTTTTTATTTGTTTACATATGTACATGGTGACGCATTTCTACGGTAAAGCTCAATATATCCGTTACTATACAAGATACGAGGAAACATTTTATAACTCAATGGTAGGGTGCCTTGAGCTGTATTCTATAAAATTATTTTCACAATCACAGGGTGGGCTATAAGTCGTTAGTGATACAAATTTTATCTTTCACAAATGAGGGGATCGTTACTTTTGAATTTTGAAAAAATTCCTTCAAATGAGCGTGAATTAGCCCCCGTCCCTAGAACATATCCAGGTATTTTTTTGGAAGTTTGGCCAGGAAAACGGACCAGTTTTTTGGGAACATTTAAAGTTTATTTTCAGAAAATTTTTGTACATTTTCAAACAATAAAGCTATTTTGATGTAATATGATACCCATATTGTTTTTACTGTATCGGTCGTATATGCCTGCTTTCATTAAAAAAAAACACATTTGTTGTTAAAACATTTTAATGAAAATTCACTACCATAATGCACTTGTTCCGTTCAGACAGTTATGTATATATATATATATATATATATATATATATATATATATATATATATATATATATATATATATCAGACATACTTGGTTCTCGGGTTGAACCGCGTCCAGAATTTATGAAAACTCGACGTTTCGGCTCCTGTTTTGGAGCCTTTTTCAAGAGGTAAAGGAAATATGTAAGGACACTCTAAGGCCTCAATCTACCTACTCCTTAGAGCGGTGGACAAAGGTGGGTTGGGTTGTTGTAGCTCGATTACGGGGCCTCAAACTGCCTACTCCCCAAATCTCGCCGGAGATCGTCTGTGAGGTCTCAGTGTGTTCAACCATAGGCCTCAGAGATATCTGGCAGTTCGTTGCAAGTCTTGTCTTATATATGTCGTTCCGTCTACCTGCTTCGTTGTCAGTGAAAGTAGTAGGGTCAAGGTCGATTAAGTGGGGGGCTTTGGTCACGGTACTTGGAGGGTGAGGAGGATTAAGAGGGGCACCGGCATTTGTTGAGACAGATAATGGGGAAATAACATTGTCTGTGAGATTTATTTTCTGTTTGTGTGTTTTTAATGAAGATATAATAGGTTTCCAAGTGGTCGAAAGGCGAATACCATCATCTCTCTTATTTAAACAATCGGGACGTTTTTCAATCTCGATTGCCTCGCGGATAATTCTCGTTTTGCAGTTGTAAACCGGTGCTATTGTTTTGGCATTATCGAAGTCTATTTTGTGTCCTGTATGAATATGATGCATGGCCAGCGCCGATGAGGGGTCGGTTTACAACTTCAAAACGAGAATTATCCGCGAAGCAATCGAGATTGAAAAACGTCCCGATTGTTTAAATAAGAGAGATGATGGTCTTCGCATTCCGACCACTTGGAAACCTATTATATCTTCATTACAAACACACAAACAGAAAATAAATTCCACAATTTTATTTCCCCATTATCTGCCTCAACAAATACCGGTGACCCTCTTAATCCTCCTCATCCTCCAAGTACCGTGACCAAAGCCCCCACTTAATCGACCTTGACCCTACTACTTTCACTGACAACGAAGCAGGTAGACGAAACGACATATATAAGACAAGACTTGCAACGAACTGCCAGATATCTCTGAGGCCTAGGGTTGAACACACTGAGACCTCACAGACGATCTCCGGAGAGATTTGGGGAGTAGGCAGATTGAGGCCCCGTAATCGAGCTACAAGAACCCAACCCACCTGTGTCCACCGCTCTAAGGAGTAGGCAGATTGAGGCCTTAGAGTGTCCTTACATATTTCCTTTACCTCTTGAGACCAACTCAACCCACCTTTATCCACCGCTCTAAGGAGTAGGCAGATTGAGGCCTTAGAGTGTCCTTACATATTTATTTTACCTCTTGAAACCAACCCAACCCACCTTTGTCCACCGCTCTAAGGAGTAGGCAGATTGAGGCCTTAGAGTGTCCTTACATATTTCTTTTACCTCTTGAAACCAACCCAACCCACCTTAGTCCACCACGCTAAGGAGTAGGCAGATTGAGGCCTTAGAGTGTCCTTACATATTTTCTTTACCTCTTGAAAATAGCTCCGAAACAGGAGCCGAAACGTCGAGTTTTCATAAATTCTGGACGCGGTTCAACCGGAGAACCAAGTATGTCTGACATTAAAGACCGCGGAAATCTTTCTGAATATATATATATATATATATATATATATATATATATATATATATATATATATATATATATATATATATATATATATATATATATATATATATATATATATATATGGGCGAGTTTAACGAAATGGAAAAGTACTGCTGAGCTTTTACTGATTGAGATAATTTTTGATTGTTATTCATTGACAATAATCTAATGTCAGGTGCTTAAAGGAAATAAACCGCATTCAAAAAAAGGTTTTATTTTAATGATACTGCGTAACACGTTAAATAATAAACAAATGAAAAAAAAATCAAAATTAAAATATAAATAGAACTTAATTTAACAAATGTTCAATCATGGTTTCATTGTCTTTACGCTTTAAAAAGTTTTGTCTACAAATTTGTAGCATTTCTGGGGCTATTGTTTGAAATGCTCTAAGTGAAGATTGGAACCTGTGATGAGCACTGAGAAGTACACTTGGAGAACCCAAATCACCACAACACATTTGAAAAAACCTGACGATCGTTTCACTAACCAAGTTAGCGTCATCAGATGATGAAAAATTCTAACTACTTTAAAAACTAAGATCACCTTATATACCGGATCTTAGGTAAAGAGACCGAACTGAGATGGGAAACTTATCGCAGGCAAATTC
The DNA here is from genome assembly GCA_964006375.1 of Tillus elongatus. Classification (NCBI taxonomy): domain Eukaryota; kingdom Metazoa; phylum Arthropoda; class Insecta; order Coleoptera; family Cleridae; genus Tillus; species Tillus elongatus. The sequence continues at coordinate 218,895,015 of OZ023262.1, forward strand.
TGCAGTGTATTGTATTTTTATCGCCGGCGATAATAGTCCATCACTGTCAAGTCTTGGGATCGCGCTGGGCGAGAAACTAATTCTCCCCTCCTTATCCATTTAATTCGCCCCTACAAATTTAAAAAGCGCCTAACTTCTCTGTGGTAGTGGGGTGACGCGCCATCTTGTTTAAACTATACATTTTGCCTAGTATTTAGGGAAACGTTATCTAATAAAGAAGGTAGGTCTTGTATAAGAAACTTTTGATAGATTTCCTCTGTGAGTGGCCCATCAAAGAAAAATAGCTCAATCATATGTCAAACGTTCAACGACCATCGATTTTGATAATGAAGTTGTCTCATCCAGTGAGGGCTTTCTGTTGAGTAATAATGCATATTATGCCTATTCAGTAAGTCATTGATTGTAAGGGTAGCCTCATCATTAAACAAAACGTAATTTAAAGAAGTATGTTGATTTCATATTAACACTTCCATCTTTTGACAAAATAAAACTCTGTTAATGAAATCGCCACCTTGCAATCCTTGGTGCAGTTGTACCCATATGTAATGGATGGTAACGGTGCTGGTGTAATATTCTACTGACAGATGATTGGAAAATATTTAAATTTCCGGTAATATCACGCGTACCTACTGACAAACTGATTTTCATCAACATGTAGCAAAACGGCCCATTGATTCTGTTCATTCGTTACACTTTTATTCTAAACTAGTCTCTTCTCACGAGTAACACAACCGGTTGTTTCAGATCTTAACACTTTCCGAAAGTCCTTGGAAGATGGTAGCCTTACTTCGGGATAACGCTGTCTATAAACTCTTCTTGCAAAAACTCAGTTCGTTTCGCATTCTTCAAGTACAAAAACGATTTGCAATAATTCTTCTTTCGAAAACTTTTTCACAGTATTAACTTGACTTTCGCCACTGACACTAATAATTTGACAATTATATTAATTGACAGCACTAATGATGAACAATCAAAATTTTGTATATCACAACTTGCTTACTAAAAAGACGTCTAATTTATAAGGATTAATTCAAAGCAGTGGCGGCTCGTGACTTCGGGAGTGGATGACGCAGAATCCGTGCGGCCGCAAAGATGGGCTCAGGTGGGCGAAGACCCCCTCTGGGCCGCAGATGATTTTTTTTTAATTTTCAAGGTCACGCGTTCTCCTGGCACTTCAGTATTTAAATGAAAAATCTATTTGTACAAAAATATAGACTTTCACAAGGAATAATTTTCTGAATAATGACCACAAACATTCGAGGAGAGGGCATAAATAAATAAATTTATTATTATTTACCTTAGTTTGTCACACTGTACATGCACGCGTACCGTTATATAATACGGCGCGACTTAGAGTTGTACTTCAATTGAACTTCATAAAGTTAAATTTATTTACTTGAAGTTACAGTACAACGATATATATATTAAAATTTAAATAATATAAAAATTACAATAAAATACATATGAGTAATCTAATACCATTAAGGCTGGATGGCAAAGACTAACTGTTCAATATTAATGTTCGACATATATTTATAAACTATTAATTGCTGATCAATTTCCCCTCGGTAATGTCGCTGCACTTCAACCGGACGCTGAGTCGACGGAAAAGCCGGTGTAGCGCAACGTACCCATATGTGCTGACAGTAGCCTTGGTCTGTGTAGTATACCGGGTGGTGCAACCATAACTCCTCCGGGGCCAGATAGAAAATTTAGGGAAGCTAAATTTTCAAAGTGATATTCTCCAGGGGGATTTCTTCCATGGGGCATCTTTGTTGTTGTTGGTTGGTGTTGGATCTTGGTTCTTTGGTTGGTTTTCTTAGTCTCCATAAAGCATAGACTGCTATCAGGGCAACAATCACGTACAACAGGATGGTCCAGATGCTAGTAGACAGGCTTACTTTCGGATGTTGAACTGCATTCAATAATGACCGTTGGTGTTGTAGTTGATGCTTTGTTTTTTGTAATTCATCCAGATCTATTGATTCTAATTTGATTGGGGCTGTATTTACTACCTCTTGTAGCTGAAAGTTGGTAAGCTTCAACTTGGGTAGTTGGATGTGGTAGGTAGATACTATCTCATTGTGAGATGGGGAGAACATTTGCTTATTTACTGTCATTTGACATCCTTCGGGGATTTGAACCAAGTAGCTTCCTTCTAGATTTGTGGTTTCTTGTCGGCTACGGCATCGTTGGTGTGCTGTACTTTCACGGGGGAATACCATTATCCATTTGTTTGCACTTATCTTCTGGCTCTTCATCTGCTGTATGTTGACTGGGTGATGTTCGCAAGTTTCGTATCTGGTTCTTACTACTTATAGGTATTGCTGTCCCTAATTTTGAGAAAGTATCAATGATTGTTAAGAATACTTGATTTTCTATTATAAAGGTGTCAGCATGTATAACCTGAAAGGGTTTACTAGGGGTGTCTGTTAGCATTAAGGGTATATTGGGTGGATTTCTATCGTACTTGGCTCGCTTGCAAATTTCACATTCATTAATATAAGCCGTTATTTTTTCACGCATTTTTTGAAAGTAATACTTGTTGGATATTTGTTTTATAGTTTCTATTATACCTCTATGGTTAGTTTTTCCCTCGTGATAATTTCTAATTACCTCGTTAATCTCTTCATCGTCGGCTAAGGGCAGACGATGCTTGGGGCAACTGATAATAATGGGTGCATTGTTGTTAAATATTTCCACATACACTGAACAGAAATCTTGGTATAATTTTTCTGTTTCGAAATTAAAGTAATACCTTTTGCCTATTGTAGTATATTCCTTTAGAAAATTTATGATTGCTTGTCGATTATCATTTCTCGGGATTTGCACCAAATATTTATTGTGATTGTTAACCTTTAGTTGTTTTACTGGTCTTGGATTATTATGTACGGGAGATATATAATATTGGTTTAGTTGTTTTTCTATAGGAACATCTGATATCTGAATACCTATTTTTGGTTCCACATTTACTTGTGAATGATCACTGTCTCGTAAGTCGTTATTTTGTTCAAGTGTTGTTTTGTCTGTTCGGCTTATAGGTGGAATAGTGTTGCTTGAGGTGCTAGGAATTTCTACTGGAATAAAAGAGAGTTCTGGAGGGCTCATTGGCGGAATATATTCGGGTTCAGTTGGTTGCACAACGTCATCAAAATTTGGGGTGTTGAGCTGCCTTTGTAAATCTTGGAGAGGTCTTTCGTCCTCATCAAAATTATTAGCGATTGATGAAATTTCTGCATCCTCTAAAGCATGAACTTGGATGCGGGACAAGGAATCTGCGTTGCAGTTTAGAGACCCTTTTTTATAAATTATTTCATAGTCATATTCCTCGAGTTTTAAACGCCAACGTGTTAATTTTGAATTGGGTTCCTTTAGTTGCATAAGCCATACTAAAGGCCTGTGGTCAGTATATATATAGAACTTACGACCATAAAGATAGGGGCGGAAGTATTTGGTGGCCCAAACAATAGAAAGAAGTTCCCGTTCAATGGTGGAGTATCTCTGCTCTGTTTCATTGAGGGTACGAGAAGCATAACTAATAGGTTTATCATTACCTACTGACCCTTGAGAAAGGACAGCTCCAAGGGCTACATTGGAAGCATCCGTAGTGAGTATAAAGGGTTTTGTGAAATCAGGGTATTGTAATACGGGGTCATTCATTAATATATTTTTGCATGTTTCGAAAGCTTCTATAAAACTACTATCATGAACTATAGTTGCATTTTTTTTTAAGCATCGAGTCAATGGTTTTGTTAATTTACCGAAGTCTTTAATAAATTTTCGGTAGTACCCTACAAGACCTAGAAATCCTTTGATCTCTTTTCTTGTTTTAGGTATGGGGAATTCTCTTACAGCCTTTACTTTATCAGGATTTGGTTTTACGCCTTCGGACGTGATAATGTGCCCGAGGTAGGCTACTTCCTTTTTTAAAAATTCACTTTTGTCAAGCTGTATTTTTAAATTAGCCTTTCTTAACCTTTCGAATACATTTGTCAACCTTTCTATGTGTTCTTGCAAAGAAGTACTGAAAATTATGATGTCATCAAGGTAGGTAAAACATTTTTCATTTTGAATACCCCTAAGGATATTATCCATAGCCCTTTGAAAGGTACTAGGCGCTCCCTTCAACCCGAATGGCATACGCCTGTACATATAGTGCCCCCCTTCAGAGCTGAAGGCAGTTTTTTCCATATCTTCAGGATTCATTTCAATTTGATGATATCCTGAGGCTAAGTCTAAAGTGGTATAATACTGGCTACGACCTAATTTATCCAATATTTCCGAAATATTGGGTAAGGGATACTTATCACCAATAGTTTGTTCATTAAGACGTCTATAGTCTATGACCATGCGAAATTTTTGTTTGCCACTGGCATCTGATTTTTTGTTAACAATCAGGACAGGGCTATTCCACGGGCTGGAAGATGGCTGAATAATTTTTTGTCTTAACAAGTCGTCAATTTGTCTTTTGACTTCTTGCTTTTGAGCTTCAGGTAATCGATATGGCTTAACAAATACTGGGTTAGGATTAGATAACCTAATACTATGTTTAACTTGATTAGAAAATGATAATGGGACACCTTCGCAATAAAATATGTCTCTGTACTCGTAACATAAGTTTTCTATCATGTCTCGTTCTTCGTCATTAGTGTGATCAAGTCTTAATCTGTTTAAATTTTGAATTTGTAATTTGTCAATTTCATTAGCAGTACCATCTATGTTTTCTAAGTCGATATCTTTGTTATGATGAATGGAATTTAATTCGTTAGTTGAAACAGGTTCTGCATAAATAGCTTTATGTATAATCAGCTGTACGGGATTTTCATTACTATTTACTATAGAGGTTATAGCCTGGCCATTTGAAACTGTCACGATAGATGCAGGAATAATTACACCTGACTCGAGTTTTGTATTATTTATTATGCCTATGTTGGAACTACAGTCTATAGGAAGTTTGACTATTGTTTCACATCTCGCAGGCAGTATTATGTTATTTAATTCTTGTGGTTTCGAGTTACATTCGCGATGTATGTCGTCGTCACATGGTAAATACAAGGGAATGCATGTATGCTTCGTTACCAATTTCCTATTATAAAAATCTATTTTAGCTCCCAGTTGTTTGAGAAGGTCAGTACCAATTAACCCATGATATTGATTATTAATGTTAAATACATAGAATTTAAATTTAGCTCTGCCTGTTTTAAATATACTTGGTAGAGGAATTTTTAGAATTTCATTATGAAAACTGGTTTGGTGAACAGATTTAATTTGAAATTTTTCATGCTCTATAAATTTGGAATAAAAATTATGGGCAATATTTTCACATAACAGCGATTTCATCGAACCGGTGTCAAGCATAAGTCGCATTTGAAATGAGGGGTTGATTTCGACCAGTATATAAGGCAATTTAGGGTGGTTTACAGAATTTATCTGTACTATATTTTTTTGTTTAGTTCGATAACCTGAATAAAATTTTGTTCGATGTTATCTGTTTGTTCAAAAGCTGCTTCAGGTCTAGTTTCTTCTTCGTACGTTTCATGATTCGTTTCGTCAAAGTAACGAGCGTCATCTTCAGGAATTGTATAAGAGTGTGTTTCTGAAGGATAATTTTCATAAGATTCGTCATAAACAGGGTTGTCTGATTTAAATTCATGTTGAACCTCTTGATGGTATAATTGGGTAGGTGATGACTGTGCGTTAGGCCCGTTAGGACCTCTCGGATGAGTATTAAAATTTCTAGATGACGTTTCCATAGGTTCGGGCTGGAAATGTTGTCTAAAATTTGGATTGGGACGTGTATGTATCGAGGAATTTTTTGCAGATACCTCCATAGGTGTTGGCCTATAGTTTGGTCTGAAATTTGGATTTGGTCTGAATACGTTTTGTGTCAGCTGTTGTGGGGGCTGATTACGTAAATTTAAGGGCTTTCTGTATGTGGGTTGGTTATGGAATTGTCGGGGGTGCGTAAAATGCGGAACGTTATTTCTATTATTTTGCTGATTCTGTATGTATTGAGGTTGTTTATTTGGTACATTTGAGTTTTTAAAATTTGTGGATTGATTGTGGAGATATTTCATTTGTTTTTCTCCATATTGAAAATTCTCTTCTTCCAGAACAAGCGACATAGCGTGTTCTAGATTAGTCGGGTTTTGTAGCCTAACTGCTAACCCTAGTTGACCACTCAAACCATGTAAATAGGTTTTCAGTGCCACTTTATCGTAAAATTCATTTTTAATTAAACGAAATGCTTCGTTTGCAGTTGTTAGTCTTACTTTTGAAGCTAAAAGACTACGTGAGTCTTGTATTCTCATACCGAATTGGTATGGGGTTTCTCTAGGGTCTGGCTTTAAGAGCAAGAGGTCCCTAGCTAAACAGTCTTCGTCTCTCTGGTCGCCGAAGTATTGTTGCAATAATTGTTTAATACGAGGCCAATTTGTGGCATCTTCCCTACTACCTATCAATGTTCTAGCTCTACCTTCTAATTTACTTATTACTATTCTAAGCATCCATTGGTTATTTGGATTGTCATCATTTGTTCTATCAACAAATGAAGTGAGAAAATTTTCACACGCTGAAATAAATAAAGCTAAAGTATGCTGGTCCCCATCGTATGCGGGAATAGCATTAATGTGATAATTTTGTAATTGATTTGCCATAATTTGATTGTTATTTGAGCTTATTGTATTTTTCTCTGTTACTATAAGTTTGGGAGGTGCTAAATTTATTTTTACTTTATTATTAAAATTGTCAACTGTCTCTGTTTCAGAGTCTGACATTAATTTATTAATCAATAATTTAAATTTGGGTAAAATTTTAATTAATATTTCCCGTAATATTTGCTTCTAACTTTAATCGATTTTAGATTAAGGTAGGACAAGGAAATTCAAAGGAACAATGAAAGCACTTACGCCAATGTGAAGATGAAGACGATTTCTGTTCTTCTTTGCTTCAGCATCATAAGATACAGCGAATAAGGCAGACAACTTCGTAGGCAGAAGTTCCGTATCAAACCTTATTTTCTCTTATGATCGCTCGCGCACTCACTGTATTTTTAATTGAAAGTTACTTAAATTATTTTTATCAACTTGGACGATGCTGTTCTTTGTTGACTTTGAAGCTGGTTCTGAGTTTTTAACGATAAAAATCGAAGTGCGGACTTTTGCGATTTTTGTCAAAAGGGCACTAAACTCATCCTACCGACTGCGCCACTTAGAGTTGTACTTCAATTGAACTTCATAAAGTTAAATTTATTTACTTGAAGTTACAGTACAACGATATATATATTAAAATTTAAATAATATAAAAATTACAATAAAATACATATGAGTAATCTAATACCATTAAGGCTGGATGGCAAAGACTAACTGTTCAATATTAATGTTCGACATATATTTATAAACTATTAATTGCTGATCAATTTCCCCTCGGTAATGTCGCTGCACTTCAACCGGACGCTGAGTCGACGGAAAAGCCGGTGTAGCGCAACGTACCCATATGTGCTGACAGTAGCCTTGGTGTGTGTAGTATACCGGGTGGTGCAACCATAACTCGCGTATTATGAAAATCTGTTTATAGTGGGACGAGCTACAAGCATATATTTTTTCAAATTCAAGACCCTTTTCTTTTTTTAGTGAATTTTTGTTGAGAAAATTCAGTAATATAGAGGTATCGATGGTGAGACTTTCGGAACATGTCTTCAAACGAGCGCGAATTAGGGCCCCTGGAACCCATTTCCATGGTAAGTATTGTGAAAATCTGTTTATAGTGGGAGGAGCTACAAGCATTTTTTTTTCAAATTCAAGGCCCTTTTCTTTTTTATAACTTGAAATTTTGTATCTAATATGTTATTATTTGGCAATTATTCCTTTATAGGTGATAATAAACAGATCAATTCCACTTACCAAAAAGAAACATGAAAAATCCAGCTTTTCAAAGTCTGTAAATGTGACACATACCGGATAATTTAACGGCAACGTAGTATAAATAAAAATACGTGTGTGACGTTTCGACTAAATCTAAACAAACGACGGAAACTAAGATTTGAAGCAGGCTCAGAATTCTGCATCACTATGGTTGCCATCAGAAACACCAACTCAACAGCGCGCGTGCCGTTGCCATGACAACCGTCGCATTTAGGCAATAAGACATCGAGGCAGCATTTGTATATACACGATTCTGGCTCAGTTCAGTCCTCAATTGCGCGTTGCTCTGTAATAGTCTGTGCTCTGCGACACGTAATACGCTGCGCGTTGGGGCATGTTGTGTAACAGTAAATTCGGGAATCAGGGGCTTGCAAATTATATTGTACCATAAAATACTATAAAAATACATTATCAACTGCGGCGCAACGTAACAAGACATTTTTATGTGGTTGTACCAAATGAATTTGAGAGAGTGAAAAAAATTAAAATTATGGTGGATTTTGAATAAAAAAGTTTAGCTTAACAGAAAAATATAGGTGAAGCAGCGCTTCACCTGCGTCATCTGACGAGCCGCCACTGCTATACATTTTATTTTTGGCCTGGGTTGATTGATTATATGCACATAACTTACCCCTGTTATTCAATCATACATTATAACATGAGTCTACACAAGTTTTACGGACGGATATGCATTTTCTGTAAGTTTCTTTATAAAAATTCTGCGATTTCTCTACTACAAACAAACTTTTATGAACCTATTAAACTTCATTCCTAATTTACCCCTATTCCATGACTATTTTCAGTAAATTTTCATTAAGAAAATTCACTAGTAGAGAGGTCTCGATTGTGAGATTTTCAAAAATTTTCTTCAAATGAGCGCGAATTAGCGCCTCTGGAACCCATTTCCATGGTCAGTTATATATATATATATATATATATATATATATATATATATATATATATATATATATATATATATATATATATATATATATGAGATGTTGAGAAAATGAACAAAATCAATTAATATACAGGGTGGTTTATAACTGATGTAATGAAATGTATTAAGAGTAAACTACCTTCGTTTATGAAGATACCGCAAAAAGTTATTAACAAAAATTGTTTAGAATTAAAATTTATGACAGGCTCTCAATTTTCAAACAGATCAGCCTACTATGAATTTTTTTTAGCTGCGACTTTATTTAAATGACGTTCGACGGCTTCAGTGATTAGGTGTACTTTAAAAAATACTTGAAACTGTATTAAAAAAGTCTTTACCATAATTAAACGGGGTAGGTTTGCTTTCATCTCAACCAATAAAAAAAGTAAAGTAATCGCATAATTGGACATTCGAAGCAATAATTGGCGAGTTGCATGGCTACTTGAGGTCTGCCTTATTGTTCGTTTCCCGGAATACACTTATGTGGAAAATTGAAACGTCAATTTTATTTGTCATGAACGGCAAGCTTCTGTATTTAAAAATGTTAACAACAGAACAAAAAGTGTTTACTGTGCAGGTTTGGGTGAAAAACATTCTTATCAGGAAGTGATAAGAAAATTCCTTGAACGCTGGCCAAATTATTCGGTTTCCGCTACTGGTGTAAAAAAAATTGTTACAAAATTTATGCGTAATGGGAGTGTTTTAAATGTTAAGAAGACAACATCCGACCTAAATGAAGAAGACAATGCTGCAGCTGCATTAGCTATGGATTCTGTTAGGCGTTTTCCAAAATTTTCATTAAGAAGAAGGGCATTAGAAATTGGCAATATTAGCAAATCGCATTTGCAACAAATGTATCGTACCAACAAGGTGAAACCTTTCAAAGCAAAACTTATACACACTTTGGAAGAAAGTGACGAGTCAAAACGATTAGATATTTGTTTATGGTACCGCGAGCAATATCTACAAAATCACAATTTTGGCAGAAGTATTATTTTTTCGGACGAATCCACTTTCACCACTAATTGGGTGGTAAATTCCCAAAATGCACGGCATTGGTCTATGGAGAATCCAAATTATAGAGTTAATTGCAGAAGACCATGCTATAAAAAAGTAAATGTGTGGTGTGCTGTTTATTACATTGGGATAATTGGGCTATATTTTTTGAGCGGAACCAGTATAGTTATCTGGAAATGCTGGAAAATATTCTTCAAGACCATTTGCATAACATGTCACTAGAAGATAGACAAACAGCATACTTTCAGCATGACGGCCACCCAGCATATGCAACAGGAATCGTTCGAGAATGGTTAGATCACGAATTTCCTGGGCAGTGGATTGGTCGATATAGGCCAATACCTTGGCCTCTCAGAAGTCCCGATCTTACCTTAATGGACTTTTATTTATGGGGCTATCTCAAACATAAAGTCTACGCGGCTTCATTAAACAACGATCTTGATTTGTTGAAACTGGGGTTGAGAGAGGCAATTGACGGTATTCCAATTCAACATATTCAAAATGCCTACAAAGCATTTACTAAACGGGCTGAGTTATGTGTATCGGTTGGTGGCAGCACATTTGAATAATTTCTTTATTTTTCGTTGTTCGTTTTGATTTTTGTTAGCAATAAGCGTTTTGTATTTTACTAATAAATTATTATTTAACATTACATGGTTACTTACTTTGCGCACATGCGTTCAGAAAACCACATGTAAAAAGCTCCACGTTGATAGGAAAAAAATGTGAATAATTTACTTGAAAATTCAAAGTAGGCTGATCTGGCTGAAAATTGAAAGAGAGAAATTTTAATTCTAAATAAGTTTTGTTAATAACTTTTTGCGGTATCTTTATAAACGAAGGTAGTTTACTCTTAACACATTTAACTAAATCAGTTCTAAACCACCCTGTATATTAATTGATTTTATTCATTTCCTCAACAGCTTAGTTTAAGACAAAGCAGGAGCGATTCCTAGAATATCATAATGTAATTCAAAAATGTTTTGTCACTTACACCTTACCCACACTCAATCCGTGGACACACTATATATATATATATATATATATATATATATATATATATATATATATATATATATATATATATATATATATATATATATATATATATATGTATGTATGTATGTATCCAACCGATAACTCAAAAAATACTTCACTGATTTGGACCAAATTTAAAATTACCCTTATGTTCGTCAAATCTTAACGGCCAATTTTTCTTAAAAAAAAATTAAAAAATACTTTTTACAATATCTTTCAAATTTTGTTAGTGATTGAAATAAAAATTTACAGCTTAAAAGAACATAGACAGACGTGGTTGTCTACCAATTTTCAAGTCGTCTTATCAAGGGAAAATAAAGTTATTCAAAATTAATAATAAAATAATCCTCGACATCACTTCAGATTCTGTAATACAATATCTACAATGTTGGACAAAGACAGATGATGCTGTCTGTACTGGTATGCTATTTAAATAAATCGTAGATGAAAATCTAAACAATGGGGGTTATTGCAAAAGGTCAAACATCGTGAGAGATACGACAAGGACGCCATCTCGGTGCAGGACCAGGTAGTATGTTGTCACGACAACTCTAGTTTACACAAAATTTTATAGATGGAGCTGTGTAACTAAAAATTTTGTAAATTGTTCGTCTTGGACCATTTCTTTCCTAATACCGGGACAAAGTTTGCGTCCGCAAGCGCTAAATATTAGCATGCGAATGTATACTGATAAATAAAAAAATTAATGACAGTGATTCAATTTACTTAAAATAGATCTAGAACGACGTTTCATTATGTATAAATATTAGGCTTCCCATTCTTCATGTTCATGGTATTTAAAATTACAAGCCATCGCTCTCTCTCTCTCTCTCTCCCCTAGTTTAATCTGACCACAGAGAAGCGTGTACGCTCACGCACTGCGCATCGCATAACCTGGAAATCGACTCCGCTGATGCTAATTGCTAATACTAGCGTTGTAAATATTCGGATTATTTTGATATTCGGATGACACGGATTGATATAAAATAATATTCGGATTAATCATCCGATTACGTTTTAACATTAAGAAGGGTATATTATGTTCATATTTAGCGTGGTATGGGATGGAATCGTAGATGTCGTATAGTATTAGGTAATAATAATAACGTACACGTGATAAATATAATTTTATTTTATTATTATTGTCCAGGGAATATCAAAGTATTTTTACAAATATATAGGATAAGTTTGTGTTAAGTTTTTGTAATTAATAAAATATAAAGACCAATAACTAAACAAAAAGATTCTGTGGTGTTCATTATTTCACTTTTATTAATAAAAATGTATTTTATAACTGCACCAGCAGAAAACATTTGTTTTAAATTCAACTTCTCGTTCCACCAAACCCCTGTGTAATCTAATTGACACAATTAAAAATAGACAAGCAGGATATAACGGAATAGAATACATCCCATTCTAGGCATATAAGAAAAAGATCGATTACGTTATACAGTATTGCGGGTACGGGGTACGTAGAGGTTAAGCAGGTATTTGTTATTACGAATTACGGAAACGAATACCAAACCCGTTTATTCTGTTGCTGCTGTTATTGGCTGGCTGACCCTGCGGTATACGTCATTCCGCTCATAGAGATTTTGTATCGTACACATACACTCTGTTTACTATATACGATTCCGTATTACGTATCATAAAGATTTTGTATCGTACATGTACACTCTATTTACTATATACGACTCGGTATTACGTATCACGCTGCCAAAGATATTCGGATTAATACGAATATTTCAGTACTCGGATTCGACGGCACTTCCTGTTGCTATGTCTTATTCAAGTCCGAAAGCCGACCAGGTATTCCACGATTTTTTCTCTTTTTGTGCAGACGTCGATGAAAACAGAAGAGAGGGCCCGCAGAAGAATTAAGAAATTGTTTCACAACCAGCTAACCATTGATATCTTTGGTAAACACTGCTATTAAAGTGGCGTTTAAAAACTTTTCATTTCCTTCGTCGACCATCATTTATTATTTTATGTTTTTCTTAGAAAGGATAATCCGAAATATATATATATATATATATATATATATATATATATATATATATATATATATATATATATATATATATATATATATATATATATATAACATCTGAAATTGACCTGGGATATGGGTCTCAGGAGGCCAGTTCGCGCTCATTTCAAAAAATGTTTTCAAAAGTGACACGTCGCGGTCCCCTCATCAGCAAAGTTTTTCTACAATTCGCTAAAAAATAGTGGTGGAAATTGAATCATAGCTTCCACATAGCGGTGTTAATCTACTCTCCCCAGAAAGACATTCTCATGAAATTAATTTAGGCTCCATGACCTGACACAAAGAAAATATTCGTATTCCTGTAGCCATAAACTTCTGAAACGTTATATTACTCAAGTTTTAATGAAAAAATGTCAATTTTCACCAAATCAACCCTCATTTATTTGCCATCCCCTGAATCGATCTTACCCAAAAACATTTAGAAGCGTTTCTTTGTCGGGTGCTAATTGGATACCAAAGTTGAAGATGATATCTCAATTCGTTGCTCCTACTAAAAGACAGGCGTACAGGCAGACAGGCGGACCGACAGACAAAAACATTTTCGTTCCAGAATCACGTTTTCTATATGTTTTAAGACTTTTTACGTCGTTTTAGCAAAAAAAATTTCGAAACTTCTGTCCTCGATATTCCACACCCAAACATTCCACCCATAATTTAATTTCAGCACTGAATACCAGATGCTTGATGAAATTGAAAGTTTTCTAATAAACAAACCCTAAAACGTTATATTACACGAGTTTTAACGAAAAAATATCACTTTTACACCAAATGACCCCCTGAAGCGATGTTACCCAAAAACAATCCGAACCGTTCGTTTGTCTGGTGCTAACTGTCCAAATTTCAAGACGATATCTCAGTTCGTTCCAAAGTTATCGTGGCTACAGACAGACATACAGACACAAAAAAGTTTCGTTCCCAAATCATGTTTTATATGTTTTGACAGTTTTTACGACGTTTAAGCGAGCAAAAATTTTTGAAATGTTTGTCGCCGATGCCATACTTCCACACGTATTGACGATGTGGAAGTAAAACGGCAGACATCAAAAGCTAATTATAAAGCTATCTTTACTGGCATGTAATTATAATACAGGCAATAGAGAACTTGTTTCTGCACTAAACTGCAGGAGTTATTTTTTTGGTACATAGGCTCAGAATTAAGTTCTGAATGTAAAAACATAAAATCCTTACAAATTAGGAGCGCGGAAGTGCCGCCATTTTGAGAAAAATCGTTTCCGCCTATATCTCCGTAACCGTGCACTTTAGGACAAAAATGGTAATGACCTTTATTCTAGTTAATTGCATTTCTCATCTTTTTTGTGAATTTTTTTTTATATTTGTTTATAACTTATACGATTATTAGGATTCATTTATTGACTTTTTTTACCTATATCTTTGTTCATAACCGTTTAAACAATAAAATGCTTGTAACTTAACTTTTCAATCGACAAATTTCCTACAACTTTTCCTAAAAACTTTTTTTTTCTCAAATTAACATTTTCAAAGTTATAACGCGCTAATTTTAAAAATCCTGTGCCTAGACGGTTGACGCCAGTCTGGGTTTGAAAACTGAGTTATCCAACATCTGGCCATATATATATATATATATATATATATATATATATATATATATATATATATATATATATATATATATATATATATATATATATATATATATATTAAACAGACCCTTCTTATAGAAGGTTCTCGAATTGACCTGAAAGGTCTGCAACGGTTAATGTATTAATGTATATCTATATATGAGCCGGGTATTTCCAAAACTAGATGTTGACGTGAGGGAGGGGGCAGAAAGGACGATCGAAGCGAAAATGTTTGTGCTCAGTATGGTCTGTGCGACGGAAAAGCTGGCAGTGTTATTTCCGTGTCTCTTATTTACACTTTTTTTCTGATAAATTCTTGTGAGAAAATTATAAGAGTGAATTAAGATGAACAGCTGTTTTATTTGTGATGAGCCGTTAGGCGAAGAGGATACAGTATTGGTGAAAAAGAAACGTATCCAAAGCGTAATAAAAGCGAGCATTGAAAGAAGAGAGATCCAACATGAACACGTGTTAATTAACCTAGCTTGGGAATTATTTGGACCCAAAAGAATGGGGCTGGACACGTATACCACACGACCTTCAACCAATCGCATTGTGGCGGTGGTTCCGACCGCAGTGTTTCCGTCAACACTACTCTATGTTTCTGACAGCTAAACGTTGCGTTACGTTATTCGACAGCAAGCTGTCAAGAACTACGATATAAGAGACACCAGCGATCTCTCTTCCTCCTTGCTACCAACCGACAGTGATCACACGTCTCTCCACGCTCGGTCAGTTATCTGTTATGTACTCATGTACTTCTGTGATTGTTTTATAGTTAAATGTATCATATAGTTTATTCAGTTAGTGAAATAATAAAGTATATTAAATGTTTACGTATGGATTTAATATCAACAAGTGTAATTAACATCCATATTGGTGACCCCGTGCCGCAAGCCGAAGATGCCCAGCCTGATGTTCCAGCCGACGTCGCCTAACTTCCACGCACGTGCTCATGCCTACAGAAAACGAATATCTAAACAGGTCAGTCCTTTCTAATTTAAAAATTATCTGATTTTTTTTTCACAATGGCCGAAGATTCTTCAAGCAGCAATATCATGGCAAGGGTTGCAATAAAATTACCTCCTATATGGAGACGTAACGTGAAAATCTGGCAAATGCAGGTTGACGCCCAATTCGATATATCGCAGATCAGTTCTGAAAAGACAAAATTCAGTCATGTACTCGCTATACTCGATCCTGATGTCGCAGAGTCAATTTCAGATTTTTTAACCCAACCGTTATCATCAACCCCCTATTCAGATCTAATGAAACGTCTTTTATTAGAATTTGAAGAGTCCGATAGTCGCAAAATAAATAAACTTTTAACAGAATTAGAATTAGGCGACAGAAAACCATCGCAACTTTTACGCGAAATAAAGTTTTTAGCCGGTAGTCAGATTGGAGAGGATTTCCTTAAAATTTTATTTCTACAACGTTTACCAGTCAACGTTCGTTCAAGTTTGGCTTCTCTAGAAAATTTGTCGGTTATAGCAGACAAAATCGTGGAATATTCCGGAGATAAATACAACGTAGCTGAAATTCAGTCACGCGAGCCCGCCAGGCTAGCCAAGTTAGAAGCGCAATTAGAGAAGCTAACAGCATCAGTCAACGAATTGCGAACGCGTTCCCGATCTACCTCCCGAGAAAGACCCAAGTTTTCTCGAAATTCCATAACCGCAAATTCCTCAACCTCCACGTGTTGGTATCATGAACGATTTGGCAACAAGGCCAAACGTTGCATCGAACCTTGCAATTTCAAAGCAAAACATGTGTCAGAAAACTAATAAGGCACTCCCTCCACGCGGCAGTAGACGAGAGCCACCTAACACGCCGCCTTTTTATTTTTGATAGACGCTCCAATATGAAATTAATCGACTAATCGACTCTGGAGCGGATATTTCAGTTATTCCACCCACTCACGACCAACGGAAATTTCAATCGAAACGTACCTTGTATGCTGCAAACGGGACCCCTATTCATACCTATGGCGAACAACTATTAGATTTGGATCTAGGTTTACGCCGTAGGTTCTGCTGGCCCTTCACACTTGCCGATATCAAGCAACCAATTATAGGCGCTGATTTTCTAGCAGAGTTTGCTTTACTTGTGGATATGAAACATAGACGTTTAATCGATACAAAGACAAACCTCTCTAAGACCGGTGCTAACCCACCACCAGGAATTAATTCTAAAATTCATCTCGTAGACCCGACACACCAGTACTTCAAATTGCTACAACAATTTCCTGACCTTTTTAAGGAAACTTCTTCTAGCAACCTTCCAGAGGTTGAGTTCTTCCACACTATAAGTACGGAAGGACAACCTGTCACTGCAAAAGCTAGAAGATTGCCCCCCGAAAAGCTAGCTCAAGCAAAGCTAGAATTCCAGCACATGATGGACTTGGGAATTTGTAGACCCTCCAAAAGTCCATGGTCAAGCCCCCTCCACATGGTGCAAAAAAAGGATGGCTCATGGAGACCATGTGGGGATTACCGAGCACTAAACGCTAAAACAACCAGACAAATATCCCATTCCAAATTTGCAGCATTTTAATGCCCAGTTAGAAGGCAAACGTATTTTTTCAAAATTAGATATCATTCGCGCTTTCCATCACATCCCAGTAGCACCTCAAGATATTCCCAAAACAGCAGTCATAACTCCATTTGGGTTATTCGAATTTGTTAAAACCCCATTTGGCCTTCGTAATTCAGCACAAACATTTCAAAGATATTTACATTCAATTTTAAGACATCTTGACTTTGCCTACTCCTATCTTGACGATATTCTCGTTGCATCAGCCTCTGAAAAAGAACATCAAGAGCATCTAGCAAAACTTTTTCAGACACTTCAAGACAACGGCATCCGTATCAATTCATCTAAATGTGAATTCGGAGTGGCCGAAATTTCATTTTTAGGTTTTCGTGTAAATAAATCTGGATTATTTCCACTTCCTGAACGCATCAAAGCTATTACCGACCTACCTCTTCCCTATACTATTGAAAAACTCAGAAGATTTCTAGGTCTCATAAATTTCTACCGTCGTTCTCTGCCACGTGCTGCGGAAATTCAGCAACCACTATTCGACCTCTGCCAGAATCCCAAAAAACGCGACAAACGTAAAATCGAGTGGACTCCTCAGACTCGAGAAGCATTCAAACGTTTGAAAGAGACACTAAAAAACGCTACACTAATAGCTCATCCGTCTTCTTCGCTACCACTGATTCTCCATGTCGATGCTTCTGATTATGCCGTAGGCGCTTCCCTCCAACAACTACGTGATCAAACACTAGAACCCCTAGGTTTCTACTCTAAAAAGCTTACTTCAGCCAAAAATCTTACAGCACCTATGATCGCGAACTTCTAGCCGCTTATCAGGCAGTTAAATACTTTAGATATACCCTAGAAGGTCGCCATTTCACCATTTATACGGACCACAAACCTTTGACATACGCTTTTGAACAACGCGTCGATAAAGCATCTCCAAGGCAACTACGATATTTAGACTTCCTAGGTCAATTTACCACAGACATTCGCTACATACCAGGTCCTACAAACATTCCCGTAGACTATTGTTCTCGCATTGAAACAATTTCACTTTCTTCCACTGTGTCACTCCAAGAAATTGCGCAAGCTCAGTCATCTTATGAGGAACTCAAACACCTTCTGCAGTCTAAATCTTCCTCATACAAATTTCAAAACATGCCTCTTGACAACGGATTGAATCTTATTTGCGATTCTTCTTCAAAGAAACTTCGCCCATTCATTCCGCTCAAATTTCGCCGAAAGATTTTCGATTCTATCCACAATTTATCTCACCCAGGCATATCAGCTTCAGTCGATCTGGTCCAGGATAGATTTTGTTGGCCCAAATTGAAACGCGATGTATCTCTTTGGTCTAAAACTTGCATTCCCTGCCAGAAAGTCAAGATATGGAGACACACTTCCAGTGCCATTGGACAATACACCCCAGCCATGAGAAGATTCTCGCATATAAATGTTGACATTGTGGACCATTATCACCATCACAAGGTCAACGCTATCTATTAACAATAATATACAGATTTTCTCGATGGCCCGAAGCAATTCCATTGTCAGATATTACAGCAGAAACAGTAGCGAACACTATTTTATCATGCTGGATCTCTCGTTTCGGTGTTCCGCAATACATCACCACAGACAGAGGTAAACAATTCGATTGCCACCTTTTCACACACCTCACTAAAACACTAGGTGCAGACCACATCAAGACCACAGCTTACCACCCAGCAGCAAATGGTGTAATCGAGAGATGGCATAGAGTTCTGAAAGAGGCCTTGAAAGCTCATATGAACGAAAACTGGGTCGCTAAATTGCCAATTGTGTTACTAGGACTCAGATCGTACATAATTCCAGAATATCGCTCAACACCCGCTGAAATAGTCTACGGAGAATCAATCAAACTTCCCACCGACTTTTTCAACAGCACACAAGCTCATGATGTTCCACCACTTATATCTCAGCTGAAAGAAGACATAAGGAAACTTCGACCAGTACCTTTTAAACATCATACTGCAAAAAAGGTATTTGTCCATCCTAAGCTTATGGAAGCTCCTTTTGTTTTTGTTCGCATTGATATTCCGCGAAAAACCCTCGAACCAGTTTATGACGGCCCCTTTGAAGTGTTATCCCGAACTGACAAAGTCTTCAAAATCAAGAAATCACACGGAGAAGAGACAATTTCTGTTGACCGTCTTAAACCCGCATTCATTCTTTGTGATAACGAACAGACAACTTTCCAGCCTCAGAGACATCCTAGTGAAACTGAAAGTGACAGTGAAAGTCCAACACCTAGTGAAACTGAAAGTGACAGTGAAGTTCCCGTTCCCGTTCAAACTACACGCCATGGACGTAGAGTTCGATTTCCACGAAGCTACTTGAACTAATAGCGTTGCCACTGAGAGGGGAGTATGTGGCGGTGGTTCCGACCGCAGTGTTTCCGTCAACACTACTCTATGTTTCTGACAGCTAAACGTTGCGTTACGTTATTCGACAGCAAGCTGTCAAGAACTACGATATAAGAGACACCAGGGATCTCTCTCTCCCTCCTCGCTACCAACCGACAGTGATCACACGTCTCTCCACGCTCGGTCAGTTATCTGTTATGTACTCATGTACTTCTGTGATTGTTTTATAGTTAAATGTATCATATAGTTTATTCAGTTAGTTAAATAATAAAGTATATTAAATGTTTACGTATGGATTTAGTATCAACAAGTGCAATTAACATCCATACGCATCAACAATACCAATTGCACCACCCAGATTGCTGGAGTGTATATCATGCAAATGCAGAACAGGCTGTGGTAGAGCCGAAAAGCAGGGTTGGAGTGCACGGTCATCTGTGAGAATGGTACAGAAGGAATGTGCTCCAATAAGCCGGAAATAACCGTTGACGAAACAGAATTGCACGATGTTGATGAAGATGTCGATCATTCCGACGAACACGTAATTGAGGCGTTAAAATCATTGTATGCCACCGAAGAATGTGACGAAGAGAAGGATGATTTTCAATCTTCACCGCCTGCTAAACGCACGAGAATCGAAGAAAATTGTTAATTCATTTTTCGTTGTACGTTTTTGAAAATAATTGTTTTCCATGTTTTTTTACATAAATTTCCCGTTTTCTTTGTCGTTTATTTCCTTATGCCATCAGTATATAATTGATTATTTGATAAAAATCGAGGGGCAATTCGAAGTAGAGTACTATTTATTGTATAAAATTTATTATATAAATAAAAAATTCAACGGGTACTTGCTGTTTTATTTTTCAGGTAAGAAGGCAAATTATTTATTAGTTCAACATCTAACGCGTTATAACTTTGAAAATGTTCATTTGAGAAAAAACAGTTTTAAGTAAAAGTTTTAGGAAGTTCGTCGATTGAAAAGTGTAACATTTAACGCATTATAACTTTGAAAATATTGATTTGAGAAAAAAAAACTTTTAAATAAAAGTTGTAGAAATTTATCGGGTGAAAAGTTAAGTTATAAGCATTTTATTGTTTAAACAATTATTAACAAAGATATAGGTAAAAAAGTCAATAAATGAGTCCTAATAGTCGTATAAGTTGTAAACGGTGAGTGATACAAAAAAAATTTTTACAAAAAAGATGAGAAATGCAATTATCTATAATAAAGGTCATTACGATTTTTGGCCTAAAGTGTACGGTTACGGAGATATAGGCCGAAAGAGTTTTTCTGAAATTGGCCGCACTTCCGCCCTTCTAATTTGTAAGGATTTTGTGTTTTTACATTCAGTATCTCGTTTTGAACCTATGTATCAAAAAAATAACTCCTGTAGTTTAGTGCATTATGGACAAGAGTAACGGGCTCCTATATTGCCTGTACTATTAATATAACGTTTTTTTCACGAAGCGAGAATAGAAATATTTTGTGATTTTGATATTTTAAATAAATTTTAAACCTTTATAGGCAATTTCCATCAATCTTCATCAAATCATCACATAACAGATCCAAGATTTGAAATGGTCATCAGAAGAGTACTAGTGATATATGCGGGAGGTACAATTGGTATGCGTAAGAATGCAGACAATGGTAGGTAGTTATGATAGCAAATATCAAGAGTGATTTTTGAATATTATGCTCAAGGACTCAAGGTGGCTTGTGTCTGTTAGATATTATTATATGATATTATTATTCGGAAAGTTTAAACGACGAAGTAATTTTTGCACTTATTTGAAGAGACATTCTTTTGCTGCACTTCGAGCACAGCACACCTTGAGCATAATAATTAATAATAACTCATTTTAATCAGACATTTTATGAGCTCATAATACCGTTTATCTTTGCATCAGCCAGTTTCTAATGAACAATACATCGTTCGGGTGTCACATCTTACCTGCTATCAACATTTGGAAAAAATCGTTTCTGCAAAGAGTGTTTGGAAGGGACGCCAAAAAATTTGTTTAACGATCTAAATATTGACAGTTCAGCCAAACTTTGATGTTTATAGTATTTTTGTACATTGTGATATGTACTCGAAAATTATGCGTTCTACAAATGAAGAAAAGAGAGACGTGATAAAAATGTATTACGAAATTAATATAAACGCCAGAGTTACTGGTGAAAACTATTTAAATGAATATCCGGAAAGGCGGCAACCACATTATTCTTATTTTAATGGACTAGATCGTAATCTAAAAGTATTTAGTTTATTTGGAAAACTCACAAACAAGAAGTATGGTGGTAGAATGCGAACTTGACGAAAATCTAGCATTACATGTAGGCATTTAATGGATTTAGTTTTTGTTCTCATGAATGAAGAAAATCGTTATCAATGTTGATTATTACTTCCATATCGTCAATACGTGAGGAAAAAAGTGATAGAAATTTCGAATTTTTTTTGGCTAAAACGGTGTAAAAGTGCCAAAACAGATGGAAAACATGATTTGGGAACGAAATTTTTTTGTCTGTGTGTCACGATAACTTTCGAACAAATTGATATATCGCCTTCAAATTGGGTATATAAATGCGCTAACCGCCATCTTCCCATACGTTATTCTCGTTGAAATAAAAATGTCATTTCAAAGTTTTTTAAATTCATGTTTTTGCATCAACGGCTGCCATCTTGGCAGCCATCTTGGATTACGTCATCTCAGGTTAGACACGAGCGTCTCGCGACAGTAAAAACTCGGTTGAATTGGTCATGTGCACTTCGCAGAATATTTTAAGTAACGAAATAAGACCTCCCTGAGTGCTGTTTACACACAATCCTCCTAATTGACCTTCCTGACCCGCCCTGACATCAGTTTGACCAATAAAAAGCTAAAAGGAAAAAGGGAAAGGAAAAGTACATCATGCTCACATGAATGGCATGGCTAATTTTCCCTTCCCTTTTAGCTTTTAATAAAAACACTGAGGGAGGTCTTATTTCTTTACTTAAAATATTCTGCGAAGTGCACATGATCAATGCAACCGAGTTTTTACTGTCGCGAAATAAATGGACCCATAACAACGAGCCATTTATGAAACAATGTAGCAACCCAAGTATACAGACACCAGAGTCAGGGGATTAGAAGGCACCTTGGGAAACTACGCCGTAAGAAGTGTACGAAGCTGAGTCAGCAGAGTGTAAGTCACCTCTAAAGACAATCGAACCACTCCCGAGGTGAAACATTATCAATCGACAGCTCGCCTTCAGCGGGGTGTTAATTCTTTTTCTTTATTACTAGTTTCACACTCATGTTGATATTTTATTTTATGATTGTATTTTATATGTTAGTTGCGTAATAGCTCAATAAATATTGTTTAAAAAAGCTTAACGTCTTAACCGCAAAATGCTAAGTGACGCAGTCGGTAGGATCGGTTAAAAAATCAAACGAATATTGATTTTTAAGCGTTCGACACCGAATAACCGGTTAAAGAACCAAGCAGTACCAAGTAAGAACTCAGCAGTACAGAAACAAAGCCAAGCAGTCCAATGAAAGCACTAGCAGTAATTGTTGTGTAGGTTGTTGCTACTTCCCATGTTTTTTCCATTTTTGTATTGTTCATAATTGTATGGCCGAGTCAGACAACGAAGTAACAGATTTATTAAATTTATAATATAGATTAAGTATCAGTGATAATAATGACTAATTACATAGTTGTGCAGATAATTCCAGTTGTGATAACGTAAACCGATCAATTCAAAGAGTTCTATTTAAATGCAATCCCCGAATCTGACGGCCAACCGACCAGTGGGGGAAATTTCTTAACAGCTGTAGATTTGGTAATGAACCAATTCTACGTAGAAAATCAAAATTTATATCTAAATCATTTTTTATTAAATTTTCACTAAATTGACAGGGCAAGTAAGATTAATTATAAATACGAACATCATTAATTCGTGGATCGATTTGAGACGAGCTATAGTACAAAATTTTACAGACCAAAGAGATGATACGAGTTTATTAGGAGAACTGTTACAGTTAAAGCAAAAACAAAAGAAACGAAACGAAAGGAAGATGGATTAGCATTCAGTAACCGGTGTAGAAGGGGTTAAGGAGTCGCGGGCCAAAGGACTCCAGGGGGCAAGCTGAGGAAGTGGAAATAACAACATAAACTCCCGATGAAGCTTTCCCCAAGACCGTCATGCGCGGTAAAAATCCGCATCCTGCACGAGGTGACCCTGCTAATAACTAAACATGACGGATCTAGACAAGGAGGTCGAACTAAACTCCCCCAATCTACGGTGTCACGTGACCCGTGCCTATGGATGGATGGCACCAGGGCGATGGTGTCGTGAACGGAACCTCTGGAGTACCAGGCAACCCTCCAGAGTAACCCGCCTTGCACCACACAGGGGGTTCTGATGGTGTGGACAGTATTTCCCCCATTCTCGTGGGAACAACATGAAGATTATAAATACATATAAAACCAAAACCAATGAGGCTCGAGGAGTGGCTCCGGCTACAGACTTGAGCCTTGAGTCTATCCCGGAAACGGAGACGAGCCAGGGTGCGGCAGCGGACTCTGGAGGTCCCACGACCGGCGTAGATACGGGGGATCAGGGGGTAGCTTCGGCCAGAGACCTGTCCCCGACACCCAAGCTGGAGGCTGGGTCCCACCGGAGGGCGGCGAGCTCCGCGGACTCCGGGGGCCCCTCCACCAGTGAGGACTCTACTGTTAGAGTAGAGGGACTGCCCCGGCAGTCCAAGCGTCTTTCCGGGGCGCAAAGAAAGAAGCTCCGGAGGGCGCAAAAAATGGCGGCCGGGACCTGGACGGTCGAGAAACCTGTAAAGGCGCAAGAGGGGAGTGCGGGTCAGAAGAGGACGCGCTCGAACTCTAGCACGCCCACTACAGACAGACGTTCCAAAAGGGCCAGGGTGCCTGTAAAGGCGCAAGAGGAGAGTGCGAGTCGGAAGACGCCGCGCTCTGGCTCTAGCACGCCTACTACAGACAGACCTCCCAAAGGAACTAAGGCCGGAACACCGGCGCAGACTGGCTCTTACAGGGAGGCTGCGGAGGGCCTCGGGATGGCGGTGATTGACAGACGCCATCCTGAGGTCACGCTAGACCAGGGGAAGGCGGACCTGATCCAGGCTGCGGTGGTAGCTGCAGTGGACTCTCTTCAGGAAGGGGAGAGCCCGCCTCAGTTCCACCGGACGCGCCTGACGGGGGGCATCCTCTGGATAACCTGTGCCGGCCCGCAGTCGCGGGACTGGCTGCGGAAAACGATCGGGGGCCTCGGTCAGATTTGGGAGGGGGCGGACTTGACAGCCGTCGAGCCCAAGGAACTCCCAAAGAGACGCAAGGTCCTCGTACGGATCCCTGACACCGTCCCGCAGGAGACGGTGATCAGCAGACTTAAGATCCAGAACCCTGAACTGGGGACGCAACACTGGTCGGTTCTAAGCAGGAAGGCAGAGGAGAAAGGACAGACGCTCGCCTTCTCGATCGACCCGACATCTTACAGAGCCCTTGAAGGAACCTCCTTCAAGGCATTCTGGGGCATGGGAAGGGTTAGCTTCCGCCCACTGGGGAAGCAATTAAGGGTTAATGGGACTTAGGTTCCTTCAGGTCAACCTCCAACACAGTAGGGCAGCCACGGCCGGACTACTAATGGCTCTGAGGAACACGGATGTGGCCCTCATCCAGGAACCGTACTCCTACAAAGGAGAGATCAAGGGACTCGGCGGAGCTAATGGAAAGCTCATCTACAGCAGGTCCAGCGAGAATCCGAGGGCCTGCATTTTTGTCAGGGAAGGGATAGAGTTTCTCCCTCTAATGAATTTCTGTTCCAGGGACCTGGCAACGATCAAAATCCGATGTGGAGGAGCGGATGGGCTGAGGGACATTACTGTCGCGTCAGCCTATCTGCCAGGGGACAGCACGGACCCTCCTCCACCCAACGAATTGGAGCAGCTGATGGTGGGTAGCAGAGCAGGTGGATGGCAGACCATCATCGGCATGGATGCGAATGCGCACCATGAGTTGTGGGGTAGCTCGGACACAAACTCTAGGGGTGAGGCACTTTTACAATTCTTTATGAAATTTAATTTAGACATATTGAATAGAGGTAATAAACCGACATTCGTCACAACACGGCGTGAGGAAGTTTTAGACCTAACAGTTTCCACCCAGTTTCTGGGTGACTTTGTTAAAAGCTGGGCTGTGTCTGGGGAAGTGAGTAGCTCAGACCACAGATACATCCGGTTTGAAATCGCCAAAGTCGAAAGAGAAACGGTATGGTACCGGGACCCCCGCAAGGCGGACTGGGAAGCCTACAGGGCAGACCTAGCTGTGGAACTGCGGGGGGTTGAGAGGGCCATAAGGGATTCAATAGACCTCGAGATTGCAGCAGTCCAATTGCGAGACGCAATTACCTCGGCCTATAACGCCAACTGCCCCCTGAAAATGAGGGTGTCCACCAGGAACGTCCCATGGTGGAACGAGGACCTCAGGCAAAGGAGGACGCAGGTTCGTAAGCTGTTTAACGCGGCCAAAAGGTCGGGAGCATGGGATGAATATAGACAGGCCCTATCGACCTATAACAAAAGACTGAGGGACGCCAAGAAGGAGTCGTGGAGGAGGCACTGCGAAGAAGTGGAAAACACGTCCGAGAGTGCTCGACTACACAAGATCCTGTCTAAGGGCCCTCAGACTAACATAGGCTCCCTTAGAACACCCACGGGAGGCTTTACAAGCTCGGGGGAGGAAACTATGGAAATTTTACTCCAGACGCACTTCCCCGGCTGTAACATAATAAACCAATCACCTCCGGACTGGGAACACTCAGAAATAGAGGCGCCTTATAGGCGGGCATCTAGAGTAGACTGGACAGTCGCTAAAGAGGTGGTTACCTGGAGCAAAATCAGATGGGCCATTAACAGCTTTAAGCCATACAAATCGCCGGGATTTGATGGAATAATGCCCATCATGCTCCAACAGGGGATAGATATACTGGCGCCGGTGCTTACCCTCATTATGAGGGCCAGCCTGGCTCTGGGGTACATTCCGAGGGCATGGAGACTGGCCAGGGTTGTATTTATTCCTAAACCTGGGCGTCCAACAGACCAGGCAAAGTCCCTGAGGCCAATAAGTCTCATGTCCTTCTTGCTGAAAACAGTGGAAAAACTGCTCGACCGGCACATTAGGGGCGGTGTACTGGAAGCATATCCTCTACACTGCGGACAATATGCATACAGAGCAGGATTCTCAACAGAAACAGCACTGCACCAACTGGTGCTGAAACTGGAGAATACGCTGGAGAACAAGGAGGTGGCGCTGGGGGCCTTCCTAGACATAGAGGGGGCCTTTAGCAACACCTCGTTCGGATCGGTTCTGGCAGCTGCCCGGGAGCGTGGAATAGAGGAGACCTGCTGCAGGTGGATCGGTTCCATGCTCAGGGACAGGGCGGTGTTC
Source organism: Tillus elongatus (assembly GCA_964006375.1). Taxonomy (NCBI): domain Eukaryota; kingdom Metazoa; phylum Arthropoda; class Insecta; order Coleoptera; family Cleridae; genus Tillus; species Tillus elongatus. The sequence continues at coordinate 218,921,988 of OZ023262.1, forward strand.
ACCTCACTCGCGGGAGGGACTCTGCTGGCGGGGGTCGCGGCGGGGTGTCCGCAGGGGAGCGTTCTGTCTCCCTTGCTCTGGTGTCTAGTCGTGGACGGCCTGCTGGGGAGGCTCTCGGGAGGGGGGTATGAGGTACAGGGCTATGCGGACGACATTGTCATCATAGTCCGAGGAAAGGTCACACAGGCAGTGTGGGAGCGTATGCAGACTGCACTGAAAGTGGTGGAAGGGTGGACGGTTGATCAAGGGCTCGGGGTGAGCCCCGAGAAAGCAACCGTCGTGCCGTTTACGAGGAGGAGGAAGTGTGAAAGCCACAGAACTCTCACTCTATACGGTAGGAGCGTTCCAATGGCCAGGGAGGTAAAATATCTTGGGGTCGTATTGGACTCTAAGCTAACCTGGAATGGTCACATTGGAAAAATACTGCGTAAGGCAGTCATGACCTTAGCCGTCACTAGGCGGCTATATGGAAAAACGTGGGGACTAAGACCTAGTATGGCCCACTGGCTGTACACAAGGGTGGTCAGACCATCGTTAACATATGCGGCACTGGTCTGGTGGCCTAAGGTGACACAATCCAGTGCCAAACAAAAACTAGGCAAGATCCAAAGGATGGCTTGCCTAGGCATCACAGGGGCCATGTCTTCAACCCCAACAGCCGCCATGGAGGTGTTGCTGGATCTACCCCCCCTACACTTCGTTATTATGGGAGAGGCCAGGCTAGGACTATACAGACTAGCCTGCAATGGTAGACTGAAGATCAACCCAGGCTTCAGGGGCCACTGCAAAATTCAGGAGATCGTGAAGGAACCCATGCTTGAAATGAGGTCAGACTTCGCGAGCCCGCGAATGTGCAGGGAAAACAACTTCACAGTGGAAATCCCTGATCGCGGGGCATGGCGGGAGGAGACACCGGGCATACCACGGGACGCGCTCGTCTGGTTCACGGACGGATCTGGCGGGGAGCGTGGGACGGGGGCAGGTGTTTACTCGGAAGGACCGAGGGTAAGTCACAGTATTTCCCTCGGAGCCCATGCAACGGTGTTTCAGGCCGAGATGTACGCCATCCTGCACTGTGTGCGGGAGAACAAGAGGAGGGGCTACACCAACAAGCGGATCCTCATAGCCACAGACAGCCAGGCAGCCCTTAAGGCACTAAGTAGCCCACGGGTAAATTCCTGGCTGGTGAGTGAGTGCCGAGACGAGACGAGCGACCTGGCTGGGCAGAATGAGGTGACCCTCATCTGGGTGCCGGGTCACTCGGGGGTCAAAGGCAATGAAGAAGCTGACAGTCTCGCAAAGAGGGGGTCAGCAGAACCATTTATGGGACCAGAACCGGCTCTGGGCGTGTCAAAGAGCACTGCCAGGGGAGCCATTAAGTCCTGGGTCAGAAACCAACACAAGGTGTACTGGGCGGACTGTCCAGGGCTCAGACATGGGAAGTCAATAATTGACGGACCCAGTTCAAAGAGAGCTGTGGAGCTGCTAAACCTTAGCAGAGGACAGCTCAGACACACAACAGGTCTCTTGACGGGACACATGGCCGTCAAGAAACACCTACATAAAATGGGGCGGTTCGAAGGGGACCTCGCATGCAGACTCTGCGGCGAGGGGGAGGAATCAGCCCAGCACATCTTGTGCGAGTGTATAGCTCTGGACCGGAAAAGACAACTGATCTACGGTCACTCTAGACCGGAGACAGAGCAATACAAAACTTCACCCTACCAATCGCTGTGCAGACTAGTTCAAGGCACAGTGATTTTGGAATGGGTGGAGTAAGACTAGGGGTATGCACAATCAACCAAGGGTTGCGGTGCTATCGGGGCGGCAAGGCCGCGGACGAGCCCTGAGGGAACAAAAAAAAAAAAAACCGGTGTAGACATATAGAGCAGTTATTAGTTTCAAACCTTTTCTCGAACAAGAACAATGAAGCTATTTGGGCGTTGAAAATCACAATATATCAACAACAGACACTAAAGGCATTCTTAGGAGGATTACACAATCCGCTAGGAATTGTGTTAAGGTCAACTAACCCACCGAGCATGAGCAACCTTTAAAATTCATATTTGCAGAAGAAAACTGTGACCATGAGACAAAGCGTTACATAAACAATAATTTCACAGACATAAACATGACCGACAACAAAGACCGTTCTATCAGAGACAACAAACACAAAATTTTAGTAATATACAATTTCAAAGGCCTTTCCAGCCAAATTTTAGGCACCAATAATCAAAATAACAAAGTAACTATCAAAATAATCGAAACAGACCTAATTTATCACAAATGCCTAGACAAAACGAACAGTCAAACCAATTCAGACGTCCTAATTATAATACAAATAGCCCAAATAATAGACAATATCCAGAACTGATGAATACGAGTAGTTCAAATTCTAGATTTATTCGACAAAACCCGACACAATTTAGGAGGAATTTACCCCAAACGGATAGGGAACAATTGCACAACGCTGAAATTTATAACGCTGAAAATCACAATATATCAACAACAGACAATAAACGCATTCTTAGGAGGATTACGCAATCTGCTAGAAATTGTGTTAAGGTCAACTAACCCATCGAGCATTGAACAACCGTTAAAATTCATATTTGCAGAAGAAAACTGTGACTATGAGACAAAACGTTACATAAACAACAATTTCACAGACATAAGCATGACCGACAACAAAGACCGTTCTATCAGAGACAACAAACACCAAATTTTAGTAATATACCATTTCAAAGGCATTTCCAGCCAAATTTTATGCCCTATAATCAAAATAACCTTTATCAGATTTTTATAATGACGAGACAAATTATAATGAAATGTGTGTTAGTTTAGGGATGGCCTCGGAAGCAAAGTCCATTAGCCACTACATAATGAAATGAATCACGAAATATCTGTAGCGGAACAATATGACGAAACCCATCAAAATTTTCCGGTAGCGGGGCCATCAAGGAACGCACCGTGATAGATATGACTAATTTCAATATGTTATGTAAATTGCCATATGTAGAATTAGCCGAAATTAACGGGAGATCATTAGTAGATAGCGGATCGTCGAAAAATTTATTAAACCCAGTAGTAGCTTACTATAATTTTGCGAATAATATATTTGAAGAGCCGTTCCTGATAAAGACAGCGCACGGACTCTCTAAACACTCAAAAAGGACAAACATTCTGACCGACAGAATTCTGTCTGTTTAACTTAAATAACGAATTTAGTGGATTACTCGGAATTGATTTTTTAACGAAAACGAGGCTACAATAGATTTTAAGAAACACAAATTATACGTAGGTAATAAGTGTATAGATATTAAATATCCTAGCGAAGGAATTAAGAAAACGCCAAGTAGATATAGTCAGTTGTTGGACGAAACCAGCGAATATGGAATCGCCAGAAGAAACGACTTAAATTTATATCATATAATAACAGATGAATATTTTTATCACACTAATGAACTTGACCTAGTGAATCATACGCAATGCAGATATATCAACGCACAGAAATGAAACGGAGAAAGCTTATACAAATCGATTATTTAATTACAATGCTGAAAAGCTCACGTACGTAGCTAGACCAGCAGAACAGAGTTATAAACAAAGATCGTATTGCCCGCACGCTAACAGTTTTCAGATTAATCAGCAGAATAGAATCGTAAATGAAATAAAGAACAAAACAGTAGATTTAAATAATACGAGGGTCAATCAAAAACCCAAGGTAAATCCAATTAATGTAATTAACCAAATAAATACGAATTATTTAAATGACGAGGAAAAACATGGGTGGAGTAAGACTAAGGGTATGCACAATCAACTAAATGTTGCAGTGCTATCGGGGCGGCAAGGCCGTGGACGAGTCCTGACGGGAAAAAAGGTATCGGTATCGGTGTATCGATGCAGCATCGATTCCAACGAATGGGCAGCGCAACAGTGCAGTAAACGGCCCGTACATAACATAATTGATCACTTTTGTGCTCGGTACTCGGTACTCGGATAAGTACTTGATTCTTTAAAGTTCTCGAGTACTACGGAATCGATCCCGAAAATAACGATTCTTGCCCAACGCTAAGGAAAACCTCCAGGACGCAGCAACGAATCCAAGTAGACATAACCTATTTTCTTTTTATTAAACCTTAGACTTTAAAGAATACAGGACGGAGTGTGTCATGCTTTATGTATGGAGAATTAGCGGACCATTTGATGATGTCAGTCAACCACAGATGACGCAGTTATGTTTAACACAACACCTCAAAAAATAGAATATCGTCTTTAAGACAATAGTTTCGATTTGACTGCTATTTTGTACGAAATAAGCATTAAAATAAATCAATAACTGATCGATTTCGGAAAATTTGTAGCAAACACATTCAAGGTTACAGCCCAGGTTACATGGTCATTTTACATTGGGTTCTAAGATGATAACTTTTTTTAGTTACCACGAATAAAACTAGCATGCCTTGATTGTACCTTACACAACATGCGTAATAGTGCTCAAAAAAGATTTCAAAAGTTCATCGAAGCCGAGATATACAGGGCGATTCATTACGTGAGCGACATTCATATCTCGGTAACTATGACAACTAGACCTTCGGGAAAAACCATTCGAAAGGTTATTTCAAGTATAATTCACGAAACCTGGTTTTATTTGCTTATTCTTGCCACCAGATGGGGCATTTTCGGATGAAACTTTTCGAGGGCTGTTATGTCAAAATATACCTATCACAATGTTATCTCCTTTTTACTTTTTCTGAAACCCGTAGCCTTGTTATATATTTTTTGTCTGAGTAACGACCCACTCATACAGGGTGTTAACGAGAATTGTTTACAATGGTGATTGAACTGCGAAAAGTTATTCAAATTTTCGTTAGCATCTCGATTCGGGCCCCAAAAAACAATTGCGCTTCAAATTGCTGAGATTGACATCTCAAGGTAAATTTTTCTAAATGGAACGCTAGGTATTTTCCTGGCCAGTTCAACTGAAAATTCGATTGTCCATCTTATGAAACTAACGCGTTCTTGTCGACTCCGCATAGTGCCAGAGATATCTAGATATTAAATCTGGATATGCTTGTTCACGGGAATCGTTTACAATAGCCATATCCGTTATTATGGAAGCTACAATGTGGTTCTAATGGGAAATTTTGTTCAAAGTTTTGCGAACATCTCGATTCTGACGTAAAAAAAAAATCCGCAGAGAAATCTCGAAATTTTAATAATAAATAAAACTATTTGTTCCCTTTTACAAAAGATAAGTATATTTTTCACGTGCTAAATTGTGAGAAGATTTCTGAACACACTATGATTGTCATTTGTGTTGAATTTTAACCAACATTCAATTTAAAATCCATTTATTGTAAAACATTGTCAGACAATAAATTAATCAATAAAAGAATAAATAATAATCATAAACCCCATGTATTCTACAAATGATTATGAGTTGTGGCCTGTCTTGCTTATTTCGTAAAAAGAACGCGTGAACATTTACCAACATTTTATTTTGAGATAAACCATTTGAAACATAAATCATAACACTAAGAATTGTTCGAAATTGCCTTCATCATGCAAAATACATAGTCTTGGTCGCTTCGTCATATTCCTCATCAGGCACAGCAATTGATTTCTGCTGATAGATCTAAAAGCGGTAATAATAGTTATTTTCAAATTAACTACTAGTTCCATGTATACCCGGTGCTTCATAGTTCTCTACAGTGAAAAAATCGAGAGGAGTTAGATCAGGCAACCGAGCAGGCCGGTGTACGTGTCCATTCGCCCCAATCCAAGTATCTAACATAACGTTCAAGTGGTCTCTAATTCCAGCTGCTCTATGTGGTGGAGCACCATCGTGCTGGTAAATTAGAGTGTTGCTTGCAGCTAACTGTACGGTCTTTAGGATAATGAGCACTTTTTTAGTTACAATATTGTAGTGTCTTTCTGAATTTAGTGTGTCTTCATAAAAATATGGACCATAGATCGTTTCGCCCAGAGTAGAAGACCGAACATTAGTTGAAAATCTCCTCTGAGTCCCAATCTCTTCAATTTCATGTGGTCGATCCCGAGTCCATACATGAGTATTTCTGTTATTGAAGTGAGACCTGTTGGATAATTTGCACTCATTCGTCCAGATGTTGTTGCTGACAAGCCTGTCATCTTCTTCAACATTTTTCAGGAGCCATCGGCAGACTTGGATTCGGATCTCGTAGTCTCCAGTGTGCAATTTTTGTACTGGCTGCACTTTAAAGGCTTCATAATTTTAGTACTTTATGCACCAAACCAATTGAATAATCCACACTCGGCTGCTACTTCCCTGACCAACAGAGGTTTGTTTACCTTAAATAGGCTAAGAACATTTATTTCAATTTCTTCACCAGTTGATCTGGAGTATTTTTTACGATCGAAGTTGCCAACGGTTCTGATTTTTACCATCAGCATTCTGAAGTATGCGTGACTTGGTGTATGTCGTTCGGCATACTTCCTCTGATATTGTGTTTTAGAAAACTGTGCATTCTTATTGGACAAAAAGTGATAATCCACAATGTCATGTTTATCTGCAGAGGAATAGTTAATCTTGGTACCAATTACAAGAAATAAAAGTTTATCAATATTGAGCTATGTAAGTTTCACTACAATTACTAACTTAGAAATTAATGAACATAAATTAATAACGAAGAAAAAGCGAAACAAGAACAAGATTAAAAGTAATAAAATGAACTAAACACACTATAGCGAATTCAAATACCAGACATTAGTAGAAAATATGCAGAGTAGAAAGATCATAAAACGAGAAACGTCAAGTATAACGATATTTCCTTTCAACGAATTCTCGTTACCTTAGCCACTCATGACACATATCGGATAAAGGTATTTCCACCCGGAGTAGTCAATAAACATAGTGTAATTCATTCTGCTAAGCTTCCACAAGCGCCTGGAGTATGTATCGAAATTCTAAAACTGAATTTAGAAAGTGTCCTCGCACACTAGAAACCGTTTCAGTTACCACTGTCCACTGTGATATACATGCCTACGATTCAAAATATTTTCACGTGACTAGCAGACTACATCAATGCCATTAAGTAGATGATGACATTCCGAACCACACAATCTAATGAACAATATATAAATCATTTTCCTCAAATTTTAACACAAAACACAAGATCTAACAACGGCATTTCTGAGCTTCTGAAAGTGGCCCCTTTTTACATTCCGACAACTTTATCAATTCTAACACTCTTCTTCCAATAGTAACGAAGATGGCTATTGTGAACGATTCCTGTGAACAAGCATATTCAGAACTAGATATCGCTGAAACTATGTAGAATCGACAAGAACTTGTTAGCTTCATAAAATGGACAATTCGATTTGCAGTTGAACTAGTTGGCAAAATACATAACGTTCCATTTAGAAAAATGAACTTGATATGCCAATCGCGGCAATTTGATATGTATTGTTTTTTCTTGTTGACAGAATCGAGATGTTCGTGTAAATTTGCAGAACATGCTTTATTTTAACTACATTCTAACTCCAATAATAACTGAGATGGGTATTGTAAACGGGCATATCCTGATCTAGATATCTCTGGAACTATGCAGAATCAACAAGAAGGTGTGAGCTTCATAAGATGGACAATCGAATTTGCCGTTGAACTAGCCAGGAAAATAGTCAGCCTTCTATTTAGAGAAATGAAGTCGATATGTCAATCTCAGCAATTCGATGTACAATTGGTTTCTTGATGTCAGAATGGAGATGCTCGTGAAAATTTGAACAACTTTCCCCATTTGAACCACATTGTAGCTCCAATAATAACGGAGTTAGCTATTATAAACGATTCTCGTAAACACCCTGTATAAGAGGGTTGTAACCCAGACAAAAAATATAGAACAAGACTGGGGTTTCAGGAAAATTAAATATCAGATAACATTGTAATATGAATATTTTGAGACAACAGCCTTCGAAAAGTTTCATCCGAAAATGCGCGATCTGGTGTTAAAAACAAGAAAATAAAGGAATATTTTCTGAATTATACCTGAACTAACTTTTTACACGGTTTTTTTCCGAAGCTCTAGTTACCATAGTTACCGAGATATGAATGTCGCTCATCTAATGAATCACCTGTATATCTCGGCTCCGATGCACTTTTGAAATCTTTTTTTACCACTATTACACATGTTGTATGAGATGTTATCAAAGCATCCTAGTTTTATTCGTGGCCGTGAAAAAAGTGATCATCCCAAAATGACCAAACCCCTTTCTAATAAATATAATTTAAATCACCAAAACGCAATCTGCAACTGTAGGAGTTATCCGCATCTTGAACACACATAAGTTAGTGCCCCCTCTCGCGACTTAACTTTACGGTTAAGACGTTTTACTTTTTCAACAATTTATTTACTACTTTAAACAATAAATACTTAATACAAAAATGAATAATATAAACTAATGATAAATGTAACGATCAACATACATGTGATCTAAAGTCTAGCACGCGATGTGCAGAGTCTGACTACTCGGAAGAAGAATGAACGGTTGTATCCTTGTGAGCAGCCTATTTATACACTACAGTCTAGGCGTGGCACTATTGTCTCTGGGGGTGACTTTGGATCTGCTGATGTAGATTCTCACGAGTGATATTCCGTCCAACTAGCGGGTCTGAGCCTGCATACTTGCATCCGCCTCCAATTCTACTGCTGACTCAACTGTCCTGACTGTGGGAAGGCAACTTTGTATCATAAAGGCATATTGTTAGGGCTACATTTATCTCGCGTCTCTCCCCTCTTAGAGTTCCTGACAACCTATCTAATCCATGAACGTTGGAGATTGCCCTATATACCTATATAGTAGGGACATCTACATGGTTGTTCTAAAACGCAGTATGTTTTTTTTTCTCCCTCAGGGCTCGTCCGCCCCGATAGCACTGCAGCCCTTGACCTATTGTGCATAACACAGTATGTTATGTGGTAAGCAACATATTTTGCGTACGATTCTATAAATTTTATTGTTTCAGTCCTCCAACCTGTGCCTAATGCGCTTGTAGAGTATCTTAAAGGACATCCGGATTTTAATGACAGAGAAACTGCTCGCAAACATTTAGACACTATACCAGAGCAGCAGCTAGTTTTGCCGTAAGTAATGAAAAAACATAAAATACTTTTTATCCAAAACTTTTAGAAATAAGCAAATGTTTCTAGGTAGAGGTAGTTGTCTCAAAATTATAGACGTAAAAATCTCAGAAATTATTGTGACCTTTTAGGGTTGTATTGTTGTATTGGGGGCCTCAGGCACACACGCAAATATTGTGAAGGTCGAGGTGATAACTAATTAATAATACATTATAACGATAGGCCTTTTGTAGTTGCTACTTTCTAAAAATTATATTATACATTGTGTTATTATTTTATAAAAAAATGATAAACTAATTAAACAACATAATTCCTTAAAAACCTTTAAATATACGCCAACGCTGAACTCTTTTTTTAAATTTTCATACGTTTATGTATTTAACGATAAGTGATACCAGGCAGTAACTCTAAAAATAGACCATTTGTTGAAACTGTCCTTATAATAATGCATCAATTTGTTATTCAAGAAACCAGGACAGTTTTTCAGAAATAAAGTAATTTTTCTTACCACAGAAGATAACTTATTTTGATAAAATTGGTTATATAACTTTTTCCTATAAAGACTATATTATGTAACCAACTTGATGTTTTTAAAATAAAGAAAACTTCAGTTATTAAAATTTATAGAAATGTTTGTAAAAATTCGATACCATAACGCACTTTGCTGCTATATGACAATTTTATGTTATGCTAAAAATTTCAAGATGCATTTTTGTGAATTTTTGCATCATACTTTTTATAGAATCATTGCTATTTTGTTATTTTGTTGCTAATTGAATATTTACATTTGTTCCACAGATGTTAAAGCTCTTACAGTTTTTAGGACTTAGGAAGACGAAATTCACCAACAAATTTGTCTTCCTTCGAGATAAAATGGCTTATTTGCAATGTTACAATCAACTGTTATTTGGAGAACAGAGCTTGTGTTTTAACAGCGTTGCGTACCGTGTACTATAAGCAATAGTTTTTTAACGATATGGTCCTGAAACGAACCGATTTCTTGGTAATATATGAGTTTATTATTTTACGGTATTCTCTTAATTATCTGCGCTAATGAGGAGGGTGGGGGAACATGAATAATATGAACACAATGAAATTTATATATATATATATATATATATATATATATATATATATATATATATATATATATATATATATATATATATATATATATATTCAGAAAGATTTCCGCGGTCTTTAATGTGAGACATGCTTGGTTCTCGGGTTAAACCGCGTCCAGAATTTATGGAAACTCGACGTTTCGGCTCCTGTTTTGGAGCCATTTTCAAGAGGTAAAGGAAATATGTAAGGACACTCTAAGGCCTCAATCTGCCTACTCCTTAGAGTGATGGACAAAGGTGGGTAAAGGAAATATGTAAGGACACTCTAAGGCCTCAATCTGCCTACTCCTTAGAGTGATGGACAAAGGTGGGTAAAGGAAATATGTAAGGACACTCTAAGGCCTCAATCTGCCTACTCCTTAGAGTGGTGGACAAAGGTAGGTAAAGGAAATATGTAAGGACACTCTAAGGCCTCAATCTGCCTACTCCTTAGAGTGGTGGATAAAGGTAGGTTTGGTTGTTGTAGCTCGATTACGGGGCCTCAATCTGCCTACTCCCCAAATCTCGCTGGAGATCGTCTGTGAGGTCTTAGTGTGTTCAACCCTAGGCCTCAGAGAGATCTGGCAGTTCGTTGCAAGTCTTGTCTTATATAGGTCGTTTCGTCTACCTGTTGCGTCATCAGTGAAAGTAGTGGGGTCACCGTCAATTAAGTGGGGGGATAATGATGCAACAAAATTGTCTGTGGAATTCATTTCCCTTTTGTGTGTTTGCAAAGAAGATATAATAGGTTTCCAAGTAGTCGGAAGGCGAAGACCATCATCTCTCTTATTTAAACAATCGGGACGTTTTTCAATCTCGATTGCTTCGCGGATAATTCTCGTTTTGAAATTGTAAACCGGTGCTATTGTTTTGGCATTATCGAAGTCTATTTTGTGCCCTGTATGAATATGATGCATGGCCAGCGCCGATGAGGGGTCGGATTTTCTAACTGCGAGGGTGTGTTCGTATATTCTATTGTGGATGCGTCTGTTTGTTTGTCCTACGTAAGTTCGGGAACAGTCGGAACAAGGAATTTCGTAAACTCCGTGGGATTCGTTTGGAATCGTATCCTTGGGAGTTTTTATAAGATTTGATAGTTTTTGGTCTGTTGTGAATACGGTTTTGATATTATGGGTTCTGAAAATTCGGCTGATTTTGTCGGTGACACCTTTAATGTATGGTAAAAACGCTGTGTGTTGTTGTGTGGACGCTGTTTGTTCTTGTTGTGGTGTAGTGGTTTGTTGTTGTGCGTTTCTAATGTTTCGTAGTATGTGATTGTTGTCGTATCCGTTTTCTAGCAATGTCTGTCTTAAAAAGTTTAATTCTGTCTGTTTGTTGTTGTTGTCCGTTAGTCTAAGGGATCGTGTTACTAATGTTCGAACCACGGAATTTAGTTGCGATGGGTGATGGTGAGATTGGGCGTTAAGATACCGATTAGTGTGGGTTGGTTTTCGGTAGACAGTGTAAGAAAATCCTCTGACTGGGTTTTTAGTGATGCGTACATCTAAGAAAGGCAAAGAAAAATTATTTTCCATTTCCATGGTGAACTGGATTTGGGGGTTGATGTTATTTAGGTAAGAAAGGAATTCGTCTAGAGATTCTTTGCCGTGTGGCCAGACAGCGAAAATGTCGTCAACGTATCTTAACCAACATGTTGGTTTAAGTTGGGATGAATTAAGGGCTTGTGTCTCGAAGTTTTCCATGAAAATGTTGGCCAATGCAGGAGAGAGGGGTGAACCCATTGGAGCACCTCGAACTTGTTTGTAAAATTTGTTTTGAAAAAGGAAATAAGTGTTAGATGTGCAGTGTTCCACAAGAGCTAAGGTATCGTGGGAAATTTTGTGTTTATTCTTGAGAATGTCAAGGGTTTCAGATAGAGGTATATTGGTGAATAAGGAAACTATATCAAAGCTAACTAGGATGTCGTTTTGAGAAATGGTGTTGTTTTGAAGAAGGTCGATGAAATGGGTGGAGTTTTTGACATAGGATGTAGCGTTTTCTACTAATGGTTGGAGAGTTTTGGCTAGATGTTTTGCAAGTTTTTGTGTGGGTGAACGGTGGGCACTTACGATAGGGCGAAGGGGAATATCAGGCTTATGGATTTTTGGGAGACCATATTTTCTAGGGATGCGAGATGATTTTTTCGCGGGGGATTAGTTCTTTTTTGAGGTCAGGATTGAGTTGGGAGTTGTTGATGATAGTTTTGGTTTTCTTTTCCAGATAAGTTGTAGGGTCATTAGGGATTTGTTTGTAGTCTGTGTTGTTTAGTATATTGTCCATCTTTTGTATATAGTCTGTTTTGTCAAGTATGACTGTAGCGTTGCCTTTGTCTGCTGGTAGGATTATAATTTCTGTGTTTCGGTTTAGGTCTCTGATTGACTGTCGTTCGTGAGGACCGAAACACAGAAATTATAATCCTACCAGCAGACAAAGGCAACGCTACAGTCATACTTGACAAAACAGACTATATACAAAAGATGGACAATATACTAAACAACACAGACTACAAACAAATCCCTAACGACCATACAACTTATCTGGAAAAGAAAACCAAAACTATCATCAACAACTCCCAACTCAATCCTGACCTCAAAAAAGAACTAATCCCCCGCGAAAAATCATCTCGCATCCCTAGAAAATATGGTCTCCCAAAAATCCATAAGCCTGATATTCCCCTTCGCCCTATCGTAAGTGCCCACCGTTCACCCACACAAAAACTTGCAAAACATCTAGCCAAAACTCTCCAACCATTAGTAGAAAACGCTACATCCTATGTCAAAAACTCCACCCATTTCATCGACCTTCTTCAAAACAACACCATTTCTCAAAACGACATCCTAGTTAGCTTTGATATAGTTTCCTTATTCACCAATATACCTCTATCTGAAACCCTTGACATTCTCAAGAATAAACACAAAATTTCCCACGATACCTTAGCTCTTGTGGAACACTGCACATCTAACACTTATTTCCTTTTTCAAAACAAATTTTACAAACAAGTTCGAGGTGCTCCAATGGGTTCACCCCTCTCTCCTGCATTGGCCAACATTTTCATGGAAAACTTCGAGACACAAGCCCTTAATTCATCCCAACTTAAACCAACGTGTTGGTTAAGATACGTTGACGACATTTTCGCTGTCTGGCCACACGGCAAAGAATCTCTAGACGAATTCCTTTCTTACCTAAATAACATCAACCCCCAAATCCAGTTCACCATGGAAATGGAAAATAATTTTTCTTTGCCTTTCTTAGATGTACGCATCACTAAAAACCCAGTCAGAGGATTTTCTTACACTGTCTACCGAAAACCAACCCACACTAATCGGTATCTTAACGCCCAATCTCACCATCACCCATCGCAACTAAATTCCGTGGTTCGAACATTAGTAACACGATCCCTTAGACTAACGGACAACAACAACAAACAGACAGAATTAAACTTTTTAAGACAGACATTGCTAGAAAACGGATACGACAACAATCACATACTACGAAACATTAGAAACGCACAACAACAAACCACTACACCACAACAAGAACAAACAGCGTCCACACAACAACACACAGCGTTTTTACCATACATTAAAGGTGTCACCGACAAAATCAGCCGAATTTTCAGAACCCATAATATCAAAACCGTATTCACAACAGACCAAAAACTATCAAATCTTATAAAAACTCCCAAGGATACGATTCCAAACGAATCCCACGGAGTTTACGAAATTCCTTGTTCCGACTGTTCCCGAACTTACGTAGGACAAACAAACAGACGCATCCACAATAGAATATACGAACACACCCTCGCAGTTAGAAAATCCGACCCCTCATCGGCGCTGGCCATGCATCATATTCATACAGGGCACAAAATAGACTTCGATAATGCCAAAACAATAGCACCGGTTTACAATTTCAAAACGAGAATTATCCGCGAAGCAATCGAGATTGAAAAACGTCCCGATTGTTTAAATAAGAGAGATGATGGTCTTCGCCTTCCGACTACTTGGAAACCTATTATATCTTCTTTGCAAACACACAAAAGGGAAATAAATTCCACAGACAATTTTGTTGCATCATTATCCCCCCACTTAATTGACGGTGACCCCACTACTTTCACTGATGACGCAACAGGTAGACGAAACGACCTATATAAGACAAGACTTGCAACGAACTGCCAAATCTCTCTGAGGCCTAGGGTTGAACACACTAAGACCTCACAGACGATCTCCAGCGAGATTTGGGGAGTAGGCAGATTGAGGCCCCGTAATCGAGCTACAACAACCCAACCTACCTTTATCCACCACTCTAAGGAGTAGGCAGATTGAGGCCTTAGAGTGTCCTTACATATTTCCTTTACCTACCTTTGTCCACCACTCTAAGGAGTAGGCAGATTGAGGCCTTAGAGTGTCCTTACATATTTCCTTTACCCACCTTTGTCCATCACTCTAAGGAGTAGGCAGATTGAGGCCTTAGAGTGTCCTTACATATTTCCTTTACCCACATTTGTCCACCACTCTAAGGAGTAGGCAGATTGAGGCCTTAGAGTGTCCTTACATATTTCCTTTACCCACCTTTGTCCATCACTCTAAGGAGTAGGCAGATTGAGGCCTTAGAGTGTCCTTACATATTTCCTTTACCTCTTGAAAATGGCTCCAAAACAGGAGCCGAAACGTCGAGTTTCCATAAATTCTGGACGCGGTTTAACCCGAGAACCAAGCATGTCTCATATATATATATATATATATATATATATATATATATATATATATATATATATATATATATATATATATATATATATATATATATATATATATATATATATATATAGTTACGTTGCCTAGTAGCCGATTGCTGTAAGACCAATACCACGATATCCATTCCGATATCGTCCACTCAGCAAGATATTGACCTCAGGCGGTCACAGAGTTCATAAAGAAACCGCATAATAATCAATCTTAGTTTATAAGTATCAGTTATGTTAGATTTAGAATCATTCTTTACTTGTTCACGATTAGCAACGTTCATAGTTCGTTAGTTGTAACTTGTAATTAATCACTTTGTTATTTAAATGTACTTTTTGGTTTCAAATAAACTTATTTTTTATCATAAAGTCAAAAATGCCTTATTTAACTATATATATATATATATATATATATATATATATATATATATATATATATATATATATATATATATATATATATATCCCGAAGATCTGGTCGAATCAACGCTCGGCCTCCACAAGGCCGCTGTCATCATTGTCTTGGATGCTCAAATGATACGTCCCTGGATTACTCACGAGGTCGTTCTCGTAATCCAGAGGGGGAGTGTATAACCAGATCCTCAGCCCGATGCCGGACACGCCACTGGAAACCCAATCTCCGCCAGAGGGAGATCTCTAGATGAAGCCGGAAGCGCATGAGCTGCCGCCGGTAAAAGAGGTGGAAGTTAGAAGTCAGCTGTGGGAGGTTCGGCAAAAACTCAAGATGTCAAAAAGACGTTATTTTCTATATTGAACAATGTTCTGTTTTCTTTTCATGTCCTATTATTCAGAAGTATTAATTAGTTTCGTTATTTTCCCGTATTGAAATGTTAAGTTTAGTGTTAATAAAAATCACAATAATAATACACCGATTTCATTAACTACCACGGCTTACCAGAACCCACGTGTGACAAAACCACCGTCACATAATAAATTGACGCCCAATGTGACGCCGTAGTTAAAAAACAGTGTTATTACGTGATTTTGAGTAAATGCTATCATTCCTTGAGGATGCTGTAATGTATTTTCACCTTGTTTGGTGCTGGAAAAGTATTAACGCGAAAACAACCTAACCTGTTGATGTATCGCGCGCGGTTTTTAGTTTTAATGAACTACAGATAGAAGGTTCGAGAATTTAACACCCAATAAGTGACTTTTGTTTAGTTTCGAGTGATAAAGTGAAACGTTCAGGAATGATTCCTGCTGACAGCTGAATACACTGCAAAATGATGTAAGTACGTTCCAATTTGAACATTAAATGACTGTACTGTATTTCTTGTCGTGTAGAAACGCGTTTAATGCACTTGGTACGTGCAGAACTGCAATTATTTAATTATTTGTGTTGTAAAATTGATACACCGGACTTTTATGCAAAATTGAAATTTGATCGTTAATTATTTGATATGTGTTATTGTAAGATTGAGACACCGGACATTTATGCAAGATTAGATATTTGATCAGACTGCTTAGGTATATTTATTTGTGTTGTTTATATGACATTAACTGAACTCCAAAATCGTTCAAAACGGAGCGAATTGGTGCTTGTATTCCATATAATTTACGTTCTAGGACTTGTATTTGTAACATTGAAATGCCTGATCCGGATTTAAATGTTTCTCAGGGTAATGAACCCCCAATTTCGTCGCGTTCTTCCCCTGCCTTATCTCAGAGTAGGGATGGGCACATTTCTTAAAACATCGATGTTAACATCGATGTTTAACATCGAAACCTACTATCGATGGTAGGAAAAACATCGGCTGGAAAACATCGATGTTGGGAAACATCGATGTTTTCAAAATAATTGTGAATTTACCAATTCTATAATTCTATGTTCTTTCGAGAAAAAAAAATAGCTTGTAGTTTTGTAGGCATTAGAAAATGGAAACATATTCCGATGCAGATTATGACAGGTGCAAGTAATACAAAAAATAAGTGGTAACAAAAATAATTAAATGTTTATTGTACTGCAATAAAATAAGAAAGAATGTCAATGGACTGAAGGAACGGTTTCTTTCTTGCGTGGCTGTCTGTCCAGCTTCGGAAAAAAAATTCTGCCGGTGCAGAAGCCGCCACTATGGACAAGAATTTTTTCGCGACAGGTTATAAATGGGGACATACATTTTTATTATCTGACCACCATTTCAGTGGATTCTCGGTAAGATTAATTAGAGGATTCTTTAAATACAGAGACATGTCGCTTAATTGTTCTTTCTCTTGTGAAGCACTCTCTTGAACTAACTGAGAATGATGCGCCCATATATTGCCCTTTGGAGTAACTATAATTATGTTAAAAATTTTACCAAACATCATTGTGACAATCTAGCCTACTTACCCGTGTCCTGTTTATTATTTGTCGTTTCACTTTCTATTATTTCGCGATTGTGGTCATCATCTCCTTGCGTTTCTGCTAACAGTGATAACTGTTGTATTAGATTAACTGCTGCTGCAACATTATGAGGACTCTTAAAATAAATCTTTTTTAACCTCGGATCCAGCAAGATTGCCACGGCTAATTGTTGGACTTGTTCAACAGCAGAAAATCGTTTCCTACATTCTTGGAGAAGTACTTCTTTTAGTGAAATACCTAAGGTGTCGTTTACATCACATTCAAAGTGTGAAACGTTTTCCAAATTATACGTGAGAGGGATTACAAGACTCGAACGATTATACTTTTGACCACAAATTTCTGTTGTTACTGCTTCTAACGTCTTTAGAAGTTCAATGATTTTATTCAGTTCAAAAACTTCTTTGGCTGTAACCATTGTGGGGGCAGAAGGATGTCTGTTCACTATGGTATTTATGTATTCCCGCAGTTCAAGAAAACGATTAATCATGTAGTATGTGGAATTCCAGCGGGTGGACACCTCTTGTATAATTTTTTTTCAGGTTTATGGTCGCTTGTTTGTGCCTTCCGTAATTCATCAGCAGCTACTACTGAATGCCTAAACCACGTTACAATTGTTTTAATTTAGATATAACTGATCACAATTCCGAAATAGATTTTATAGCTCTGTCAGCAACTAAATTTATTTGATGAGCGAAGCAATGAATGTGCCTTTGTTTGGAAAACGTTTCCTCAATAGCTTTTGTCATATTGGCTGCTCCATCCGTAACAACAGTAGTAACTTTAGTTTCTAGGATACCCCATTCCTCACATATACGTTTTAACACTCCTCAAATGTATTCGGCTGTATGCCGTTCTTCTAAAAGATATACAGTCAACAGAATTTATGGAATTGTTATCTTCAAAGTGCATAGTAACACGAATTAAACTTCTACATTGCATATCTGTCCATATATCTGTCGTCAACCAATAGCAAGACAATTAATTTTTTTAATTTGCAAACGATATGCATTTGCAACAGGATTTGTGAGATACGTAACGATGTTTCGATGATTACAAGTAACATCGATGTTAAGAATATAACATAGAAATTACAACATCGATGTTTTAAACATCGATGTTCAATGGAAAACATCGATATTCCAAAAACATCGATGTTAGGTGCCCATCCCTATCACAGAGCTCATCTACGAATATTGTGATGACTGCAGAACAGTTCCAAGCCCTCATGGAAAATATGAAAAATATTTTTACAGCAAGTACTGGTACTTCAGCGTCAGCTGCAACTGAAAATAATTTTTCTAAATGTTCTTCTCGCTTTTCTGGTGAAAATGAGGACGTGAATGCTTTTATTGATGCAGTTACCATATATAAGGACTGCCTGAAAATTACTGATGCAAATGCCTTGAAGGGTTTGCCTATGTTGCCACAAGGATGTGCTGCGACTTGGTATCAAGGAGTTAAGTCAACTCTTCACACCTGGACAGAAGCAATCGCCGCTTTAAGACACAATTTTGGATACAGAAAACCTGCTTATCAAATTTTTAAAGAAGTTTTCAGCAAAGATCAACCAGAAGATATGTCGACAGATATTTTTGTTAGTTCGGTTAGAGCTTTGTTGTCTCAGTTACCTGCGGAGCCAGAACTGCATGAAACACATCAACTCGATATGGTATATGGATTGTTACGTCTGGATGTTAGGAAGAATGTACAGCGTGATTCAATTAAAACGTTCGATGAACTGCTGGTGAAAGCTCGCGCCGTGGAAGAACTCTTAAGAGAGGAGAAATTGGAGAAGCCTAAGGCTGCTGCTGCGAGTTCACAGCCGAAAATTCAGAAGTTTCGCCCAAAATGTAGTTACTGCGAAAACTTCGGACATGTAATTCAGGACTGTCGCAAGAAAAAGGCAAGTGAATCTAAGCCCAACACAGCTCCACTTCACAAGGAGAGTGCCAAAACTGGACTCGTTTGCTTCGGATGCGGAAAACCAGGATATATTCGCAGTCGATGCCCAAACTGTAAAGTAGGACGAAATGCTGGTTCAGGGAACTCCAGAAATTCTGCGAGTGATCTCCCTGCGTCAATGATCGAGTTCCTGTTTGCGGAAACGAGGAAGATTAGTGAGGAAGTCTCAAGACCGATGCTGAAGGTTGGTGTACTCGGACTCATAGGTCTTGCCCATGTGGACACTGGTGCCAGAATGAGTATCGCTGGCCATCGTCTCATAGAAAGAGTTTTTTCTCTGAATTATCCATATTCTAGAGCTACTCATAATATGGTTTTAGCTGATGGTAAGGTAAGAAAGGTTGAAGCCATTACCTTCACCACTGTGATCCAGCTTCAAGATCGCACAATACGTCACACTTTTATTGGAGTGCCAGATCATACGCAAAGCAAGACATTGCTGGGAATTGACTTCATACACGTTGCCAAAATGGTAATGCATGTGTCTAGAAACAATTGGTATTTCGAAGAAGACCCAACCAAGGTTTATGCTTTTGACAGAGAACCAATGACTCGTGGGGTGATGCCAAAACCCCCCTGACACAACTCAGACTGACTTGTCTGCCCTGTCTGTCCTACATCTCCAAGAAAATGAAGGAGTTATGTTAGGAAACGAAGAAAAATATCTTTTGAATATTCTGTTAGAGGAGAATTCTGATATTTTTGCCAAATATGGACCTCCAACTCTATATGCTGAACATTCTATCAAGCTGAGCGACGACGCCCCGATTGCAGTACCACCATACAGAATGCCTGCTGCCAAACAAGCTGTACTCAAGGGGGAGATTGAAGCGATGCTTGCGCAACATATCATTGAGGAGTGCGATTCTCCCTTTGCTGCCCCGGTGGTCATGATTACGAAGAAGGATTCAGGAGTACGAGTGTGTATAGATTACAGGAAGTTGAATAAAAAGACGATTCCAGATCGGTACCCGCTACCTAGGATCGATGACCTGCTGCACGCTCCGGGACAATCAGTCATAATGACAACTCTTGATCTTCGTTCAGGATATTATCAAGTTTCTGTCAGACCAGAGGATAGAGACAAAACTGCGTTTATAACCCCCTTTGGTATTTACAGATTTAAACGTATGCCTTTTGGCCTCAGGAATGGGCCCTCTACGTTCCAAAGACTCATAGATCACATGCGTGCTGGCCTTCCAGACGTTTGCATCCTAGCATATCTCGATGACTTGATAATCTTTTCGTCATCCTTTGAGGAGCATCTCAAGGATTTGGGAAAAGTATTTGAACGCTTACGACAATTCAAGTTGCGAGTGAACAGAGCTAAATGCAACTTCGCCAGCTCTCAAGTCAAATATTTAGGACATAGAGTGAGTGCTGCAGGAATTCAACCTGATGATGATAAGGTTGCTGCCATAATGCAAATGAGAGAGCCGAGGAATGTCAAAGAGCTGCTCACATTTCTCCAAACCTGCTCATGGTTTAGACGATTTATACCCAACTTCTCCGAAGTTGCTCGACCACTTAGTGTTCTGACCAAGAAGAAAGCCCAGTGGAGGTGGAATCTTGAACAAGCCGATGCTTTCAAGACGCTCAAGACACTTCTGACTACCGCACCAATTTTGCGAAGAGCCAATCCCGAATTGCCCTACGTTCTGAGAACTGATGCCAGTTCGTATGCTATTGGAGCATGTTTACTCCAGGGGAGACTCCACAGGAGGAAAGGCCAGTCGAATATGCGAGCCGACTGTTGACAGACACAGAAAAGAATTACTCAACTGTAGAGCTAGAGGCACTGGCCGTAGTATGGTCCATGAATAAGTTCCGAGGATATTTAGACGGAGCTCAAGTTACTGTTCGTAGTGATCATTAGCCTTTGAAATGGTTACTTACTCTCAAATCGCCTACAGGCCGACTTGCAAGATGGTCCCTAGCCTTACAAGCCTTTGATCTGCGTATAGAATATACGCCTGCTGGACAGAACGTCATAGCAGATACCCTAAGTAGACCGTCCCTACCAGATGACATCCCGGAAGATATATCCGCCTGCAGTGTCATTATGGACCTGCCCACCAAGACTACTGAAGAGATCCGGAAGGACCAACTCGAGGAAGCAGACCTGAAAGAAATAATAGACTGCTTAGCCTCACCTGAGCAACAAGATGACATTAATCCACGAAAATGGACAGAACGAGAATACATTTTGAACAACGGGGTACTCTATCGATATTCTCCCGCAAGTGACAGTGAAGAATTCCAGTTAGTTGTGCCAAAGAAATATATACTCGATATTTTGAAGAAATACCATGATTCCGAGCTTAGTGGACATAATGGAGTAGAGAAAACTTTCGAACGCATAGCCCCTAGATATTTTTGGTTTGGTATGCGTAGAAGCATTGCTAGGTATATCACAGTATGCCTAGATTGCCAACGGTTTAAGCCAAGTAATGTCAAACCTGCTGGACTTCTGCAGACCCCTGTACAGAACCAGCGCTTCGAAGTGTGGAAGATACCACAACCCGATGGGTAGAGATATTCCCATTGCGCAGTGCCACCGCTGAGGCATGTGCCCGCTGCCTGATTGACGAGGTCTTCTTGCGCTATGGAACGCCAAGACGGATAATTAGCGACAATGGAACTCAATTTGTTGGTGAAGTGATGCAACTGGTTGCCCATTGTTTGGGAATCACTCAAAATCTTGTTCCACTTTACCATCCTGAAGCGAATCCCGTGGAACGACGGAATCGAGACCTCAAGACTCAGTTGGCCATCCTCTCACAGAACTATCATTCCAAATGGAAAGATCACCTGCCCAGTATTAGATTTGCTATCAATACTGCAAAGAGCTCTTCTACAGGATTTACCCCTGCTTATTTATCTTTTGGCCGTGAACTTAGGACTCCTGACGACGTCCATCATGACCTGAAGACAATAATTGAAAATGAACAATTTGTGCCACAGATTACGCCTTATTTGAAGACAATGGTTCGTGCTCTCTATGGAGCTAAAGAGACACAGAAACGGCAAGAGGATAAGACTAAGAAGTACGCTGATCGACACCGTCGAACTGGCCCAAAGTATCGAGTAGGAGATGAAGTGTTAGTTGAAGTGCATGCTTTGAGTCAGGCGGGGAAGTCGTATACCTCCAAGTTCGCGCCGCGACGCGATGGACCATATGTGATAATAAAACTAGTGTCGCCCAGCACGTACCAAGTTGCCGACCCGCGAAATCGTGAAGTGCCGCTAGGAACTTACCATTCGTCCGCCTTAACCCCTTTTCATTCAGATCGTGACGTTACAGACATTCACCCAGTGAGGCCTATTCGCAAGCGAGGCCGTCCAAAACGAGTGCCGGAAGTAGAATGTCCTAGTGTTGTGAAACAGACACAAGTTTAAGAACGAACGTCCCTAGTCAGAGATGAAGTCTCTGCTGCACCCTCTATAAGTGCACAGACCCCAGCTGCAAGCGATTCCAACGCGACGCAGCCACCCTCCATTCCCATGGAAGACGGAAGCCATCCAGCTCCCGCACCCCGAAGATCTGGTCGAATCAACGCTCGGCCTCCACAAGGCCGCTGTCATCATTGTCTTGGATGCTCAAATGATACGTCCCTGGATTACTCACGAGGTCGTTCTCGTAATCCAGAGGGGGAGTGTATAACCAGATCCTCAGCCCGATGCCGGACACGCCACTGGAAACCCAATCTCCGCCAGAGGGAGATCTCTAGATGAAGCCGGAAGCGCATGAGCTGCCGCCGGTAAAAGAGGTGGAAGTTAGAAGTCAGCTGTGGGAGGTTCGGCAAAAACTCAAGATGTCAAAAAGACGTTATTTTCTATATTGAACAATGTTCTGTTTTCTTTTCATGTCCTATTATTCAGAAGTATTAATTAGTTTCGTTATTTTCCCGTATTGAAATGTTAAGTTTAGTGTTAATAAAAATCACAATAATAATACACCGATTTCATTAACTACCACGGCTTACCAGAACCCACGTGTGACAAAACCACCGTCACAAAATAAGTTTTCGGCGCCCTAGCTGATGGAATTGAAAGTATTTTCAGATACATTTTTAAAACGTTAGTTATAGTTGACTTGCGTCACATTACAATTTAAAAAAAAAACAAGAATTGTTAAGTACTCGCTATAGATTTATATATCTCTTGTAAATTTGTTAAAATAGTCTCTTATCTCTTTCTGTTGTTTTCGCTTAAATTTGTACTTTACACTAAATGTTTCCACTAAAACTACACTTAAACTAATAAAGATGACTTTTACATTTTTTTGAAAAAGTCCGTTATCTTTGACTGCAGTCTTCGAATGATCAACCTCCTGCAAGGATGGTGGATCGTTAGACTCGTTTACGTCATCTTCAGAATCTTTGTTTTTTTGGCCTTGTCCTCTTGTCGGGTGCAAAACACTTGTCACAATATCATCAACACTGAGGTAACTAGCTATTTCCACATCAACATTAACATAATCAACAAAGTCAAGCTCTTCACCATTAGTTATTGCGATTTTCCACACAGACTTCAGTTGGCTTAAGGGAATGTCATCCGTGTCATTCCAAGTTTCAGCTTCACATGACTAAGATTCTGCTTTGACGATTCCAGCCTTTCTTAAACAATTGGCAATGGTTTCTGACTTGACATCTAATGACCAACAACTGCTCAGTTCTCTAATTGCGTCAAGGATTGTAATTATAACAGTTTGTCCACTTTCCATACAAGATATTACATTAATCAACATTCTTCTCGTGTGGTGCTGCTTAAGGTTTTGGATGATTCCCTGGTCTATAGGTTGCAAAACCGAAGTCATGTTGGGTGGAAAATACACAAGATCTACATGGGCTGGACTGTTAATATCTTTGGGATGAGCTGGGCAGTTGTCAACAAATAACGAAATGTGTCTATTTTCTTGAGCGAATTTTCTGTTTAGTTCGACAAGCCACATCCTGTATAAGTCGCTGGTCATCCATGCCCTGTTGTTGCTTTCATAATTAACTTCTAACGATATTATGCCCTTAAAACACCGTGGATGTTTGCTCTTCCCAATCACTAATAATTTTAACTTTTCAAACCCCGTCATGTTTTAAGCAACCATTATTGTTAGTCGTTCTTTGCTACGCTCTCCACCGTGAACTTTTCATTTTTAAAAGCCAATGTTTTATTCGGTAAACACTTAAAAAATATACCGATTTCGTCAGCATTAAAAATGTCATCGGGATGGTATTTACTAATTTGATTCAGTAAAACAGTATTCTTCCAGTCAGTCGCCGATTGTTCGTTAACGTTCATCACAAACAGCTTTTAGTGAATTTTCTGAAAAAAAATTGACTAATGAGGAGATCCCGACTTTTGAAAACAAAATTCTTCACATGAGCGCTAATTACGCCCCCTAGAACACATACCCGGGGTCAGTGTTAATTTTTATAGGTTTGTATACGTATATATATATATATATATATATATATATATATATATATATATATATATATATATATATATATATATATATATATATATATATATATATATGTATGTATGTATCACACCGATAACTCGAAAAATAATGGGACGATTTTGATTAAATTTGGTGAATACCTTCCTTTTGCAAATGGCCTGGATAAGTTCGTTATCCAGGAAAATCGGCCCAGGTTATCCCGGAAAATTTTGTGTTTCCTTTCTAAAAAAAATTATATCTCTGGAAATAACAAATTAAGGGCAACCAAATCTGGTACGCGTGTTTGTAATATAAAGAGTGAAGCGCGTACTAAAATTTAGGTCTCTAAGTTTAAATACAAAAAAGTTATGGGCACTTAAAGAAGAGTTTTCCTCAAAACGTCAAAGTCGTGATTTGAAACGTCAAAATTGGCAATGTTTAGGCAAAGAACGTAAAACAAATACGGATTCTGAAAAGGAAATGTTGCAAGAAGAGTGTTCGCGAACCCTCAAGTTTCAGCTTCAACCGTCATTGAAAATTCATTTCAAATAGACCCTTTCTCTGATGCTTTGGCTGTCGGTTTAGTTAAGTTGATGCTTTCGCTGTAGGTTTAGTTAAGTTTATGGTTCAACAGTTTATACTATTTAGCTAATTTTCGTAGAACAGATTTTTTAATTCATTTTTGCATTTTTCTATCGAAATACGATGCATGTTTGTAAGAAAAAATCTGGACGCAGTAAGTGCGTTTTGGTAGCAAATTTTCAATAAATCCTTCAAATTTCATTAACATAATTTGCTCTTAACGTAAAGTTTGTTGGCTAGAAAACATTTAAGTTTATTTTCGGAAAATTTTTGTACATTTTCAAACAATAAGTAATTTTGATAAAATATAGTTCATTGTTTCTACTACATAAGCTATACCGGTAATCAGATTGATGCCTGCTCGCATTTGCTATTAAAAACAGTTTTATGAAAATTCACTTCCATAACGCACTTGAGTCCAGACTTTTTGAATAGTATTATGACATTGTTTAAACGTATCAAGCCACCCTATGCTCGCTGAAAAATTGTTGTGTCCAAATCTGGTTGCAAATTCTTGAGCTTTTTGTCGGATAATTGGCCGAGATAACGGTAAATTTTGATCGCTGGCAGCAGTGGTCCACTGTAACACAGCTTCGTCAACATCAGCGTATACACAGGCCTTTATAATTTTCGAGGGGTAGTTACACAATTTTCCTTCAAGCCATGTTCAAGTTTGTCACGGTTCTTCAGAATTGTGGATAGTGTATTTGGTGGAATGCCAATTTTTTTGCGTTATCCTTTTTCTTTAAAATACTAGCTACTTCTTTTAAAACATTTAGTTTTTCTTGCACTGACAGGCACTTTCACTTTTTATTATTGCTCATGGTAAATCGTAACGGATATTAAAATTCTCTACGTAATATAAAATATAGATACTGGGCTAGATAATGTCACGATACCGAACTAAAAGAAGTGGAGAGCAAACCAAGTTTAAAGAGAGTTGACAGTCGGCACTCTAGATACATAAAATTTTTCAAAGTTAAAGATGGTCAGAAATAGGTATTGGCGTTCTTAACAAATTTCCACACACTCAACGCATTATTATTGTAACGTCAGAAATGAAACATCTGTTTTTTACTACATGCTGTCCGAATATCCGACACTAGTCGAGTGCATAATAGAAAGGAAGTCGTAAATATTAATTGCCTTAGTTTATGAAGGTTGTGTTTGGCGTTTTGTAGAATCAACTGACAACATACATTCATTTTTTCAACTTCGACTTATATAAATGTTTTGTACAATAAAAAAATGGTTTGGTACAAACATTTTCTTCGATTTAGAAATATTCGAGATATAGAATCTTCGACTTACAGAGATTAAATAGCACGAAAATCTGTTCAAAATTAAATGTTCTTAGTAAAAAAATTCGAGTTATAAAATAATAAATAAAATAATTCGACTTAGAGAAGTTCGAGTTATAGAAGCTCCACTTTTATATATATATATATATATATATATATATATATATATATATATATATATATATATATATATATATATATATATATATATATTTGCTTCGCCCCCTCCCTTCTATATATTTTGGAAGGGATACCACTGGCTTGATACCTAAAATCTGCCCACGTTTCGCAGACATTCTCTAGATAACAATAAATTGTTTCTTTTTTAGACAGACAGATGATTGTGTAATAATGTATGAAATAGAAGAATATTCACCATTACTTGATTCTTCCAATATGGTTCCAATGGACTGGATTCGAATAGCACAGGACATAGATGTGTGTTTCTTGTTAAATTACCTAATTTTATTAACTAACAGTTTCTTGATTTTAGATTAACTATAATTTATACGACGGATTTGTTGTATTGCATGGTACAGACACAATGAGTTTTACAGCATCTGCATTGTCATTTATGCTCGATGGTCTACATAAACCTGTCATTCTTACAGGTTCTCAGGTATTTCATTATGTATTTTTAGCATCATAGGTTTTACATATTTCTTATGCGGTATTTCACAATTGTACAGATGTGTTGCCGCTTAAAATATAACTAAACATTGAAGGAAAAGGCTTTTCTCCAGACAACAAATTTATTTAAAATTTACTTCCCGACGCGTTTCGACACTCTAAGAGGTCATCTTCAGGGGATAAATTTGAACAATTCTTGAAAAAATTGAACTTGAAACTGTACAAAAGGTTCAATAGGCCAAAACTTCATCCATTGCACCAAGAGCTCTGCAACACTACAACTGAATTCGCCAGAAATTTGTCCCCAAACAAAAATCCATGTAAAAGATCGGCGATTTAAAACGACAGCAGTGATGAGGGGCAGCCATTATGTCAACTTGACACACATCACATCACATACTTCAGAGTGCCCCAAAAATAAAAATCCATGGGTGTTATATCAGGACTTCGAGCACACCAACGAACCGGCCCATTGCTACAAATCACACGACTATTAAAATTTTGATACAAAAATTCTTTGATGATTCTAGCATTGTGAGCTGGACAACCGTCTTGTTGGTACTAAATATCGTCTAAATTATCATGAACTCTTCTAATTGCTGGTAAGATATCATTTCTCAATAGATTAAGATACTTTTCCCTAGTTAAATTATTTTCAAAAAAGAATGGACCAACAATGAAGTTATCTGAAATTGTTTAAAATTAACTGTCTAATCTACAAATAAAAATAACAGTTTTTTTGCCTAATAAGCCGCACCAAACATTAATACCAAATTTGTCTTGCAATCGTCTTTTTTTCTTTAGATGGGGAATTTCATTTGCCCAATAGTGCCTATTATGGCGATTATACACACCACAATTTGTAAATCTGGATTCGTCAGTCCATATTATTTTCAAATGAAAAATTTCATCATGCTGACATTGTCCTTGATACCATCTGCAGAATTGTAGTCACTTAGGGTAATCGTCAACATTTAAGCCTTGTACGATTGTAGGTTTGTATGGATGGTAATGACTTTGTTTTAATACACGGTGTACCGTACTTTTTGGAACGTCAGTTTGTTCACCATAAAACCGAACAGATCCCGGAGGGTTTTCGTTTCAAACCTGTAAGACGGCATTATTTCTTTCTTCATTTCTAGGCATTGGTAGTTTCTTTGCGTGAAAGCTACCGTCGTTCAATAGATTGGTCACTATCCTGCGAAATATTTTGGTGATTGGTTGTCGTCTTTCTGGGTAGTTGTTTTGATATGAATTTGCAGCTGCCTCAGTATTTCGGTTAGAACGAATATAACATTCCAACATGTCAAAATATTCTTCATTACTGAACAGATTGTTGAATAATATTTAAAATAAACAGGAAACAAACTATTTAGTATAACATTTTAAGCAACGTGTTAAATACACCTCAAATTGTTCAGATAAATAAGAACGACAGTATTCTTAATTGTCGCGATAGTGTTATACCCATAGCAACCTTTCTTCTGTTGTTTTTCAGTTGACTTACGTTTAAAAATCAAACAATTTTCAAAGGCGTCTTCGTAAATCATTAATCTGCTTTTTATTGAGTTCTGTTAGTAAATTTAGTTATTTACTAGGTTTACCTATTTAATTAAATTATAACAATTTTTTAGGATAATGTTGTGATGTAAAATATCATTTGTAATAATGGGCCGATTCATTGGTGTGCTCAAAGTTCCTATTTTTTTATCGTGAATGATTACCGAAAATTATGTTAAAAGTAGAAGTCTGTTGTTAGACTCCATGACCTACTGATTTTTGAACACTTTTGTTGTCATTTGTTTTCTGGTATTGAATTTCATAGCCTACTATCCTTAAAACGGTTTTTCTCAAAATTGTCAATGCAATTACAAGATTTCTCAAGCATGTTGTACATCGTTGGAAGGCTCTTTTCACAAGCTATCACATGAGCAAAAAATCCAATATGGTTGCCATAATAAAAACAAATGTTGATACTTGTAGCTCAAAAACAAATGGATGCTTGTATCTCTCCAATTATTGCACAATATGTTATAGATGATTTGCTTGAAACATAATGTATACCAAAATTAAATTTCAATATTCCTTTTTAAAAAAAATATTATGACATTATTTGTAGTATTCCTCTAAATTCAACAACACACATTTTAGAGGTTTTTAATTCTTACAACCAATTTATTAAATTTACATTAGAAGAGGAAACAGATAACAGTGTACCATTCCTAGATACAAAATTAATTAGAACAAACGATAACAACATAATTTTAGGACACTTTTCGACTTCAGTCAAATTTAAAAAAAGGTTTTTTTTATGTTTGTCATTTAATAATTAGTTTAGTAGAACTCACGTTATATCCTTGAGAATGGAATAAATTTTTCCGAGAGCTCGGCCTATAATAAAGAGTTGTATTTTGCAACTGACGGCCTTCCCACAGTTTTTTGATATATATATATATATATATATATATATATATATATATATATATATATATATATATATATATATAAACATATAGAACTTGACACTGACCCCGGATATGGGTTCTAGGGGTACTAGTTCGCGCTCATTTGAAAAAATGTTTGCAGTCTCACCATCGATATTTCTCTATTGGTGAAGTTTTTTAAATAAAAATTCACTAAGAAAAGGACCTTTGCGGGCTCCATTTCAAAACGACAAACTGAAAGAATATTTTGAAAGCGTATCGAATTGTTGCTGCAACGATGAAATTGATGTTAGGAAGGACTATACT
Organism: Tillus elongatus; assembly: GCA_964006375.1. Lineage (NCBI taxonomy): Eukaryota > Metazoa > Arthropoda > Insecta > Coleoptera > Cleridae > Tillus > Tillus elongatus. The sequence goes on from OZ023262.1 coordinate 218,951,984, forward strand.
GAAAAATAAAATTTAATTGTGCCTTTGCCGTTTCTTTCATAGTCAGGCCAGGAAATTTTGGCGCTTACCTCGTATCTAGTTGGTTTTCGAATATTCATTTTGTCTACTGTTTTATAACATGCTTAATGAATTTGTAGGTACCCATATATGAACCTCGCACAGATGGTAAGGATAACATCCTACATGCCCTTATTTTAGCTGGAATGTACTATATACCAGAAGTATGCCTATATTTTGCCTGCCAGTTATTTCGCGGCAACCGGTCAACGAAAATGAGTAATGATACATTTGACGCCTTTAAATCACCCAATTTTCCAACTTTGGTTAACGTAGGAATTGACATTCTAGGTAAGTTAAAAATTAACCAGGCGTTATAACACATCAAGACAAGATCTATAAAACTAATAGGTTACCTCGTAACTTCAATCCCGAATCGCGTTACGTTAGCTTTGCCCAAATTTATATTTCCATGCATGTTGTAGTAAATAGTTTATTAGGTACTGACAAATACGAATGATTATTTATTTACCTACTTTATAAACCAGATATGTTAGAACCTCGGTGGTTCAGGGGTAAGAACGTGTGCCTCTGAACCGAAGGGTACTGGGTTCGATCCCAGGGTACTCCTTTCACTTTTTCAGTACAAACTGTAAAATTAACATCAACCGAGGGTCTGGCATTGTATTTGAGCAAGTTGAATCTCTGCACGTTCCGCCCTTCGGAGGGGGCGTAAAGCTGTCGGTCCCGTGTCCATGCGATGTTGGGCACGTTAAAGATCCCTACCCTCCTTACAGAAAGGCAGGGTTTCGGCAAAATTTCCAGGATAGTGAGGTGAAACTGCTCCCTGGCGTCGGTGATTGGCCATAGTCGCGGAAATAGGCCGACGTTGGTTATAAAATATGATAACTAATTGTTTAAAATACACCGTTGATTGCAGCCTATAATGATAAAAACTTTATTTTTCTAGTAAATATAAGAACTAACTATATAGTAATACTTTATAATTGTATAATTTTATCTATTTACTGCTGTTAAATAAATACATTTTACAACAAGTTTTTTGATAATTTAAAAAATGTATTAAATATGGCTATTTGTAAGTATATTCCTTTATTTAACATGTATTTTTTACAAAGCTATTTTAGTTAATTTATATTTAAAAACACCACTTTATTTAGTGGCGTGCGGTCCATGGAAGCAAGGGAAGCATTGCTTCCCTTAAAATAACGACTACATACCTAAACCGCATTATTTAAAATCCCTTTTATATTTTAAATATTAAATTTCAAATTCTGAAACTAATTTAATTATTAAAATTTTTATTTCGCAAGCTCACACACATAATTATTTATTATGCAGCATACTGTATTTGTATATATGCTCCTAGCAAGGTGAATGCGGGGGTGGGGATTTACAAACTTTACAAACAAGTGGTAATAATAACTGTGATTGTATTGTATGTTTTTGATAACTAAAGGATTTTCAGCTTTACTGTTTGCTGAAAAACTCGCTATATCTTGTGTTAGTATAGTAATAGGATCGAAGCAGTCGTTCAACGCGGAAATACTAAAACCGCTGAATAATCATAGTCAACATAATTATTTAGTTTAAGTTGTTTAATTTTATAATGTTAGCTAAGCATATTCGACTTTATATATACAAGTAAGATACAATATTATGTTAGAATTTATTACGAGTGTTTCCACATTAAACATCGTGTATTTCTCCTTTGTTTTAAAATTATAATTAAACTTGTTGTAATTTGGAAATAAAGTTTTTTTGTTTTGAAGTGCCAAAAGGGCACTATCCAAACTCGCGCTGGCTACGTCCTTCACCTACAAAAACGAAAACCAACAGTGAAGCCAGAGAAGTAATCTCCAAGTCTGTATGTAGGCTTAAACAAGGGGATACGGGCAGTATTAAAAGAAATGTGAGTATCTAAATGATACCTTTGATTCATATTAAATGCAAAAAAAGTTCGAGACGCAGGAAGTGCGTTATGGCAGTGAATTTTTATTAAATACTTCAAATTTGAATAACTCAATTTTATATAAACTTAGACAGTTGAATTTTGGTATGTGGAAAGGTCTTTCTCAAGGCAACATATCGACCAAATTTCATTGAAAAATCTTTGTAATTTTTGGAGAATTTTTTTTTTTCGAAAGAAAACTCGAAAATTTAAATAACTCAATTTCCTATAAACTTAGAAAGTTGGTATGTAGTAAGGTCTTCCCCGAGGCTATATATGCACCAAATTTCATTAAAATTGATTTGTAATTTTCGGAGAAAAAAATGTTTTTTTGAAAGACAACTCAAAATTTTCCCGGAAAACCTTCTTCGATTTTCTTGGCTAACGAACTTATCCAAGCCAAGCGGTTGGATATATATATATATATATATATATATATATATATATATATATATATATATATATATATATATATATATATATATATATATATATATATATATATATATATATATATATATATATATATATATATATATATATATATATATATATATATATATATATATATATATACATATAAAAATTGAAACTGAACCCGGATATGGGTTCTATGGGTCCTAGTTCGCGCTCATTAAAAAAAAAATTTGCAAATTCTCACCATCAATACCTCTCTATTAGTGAATTTTTTAAAATAAAAATTCACTAAAAACATGAAACTTCCTTTATTTAGCAACAAACAGCAAAATATAATTATTCAATATGTTGAAACAGAATACGTGTAAGTTTTTGTGGGTGGCTTTTACGCCTGTTGAATTGCCTGCTTGGACAGCAGTAGTCAGAAAATCACCTGTATACAGGTGAGTTTCTCTAGTCGGTAGGCAAGAGGCCTGGATGCTCAAAAAGAAAGTCTTAAGGAAAGGCGCAGCCTTCGAGGCCTCAACGTCAACTAGGATCACACGAAAGGGAATGTGACCTTAACAGTTAGCCCATGCAACAGGCAAGCAAATGAACTCGTACAGCTCGTACAACTTGTGCAGAAAAAAATCGTGAGCTTTGCAATCAAATGAATCGGAAGCCTTAGACAGTACAATGATACCACTGCAGCGAAAATAGTCCTGCAGTTCTACAGCGGAACTCATAGCCTGGTAACGGAACTGATAACCTGGTAGCGGAACTGAACCCCGTTTCGAAGAAACAAAAAGAAAACGACCGTAGTACACCTGCTATATGATATTGGTTTAAAATACTCACCGTCTTCACGGAAAATAACCAAGCACGTACTACATAGATATTTAACAGTATTTCACAAATTTATTAATTAACTGTGCATCCTATTACTGCTCCAGATCCAGATTTATTAACGTGGTTTCCGTCGTAGACCTGAAGGCCGAATGTCTCAAGCGGCCTTCTAAGAATGCATCACTCAAGCCGGCCGTTGAAATCGGTTTTCTTATTTGCTTCCCATTGTCCCAGATGCGACGCGTCTCCATTATTCAAGTAATCATGTGTTGAGAGCTTCACGCGTGTTATAGACGCCACTCTAGCGAGCAGCAGTAACGTCTTCTTAATTCTTAGAACGTAATTAAAGAATCTTGTCTGAACCTGAGGATATATTGAAAGTATAGTACTGCCTTTGTTGTAGATTTAATGCGTGATATTTTTCAGACCTCAAAAGGTGAAACTTTCTGTTTTATTTAAAAAGAGCAAAACTGATATTTTATTTCATAATCGATGAGTTCTTTACAATGAAGTACGTTGCAACTAAAACATTCTGGTTAGGTAGTAATATTTTGTCTTAAGAGCCTCTAATAAGGGATCAGAACGGTGTGTACCACGTAGCGAATCTTCATAAATACTGTATGACGAATTTAAACCACAATAGTTTGCATATTTCTAATCCTGAAACAAAAAGGACTCGTAGCATTCTTAAAAATTGCATACATTTGGTAACGCATATGCCTAGTATATTAAAAATGTGAGCCGACATAAAAGTCGAGCGTAACAACAGTGTTTTGGTGAATCGGCTGCTGGAAATTTTGCCGCTAACGTCACAGCGGTTAGCGGTTATCCAACTACGTTCGGTTTATACAATTGTGCGCGCTAGGCGATGTTACAATAGTTCGAATTTCGTTGCTCAAAAATACTTTGAAATTGAACTTTACAGGCATTCAGTGCTGCTAAAAGTGACGAAGTTGTTGCTCCGGGGCGGCGCCGTTAACTCGGTAAACGCGCTTTGAACTCGGTATCGGCTCTATCGAGTCGATAGCGTAATTTTAGGAGATTTAGTCATGCATTCTTTTGACAGTTGGTGCGACACATTCAGACCTCATGGAGCCATTTAACTATCACAGAATTAATCTTTTTTTTGTATCCTGACATTCCGACGCCTTTTCGGTTACAACATTATGATGGCAGTGTTTGAAAGCGATCTTTAAGGTAATTTTTAAGAATTTATGACGATGATTGCAGATTGCTTTCCGGAAAACACTGGGTTAGACATGCTTTGTTTTACAATAAACCAAAAGAGTTAAATATTTAAAATCAGGAGACAGTTAAAATTTTAAATGGTTATTATATATCTAACATGCTTGCTTTTAACCCCTTCAAGCTAACTGACTGCCAAAACTGCCTAGCTAATAGCTAATACCGAAGAAACAAAAATAAATATATAATTAAGCTTAGTTATAGATGCAGAAATCTAAAAACGTTTTCAATATACCTTTTTGTATTTTTAATTTAACGTTACCCCACTTTCACAGGTAACATCAGCACCGGAAGGCGTTTTTACCCAATCAACCTCTGCAAATTTTGAGGAACCTTTGCTTTTTTGTAAAAAGAATAGGCATCTTATACGTACCAAATATTGTATGCTACAATATACCTAAATTTTGTATTTAAGGAAATGATATATGAGCATTGCAAAATGTTAGTTAGTTCGATGTTCGATTTTAACTTTTTAAGAAGTTCGAAGTTTGACTGTGAACCTTAGACATGTGGTTCGAAGTTCGAGGTAACATATTTGCTTGGGCTTGTTCATTGTTCGATTAAAAAAACATGGGCTCGTACACCTCTAAACAGCTAACACAATAATTTCAACAAGTCCCGATTTTAGTTGGTTCTTAATATAATGTTATTATTATTTTTCAGAACAGTTTGCTAACATAAGAATTCCAACAAGTTCCGAGTTTAGTGTTAACACCAACTTAAACACGAAAGTAGCACTGTTACGTTATGTTCCGACCCTTACAGTAGAAATGGTAAGTTTTATAAACACAGACAGAATACAATGATCCCACTTAATACTAAATATCTAGTCGACGACGAGCAAAAGCAATACCTGCTCGTAAAAAATTTAGCTAGATATCTATATATTTCTTAGAAAGAAACCCCCGTATACCAACTTTCATTAAATCGTTAGAACTGTTTTCGAGAACGCGATTATATCTCACGGTGACGACCGATTGGAATTATTTCAGAAACTACTTCGATTGCAATTTTGAAAATTTGGGCAACAATGTTTTCAGGCATGGCCTACTTAAGTAAAATAATGGCGTCGACGTATCGTTTCCGGTTATACCGGAAGGTGACGTCATCTTCGTGATTTTAAATAAGACATTCTGTATGTTATTGCATTTTTGGATTCTGCGTAACGTTTTAGGTGCCCCTTATCTAATTTCTCTCTTCCTAAAACTAACCGTTTCAAGATATATAATTCTTTTCAAAAACAAATAATTAAAAAACAGTAACTATTTTAAAACCATGTGTATTTTACAGTAAGAAAGATAGAGCGGCGGCAATATTCACAGGAGAACTATCTGGATTCCTAAGCTTCCCATCTATGCTCTCAAAGTGTCTTCATTGCACGCAGGGTGGTGGAAATTTGATGTCGAGTTTAGTTAAATTCAAACCTTCATAAGTCGGTTTTCTCAAATGGAACACGCTGTATATTTTTCCATGCTCTGGTAAAAAAAATATTTTCTTTCGAACGATACCATCTGTTCAACGTTTAAAGTTATCTACTGTTTTTTGTGTAACCAACTTAAATCATGTAATTTCTTGCGAGGATGGCTGTGAACTTCTTAGCAAAACTTCAAAACAAACAACTAAGCTGTCACCAGTTATTCGTTGTCAATTTTTCTGCAGCGTCAGTTTAATTTAGTGTTTATAAGAAATGAGACGCTGATATTTTAAATTTATTATTTCTTCACGGACGTTGCATAAATAAGCACTAACCCGTTTATATTTAAACGCGTTCACCGCTAACGTTGTAATCAAAAAGATGCAGCAATAGAACTTAGAAACTGTGCACACAACGAACAAAACCTCTCTGCCATGTGCAAGTCAGGTAGAATTGACAGATGTGGCGATTACTACAAATACGTACGCTGTGTGAAAAATGGAAGAACACATCACAGAGATGTTTAGGTACCCGGTTTGACCCGCCTACCCGGTTTCACCCAACTTTCTCCTACTTACATTTCATCTGCTCAAAATAAGCTATACAAAATGTTGACAAAGTTGGAGTTGACCTCACCTGACCTGACTATTCAGTATAAAATATTTTTTGAAATTTTTTACTATAATCTATACAATGCCTACTTAGTGTTGCTAATAGATCACTTATATAAATATTGTTTTGTCGTTTGTGACATTATTTTTTGCAGATTGAGCCGTTTGTGTTACTATCTTCCATTGAAGGGCTAGTATTAGAAACTTTTGGAAACGGCAATCTTCCATCCAATAATAAAGACGTTTTAAAAGTTTTTAAAGTTGCCGTCACAAAAGGAATATTAATTGTTAATATAACCCAATGTGTTCATGGATCAGTAAGCGGAACATATGAAACTGGAAAGGTACGAAAGATGCATTTTTCTTATAGGCTAAAATATTTTATATTATCCATATATTGTGTTGTTGAATTGTTTTTAAATACACTGCGGGAACAGCAATTTTTACTAGATTTGAACAACTAATGTAGACCGGAAATCAGCCTTCGGGATGAAGCCAGGTCGAAGGAGATTACGAAGACAGGTGTACTTGACGCTGCAAAGAACTTAAAGAATAAACTTATCTCTACACCTAATAAGATACCCAGCTTGATTGTGAGGGGCTGTATTACTGTTCTTTTAAGATATATTTTCAATTTAATTTTATCATCAGTTTGTCCTGATATGTGAAAGACATCACGAGTTGGTCCCTTGTTCAAAAAGAGTGATCCCTCAATTATTTTAAATTATGTGATGTAGTAGTTTTTTGGCTTCCCACTTATTGCCTATTTAACACAAAATTTATATAGGCAAAACATTTACTAAGTTTCAATATTATAGATAGATTTCTATATTATGTACTAAGTGAAGATTGAAACCTGTGATAAGCACTGATGAGTATACCTGGAGAACCCAAATCACCAAGCAATCTGAGTATCCGCTATATGTAGCCACGTTATTAATGTACTAATCATCCCAGACAAAACCGAGATACCAGGTATCACCTGACAGCTTCGATGCGCAATAGCGCACTCGCTACAATAAGAGTCTACCACAGTCGAGGAATATCCTTACCCCGACCACTTGCCGATAACGCATAGACAGCTCCACGGAAGACCGCTTTTGGCAGATTATCAGTGGCGCAATCGCCACAATGACAACCGACACGCAGCTAGTCCGTTTTGCTTTGTGTCCTAACGGTCCGGGGGAGATCGACATTTTGGAACGTGGCCCCCGACTCCCCCAGGTCGAACCGCGAGCTCCGACTGAGATGGCTGACTACTCCCCTTTATATGTCGTAGCGTTCTTAGTAGTTCATCAGCAGCTGTGCCTTCGGGGATGGCGTCTAGGTCCTGAACCTAATAAAATAAAACAATGCCACTCGACTATGTTTCCCATATCGGCACTATCAGCCTTTTTGACAATATTTGCTCAAAATGCCCGCCTGTAACTTCGATACATTCATCAACGCATACAAAAATATATGGGGTTAAAGTCAGGGCTACGAGCAGGCCATGACATTCGACTTCCTCGACCTATCCAACGATCCGGAAAAGTTTGGTCAATATAGTTCCGTGCTTTGATAGAAAAATGAGGTGCATGCAGTAGAGATTCTGACGTAAATTTAATAAGAAATCATCCAGGTAATTAACTAAATTGTGCTGCAGGGATTCTAAATACCAGTCGCTGTTCAAATCTGGAGGAAGATCATGTGTACCCAGTAAGGTGGTTCCCCATAATTCCATACCAAACATTTATCTTCAATTCTCGTAAAGCGACGCTCAGTTACTACACAAGGATTTCCATTATCCCATATGTGCTTGTTTCTAAAATTGGAAACTTCTCGGCGAGTAAAGTGGCTTCATAGGTAACCAGCACATTATTTAAAAACTCACGGTGAAGGATTTCCTGAGTGCGCATACAATGAGCAAACTGTAATCTACCTGGTAAGTCTGTCGGTAAAAGATTTTGTCCATGTGTAAAATGGTAGGGATAGATATTTTTCTTATGAAAAATTTTTAGGACTGTTGTTTTACTTACAGCGGTGGTTCTAGCTATTTGCCTACTACTAACTTCTGGATTTTCTGCCACCCGAGTTAAAATTTCTTCTCCTTGGTGTAGTGTAATAGTACGCCTGATGTGTCCGACGTCCCTTTTAGGAGTAAAAAAAAGTACCAGTCTCTCCAATTCGATTAAAAAGGTCTTGTAATAGCTCTCGATTTAGCTGCTTTCTGTTTGGATGTAACTTTAAATACCGATGAAACGCTTTATGCCCAACGTAGTGTGATTGCGCATAAACGCGGACCATATAGCGCATATCTTCATTTGAAAATAAATTATGTCTCGGCATTCTATCTCACCTTTCACCTTTATGTATATACAATTTCAATTGTAGACTAAGGTGTTATTATAATTAGATACGAATAATACTAAATCGAAAGTAGCATACAAATGTCAGCAACAAGACAAGTGGAAAACATCAATATTTGATTTTAGTCCAAAGCATACTTAAATTTTTTACCGCTAATTTAATAATAGGTAATTGTAAATAATTGCAACAACATTGGAAGTTTCAAAGCTAAATATCTCGAAAACGGTGCGAGGCAACGACTATCATAAAGTTACATTTTTTGTATAAAAAAAGGTTTAAAATAATACACCAAAGATGAGATTCGTCAAAGTATAAAAAAGTTATGCCGTTTTTAACACCTTCAGTCCACCGCAGCTGGCGCCCTCTATGAACTATAACCAAACCGTGAACAGAATTCAAATCCTCGACACAAAAATTCCCAACCGCCAACATTTTGTATGGATATCGACATTAAGAAATAAATGAAAAAAAAGTAAAATAATATGTTGCATTTCACACCCTGTATCTCTTTAACTGTGAACTTTTGGACTAAACTAAGTTCGACTCAATCAAAATATTTTTTCCTTATGCATCTACTTAATTTGGGCCCATTACCTCGGGACCACGTATAAAAATATAAAATTGAAAGTGACTCTAAATATGGGTTCTAGAAGCTCTAATTGATGACATTTTCAGAGTCTCACCATTGTGACCCATATTAATGAATTTTTCTAATGAAAATTCACTAATAATTTACTTGTAATACACCAATTATTACCTGAAAAGGCATATTGTAACAGAGAAATTATTATTTTTAGTGCCTCAAAGACATAGGAATTATTTCTGGAAGGGACATGACATTTGAAGCAGCGGTGACAAAACTATGCTATGTTTTAGGATTTAAACATTTGTCATATCGAGAAAAGGCATCAGTAAGTTGAAGATATGTCATATAGTAAATAAATAAAAAAACTCAACTCTCACGTAGCTCTTGCAAAATCATTTAAATAATGATTAAATTTATTTTCAGATGATGGAAACTGATTTGCGAGGAGAAATTACCTTATATCCTATTACAACTGGAAAACAAATTACATAAATACATGCTCTTAATATAATCATGAAGTTAGAACTATATTTCTTTACAGATATGTTTTTCTAATAAATGATTCATATACAACACATTTATTTTGTCATATTTTCATATCGCTTTCATTTGCATGTGCTCTCACCCATACAGCACGAGATATTCTCAGAATGTTCTCACAATGTGAGAACATTCTTTTTCAGAATATTTGTTTCGGAATGTTGTAATAACATTTATGGAATTTCAAACTTCAATCTTGAATATTCTGAATACATTCATTCAATCACATCCTAAGAAAATTCTTCATCAATATACTGAGAATATTTGAATAGATTATTATTCCGAATATTCGCTTAGAATGCGCTTGAGATGTCCTTATAATATTATATAACTTTAAAATTTAATGAAACGATAGATGATGATTGCGGTGTAGTGGTGAGAATTAAAATAGTAACTATTTTGCATGTTTGATTCATGGTAAACATATTGTATATTTAGGCAATCCCTTCTTTAGGTATAGAGCGTATGTCTATGCCGCCTAGTGATGGGAAAAACTGTTATATTGCTGTAACAGGTCGCAACTGTTACTGTTATTTAGAAATAACAGTTAAATATAACAGGTTGAAAATAACATTATGCATTATGAATTATTAAGAATTCCACGTAGACGTAGTAACAGTAGCTGAACCCGTCCGGTGGTGTTGTTGGGTAATGTTTAAAATAAAAAATATTCTTGTATTATGTTTAAAACAATTAATTAATTTTTTATTAAAAAAATGATGGAGGTTTTTTTTAGTGAATTTTCGTAGAAAAAATTCACTAATGGGGAGATTCCGACTTTTGAATTTTGAAAAAATTTTTGCAAATGAGCGCGAACTAGGACCCCTAGAACCCATATCCGGGGTTAGTTTCAATTTTTATATGTTTATATATATATATATATATATATATATATATATATATATATATATATATATATATATATATATATATATATATATATATATATATATATATATATATATATATATATATATATATATATATATATATATATATATATATATATATATATATATATATATATATGTATCACACCGATAACTCAAAAAATAATGGGCCGATTTTGATAAAATTTGGCATGTACGTTTCTTTTGTAAATAGCTTGGATAAGTTCGTTAGTCAGGAAAATCGGACGAGGTTTTCCGGGAAAATTTTGAGTTTTCATTCGAAAAAAATTCTTATCTCAAAAAGTAATAAGCCGATTTTAATAAAATTTGGCATGTACCTTCCTTTTGTAAATGACCTTGACAAGTTTGTTAGCCAGGAAAATCGGACGAGGTTTTCCGGGAAAATTTTGATTTTCATTCAAAAAAAAATTTTATCTTAAAGAATAATAAACCTATTTTGATAAAATTTGGCATGTACCTTCCTTTTGTAAATGTCTTTGATAAGTTCGTTAATCAGAAAAATCGGACGAGGTTTTCCGGAAAAATTTTGAGTTTTCATTTGAAAAAAATTTTTATCTTAAAAAATAAAAACTCTATGATAACCAAATTTGGTAGGTAGGTTTACGATATAAAAAGTAAACTATACACCAAAATTTAGATTTCTATGTTACAAGAAAAAAAAGTTATAATAAAATATTTTGTGCCAGATCATTTTTATGAAAATTCACTACCATAACGCACTTGCTGCGTCTTCGACTTTTTTGGGTATTCATCACTAATAATAATTTGGTAAAAAATTCAACAATGCAGAATTTCTTTCGAATTTTCTTTACTAATTAAGTATTAGTTAATCACTGAGCTTGAAAACCTCTATAGCCATCTTTTCCTTGAAAATGAGACTTATGAAATACATGAATTATTGTAAGCAAAAAATAAAATAAATAATTTAAAAAAAATTAAAACTAATTTTTTTCTCTCTACCTATAGGGCGAAGTGTGTCTGGTTTCAACTATACCGGGTATAGTGAATATTTTTATAATTTCATTAAAATTGGTACTGTTTCTGAGATTTTTTAAGTTTCAGCGATTTTTTATTTTGCAGTAGTAATTAAAAAAAGATGTTTAAAATCGGACCCATTTCTTAGATTTCCAAAGTGAAAAGTAAAAAGGAATATTGATTTATTAGTTACATAAGGCAAAGAAGAATGAGCAAAGAAACTACCTAATATAATATAATACTTAAGGACTCATGTTAAAGCATAACTGTACATTTGTATACATATCAGTAACGTAACAGACTTTCGTCGACCAAAGTCAGTCAAATAATGTTCATCAACAAAAACTCAGAACTTTGAAAGTGTTTTGTTAGAAAAGTATTTTTTTTAGTGTAAGACAATTTTTCTCAAAGAAAAAAAGAAACATCGTTGATTTTATTTACATTTTTCATATTTTGTGTTTGTTTATAAATTGTAAATATATGTGTGTGTTTTGTGTGAATCAACAACCTGTCAAAATTTAAGAGTTTCATTGTACCGACGACCTTACGTTCCCAAAGCTGTGAGCACACTAGTATAAAGTAGTATGTTATGAAGTAAAGTCCCCTCTATACTCTATACCCCATTCCCAGTCTCATGTCCATTCATCCTGTTATAACAGTTGCGGATGAAAACAGTATTATGTTATGAAGTAAAGTCCGCTCTATACCCCATTCCCAGTCTCATGTCCATTCATCCTGTTATAACAGTTGCGGATGAAAACAGAAGTTGCTTCATCGTAGCAGTGCAACAGAAACAGATACGACTCCGAGTTCTAGTGTAAAGCCGAACAGCATCCCCTCCACTGTACCTGTTATTTTTATATATCCATAACAGGTGGTTACTGTTGCTGCTCGACAACAGTTAAAATATAACAGACTGTTAAATAACAACCCATCACTAATGCCGCCGGGAAGGGAAGTTGGCAAATGGCAACATGGCCGCTAGACGTAAATGAAAATTAATGTCAAAATTAATGGTCTGTGATCAACGTTGTATAAGATTTTATTCTAACATAATTAATTAAAAATAATAATGTGATGTGAATACGGAGAACAGTGTGTAATTGCAAACATAGATCCAGAGTACAAAAGCAACTAAAATATGGTGTCAGGTTAACTGAAACGCACCCAGTAAAGAAACAAGTTTTAAAGCATCTCCTGTAGTTGACACTGACGATGGGTTCGCCAATTTTGCTTGAGACTGACACATCTTACGAATTAGGTACACCTACATTGTATAATATATAATTAAAAATTGTGTTATTTTCAATAGTACCTAAGTCATGCAATATAAACCACCACCACCGTTTTATGTGGATGGACTGATGGACTGAAAAAGTGCAAGAATACTGCAAATCTAAAAAAGCCTGGACGCAGCAAGTGCGTTATGGTAGTGAATTTTCATAGAAATGATCTGGCACAAAATATTTTATTATAACTTTTTTTTCTTGTAACATAGAAATCTAAATTTTGGTGTATAGTTTACTTTTTATATCGTAAACCTACCTACCAAATTTGGTTATCATAGATTTCTTATTTTTTAAGATAAAAATTTTTTTCAAATTAAAACTCAACATTTTCCCGGAAAACCTCGTCAGATTTTTTTGATTAACGAACTTGTCAAAGTCATTTACAAAAGGAAGGTACATGCCAAATTTTATCAAAATCGGCCTATTATTCTTTGAGATAAAAAATTTTTTCGAATGAAAACTAAAAATTTTCCCGGAAAACCTCGTCCGATTTTCTTGACTAACAAACCTGTCAAAGCCATTTACAAAAGAAAGGTACGTGCCAAATTTTATTAAAATCGGCTTATTACTTTTTGAGATAAGAATTTTTTTCGAATGAAAACTCAAAATTTTCCCAGAAAACCTTGTCCGATTTTCCTGGCTAACGAACTTATCCAAGCCATTTACAAAAGAAAGGTACATGCCCAATTTTATCAAAATCGGCCCATTATTTTTTGAGTTATCGGTGTGATACATATATATATATATATATATATATATATATATATATATATATATATATATATATATATATATATATATATATATATATATATATATATATATATATATATATATATATATATCATATAAAAATTGAAACTGACCCCGGATATGGGTTCTAGGGGTACTAGATCGCGCTCATTTGAAGAAATTTTTTCAAAATTCAAAAGTCGAGATCTCCTCATTAGTGAATTTTTTCTAAGAAAATTCACTAAAACTGTCTAAGCCACATCTTGGGCTTTTTACTCCTGTGGAAGAAGTTAATGCTATGAGAAGTATCACTATAAAGTGCAGAAAATATGGACCTGAACATATGGTGGGAAGATGAATGTACAATAAAACTTGCAATTTATCAGATACGGAATCACTTTGCCAAAGCGTGCCTTTACAACCAGAATATCCAAACTGTTGGTGACAAGGGAAGGGTCAAAAGGTCTGATCGATGACTTTCAGTTGTAGTTTTGTGTAAGTGCAAGTGAGTGTGATTTTGTAGCATGTTCTGTCCAATTTAGTTGTATTCTACAAAGGTGTAAGTACTATTGTGTAATGCAATTCCTTTAATGCCACACTGAAAGCCTGTAGGAACAATAGTCTAGCCAAATTTCAAGTTACTTCAGTGGGGTAACCGCGAATATTCATCTCGGAAACTTTATATTTGGCTATTAAATTTTCTGGAAACTCCAAGAACTAACTATATCTTTATTTATTTGATGTTTATGTTATTGAAATTTTAATTGTTTTATTAATATTTTATTCAGACATTTCTTTGCATTTGTTATAAGTACATACTTAATCTGAATACATGTGCAATACTCGAATTGTTGACTTATTACGTATCTGAACTTGAGTTTACAGGTGTGTGTAGCCACTGGAACAATATGGTAACCTACACAAGGGTGATTGAAGTTCAGATTCTAGCCTGTTGGGCTTGCTTATACGAAAATATATAAAAGGCCAGTTAAATGGTGAAAAACCAGTACATTTTTAAGAAAAATCCAATATTTCATATCTTTGCATGTTCTTAATTTCTGTATCATTCAAAATTTTCTTAACTCTACCAATCTGGTAAAAAATTGTGACATTTTAAGGGTGCATCGCCCCTAATCAACCATTTCAAATGCCTTAATTGAACTCTACTTACCACTGATTAACGCTCTTGGTACTCAAAACGAGTACTACATTTGGTTTTTCTAAGTTAAAGTATTACAGAGATATTGATTTTTTTCGAAATTTGAAACCCCCTTTGAAGGCCTATAACCTCTCAGGGCTGAAACTTAATATAGGGGTAAGTTGCGTTAAATCATCATATTTTACGTTTACATACATGCGCCTGCCCTGTGTCGGTTCTTATGCAAAACATCCTGTATATCTTTTTAAAAACGCAATGTTCCCATGATTATATGTATGAACATTTTGAGAAGATTCATTGAATGTGCGTGGAACATTTTCAGAAGATACTGGGAGCTCCTAAAAATATTATAAATTACATTCTACGAACCTTATTAGTATGACAGAATCTGTTCCATTCTCATGTTCATAGAATGTTCTATGAATATATATTGTACCTTGTGAGAATGTTCTGGGGATATTTAAATATTCTTTCGAAATATTCCTGGTATATTCTCAGAATGTGTCTGTGCTGTCTAAAAATAGAAATTGTTATTTATTAACGAACTTCAAAAGAGGAGGGACTTCTAAATGCAACACATTTTTATCCTTTCATATCCCCCACATCTGCACATGCTCTCGCAGATAAAGACAAATCATTATAAGTTATATTAAAACCAGAAATTGTTATTTATTAATGAACTTCAAAAGTGGAAGAGATTCTAAATCTAACACAATTTTATTTTGTCATATTTTTGTATGACCTACGTTTGCACGTGCTGTCGCAGATAAACACAAATCAATATAAGTTAGATTAAAACTGGAAATTGTTATTTATTAAAAAACTTCAAAAGCGAAGGAGGTTCTAAATGCAACACATTTTTATTTTGTCATGTTTTTATTAAAACGGTAAATTGTTATTAACGAACTTCAAAAGAGGAGGAGGTTCTAAATCTAAAACAATTTTATTTTGTCATATTTTTTAATAGAACATTTTCAGAAAATACTAGGAGCTCCTAAAAATATTATAAATTACATTCTACGAACCTTATTAGTATGACAGAATCTGTCCCATTGTCGTATTCATAAAATGTTCTATGAATATATATTGTACCTTGTGAGAATGTTCTGGGGATATTTCAATATTCTTTCGAAATATTCCTGGTATATTCTCAGAATGTGTCTGTGCTATCTGGGCAGTGATAAAGACTAATCATTATGATTTAGATTAAAAATAGAAATTGTTATTTATTAACGAACTTCAAAAGAGGGAGGACTTCTAAATGCAACACATTTTTATCCTTTCATATCCCCTACATCTGCACATGCTCTCGGAGATAAAGACAAATCATTATAAGTTATATTAAAACCGAAAATTGTTATTTATTAATGAACTTCAAAAGTGGAAGAGGTTCTAAATCTAACACAATTTTATTTTGTCATATTTTTGTATGACCTACGTTTGCACGTGCTCTCGCAGATAAACACAAATCAATATAAGTTAGATTAAAACTGGAAATTGTTATTTATTAAAGAACTTCAAAAGAGAAGGAGGTTCTAAATCCAACACATTTTTATTTTGTCATGTTTTTATATTTTCTACATCTGCACGTGAGTTTGGATAGTGCCCTTTTGGCACTTCAAAACAAAAAAACTTTATTTCGAAATTACAACAAGTTTAATTATAATTTTAAAACAAAGGAGAAATACACGATGTTTAATGTTGAAACACTCGTAATAAATTCTAACATAATATTGTCTCTTACTTGTATATATAAAGTCAAATATGCTTAGCTAACATTATAAAATAAAACAACTTAAACTAAATAATTATGATGACTATGATTATTCAGCGGTTTCAGTACTTCCGCGTTGAACGACTGCTTCGATCCTATTACTCTACTGATACGAGATATCAGTATAGCATTATACAGGTGCTGTAACTCCTCCCTTGCCAGATGAGATTTAGGGTACCTAAATCTTGAAATTGATGTCCTCCAGGGGAACTTCGTGGGTCTTCTTAAGTTCGTTGACGATTTCGGACTCGACGGCGGAACTGGTTATTCTGTCTTTAAATTTCCAAAAACAGAAACATGCTACTGTTAATAAAAGAACACAAACAGTTAAAGTAAAAACACTAATCGAAGTATGAATTACAGGAACACTTATTGTTTGTAGTAACTCCTTCTGATGCTGTAGTTGGGATTTCACTAAATTCAATTCATCTAAATTTATAGATTCTAGATGTAAAGGCACAATGTTAAGTTTTGAGTTCATGGGCAGTTCACTAAATTTGAGTTCGGGTAACGGCACATAGAAAAGTTTTTTAATTTCAGATTGATGAGAACTTACTGTTTGTCCTTTGATTTTTACCTCACAGCCTTCTTCTATTTTTACCAGATAACTACCATCTATGGCCATGATTTTACGGTCATCGCTGCATCTGTAGTTGACTATATTTTCTACTGGAGAGATGATAATCCATTTACTTTCGCTGATCTTCTGAATCTTCACATCTTCTATTAACATTTGGTGATGCTCACAATTGTTATACTGGGTGGAGAACTTTATTAATTGTATTTCACAAGGGCTGTTTGGACTGATGTGATTCATTGTTTGAGCTTGACACAGGAATTCAGTTGGTCGGACCTCTCGACATGGTCCATCATGGAGTTTGTAATTTTCATCATTCAAGGAAAGGTATTTTGAATGGGGAATTAATGTTAGGAATGTGTGGGTCAAACTATTACGGATGGGAAAGGCATATAAATGATAGTAATCGTAATATGCTGACTCAACCAAAGGTACATCTAAAATGAATGTTAACTGAGTGGTTTTGTAATAGCTTTTAATAGTAATTATTTCTTCATAAAGGGCCATATTATCTATATTTACCTTATATGGCAAATTTACTTTATGTCTTTGAATTTTATTAAGCTCTATCAATAAATCATCTGTTTCTAAAATAGAGGGATGCATTGTCTTTAATTTAGCAAACGTTATTGCATTAACTAAAGTCTCCAAAATATTTTTAATTCCCGTTATTTCGGTAATTAACTGAACAAAGAGCATTTGAGCTATGATTACTATGTCCATTTAATCCTGTCTTGAGTCTTCAGCTTCAAAATTTTTCGTTAGAAATTCAATACGGTCTGCTATCTTTTTTTGATTGTTAGTCAAAATGTAAACTGTTTGATTAAATTTGGTAATAGCGGTTTCTGTTAGTGACATTTGATTTTTTGAATTATTTCTAATTTATTTTGGTTACTAGTTAGCTCTAAAATTGTTGAGTCATAACGTTTAGCATCATTATCATCTAAATTTCCTGTGATTGACTTAATTACTGTTCCGAGTCCGTTTATTAAACCTCTCTTTTTTCGATTTAAACTTGATGGTATAATTTGTTTGAAAATTTTGTTAGTTTCACTTATTTCATGGAATAACACATTTTGAGAGTTTCGTAGTTCTTCATAATAGGATTCATTTTAAGGGGAGTTTTGTATAGAGATGTTCAGGTGATAGGATGTGTTTTGTAAAAAGTTAAAGTCTTGTAAAAGTGGTTGTAGTTCAATCGTTCTAATCAATGTCCATTTATCGATTGCGTTTTGCATAGTTCCTATTTTTAGGGGTAGCAGTCCAGGGTTGTCATTCAGTCTGTTAAACTCTACCTGTCCAAGGACATGGGTGAGGAAGAGGATTGACCTGAAACATTAGGTCGTTTTAGATTTCGTAGGTGTCGTTTAGCTATTTGTTTATTTTTTCTAATTAATGCAACATTTTTATCTGTAACTTTTATCAATTCAAATGGACCTTCGAATTTTGGATTATTTTTATTTCGTTTATCTACTTTAGTATAGACATGCGTTTCCTTATCAAATAAAGCGGTATCATCTTTGGAATTTCTGCCGGACACAACTCTTAATTTATTTTTTTCTAAATTCTCTTTAATTTTTTCGTACATTAAATTTAGTTTATTTTTATGTTGTAATAGGTACTCTTGCAAGAGTTTTTGTTGATCGTTTATATCATACACATCTTTACTAGAAGTATGACCTAAGACAATATCAAAAGGGGTAAAATTTGTGGCTGAATGAATGGAATGATTGTATGCCATAATCGCATAACACATAATTTTTGTTATCATGTCTTTTGGATAAATTTGACGTAATATGCGTATGTGTTCTAATAAAGTTGAATGCAAGCGTTCTATGAGACCGTTAGAATTTGGATTTCTTGGGGTGGTGAAATGAACTTTTATCTTGTGCAAATTAAATAATTGTTTAACAGTTTCTGAACATAGCTCTGAACCATTGTCACTTACTATTTGCTCGGGTGTTCCGTAGTAAGAAAAATACTGAATTAAGGCATTACAGGTTTCTATCGGATTTTTACTACTAATAGCTACTGCTTGCCCTAATTTGGAAAATGAATCAATTAAAGTTAAATAAATTTGATTTTCAATTATAAATGTATCTATATGTAAAATTTGGAAAGGTTTACTTGGAGTTTCTGTAAGCATTAAAGGTATATTAGGTGGGTTACGGTCATATTTTGCTCTTTTACATATTTCACAATTATTTATAAATTCAGTAACTTTTTCTTTCATGTGTAAAAAATAATATTTATTAGCTATTTCTTTAAGTGTCTCATTAATACCACGATGATTAGTTTTAGAGGTGTGATAACTTTGTATTACTTCTAAAATATCAGCTGTGTCGGCCAAAGGAATTCTACGTTTCGGACAGCTTATTATTTCAGGGCCATTATCATTAAATAGTTCAGTGTAAATATTACTAAAGTCCTTATATAATTGATCGGTTTCAAAATTAAAATAATAACGTTTATTTGAAACGGTATAATCTCGTAAAAATTTAACAATATGGTCTCTATTATTTTGTCGAGGAATTGGCACTAAGTATTTAGTTTGATTATAAATTTTTACCTGTTTTACTGGTCTAGGGTTATAATTTACTGGGGAAATATAATATTGATTCGGTTGTTTTTCAATGGGATTTTCAGATATTTGTATACTTTTTTTCGGTTCAACATTTACTTGGGAATGATCACTTTCGTCCGAGTTTTCAGTTGGTATTTGTGCGAGTAAATTGCGTCTTAGTTCACTTAAAGGGATATCTTCTGAATTTGGACTATTAGGAATTTCGATTGGGATAAAAGGCATTTCCGGTGGAGTCATAGGTGGTATATATTCATTTGTCGGCTGTGGTAATATCATACTTAAAGGAGGTGTATTTAGTTCACGGTCAAAGTCCTGTAAACGTCTCTCATTACTGTCTACATTATTAAACGTAGATGAAATCTCATCATCTAGAGCATTTACCTGTATGCGAGATAATGCGTCAGCGTTTGTATTATATTTTCCTTTTTTATATATAATTTCATAGTCGTACTCTTCCAATTTTAGTCTCCACCTAGTTAATTTTGAATTTGGTTCTTTTAATTTCATTAACCAAACTAATGGTCTATGATCGGTGTAAATGTAAAATTTACGTCCGTATAAATATGGCCTAAAATATTTAGTCGCCCAAACTATAGCTAAAAGCTCTTTTTCTATAGTCGAATATTTTTGTTCACTATTATTTAGGGTGCGAGATGCATAACTTATTGGTTTATCACTACCTAAAGGTCCTTGCGATAACACTGCCCCTAAAGCTACATTTGAAGCGTCTGTCGTTAAAATAAAAGGTTTTGTAAAGTCGGGATATTGTAAAATAGGGTCATTCATCAAAATGTTTTTACAAGTTTCAAAAGACTCAAGGAAATCTTTGTCATGATTTATATTAGCATTTTTCTTAAGGCATTTAGTTAGTGGTTTAGTCAATTTTCCAAAATCGCGTATAAATTTTCGATAATACCCTACAAGACCTAAAAAGCCTTTGATTTCTTTACGGGTCTTGGGAAGTGGATACTGTTTTATGGCCTTAATCTTATCTGGATTAGGTTTCACCCCCCGATCTGTGATTATATGCCCAAGATACATTACTTCCTTCTTTAGAAATTCGCTTTTATCGAGCTGAATTTTTAGGTTGGCCTGTCTTAATCTTTCAAATACGTCTTTTAGTCTTTCAATATGTTCCTGAAGGGAAGTTGAAAATACTATGATGTCATCTAGATAGGAAAAACATTTTTCGTTTTGTATACCCCTAAGAATATTTTGCATTAGGCGCTCAAAACAGGGTGGCCCATTGATAACTCCAAAAGGTAGGCGCATATGTTCAAAATGGCCGAACTGCGTGGAGAAGGCCGTTTTTTCAATATCTTCTGGTGCCATTTCAATTTGATGGTAACCAGAAGCTAAGTCAAGAGTGGTGTAATATTGGCTTCGTCCGAGTTTGTCTAAGATGTCGGAAATATTAGGAAGAGGATATTTGTCCGGGATAGTTTTGGCATTTAATTTACGATAATCTATTACCATACGAAATTTTTGTTTACCACTGCTGTCCTTTTTTTTTGGAATCACTAATACAGGGATGGACCATGGGGAACAGGATGGTCGAATTATACCTTGTCTTAGTAAGTCGTCTACTTGTCGTTTAACTTCTTGTTGTTGAACATGGGGTAAGCGATACGGTCTTACATAAACTGGGTCTGGGTCAGATAATCTAATATGATGTTTTATTTGATGTGAAAATGTGAGAGGGACTCCTTCACAATAAAATATATCTTTATATTCCCTACATAAAGCTTCAATTGCTGTTTTTTCTTCAATATTTAAATGATCAAGTCTAAGTTTTTCTAAATTTTGGTTTTGAAGATATTCTAATTCTATCCCTGAGAAATCTACGTCCATGTGTTCGTCAATGTGTTCAGTGAAATTTAATTCTGTTTCCGTAATTGGGTCAAGTTTCAATGGCGAGTTTAATATTACTTGCACATGTTTATCTGTACTATTCAAGACACTCACATATGAAAAACCCTGATCTACGTTAACTAATGACTCTGGTATTTCTACTCCAGGTCGCAATGTTTTTTTCGATAAAACTCCAGTATTTGTGGAACAAGAAACTGGAATTTTAATAATTTTCTCTGTTCTTGCTTCTATTTCGATTTTAAAATTTTGATACGTTCCTTTATAAGTATTATGTTGTTCAGACGGCAAATAAAGTGGAATTACTGCTTTATCTGTAATTAATTTTCTATTTTTAAAATCTATTCTGGCTCCTAACCTTTGTAATAAGTCAGAGCCAATCAGACCATGATATTGGCTACTAATATCAAAAATGTAAAATTTATATTTTGCTTTTCCTGTGTTAAACATTAATGGTAAGGGAATTTTTGCAATTTCGTTATGTGTACTTGTCTGATGGACGGATTTGATTTGAAAATATTCATTTTCTATAAAATTTTTGTAATAAGTATAAGCTAAAGATGGGCACAATAAAGATTTCGTACTACCACTGTCCAACATAAATTTTAAATTTATACCAGGCACGATTACATAGGGTAGTTTTGGGCAATTATCTAAATTAACCTGTATTATCTGTTCTGATCTAAATTCAGGCTCGAATGAAAATTTTCATGTTCGGTATAATCATTAAAATTATCTCTGGGTTCATAATAATTTTCAGGGTAAGGTTCTGAAAAGTTATCAGGTTCATAATATTCAGAATTTGTTTCATTATATTCATAATTTCCTTGACTAAAATTTGTGTCGTTGTAGTCATTGTTTTGTATAGGTCTGTCAGATTGTACTTCGTGATGATAAAGTTCCTCACTCGTATATCGTCTGTTTTGTGTATTAGGTATGTTATTTGTCGGTCTATGATTTCTGGTCGACGTTTCCATAGGGGTAGGCTTGTAAGTCGGAACGAAATTAGGGTTGGGTCGGAAAACATTTCTATTAGAATTTCTTGCGAAATTTTGTGAAGCAGGTTGATAATGAGGTCTCTGTTGTTGAATGTTTTGTTTTCTCTCAAAAGGATTTAGTTGTGGAAAATTATTTCTTGAAAATTGTGAATTAGATGGTCTTTGATTAAATGGTTGATTACTAGAAAATGGTTTATGAAAATTACCTAGATTTTAAGAAGTAAAACTATTTTGGAATGGTTTATTTTGGAAATTGTTACTATTACTGTTTTTATTAGGTGTGTTAGTATGCATATATTTCATTTGTTTTTCGCCATATTGGAAATTTTCTTCCTCTACGACTAATGCCATAGCTTGCTCCAAATGTATAGGTTTTTGTAATCTAATTGCAAGTCCTAATTGTCCGTGCAGTCCATGTAAAAAGGTCTGCAAGGCCATTTTGTCATAAATTTCATTTTTTACTAAACGAATATTGTTATCATCAATAGTTAATCTTAATTTACTTTGTAGCAAACTTCTAGCATCTTGTATTCGCATACCAAATTGATAGGGCGTTTCATTTTGATTCGGTTTAAGTAACATTAAGTCTCTAGCTAAACAATCTTCATCTCTCTGGTCTGAAAAATATTGTTGTAAGAGAAGTTTTATACGGGGCCAATTTGTGGCATCTTCTCTACTAGCGATTAAAGATTTTGCTCTTCCCTCTAGTTTATTAACTATTATCCTAAGTATCCAATTATTTCGGTCATTATTTAAATTTTGTGTATCAACAAAAGATGATAAGAAATTTTCACAAGCTCCAATAAATAATGCCAAAGTGGCTTGATCCCCGTCATAACTGGGAATTGCATTAATATGATAAGATTCAATTTTAGTTTGTGCAGCAACGTTTTGTTCAGTCATTTTAATATTTTGATTTTCTAACGTAAAATTATTTTCTAAATTTAACACTAATTTGGCTGGTTTAATAATATTTTGTCTAGAAATATTCTTAAAAATTTTATCTGAGTCAGACATACACAATTATAAAATTTATGGGATAAATATATATAAAGGATAATGAAAATTACTCACAATAATTTTTCCATATGCTTAATTATGAAGTCGGCAATGTTGTCCTTCTTCGCTGACGATTTTTGGTCACTTCTATCTATACTTGACTTGGCCCTTCGAGGTTGGCGATGATGTCCTTCCTTTTGTGGCTGTGTTGTCTTATGCTAGTGGTGGCTTCTGCTGTTGAGGTTGGCGATGATGTCCTTCCTCGTTGACGATGTTGGTCACTTTAAATTTGGTAGGTTGCAGGTTTTTAACGATAAAAATCGAAGTGTAGCTTTGCGATTTTTGTCAAAAATACACTTAAACCTATCCTACCGACTGCGCCAGTTTGGATAGTGCCCTTTTGGCACTTCAAAACAAAAAAACTTTATTTCGAAATTACAACAAGTTTAATTATAATTTTAAAACAAAGGAGAAATACACGATGTTTAATGTTGAAACACTCGTAATAAATTCTAACATAATATTGTCTCTTACTTGTATATATAAAGTCAAATATGCTTAGCTAACATTATAAAATAAAACAACTTAAACTAAATAATTATGATGACTATGATTATTCAGCGGTTTCAGTACTTCCGCGTTGAACGACTGCTTCGATCCTATTACTCTACTGACACGAGATATCAGTATAGCATTATACAGGGTGCTGTAACTCGTGCTCCCGGAGAGACAAATCAATATAAGTTAGATTAAAACTGGAAATTGTTATTTATTAATGAATTTTAAATGAGGAGGAGGTCCTAAATGCAACACATTTTTATTTTGTCATTTTCATTTCGCCTATATCTGCACATGTTCTCGCAGATAAAGAGATATCATTATACGTTAGATTAAAACCGGAAATTGTTATTAACGAACTTCAAAAGAAGAAGAGGTTCTAAATCTAACACAATTTTATTTTGTCATATTTTCATATAACCTACATTTGCATGTGCTCTAGGAGATAAACACAAATAATTATAAGTTAGATTAAAACTGGAAATTGTTATTTATTAAAGAACTTCAAAAGAAGAGGAGGTTCTAAATGCAACATATTTTTATCATATTTTTATATTACCTACATCTGCACGTGCCTCCGCAGACAAAGACAAATCATTATAAAAGATTAAAACTGGAAATTGTTATTTATTAACGGAGTTAAAAAGATGAAGAGGTTCTAAATGCAACACATTTTTAATATCGTCATGTTTACATATCACTTACATCTGCACGTGTTCTCATAGATAAAGGCAAATCATTCTAACTTAGATTAAAACTGGAAATTTTTATTTATTAATGAAATTCAAAATAGGAGGAGATTCAAAATGCAACACATTTTTATTTTGTCATATTTTCATATCGCCTATATCTGCACATGCTCTCACAGCTAAAGAGAAATCATTATAAGTTAGATTAAAACCTGAAATTGTTATTAACGAACTTCAAAAGAGGAGGGAGTTGTAATGCAACATATTTTTAATTTGTCATATTTTCATATCGCCTACATCTGCCCATGCTCCGGCAGATAGAGGGAAATAAATATATAAGTTAGATTAAAACTGGAAATTGCAATTTATTAATGGATTTCAAAAGAGGAGGAGTCTACACGTGCTCTCGCAGATAGATACAAATCAATATAAGTTAGATTAAAACTGGAACTTGTTATTTATTAATGAACTTCAAATGAGGAGGAGGTTCTAAATGCAACACATTTTTATTTTGTCATTTTCATTTCGCCTATATCTGCACATGTTCTCGCAGATAAAGAGATATCATTATAAGTTAGATTAACACCTGAAATTGTTATCAACGAACTTCGAAAGAGGAGGGAGTTGTAATGCAACATATTTTTAATTTGTCATATTTTCATATCACCTAAATCTGCACATGCTCCGGCAAATAGAGAGAAATCATTATAAGTTAGATTAAAACTGGAAATTGCAATTTATTAAAAGAGGAGGAGGTTCTAAATGCAACACATTTCAATATAAGTTAGATTAAAACTGGAAATTGTTATTTATTAACGAACTTCAAAACAGGATGTTCTAAATGCAACACATTTTTATTTTGTCACATTTTTATATCATCTACACCTGCACGTGCTCTCGCAGATAAAGACAAATCATTATAAGTTAGACTAAAACCTGAAATTGTTATTTATTAACAAACTTCAAAAGAGGAGGAGGTTCTAAATGCAACCATTTTATTTTGTCATATTTTCATATCACCTACATCTGCGCATGCTCTCGCAAATAAAGACAAATCATTATAAGTTAGATTAAAACCAGAAATTGTTATTAACGAACTTCAAAAGAGAAAGAGGTTCTAAATCTAACACAATTTTATTTTGTCATATTTTCGTATCACCTACGTTTGCACGTGCTCTCGCAGATAAACAGAAATCATTATAAGTTAGATTAAAACCGAAAATTGTTATTTATTAAAGAACTTCAAAAGAGGAGTAGGTTCTAAA
The DNA here is from genome assembly GCA_964006375.1 of Tillus elongatus. Taxonomy (NCBI): domain Eukaryota; kingdom Metazoa; phylum Arthropoda; class Insecta; order Coleoptera; family Cleridae; genus Tillus; species Tillus elongatus. The sequence goes on from OZ023262.1 coordinate 218,978,319, forward strand.
TGCAACACATTTTTATCACATTTTTAAATTACCTACATCTGCACGTGCCTCCGCAGACAAAGACAATCAATCATTATAAAAGATTAAAACTGGAAATTGTTATTTATTAACGGAGTTCAAAAGAGGAGGATGTTCTAAATGAAATACATTTTTATTTTGTCGTATTTTCATATCGCCTATATCTGCACATGCTCTCACAGCTAAAGAGAAATCATTATAAGTTAGATTAAAACCTTAAATTGTTATTAACGAACTTCAAAAGAGGAGGGAGTTGTATTGCAACATATTTTTAATTTGTCATATTTTCATAACGCCTACATCTGCACATGCTCCGGCAGATGGAGAGAAATCATTATAAGTTAGATTAAAACTGGAAATTGCAATCTACTAATGGATTTCAAAAGAGGAGGAGGTTCTAAATGCAACACATTTTTACTTTGTTAGATTTTCATATCACATACATCTGCACATGCTCTCGCAGACATATACAAATCAATATAAGTTATATTAAAACTAGAACGTGTTATTTATTAACGAACTTCAAAAGAGGAGGTTCTAAATGCAACACATTTTTATAATTGTCATGTTTACATATCACCGACATCTTTTTTTTATATAGGAGGGGGAAATGCTCATGCAGACCCCATTCACGGCGCCGTAGGTGCCGTGGGATATCGAGGTACTGTGAGACTGTACTCACTAAAACCCCCTCCCTGGGAGTACCGGACCTTAGTCCATACCTCCGTCGGAAAGATTTCACACAATGACTTTTTGGGTATGAATGTTTCCAATCAGTTTTTGCCGCGGGGGCGTTAGCGGGTAAGTATAAGCTTTGAACGCTTATGCTTATGTGGAAGTTGCTCATCGTAGTGGGTGACACTACGGAGAAGAGCATTTGGGTGAGGAGCGGCTTTTGCGAACTGAGTTGTGGATAGTTGAGTTATGAACTAAAGTATCGAAGGCATTTCCAGATCAGAGTGAATCTGACTGTTTCGGACAAACCATGGCGCTCCGGTAACCATTCTCAGAATTTTGTTCTGGATGATTTGAAGGGTCTTGATGTGATGGCGGCTGCGGTAGCCCATGCAGGTGATGCATAGGTCAAGGCTGGCCGGATGATGACTTTGTACATGAGCAACTTGTTCTAGGACAGTTTGGAATTTCTATTTAGAAGTGGGAACAGCTTCGAGATGAACAACGAGGCTTTTTTTCGGGCGTGATCGACATGGGGGCGCCATGTTAAGTGTTTGTCGAGGAAAACCCCGAAGTATTTGGCGGAATCTTGCCTGGGAATTAGACAGTTGTCTAATGATACGTGTTCGTGAGGTGTGTGTGTCCTCTTGGAAATTAGGACAGCTGAACATTTATCGGGGTTTATGGCTAGAAGGGATTTCCTCTACCATGCTTGCATCTCGACTACGGCGGTCTGAAGTTGTCACCTACATCTGCACGTGTTCTCGCAGATAAAGGCAAATCATTATGTTAGTAAGTGGGTGGTGAGCGTGTCGCCACCTAGTTGCGGAACCAAGTAGTATATTGTCACACCAGCTCCAAATAACACAAGGTGTTAAAAAATAGAGACTGTATACAACCAATTAACAATTTAATAAATTGTCAGCCCTGGCCTATTTCTACCCTAATATAGGGACAAAGTATGTAAGGCTAGATGCATTCTCACAAAATCTAAAACCGTAAACCGGTATCGCTCAGCAATTGGTATGCCGTACTGACGAGCTCTAATTGGAGCGAAACCGGTCTACGGTTCTAATTGTTGTGAGAATGCATCCAGCCTTACATTATAAGTTAGATTAAAACTAAATGCAACACATTTTTATTTTGTTATATTTTCATATCACCTACATCTCCACTTGCAGATAAAGACAAATCAATAGAAGTTAAATTAAAACCGGATATTGTTATTTATCAACGAATTTCAAAAAAGGAGGACGTTCTAAGGTCAACACATTTTTGTCTGTGTATATTCCAAATTGTATGTAAATTCAATGCCGCCAAGCTCTCCTTCTTAGCGAATTTTCTTAGGAAAAAAATTGCTATTGAGGAGATCGCGACTTTTGAATTTTGCAAAAATTTATTTAAATGAGCGCGGACTAGAACGCATATCGAGGTCAGTTTCAATATTGATATGTTCATCATCAAAGATTGCACCAGCGATTTCCTAAGAGTTACTGAGAATTTCGAAAAACCGTCAAATACATCGGTTTTGGTTGGGGGGTGGGGGGTACTTTTCATTCAACCACTAGTGGTCGTGACTCTTGCACCCTTAATTTGAATGGGGAAGTGGATCGAGCGGCACCTTGTTGGAAAGCTCTTTTGATTATCTATTTAAAGCTGAAATTAAAAAATCTACCAATTAGTTTTTTAGATATTTGCCCTCAAAACTTCAAAATTAAAAATAAACTAAGATAGTAGTATTTATTTCGTGTTTAAAAGACATCGATTAGTTTTTCAAAAAATATAAATAATCTTTTGTGGATACTGGATATTGGAGAAAACGCTTTTTTAGCCTTGTGTTTTTGTTGATAAAGTGTACGAGTTGGAAGAAGAAGTACAAATGATGATAATCTATAGGCAGGTTTTTCATATTTTTTTTGTCATGCTTTGTTTTACTTTAAACTGCAATGTGGACGGTGTAGTAGAGCAACTGTTCGCATTTTTAAAGAAAACTATCCAGACAAAAATGTGACTGGTGTTCATGCTTCGAGAATATTGCCAAAATTTAAATAAACTGGTTGGGTTTGCAATAAAGAGCAAGAGCGAGCGCGGAGTGTAAGGTATGAAGCAAAGGAAAATCGGCACAGATTTTTCCGGAAAATTTTATGTTTTCTTTCGGAAAAAATTTATATCTCCGGAGATAACAAAGTAAGGGCAACCAAGTTTTGTACGCGTGTTTGTATTATAAATAGTGACCCACGTACCAAAACTTAGCTTTGTAGGTTGAAAGACAAAGAAGTTATAGGCATTTAAAGAGAAAATGTGGTTTTCCTCAAAACGCCAAAGTACGATTTGAAACGTCAAAATTTGCAACATTTAGACAAAGAACCTGAAAGAAATAAGGATTATGTAAAGAAAATGTCGCAAGAAGAGTGTTTTGCAAACCCTTAAGTTTCAGCTTCAACCACCATTGTCCTTCATTTTACTAAAATATTTACAGAAAATTCATTTCAAATAGACCGTTTCTCTGATGCTTTGGCTGTAGGGTTTAGTTCAGTTGATGCTTTGGCTGTAGGTTTAGTTAAGTTGATGCTTTGGCTGTATGTTCAGTTAAGTTTATAGTTTAACGGTCTATAATTTTTAGCTAATTTTCGTAGAAAAAATTCGTTAATGAGAAGACCGTGACTATTCAATTTTAAAAAGATTTTTTCAAATGAGCGCAAACTAGGCTCCCTAGAATCTATATCCGGGTTTACTTTCAGTTTTTATCTGTTTGCATATATACAAGGTGACGCATTTCTAAGGTAAAGGTCAATATAATTTTTATTATACAAGATACGAGAAAAAAAATGTATATCTTAATTATAGGGTGTCTTAAGCTGAATCTTATAAAAATATTTTGACAATCACAGGATGCTCCATAAGTCGTTGGTGATCCCTACAATTGTTTTTTCAAACACCCTTATATTATTGCATTTTTGCATTTTTAATAGAAATATGATGCATGTTTGTAAGAAAAAAAATCGAAACGCAGTAAGTGCGTTTTGGTAGCGGATTGTCATTAAATCCTTCAAATTTTAATAACTCAATTTGCTATTAACCTAAGGTTTGTTGGCTAGGAAACCAGTTTTCTCGGAAACATTTTAAGTTTATTTTCGGAAGATTTTTGTACATTTTCAAAGAAAAAGTAATATGGTACATTTTTTCTACTACATAGGCTATACCGGTAACCAGGTTGATGCCTGCTTGCATTAGGGTGGCATATTTGCAACTAAAAACATTTTTATGGAAATTCACATCCATAACGCACTTGCTGCGTCCAGACTTTTTTTATTTCTGAACGATAATATGAGATTATATCTGCTTTCGTAAAAGTGGTCTTTAATCTCTCATCTTTACAGAAGCTACCTTTGCTAGACCATCTGCCACTTTATTTCCTTCAAGATTAGCATGGCCTTTAACTCAAACAAAAATCACCCTTTTCAAAAAGATGTTGTGGTGACTCTTGAGTATTTCACACAAAGCTGAATCCTCGTTTTTTCAAAGAAAAATGTTCAATAGTTTTCAGTGCGGCTTATGAATCTGTGAGTAGGACTGAGTCTTTTTCATTATACAGGGCTTTCATTAATTCCCGAACCCCACGTGACCGGTTTCTGTCTCTCTCTCTTAGTGGAATATGATTTAATGAGTTGTCAGTCAAAAAGTAACCAAAAAAACCACTAGACTAGGGACCCTAAGGTTACTACATCAATTGGCAATTGACAGTTCAGTCCATTGGCGCTCAATTCCTTTTGACGGTTATTTTGTATGTATATTGTGCATTTTCCAAGTTCGATCAGTGTTTACCTTCTTTAAATAATTTTCTGTCTGTTGGACAATAAAAATAAACAGTTTTTATCAAAACTTAGCCTTTTCATTGCGTTTTTACGTAAGTTAAAAGTGTAGGTATGTTAAGGTTATGTTGTTGACGATATTCGACATCGCATGGAACGAAGTCCTACCATATCTGTTCGCGGTAATCTGCTCAAACTGGTATATATTTGTTACATGTTACACAATAAACATTCCTAAAACCGTAAATTAGAAGTTTAAATAATCGGACCGCAATTTGTTTACGTACTTTACAAAATTTTGATATCTATACAAAATGAAAGTAATATTTTATTATGTTTTTAATTTATTTTTTAACAATCAATAACAGTAAACCATACATGAACAGACTTGCTATTAAAAATACTAAATAATAAATACATTTAAGACATTTAGTGTTTCAACTTATTATAATTTTTATATTTTTTATAAAACCCCAAAGGACTTAGGGATTTCATTAATTCAGGTTGTACAACCATGTATGCCGGGTTGCCTAACTTAAGCGGTCACGTGGGGTTCGGGAATTAATGAAAGCCCTGTATAATGACCAGTTTAGAGCCATAGGAATAGCACGGGCTTCTGCAGTGTAGTTTGAGCTATATTTATCTCAGTCTCATTTTGCTTATAACTTGATAGCTGGGAATGTAAATAGCACAACCTACGTGATTTGTTCTTTTGATCCGTCTGTGTAGATGCTTGTATATGTACTATATTTGTCCAAGTGCTATTGTAGAATATGTCTGTTCTTTGATTTCTGTAATGCCGCTTCTTATATGGTGTTTGAAATACTGGACACATCTATGTTGGTACAATTATTGGTGCGAAGAAAAGACTCCAATAATGGTGGTGTGGTATTTATTAGTATGCAGTTATCCAGTCAATAGTGACCAAATCCAACTGACTTTGGTAAAACGGAGCCATATTAGACAACAAAATGCTAAGTCGACTCTTCTCATTCACAGGGACAGTTAATCTATTAAACATATTACTCATAATCGCAATATACATCCCTATATTCTCAGATGGGCCCTGAGTTCTCCGCTTTATTTCTTCAAACAATTTGTCATTAAAGTTCAAAGGCTGAAACTGCAATCGCAACTCTGACACCAAAGCTGACCAAGACGAAACCTTCGCTTTTATCGACCTATACCACACTAAAGCTCTACCAATGAAAAGATCTGCAGAAGAATGTAGCAACTGTTCTCGACTCACATTTCTAGAAACTCTCAGTTCTTCAATTTGCTCTAAAAAGACATTTAACGAAACCCTTGAACAATCCCCACTAAACTTGGTGAAATTCCATTTGGACACAGGTCCCGTAAAATGAGCAGTAGTGAAATGAGCTGAAAATGATGTATTGCCTGCAACTGTGGCTACTACAGACTCTCCATCTGAGCACTCATCTGAAGAAGTTCCATCCGACAGTTCCACTTGCGAAAGCGTACTCAAACCCAAAGGACCTGCAGTTATCTGCCCAAGAGATCGTCGAACCTTGCGAGCCTTTGCCTTAAGTTCCGTCTGCAATCCTATAAAGTCCACAAGAAAAGTCGTACGAGTTGTCTACTCTGTTTCCTTGGTCGGCACTGACCTACTTGCTCTCCCAAAACAGTGCAAAAGCTTTTTGACAATCTTAGCATAAGTCGCAGAACTCTCTACTTCAGCAAAATTTGCAACCAAATCCTTTAACTCAACTAACTTGCTTGTCAAAGCTGTACAGTCATCAGCAATGAAAAAGGATACCCTGGGTATGCAACTTTTGATGACCCCTCCAATTTAATAAAAGACGTCAACTTCTTCCTAATTTCAGACACAGTAAGGTTCTGAGAAAATCCATGAATTGCTAATTCATACACCAACTCTGAACGTTCAAGGCGGTTGACTTCCATTCTACCCTCCATTGTAAACTAGTAAATAAAACAAATTGGGACTTAAACTTCTCGGACGAGAGAAAACGCAAAACTTGTACTAAATCGCAGACTATTAAAAGCACTAACCAATAATCTAAAATAAACTATATCAAACTAACACTCTCCCAAAATACACCTCAAATATCCACAAGCTCCAACAACAATCACAAGTACCTACCCTAAAAACCAAACACATGCACTGTTTAAAAGAAGAATGTACTTGATTAACCTGCGATAATCTAATATAACTCTAACGTCTCACCCCAAAAATTCTAAAAGTGCCCATAATTGAGCAAAAATCTAGCAAAAATTTAGCACTTGAACAAAGAAATCAAGCCCCACGTCGGGGCGCTAAAATTTATAACCCCCTTCTTCTTCTTTTAGATTTTAAAGCTCTTTTATACTGACGACCAGCTCTCACTAATTAAACGCAACCTCATAATCTCTAAACAGTCATTGATATAAGTAAAGTTACCGGGAAGTTGGGTGGGCACCAGCTTTTAAACAGTGGAGACGGGTGGGGTTCTTACATAAGATGTTATACAGGGCGCCACTTGAATGTTACACCTACCCCTGGATATTCCGATAAGTTGTTAATTAAAAATAGTTACCTTAACTCACCAGTGATCCAACTCCAACCAAGAACACATTGGATCACTCTATACCTGGTACGCACTGCAAGAGAAACACATACACAGAGGCACTCTGGTGCGTCAATGGTCACACACTTGTGAGCCACCTATATCACTGATCAAACTTACTAAGTAAATACCTGGGAAAGTTTCAGGGGTGAGACTAACCTCAAATAAATCTAACAGGCCGTTTACCACAGGATAAAATATTAATTTATTGTTAAAAGAACATTCAAACACCAACGAGTTAATATATACATGCAATAATCATTGCCCTGACCTGATAAGCACAAAATATCTACACATCAGCTCAATAAATCTAGCTCTCTAAATCCTCAACCAGATATTATCAATTATCTAGTGGCTCAGTAGCCTATGATCTCACTAATTATATCAACAATTAAAAATTACCAGACGTGCGCACACTTAGCTCACATATCTAACATTCATCTACTCAGAGTGACTAGCCAAGAACTTAAAATACTATCAAAATGCTATTCCGAGTTGATAAAATAACGTAATGTTCAGTTTTATAGCAGTCACTCTCACAGATTATCACAGCTACCTCAAATGCAAAGTAATTATATGAATGTGAAGCATTCATTATCCTACTCGAGAGCTTTGTAAGTTTCTTTGCAATAAAAATTATCAATTTACACAAATGAAAATAGTGAATAAGATTCTTATATTACTTAAAGCTGTTAAACATTTAAATTATCAAAAGATCTTTATCTCATGCTTATCTGCTAGAACTTATCTGAACAAATATGACTCCCTATCTTGATCTCCCTCAACTTCCTCCTTAAATTAAGAATACAATTTACTGTCCATAAACGTGCCAGCCCCTTTGGGACACCTATACAGTCTGAAACCCTGCTACTACGGTTAATTGCAAACCACGAATTATACTGCCACTACGAATCTGAACTGCAACTACGAAATTGAACTGCCACCATACTACTTCAGAGGCTTAAAAATGACTAATAAACATCTACTGAATCACCTGATGCTAACAAGTCAGTACAAAGACCACCATATACCCATAAAATAATACTATATAATAATTTTCCATATAATAATTTCCAAACAACACTAGGATAATTGCCTCTCAATACTAGGCACTGCAATAACTGTTAATTATGGAATTTCCTTCGTACACTGGGATATTTTCTTCCTTATACTACAATAATTACTACCCTATAGTGAAACATTTATTAGTGAATTTCCAGCCGGCACTGTGATATATTTCACCCTATACTGAAATAACTTCTACCATATACTGCGATAATTAATTTCCAATACTAGGGTAACTTCCACCCTACACTGCGACCCTCATATCTGAGGGCAATTAAATTACTTCCAGGTTGAAATATATAATTAATTCACACGATTACCAGTGTGTGACTTTCTTCCAGGCTTAAAAATTCCACAAATCTTTCCTTTTATACGTGGCGTACCCAAAATGGCGTATTATATCTCCCCTCACGGGTTTTGCTGTGTCTCCAATTACTCCACCAAGAACACACGCAATTCCAATTTAAGTGAAGACAAATCCCCAACTCTTAGGGTGGATGAACCCTCTGTTTCAACCCCTCTTCTAACACTTAAACCACACCAAATTTTCAGACAAAACCACCTGTTTTCTAAACCGCTTTCAACCAGACTCTCTCTACCTTTTCTCTCTTTCCCCGTCCGCTCTCCATTCCACCGATACGTAGTTGTCGCACCTGCGCCAGCGATCTATATCTCTCTGTCCTGCCTATTCCTTCCACATATATCCAACATTGTTCAACGCTCCCCGATAGTTTAATTCCTGACGACAGCTGTCGCTGTCCAACCTCGCTTTACGTTACGCTTCCAACTACACAGCATCCGGCCATATACAGTCTGTCCCATAAAAAGCAAATAGGCAACAAGTGAACAATTCAACAAACCAAGTCGTAAACCATGTCAAGTTTGATAACTTGTTACATATTTGCTTATTATGCGCACTTACTGAGGCCAGCTGATCAGACATTGACGAACTTCCTGATGACAGCAGCGATGACGGCTGGGAAAAAGAATCTATTACGGACCCCGTTAGTGAATATATCGATGCACAGTGTGATGAAGATTTTATGAAAAGTGCTAGTGCATTAAAAACAAAAGATGCTGTGGACCATGCCATACCAAGTACTGATGCAGCGGAAACACCCACGGCAAAGGAAGTAAAAAAGTATACTTTCAGACCAATGATTTGACCCGAAAAGAAGATATAAGTTGGCGAAATAATATGACGTATACAGTCAATCCTTTTATAAACTGGCACACAGGAATCAGGAAAATATTATCGCGCTCTCTGATTCCATTTCTTATTTTTCCAAATATTTTACAGAAAAATGTATTTCATTATAGCAGATATGACAAATTTGAACGCAGTAAAAAATCATACTACATTCAATGCTACAAATGTTTTAGAACTGAAAACACTTCTGGGAATTCACATTATTACATTTTACAAGGGTGAGGTGTTATTGGGACCCTATAAGCTACACAGCCCGCTCAGCTCAGAAAACATGCCATATAATCGGTTTTGCAAATTTCGTCAGAACTTACATTTTGTGAACGTGGCAGAGAAGGATCAAAACACTTATAAGGATCATTTTTGGAAGCTAAGGATCTTATATGAAACAATCAGGGCAAGATGGTTAGCATTATCACTGGAATCCTAACTTTCCACAGGTGAACAAATAGTACCTTTCAGAAGTAAAATCAGTGTGACACTGTATATCAAGGGAAAGCCTTGTCCTTGGGGAATCAAAAATGTTGCTTTATGTTAGAAAAATGACAGAATTTTTTTATTGAAAGAATATACTGAACCAACCATCACGTCAAGCTCCACAAGACGTGTTTCTGTTTATTTGATGGATGAAGAAAACAGCGTTATAAAAGATTACAAAAAATGGTGACCCCAATTCTATAAAAAAATTGCTTGTCTACAGCTTCCTTAAATAGAGGGGTACCAAAAGATGGGAAAGTTTCCTTCAGTATTTCAACTTTTATGCAGTTCACTCATACAGAAAACAAAAAAGGTTATGTCTTTGCTCGGAACTACATTGATGGTCTCATTGAATATATGAATTTAAACTCAACACATCTACACAAATCACATATTTTCCCGACTAAGTTGCCTATCCAGACGTCAAGGTACCATTAGTGCCAACAAAATGATATCCATCAAGAAATTTGAACAATTTACTCGGGGCCAAGAAGAACTGATAAGAAATTTTTATGAATATTTTCCTGGCCAACAGTGGGTGGAGAAGCTAAAGACGTTGTTGAATATTAAACATTTACTTAATCATGTCCCCATTAAAATAAGTTGTTGATAAAATAAAAATTAATTACTAAAAAAGATCTGGTCAAAAAACGTGTATTTTAGAAACCACACATGTCCAGTCCCCATTTTATGCTTTTATTGATACAGTAGGCACTGTATATTTAAATTTGTACGAAATTTCTAACGTATTCACATACGTTTGCAAACCCTAAAAGTATATTTCCAGTTGGTTGATGCCATTTTGTATAAAACAGTTTTTTTCCTTTTTCTCACAACTATCATTTGTGGACATCTGGGGTTTCTCAAATAAGGGATTCAAATAATTCTAATCTTTGGCGTTGTATTTTGTTCAAAATCATTATATCCACCCACTATGATTACATGGTAATGTTGTAAAATCTTTGGTCAACTCTCCCACATCTTTCAATACCTCAATTAGTCGTGCTCCTAACTTTATTATCAACACTGGTTCATACTCTTTATAGACCAGCATTTTACCAGACAGACTACTGTTCCAATTCCTACCAAATTCATCTCCTAAGATCAATATCTGTTTTCTCTTTGTTTTAACTGTGGTGTACCTTCGGAGTTAGATGCTTTTCTCAAAAGCTTCCTGTTACAAGAAGTTTTGTTGTTAATTTGTTTCAAAATTTTGCACCCTGGAAAATTATCTTGTTCAGTTCCAGTGCTTCTTACTTCTTCATGGCGTTTATTTTCTTTTATCTGTATGTTGTCCTCAGGCAAATGTACCTGTTGTTCCGTAAATTCCTTGGGGAGTGTGAACAATGTGAAATTTTTCTTGCGGTTTGTGGATCCAAGGGGGTGGGGGCCTAGGCAGGTTTCTGAAAACAGTTTTTTGAAAAGCGTTCGGGAGCTAAACTGCAAATTTATCGAAAATTCGCTACCAAAACGCACTTACTGCATCCAGATTTTTTTCTTACAAACGCATCATATTTCGACAAAAAATGGAAAAATGCATTCACGAATTTGTTCTACAAAATGTAGCTAAAAAAAATTATGCACCCCTACTCACTCCTGGTCCCGTAACATCCTTGGGGGGTGTGAACAAGACATTTTTCTTGGGGTTTGTGGATTCAGGGGGCCCTAGGCAGGTTTCTGAAAACAGTTTTTTGAAAAGAGTTCGGAAGCTAAACTACAAATTTACCGAAAATTCGCTACCAAAACACACTTACTGTGTCCAGATTTTTTTCTTACAAACGCATCATATTTCGATAAAAAATGCAAAAATGCATTAACGAATTTGTTCTACAAAAATTAGCTAAAAACAATTATGCACCCCTACTCACTCCTGGTCCCGTAACTTCCTTGGGGAGTGTGAACAAGAAAATTTTCTTGGGGTTTGTGGATCCAGGGAGGGCCCAGGCAGGTTTCTGAAAACAGTTTTTTGAAAAGCGTTCGGGAGCTAATCTGCAAATTTACTGAAAATTCGCTACCAAAACGCACTTACTGCGTCCATATTTTTTTCTTATAAACGCATCATATTTCGTTAAAAAATGCAAAAATGCATTAACGAATTTGTTCTACAAAAATTAGCTAAAAAATTATGCACCCCTACTCACTCCTTGTCCCGTAACTTCCTTGGGGAGTGTGAACAAGACATTTTTCTTGGGGTTTGTGGATCCAGGGGGGGCCTAGGCGGGTTTCTGAAAACAGTGTTTTGAAAAGCGTACGGGAGCTAAACTGCAAATTTACCGAAAATTCGCTACCAAAACGCACTTACTGGGTCCAGATTTTTTCTTATAAACGCATCATATTTCGATAAAAAGTGCAAAAATGCATTAACAAATTTGTTCCTCGATAATTAGCTTAAAAAAAAATTATAGACCGTTAAACCATAAACTTCACTAAACCTACAAATATCCAAAAAAAAGCCAACAAACTTAACTAAACTGGCAGCCAAAGCATCAGAGAAAGGGTCTATTTGAAATGGATATTCTGTAAATATTTTAGGAAAATGAAGGGCAATGACGGTTGAATCTGAAACTTAAGGGTTTGCAGAACAGTCTTCTTGCAGCATTTTCTTTTCACAAACGGTATTTGTTTTACATTCTTTGCCTAAACATTGCCAATTTTGACGTTCAATATTGCGAGTTTGACGTTTTTGAGGAAAACTCTAAAATTTGTTGCTTTAACTGCCCATACCTTCTTTGTCTTTAAAGCTATGGACCTAAATTTTGGTAGAGGGTTCACTCTTTATAATACAAACACGCATACCAAATTTGGTTGCCCTTACTTTGTTATTTCTGGAGATATGATTTTTTTATATAAAGAAAACACAAAATTTCCCGGGAAAACCTGGTCCGATTTTCCTGGCTAACGAACTTATCCAAGCCACTTGCAAAAGGAAGGTACTTTGCAAATTTTATCAAGATCGGTCCATTATTTTTTGAGTTATCGGTCGGATATATATATATATATATATATATATATATATATATATATATATATATATATATATATATATATATATATATATATATATATATATATATATATATATATATATAAACACAGATCTCCCCATAAGCGAATTAAAAAAATAATAATTCGCTAACACTGGTTTAAATAAACTTTTGTCTATTTAATAGACAACTAATGTCTATCAGTTCTAGAACATGCCACGAACATCAGCAGAACTAACACCAATCAACCCCACAAAATTTAAAAAATTTAAAAGGCTGTCACGCTGCAAATTTCGAATTTTTAGAAAGCATGTAATAAACAGCTTACAGTCACATCGCCCATCTGATACTTTCATTTTTTGAAATCAGTTGATACACCTTGACAAAGCTAGTCAGGATAGTAAATCTATCTATACAAAATCATACGCCCTTTTAATAGAATGTGTGAAACAACTAGATAAAGATATACACCCCAAAATCTAGAAAGCACTCACTTGGTTCTTACGCCCTGATATGACACCATCGATATGATTCCATCAACAAAAAAGAAGATGTAACAAAACTTTGTCAACATTTGTTAGTGTTATTTTATTTTTACATCCATAAATGTTATCTTTGTAAATAAATATAAAAGCTTTTATTATATTAAGATACCTGTTTCAGCTTGTTTTTATTATGCCAAAAACCTTATTTTGAATTTTGTGTGTTACTTTATCATAACCCTATATGTAACTTTCAACCAAAAAGAAATTGCCCAGATTTCAGTTTTCTAATTAAAAAACAAAGTAGGAAACATTACTAGTGTGTCTAGTTTAATTAGTTGCCTCCTTTTACAAAAAAAAACTTAAATTCTTAATGAAATATCTAATAATTAACTAATTTAGTACTGAAAATATTAAAGCATATTATGCCCCATGCTGTCTTTTAAAACAAGGATTTACTGCATTGCACTTTACTATATTTTTATCTAAGCTAGTAACAAGAAAAAAAAATGAAATTCAGAAATTATTTTAACCATATATTTTTAAACTACTTTACAATACACACATTGCTACATAATTCTTAAAAACATTATAATTATTACTATATTAAAACTGCTTAGCTATAGTTTTCTTCCAGTCATTTTCCTTGTACCCAGGCCTGGTATACTTTTTCACCTTTCCACGTTTTCTAACATGTCTTGTTGTTGGCTGCAAAATATTACGTTTTTGGAAGCTCTTCAGCCGGTCAACTAATAAATTGCCCTCCTCTTTTAAATTCCTTAAATTGCCAGGTATTTCCTCACCTAAATTAAAATTAAGATCAGATTCCTCAAATTTAAGTGCTCCTAAACGTTTGGCTTCTTTCTTTTTTAATTCTTTCCTTTTCTGGCGCATTGCTTGCAAAATCTGACTTTTCTCTTCCTGTTTCTTAATAGCTTTATCTAAAAACCGCAAACGATGTATATCACCAATTTTCTTTTTTTCCAATTTCTTCAATTTTCCTGCAAGCTCTAGTTCCATTTGTTCTTTCTGTTTCCTTCTTTGTTGTGGTGTTTTCTTTTTATTTACTACTGGTGGATTTACTGCTTTATATTCATCATCACTAGGTTCACTATCTTCTTCTGGTTTTTCAGTTTTACTCGGAAGGCCTTGTGACATTTCTTCCACCCAAGCAGACTGCAAAAAGAAAGCATATTAATATATTTTTAAATATATTTTTTAACAAATACATTATTATGTGCCTAAAATGTCACCATTCGATCGATTTCGCAGATATGACATCGCCAATTTTTAAAAACACAGTAACCCCCACTTTTAACAGTTCTTTTAGAAGGAGCGGCTTTTTCTGGATACAGATCACCAAATTTCACGATATGTTATACAAGGGTATTTTTTAGAAAACTAATATTTCTTACTTCAAGACATGCACTTGTAATATGCTTCTGCTAAGGCTCCTCCTAACTACCATACCGTTTTTTCTATGTAATTTCAATTCTTGCTAAATTGGCTTGCCCCCACTTTGTAACATAGCAACTTTATGGCAGTTTGTAATAAGCTTAAGTAAAATAAGTCACGTTAAAAATGACACTTTTAACCGAGATACAGTGAATTAAAGTTTTGATGATGATAGGGTATGAAAAGGTGGCACCTCCAACACAGTAGGGCAGCCACGGCCGGAGAACAGGAGGAGGGGCTACACCAACAAGCGGATCCTCATAGTCACAGACAGCCAGGCAGCCCTTAAGGCCCTAAGTAGACCACAGGTAGGGGTTAAGGAGTCGCGGGCCAAAGGACTCCAGGGGGCAAGCTGAGGAAGTGGAAATAACAACATAAACTCCCGATGAAGCTTTCCCCAAGACCGTCATGCGCGGTAAAAATCCGCATCCTGCACGAGGTGACCCTGCTAATAACTAAACATGACGGATCTAGACAAGGAGGTCGAACTAAACTCCCCCAATCTACGGTATCACGTGACCAGTGCCTATGGATGGATGGCACCAGGGCGATGGTGTCGTGAACGGAACCTCTGGAGTACCAGGCAACCCTCCAGAGTAACCCGCCTTGCACCACACAGGGGGTTCTGATGGTGTGGACAGTATTTCCCCCATTCTCGTGGGAACAACATGAAGATAATAAACACATACAAAACCAAAACCAATGAGGCTCGAGGAGTGGCTCCGGCTACAGACTTGTGCCTTGAGTCTATCCCGGAAACGGAGACGAGCCAGGGGGCGGCAGCGGACTCTGGAGGTCCCACGACCGGCGTAGATACGGGGGATCAGGGGGTAGCTTCGGCCAGAGACCTGTCCCCGACACCCAAGCTGGAGGCTGGGTCCCACCGGAGGGCGGCGAGCTCCGCGGACTCCGGGGGCCCCTCCACCAGTGAGGACTCTACTGTTAGAGTAGAGGGACTGCCCCGGCAGTCCAAGAGTCTTTCCGGGGCGCAAAGAAAGAAGCTCCGGAGGGCGCAAAAAATGGCGGCCGGGACCTGGACGGTCGAGAAACCTGTAAAGGCGCAAGAGGGGAGTGCGGGTCAGAAGAGGACGCGCTCGAACTCTAGCACGCCCACTACAGACAGACGTTCCAAAAGGGCCAAGGTGCCTGTAAAGGCGCAAGAGGAGAGTGCGAGTCGGAAGACGCCGCGCTCTGGCTCTAGCACGCCTACTACAGGCAGACCTCCCAAAGGAACCAAGGCCGGAACACCGGCGCAGACTGGCTCTTACAGGGAGGCTGCGGAGGGCCTCGGGATGGCGGTGATTGACAGACGCCATCCTGAGGTCACGCTAGACCAGGGGAAGGCGGACCTGATCCAGGCTGCGGTGGTAGCTGCAGTGGACTCTCTTCAGGAAGGGGAGAGCCCGCCTCAGTTCCACCGGACGCGCCTGACGGGGGGCATCCTCTGGACAACCTGTGCCGGCCCGCAGTCGCGGGACTGGCTGCGGAAAACGATCGGGGGCCTCGGTCAGATTTGGGAGGGGGCGGGCTTGACAGCCGTCGAGCCCAAGGAACTCCAAAAGAGACGCAAGGTCCTCGTACGGATCCCTGACACCGTCCCGCAGGAGACGGTGATCAGCAGACTTAAGATCCAGAACCCTGAACTGGGGACGCAACACTGGTCGGTTCTAAGCAGGAAGGCAGAGGAGAAAGGACAGACGCTCGCCTTCTCGATCGACCCAACATCTTACAGAACCCTTGAAGGAACCTCCTTCAAGGCATTCTGGGGCATGGGAAGGGTTAGCTTCCGCCCACTGGGGAAGCAACTAAGGGTTAATGGGACTTAGGTTCCTTCAGGTCAACCTCCAACACAGTAGGGCAGCCACGGCCGGACTACTAATGGCTCTGAGGAACACGGATGTGGCCCTCATCCAGGAACCGTACTCCTACAAAGGAGAGATCAAGGGACTCGGCGGAGCTACTGGAAAGCTCATCTACAGCAGGTCCAGCGAGAATCCGAGGGCCTGCATTTTTGTCAGGGAAGGGATAGAGTTTCTCCCTCTAATGAATTTCTGTTCCAGGGACCTGGCAACGATCAAAATCCGATGTGGAGGAGCGGATGGGCTGAGGGACATTACTGTCGCGTCAGCCTATCTGCCAGGGGACAGCACGGACCCTCCTCCACCCAACGAATTGGAGCAGCTGATGGTGGGTAGCAGAGCAGGTGGATGGCAGACCATCATCGGCATAGATGCGAATGCGCACCATGAGTTGTGGGGTAGCTCGGACACAAACTCTAGGGGTGAGGCACTTGTACAATTCTTTATGAAATTTAATTTAGACATATTGAATAGAGGTAATAAACCGACATTCGTCACAACACGGCGTGAGGAAGTTTTAGACCTAACAGTTTCCACCCAGTTTCTGGGTGACTTTGTTAAAAGCTGGGCTGTGTCTGGGGAAGTGAGTAGCTCAGACCACAGATACATCCGGTTTGAAATCGCCAAAGTCGAAAGAGAAACGGTATGGTACCGGGACCCCCGCAAGGCGGACTGGGAAGCCTACAGGGCAGACCTAGCTGTGGAACTGCGGGGGGTTGAGAGTGCCATAAGGGATTCAATAGACCTCGAGATTGCAGCAGTCCAATTGCGAGACGCAATTACTTCGGCCTATAACGCCAACTGCCCCCTGAAAATGAGGGTGTCCACCAGGAACGTCCCATGGTGGAACGAGGACCTCAGGCAAAGGAGGACGCAGGTTCGTAAGCTGTTTAACGCGGCCAAAAGGTCGGGAGCATGGGATGAATATAGACAGGCCCTATCGACCTATAACAAAAGACTAAGGGACGCCAAGAAGGAGTCGTGGAGGAGGCACTGCGAAGAAGTGGAAAACACGTCCGAGAGTGCTCGACTACACAAGAACCTGTCTAAGGGCCCTCAGACTAACATAGGCTCCCTTAGAACACCCACGGGAGGCTTTACAAGCTCGGGGGAGGAAACTATGGAAATTTTACTCCAGACGCACTTCCCCGGCTGTAACATAATAAACCAATCACCTCCGGACTGGGAACACTCAGAAATAGAGGCGCCTTATAGGCGGGCATCTAGAGTAGACTGGACAGTCGCTAAAGAGGTGGTTACCTGGAGCAAAATCAGATGGGCCATTAACAGCTTTAAGCCATACAAACCGCCGGGATTTGATGGAATAATGCCCATCATGCTCCAACAGGGGATAGATATACTGGCGCCGGTGCTTACCCTCATTATGAGGGCCAGCCTGGCTCTGGGGTACATTCCGAGGGCATGGAGGCTGGCCAGGGTTGTATTTATTCCTAAACCTGGGCGTCCAACAGACCAGGCAAAGTCCCTGAGGCCAATAAGTCTCATGTCCTTCTTGCTGAAAACAGTGGAAAAACTGCTCGACCGGCACATTAGGGGCGGTGTACTGGAAGCATATCCTCTACACTGCGGACAATATGCATACAGAGCAGGATTCTCAACAGAAACAGCACTGCACCAACTGGTGCTGAAACTGGAGAATACGCTGGAGAACAAGGAGGTGGCGCTGGGGGCCTTCCTAGACATAGAGGGGGCCTTTAGCAACACCTCGTTCGGATCGGTTCTGGCAGCTGCCCGGGAGCGTGGAATAGAGGAGACCTGCTGCAGGTGGATCGGTTCCATGCTCAGGGACAGGGCGGTGTTCACCTCACTCGCGGGAGGGACTCTGCTGGCGGGGGTCGCGGCGGGGTGTCCGCAGGGGAGCGTTCTGTCTCCCTTGCTGTGGTGTCTAGTCGTGGACGGCCTGCTGGGGAGGCTCTCGGGAGGGGGGTATGAGGTACAGGGCTATGCGGACGACATTGTCATCATAGTCCGAGGAAAGGTCACACAGGCAGTGTGGGAGCGTATGCAGACTGCACTGAAAGTGGTGGAAGGGTGGACGGTTGATCAAGGGCTCGGGGTGAGCCCCGAGAAAGCAACCATCGTGCCGTTTACGAGGAGGAGGAAGTGTGAAAGCCACAGAACTCTCACTCTATACGGTAGGAGCGTTCCAATGGCCAGGGAGGTAAAATATCTTGGGGTCGTATTGGACTCTAAGCTAACCTGGAATGGTCACATTGGAAAAATACTGCGTAAGGCAGTCATGACCTTAGCCGTCACTAGGCGGCTATATGGAAAAACGTGGGGACTAAGACCTAGTATGGCCCACTGGCTGTACACAAGGGTGGTCAGACCATCGTTAACATATGCGGCACTGGTCTGGTGGCCTAAGGTGACACAATCCAGTGCCAAACAAAAACTAGGCAAGATCCAAAGGATGGCTTGCCTAGGCATCACAGGGGCCATGTCTTCAACCCCAACAGCCGCCATGGAGGTGTTGCTGGATCTACCCCCCCTACACTTCGTTATTATGGGAGAGGCCAGGCTAGGACTATACAGACTAGCCTGCAATGGTAGACTGAAGATCAACCCAGGCTTCAGGGGCCACTGCAAAATTCAGGAGATCGTGAAGGAACCCATGCTTGAAATGAGGTCAGACTTCGCGAGCCCGCGAATGTGCAGGGAAAACAACTTCACAGTGGAAATCCCTGATCGCGGGGCATGGCGGGAGGAGACGCCGGGCATACCACGGGACGCGCTCGTCTGGTTCACGGACGGATCTGGCGGGGAGCGTGGGACGGGGGCAGGTGTTTACTCGGAAGGACCGAGGGTAAGTCACAGTATTTCCCTCGGAGCCCATGCAACGGTGTTTCAGGCCGAGATGTACGCCATCCTGCACTGTGTGCGGGAGAACAAGAGGAGGGGCTACACCAACAAGCGGATCCTCATAGCCACATACAGCCAGGCAGCCCTTAAGGCACTAAGTAGCCCACGGGTAAATTCCTGGCTGGTGAGTGAGTGCCGAGACGAGACGAGCGACCTGGCTGGGCAGAATGAGGTGACCCTCATCTGGGTGCCGGGTCACTCGGGGGTCAAAGGCAATGAAGAAGCTGACAGTCTCGCGAAGAGAGGGTCAGCAGAACCATTTATGGGAACAGAACCGGCTCTGGGCGTGTCAAAGAGCACTGCCAGGGGAGCCATTAAGTCCTGGGTCAGAAACCAACACAAGGTGTACTGGGCGGACTGTCCAGGGCTCAGACATGGGAAGTCAATAATTGACGGACCCAGTTCAAAGAGAGCTGTGGAGCTGCTAAACCTTAGCAGAGGACAGCTCAGAAACACAACAGGTCTCTTGACGGGACACATGGCCGTCACAAAACACCTACATAAAATGGGGCGGTTCGAAGGGGACCTCGCATGCAGACTCTGCGGCGAGGGGGAGGAATCAGCCCAGCACATCTTGTGCGAGTGTATAGCTCTGGACCGGAAAAGACAACTGATCTACGGTCACTCTAGACCGGAGACAGAGCAATATAAAACTTCACCCTACCAATCGCTGTGCAGACTAGTTCAAGGCACAGTGATTTAGGAATGGGTGGAGTAAGACTAGGGGTATGCACAATCAACCAAGGGTTGCGGTGCTATCGGGACGGCAAGGCCGCGGACGAGCCCTGAGGGAACAAAAAAAAAAAAAAAAAAAAAGACCACAGGTAAATTCCTGGCTGGTGAATGAGTGCAGAGACGAGACGAGCGACCTGGCTAAGCAGAATGAGGTCACCCTCATCGGGGTGTCGGGTCACTCGGGGGTTAAAGGCAATGAAGAGGCTGGCAGTCTCCCGAAGAGAGGGTCGGCAGAACCATTTATGGGACCAGAACCGGCTCTGAGCGTGACAAAGAGCACTGCCAGGGGAGCCATTAGGTCCTGGCTCAGAAACCAACACAAGGTGTACTGGGCAGACAGTCCAGGGCTCAGACATGGGAAGTCAATAATTGAAGAACCCAGTTCAAAGAGAGCTATGGAGCTGCTAAATCTTAGCAGAGGACAGCTCAGAAACATAACAGGTCTCTTGACGGGGACACATTTCCGTAAAGAAACACCTGCATAAAATGGGGCGGTTCAAGGGGGACCTTGCATGCAGACTCTGCGCCGAGAGGGATGAAACAGCCCAGCACACCTTGTGTGAGTGCAAAGCTCTGGACTGCAAAAGACAAGTGATCTACGGTCAGTCTAGACCGGAGACAGAGCATTAGCTTCAGCCTACCAATCGCTGTGCAGACTAGTTCAAGGCACAGTGATTTTGGAATGGGTGGAGTAAAAAGACTAAGGGCATACACAATAAGCCCAAGGTTGCAGTGCTATCGGGGCGGCAAAGCCGCGGACGAGCCCTGAGGGAGAAAAAAAATCCCCGACGCCAGGGAGCAGTTTCACCTCACTATCCTGGAAATTTTGCCGAACCCCTGCCTTTATGTAAGGATAGTAGGGATCTTTAACGTGCCCAACATAGCATGGACACAGGATCGACGGATTTACGCCCCCTCCGAAGGATGGAACGTGCAGACATTCAACTTGCTCAGATACAATGTCATAACCTCAGCTGATGTTAATGTTACAATATGTACTGAAAAAGTGAAAGGAGTACCCTGGAATTGAACCCAGTACCCTTCGGTTCAAACGCACACGTTCTTACCACTGAACCACCGGGGGCTCTATATAAACACATATTAAAATCCATTTTAATATCTAAAATGTTCCAAAGAAACTAATGTATAGTATTTGTATTGGGAAAGTTATGAAGGTTTTTATCTTGCCTGTAATGCTACACTTAACCTCAAATATCTAAAGAACGGTTATTTTAGGAAAGGTGTAAATAGAAACAGATTTAATTGAAATTTAATCCTTAATCAAACGCAACATACTTCAATGATCGGAGAATCGAAAAGTTTTTTGCACAGCAGCACCATCTACATGTAGTAAAAAAACTTTTTTTTCGCAAAGTTCAAGCCTTTCTTAATTTTCAAGCCTTAATTAAACAGCGTTGACAGATTTCAAATATCCTATTTAGTTTTGAAGTCAATGACATATGGAGGTTTAACACTTAACCTCAAATATCTAAAAAGCGGTAGATTTTGTGAAACTTGTGTGTTAGTAACATGTTTTTCCGCAGAGTTCAAGCCTTTCGTGTTCTCAATTAAACAACATTGACAGATTTCAAATATCCTATATGGTTTTGAAGTAAATGGTATATGGAGTTTTAAATGGCACATCATGTATATAAACATATATATATATATATATATATATATATATATATATATATATATATATATATATATATATATATATATATATATATATATATATATATATATATATATATATATATATATATATATATATATATATATATATATATATATATATATATATATATATATATATAGAAACCGACCCCAGATGTGGGTTCTAGGGGTCCTAGTTCACGCTCATTTGAAAAAAATGTTCAAAAGTCGGGATCTTACCATTAGTTCTTCGAAAATTCCCTAAAAATATACTAGGGTATGTTATGTACATTTAACAGTACAATAATCATACAATTAACGATAGGTATGCAAATGTTTGCAATTTTTTTATTTTTTTTATTTCAACAACACACCACGGCTTACAGCCTAAATACTATCGTACCGTGGGTGTTGACAAGGAGGAAAGAGGCAGCTTGTTAATTCTGGACTTGAAGGTTTGGAGGTTCGGAGGAGAAGGAAAAACATATGCCGGCAAGGAATTCCACAACTTGGAAGTCCTCGGGACAAAAGAGCTGGCATAACAAGATGTTCTAAGTCAGGTGACCTGGACAGTAAAAGGGTGCATTCGCTCTGTTCCCCTGGTAGATCTGTTGGGGGCAGCAGGTGGGGGAACTATGGAGGAAAGCTCCTCTGAGCAGTGCCCGTGCAGATATCTATAAAAGAGAGAGAGGTCACCAACGGCACGTCGGTGGGCAAGGGCAGCCTTTGGGTGAGGGTAGGGTCACCGATGAGACGTATAGCTCTCTTTTGGATGGAGTCCAGGATAGCAAGTGTAGAAGCGGCAGCGGCACCCCAGATGTGGGAGCAGTATTCGAGGTTTGGCCTTATTTGTGAAGTATATAAGGTATAGCGATTAGCTGGTGAAAAGTATTTGCGAGCCCGGAAGAGGAAACCTAATTTCTTAGCAGCCGCTTCTGCAATTGATGTGGTATGTTGGTGCCAATTAAGATTTCGATCCATAGAAATGTCAACAAGAGAAAAGGACTCATTACTTTGAATAACTTGGTTGTTCATTGTGATGGGTCTAGTGCTGGTGTATCTCTTGTGAGAAAGAAAGCAAGACTTAGTTTTGGTGGGGTTGAATTGTACAAGATTTCTACTTCCCCAGTCTAATATTTTTTGGAGATCCACGGAGACAGAACCCTCCATGAGTCTGCGATCCTCATCTAATTGGGCTAAAGAGACAGGCTTAGAATATTGTATATTTGAATGGAGGGTGCAGTCGTCCGCGTAGCTGTGAACTGGGTTGGATGTGCTAGAGAGGAGGTCATTGATGTGGAGAAGAAACAAAGTAGGGGCTAAAGCTGAACCTTGAGGAACTCCTGCATTAATTGGATACAGTTTAGAGGAATGGCCATCCACAACAACAGATATGGTCCTGTTGGAGAGGAAATTTGCTGTCCAGGTACAAAGTTTTGGTGGTAGGCCATAGGCCGGAAGTTTATTAAGCAGCACTGCGTGCCAGACCTGGTCGAATGCTTTGGATATGTCTAGAGCAACAATCTGGGTCTAATTACTTTGTTATATTATTTGTAGGCTTCCAAGAGAGTATCAATTTAATATACTTCTATATGAAGCTAAATATACTCACATCACGTTCTTGTTCCGTTACTTTAGAAAACATTCCTTTGGTCACCCTGTTTAAATGTTCATTTTGCTTTATAATTTTCATTTCTTTCTTTGCAACCTCTTGAAGTAGATTCTGGTGATCTTTAAATGATGGGTTGTAAGACATACCAGGATGAGGTAATTCAACACAAGGTGCTAAATTTATGTCGCTTTCTGGTTTCTTTACTCGTTTACGAACTTTACCTGTGCCTATTGAAATATGCCTTTTTGTAATATCATTTGCCCATTCATCAGATTCTATCTCATGTGTTCTTTCTGCAAACATTGTTATATTAATAAGATTTTAATATCAATACACCATTATTATTTCTTATGATTCTTAACTCACAATACCCACAAAACACATTTCTAAAGAAAAGTATAAATTAGTATACATAATTTAGGGGTTAATAAAAGTGCCAACCCAAAATTGTGTTTGAAATTACTGTAATTTAGAAACACAAAAAATTTATTCTTTTTAGTGAATTTTCTTAAAAAAAAATCACTAATGAGGAGATCCCGACTTTTAAATTTTGAAAAAATTTCTTCAAATGAGCGCTAGTTAGGCCCCCCAGAACACATATCCGGGGTCAGTTTCAATTTTTATATGTTTATATATATATATATATATATGTATGTATGTATGTATGTATGTATGTATGTATGTATGTATGTATCACACCGATAACTCAAAAAATAATGGGCCGATTTTGATTAAATTTGTGAATACCTTCCTTTTGCAAATGGCTTGGATAAGTTCGTTACTCAGGAAAATTTTGTGTTTTCTTTCAACAAAAAAATTATATCTCCAGAATTAACAAAGTAAGGGGTTATAGGGGGTTATAGGTGAGCTACCTACCAAAATTTAGCTCTGTATGTCAAAAGACAAAAAAGTTATGGGCATTTAAAGAAAAATAAATTGGGGTTTTCCTCAAAACGTCAAAGTGACAATTTAAAACGTCAAAATTCACAACATTTAGGCAAAGAACTTGAATCTAATACGGGCTATGAAAAGAAAATGTCTCAAGAAGAATGTTTTAGAAACCCTGAAGTCTTAGTTTAAACCGTCATTGTCCTTCATTTTACTAAAATATTTCCAAAAAATTCATTTCAAATAGACCCTTTCTCTGATGCTTGGCAGTAGTCTTAGCTATAGAGTTTATCGTTTAATGGTATATAATTTGTGTCGAATTTTCGTAAAAAATCAATAAAGCTCAATATATCCATTATTATACAAGATATGAAAAAATATTGTATACATTAATTATACGGTGTTTTGAGCTATATCTTAAAAAATTATTGCGACAATCACAGGCTGGCCCATAAGTCGTTGGTGATACAAATAATATTTTTTTTAGTCGAAAACGCCTTATGTTTTTGCATTTTCCATCGAAATATAATGCATGTTTGTAAGTTAAGAAATTTTGGACGCAGCAAGTGCGTTAGGGTAGCGAATTTTTATTAAATGCTTCATATTTGAAAAGCTCAAGTTGCTATTAACCTATAAGGTTGACCAAGAAACGGATTTTTTCGGTTACACTTCAAGTTTACTTTCGGAAATTTCTGTATGTTTTCAAACAATAAAGTTATTTTGATGAAACATGGCACATTGTTTTTACTATATATGTTATACTTGTAATCAAAGTTGATGCCTGCTTTCTATAAAAAAACACACACACACATATTTGCTATTAAAAACATTTTAATGAAAATTCACTACCATAACGCACTTGCTGCGTCCAGAACTTTCTTTTTAAATATAAATAGCCCATTCAGTAAAGATGAAGCTTGTGTTGATCTTTGGTATTTGACTGATTTAACAACATTTCAAACATTCGGTATTCAGCAAAAATTTTTGACCAAAGTGTCCAAACACTGAATCATTAGTTGAAGCTCGAGAGCATTAAAAGAACCCCTGTCAAAACTTTCATCACAACATAATAAACAATATGATGTAGTGTCGTCTGACTCATTCTTACTAGCGATCTTTTAGTGAATTTTTATTTTAAAAAAATTCACTAATAGAGAGGTATCGATCGTGAGACTTTGCAAAAATTTTAATGAGCACGAACTAGGACCCCTAGGGTTAGTTTCAATTTCTATATATATATATATATATATATATATATATATATATATATATATATATATATATATATATATATATATATATATATATATATATATATATATATATATATATATATATATATATATATATATATATATATATATATATATATATATATATATATATATATATATATATATATATATATATATATATATATATATATATATATATATATATATATATATATATATATATATATATATATATATATATATATATATATATATATATATATATATTTTGATGAAACTCGGCAGGTACCTTTCTTTTATTAATGGCTTGGATGAGTTCGTTAGCCAGGAAAATCCGACAAGGTTTTCCGGGAAAATTTTTTCTTTCGAAAAAAAAATTTTTCTCCTCAAGTTACAAAATTATTTTAATGAAATTTGACGGATATGTTGCCTTGCGAAAGGCCTTCCTACGCACCAAAATTCAACTTTCTAAGTTTATAAAAAAATGAGGTATTCAAATTTTAATTTTTTTTAGAAAAAAAAAATTTTCTTCCGAATATTACAAAGCTATTTGAATGAAATTTGGTGAATACGTTGCCTTAGGAAAGACCTTACTACGTACCCAAATTGAACTTTCTAAGTTTATAGAAAATTGAGTTATTCAAATTTGAAGCATTTAATAAAAATTCACTACCATAACGCACTTGCTGCGTCCCGAACTTTTTTTTTATTTTACTTCCACACATTGTGACAATGTGGATCGGCGACAAAAATTTCAAAATTTTTTTTCGCTTTTTCGTAAAAAGTCTCAAAACATATAGAAAACATGATTTGGGAAAGAACTTTTTTTTTTGTCTGTCGGTCAGTATGTCTGTAGCCACGATAATGCAACGAATTGAGAGATCCTCTTTAAATTTGGTACCTATACAGTTAGCACCCGACAAACGAACGGTTGGATGGTTTTTGAGTAAAATAGCTCCATGGGGTAGGGGATGAACGGGGGGCAAACCGGGTGAAAATTGACATTTTTTTGTTAAAACGAATAATATAACGTTTTAGGTTTTGTTTATTAGAAAACTTCCAATTTCATGAAACATCTGGTATTTTGTACTGAAATTCGGTGACAGAAATTTCGAATTTTTTTTGTTGCTAAAACGGCGTAAAAAGTCTCAAAACATGCAGAAAACTTGATTCTGGAACGAAATTTTTTTTGGTCTGTCTGTATGGCTATTTGTTTGTAGCCACGATAACATTAGAATGACTTGAGGTATCGTCTTCAAATTTGGTATACAGTTAGCACCCGACAAACGAACGGTTCGAATTGTTTTTCGGTAAAATCTCTCCAATTCCCTGATTTTTCCCGGTTTTCCAGGTACCCTGTGTTAGCGGAATCCAAGACACCCAAAAAAAAAGACTAAGTAGACAAAAATTATGTCTGCTTACCATCTGAACTGCGTATCACAAGAGGTCTCGAGAGCATTTTTAAGAAAGCCGTTTTGCAGCTAACTTTTTCGACAAAATTTCAAAATGTGTTAGGTAACACAAAAGAGAAGGATAAAGCCACTGAAATGTCAGGTATCTATGAGATAAGTTGTAAATATTGTAATCCTAAATACATTGGGCAAACTAAAACTGGTACAGCTAAGATAGGACAGTATAGACAAGTCATGTGTGGCTCAACATATTTGGGATATTAATAATCACATAAAGAAAACCAGAAGCTTATCAAAAATGCTAAACTAGAGAAATTAGATGTCTATGAGAGTATATCTCAAAGGCAATAAACAGCAAAACCGAGCTCCGCCACTGATTAATAGTTTGCTGTTCGCATTGCCTCTTTGCTAAAAGAATAGGAACAGTTATAACGGGATCTCAAAATGATCTCCGGCAATTAAAACGTATACTTAGAAAGTCTGCCTGTGATTCCTCGCCCTCTAGGACATCAGTCTTTTACCTGACACTTAAATACAATGTGCAGTAGTTAAGTAAATTATAATTTTTCATCCTCTGGTGATACTAACTT
This sequence comes from Tillus elongatus, assembly GCA_964006375.1. Classification (NCBI taxonomy): domain Eukaryota; kingdom Metazoa; phylum Arthropoda; class Insecta; order Coleoptera; family Cleridae; genus Tillus; species Tillus elongatus. The sequence goes on from OZ023262.1 coordinate 219,005,952, forward strand.
TGCTAGTGAAACGATCGTCAGATCTTTAAAAGATGTGTTGTGGTGATTTGGGTTCGCCAAGTGTACTTATAAGTTACAGTTACCAGTGACAGCTTACTAGTAACTATAAGTAACATGTGCATAAAGAATGTACATTGGTATTCAGTAACAGTAACGAATACTGAGTAACGGATGGTTAAGTTAGGGTAGGTTTGAATGTGAGTGGGCCATACCGGTCCCTCCACCGCGACCATAAGGTCTATTGTGGCGCACGCCTAATGGTCTATATTTCGCCCAACAAAGCCAGCCTCCTGCAAAGGTCGATAATCTTTGTGGGCGAAAGTTGATCCAGATCTTCTGCTGCAAGCTTTGTCTTGCCAAAGAGCAGGTGTCTAGTCCTGTCCGCCGCCGGACAGGAACACAGTACGTGCTCTGCTGTCTCGTCACTCTCCATACACAGCCGGCACTCGGTCTCCTGACCGACCCCAATATGGTGCATGTGGTGACGCAAGCGGCAGTGTCCTGTATATAGGCCGACTAAAGTACTCAGTTGTTGTCTGTTTAACTCTAGAAGTTTTTTAGTCCTCGACTCAGACAGGCTATTTATGAAGGCCTTAGAGTGAGCTACTCCTGGCAGATTTTGCCATTGCTGGCTTGTCATTCTTTCTGTCCAAATCTTTAAGGTGTGTTTTGTTGTGCATGATGTTATCCCCAGCACCGGTTCTGGTCCGATAAAGTCCCTCTGGGCACCACTCCTGGCAAGTGTGTGGGCCGCAACATTGCCATCATGGTCCGAGTGACCCGGTATCCAGACCAGTGACACCTCATTACAGCTGCCCAGTTCGTTGAGGGCAGATTTACAACTCCATACCGTTTTTGAATTGCAACGGTAGGAACCAAGAGCATTTATTGCAGCTTAGCTATCTGTATATATCTTTATCGATTTGTGTGTGCACTGGTTTCCTATACTTTCCCTTGCACACATCTCGAAGGCATACACTTCGGCCTGGTGTATGGTTGCGTACTTGCCGAGGCTAGTTGATAGTCTAGCATCGGTGTTGCCCCCATATGCGCCGGCTCCTACTCCCATATTGGTTTTGGAGCCGTCAGCATACCAGCAGAGATCAGCTGTGAATAGGGTCGTTCCCAGTCCTCCATTTCCGGGAGGATGGTCTTGAAAGACAGCTCTCTACTGCTCTTTGTAGGCATCAAGTCTGAGACCATTCCCAGAATCTCATGACCCTCAATGTCATCAAGGAGTCCGGACCCTCCCAGACTGATTTCCTTCAGCATGCTGTCGGCCGTTTGTTTTAATATGTACGTTGTCCACCTCGCCACCCTCTCCAGCCATATGTGAAGAGGTGGAATATTAAGGAGGACCTCCAGAGCGGCTGATGGTGCAGTGCTGATCGCTCCCGTTATCATCAGACAAGCTTGTCTCTGTAGATGAGCCAGTTTGGCCCCCGCGATACCACGAAGTGCCTTGGGCCACCAAACTATGGCTCCATATGTTATCATTGGTCTGATAACCACTACATAGAGCCAGTACATCTGTTGGGGGTTTGTTCCCCAGTTATTTCCACAGATTCTACGGCATGTCCACAGGGACAGTTTAGCCCTACGGATTATATTCTCTAACTGTACATCCCAGTTGAGCTTCTTATCTATGGTAACCCCCAGATATTTTTCTTGTTCCGTAAATGGAATCGTTTCCCCAATAAGAATAGGTGGTTTTAATTTATCCAGCCTTCTTCTTCTGGTAAATGGAACAATGATCTTTTTGCGGGGGTTCACAGACATCTGTTCCCTCCGACACCAATCATTCACTACATTTAGTGCCTCTTGAAGAGTACTTGCTAGTTTCTCCTCATATTTGCCCCTAACCATTATGACTAGATCATCAGCATACGCCTGGACCTAAACCTCCACAGTCCCAGGATAGCCAGCAAATCGTCCACAAGAGGGACCACAGCAAGGGGGATAGAACTCCCCCCCTGGGGGCACCCCCTCGCAGCCCTGAAGCTGACCACCTCCCCCTGCAGCGAGGTAATAACGGTCCGATTGTGGAGCATGCTTCCGATCCAGCCACAAATGGTAGGTTCCACCTCTCTAGCGATAGTGGCTTCGTAGATGGAGATAGGTAATGCATTGTTGAATTCTCCTTCAATGTCAAGAAATGCAGCCACCGCCACCTCCCCGTTATCCAGGGAGTGTGTGATCTTCTCGACGAGGTTATTGAGTGCTAACTCAGTAGATTTCCATACTGGTGGGTATTAAGGGGGTTGTTGACTAAGATGCTGCCCCTAATGTGTCCGTCCATTATTTTTTCCAATCCCTTCAAGAGGAACCTTCCAGCTGGATGGAATACAGTTCCAAGCCAGACTGGCTCTATACAGCTTGATTAGGAAAGGTAGGAGAATCTCCAGTCCATTTTGTAGTAGGACTGGTACCACCCCATCCTCCCCTGGCGCCTTGAATGGCTGGAAATGTTTCACAGCACACTCCACTGCCGAGGCTGTAACTATTCTCCGAGCAACCGCCAGTCCTCCCTTTGAGGGCGTTTAAATCGACCCTCGGCTGGCCGGACATCTTCGTTGCGCAGGATCAGACAATCTGGGTAGTGTGTGTGTGCTAAGAGCTCTAACGTTTCTTTCCGTGATTCGGTAAAGAAGCCATCTGGTCGTTTTATCGATCCCAATTCCTGGACACGGTCGCGTGAGAGAATTCTGTGGATTCTGGCGCTGCTGGGCAAATTAGAGATGTCCCCGCAGAACCTCCTCCAGGATTAGCTCTTAGCGTTCCTTATCTCTTTGTTGTAATGTGTTAGAGCGGAGTAGCGGATACTGGTTACAAAAGTAACGAATAACACCCATAGGTACTCATAACTACCTATAATTCACATGACTATACCATACTATTTACCATAGTAGATGATTTGCATTTTGAGATGACAATTGATTTTGTGGTTTAAAGCAGAACTGGATGACCTCTGTTATTTGAGACTATCTTGGTTTACATTTCACAGAAAACAAAAGAATTATGATACTGTTACACTCTTTAAGTGAGACACTCTATGTAAATAATAGCTGATAAATGTTCTTCCCTATTATATTAGTACCCAATTGTTTCTCTTAATTATTAGTATGTAACTATAGGCAACTAAACAATTTAGTTGTTAGTTTATTAATTTTATGTTGTTAATATTATTATTTAGGATTATTGCATAGTAATTCTAAAATAGGACCAAAAAATATTCTTGGTTTATTTTGTATTTTAAATGTACTGGTGTGTAGAATTGGAATATGGTAACTGTATCTTGGGTAATCCTGTGTTGTAGACACCTCACTAGTAAACAAACAATTCAGGTGGAATCGGAACGGAGAAGTGGACGCTGGACGATGTGCACTGTTGCCAGATGAGTATTACCAAGTATCATTTTAAATATAGAAGGAAATCAAGGGGTGAACAAATGTTTTTATAATGTAAATAAATTATAATATGGCGTCATCTACATGAATCGATATTTGACGTATTTTGAAAAAATTTGGCGAAAGCAGTAGGAAACCGGAGATGGAGAAACTTAATTTTTAGCCATGGTGGTCCAGGGGAAAAAACGTGGGCCTCTGGACCCAAAGGTACTGGGTTCAATCCCAGATTTCCCCCTCTCCTCCCTTTTTAAATACATCAGTAACATCAACAGGGGTTGTGCCATTGTGATTGAGCAAGGTAATCTGAATGTTCCGCCCTTCACAGGGGGCGTAAAGCCGTCGATCCCGTGCCCATGCGCTGTTGGGCACGTTAAAGACCCAAATTTCCCGGACAGTGAGGTGAATGAATCACTTTAGTAAAGTCAATGAAGCAATTTCCGTTGCAAATTGCCAATGATAAATCTAACTGTATATGCTAATAGCAAACAGTATCCAATATATTATTTTGAAAAGTCGCACTGTTTCATGGTAATGAAGCAATTTCTACTGACAACTGTCGATGATAAACATAACCGAGAAAATCGCTCAAAATGGGCTTCCCTTCGAAGTGTTTGTTTATATTTTAGTTTCCAACCTTAAATGAGTATGAAAAGTGAATGAAGCAATTTCCGTTGCGAATTGCCGATGATAAATACAACTGTACATGCTAATAGCAATCGATATCCAGTATATTATTTTAAAAAGTCGAAATGTTTCATGGTAATGAAGCAATTTCTACTGACAAATGTCGATGATAAAGATAACCGAGAAAATGGCTCTAAATGGACTTCCCTTCGAAATGTTAGATTATGTTTAGGATGAAGGGACGCATTTTGCATTTTCGCCTGGCTAAATATGAAAGATATCTTACAGTTTCAAAGCAGTATGCATGCAGGCATATATACACATTCTGAGACATTAACTTGCCTTAATAACTTAAAAACCACATTTCAACCTTGAATGGCATATAACAATAGTCAATGAAGCAATGTTTGTTGCAAATTGCTTATGAGAAATAAAAATTTAATGTATTGTATTGACCCGTTTCCACACCACCTTGACCCAATAATTGTCATATAAACTGGGGACGTAGGGTCGCCGGCACGACTTTTTAGCTTGGTATCCCCAGGAGGCCTAATCCACAAATTAAGTATAGAAATAATTTTTGTGTTGTTTTGCCAAACCAAAACAAGACAGGAGATAAATCGGAATCCTACACATTATATTGCTGGCGAACGCAAATTAAAAATTCAGAAAACACGTCCGAATGTGTTAATTTGTTTCGCCAGACAAATTCGTGCAAGTAGGATTCAAAAAGATCCCTGGATGTTCCAAATTGTCTTCGTAGTTTTCTCTTTGCCCGCATCCACATATTTTCTACGTTCTGGGTGTGCACAGTCTCATCATCGGGGTCTATGAAGTTCTCCTGATGGAGAACAACATATTGCTCGTAGATCCCTCCAGCGATGCTACCTAGGTTGTGATAACCTCGCCACCCATCAGGTACTATTATAGTACCAGGAAGTATGTACCTAAACATGTTACAAGCATTATAAAATAAGTCAACAAATTATTACTCATGATTCAACAGTTAATAATAAATACAGTTGTATTTATCATCGGCAATTCGCAACGAAAATTGCTTCATTCACTTTTCACACTCATTTAAGGTCGGAAACTAAAATAAAAACAAACAGTCCCGAAGAGAAGCCCATTTTGAGCCATTTTCTCGGTTATGTTTATCGAAAGTTGTCACTGGAAATTGCTTCATTACCATGAAACATTTCGACTTTAAAAAATATACTGGATAACGTTTGCTATTAGCATATACAGTTGGATTTATCATCAGCAATTCGCAACGGAAATTGCTTCATTCACTTTTCATACTCATTTAAGGTTGGAAACTAAAATAAAAACAAACACTTCGAAGGAAATCCCATTTGGAGCCATTTTCTACGTTATGTTTATTATCGACAGTTGTGAGTAGAAATTACTTCATTACCAAGAAACATTTCGACTACAAAAAAAATTACTGGATACTGTTTGCTATTAGCATATACAGTTGTATTTATCATGGGCAATTCGCAACGGAAATTGCTTCATTAACTTTACTAAAGTGATTCATTCAGCTCGCTGTCTGGGAAATTTGAGTCTTTAACGTGCCCAACATCGCATGGGCATGGGACCGACGGCTTTACGCCCCCTGGGAAGGGCGGAACGTGCAGATTACCTTGCTCAATCAGAATGGCACAACCTCTGTTGATGTTACTTATGTACTTAAAAGGGGAGGAGTGGGGGAAATCTGGGATTGAACCCAGTACCCTTGGATTCAGAGGCCCACGTTTTTCCCCCTGGACCACCATGGCTGAAAATTTACTTTTTACATTTCCGTTTTCCTACTGCTTTCCGCTATATATGTCAAATATCCATTTATGTAGGTGACGCCATATTAAAATTTATTTACATTATAAAAACATTTGTTCACCCCTTGATTTCCTTCTATTTTTAAAATGACCCTTGGTAATACTCATCTGGCAACAGTGCACATCGTCCGGCGTTCACTCTACACTCCAATTCCACCCGAATTGTTTGTTTACTAGAGAGGTGTCTTCAACACAGGATTACCATATAATATACTACCTACTAGTTAATAATAAGAATACTCTTAAAACATCTATAGAACTAATTGCTATAGAATTTATAATACCTTCTTGCCAAATATCTTTAATAAATTCATCCTTTTTCAATTTATTGCTATTTTTTACTTCACATTTTTTACTGTCCTTTGCAACGTGTAATTCTTTTTTCTTTAGAATTTCCAGTTCCAAATTTCTCAGTTCTTTCTTTCTAACTAACACACTCTTTCGTTCTTCTTTAGTTTTTACACGATTTCTAAAAACATTACAACCAAATAATAATGTATAGGAATTGGAAATATTCATCCTACCTTTTTTTAACGGGATCTAAAACTTTTGAACTGGAGGATAAGGCCGAAAATGATTTTGGCTGCATTAGTTTTAACTTTGCTTTTTGTTTCATTGACAATGTATCCCTTTGGGCTGCAGTTCCTGTATCGATTTGGAACAAATCCTCATTTTTTGTTAACGACAGCCTAAAACAAACATACTATTAGGTTAAACTGCATGAAGTTTACAAAAACACAGGTACCCAAATGGTTCATCATTATATTTCTCATCCAAAAACTTTTCGACATCCTTCACTTTTGAATGCTTGCGCCAGGATATTTTCTTTTTCTTGGACACACGCTTAACTTTCATGTTTACTTTTGACTGTATAAAGATAAAGTATGAGAAAAAGTCTAAAAATCTGAAGTGAAGAATAAACTCGTGGTTCCTTCTAATTATGTTATGTTAATAATTGATATGATGATAACCTCTCAACATTCACAAAACATTAACGCGTTGCAGTAGCAGTAGCAGTAGCATGTAGAGAAACACCAGACCAGGGTTGCCAACAGCTGGAGTCGAAGTTACCGTGCCGCGCATTTCAAATTACCGTATTTGGGGTAAAATTACCGTACATTAATTATTAGACGATGAAAAAATTCGATCTTTAGAAGATTGCGTAAAACGCAATACTATATTATTATAAATATATGATAATTATGTTTAGGTTCTTTAGTTTACTACTTTTAGAACATAAATTATATAAGTAGACAATTATTTTCTGATATTATTTTCATGGAGTAGGTACACAGAGAACAAACTGTTTGAAAAAAATTCATAATATGCTAATTTTTTTCGCAAGAATTCAACTCGTTATCAGCAGAATAACTGGGAAATTCAGGGTCAGGGCCAAGGGTCAGATCAGGTCATGAAATGAACTTTTTTCGAGATACAAACCATATATTTTTTTTCACAATAAGAGAATACTTATATACTCGTTTCTATATATATATATATATATATATATATATATATATATATATATATATATATATATATATACGGGTAACTTAATAAATTTTTCACATCTTTGTTAGATAAATAAGAAAAAAAATTCAGTAGACATGCGTTTGCTTTATTTTCAATACGTTAGATTCGTTACCGCTGTCACTATCATCCCACATATATTGGAACTGCAATTAACGTTTTATAGTTTTATTAATATATTTTCATTTATAGAATGTGAAATAAGAGAAATACTATAGTAGGTCGTAATAAACGTCAGATTGTCAGACAGCGGCTAGAAACTAGAACTCAACGCAAGACGCAAATACAGGATATTTTTAGAGTAGGAAGTTATATAGTAAAGTTATTTGCTTTGTCTATCGATATTTATTGGTACTCGACACATCCCCGAGCTCCAGAAAAATAACGGTTCACAGTAGACACCGCGTAATAGATCTCTCCTGGAACAAAGTTTTGATTTTCTTCGTGGGTTCTCGCTCCTGGCTTATATATAATACATGGCTACTACTCCTCATAATTTATAGGTTTCAGCATACAGTACTGCACAAAGTAACAAATAAGAATTTTCTGTAGAAATCAATCAGTGATTTGTCGGCTTTTTCAGAAAATACTGGATCCTCAAATTACCGTGCTTTCTGTGTACGGTAATGAGTTTAGACCGTATACCGTATTTCGGCTGAGATTAAACTACAGGTACGGTAATTACCGCACAGTTGACAACCATGCACCGAACACTCAACTCAGCGTTGCCAACTCAAAATGTTCAAGATCGCGACAAGACTGAAAATTCCGTTACACGCCACTACACCCGGACTTTTCTTTCTAATCAAGCTACTCCCCGCTATATGGTGCAATTATATTATAATAGGTAATTTTTTTATTTAAAATTTCTAAAAAAGTTTGACATCCGATAAAAATATTCTTTACTTTCATCATATAAAGGTACATTTAAGTCCAATGACAGTTCCGTAAATGCCCAACGAGAAAATGTGTGTACAAATAATTGAGATTGACACCAAAAGACAGAACACTCCATTTAGAAGGGAACCACCAATGCTGACGTTTTAAATACTTTTGCAGCGCCTCTGGTGAACGCGAAGACTTACTAAGTCACAGACAAGAAATTTGTTTTGATTTTTATTTGTCATGTCAAATCTGAATGTTTCATGAAATATTTAGAGCCTAAATTACTCATATAACTTTTTAAATGATTTTAATTGTGATAGCAAAAGAATATATGTTTTAATAACGCACATACCTCTGTTTTCAGCATCGCAATCATAGGGAAAATTAATTGGCAATTTGAACTGTCTAACACTACAGCACTAAGTACGTATTTACCATGACATAATGACTTAGAAGAGGTATGATATTGCGCATATGCCCCGCCCCCTCCTATGACGTCACGTGGTGAGTAACGTTATAGTAGTCCAACTACACACTTAAAAGAAAGTCATTCGCAATCAAAAAGTTTCTATACGTCAGTTTAATACGGTTGAAGTTACGCCTATATTGTCTTTTTCAGATAATATAAATCGCAGCACTAAATTTAATCTTTTTCATTTTTATATTACATACATATATATATATATATATATATATATATATATATATATATATATATATATATATATATATATATATATATATATATATATATATATATATATATATATAAGTAGATAGTGGGACACCTGGGCTCATCCCCTCCACTTTTTACTGCGCATGCGCGAGTCATCATGCGCATGCGCTGACCTGCGCAGACCTGTGACAGTTGACAGCTGACCTGTCAGATTTGACAGGTGTCAAATGTCACTGACCTGACAGCTGTCAGCTGTCAGCTAACCTGACATGTGTCAACGTCAAATGTCACCTGACCTGTCAGATGACGTCACAAGCATTCCAAGATGGCTGACCTGTCATAGACAGTTGCAACCCGGGTTCTCTCTATGGAACTAACCTGAGATGACGTCACAAGCATTCCAAGATGGCTGACCTGTCATAGACATCTGCAACTCCGGGGGTTCTCTCTATGGAACTAACCTGAGATGACGTCACAAGCGTTCCAAGATGTCTGACCTGTGTGTCCATAGATATCTACAAGTCAGGTTAGCTCTCCATGTGTGTTTGTCTGATTGTTTATTAAGGTTATGTATTTGTTTATTAAGGTTATGTTCGCTCACGTGTCATCTGTTTGTTTATTAAGGTTATGTTTGTATTTGTTTATTAAGGTTATGTCATGTGTGTTGATTACCATGCATCTGTTTGTTTATTAAGGTTATGTATTTTGTTTATTAAGGTTATGTTCGTAAACACAGATGTTTGGTTTGTTTATTGTGTTGTTGTTGTTAAGGTGTATTGAAGTTTGTTAGGGTATTTCGTTTTTGGCGGGAAATTTGAATTTGTTTGAAAATTTGTCTGTTGTGTCCAGAGATATGACTCATCGAGCTAGAGAATATTCTATTTGTAAAGTTGTAGAGTGTAGAGAATATTCTCTAGCTCGATGGGAGACATCTGTTGGACACAGTCATTCGGTTTAGTCACACACATACATATATGAGGAAGATATATTGAGCGGGTAATTTGAAATTTTGATTTTAATTTGAAATATGATTTTTGAAAGAAAAGCATTCGCCAGAAATTAGATTTGAACCCCCAACCACACAACTTACTCAGAGAGATACCTGTCGCTAAACCAACTATTCCACAGACACACACGTTAAAAGTTTGTTCGCAGTTGTATATATAAAACAAAAACCTGTTGCATATGCTAATTTAAAACGAGTTTATGAGGCTGATGTGTGTGTGGGCAGGGGGTGGTATCTCTATTACATTCCAATTGAATAATAGGAACTGTAATGTTAAAAACAATTGTTTATTTATAGTAAAAAGAAATTTAAAACACGTACCAATTTACCTATCTAATATCATTTAATAACAAAAACGTTTGAAGTAAACTATATCAATAAGAAAAACGTATTTACATCTAGATATGATAATGAGTTTATTTTAATAGCGCAATAAAACTCGGGGGCTTGGTTTTATTGCCGGCGTGTTTGTTTATGTTAGTGTGTTTGTATTTTGAATGAATGAATCTAAATTTATATAGGGAGTGATCAAAAACACACAAGTAACAAAACTCGATTTAAAACAACTAAATTAAACTTTGATATACGAGGATTGTTTGATAAGTATTGTTTGTATGTAAACATAAATAATATAATAGTATACTTACATACAGCAAGAGACGTCATACTTGTTTCACGGCTTAGCACACACTAACGTATGTTGAGGTCTTGAATGGGGCCCCGTTATAGAAATAACACAGTTGTTTAATGACATCCACTTGAACCAAACAAAACATATAGACGCTGTTGTTGATTGTTAACACACACACACACACACACGTCATGACAGCTCGAAGTCTTTACTTAGACTGACAGAGCTGTGTAATAAAAGACAGACAATTGATTGCCCAACAAGTATCTTAGATAATCTTGTTTGAGCTTGTACAGCTGTTTAACACACACGTCATGACAGCTCGAAGTCTTTGCTTAGACTGACAGACAGAAAGGGGTTAATAAAAATGCAACAAAATAAAAATAAAACAACTGTTTTACATACAATAAAAATTTATTAGGATTAATTAAGTTGTACATATTGATACATAAATGACATACAATTATTACATAATGGCTCTAACGATGCCCGTTAGAGGTTTATATTCCATTACACTGTCATGAATAACCAGACAATAAACACGAGTATTCTTTGGGAAGTTGGCGTGACTCATAAACTCCACCTTAATGTCCACCGTTGAAGACTTGATTGACTCGTTCTGGTGCTGACAGTCAATCACAAATAGAGCTCTGTCTTTAAACTCGTCATAATTCAAGATAGGCTCCGACATGTTTTTATAACAGAAGCTTTTTTGAAAATCTGTATACATGTTATAGGCTTCTGCATATTTCGATTTCTCAAAATCCATATTCATAGATTCATAAGGGTAGCATTCTGAATTTAGAAACACTCGAAGGTCCATCATACCAATGTTATCGAAATAGTCTGACCTCTTCTTCACGTTATCCTTACGATCTGTTTGAAATGCTATAATCACATATCGAGGTCTTTCCAAGTTGGTTGCAGTTTTAACAGCCCACACATCTCTGTTGATATCTCTGAGTGCTGGTAACTCGTATATGTCCCATTTACGGTATGCGAGAAATATAGAGGTGTCTTTGGCTATTTTATCCATCAGTTCCAATTTCATTTTATCATTGGGAAAGACATGTTTTACCTTTAAAAACATATTGGTTACGGTAATTTTTGCTCGTGCCGTACCTGTGCTGTAATAGCCATTGGAATCGTTTCGACTTCTTGTAAAGCGGAAAGTATGTTTGCCACAGAGAACTCCTTTGAAATGATGAAAGAAACTGAAGAGGAACCAGACAGGTATGAGCATGTGAAACTTGTTATCATTTAAGGTGATGTGCTCCGACGACACATTCAGACCGGCGTTGCTAAGAGATTGGGCTTCATTCTTACTGAACGATAGCAGACTTTTGATGATGGTTGTGGTGTATGGGTCTCGCACTCGTTCCACTTCCTTGTTATTTAACTCATAGGTCATTGATTCAAACAGAGCTGCTCCTCCATTATTTGACAGATAACAAGCACCAGTGGCATTTTGGATTGCTACAGGTTCCAGAGCACCTTCGATTATTAGAGCTGACTCGGCCAGACATACGAACGCATCTTGTTGGTTGATGGCTATTTCAATTTCATCGCTGTTACCAAACGATTTAGTTGGTGAATAGTAAGAGCGCAGCTCTTCTCGATCGATGCCATCATCAAACACGGGTTCTTTGAATATTTCTAGTTTTGACGACATGATAACCCAGGCTTTGCAGGAACTCAATATTATCGGGACGAAGCGTACCCTTGGCACACAACCTGTATCGCTCAAACAAATGATTAGACCGACTGGTAACACCAAAAACAGTTGTAGCACAATGGAAGTGTTGGGTAAGGAAGAGCGAAAAGTTAAGAGAAGGATTTTACAACTTGCTGACAATATTCGAAAAAAACATTTAATGCTTAAACTTAACAGAGCTGAGAATGATGATGCTCTGCAACGTTTATATAAACCACTTGTTGAGCCCCTAAGTGAAATATCTAAAAACACAGCAGCACTGCAGCAGCAACAGCCATCGCAACCACCAAAGGTTGAACAAATCAAAGACGAAGTCGATATACCAGAAACGAAACCCCAAGTACAGTTCCTTAAAGACCATGAAGTTTTTGAAGCTGAACCAAGGGAAGAGGCTGAGGCGACAAGTTCCGATGAGGACATCCCAACATTTGAAGAGCTTGAGGCAGACCTACAAACTGTCACAACCAACCCTGCATATCAAGAATTTTTGGAGCAATATCCTGAACGAGTTCGATATTATGTAGACAAGTATTTTACTGAACCACCGAGGCTTGCTACTATTGATCAAACGTATGGTGCTCGCTACGCTAAAGATACTGGTAGCTGGAGTCTTGGCAACAAACACTTGGACTTTACTGATGCTGAGATTCAACTGGGCCAAAGGAGATACCCGCAAACACAAGGTTTGCTAGAATTGATATTTATGAAAACACCTAGAGGGTATACCTATGATGATCTTCAACACTATAGAGATATTCTAGAAGCAACTAGTGTTCATAAAATGAACTATGATCCTAACGCACGAACCAAGGGTTGTTCCTCTGAAAAGTATCTGACTCTAATAAAACCAGTGATAAATCCACGAGGTCGTAGATCCTCAACTCCTCAAGGTTTTGGTTACACCTACGAGGAAGACGATGACGACAGCAACGTCAGACATCTTAACAAAAAACAAAAGACTGAACTTAAAACTCAGAGTGATAAGAGCAGCGATAGCAACGGCATGAGCCCTAACAACAACATCAGCACCAACAACTATATGATACAAAATAACAAACAAATAGCCTATGTGTATTGGAATGACATAAACGAGTTGGTTGACAGACTTAGACTTTTAGTGGCTTCCCAAGTTGCAGGTAATAATGCTCATAACAACGAAATTCAGTCAATCTTGGAAGAACTAAAAGAAGCTAGTGTTATCACCTAGTAAGCCCACAGCCATGAAGAGACACCAACGACAACAACAACAACAGCACCAACGCAACACTGAACCATCTTATGTTAATAATTCTATAAATGTATTCCAAGAGTTTACATACTTGTACTTAGAATCAAATAAAAGTCTTTGTTAAAATTACTGTGTTTTTATTTTGTAATACAATTAAAAAGTATGTCTTAAAGCAATAATATCCTGAACAAACTTATCTTGTGGTACATCGGCTATATGTAGGTTGTTTCTATGTGCTGTAAGGTATTTCACTTCAGTCTTTATTCTGTTAAAGAGATTTACTGAATTTGGATCGTACAGCTTGTTTAGGATCACTTGGGCGTTGGGGTGTTTATTTTTAAAGTTCCTCACAGCCCTGGGGAAACTTTTCTTTTGTGTCCTTACAGCATGATATGGATAGGGGGCGCCTGTCTCGTTTCTTGCAAGTAAACCAAACACACTTATTTTTCCCAGGTTACTTGGCTTTGGGGATATATCTTCAAGATATTCTGTGACTTTAGCATTTGTTTCTCGCATACGTTGCACCTCATCATTTATCTCCATTAATTTTACTTCAATCGCATCTAGGTTGTCCTTGTATTTCTGATCAAATTCGTTTAGGAAAAAATCAAAAATAATTTGGTTGCATTTGTCATAGAACTGATTGGATATCCAGCAAGCCAAATTTACTATCAAATCTTTACACACATATGTACCAGATATCGTGTCGTTTTCAGCGAGCGCTCCACCAATGTTTAATACGTATGTAGCTGTTGCTGGTGTTACTTGAGATGCTGCATCCGTTTTTAGGGTATTGGTATTTCGACCCTTTGGAAGCGACTCTAAGTGGGCTCCTTCGGTTGGAATATTTGGCTTTTCGGTATTCCGATAACCCAATTGTTCCTTCAGCCGACTGTTGTAATAGGCAATCAACTCTTTAGTTTTCTTATTTTCCATCCAATGATATAATTTTTTATTACTAGTTTTACACAGTTTAGTTGCATTAAAATAGCCGGTGTTCTTATCGATAATAAGTTGAAAGTCTCCAAATAGACCATACCAGAAGTTGTCTTTAATTTGCTGGTAACACACATCACTTAATGTAGCCATTTTGAAACAGATTTGGGTAGAGTAAACTGAAGCACGTCTTTTCTCAACGACAACTGAATTATGAATAAGCTTAAGAGTGTGTGTAGCCACTTTATATATGCTGCCACAATAACCGTTTTTTAAAACTAAATTTGTTTTTACATAAACCTTACTAAATGTGTGTGTGTCTACAAATACGTTGTTTCTTATGGGTAAAAGTGTCAAAAGCTCTATATTAGGCAAAAATACATGTAATCTTATGGGAAATAGGAACGATTTAAGGTGTTAGCGGGGGCCTTTTCTGCAAACACAAATACTGTGATGATGTCATCCTTTCGGTTATGTCTGTATTCTAGACAAGCTCAAACACGAATAATGGGGTGATTGAACAGATATAACACAAGATAACATTCGCCAAGGTCATCAACAGACACGTTGTTTACCTCTAAGAGGGCCTCTCTCTTGCGTATATTAAACAGATACACAGACAAGCTCAAACAGGATCAAGGTTAACAACTGTAAAACGTTGTTTATCCTTTGTAAGGCCTCTCTCTTACATCAGTTTGTTTCCTCAATACAAGAGAGAGAGACACTTGTTCAGTATGTGTTTAGCTGTGAAACAAGGATGACGTCTCTTGCTGTATGTAAGTACACTCTTATTATTATGTCTGTTTGCATTCAAATAACAAATACAAACATAACCTTACTAACAATTGGATGGCAGGGTAATCAGCCTGTATACGAACACCTAATCTTAATAAACAAATACAAACATAACCTTAATAAACAAACAGATGATTGGTAATCAACATGTATACGAACACCTAACCTCATATGTAAACAACAACTGGCTTTTGTTTTATATATACAACAGCGAACAAACTTTTAACGTGTGTGTCTGTGGAGCTATTGGTTTAGGGACAGTGTATATCTGAGAAAGCTGTCTATGGCCGATTCGAGGTTCGTGGGTTCAAATCTAAGTTCAGGCGAATGCTTTTCTTTCAAATACACATGCATCTGTCAGTCTAAGCAAAGACTTTGAACTGTCATGACGTGTTTGTTAAACAGCATGTACAAGCTTTAACAATGGCAATCAGTTGTCTGTCTGTATCCTCAACACAGAAGACACCTGTTCAGTAGTGTGTGTATTAAGCTGTGAAAGAAGGCTGACGTCTCTTGTTGTATGTAAGTACAATCTTGTATTATCTCTGTTTGCATTCAAATAACAAATACATAACCTTAACAAACAATCATATGACTGGTAATCAACACGTGTGTGAACATAACCTTAATAAACAAATACAGACAGTAGTGTGTGTGTGTGTGTGTGCGAACATAACCTTAATCAACAAATACAAACATAACCTTAATAAACAATCAAAATGGCTTGGTAATCAACACACATGACATAACCTTAATAAACAAATACAAACATAACCTTAATAAACAAACAGATGACACGTGAGCGAACATAACCTTAATAAACAAATACATAACCTTAATAAACAATCAGACAAACACACATGGAGAGCTAACCTGACTTGTAGATATCTATGGACACACAGGTCAGACATCTTGGAACGCTTGTGACGTCATCTCAGGTTAGTTCCATAGAGAGAACCCCGGAGTTGCAGATGTCTCTTACAGGTCAGCCATCTTGGAATGCTTGTGACGTCATCTCAGGTTAGTTCCATAGAGAGAACCCGGGTTGCAACTGTCTATGACAGGTCAGCCATCTTGGAATGCTTGTGACGTCATCTGACAGGTCAGGTGACATTTGACGTTGACACATGTCAGGTCAGGTGACAGCTGACGTTGACAGCTGTCAGGTCAGTGACATTTGACACCTGTCAAATCTGACAGGTCAGCTGTCAACTGTCACAGGTCTGCGCAGGTCAGCGCATGCGCATGATGACTCGCGCATGCGCAGTAAAAAGTGGAGGGGATGAGCCCAGGTGTCCCACTATCTACTACAAGGTCATCAACAGACACGTTGTTTACCTCTAAGAGGGCCTCTCTCTTGCGTATATTAAACAGATACACAGACAAGCTCAAACAGGATCAAGGTTAACAACTGTAAAACGTTGTTTATCCTTTGTAAGGCCTCTCTCTTACATCAGTTTGTTTCCTCAATACAAGAGAGAGAGACACTTGTTCAGTATGTGTTTAGCTGTGAAACAAGGATGACGTCTCTTGCTGTATGTAAGTACACTCTTATTATTATGTCTGTTTGCATTCAAATAACAAATACAAACATAACCTTACTAACAATTGGATGGCAGGGTAATCAGCCTGTATACGAACACCTAATCTTAATAAACAAATACAAACATAACCTTAATAAACAAACAGATGATTGGTAATCAACATGTATACGAACACCTAACCTCATATGTAAACAACAACTGGCTTTTGTTTTATATATACAACAGCGAACAAACTTTTAACGTGTGTGTCTGTGGAGCTATTGGTTTAGGGACAGTGTATATCTGAGAAAGCTGTCTATGGCCGATTCGAGGTTCGTGGGTTCAAATCTAAGTTCAGGCGAATGCTTTTCTTTCAAATACACATGCATCTGTCAGTCTAAACAAAGACTTTGAACTGTCATGACGTGTTTGTTAAACAGCATGTACAAGCTTTAACAATGGCAATCAGTTGTCTGTCTGTATCCTCAACACAGAAGACACCTGTTCAGTAGTGTGTGTATTAAGCTGTGAAAGAAGGCTGACGTCTCTTGTTGTATGTAAGTACAATCTTGTATTATCTCTGTTTGCATTCAAATAACAAATACATAACCTTAACAAACAATCATATGACTGGTAATCAACACGTGTGTGAACATAACCTTAATAAACAAATACAGACAGTAGTGTGTGTGTGTGTGTGTGTGCGAACATAACCTTAATCAACAAATACAAACATAACCTTAATAAACAATCAAAATGGCTTGGTAATCAACACACATGACATAACCTTAATAAACAAATACAAACATAACCTTAATAAACAAACAGATGACACGTGAGCGAACATAACCTTAATAAACAAATACATAACCTTAATAAACAATCAGACAAACACACATGGAGAGCTAACCTGACTTGTAGATATCTATGGACACACAGGTCAGACATCTTGGAACGCTTGTGACGTCATCTCAGGTTAGTTCCATAGAGAGAACCCCGGAGTTGCAGATGTCTCTTACAGGTCAGCCATCTTGGAATGCTTGTGACGTCATCTCAGGTTAGTTCCATAGAGAGAACCCGGGTTGCAACTGTCTATGACAGGTCAGCCATCTTGGAATGCTTGTGACGTCATCTGACAGGTCAGGTGACATTTGACGTTGACACATGTCAGGTCAGGTGACAGCTGACGTTGACAGCTGTCAGGTCAGTGACATTTGACACCTGTCAAATCTGACAGGTCAGCTGTCAACTGTCACAGGTCTGCGCAGGTCAGCGCATGCGCATGATGACTCGCGCATGCGCAGTAAAAAGTGGAGGGGATGAGCCCAGGTGTCCCACTATCTACTTATATATATATATATATATATATATATATATATATATATATATATATATATATATATATATATATATATATATATATATATATATATATATATATATATATATATATAGTATTTTAATTTGACGATAATAGCTACAGTTTATACTTAATGCTCATGCACAATGTATGTAAATTTTACGTTAAATTTGTGTTGAAGTGTTAATAAAGAAATAAATGGTTTTGTGTTCCTGTTTATTTTAAACCACTATGTGTCTGTGTAATGTTGGTGGTCTATCCTTTACCACTGTTAAATAGCAATAGATACAGATATATACATATACAATATACTTGCCCTTAGCTAAATCTCCTCGGCAGCTTCAGCTTCTGACTCTAGTCTCAGTAGTCGGTTCAAATTTAGAGATGGTGCTATATGCCATTAATTCTTATAATTTTATAAACATACCTCAAAGAAATACGTCAACAAATTTTTAAATAATAACAAATATTTTTATTGAGATTGGAAAATTCTAGAATGTTGTTCTTAATGGATCCTCTACAGTTTAAATTTACTAGCATAGTTTTATATGGATTAAGTGACAGGATTTTAATTGTTTTGATTTTAACAAAAATGGCCAAAATGTCTTTCGATTCCTAATTTGATCCACTATCCGCCCTCTATGATTTCGCTTGTGAAACACTATGGGAATTTGATTTAAATTTCTGTTTATATTTATGAATTCTGCTATTACCATATAAACATTTATTTCTCGACAAAAAGTGATCGTTTGCCTCGATTAATACTTAGAGGAAACTTGCTCTAATTAGGATTTATAATAACTATGTGAATTTTGCGATACCTTGGCGTCTGATGTTTGGTGATACAGGTAATGTTTTGATGTATATTACCAGTATATTCATTTCTCGTCGTGATTCTCTGGTCTGGAGCATCTACTGGATCTCTTGTTTACTTGTTGGACATATTGGGTACTGTTTACGCACAAAATTCGTTTAAAAATTCATAATTTATCTGGATGGAAAAATGGCGCTCTTTTCTCGGCGTTCTTCAAACAACGACCTCACCAAAGCAGAAAACGGATATCGTCGACAAATTTTAATCTCGGAGCCGTTTCCTGTTCCTGTTTTAAATTCATAGCAAACTGTCTGGAAATTATTTTCAACATTCAATGTCCCGGTTTTTATTGAGCTGAGCTGCATATACCGCCAGCCAGTGTAGCATGAAAAACCATCAGTTCATCCTTGACAGGTATTTCTAATTTAGAAACCCGCCAAGTTCAATTCCTTCACTCTGACATTTACAAAAAAATTCCTAACTCTAGATATGACATTTGATAACCTAACTTATTCCACGTATAAACATTGATTTCAAATTAACACTAAAAACACTTTTAAATGTTCAATCTTGTTTGGGAAGTCTTTTTTTCAAACCACTGTTGTCTTTTGGGGTTTTAATATTTCACCTCTTATTAATATACAGGGTTTTTTTTCAATACATTTTATTTTTATATGATGTAAGTAAAATCTTTTGACCATAATTCTTTGGTTTAAAACTAACTTGTTTTTAGACTCCAAGCTATACATACACCTTTAGGTATGTAGCTTAATTACTCTTTACTAACATCGTTCTAAATTATATAGGTTTTAAATTGAAATTTTCAACAATGATTTAAGTGAACATTTATTTTTCAGCTTTCATATCTCTTTTACCCAGCACTAAATAACAGTAACAAAGAATATGTCTGGTGATAATGTGTTGTTATTTATGTTTTTCACTTGGCTAGTGTCATGTAATATGGATAATTTATATTGGCATGGTTCTGGATATTTATAGTCATGGATACAATTTACAAAAAATTACATACACATTTCGTGCAAACTGTAAGTATCGTTTAAGACCTTTTTATCATAGCAATATATATATATATATATATATATATATATATATATATATATATATATATATATATATATATATATATATATATATATATATATATATATATATATATATATATATATATACCGATAACTCAAAAAATACTTCACAGATTTGGACCATTTCTGGGAATAACCCTTATTTTGTTAATGGCTTCGATGAGTTCGTTCATCAGATCTTAAAGCCAAATTGTTCTTAACAAAAAATAAAAAAATATTTTTTAAAACGCAATATCTCTAAAATTCTTTAGGTGATTGAAACAAAAACTTACAACTTAAAAGAACATCGACAGACATGGTTGTGTACCAATTTTCAAGTCTTTTGATAAGAGAAAAATAAAGTTAATCGAAATTAAAATTAAAATAACCCTCGACATCACTTCAAATTCTGTAATGCAATATCTAAAATGTTGGAGAAAGACAGATAATGTTACCTGTACTGCTATGCTATTTAAATAAATAGTGGATAAAAATGTAAACAATGGAACTATTATTGCAAGATGTGAAACGTACGACAGGGACGCCATCTCGGTGCGGAACCAGGTAGTATGTTGTCACAACAGCTCTAGTTAACACAAAATGTTATAAATAGAGAGATGTGTACAATCAACTAACAATGTTGTAAATTGTCAGACCTGGCCCATTTCTTTTATAATACCGGGACAATGTTTGCTTTTAAAAGCGTTAAATTTTACCATGCGACAATGTTCTTTGCAAAACCTGCTCACAAAATAAGAACGATACTGATAGATAAGTTACTAGATCCATCATTTTTATTATCGATGATTTCGCAGGTTAGTTTAGTATATAGCACTATAAAGCCTATTTCTGTATTTCGCATATTGTACGTTTCAAACAGTTTGTTAAGCGTCCAAGCCTATCGAGCTTAATTTAAAAGGTGCTTGCTTTCGTCGTCGACATGATTTCAGTGTAGTCTTGGACAGAAGCTAGATTCATACACTCGCGAATTGGGAAATAGCCGCGAAACCTAGGTATTCCTATTGGTTTATTTAAAATAAGATCGTAAAACTGTTGCTTTTTATTAGATTTTATAAATAAATTTTACTCACTTTTGTGTGCACACAGACATGACCTAAATGTCGTCTCTACTTTTAAGTTTGTATAGCCCCAATGTTAATTAAGCCCCCCCCCCCTTATTATACTTACTTATCTTGTGCTTATATATAAAAAAAGAAGTAAAACAGCAAGTGAATTTATTTTCTTCAGTGCTGTATTCGATATTATCTGAAAAATACATTATAGGCAATAATGTGAAATGTAATTTCGGTAAATTTACAGTTTACTGCAAGGGGGGTTTTTAGATTAGAAACATGCTGAGAACCCCCCTTGGTTGCACAAGCCACAAGGCAAATTTGGTGAAACAACCACTAATAAACTTAAGGGACCAAGAATGAATAAGGTTGCTGG
The DNA here is from genome assembly GCA_964006375.1 of Tillus elongatus. Classification (NCBI taxonomy): domain Eukaryota; kingdom Metazoa; phylum Arthropoda; class Insecta; order Coleoptera; family Cleridae; genus Tillus; species Tillus elongatus. The sequence goes on from OZ023262.1 coordinate 219,027,450, forward strand.
GCGGGGAGTAAATCTGAACGGAAATTGCTAAACAAATTTAGTCGGACTTTGAAAAGATGCGTTTTTCACATTTTGCAGCAATACCTCCTTTGAACCCTTCTGCCCCGCATAACATCCATATTCGCACAGGACCAGTAACTTTTTTTGGGGGTTGCACCCAAGACATTTTTCTTGTGCTTTATGCTTTGAAGGTAGTTTTATGCAAGCACAAGGGGAAGGAGAAGCCCCGTGTTTTTGGGTGAGAGGACAGAAACCCTCCTCTTCGTCCTGGGGGTTCTTCTTCCCCTTCTGCATGCATACAATCACCCGCAAAGCATGAACCACATGAATCTTTTTATGTTCCGCTTTCTAGTGTATTTTTTGTTGAGTATATTTTCCGTTTATCAACTGTTTTGTTTGAGTTTTGTATCCAAATTACTGTATAAATATTTATGTTAGAGGTCATCTTTTTGCTATATTTTTACCGTTTCTAATTAAATAAAGTAACGTTTTATAACTTTTAATGTAAGGCTAAATCACTGTAATATATTATTCTTATGAAAATTCACTACAATAACTCACTTGCTGCGTCCAGAACATTTTTTATCTATAAACCTTGAAGCATGCCATCTTTGGTATAGCCGTTTAGAAATGAGCGACTATAAACTAGAAGAGAAAAAAAAGAGGTCATAACATGGTCAGGAACAGACGGATTATGATCTCACCTCTAATAAGCTGACGATTTGTTAGAAGAAACAGACGCCGTAGACAAAGAAGAAGAAGTAATAAGTAACCTTAAAATTTTTCCTGCCTTCTCCTTAATGTAGGTCAGTTATAAAGTTTCAGATCAGCAAATCACTTCAGATTTATTATTATTATTACATAGTTTTAGTAGACTGAAATGCAAGTACTTTTTGCTAAAGTTAATAAATTTCTTAATCAGAGATTTGTGAAGTATGGACTACCATTTATACTAGTTGTTGTTGGAGGTTCCATTGGACTGAAAGAGTTCACTCAACTGCGGTAAGTAATTAATGCAGTATTATCCTTTGATTTGTAAACTCTAAAAATATTACTTTTAATTGCTTCCTTCAAAGATAGTCTGTGAGGCAAATAACTTAATCAATTTTTTTGCCTCACAAGCTCTCGAGAGGATATGACTTAAATCTTAAATTACCTAGAACTCTTATCTTAGTTATTTTTCATTTATGCAGTACATGATACAAATAACGAGAGATATGATAATAAGACTACCTATTTTTAAAACTGTCACGCACATGGCGTCAAGTGGTGAGTCCAATGCAACAGTAATATGCTGTCGTACAGTGGGGTTTGACGTTTCATCACAACCTCTTAACAAATTACGTATTTTACTAATATTTAAGTGCATACAGTTGGAAGTAATTTTTTAAGATCAGAATACTATACTGTGATTATGTGGCATGATGATCAAATCAAGTTTATGAATGTTAACGCCATCTAAATGTCTGCGATCGTGTTCCCTACTTTTTTAAGTTTGTGTTTCCCCAATGCTAATTAAGGGCTCCCTAATTATTATACTTGTCTTGTGCGTATATATATATATATATATATATATATATATATATATATATATATATATATATATATATGTAACATAAAAAAGAAAAAGATTAAATTTAGTGCTGCGGTCTATATTATCTGAAAAAGACAATATAGGCGACGAAGTGGAATGTAACTTCAACTGCATTAAACTGACGTATTGAAACTTTTTGATTGCGAATGACTTTGTTTTAAGTGTGTAGTTGGACTTCTATAACGTTACTCACCACGTGACGTTATAGGAGGGGGCGGGGCATATGCGCAATATCATCTCTTCTAAGTCATTATATCATGGCTGCAGTATTACTTTGGATTAAATGTCATAGTCATTTTAGTCTTCTAGTTTATCTGGACCAGCTGCTTGTTTCTCTTCCACTTCTCCAAAATACATATATAATTATACAGGGCTTTCATTAATTCCCGAACCCCACGTGATCGCTTAAGTTAGGCAACCCGGCATACACGGTTGTACAACCTGAATTAATGAAATCCCTAAGATGCCAGTGTTGTCTCATATTTCCTTTGGGGTTTTATAAAAAATATAAAAATTATAATAAGATGAAACAATAAATGTCTTAAATGTATTTATTATTTAGTATTTTTAACAGCAAGTATGTTCATGTATGGTTTACTGTTATTGATTGCTAAAAAATAAATTAAAACATAATAAAATATTACTTTTATTTTGTATAGATATCAAAATTTTGTAATGTACGTAAACAAATTGAGGTCCGATTATTTAAACTTCTAATTTACGGTTTTAGGAATGTGTATGGTGTAACATGTACCAAATATGTACCTGTTTGGGCCGATTACCAACAAACAGATTTGGTAGGGCTTTCCATGCGATGTCGAATTTTGTCAACAACATACCCTTAACATACCTACACTTTTAACTTAGGTAAAAACGCAATGAAAATGCTAAGTTTTGATAAAAACTGTTTATTTTTATTGTCCAACAGGTAGAAAATTATTTGAAGAAGGTAAACACTCGTCGAACTTGGAAAATGCACAATATACATACAAAATAACCGTCAAAAGGGAATTGAGCGCCAATGGACTGAACTGTCAATTGTCAATTGATTTAGTAACTTTAGGGTCCCTAGTCTAGTGGTTTTTTGGTTACTTTTTGACTGCCAACTCATTAAATCATATTCCACTAAGAGAGACAGAATCCGGTCACGTGGGGTTCGGGAATTAATGAAAGCCCTGTACAATATACCATAGATAAGTGGTATGTTCTGCGATATATATATATATATATATATATATATATATATATATATATATATATATATATATATATATATATATATATATATATATATATATATATATATAATATACACTTAACAAATATTCAAGCCAACTAAATTCAATAATTTTTTTTACCATAAAATCAAGAGATTAGATTTTGGCAACCCTATTTATACCCATGATATAATGACTTAGGAGAGATATGATATTGCGCATACGCCCCGCCTCTTCCATGAGTAATGTTGTAGAAGTCCAACTACACACTTAAAACAAAGTCATTCGCAATCAGAAAGTCTCTATATGTCAGTTTAATGCAGTTGAAGTTACATTTCACTACGTGCCTATATTGTCTTTTTCAGATAATATAGAATGCAGCACTAAATTTAATTTTTTTCATTTTTATATTACATATATATATATATATATATATATATATATATATATATATATATATATATATATATATATATATATATATACATATATATACACACACACACAAGACAAGTATAATAATTAAGGGGGCCCTCAATTAGCATTGGGGATACACAAACTTAAAAAAGTAGGGAACACGTTCGCAGACATTTAGAGGGCGTTTACATTCATAAACTTAATTTGATCATCATGCCACATAATCACAGTATAGTATTCTGATCTTAAAAAATTACCTCCAACTGCATACACTTAAATATTAGTAAAATATGCAATTTGTTAAGAGGTTGTGATGAAACGTCAAACCCCACTGTACGACCACATATTATTGTTAGATTGGACTCACCACTTGACACCATGCGTTTAACTGTTCTAAAAATAGGCAGTCTCGTTATTTGTATCATGATTTATACCTATCTGTGTCAGCTTAAAACAAGGTTATACATGTAGTTTTCATTCTGTAAGAAAATTTATGATGTAGTTGAAAAAATAATTCAAATTTTTAGATGTTTTATAAACAAATTATAAAATTTAGAAACTTTGTAACCTAGATTTAAGGTATTGAAATATATTTTTTATTTTAGTTATGATTTCTCAAGAGTTTCCACAATCACTCCGGCTGAAGCAGAAAAATTTGGCATAAAAATGAAAAAGCCAGGTGAAGTAACTTTAGAATCAGAATATGAAAAGCTTAAAAAAGTAGATATTGACAACTGGGAACAAGTTAGAGGTCCTAGACCATGGGAGGAAGATACAATGATTAAGAATCCTAAGAAACAAGATAAATAACATTGTTCTGTTTTAATAGTGTATAGCTTGTAAATATGTCAGTTGAACATGATTATTGTAATGTAAAAGCGAATGTCTCTTCATTGGATGATTCAGATATAATTTCTCAAACCCCTGAAAAAATAAAAAAGAAATTCAAGCTTGACAAAAATGTTGGGAAGTCGATGGTAAATGAAAACCCATTGTCTGCTGTTCAAGATAAATTAGATGTTAAAAGAAATATAAATTTTGACAGTTCTAAGGAGTCACAATTAAATGGATTTAAAGTCAAAAAAGTCAATCTAATATCATACATATATTATACTCATGAAGAATTGTTGTGTTATTCAGAAACAAGGATGCCAAAAAACACTAATGTGCGAGTTATTGGTATTTTCAATCAACATGCAAGCATGTGTTTCCTTTTAAAATACCAATTACATGGTTGCGGTGTTTCGTTACGTATTATTATTAAGTTTGAAAAAGATTGTGATTTACCCGTGTTAGAAGAATGCATTGAAGTGTTTGGATGCCTGGATTTTCAAAATGTTGGTAGTAAAACATTTCCTGTAGTGAATGTTTGTTTCTGGAAGGTAAGAAATAAAAACAATTTAGGCGAATACTTAAATTCTCTTGCCTTCCAGAAAAGTATAATCCCCAGAGAATATTATGAAACAATTAACACACATTTTGATGACACAACTTATTTGGAAGTAGCCAACAGTATGTCTGAATTTTTTAATGAATATAATGAAACAGTGCTAAAGGATAATATATCTTGTTTAGAAAGTCATATTAACGATTTTCAACAGATAATGGATACTAGTGCAGACATTTTCGACTAAATACTTGTACATAATAATTGCTGGTAATTTTATCCTGCTTTAAAGTCTGTTATGTATATATATGTACCATTTTAAACATTAAAATAATTAGAATTTTTTTATTGTAGTAAATTTATTTAATGAAATTTATATGAAAAGCTAATTACAAAAAGGCTTAAGTCATTTATTCAGAAACACAATATAGTGTCTCTTAAGCAGAATGGATATATAGAGGGTAGGTCTACGAGTAGAGCCATTTTTCAGATGTTTGTGGATGTTTTGGAAGGACAGAATTGTGGTGAGGAGGTGGCTGTTTTGATGATGGACTTATCAAAGGCTTTTGACAGCCTGGATTACACAATATTATTGAGAAAGTTAGAACGTTATGGTATAAGGGGGAAATCATTAGACCTGATTACTTCATATCTGACAGACAGGGTTATTATTAAGTTTGAGCTGTGTTTTTTACAATGAACGTTAGTGGTTGGGTGTGTGCAATCTAGAATTGTTCGAATTATAACGTGCTAAATCTATCAAAGACATTTCATAGGTTTCCAAAGGATGGCGAAACGTGAATATGATTTGAAGCAGAAGTCAAATTCAGAATCACTTTTATGCCAATATGTACAGTTCGCAGAAGATAATTTATTGTGTAATATTTAGTATCATGCACCTATTTATAAACTTCATAAACGGATGGTTGAAAAGCTTCAATCATAACTTGTCTTCCAGTGCATCAAAAAGAAATATGAAGGCAAAAAAATTAATAATAAATGATATAAGAAAGCTGTTTTTCTATATTCTTCTGTGTCCTTTTTTATTTCAGTATGGCATAAATTGTCACATTTTTTCACATTTAAAATTATTTTACTTGGTAAAGGCTTTTAATTATCTTCCCAAGACAAGTTTTTAAAGAGACAAGTAAAAATAGCAGATTCAGCCCTATAATAGATTTATTCACGGAAGTAAGAGTTAGTCTCACCTTTCATCATAACTTGTCTTCCAGTGCATCAAAAAGAAATATGAAGGCAAAAAAATTAATAATAAATGATATAAGAAAGCTGTTTTTCTATATTCTTCTGTGTCCTTTTTTATTTCAGTATGGCATAAATTGTCACATTTTTTCACATTTAAAATTATTTTACTTGGTAAAGGCTTTTAATTATCTTCCCAACACAAGTTTTTAAAGAGACTATGGATGTTAATTGCACTTGTTGGTATTAAATCCATACGTAAACATTTAATATAACTTTATTACTTCACTAACTGAATAAACTATATGATACATTTAACTATAATACACTTTAATTACAACAGTACACGAGTACATAGCAGTTCACTGCAGCGGTTGGTAGCGAGGAGAGAGCGAGAGATCTCCTGGTGTATCTTATATGCGGTAGTTCTTGACAGCTTGTTGTGGCATAACGTAACGCAACGTTTAGCTGTCACATGCAAAAACATAGAGTAGTGTTGACGGAAACACTGTGGTCGGAACCACGGCCACAGAGACAAGTAGAAATAGCAGATTCAGCCCTATAATAGATTTATTCACGGAAGTAAGAGGTAGTCTCACCTTTCATCTAGCACAATTTCTTAATTATGTACCCAGTATATCAGTTACATCTTTTAAAATGTTAGATGAATAAGACAGTTTTCATGTAGAGATATAGCAAATTGAGTACTGTGCTACCATTTATACCTAGGACAATTATTTATAGGTAAGTACAAATTGTAACTTAATATCCTCAGAAACAGCTTTCAGTATATTCCTATACATACCCTTGAAATAGTAGTTTAACGACGGTTTCAAGGTAGTACTGTAAATTATTATGAAATAAGATTATGGGTAAGAGAAATTTGCAGAATTATTCATGCTGAATTCATTTAGGTGTCAAGTTGATTGTTGATACAAAGTATATTTGTAACTATATAATCAGAAAATTTTCACCGTTTTGTCATGTACAAGTTTTCATATTCATCTATAATAAACCAATTGTCTAAATTAAGAATATGCAGGTAAATATATAATCAAATTACATGCTCAGTTATCAGTACTTCACGTGAGGTGGCGCTAGTGTACTTGTCACAAATATCACCAATGCTAAAGCATAGGAGTGTCCCGTTATTGTCATTCTATAGTATTTGCTACTATCCTCAAATCATTAGGAACAACTGATTTATTGGTTAGTCTTGAAGCATGAATTTATATTGTGTTGTTGTTTCGCTCAGACTGGGCACTCAGTGAGCCAATTAATCTTACCATGTTCTCATCACAGTTCATTTTATAATTATGACCAGTTTAAAATGAATAGATCTGGATTTTAGGCATGACTTTTACAAAGTAGATAATATGCTAGTCGTGTCGGCACCTAAAAAAGGCTACCTGTTTGGGTTTGCCAAAGCTCGAATTTATGAGTACGAGTGTCTGTTGTCGTGCAACAACATTTTTCAAAGTTAAACAAAGGGAACATGTTAGTTCCTTTTGTTACATATTACAGAAAATTTATTTGAAAAACACAATTTCTGCGATTTAAATTTTAAATTGTTATAAACTTTTAACCCAATAAATTTGAGAAAAATCGCTTCTTCGGCCAGTAAAATGATAATTGGATAACCTATATACAATCAGACAACCAATAGTAAAAGTTTAGACGCAAGTGTGTTATGAGAATGCATTATCATAAACATTGTTTCAAATTTTAATAACTTTTACTTTCTGTATTATGAGAGCGCATTATCATATACATTTTTCAAATTATAATAACTTTTATTGTCTTTCAACCAAGGAAATTCAGTTTTGGTATGCATCTGCATCTTCTGTATCTGGAGAACTTTCCACATTTCTCTCCACTTTCCTTTGCCGTTTTAGCATTATTTTTTCACGTTAATACATTACAAATTGTTCCACTAGGCATCTAAAAAGATGTTTAGGTTGTTATTTACTGGCTTCTTTTTTTAAGTATGTATAATTATTTTTTGAAATTAAACACATATCTACCTTTATAATGAATTACCGATTTAATTGTTGATTAAATATCGTCCAATTCGTCCTAAGGTTGATTTACTGTACACTTATGTTTACAACATTACAACAAAACACTTTAAAAAATAAGATACTAGTTTCGAATTAACTGCTATTTCGTACAAAATAAACATTAAAATATGCCTGTAACTGATCGTATTCGAAAAATTTTCAGCAAACGCATTAAGAGTTGTCTAAATTTCTAATAAATATTATTTAAAGCACCAAGGCCAAACTTAAACCTTTGGCATTTACACTTCACATGACGTATTACCCTCCACTCACGTCACTTCCCTCTCGGAGTTACCAGACAACCTGTCTAATCTATAAACCTTGGGCAACAACCACCTTTGATCTGCTTGACTCAGCAATTTCTCTGCTACCTGCCTAATTCACCTTTGCGGTGGGAGGCGCACTGCTTGATCTGGGTTCTTCCTCTGTATCCCTACTGATTTCGATGTCCTCAAGGTCACCTGGCTTGTATTGATTATCATTGATGTGCAAAATTACCAGCTTTATATAGGCCTTTTCACTCTTTTCCCTGGCCACTTTGCTGTTTCCTAAATATGCTCTGCTCCTTAAATTGTTGAAGCATTAAGCCAAGAGGCGTGAAATTCAAAAAGTCACAGACTTATTGACCCACCCTTATACTTCGCTTGTTCCACCGTTATAAAATCAAGAAAGATCAAATTTCACATGGTAATATGATTATACTAAGTGAAGATTGAAACTTGTGATGAGCACTGATAAGTACACTTGGGGACTACACTTTCTCCAAGTGTATTTATGTTATTATGATAATCACTGAAACACAAAGCCCCGGTTCGTCATCACGTCCCAAGCAGTGGTACGAGGTCTGGCTATGAAATCAATGAAATTGTCGCAGAGATCGTCATAAGAGCATTAGAATGATTGCTGAGACTGTGAACGCAGATAAAGAAACTGTCAGAAAAATTTTACATGGCGAATTGAACACGAAGAAAGTCTGTTTGAAGTTGGTTCCCAAAAACTTGACCCCTGACCAAAAGCTCGTCCATCAACAGATCTGCTCAGATTTTCTTGAGAGGTTAGATGAAGAGCCTGAATTGATGGAAAACATCATCACTTGAGATTAAACCTGGATATTCCAACACGATGTTGAAACTAAGCAGCAACCCATGCACTGAAAAACTCCTGCATCGCCAATAATAAAAAAATCAAGGATGTCGAAATCCAAATTTGAAGCCATTGAAACCCAAATTTGAAGTTTTGTCAATACTGCAAGAGTGAGTTCCTAAGAAATGGCCGGAGTTGTGGAAAAACAAGTCGTGGATCTTGCACCAGTCCATAACGCGCTGTCTGTGAAGCGTTATTTAGCTGCTAGAGGAACTTCAGTGCTCGAACAAGCGTCGTGCTCGCTTGATTTAGCGCCCTGTAACTTTTCCTGTTTCCGAAGATCAAGTCTGCTTTAAAGGGAACCTGGTTTGAGTCGATGGAAGAGGTGAATCGAAAATCGGCAGAGCTCCTAAATGCTCTTACAAAAGAAGTCTTCTAGCATTGCTTTGACCAATGGAAAAAACGAATGGAACGGTATGTAGCGAGGGAAGGGGAGTACATTGAAGTGGTGCATTCGATTGTAGAATAATTTTCAAAATAAAATTATTTTTCATAAGCAGTCTCGTTATTTAATAACCAGACTTCGTATATTGCCTGTTTTCTACCTCTTCCCACCTTTGTGCACATCCTACATCTTTTCCGCTTGACTCTTTGACTCTCGCCCTTATCCTTGCATTTTTCTGAGATAAGACTGAGCTTATGGTTTTGTTGTGAACTTCTTAGTGTTGATGGTGCTGCAATTGGTGCGGCAAGCTTCAGTGGGTGTAGACTCTATTGTCATCAAATGAAAATCATAGAAGGAAAGTTTTTTCCCAGAAGTATACCGCTGGTATAGCTTGTAAGAGTTGGTGAGCAATAATTGCATGACATGCATAAACATTTTCTTGTACTAGCGGACTGTCTTCCTCTCAGAGGGATAATAGACCCTGATGATCTACTCCAGACATGTACTTGTTATAGTGTACAATAGCCTGGGGTTTCATCACTTTTTGACATCATTTATTCACCATTTTCACCATGTGTCAAATTCTGCGGTGATGTACAGGACATCTTGCTTGTCCTTTAATTTTCCCAGGTAGACACCATTCATGAACATGGATAAAATTTCTCCTTTCTTCAACTTTTTCTCCAGACCTTCTTTGGGGCTGTCTATAATACACTAAACTATAACCAATCAAATAAATACTGTCTATATGTAAAACTAATTATACTGTTCTATGGATACAAAGTTCAGTTCAAAATTGAAAAAGTGTGAGAAAAAAATTCAAGAAACCACGGGACGAACACTTTCTGGTATATGCCCAGTGAAGATGCAAACACTCAGTTTGCCTGCCAGACAGTAGCTGATGGCTTGAGAATACAATTTAGACATGTCTCCGATCGGAAACGCTGGTATATGATGCATGTTGCCAAGTGGCACCTATCGGAGTTGTCGTCAGCAAATGTATTAAATTAAGAGATAAGGTAACTTGGGTTATGTATTACAAAACTTATGAAGATTCGCTGTTATAGTGCACTTGCTTGCTGCATTCTGACTTTTTTCCGCTTAAACTCATCACATGACATTGTGACTAAGAAACATCCAATGATTTTCAATATCTAGTGTAGTTATACTGTCATAAATATCATGTGTTTTGATTTAATATGATTTAACAATTGATGTTTAACACTGGCATAATCACACGATGAACATTGATAAGGCTTTTTTCCTGTGTGTTTTGACTTAATATGAGTTGACAAGCGAAGTTTCTGTACACATGCATAATCACATAATGAACATTGATGAGGCTTTTCTCCTGTGTGTTTTGATTTAATATGAATTAACAATTGCTGTTTGTAAACACTTGCATAATCACATAATGAACATTGATGAGGCTTTTCTCTGTGTGTTTTGACTTAATATGATCCAAAATTTGTTGTTTGGCCACACTTGCATAATCACATGATGAACATTGATAAGGCTTTTCACTTGTGTCTTTTGATTTAATATGATTTAACAATTGATGTTTCTTAACACTGGCATAATCACATGATGAACATTGATAAGGCTTTTCCCCTGTGTCTTTTGATTTAATATGATTTAACAATTGATGTTTCTTAACACTGGCATAATCACATGATGAACATTAATAAGGCTTTTCTCCTGTGTGTTTGAACTTAATATGAATTGACAAGTTATCTTTCCTCACACATGCATAATCACATAATGAACATTGATAAGGCTTTTCTCCTGTGTGTTTTGATTTAATATGATTTAACAAACTATGTTTGCGCACACTTGCATAATCACATGATGAACATCGATGAGGCTTTTCTCCTGTGTGTTTGGATTTAATATGAATTAACAAACTATGTTTGTGCACACTTGCATAATCACATGATGAACACTGATGAGGCTTTTCTCCTGTGTGTTTTGATTTAATATGAATTAACAAACTATGTTTGTGCACACTTGCATAATCACATGATGAACACTGATGAGGCTTTTCTCCTGTGTGTTTTGATTTAATATGAATTAACAAGTGCTGTTTCTTAACACTTTCATAATCACATAATGAACATGGATGAGGTTTTTCTCCTGTGTGTTTTGACTTTATATGAGCTAACAAGCTAGCTTTCTGTACACATGCATAATCACATAATGAACATTGATGAGGCTTTTCTCCTGTGTGTTTTGACTTTATATGATTTAACAAGCTAGGTTTCTGTACACATGCATAATCACATGATGAACATTGATAAAGTTTTTCTCTTGTGTGTTTTGATTTAATATGATTTAACAAGTGCTGTTTGTAAACACTTGCATATTCACATGATGAACACCGATGATGCTTTTCTAAAGTGGGCCAGGAGTCGTGATTATTAGTATAACTTTCATTTTTATTCAAGTACTCTTCTTTCAAATCTGGATATAATACAGAACTATTCAAGTCATGCTCTTCTATTTCCAATTTTATTGAAGATTCATGGGGTTGAAGTTCTGATTTCGTATCATGTTCAAATTCAGAGGAAAGTATAAACTTTTGGTGAGTAGATACATCAACATTGTCTTTTTCAACTTTAATATATTTACAGTAAACTCCAGAGGCCTCCTGCTCTTGTTTTATATGTTCCATGGATATGTTTCAGGTTCTCTTCCACTACTAGCCTTTATTATATCTGTAAACAAGAAAGTTTTAGTTAATTATATTAACAAATAAATTACATGTTGCAAAATTGTGTTTTTCTTTCAATTTCGTTTACCAAATTAATATTTGCACAGAAATATAGAATATTCTATTCCCTACCTAAAAAAAAATAATTAGAATATTTCATTCTCTGATGGCGCTAACCTTGAAACGATTGTCAGGTATTTTGAAATCTCTTGTCGTGAATTGGATTCTCCAAAGGTGTACTTGAATGAATATTCCATTATGGACAAATATGCCGATTTTTCCGAGCAACATGCTTAAAACCACCCCTTGTATGGATGAACCATAATAGAAATGTTGTGCTTTTTACTCCCAAGAATGTTAGAGGACGTGGAGTAAATAGGAATGCCGAGCAAGGTAAACGTGATGAAAAGAACATTAAATGTAGTCTCAAAAAGGCATGTTACAGAATTCGTGAGAAAATAGGTACCCACTATCTCTTAGACCACCCCGTTTCTCCACAAAAAACCACTAGTTCCCCAGTTAAAAGCTATGGGAGGGGGAAACCACATCAGAATGTACCTCTGGCAGATGTCCAATCATCAGTACCCCCCTTTACCCAAAAAGACAAAGTCTATTCAGGAATGGGTAGGATCTTCAAAAACCGATCCACAAGGAAGAGCAGCGGAGGCCTTTGCACTCAGCAATTCTTTAGCCAATATGGTTCAGAAACCTACTTACTTTCCTCACATCCCAACACACAGCTCAAATCCCTTGGATCTCCTTCTTACTACAAATCCTGAATGCTATAAGATATCAGTCACCGCCCCCCTGGGTCGCTCAGACCACGGGATGGTCACTGCTTCCTGTACAATGCAACCCGAAGTCACACAGTCATCACACCCACGTATCGTTTGGCACTACAACTCCGCGAACTGGGACGAAATGCGAGATTACTTTTCCTCATTTCCATGGGCATCTGTCTGCTTCTCTCATCCTGACCCCTCTGATATCTCACAAAACGTCACCGAAATTATTCAAAGCTGGCATGGAATTATTTATTCCACGTATACAGAAAACCTCTGCAGCCACTCAATAGCCCTGGTTCTCTAAATCCTGTGACAAGGCCAGACTTGAAAAGGTCAAAGCTCACAAACAGCTTCTACACAATCCCAGTCAAGAAAACTGTCAAGCATTTAACGACGCAAGAAACCACTATGTCCGCATTCTTTCTGAGGCAAAAAACTCGTTTAATAACCACATCAAAAACAAAGTTCTCTTAAGCTCCAGCGGCAGCAAACCCTTCTGGACTCTTGCTAAATCTATTGGGAATAATTTCTGCAAGAGAACGTTCCCACCTCTTGTTTCAGGGGATGAAATTGTTTCTACTGCCCTGGGCAAGGCTGAACTTTTTGCCTCGTTCGCCGGCAATTCTACTCTCAACCCACCTCCAAATGTTCAACCACCAACAGTCCCCAATGTCGCGCATAAAATGATGGATATCACTTTCAAAACTAAAAAGATACGAAAGATGCTTTTTTCTCTTAATACCAGCAATTGTTTTCAAGTGTTTCACCAGAACTTGCTCCTGTCCTGACTCGTCTGTTTCAGACATCTTACAATAGAGGCATATTCCCTAGTAACTGGAAAACTGCTCGAGTATAACCCGTCCCCAAGAAAGGATCGCTTCCTAGCAACTACAGGCCTATTTCTCTCCTTTCAGTTGTCTCTAAAGTGATGGAAAAGTATATAAACACCGAATTACTAACATTTCTTGAAAAACACAGTCTAATCCATGACAGGCAGTATGGATTCTGTCAGCGCAGATCAACTGCCGACCTCCTTTCCTTTGTCACCCATTCTTGGAACAAGTCTATGGAACTACACGGTGAATCCCAGATTGTTGCTCTAGACATATCCAAAGCATTCAACCAGGTCTGGCACGCAGCGCTGCTTAATAAACTAACGGCCTATGGCTTACCACCAAAACTCTGTACGTGGACAGCAAATTTCCTCTCCAACCAGAGCATTTGTGTTGTCGCGGATGGCCATTCTTCTAAACTGTATCCAATTAATGCAGGAGTTCCTCAAGGTTCAGCTTTAGCCCCTACTTTGTTTCTTATCCACACCAATGACCTCCTCTCTAGCACATCCAGTCCAGTTCACAGTTACGCGAACGACAGCACCCTCCACTCAAATATACAATATTCTACGCCTGTATCTTTAGCCCAATTAGATGAGGATCGCAGGCTCATGGAGGATTATGTCACCGTGGATCTCCAAAAAATATTAGACTGGGGAAGTAGAAATCTTGTACAATTCAACCCCACCAAATCACAGTCTTGCTTTCTTTCTCATAAGAGATACACCAGCCCTAGACCCATCACAATAAACAACCAAGATATTCAAAGTAATGAGTCCTTTTCACTTGTTGGCATTTCTGTGGATCAAAATCTCAATTGGCACCAACATGTCACATCAATTACAGAAGCGGCTACTAAGAAGTTAGGTATCTCTTCCGGGCTCGCAAATACTTTTCACCAGCTAATCTCTATACCTTATATACTTCACAAATAATACCAAACCTCGAATACTGCTCCCACATCTGGGGTGCTGCTGCCGCTTCTACACTCGCTATCCTGGACTCCATTCAGAAGAGAGCTACACGTCTCATCGGTGACCCTACCCTAACCCAAAGGCTGCCATCCCTTTCCGACCGACGTGCTGTTGGTGACCTCTCTCTCTTTTATAGATATCTGCACGGGCACTGCTCAGAGGAGCTTTCTTCCATAGTAGCTCCACCTGCTGCCCCCAACACATCTACCAGGGGAACAGAGCGAATGCACCCTTTTACTGTCCGGGGCACCAGACATAAAACATCTTGTTATGCCCGCTCTTTTGTCCCGAGGACTTCCAAGTTGTGGAATTCCTTGCCGGCACATGTTTTTCCTTCTCCCCCGAACCTTCAAGTCCAGAATTAACAAGTTGCCTCTTTCCTCCTCGTCGACGCCCAGGGTACGATAGTATTTCGGCTGTAAGCCCTCGTGGTATTGTTTAAATAAACAAAAATTTAAAAAAAATTTAGGAAACTAGGGTAACGGGGGAGTACATTACATATACAATCGTGGCAATGTCAATATTACGTTGTTGAGAAAAGTTTTTCTACAAGAACCTCTATTCTTCAGGTTGATTATGCTGATGCCACAAGAGTTCTGAAGTTTGAAGATTCTACGAGTTCTTGCGCCAAACCTCAACTCACATTTTTATAGTCGGAACCTGTTATTAAGAGTGTTCTATCTATTTCTACCTCACAATGAACATATTTACATAAAAAAATAACTGTAAGTAAAACTGAGTTTTGGTATCAGTACTGAATCAATACCACAAATATTAAGTAATAATATAAACTGAAAAACAATATAAATATAACTATCTTACCTGATTCCCAAACGACCGACAATAAATGAAATGAACACCTTACAAAATTGGATCTTAGTATATTTCAATCTGCCAAATTGATTTCTGCACTTTATATTATAATTAGGGCATACTCTATAAATATATTTTAATATCCAAATTCGAAATATTCTCTTCCAATAACAGTAATATGTAATAGTAATAATCTTTGACTATATAGTCAAAGGTAATAATAATGCCACAGGCACAGGCCGTAGTAGCGTAGCATTTATATGGTGTGATCCAATGCCGTATAATGTCATTGGTGTGATCAACGACGTATACGTCATTGGGTGTGATCTGTGATAATGATAATGCCGAACTGCCAATGAAAATGAATGACAAGACAAAGACAATCAATGAAATTAAATGTCATTGGATAATTCTATTCTATTCTATGCCTATTTTGTTTGGCCTAAGACGTGGCGATTGGCCATGTCATTGAATGGCCCATTACAACGTAATCTATTTTTTTTAATTTATTTATTTTACAAATAATTACATTGCTTCTTATGAATTTAGTTCATGCTTTTTTATAAATACATAATATGTTAGTATCCTAGCAGTCACTCAGGCAGTCCTCAGGACTGGTATAGAGAGTAATCTAGTGATGGTTGTTGATTGTCGGACTTTACATTGGCATCAATTAACTGTACTCATATTTTCACTATTATTTCTAATACGTATTTAGATTATGTACGGCAGACTGTAATGGTTGTAGACTTTTATTAAATCTTAATGTTTGTTTCTTTAAAAAAATCATTTATTATCTTAATTATGTAGTTCAGTTAGAATTTGTTGGGTGTGAATTGGTGCTGTTATCTGATTTTCAACAAGTTTTTTATATAGGTCCTTATTTTGTTGTGGGAGGTTTTTACAGTTAAAAAGCATATGTGTAATATCTCATTCTTCTCCACAATCATAGTTTGGTGATTATTTAACTTCTATCCTATAAAAATGTTTTGGGGTTGAGCAATGTCCTGTTCACATGCGGATAATGTTTGTTATGTGTCTTCTGTTCCTGAATGGATTTTTACTAAACCAAGGTCCCAAGACGGCAGACAATTTTGGATGGATGCACACCATCTGCTTTGGTTTTTCTCCTTCCATGTTTCTTACCACTCGGTTTTTATTTGATTTTGTATAATTCTGTAACTTTTTATTAGTTGGAGATAAAGCGTGCCAAAAGTATATATCAAATCGAAGGAAATTTCATGCCCTACAACTACGTTACTGACAATTTCCCTAACAAGCAATTGTTGAAGGCACTAAAAGCAAATGTTTGACAAAAAAGCGAGGTAAAATGTTTTTCTTAATGGGGTCGAAACACACAATCAAAAATCACAGTTTTATAGTATATAACTTAAAGACTGGTGGTAATAAAATAATTCTACGGAGAAATGTTGAGGTTTTGCCTTATAGAATTTTTTTTTATAAAGAAATGAAAATTCGCCCGCCAAAATGCTCATTTTAAAGCCCGTACTTTGTGACGTGCTAACCTCAAAGCATCTGATTGGTCCAGGTTTTAGACACATATATGATTCTGAATTACCAACAGTGTCCCTGCTAGGCTGTCATAAACGCCATCCGTCATTGGGATATTTTAATTAAAATTAAAATGGCTCAGTTAGTGATGGGAACACTGTTATATTGCTCTAACAGTTCGCAACTGTTACTGTTATGTAGAAATAACAGTTAAATATAACAGGTTGAAAATAACAGTATGAAATATGAATTATTAAGAATTCCACGTAGACGTAGTAACAGTAGCTGAACCCGTCCGGTGGTGTAGTTGGGTAATGTTTAAAATAAAAAATATTCTTGTATTATGTTTAAAACAATTAATTAATTTTTTATTAAAAAAATGATGGAGGTTTTTTTTTTGGGTATTCATCACTAATAATAATTTGGTAAAAAATTCAACAATGCAGAATTTCTTTCGAATTTTCTTTACTAATTAAGTATTAGTTAATCACTGAGCTTGAAAACCTCTATAGCCATCTTTTCCTTAAAAATGAGACTTATGAAATACATGAATTATTGTAAGCAAAAAATAAAATAAATAATTTAAAAAAATTTAAAACTAATTTTTTTCTCTCTACCTATAGGGCGAAGTGTGTCTGGTTTCAACTATACCGGGTACAGGGAATATTTTTATAATTTCATTAAAATTGGTACTGTTTCTGAGATTTTTTAAGTTTCAGCGATTTTTTATTTTGCAGTAGTAATAAAAAAAAGATGTTTAAAATCGGACCCATTTCTTAGATTTCCAAAGTGAAAAGTAAAAAGGAATATTGATTTATTAGTTACATATATGGCAAAGAAGAATGAGCAAAGAAACTACCTAATATAATATAATACCTAAGGACTCATGTTAAAGCATAACTGTACATTTGTATACATATCAGTAACGTAACAGACTTTCGTCGACCAAAGTCAGTCAGATAATGTTCATCAACAAAAACTCAGAACTTTGAAAGTGTTTTGTTAGAAAAGTATTTTTTTTAGTGTAAGACAATTTTTCTCAAAGAAAAAAAGAAACATCGTTGATTTTATTTACATTTTTCATATTTTGTGTTTGTTTATAAATTGTAAATATATGTGTGTGTTTTGTGTGAATCAACAACCTGTCAACATTTTACAGTTTCATTGTACCGACGACCCTACGTTCCCAAAGCTGTGAGCACACTAGTATAAAGTAGTATGTTATAAAGTAAAGTCCGCTCTATACTCTATACCCCATTCCCAGTCTCATGTCCATTCATCCTGTTATAACAGTTGCAGATGAAAACAGTATTATGTTATGAAGTAAAGTCCGCTCTATACCCCATTCCCAGTCTCATGTCCATTCATCCTGTTATAACAGTTGCGGATGAAAACAGAAGTTGCTTCATCGTAGCAGTGCAACAGAAACAGATACGACTCCGAGTTCTAGTGTAAAGCGCAACAGCATCCCCTCCACTGTAACTGTTATTTGTATATATCCATAACAGGTTGTTACTGTTGCGGGTCGACAACAGTTAAAATATAACAGACTGTTAAATAACAACCCATCACTAGGCACAGTACCTAAACGAA
Source organism: Tillus elongatus (assembly GCA_964006375.1). NCBI lineage: Eukaryota > Metazoa > Arthropoda > Insecta > Coleoptera > Cleridae > Tillus > Tillus elongatus. Next base: position 219,046,073 of record OZ023262.1, read on the forward strand.
CGCACGGAAGTAGGGACTATAAAATATAAAAAAACTCTGGACGCATCAAGTGCGTTATGGAAGTGAATTTTTATTAAATGCTTCAAATTTGAATAACTCAGTTTTCTATAAACTTAGAAAGTTTAATTTTGGTACGTAGTAAGGTCTTTCCTAGGGCAAGATATCCACCAAATTTCATTAAAATAACTTTGTAATTTTTGGAGGAAAAATTTTTTTTCGGAAGGAAATTTAAAATTTGAATAACTCAATTTTCTATAAACTTAGAAAGTTGAATGTTGGTACTTAGTAAGGTCTCTCCCAAGCCAACATATATAGTAAATGACATTAAAACAGCTTTTTTTTTGAAAGAAAACTCAAAATTTTCCCGGAAAACCCCGTCCGATTTTCCTGGCTAAGGAACTCATCCAAGCCATTAATAAAAGAAAGGCACTTGCCGAGTTTCATTGAAATCGGTTAATTATATTTTTAGTTATCAGACGGATACATATATATATATATATATATATATATATATATATATATATATATATATATATATATATATATATATATATATATATATATATATATATACACAGGGTGTTTAAAAAAGATGGCGCAATATTTAAGATGTTGATTTACCAGGTCATTTTATGAAAAAAAGTTCCCATAAACATAGGTGCTAAAATGCATTGTTTCCAAGATACAAGGTGTTAAATTTTTTTGTAAAATAACGATTTTTTAAAAATAATTCAAATATCTCCTCACCGATTGTTTTGAAATTTGGCAGTGTTGTTTGTATTATTAATGGGCTGATTTGACCCTAATTAGATAAAGATTGTTAGGTCCATTGGCATTAGGGGGGACACCTCAACAAAAATTATTGTTCTTGTTTGTGATTTTCTGTATGATAAATGGACATGCCATAAGGTTTTTATTTTTTATCGTATAAACAATTCAAGATACGGGGAAGTTTCAAGAGACAAAAAACTTGTAGTTTTAGTTTCTTTATCTCAAAATAATATACAAATCATATTGCAATCAGTGGCGTACAATTTTATGTCACTAAATTTTGTTGAGGTGTCCCCCCTAACGCCAATGGACTTAACAATCTGTATCTAATTAGGGCCAAATCAGCCCATTCATAATACAAACAACGCTGCCAAATTTCAAAACAATTGGTGAGGAGATATTTGAATTATTTTTTAAAAATCTTTATTTTACCAAAAACATTAACACCTTGTATCTTGGAAACAATGCATTTTAGCACTATATTTATGACAACTTTTTTTTCATAGAATGACCTGGGAAATCAACCCCTTAAATATTGCCCCATCTTTTTTAAACACCCTGTATATATATATATATATATATATATATATATATATATATATATATATATATATATATATATATATATATATATATATATAATTGCTTGACTAATCGCCCTATTCTCCGGAGTTAGCACCATCAGACTATTTTTTATTTAAAAAAGATTTGAATGATTTGATTGATTTTCAACAAACAACAGGGCCAATGTGGAGTGGTTGAAGAACTGAAGAATTTTTGTTTAACGGTTTAGAATTGTTTTACAAACGTCCTGCTAAATGTGTACATCATAGAGGAGATTATGTTGAATAAGTAAATTTTTGTTTTAGAAAATTATTGTTTTCTATTGTAGGCAAAATACTTTTCAATACCTCCTTGTGTACCTATGTGTAATAAATGACACATTTATGTTCACTGCATTCAATTTATTTACAAATGTGCATATCCACATATAATCTAAAATTTACAGGGTACTTAGCAATAAAAACTATGTAAATAAATATTCATACCACTAATTTAAAAATAACTATATAAAAATAGTAACTTATGTAGATGGATACCTTATAAATGTAAAAAATATTCTAGCAGCTTTACATCTAATTATAAAAATGTACTGTATGATTTTACTCTTTATCGTTTAAAACATTACCATATTTACAATCTAAAATAGGACCTAGAGCATTTTACTCTATAGTTAGAATAGGTTAAAACTATTTTTCAGTCCTCATAGTATTGGCACCAGTTTTAAAAAAGGTATGGAAAATCTGAGGAATTATCTTTGTGATTAACAGTTAAAAAACTGTTTCATATTAAATAAATAGAAACATTTATGATTGAATTAGATAGAAAATATCAGGCATTTTATTTGATCTTATTAAAAAGCCGAAATAGTTAATACAACAATAAACTATGTGTTAATACATACAGGTACTCCGAACTGCATCAGCACCATCTTCGGCAGGTGATAGATAGTGTTTTTTAAAATGAGAATAACTTTTTATAAACATAGGTCGGAAAATGCTTCTTAAATTACAATCCCTTAAAATTACAGCTTGAAAGGTAGTTTTTATTTAGTATCTACAAAACTGGTAAAGATCAAAGAGTGAAATTCTGGACACTCACTAATCTTTATATACCCGATAAAATATTATTTGGGGCTGGTGAAAAGCAAAGAAGTGAGAGAACTTGTTTTGTGTCTTTTTCTGATTTTAACCCATTATGTAAGTTGTCTCGTTACAAAATTTGTATTTTTTGCAAAAAAGTGGAGCAGAAAAGAACGATTCTTGTTGTGGAGCATTGCCAAGTAGAAAGGGAAATCAAGCAGTGAAAGTTTTGGAAGCATTTTTAGGATGGAGGATGGAATCAGAGTATATAAATTCTAGACTTTTGATGTGTCAAAATTTGAAGTATAATATTTGGAAAATAGCTGTCAAAATATTTTTAGGTTGACCTTTAACTAAATTATGTCTAAATACTTTACAAGTCGAAGACTTATCTGTATAGACATGCTGTATGATTGTAGTCAATAAACATTATTATTATTATTATTATGTTACTAGTGTGTCATATAGAATAGGGGGTTTTAAACCTAGGACCACCTGACTTTAAAGCTCAATTGTTACTATGAGATATACTTGGGAAAAATATATAGTACTGGCAACACTACAGACCACTACATCAGACAAGCTTAACCTAAACTCTTGGTGAAATCCCGCCTTGTTTAACCTCTGTTGTGATTTTGTGCACATGTTGTAGAATTGTTTCTGTTCGCTAGAATGATATTATCAGAAAAAGGAAATACTGTATTTTTTTTTTTATAATAGCAACCCATTAGGTGTTTAGTAACATGTAGCAATTTTTAATGATTTTTGCTACTACTACTATTGTAAGATAATTATGTATTACTTAACAGTGTAGTACTGTACCTTTGGACTCTCTCTCTGTTATTGTACCTTGGGCCGGCCAAGGTACAAGACTTGGATGTCGAATTATATTAAATTATATGTTCAACTGAAACACAATGTTTTTTTCAGATGCTAAGAAGGAAAAAAATGTGAGAAAGTTTCCATTGGTAATTGGTAATCTAACCAATGCAGTTAATGCAGTTGTAAACGAAAATGTATCCGTTCGTGCTACAGCTGAGCAGCAATGTGTCACGAACTACTTTGCAAAATCATCTAACAAAGTGGACCCAGAAAAATATTTAGAATACAAAAATAACTTTGATGTATGCAGTGTTTACCGATGAACAGGAAAACATGCTTACTGATTATTTAATAACGTCAAGTAAAATGCTGTATGGACTTTCAAGAACTCAAAACAGAGAACTGACCTAGAACTTTCTAGAGGGTAATTGAATGAAGTTTCCTGAAAGTCTGGAGAATGAGCGTGAAGCAGAAAAAACTTCGTATTATGGCTTTACGCAGCATCACCAACAAATCACTCTCAGAAAACCACAAGCTACAGGCCTTCCAAGGGTTACTAGCTTCAACCGCCACAACATATCTAGATTCTTCAATAAATACAAAGAACTTCTGGAGAAATATCAATTTCCACCGGAAAACATTTATAACATTGACGAAAGTTGAATAACAGTCCACACACCCTCCAGAGTATTTGCTGTGAAAGGAATGATAGATAGAAGTAGGTAGTATGTCTTCCAGTGAGAGGGAATCAAAACTACCATTTTATTGGTTGTCTTAATGTGTTCGAAAATTCAGCTCTACCTGCTATGATATTTGCATGAGTGCATTTTAGAGAGCATATGCTCAAAGGCGCCTCTGCAGTAACACTGGGAATGGCACATTCTAGCAGATGGTCAGATTCCGAAAGATTCATTGAATATTTGCACCATTTCATACAACATGTAAACCATCACAAGATGAAAAAGTATTGCTACTAATAGACAACCACGAAAGCGAGTCCGGGATCTCCATGTTTACATTTCCGCCACATACCACCCATAAACTGAAACCTATCGATAGAGGAGTTTTGGTCCAGTTAAAAAACACTACAATGCAGCGGCTTCTAATTGGATTCAACCACATCTGGAAAACCGATTACCTTTTATGATATGGCAGAAATTGTTGGACATGCATATCCCTGAGCATTACACCTGTGAATATACAAGCAGGTTTTACAGCTTCTGGAATATGGCCAGTTAATGAAGACGCCTTTAACAACAATTAATTTTTAAGTTCTAGTGTAGCTGACCGTCCTGTGGGGGCACCCAAACACCACTCAAGGATCTTCCAGCCTGCAAACCAACACTCCCATCACATCCTTTCACAAGCACACAATCTTCAGCTTTCCAATCACCAGAACACATCAGACCATTTATTAAAGCTGGAATGAGAGTTGTAGTGATAAAAAGTGGACACAAGGCTGGAAAATCTAGAGTCTTGACAGAAACTCCAGAAAAACAAGCAATCGATGGGTAGCATGCGAGAAGAATAGCGATAGAAGAAAAGGAGCTAAGAAAGTTATGAAAAAATTAACACCTATAAGTACTTCATCATCTGAGAATAACTATTTGGATGAGTTTGATCAAAATGACAGGATAGCTCTGATTATGCTGACTCGCCACTTCAGGATCATATAGTTGAAGACAAGAAATAATGCCAGCAAATGATAAAAGGGGATTTTTAGCTAACAAAGTTAGAAGGGAAGAAGAAGATTCAATGTTACATAGCTGAGACAACTGATATTCCAACGATGAAGTGACAATTAAATATTTGAAAAAATTGATGGTTCAATTAACAAATGAGGTCAAATACTTTAATAGAATGGAAAATCTCATCAGAACAGGTCCTTATCGGGAAATAACACAAGACCCTCTATCTGGTATAACAACTTGGTTTCATTATGTCCCGAGTCAATCATATGTTGGGCAATGCAAGATTTTTCTCCTTTATTGAATCTGAGATGAGCTATCTGCTCTTTGAATCTTGTTATTGATCTCCGTGTTTACCCAATATATATTTAACAATTATTAAAAGATCTTTGATACATGCCCGATTTTTTACGGAAGTCAGTAGTATACTTTGGTCTATCAAAAAGGTTCTTTAAATTATCACTTCATAAACAACTCTCAAGTCATTATCTTTGAAGGTATCTCTAACCCTTTTGTAAGAAAGGGACAGCAAACTTTTTGGATGGCTCATCAAATTCGGGGTTCAATGTCGTAATGTTACTCGACATTTTTCACCTATGCTTAGTAACTAATCTATACACAATGTCTGGATAGAAACCCTTACAAATCGCAATATGTATAATATTGTTCATCTCTGAATTGTATTACATACTGCTCAAAGGAAAACTGAGTAACCTCCGAACAAGAAATCGAGATTTTGTGACCAAAAGGATGATTTGAATCTAAAGATATGAAGGAATTTGTACAAGTTTCTTTCCCATAAATGTCAATTTCTAACCTATCTATATTTTTGATGACAAGAGTGTCAAGGAAGGGTAATTGGTCGTTGTTCTCCATTTCTAAACTTGATTGAATGTAATCTACTGCTCAACTTATTAACAAAATTATTGATGCTATTTTTAGTGAGGTCAAATATGGCAAAAATATCGTCGACATATCTCAACCATACTCTCAGAAATTACTGCACCGCTCCAGGAAAGTCACTCTCAAATCGGCTCATGAATAGTTCGGCAACGAAGGGAGACAAATCAATTTCCCATTGTGGTTACATCTGTCTGTCGATAAAACTTCCCGCCAACTCGAAAGAAACTCTTAGACATGCATAGTGATATTCTTAGTATATTCCTCCATCTGCATGTCTGATTATCATAAAGTATGTCCCGAAGATACTGAAGAGCTATGTCGATAGGGATGCTGGGGAACAACGACTTGACATCAAAAGAGATCCATACTTAATTTGATTCTATTAATTAATTGAATGGAATTTGTCAGCGAAAAGCTAGGAGGTTGAACTTCCAATGTACTGAGCTCTTTCGATAACCATTTGGAAAGTTGATAAGTTGAAGAACCGATAACATAGACTATTGCTCTCATTTCGTTCCACGGCTTATGGACCTTTGGGAGGCAATACATGCAAGGTACAATTGGATTGGATAAGCTGACCCTCTTCCTGGTATTCTCATCTTTTAAATTAACGCAACTTTTGACTGTATTTTTAAACCAAGTTGTCATACCAGAAAGAGGGTCTTTTGTTATTTCTCGATAAGGTCTGGTTCTAATGAGATTTTTCATTCTATCAAAGTATTTGACCTTATCAAGAATAACTTGACTTAACCTTCTTGAGGCATCCGATATTGCATTATCTGGTATTGCATCACCGGTATTACATCATCATCCAGTATCATCATTTTTGGTGTATACTTCAGGTATATAAAGAAGATAATTTTGTCTATATGGTTAGTTTAGCGACAGCTACTGATGAAGACAACTTCGTTTTACGAAATACATATCTAGTGCATAACTGTTATTATTTGTGTGGTTTTTGAGGTGATTCTGTTTTTTGTTTCTGTTTGCAGCCACAGTGTCCAACCTCAGTCTTTTATCTTTAATTGTAGGTATGTACTTGAGTACCAAAGGTTCTGTTTGGTTCGAATTTTCAAAGCTTTGCACAGACTTCTTTTATATTCTATGACTGGTTTACAACACCATTTAGGTGTTAATTACTGAAGTAATAAATGGATATATTTTTAAGATTTGTCTCTATGAAATATAAGAAATATCTGGTTCTGCTTTTTCTCCCTATTTAAGTTTCACAATCACACAGTTTTCATTGTTCTTTGTGTTAAACTGCAAGGGCTCAAATGAAGAGGATTTCCTATATACCTGTTATGCCATAATTCTAGAGCAAAACTGGAACCTTTATACAACATTTTTAGAGCTAAATTAAAATAATAATGGTGAAAAGGAATAAATAAGGTAAATTTTAAAAACACACAAATTAAAGCCAATATCAAAATTTTGCAAAATCACAATTTACAATAAATTGGTGAAACAAACAATTGTGGAAATAATGTAGTCAAAGTAAAAACAATGTAGTCATTTTTTAGTGTACATAAAAAATAGCATGATTTTTGAAAATGGAACCACAAAGTTCTGTTATAACATTGATGTAAGTAATTTATTTGTACCTAATTTATTTTTCTAATGTTTGCTTCTGCCAATTCACTTCATCACAAAAACTGCTTCGTGCCTATAGTATCGTATACAATATAAAGTTATTCTTTTTTAATTAATTATCAAAGTTTATTAAAGCCCAAAACAAATTTTAACCATTTCATATGCCTTTTTGAATATTCAGCATCCAATGGGTGTCTATCAGAATTCTGCGATATAAATTTTTCTTCACTTTTACACAAAATTTCATACAGTCTTGATGATTCAATTTCTATAGGTTGAATTTTAAACATCTTTGGTTGTTTCTCACCAGATTCACTAACTTCATTATTTCTTAGATAGCTGATTGCTACAGAGCCAGGATTATTTAAATCATTGGCACTACAAAAGTTATCATGTTTATTTATAATACTGTTGTTCTTAATTCCATGATATTCATAGAAAATTTGCACCAAATGATAAACAATAAACCTGCGATGATACCAAATTGTTTCATGGTCAAAAAATACACAATTTAATTTTTCAATAGTAAAAAACAGCTCATTCAACAAAAGTGTAACATAATTTAAACATCCCCTTTTTTTCTGTATTGTTAAAGATCGATTTTTAGATCCACCAAGTAAATAATCTAGAAAATTTAAGCTTTCACTATCAGTAATCAAATTAAGATGTTTAAGAACATCACTCAAGTAATGCTGAAAGTGGAAAACATACGAATCCGTTTTAAATAGTTTGAACAGATATTGTCTATAATGGTAACCAGTATTTTCCGAAACATGCTGTTCAATCCACCGCAACGAAAACACTAACTCTTGATTATAAAAACTAAACAAGACACTGTCAGGAATTTGATTAGCAATATTCTGTGCACACCATATTCGGTGGGTCCATGCGTGATAATTATTTGGTGACTTTTCTGCAGCTACCTCAGCTACACTTAACTCTGATCTATACAAAAATCCGAAGACTTCAATGTCAGTGGTGCGGCTTAAGAATCGCTTGAGTAACCAGCGACGATAAGCAAAGGTTTCATTTGATTTACCTTTATATGACAAAACTAACTTGGTAAAAAGAAGTTCTTCTTGTATATCTAAAACGTCACATTCAACCAACTCACGTTTCATTGCCCAAAATGTGCTGACATCTGGATTTATCAGCAAAGTTCCTATCAATAAATGATTCAAGGATTTAGCTTTGGTTGCTGAGAGTTTCAACTTTTTAAGTAAGGGTCTTGTGTCCAATAACTCTGTATACGCGTACCTGTAAATGTGTTTCACACACCATGATTCTAATGCAAGGTGATGATCTTCATACAAAATTGGAGACTTATTTTTTTTATTTTCTTGCTCAAACACAATACTAAAGGACCTCCTAGAAAAAAAGTTGAATTGTAAATGGATAAAAAAAATATATAAATATTAGCGTACAGATCGTGGTCATTTGTAATAATGTTCTCCAACATTTTTAAAATCCGTTCTTGCATTGCAAAATCCTCCGCCATTGCACCGTTTATTTAAACATAAACTTTTCTAAATCAAATAATATCAAATATGACAGTTTTGTTTCACGACGCATGAACTTGCACATTTCAATTAAAGCAACCAAGAGCCAAAATTAATTGTAACAAAAAAGATAAACCTAATAATACTTTTATATACTTGGAACGATTCAAACATCAATGTCATAAACGTCAAATGTCATTTTCAATGTCAGCCTCAGTCAATTAAAATGTCATTTGTAAAATTCAATGACATTTTTCTAAATGTCATTGGTAAAATTATTGCTGCTTTCACCAGATGTCAACTGTTGAATCGCTGAGGCACTTTATGCGTCCACAAGACCCGCTTAATTTCAGCTGGAACTCAGCGGCGGCCGATTTCTCAAGGCGAAATTAATTTTCTCCGACTAACAACGTAATAATGTAGTAAGTACACTTGGAGAACACCCAAATCACCACAATACATATTTCAGAGACCAACAAACCGAACAGGTATTTAAATCAAGACAAACATAGTGATTAGTATATGTATAAACCGGTCGAGTTATTGACAGTAATTTATTATTTTACCAAACAAATTAAGAGTGTCTAAGCGGTCAAATGCAAAGAGAAAATAAAGAGCTTGAAATTAAAGGTGCCGCACGATTCAATGAAGTTTTGTTCTTAATAGACCTTAATATAAAAATACTTTCTAATGAATCAAGCATATTTTGATGTTTAACATTTTTGACAAGTTTCAAATTTTCTTTGTCAATGTAACTCGGCCGGTTTATACATATAATAATCTCTTTGTTTGTCTCTACTTAAAGACCCGTTCGGTTTGTTGTATCTATTTAGTCAATATAAATACTTTCACGAAGAATTAAAATCAATATAAATATAGTTTATGTAGTATTTTATTGAATTATTTATCTTTTGTTAGAGTTAACATGGTTAGACAGACACCCGGGCTTAAGTTTTCTATTTAAAAAAGATGAGTTGAGTTGATGTTGTTTATCTCACCAGATGTCTTTGTCGGCATGATCCAATATCCACATAGTAAATTTCTAGATCGAAAGGAAACGTGCTGATTCCTTAAATAACTTGGGTTCTTTAAACCTATATTAGATAAGGGTCATAAATTTGTCGACCAGAAGATTAAAGCAGGTCTTCGACCTCGTAGTTTCAATACACAATAAACAAACGATCGTTCTTGGACGACAACTTTACTTCGAACTTTACCTTGACGCGATATAAATACACGGGAGCTAGTTTTTTATTTTAGAATTTTTCTTCCTCTGAAGATGTTGACATTGTCAACGAAACGATCGTAAGGTCTCTGAAATATGTATTGTGGTGATTTGGGTATTCTCCAAGTGTACTTATTAGTGCTCATCACAGGTTCCAGTTTTCACATAGTAATAATGTAGAATGCGTAGCTAAGTAGCCGTGGACTGGGTAAAGGTTTACTTTCGGGGCGCATGTCCGATTCTTATGAAATTTTGCATATAGACGTATTTTAGGGTGTAGATGACGAAAATCATAATAAAAATTAGCGCAAATGCCAACTAATGGCGTTATATGGAATTTTTTGTTTGAAAATTGTAGGTTATACTCACTTTTGCGGCATGTTTTTGTCCTATTTTACACATTATCGGGGGCCGTTCGTTTTATATCAAGCTAAAGAAGGGTGTATTCCACTATTCTAATTCATTTTCACATAGTTAGTGAACCCTCTTAACTGTTCATGTGTCTCTGAAAATTACCCTTCTTTTCATCGTATAACTTGAAATTGACATCTGACATTAAGTTGGCTTTATATGTCATATGGCATTTTAAAAGCGTCATCCGTCATTTTTGTTTTATTTTATTTTCATTTTTAAAGAATATTTTGATCAAAACATCATATTATAGCACAGCAACATATCTTTATTTTTAGTTGTCATGATTTCGTATTAATTCAATTTTCTTCTGTCTACGGATGTTGTAAAGCAGCGAAACCGGTTACAGCAACGTTGAAGAGCATCTAGAACATCTAGAATTCAGAAGGGCCACTTGCTCCAGTTAGCTAACATGCTGGCTACGTCCTTCATTTACAAAAACGAAAACCAAGATTGAAGGCAAAGAAGTCGTCTTTACTGTATTTAGCCTGAAACTTAAGGTTCTGTAAAACACACTTCTTGCGACATGTTCTCTACATAACCCGTATTTGTTTCAGGTTCTTTGTCTAAATGTTGCCAAATTTGACGTTTTAAATCGCGACTTTAAGAAAAAAACTATAATACTGATACTTCTTGATCTTTTTGTGCTAAAAAACTTACTCATCTTTGTCTGAAATATACAATAGATTTTGTTATCGACAAAAATGTATCGATTTTGTGTGTTTCTCTGGTCATCAGTGACACCCAATCTTTTTTCTTTAAATGCCTATAACTTTTCTTCTTTTAACCTAAGAGATCTAAATTTTGGTAGGTAGTAATATACTTTTCATAATATACACCTGCGTACCAAATTATTTGGTTCGATAGCACTGTTATTTACGGAGATAAAAAAAATCCCGGAGAAACTGGTTCGATTTTCCTGGCTAACAAACTTATCCAAGCCACTTGCATGTAGGTTATATAGGAGAAACATCGTAAGGAATGTATTTTAGTTTATACTTCAACCGCCAGCATTGTCCTTCATTTCACTAAAATAGTTGCGGAAAATTCATATCAAATAGACCCATTCTCTGATGCTTCGGCAGTAGTTTCACTAAGTGAAGATTGAAACCTGTGATCAGCATTGATAAGTACACTTGAAGAACCCAAGTCACCACAACGCATCTTTTAAAGATCTGACGATCGTTTCACTAACAAAGTTAGCCTTATCAGAGGATGAAAATTTCTATGTAGTTTCAGTTATAAAGTTTGTGATTTGATAGTCTATAATTTGTAGCAAGTTTTCGCTGAAAAAAATTGCTATTTAGGAGATTCAAATGTTGAAAATATTTCATCCAGTGAACGCGCGAACTAGCCCCCCTACCTAAAACCCATATCACAGATCAGTTTCAGTTATTATCTATCTATCTATCTATCTATATATATATATATATATATATATATATATATATATATATATATATATATATATATATATATATATATATAATGGTGGTGCATTTCTACGGTAGAGCTCAATATATCCGCTATTGTGCAAGATACCTACGAGAAAAAATTATATATGTTAATTATAGGGCTTCTTGACTTGCATCCTACAAAATTATTTTGACAATCAAAGACAGGCTGGCCCATATGTCGTTGGTGGTCACAGTTTTTTTTTTAATGACACTCTTTATATTATTTCATTGTTGTGTTTGCCATCGAATTATAAAACAAAAAGCAGAATCACCCCAAAAACCACAAAAATAATAACAGAGAGTTATGCGCCACATACGTATTTTGACGACGAAGTTGTCTTCATCAGTAGCTGTCGCTAAACTGATGAAACTGGCGCAGTTTAGCGACAGGTACTGATGTAGACAACTTCGTTGTCGAAATACGTATCTGGCACATAACCCTCTGTTATTATTTTTGTGGTGATTCTGCTTTTAGTTTTAGTTTCCAAACACAGTGTCAAAGCTAAGTCTTTTATCGAATTATAATGCATATTTGTAGGGAAAAATTAATATCCTTCACCGTTTTTGACTTGTGTCAATTGTTTTTGGCACATATCAAAAATTCTGATCCGGCGTTTTTATCAATAGATGTCAGAGTCCCATGGAAATGACCCACTCAATAAGGAGGTTTTCGTTTATATTATTCCTTGAAAAGAATCCAGATGTTATATACAGGCGCTCTCAATTAGTGGCTGCATTTTGAAAAAATTCAAACTTCCATGCCTCACTTTTTAAAATGGAACAGCCTGTATTTTATTTCAAACTTCAATTACAGATTATATAATTTGTATTTTATGTATTTTATCAGCAAAGTTTCGTGTCAGTCAGTTCAGCGCAGAAATAACTTTTTATGAAATTGTTGTGTAATGGGCCAGTCAAATAAGAGGTCTGTCTTGGAAACCACTGTTGGAAAGCTATTTATTGTTTTAATAGAAGTATCCTAGGTTTTCACGATCTCTCGACCGCCGCTCGAGTCAAGAAGTTAAAATAACCGCGAAATTTGTTGACGCTTTTCAGTTTTCTGCCTCTAGCTCCGAAACTGTGCGCTTTATCGAATACTTTATTATTACAAAAATTTAAGAATCGAAAACGAAAAGCGGTGATTTTTACCAACTTTCGTGAAAAACGCATTATAGTGACTTTCAATAGTCCGTAACACGGAAACGACCATTCTAAATAAATAAACGTATGGAATTAAAGTTGTAGAGCATTAAATTGTGTGCTGAACGACTACCTCATATTTTGAATTTGGTCAAGTGCATAGCGAGAAATTTCAAATTGTCCTAAGATTGGCACATGCGATATAATGAGATTAGGCAACATGAATGTAATTTTCTGAGAATCAGTATTGTATATTATACACTAATGTAGTCCATTGGATATCGTCTTCAAGTTTAGTTAGCGTACAGTTAGCACCTGACCGGCCAACAAGCGGATCCTCATAGCCACAGACAGCCAGGCAGCCCTTAAGGACCTAAGTAGCCCACGGGTAAATTCCTGGCTGGTACGTGAGTGCCGAGACGAGACGATCGACCTGGCTGGGCAGAATGAGGTCACCCTCATTTGCGTGCCGGGCCACTCGGGGGTCAAAGACAATGAAGAAGCTGACAGTCTCGCGAAGGGAGGGTCAGCAGAACCATTTATGAGACCAGAACCGGCTCTGGGCGTGACAAAGAGCACTGCCAGGGGAGCCATTAAGTCCTGGGTCAGAAACCAACACAAGGTGTACTGGGCAGACTGTCCAGGGCTCAGACATGGGAAGTCAATAATTGACGAACCCAGTTCAAAGAGAGTTGTGGAGCTGCTAAATCTTAGCAGAGGACAGCTCAGCAACATAACAGGTCTCTTGACGGGACATATGGCCGTCAAGAAACACCTGCAGACTCTGCGGCGAGGGGAAGGAATCAGCCCAGCACATCTTGTGCGAGTGTAAAGCTCTGGACCGCAAAAGACAACTGATCTACGGTCAGTCTAGACCGGAGACAGAGCATTATAAAACTTCACCCTACCAATCGCTGTGCAGACTAGTTCGAGGCACAGTGATTTTGGAATGGGTAGAGTAAAAATACTATGCACAATAAGCCAAAGGTTGCAGTCTATCGGAGCGGCAAATCCGCGGACGAGCCCTGAGGGAGAAAATAAATCGTGGTGTGTGGGATATCGAGGTAGTGTGGGATTCCTACCCACTAAACTTCACTCCTTGAAGTACCGGACCGTAGTCCATCCCCCGTCGGAAAGATTTCACACAATGACGTTAGGAGTTGAATGTGTCCACTCTGTTTTCCCGCGGGGGCGTTATCGGGCAAGGATAAGCTTTGGACGCTTATACCTAGGTGGAAGTTGCTCATCGTAGTCGGTGGCACTACAGAGAAGAGCATTTGGGTGATAAGCGGCTTTTGCGAACTAAGAAGAGGCAAGTATACGATACACGAGTAGATATGTCTAAAGTTTCGGGTCCGCTGACTAGGTGTCTCACGTCAGTCAGCTCACATTACAATTTAATGTGGAAGTGGGACGGCGGTAACCTAATTATTTCATACTTGTATTAAATATACATGTTTTTTAATTCATAACACCACTTGTTAAATTATTTCATGGAGATGTAGAGTTGGAACTCGAGGGTATCTTTCTTGTGAATTAAACAGCATGTTTCGGAAAATGTGAAATTTTTAAATATGTACTTGACCAAATTCAAAATTTAAGCACTCTTTAAACACACAATTTGATGCTCTACAACTTTCAATATACATGTTTTTTCATTTAGAACGGTCGTATCCGTGTGACGGACGACTGAAAGTCAATATAATTATGCGTTTGTCAGAAAAGTTGGCAAAAATCACCGGTTTTCGACCGTCAATTTCAGCCATACTACTCGATCAAATTTTATAAATCAAATACTAATTTGACGTAGAACTTAATAAGTACACTTGGAGAACACCCAAATCACCACAATACATATTTCAGAGACCTTACGATCGTTTCGTTGACAATGTCAACATCTTCAGAGGAAGAAAAATTCTAAAATAAAAAAGTAGCTCCCGTGTATTTATATCGCGTCAAGGTAAACGAACTAGTCCGAAGTAAAGTTGTCGTCCAAGAACAATCGTTTGTTTATTCTGCATTGAAACTACGAGGTCGAAGACCTGCTTTAATCTTCTGATCGACAAATTTATGACCCTTATCTAATATAGGTTTAAAGGACCCGAATTATTTACGGAATCAGCACGTTTCCTTTCGATCTATAAATTTACTATATGGTTATTGGATCATGTCGACAGACATCTGGTGAGATAAACAACATCAACTCAACTCATCTTTTTTAAATAGAAAACTAAAACCCGGGTGTCTGTCTCACCATGTTAACTCTAATAAAGGATAAATAATTCAATAAAATACTACATAAAAACCATATTTATATTGATTTTAATTCTTCGTGAAAGTATTTATATTGACTAAATAGATACAACAAACCGAACGGGTCTTTAAGTCGAGACAAACAAAGGGATTATTATATGTATAAACCGGCCGAGTTATTGACAGTAATTTATTCTTCTATCAGACAAATTAGGAGTGTTTAAGCGGTTAAATGCAAAGAGAAAATAAAGGGCTTGAAATTAAAGGTGCCGCACGATTCAATGAAGTTTTGTTCTTAATAGACATTAATATAAAAATACTTTCTAATGAATCAAGCATAGTTTGATGTCTAACATTTTTGACAAGTTTCAAGTTTTCTTTGTTAATGTGGTGATTATTATCCCATATATGTTGTGCCACACATGATTTGTCCACCGTACCATAATGTAACTGTGCGAGATGTTCACGAAATCTGGTGGCTCTGTTTCTCCTAGTTTGGCCCACGTATTTAAGATCACAATCTTTGCAACCAATCTCATAAATCCCGGGCATTTCAGTGACTTTGTCTTTGTCTTTCGTATTATCCAACAAATTTTTTAAATTACTTTTCGTCGAAAACGTCAAATGTATATCGGCTTTTTAAAAAATACTTTCCAAACCCTTTGTCCCTTTGGTCTTTAATTTTTGTTATAATAAAGTAATCACTAGAATACACGGTGTCGGAGCTACAGTCAAAAAACTGGAAAACGTCAGAAAGTTTTGTGGTTTTTTGGACCGCCTGACTCGAGCGGCGGTCTAGGTACCGTGCAAACCTAATATACTACTTATATTAGACGTCAAATAAACCGATCAAAATAATAATTAGCTTTCCATTAAATATTTCCAAGAGACCCCCATAATAGATCCTAATTTGACTGGACTATAATGTTAACGATTAATAAATAACGTTTAATAGGTTATTGTAAAAAGAGATGTTTGCGAATTCACATAAAAATCCGTTTTCAATTTTTTGTGAAAAGAAATTTATTTAGAAAATTGTGTAAAACCTTTTCAGCTTAATTTTCGTAAAAAAAACTTTTATATTAATTTCGTGTAGCATTACTTAAGCCAATTTAAACAAAATGGCTAATTTTCGTGAAAGTTTTTTTTTTTAATTTTCATGGAAAAACTTTGTTTTGAATCTTTTAAAAAGGCTTTTTGTGAATAATTATATCTTGGTTCAATGTAGTTTTCGTGTAAATTGTTTGAAAACAGATGCGAATATCGTTGTTTTGACAAAATTCTTTAAATGTCTCAAAAATAGGCAACTTTTTTGTCATTTAACCGCAACTCTTCTTGTTTCCAAGATACTCTTAAGCGGGACTTCTCATCTATTAGCAAAATTGTATAATTTTTTGCAGTCAATGGCCTTGAAATCCAATTAAAGAAAGACGAAATGGTGCCGATGGTTCCCCGACCTTGAGATTTCAAAAGCAGGTCCACCTAGAAATTGGACTAAAGTTTTTTTTTGGAAGCACTGTTGATTTTTGTCAGCATTTTTTGCAATAAGAAAATTCCTAACAGTTTAATAGACTGCTGTATTTTTAAAACTAGCTAACTATTTCTCCTCAGAATAAATCTGAGGCGTGCGTATATTCTCAACTGTATATTTTACACACAAATAGCTTTGAAATGGCTAATTTTGAATACACAAGTAACATAAACTTTTTCATAGCAATTTTAGTAAGCTACATAAATCGCCAAAAACCAAGACATTTCGAATATTAAAAAAACGCCATTAATAAAAAAATTGTGCTGCAAATTGAATCATAACTTTCATATAGCTGTGATAATCTACTCTCCACATTCTCATTAAATGAATTTTGGGTCCATGACTTGACCACAAAGAAAATATTCGTGTTCCTGTACCCACAAACTTCTGAAACGTTATATTACTCGAGTTTTAACGAACAAATGTCAATTTTCACCAAATCACCCCTCATCTATACCCTCCCCCTCAAGCGATAGCACTTAAAAACAATTCGAAGCGTTCCTTTGTCGGGTGCTAACTAGATAGCAAATTTGAAGATGATATCTCAATTCGTTCGAAAGTTATTGCGCCTACTAACAGACAGACGTATATAGGCTGACAGACCGACAGACAAAAAATATTCGTTCCAGAATTAAGTTTTCTGTATATTCTGAGACTTTTTACGCCGTTTTAGCAAAAGAAAATTCGAAATTTCTGTCACCGATATTTTACCCACATATTCGCAACCCCTAATTTACTTTCAGCACAGAATACCAGATATTTGATGAAATTGAAAGTTTTCTAATAAACAAACCCTAAAACGTAATATTACTTGAGTTTTATCAAAAAAATGTCAATTTTCACCAAATCATCCCCCATTCAGCCACTACCCCCTAGGGCGATTTTACCCAAAAACAATCCGCACCGTTCGTTTGTCGGGTGCTAACGGTGTACCAAATTTGAAAACGGTATCTCAATTCGTCCTAAAGTTATCGTGGCCAAAACAGGCAGATATACAGACCGACGGACTGACAAAAAATTTTCGTCCCCAAATCATGTTTTCTATATGTTTTGACCCTTTAAGTTTAAGCGAAAAAAAATTAGGAAATTTTTGGTGCCGATGCCATACTTCCACACGTACTGACGGTATGGAAGTATATAGTACGGCAAATTGAATAATTACTTCCACATAGATGTGACAATTTACTCTCCTCAGAAAGACATTCTCATGAAATGAATGTAGGGTCCGTGACTTTACCACAAAGAAAAGATTAGTATTCTTGTACCCATACATTTCTGAAACGTTATATTACACGAGTTTTAACAGAGCCTTGGTGGTTCAGGGGCAAGAACGTGTGCCTCTGAACCGAAGGGTACTGGGTTCGATTCCAGGGTTCTCCTTTCACTTTTTCAGTACAAACTGCAACATTAACATCAACCGAGGTTCTGGCATTGTATTTGAGCAAGTTGAATGTCTGCACGTTCCGCCCTTCGGAGGGGGCGTAAAGTCGTCGGTCCCGTGTCCATGCGATGTTGGGCACGTTAAAGATCCCTACCCTCCTTACAGAAAGACAGGGGTTCGGCAAAATTTCCAGGATAGTGAGGCGAAACTGCTCCCTGGCGTCGGTGATTGGCCATAGTCGCGGAAATAGGCCGACGTTAAAGAAACAAAAAAAAACACACACTCGAGTTTTAACAAAAAATGTCAATTTGAAGCGATCTTACCGAAAAACAATTTTAGAAGCGTTCCTTTGTCGGGTGCGTACCGACAGATCAACAGACACAAAAAAATGTGTGTTCCCAAACCATGTTTTCTATATGTTTTGACACTTTTACGACTTTCAAGCGATAAAAATGTTTCAAATTGTTCTCACTGATGCCATGGTTCCACACGTATTGACGATGTGGAAGTAAAAAAATAGCAAGGGTCGTATCGTAGGGACTTTTTAGACCTTATTCATACTTTGAGTGATATACTAATTTATATTAACGTACTTATTACAAAGCTTTGGCGGGATTATAATTACATATATACAACCTCTTTGCATATATAAAAGAATTATTATAGTGTTCCGAGACTCATACTAACCAAATTGGGGTTACTGCGTGGCTCCATCTTTTCAAATAGTTCTAAAATATTAGGAAAAACATATACCTATTTAGCTTCTCTGTAAACCATTCCAAAAAGTCTAATATGAACTTGATTTGATAATTATTATTAGTCAACGATGTTGTTTTCAAATGGTTGCCCTCTGTTGTTGATGAACTTAAGCTCATATTGATTTCATAGAAGTATTTCAGGAATATAATAATAATAGTCGTCTCAAGAATCGTATGTGTTCGAGTTCTGGGCGTTAGTAGTTAGTAGCCGATAAAATTAATCCCTTTAATATTTGAGTTTGCAATCAATGCAGTTAAAATTAAAGTCTGTTTACAAAAAAAACGGCAGCACAACATATAAAATTTTATAGAAATAGTTCCTTAACCGTCTTTTACCAAAACATATTAACATTACCGGAAAGTCGTTCTGCTTCAATATAATTGCACTCATAACTAAAATTCCATTGTTTTGATTTTAGCGGGAACCATAACACGCCCTCTACGAAAGTAAAGAAACAATAGCGATGGTCAATATGTGTGTGCGTCTGTGATGTGAGATGGAGCTAAAATTTTGATTGTAGTAATACGTAAGTAAATTCGAATCAGATTATGAGTCTATATTATATTATCACAATTTGTTTGATTAGTTTGTGATTGTTTAATTTCTCGATTTTCATAGTTAAGTACCTCAAATCTATTCTGATGAAATTCATGTCCTCACCGCTATCAAACAAAACGCTAAACTGACTCCACTTTTTTATTCATTTGTTTTTAGTTTTGTATCATTTTATAACATGTGTATTCAGTATTTAATAGCTTTAAAGTCAGGCACCTAATGAAGCTTTTATTATTTTTTAGGTTATTAGGGTTGTAATTTCTCTGAAATTGTTACAAAAATGGTTGAAAACAGCAAACTTGTTAGAGTGGACAATTGGGGAATATTTTTCCTTCAGCGCCTTCAGATGTTTTTCAGTAAAACTGATTACTGTGATCTAACTTTACAATTTGAAGGTAATGTGCAACTAAAAGTGCACAGACTGGTAATGCATGCTTGCACTGAATACTTTCAGTATCTTGAATCCTGTCAGTCAGTAGAAGAGAATGTAATAATAATGCCACCAGAGTTACAAGCCGATGTTATCGTGCCTATTGTGAATTTTATGTATACTGGAACGCTGCAGTTTCAAATGTCACTATTTGATAAATTATATATAGCAGCTGAGTTGATGAACATAACCGTTTTAACCAAACTTTTAGAAGCACAGAAACAAAATGTCTCTTCTCCTATTAAAGCTGCACCGAAGAAAAGTCCCCAGGTTTTCTCTAAAAAACCGCTTCCAGCAAAGTCACCCAACCCCCCTGTCGATTTACCACCCAAGTTACCAGGAAGAAAACTTCCGGTTTGGAAACGAAAAAGTGTGCCTAGTATACCTTCCAGTTCACCTTCTCCTTCACATCGTTTATTGTTTCCTGAACCCAAATGTATACCTTCTGTGTCTGAAGATCCCTTATTTGTTCATGATAATGCTCCTAAGCCAACTAGATTTGAGTGGCCAGAAGATGATGATGATTTACCAACTTTAAACATCATGGACACCAGCTTTGATGACGTTTCTTACACAAGCAAACCTTTGTTAACTGTTGATTATGAATTAAAGGCATTGGGTCCATCATTTGATGATATTAAGCATAATACCAAGCCTATTCGATCTACAAAAAAGCAGTCCAGTGCAAACTTAGACATGGAAGAAATGAAAGATTATGTCAAAGAACAGAAGATTAGATCTGGTTTAACTAATTATGAGGAAGACACATGTGAGTCTCCACCTTTTGAAACTAGAGAAAAACGTAAAATAGACACTAGAGGTCAGGAGTGTATGCCTAACAAAAAAGCAAAAATGGGTGACAAACAACCACAAATTGTTCACACAAAGATTATTTCAGAAATACTTAAGAAGTATCCACAGTTAGTAAAGCAAAATAAAAATATAAGACTTAAAATAATGGCTAAAGGTCCGAAGAATTCTACAGAACAAATTATGAAGGGTGCCAAAGTTAAAATACAGACAGCATTAAAAAAAGGAGAGATTCACAAAACTCTTGATGGTAAAAGTTTACCTCCCAAAATTAACAAATCAGAGAAGTGGGTTTGTGACAAATGCAGTACATCATCTGATCCAGTTGAGTTTGGATTATATTATTTGTATCGCAAACACATGACTGATGTCCACAGTGAAATCTTTGATCCACTTTTATGTAAATACTGTGGACAATACTGCAAATCAACACTTTTACTAATGTATCACTTATATACTAAACATGGCATCAAACCATCTTCATCCAATCCTTTCTTAAAATGCAGTTTGTGCCCATTCATTGCCCTGAGTGATACCACTTTATTAAAACATAAGAGAAATCATACACCTAATGAGAAACAATGTCCAGATTGCCTTCTGACCTTTAGCAACAAGCCAGCTTTAACCAGTCATGTACAGATTACAGGACATAATGGGAAGTCTGGAAAAAATAACTTTGATTGTCAATATTGTATTAAGAAATATCAATCTGGCATTAATTTATTTTCGCATATTAGACTGCAACATAGAGCAGAAGCAAGAAACGATGGAATTGTCAGTGTTGATGAATCTGAAGAGCTTGATGATGAATCAGTGGAAGTGGCAAGCACTGAAAGCAAAGAAGAATATATAGTCCCCGAGATTATGCGAAAAATAACATCTAGCAAGGATAAGGTGAGTATCTTTAAATAATTTTGTTATAAATGTCATTTCACTTAAGTTCAGAAGCTAATCTGTGTATAACGTTAACCTTAAAAAACATATTTAGTGATCTTTGGGTGAGATCGCAGCATCTCTGTGTGTACTAAGAAATGGGTTCTTCTGACTACAGTCATGATGGACAAAGTGCTAATCACATAGGCTGTGTAGACGAAATCAATGATTAAAATGTTGGCCTTAGGTACCACTTTACCAATGGCTAAGGGAAGGGAATGCAGCAGTGTTTGTTAGATGCATTTTGTGAATCATAACAGATGTATACTGGTTTTGCTGTTATTAGAGCTTGTCAGTATGCCATAGAAAACCTGTATGTATCTCCTTGATGGCAAAAATGAATATAATAAAGACTTTTGGGTTATTTATGTGTACATTGCTCTTAGATCGGTTTAAGCAATGTGTCTATTACTAGTGAATTGCCTTTTAGTGAAGCTTCATTAAGTAAATTCACTAATAGAGAGGTAATGATGGTGATACTTTCTAAATTTTTTTTTCAAATACGTGTGAATTAGGGCCGCTAGAACCCATATCCAAGGTTCGTTTGAATTTTTATATGGTTATATACAGTGTGTTGCATTTAAGATGAAGCTGCCCCTATATTTTCACTATTTGAAGGAATACAGATTTGAAAGATTTGAATTTTTGCACAGCCTTACAGGTTGGTGGGTCACGTTTTTTAAGATACTCAATTGAAATCTGAACTGCAAACACAGCCTACTACGAATTCACAAACAAGGTCAGTTCTCCATATTTTGCTTTGCGTTAGAGATATCCAAAAAAAAAATCAAAAATGTTGTTCAGAATATGATTCTAGCCACACATACCAATTTTCATGACAAAATTTGCATTTTTAATTTTTTCATGATTTTGGTCTTGCACAAAACTATTACAAGTTTTTCTTAATTTTTGCATTATTTTGGTCTTACACAAAATTATTACAAGTTTTTTTGAAAATTAAATAATGACGGTGCCATGGAAAGGAATATTCCCAAAATCTTCATCAAAGAAGATAACTAAACGATCACCATTTAATGGATGATTAAAGAAAAATTTCGGGACGCAGCAAGTGCGTTATAGTGGTGAATTTTCATAAGAATTGTACACTATTAGTAAGATATACTATTAAAACTAAGTCTTTAAATTTAAATCGACCTTGGAGCTCGGTTTTAGGGTCCCAGTTAGCGTTTATTTGAAAAAAATTATATTTTATATGGGGCTAATAAATTAAAATTTGGTCTTAGATATAATATGTAAGTACTGCAAGTGCCTTTAAAAAAATTGTGTTACAAATTTCATTAAAGTTACAAACGTTTTTCAGAAAAAATTAATTATTTAGAGAGGGAATGTACCTGTCAAATTATACATATGGCAGATATTTTTCCTTATTAATTGCTTGGATCGTTTTGTTTTAGTCATGGGTTTTTGCAAACAATTAGCAAAAAAAATTGGGGCGCAGTAAGTGCGTTATACTAGTAACACTGTTATTATTTAATTAAAAAATAAACTCGAAGCAAAATATTGACCCTGGTTCTAAATTCGTGGTAGGCTGTGTTTACAGTTCAGATGTCAGTTGGGTATCTTAAAATATTCGAGCAAGCACGTTATGGTAGCGAATTTCTAATTAAATTCCTCAAATTTGAATAACTCAATTTGCTATAAACCTAGTATGTTGTATTTTGGTATATAGTACGTCTTTACCGGGCCAATATACCGACCAAATTTCATCAAAATAACTTTCTTACTTTTTTAGATAAAAAGATGTCTTTCAGAAAAATCCATTTTTTTTAGGAAAACTGGCCTGACAGGGCCGGCCAACGAACCTGTTCATGGTCTTAATAAAATGAAGATATATGCCAAGTTTCTTATATATATATATATATATATATATATATATATATATATATATATATATATATATATATATATATATATACACAGGGTGGTGCATTGAAAACGAAACAGACCGATTTGCGCCCAGAGAATTTTTTTTTAAGAAACGCTGAAACACGTCAATTTTAATATTGAGGGGGACATGTTTTGACATAAAACTCAACTTTGTCACATCAACCCCTTAAGGGTGGTGATAACAACCCTTATATTTTAAATAGGGAACATGGGTCGAGTGTTACATCGTTTGCAAGATCTTTCTTTTCTGAATTCAGCAAACTATTTTTTTTTGGAAGTTTTATCAATTCCATTAAAAATTATTAACAGTTGGAGTTGCAAGAACATATTTCATTTATTGTGATAAAAAATGCACTAATTAGTCAATTTTTCGTTAAAAAAAAACAAAAAACAAAACTAAACGTTCAAAAATGTTTATTCAGTTAAGTCAAAAGTACAAATTTTGTTCAAAACGAGCTCTGACATTCTGGAGCATTTGTGGAGTTATTGGACGGCATTCTTCAACAATGCGTCGTCGAAATTCTTCCAGAGACTCCGGTTCTGTTGCGTAAATTCTACTCTTTAAATGGCCCTATAGAAAGAAGTCTAAAGGAGTTAAATCCGGTGATCTAAGGGACCACTCAGTAGCACCTCTATGCCCAATCCATTGTCCTGGAAACTCTTTGTTCAAAAACTCCCTAACACCCTGTGAAAATGCGGAGGAGCTCCATTTTGTTGAAACACTAATTGATTTTCTTGACAGCGATCATCATCTTCAACAATGTCAATTAGTAGAGGGTAAATGATATCTTCTAGTAACTCCAAATACGTTTCGCCACTTAAATTACTTACGGGGTTGATGTGACAAAGTTGAGTTCTATGTCAAATCAGGTCCCCCTCGATATTAGTGAATTTTCGTAGAAAAAATTCACTAATGGGGAGATCCCGACTTTAGAATTTTGAAAAAAGTTTTGCAAATGAGCGCGAACTAGGACCCCTAGAACCCATATCCGGGGTCAGTTTCAATTTTTATATGTTTATATATATATATATATATATATATATATATATATATATATATTTATATATATATATATATATATATATATATATATATATATATATATATATATATATATATATATATATATATATATATATATATATATATATATATATATATATATATATATATATATATATATATGATGATATCTTCTAGTAACTCCAAATACGTTTCGCCACTTAAATTACTTACGGGGTTGATGTGACAAAGTTGAGTTCTATGTCAAATCAGGTCCCCCTCGATATTAGTGAATTTTCGTAGAAAAAATTCACTAATGGGGAGATCCCGACTTTAGAATTTTGAAAAAAGTTTTGCAAATGAGCGCGAACTAGGACCCCTAGAACCCATATCCGGGGTCAGTTTCAATTTTTATATGTTTATATATATATATATATATATATATATATATATATATATATATATATATATATATATATATATATATATATATATATATATATATATATATATATATATATATATATATATATATATATATATATATATATGTATCACACCGATAACTCAAAAAATAATGGGCCGATTTTGATAAAATTTGGCATGTACCTTTCTTTTGTGAATGGCTTGGATAAGTTCGTTAGTCAGGAAAATCGGACGAGGTTTTCCGGGAAAATTTTGAGTTTTCATTCGAAAAAAATTCTTATCTCAAAAAGTAATAAGCCGATTTTAATAAAATTTGGCACGTACCTTCCTTTTGTAAATCGCTTTGACAAGTTTGGTAGTCAGGAAAATCGGACGAAGTTTTCTGGAAAAATTTTGAGTTTTCATTCGAAAAAAATTTGTATCAAAAAATAATGGGCCGATTTTGATAAAATTTGGCACGTACCTTTCTTTTGTAAATGCCTTTGATAAGTTCGTTAATCAAAAAAATCGGACGAGGTTTTCCGGAAAAATTTTGAGTTTTTATTTGAAAAAAATTTTTATCTTAAAAAATAAAAAATCTATGATAACCAAATTTGGTAGGTAGGTTTAGGATATAAAAAGTAAACTTGACACCAAAATTTAGATTTCTATGTTACAAGAAAAAAAAGTTATAATAAAATATTTTGTGCCAGATCATTTCTATGAAAATTCACTACCATAACGCACTTGCTGCGTCCCGAGTTTTTAAAATTGATGTGTTTCAGCGTTTCTTAAAAAAAATATTTCTCTGGACGCAAATCGGTCTGTTTCGTTTTCAATGTGCCACCCTATATATATATATATATATATATATATATATATATATATATATATATATATATATATATATATATATATATATATATATATATATATATATATATATATATATATATATATATATATATATATATATATATATATATATATATATATATATATATATATATATATATATATATATATATATATATATATATATATATATATATATATATATATATATATATATATATATAAATTGAAAATTATCCCGGATATGGGTTTTAGGGGTCCTAGTTTACGCTCATTTGAAGAAATTTTTTTAAAATCTGCTTATTAGTGAATTTTTTAAAGAAAATTCACTAAATAATTCCCCCACCTCAACCTCCGTGGGTAGGAGAGAGGGCATCTTTTGAATCTTAAATGGGAACCCACACATTTGATTGCGGATTCCCATTCTACGCTAAAAACTACCTAACTTTTATTTGGGGTAAAATCCTTTGTGAATCATCCCGTGGATTCAACTGAAAATTGATTTACTTTTGTTATTAATAGAGTAAAATTTTACATGTTTTACAGATTAACACGGTGTTGTATATTTTTAGGTCAAAATACTGTCCAATGTGAAAGTAGCTCAAGATGCTACACAAACAAGCCAGCAGCCTGTAAAACTTGAACCAAGCTCGGAATCTGAATCTTTGAATAATGTTGCTAGTGGTATAGCTACAAGTTTGGGACTTGTTGACATTGTAGTTCTTGACGAAAATCAGCAGTACATCCTTCAGTCTGACAACCAACAGTTAATAAGTCAGGCGGGCCAGCAAGAGTACATCTTGCCTGAAATTCAAAGTGATGCTGCGTTCACTCAAGCGTCCAACGAACATAATGTCATGACGCAAGGTATGATGTCAGGAAATGACATCGGTTCTACAGATGAGCTGGTCATGGTGTTAACAGATCATGATTACAAGGATGGTCAAAATGAAATCAACAACGATAATTCCAACATTGTTGTTTTATACAGTCATCCTGTAGATGGTCAACAAGGACAGTTTATAACATCGCAGGTAAGATTATTTTAGACGATTATTTTTATTGATTGATTGGATATTAATTTGCGAAGATTTTACGAAGATAGTTCCGAAAGTCTGAGGTTCAACTCGGAATTCATTTTGCTCATGTGCGGAATTTTCTTAAATATTATCTGTATTTTTCTGGCTTTGCTGTGGATTGTGTCTTTCTATACCGTTTAAGAAAAATTAAAGAGACGAAAAAACTAGGTTAGAGCGTACTTTTCTGTGATTTGTGTTTAAAATATCGGTCAGACTCTCATTTCTTGCTCTTGACTTGGCGAATATTGTTTTTACTAGGCTTAGGCTGATTTTAAGTACTGTTTCAATTGTTTATTTTGTATATAATTGTGGATTTTATCTTTTTACACCTGTCATGGGGACTTTATTATTGCTGTGTTTTTCACTGGTTTATAATAATAATAATAATAATAATAATAATATTTATTTGGTCCTTTAGTTACAATTATTGTAAATCGGACAAGTCAAAAACTTACAAGATAAAAAGGATAAAGAACGTATCACAATTTATCACAAGGGTACGTGCCCAAAAATCTAAAATCTAACGAGCTTCACATCACAACAAAAAAGATACGTTCATAGTACAGCTTCACAAAATTCACTCAAACTATAAAAACTATGAGTAATTAAAGCAAACTTCAGTTGCTTTCTAAATTTTTTTGTACAATTTGTGTCCTTCAGAGAACAAGGCAGCTGGTTATACAAAAAGCAACCCGCATAACATGGCGACTTCTTAAAAAAAGAATGGTGACATTTATTCAGGTGAAAAGTATTTTTTTCACGAGTGTTGCGCTTATGAAAATCCGAGTTGATAACAAATTTTCTCTTGTTTTTAAGAATGTAAGTTAACAGATGGAACAAATAAACTGATGTTAACGTCATAATGTTATTTTTCTTGAAAATGTCACGACAAAGGTGTCCATAAGGTAGATTATATATTAATCTCAGTATTCGTTTCTGTAGCACAAATATTCTATGGCAGTCCGAAGATTGGCCCCAGATAATGATACAGTAACTCAGATGTGAATAGACAGCCGCGTAATAGACTTTCAGCAGATGTTCCGAGTTTAAGGAATCTTTAAGCATCAAAATTGCATAAAATGCGGAATTTAATTTCTTGCACATGTGATCAATCTGGTCTATATATAACAGGCTACTGTCAATTCTAACACCCAAAAATTTTGCCACCTTTTTGAATTGCACAGCATTTCCATTCACCAAAATAGTGCTGCCGCACATCCTCTCTCTTCGGTGGCAGTTATGCATTTCAAGAGAAAAAGTCTTGTCATAGTTTAAAATGAGTCGATTTCTATAACACCACTCATCAAAAGATTGTACCACTGATTTTAATTTTAATTCAGTTTCCTCCACCGTATTGCCGTAGACAACAATAGAAGTGTCATCGGCGTACATGAAGATTTTTCCGTCTTGTATAAATTGCGGCAAATCGTTTATATAGAGTGTAAACAAAAGTGGGCCAATGACACTTCCCTGGGGTGTGCCCATACTTACCCTATATCTTTGGGAATTAATATTATTCGCTTTTACAAGCAACTGTCTGTTGGTGAGAGCAAGTGCCTCTTATCCCCAACGCCCACATCTTCTCCTTAACAAAAAAAGGATTTACTGTGTCAAAGACATGAGACAGGTCAAAAAATAAGGTCACCACAATGTAGTTGAGGTCCATTCTTTCATTTACGTATTGAATGTATTCGATAAGGGCAGTTTCTGTAGAATGATCAGTTCTAAATCCATGCTGTGTTGGTATATTGTATTTTGTGCATCTTGTGTATTCATACTAGGATTAAGATGATTTAATTTATTGACATTATGTTATAGATTGATGTTTTTTTTTATTGACCATTCATAAATTGCATCATCTTGTTACCGTAGTAGTTATCGTAGAGATATGCATGTGGACGAGTGATTAAATAATGGTGCCCTGATATTTGTTGGGTTTGTTTTATTGATTTTATAACCTGAGTAGTTTTTGTACTGTAGGCTGATTAGCTATTTACATTTGCCTTTGGTTTTATAATCAATACCAGTATTTTATACTTTTGTACATTTGGGATACAGGTGTGCGCACTCATGTTTTTTTCCGCACGGAACTATGAACGAACCCAAGCAAATATGCTGCCTCGAACTTTGAACCTCGGAAATAGTATGTCTAAGGTTCACAGTCGAACTTCGACTTCTTAAAAAATTAAAATCGAACATCAAACTAACCAGAATTATTTAACCTTCATTTATCATTATCTTAAATACAAAATATAGGTGTATTGTAGCATATAATATTTAGCACATGGAAGATCCCCATGCTTTTTAAAAAAAGGAAAAGTTCAACACAATCTGCAGGTTTCGCTTTCAAACAATGCCATCATAATGTTGTAACCGAAAAACACGTTGGAATGCTAGGATATATAAAAAAAATTCTATGATTGTAAAATGACTCTGTCAGGTCTCATCATCCACCAATAGATTATTAAAAAGTTCGGGACGCAGCAAGTGCGTTATGGTAGTGAATTTTCATTTAAATGTTTTTAATAGCAAATATGTGTGTTTTTCTTAACAAAGCAGGCATCAAATTCGGTTACCAGTATAACCTATATAGTAGAAACAATGTGCCATGTTTCATCAAAATAACTTTATTGTTTGAAAATGTAAAAAAAATTCCGAAAGTCAACTTAAAGTCTTCTGGAAAAAACTCGTTTTTTGGTCAACCTTATAGGTTAATAGCAAATTGAGCTATTTAAATATGAAGCATTTGATCAAAATTCGCTACCATAACGCACTTGCTGCGTCCATAATTTCTTTTCTTACAAACATGCATTATATTTCGATGGAAAATGCTAAAATGCAATAACATAAGGCGTGTTTGATTTAAAAAAAAAACTGGACGCAGCAAGTGCGTTATGGAAGTGAATTTTCATTAAAATGTTTTTAATTACAAATATATCGCTCTAATGCAAGCAGGCATCAATTTGGTTACCGGTATAACCTATATAGTAGGAACAGTGTATCATATTTTATCAAAATAATTATTTGAAAATGTACAAAACTTTTCGGAAAATAAACTTTAAATGTTTCTGAGAAAACTGGTCTCCTAGCCAATGAACCTTAGGTTAATAGCTAATTGAGTTATTGAAATTTGAAACATTTAATGAAAATTCGCAACCAAAACGCCCTTGCTGCGTTCATACAAAAATTTTCCGAAAATACAGTTAAATGTTGGTTGCCTAACCAACAAAACTTACGTTAATAGCAAATGAGTTATTGAAATTTGGAGGATTTAATGAAAATTTGCTACCAAAACGCACTTACTGTGTCCAGATTTTTTCTTACAAACATGCATCATATTTCGATAAAATATGCTAAAATGCAGTAACGAATTTGTTCTACGAAAATTAGCTAAAAATTATAGACCGTTAAACCATAAACTTCACTAAACCTACAGCGAAAGCATCAACTTAACTAAACCGACAGCCAAAACATCAGAGAAAGGGTCTATTCGAAATGAATTTTCTGGGAATATTTTAGTAAAATGAAGGACAATGACGATTGAAACTAAGACTTCAGGCTTTGTAAAACATTATTCTTGAGACATTTTCCTTCCATAGCTCATATTAGTGTCAGGTTCATTGCCTGAATATTACCAATTTTGACGTTTAAAATCGCGATTTTGACGTTTTGAGGAAAAGCCAAATGTATTTTTCTTTGAATGCCTGTCACTTTTTTGTCCTTTAACCTACGGAGCTAAATTTTGGTAGGTAACTTGCCTATAATGATATATAAACCCGCGTATGAAATTTGGTTGCCCTTACTTTGTTAATTTTGGAGATATAATTTTTTTTTCGAAAGAAAACATAAAATTTTCCGGGAAAACCTCGGCGCATTTTCCTGGCTAACGAACTTATTCAAGCCACTTGCGAAAGGAAGGTATTGACCAATTTTGACGTTTAAAATCGCGATTTTGACATTTTGAGGAAAACCCAAATTTATTGTTGTTTAAATGCCTGTAACTTTTTTGTCCTTTAACCTACATAGCTAAATTTTCGTAGGTATTTTACTCATAATGATATAAACCAGAGTGTGAAATTTGGTTGCCCTTACTTTGTTAACTCCGGAGAAATAAATTTTTTTCGATTTTTTTCGAAAGAAAACACAAAATTTTCCGGGAAAACCTCGGCGGATTTTCCTGGCTAACGAACTTATCCAAGCTACTTGTGAAAGGAAGGTACTCACCAAGTTTTATCAAAATCGGTCCATTATTTTTTTAGTTATAGGTGTGACACACACACACACACACACACACACACACACACACACACACACACACACACACACACACACACACACACACACACACACACACACACACACACACACACACACACACACACACACACACACACACACACACACACACACACACACACACACACACACACACACACACACACACACACACACACACACACACACACACACACACACACACACACACACACACACACACACACACACACACACACACACACACACACACACACACACACACACACACACACACACACACACACACACACACACACACACACACACACACACACACACACACACACACACACACACACACACACACACACACACACACACACACACACACACACACACACACACACACACACACACACACACACACACACACACACACACACACACACACACACACACACACACACACACACACACACACACACACACACACACACACACACACACACACACACACACACACACACACACACACACACACACACACACACACACACACACACACACACACACACACACACACACACACACACACACACACACACACACACACACACACACACACACACACACACACACACACACACACACACACACACACACACACACACACACACACACACACACACACACACACACACACACACACACACACACACACACACACACACACACACACACACACACACACACACACACACACACACACACACACACACACACACACACACACACACACACACACACACACACACACACACACACACACACACACACACACACACACACACACACACACACACACACACACACACACACACACACACACACACACACACACACACACACACACACACACACACACACACACACACACACACACACACACACACACACACACACACACACACACACACACACACACACACACACACACACACACACACACACACACACACACACACACACACACACACACACACACACACACACACACACACACACACACACACACACACACACACACACACACACACACACACACACACACACACACACACACACACACACACACACACACACACACACACACACACACACACACACACACACACACACACACACACACACACACACACACACACACACACACACACACACACACATATATATATATATATAAACATATAATGAATGTATACAATATTTTTTCATATCTTGTATAATAACGGATTTATTGAGGTTTATTGATTTTTTACGAAAATTAGACGAAAATTGTATACCATTAAACGATAAACTCTATAGCTAATGCTACTGCCAAGCATAAGAGAAAGGGTCTATTTGAAATGAATTTTCTGGAAATATTTTAGTAAAATGAAGGACAATGACGGTTGAAACTAAGACATTAGGGTTTGCAAAACATTCTTCTTGAGACATTTTCTTTCTATAGCCCGTATTAGATCCAAGTTCTGTGTCTAAATGTTGCCAATTTTGACGTTTTAAATCGCAACTTTGACGTTTTGAGGAAAAATTCAATTTATTTTTCTTTAAATGCCTATAACTTTTTGTCTTTTGACCCACAGAGCTAAATTTTGGTAGGTAGCTCACCTATAACGATATAAACTCGCGTACCAAATTTGGTTGCC
This sequence comes from Tillus elongatus, assembly GCA_964006375.1. Taxonomy (NCBI): domain Eukaryota; kingdom Metazoa; phylum Arthropoda; class Insecta; order Coleoptera; family Cleridae; genus Tillus; species Tillus elongatus. The sequence continues at coordinate 219,079,090 of OZ023262.1, forward strand.
CTTTGTTAATTATGGAGATATAAATTTTTTTTGAAAGAAAACACAAAATTTTCCAGGAAAACCCGAGCCGATTTTCCTGGTTAACGAACTTATCCAAGCCATTTGCAAAAGGAAGGTATTCACCAAATTTAATCAAAATCGGCACATTATTTTTTGAGTTATCGGTGTGATACATATATAAGAGAGAGATAAGAGAGAAGTGATACGAGGTGGTAGTGTACTGGTGTGCTCTCAATAAAGGTCTGTTTTTGGTGGTTAAAAGTGAGAATAAATTGTTTTGGAAAAGACATGCATGTAGGAGCAATCCGGTTGGTTCTAACAGTGAGTTTGTTTTGAATATTCGATAATAATTTGATTAGAAAGCAGCTGTTTAAAGTAAATCTTTTAAACAGTTAAATATATGGCGAAATATATTTAACATGAATACTTATTAATCTGAGTTTTTACTGGCCGGCCGATAAGGATATTGACAATTTCTTTGAGAGAGAATTTAAATATTTATTTCACTTATCAGATTTTATTAGCTTAAAAATAAAATGAAGAACTCTGAATCAGATAATGAAATTACAAATGCTGAATTGTTGAAACAACTCAAAAAAGTAATAGCTGATTTGGAATTGAATTTGTCGAACAAGATAGAAGAATCAAATAAAAGAATTTCTGTGTTGGAGCAAGAAAATATTTCATTGAAATCTAGGGTGGAAGCACTAGAGAGGAGGGTAAAGAAGAACAATATTGTTATCTTTGGCTTAAGTGAAGATCATTACGACAACGGAAACTTGCCAGAGTCTATAGTAAATAAACTTGAATCAGTTCTCCAAATTAATATTAAAGTCGACACCATTAGCGACGTTTATACCGTTGGTAAGGGGGTTAAAAGCAAACCAATAGTTATCAAATTTAATTCTCATTATCAGAAGAAATTAATTCTCGACACAGTTGATAAACTGAGGGGAACCGATATTTATATCAATAACGATTACACCACAGAACAACTTGCGCAGCGTAGAATACTGCGTAAATATTTGAAGATATCCAAAGAGGTTGTAAGGGATAGAGGTAACAAAGGTGCAGTTTTGCAATGCAAGAAGCCTGTACACTTTTCCTAACTGGGCGGAGTTCGGTGACTTAAGTGGGAGAAACGTCAGGGACGTATTTAGGAATTTTTAGTTTGGTTAGAAATAAAACTGAAATTATTCAATCATTGAAATGTAATGCTTATTCATGAATTTCTTAAGCTTTTGTATAAATAGGTAACCTAAAAAGGTTCGGAACGCAGCAAGTGCGTTATGATAGTGAATTTTCATAACAATATTAAATAATATATTTATATAACCTGTAAGATTTAGCCTTATATTAAAAGTTATGAAAATTAATTTATTTAATTAGGAACAGTAAAACAAGGTAAAGAAGGACAAGCAAAAACATGATCTATGACATATATTTATAGAGTAATTTGGATACAAAACTCAAACAAAGTAATTGATAAACAGGAAATATACTCTAGAAAAATACACTAGAAAGCTGGGAAAAAAATCCTTTGGTTGATTCATTGAGGGTGATTGTATGCATGCAGGAGAAGAACCCCCAGGAGGAAGAGGGTTTCTGCTCCTCACCCAAAAATTCGGGGGGTTCTCCTTCCCCTTGTGCATACATACAACTACCTTCAAAGCATAAAGCACAAGAAAAATTTCTTGTGAGCAACCCCCAAGAAGGTTGCTGGACCTGGGCGAATATGGGGTAGACAGGGTTTAAAGGAGGTATTGCTGTAAAATGTGAAAAACGCATGTTTTCAAAGTCCCTTAATTTTCTTGGGGGTTGTTTGCCAGAAAATTTGTCTTGTGGCCGAGGAAGGTTCTAAGCATGTTGCTGGAAAAAAATATCTAAAACCCTCATGCAGTCAACTGCAAATTTACCGAAATTACATTCTACTTCGTCGCCTATAATGTCTTTCAGATAATGTAGAATACAGAGCTAAATTAAATAGGTTCACTTGCATTTTCATTTCTTTTTTATTTTTATATTACATTTTTAAGCACAATATGCGTATAATTAAGGGAACCCTTAATTAACATTGCAGCAACACAAACTTGAAAAGTGGAGAAATTATTTACAGTATGTTAACAGTTATAAACTTGATTTCATCATGTTACAGTAGTATTCTGATAATAAAAAATTACATCTAACTGTATGCACACAACAGCTGGTGTGTTACGAGATGTGATGAAACGCCAAACTGACTGTACCACAGCATTAGCATAATATTATTATGCTGCCACATTATCATATCTCTCTAGTAATGGTATCATGTCAAAAACCTACACTAGAGGCTAAATTTCCATTTTCTTCTTTGTTTATGGTGTCTGTTTCTACTGTCCTAAATTTCCAATTTGATATTGACAATAAATAACACTACCACACAATGACAAATGACAGCTGAGCTTCAGCACAGACGCAGTCTAACAAAGTTGTCGGATAGAGTAAATTATGATCGGAGGGATACCTAAGTAAAAAATCATGAGAAATGGGTAATTCGAAATTTGCAGGTATTAAATACAGTATTTTTTAACTGACTGATAAAATTAAATTTTATAAAATGTTTTCTTTATTATCAGAAGTTGTAAAAATTTCATATGTTTATACATGAAAGGTTTAACTACATGAAATTTCTGAAGATCGGGCAACCCCGGTCAGCAACATCTTGACATCTGGCAATGGTTGTAACTTCCATTGTTTAGATTTTATCTACAATTTATTTAAATAGCATAACAGTACAGGTAGCTGTATTGCTCTGCCTTTGTCCAACATTGTAGATATTGCATTACAGAATTTGAAGTGATGTCGAGGATTATTTTATTATTAATTTCGAATAACTTCATTTTTCTTTGATCAAAAGACTTGAAAATTGGTACATAACCACATCTCTGTATGTTCTTTTAAGTTGTAAATTTTCGTTCCAATCACTTAAACAATTTGAAAGCTATTGCGTTTAAAAATATATATTTAATTTTTTGTTAGGAAAAACTATGCGTTAAGATCTGATGAACGAACTCATCCAAGCCATTAGCAAAATAAGCGTAAATCCAAAATTTTCTCCAAATCAGTGAAATATTTTTTGGGTTATTGGTTGGATAAATTGTTGGATGAATATATTGGATAAAGTTGTATATTCAAAAGGTTAGATAAATAATAATAGTTTTTATTTCAACAACAGAAGAAAATACAACATAAAGTACATTGTACTGTTTACAAAGTAATGTTAACATTCCTTGTCTTTTTTAAAGAAATAGAGATTAATTTCATTGATTGCTGTTGCCCTTACTTCGTGAAACTGGTCCATACTTCATACAGACTTGGAGACTACTTCTCTGGCTTCACTGTTGGTTTTCGTTTTTGTAGGTGAAGGACGTAAGCTAACTGGAGCAAGTGGCCCTTCTGAATTCTAGATGTTCTTCAACGTCTCTGTTACTGGTTTTGCTGCTTGATAGTATCCTCAGACAGAAAAAATTTGAATTAATACGAAATCATGACAATTACAAATAAAGATCTGTTGCTATTTTATGATGTTATAATCAAAAAAATCTTTAAAAGTGAAAATAAAATAAAACAAATATGACGGATGACGCCTTTAAAATGTCTACGTGATGTATATCAATATTTAACATAAAGATAGAAGAAACCCATAACAGTAATAACTATAATAACAATTACAACAATAAAATAACTAAACAAACACATTAATAAAGCAGACTATACAATGAAAATATCGACACACATCATGTCTTATAACAACTTTTTGGAAAAAATAGTTAGATTTATGTTGTCTGATTTATTTAATTAGGAAGAAGAATATCTCAGAAATCCTGAATATTGTCGTGTATATGCTTTTTTACTTCTAAAGCTTAAAACAAGTCTAGTTTACACTTGTCATGACAAAAATGTAGTGGTTTTATGCCGTTATTTACTGTGGGTCTATGTTGGGTATCAATAATATGTTTTGCAAATGTAGATTTGTCAGCGTGGTTATTTTTAAATGCAAAAATATGTTCTTTGTATCGGGTGTTAAAATTTCTAGAAGTTTGATCGATGTAGATTGCGTTACGTGTGCATTTCACAAATTTTGAATACCTATACAAATACAAAAGTAGCTTTTAAATCTTATAACATGACGCTTGATTTATTAGATTATTTTAAATAATTGATTGGAAGTATTATCACAGATGACGGTAAGTGTAGGAAAGGTCTGAAGAGGATCGCGATGGCAAAACAAGCATTCAATAACCAAAGTACTGTTCTCACTAATAAACATTTTAACCTGTACATGAGGAACAAGTGCAAGTCGTACGTGTATAAGTATGGTAATGTATGGGGCGGAAACTTGGGCTGTAGTTAAGCAGGATATGAAGAGAATATAAGCTTTTGAAATGTAGACAAGAAAAATGTCAAAGACAGTGCAGGTTGATAGAAAGACGTTTCAAAGTGTGCTAGGAGAGGTGAAAGAATAAAGAGGCTTGCTCAAAGAAATCGAGAGGAAGCTAAAATTTATTGGTCATATTATAAGACATAATAACTTCCCGATAACATTATTTGAAGGACATACGAGTACTTGAAATGTACACTGAATTATTGGCCCTTAAATAAGAGAAGTTTGTTATAAACAGCCCTTAAACTTCTACTTTTATCAAATAGATTTTTGTTATAATGATGTATTCTAATAGAAACATACATAGATGATATTAGTTTAATTAGATGGCCATAATGGCAAGTCAAAAGATTTTGTTCTCGAAAGTGAACTTCAAGTTTTTTAAATATGCTGTTTTGGTTTATTATAGTTTTTAATATTCGCATGTTTATTTCCTTTACATTTATAATCACCGCAGATTCATTTAAGTATGTTTGAAGAACTTTTTCTGCAATAGTGCAAATAGATATTACATCGTCAGATGGGTATGTGCGGAGTTGACCTTTGTCTTTCTGATCTATAAACGATGTTAATAACGCAGACCTCTCCCCAACAAGTTCACCTGCGCATTCTTCGCATCTCAGAGCTTTTGTTATTTTCCTTACTACATAGCCAGATATATATGTCACGACTTCTTTCTTAAACTCTGATATATTGATATCTAATATTTGAAGAACTTTGTCGTCGTCAAAATTATCTATTTGACTCATGTCTTCATCTGGTTCTTCAGATATTCGTTCTCGCCCACAAGTTTTATTTATTACCTCAATGGGTGACAGAATAGGAATTGCTTCCAAAGGGATACAATTTCCTTTAAATGAATCTTTTAATTCAAGATGCACCATCATCCTTTTATATGCACTTTTAAATTGCTTTGCTGATGGGTTATTGTTATAGCCTCCCATGGATCTAATTTGCCCCAAAAAAAAGCTCAATATGATCCTGAGTGATTTTGTAAGTGGGAAAATACAGCAAAAAATTATTGTCGGCAATTAAAGTTTTATAAACAAATTGCAAACTTTGTATGCAAAATAAAAAGCCAATTATACCCATTTTTCTACCACTCTCACACAGAAGCGGTCCATCAATTATCCTAAGTGACGTTAAATATTGTGATAGCTCTCTTAAAAATACATTAATGTTTTCAAAATTTTCTGCATTTAATGTTAAATAAATTGTTTATAAGTCGGATAAATTTCACAGTTCCCTCACATTCTTTGAACTCCTCAAGATGTAAAACTTCATTGCAATATTCCAAAGAATGTGCCACTGAGTCGCTAAAAAGTTGTGTGGCTAATTTAACCTTCATTTTTTGGTTTGTATAAAATATATGCGATTTTCTTAATTTATTTGCTAAATGAACGCCCTCCTGATCCTGTAACTCATTTAATTTTACTAAATAATCCCACTTTATATTTTCCCCATTCTCATCAATTATTAATTTTTTATCGCCTAATGTGTTTCTTATCAGTTTGATCATATGACATGGATCAAAAAAGACTGCAATTTTCCTACCTGAACTAGGATCAACAAACGTAGAGTTAATGTTCCTCCAATTAAAATCGCAGCCAAGTTCTTTTGCTAACGTTAGATTATTTGTTGCCCCATCAAAAGTTATTGAGACCACATATATGCCCGACTCATTTAGTAGCGTTAAACACTGTAATACCAAATTTTGTTTTTGTGTACCCCTTAAAGAGTGGATTAAAAAATAACCAAGAGGAAGCTTCCATGATTGATTAATGCTAACAAGAATAAAAACAAGAGCTTCTTTGGCTACAGGGTTACAATCGGTCTCAAGATTTGTACCAAAATCTACAAACCCATAATATTTTACCCCATCCCATTCTATATGTTGGCGAATTGCCATGTCATCTATGACTAAAGAACATATAAGTTTTCCATCTGTGCTTTCTGATTTTGACTTTAATAAGTTGAACACCTCTGACGTAAAACCAGCTTCCCCATTGACGCTTTGATACCATCTAGATATAGTTTTTGGATGAGGAAGAGCCGAGTTAAATGTGTTTCTGACAAAACTGTAAGCTTTGGGAGAGTAATAATGCAGCGTAAGTAAGAGAAAAAGCTTTAAGTTGATTTTCATACTTATGTTTACGACCTAATTGTCTTTGTAAAAATTCTTCATTAGGTCCTATTTGCATTAATGTTTCTAATGTTTCATCGGTTACTTTACCTTTTAGTTGTTTGATTATATTCGCAAGCGTTGTTGTTCTCTTCTTATAATGATGAACACTACTGCTGAGCCGTTTAATTTTTTTTTCGTGCATCGAATACCTGCATCTTCAGTTTACGTTTGCGCTGTGTAACAACCTATAAAAAATGTTCAATGATAAACCATTTATTTTCTCAAGTAAAATGAATATATAAACAAAATTTCCAACAACACATTTTGGTTAATAGTGGTTGAGATAAATTGCAAAACAGTTGTTTCTAACTTATTTAATCATGGACTATACAAACTTAAACACCACATAAAATGTGATGGAATAACATATTAGGTTTTTTAAAATTATACTGATTTCATAAACGGCAAAAACTGAATTTAACTCACCATGTCCTTCAAAGTGGGAGGCATTGAAGGTGTTTTCATTTCAGCAAATCCTAAACTACTAAACGATCTTTGCGGTACCTCTACAACAGTTTTCTCTTCATAAAAACCAGCACTTGTTGATGGCCGAGAATAATCCATTACAGGTACATTGCTACCAGACCAAGTACTAGTTGACGGGTCAGCTGCAAATGGCACATTGATAGCAGTTATATCAGTCATTGGCTGCTCGCCAAAAATGACTTGTGTTGATGGCTTGTTTGTTACCTGCATAAATAAATTTGAAACGAATACCATTAATGTAAATTTGCAGGGCTAATTAAATTACGATAAATATCATAACAATATATTACGTGAATGTAATTAGTAGCATAGTTACTAGAGATGAGCGATATATAGCTACCGGTGATTTAATCGCTGCTATTAAAAGATCGCTGTTAGCAGCTGTTAGTAAAACACAAAACAACAGCGATTGTGAAAACCGAGATTTACACAAATCATTAGAGTAATTATTTCTATGAAATTCACCTTATACTAAAAACTCCATCACAAATAGCAATTGCTGTATTCATAATACACGCAATTGCAGTTTGTGCGAGCGAGTAGAAGTATCTGTATACTTTCCTTCTCGCCAGTATTAGAATACAACATTTCTCCTTTTCTTATAGGTAGAAAACGAAAAACTCATGATACAAATAACGCGAGATATGATAATGAGACTATCTATTTTTAGAACCGTCACGCGCATGGCGTCATGTGGTGAGTCCAATGCAATAATAATAATATGCTGTCGTACAGTGGAGTTTGACGTTTCATCACAACCCCTTAACAAATTAGGTATTTTACTAATATTTGAGTGCATACAGTTGGAAGTAATTTTTTAAGAACAGAATACTATACTATGATTATGTGACTTGATGATCAAATCAAGTTTATGAATGTTAACGCCCCCTGTAAATGTCTACGAACGTCTTCTCTACTTTTTAAGTTTGTGTATCACCAATGCTAATTCAGGGCTCCCCTTAATTATTATACTTGACTTGTGCATATACATATATATATATATATATATATATATATATATATATATATATATATATTATACTTGACTTGTGCATATACATATATATATATATATATATATATATATATATATATATATATATATATATATATATATATATATATATATATATATATATATATATATATATATAAAAATGAAAAAGATTAAATTATGTGCTACGTTCTATATTATCTGAAAAAGACAATATAGGCGACGAAGTGGAATGTAACTTCAACCACATTAAACTGACGTATAGAAACTTTTTGATTGCGAATGACTTTGTGTTAAGTGTGTAGTTGGCCTTCTATAACGTTACTCACCATGTGATGTCATAGGAGGGGACGGGGCATATGCGCAATATCATATATATTGTAAGTCATTATATCATGGAAAAACCTGCTGAATCTAAAATTAAAGCAGCACCGAACTGTAGCATATATATGCCTTCCAACTTTTTCATTATATTAAAATAAAAATAATATGTAGATTTCTCTCATCGTATATTCTTGTAATATGCTAATTTTATAGAACTTCTATTAATAGTAAAAATCTGAGTAGTTTTAAAATTAATATAATTTAAAAGCTATCTGAAGATCATATTGTGGTTTCAATTAAGCGGTTAACACTAACACCTTGTAAGTGCTTAAAATAATAGCATACGCACATGCAGCATTGTAAATGGCTAAACCACAATCACAGTAGCTGTTTAAAGTCCCTGTTATTTAAAAATAGCCATCACTGATAGCAGTGCCATTGAAAAACCGCTGTTTGGCTATATATATATATATATATATATATATATATATATATATATATATATATATATATATATATATATATATATATATATATCACTAATAGTTACATAAATTAATAACCTTGATTCAGTACTTACCAATACAGGTATAGAACTTTTTTTTAAGTGTACTGCAAAAGGTGATTTTTCTAAATCATAAGATTCCTCGGTAAAATGTAAATCGCACACATTTGAGTTCATAAAAATATCTTCATCGCTTAAATTTAATGCTCGTTTCCAAGCCTCGTATCTTTCACCAGCTTTGGGAAATCTGAAAATAATATCTCGAATTATCTACTTTATCAGTGACTGAACCTCTAGAAAGATGCACTAATAGATAAAACGAAATTATTCTACTTTTTTTCTGCTTCTACTGGAACTACATAGGTAAATACATCTAATTCAAATAATAATTGCCAAACAAAATGCTTAATTTCATTACAAATATTCAATAAATAATGCATTATTAAGATTTTATTTCTTCAAAAAAAACACAATTGACAATAATAAATGCAATACAATGTGTAAATACGGACCTGTGAAAACCAATAAACATTTGGCGCCAAAGAAGGAAACAGAAGACATGTAAACAACTTACCGAAATAAATGCACAGTTGCTTTATCCTTTTCATAATTGGCACTTTTATTGTACATACAGTTCTTCACAATACACCTTGGCATTTTTTAACTTTTACACTCTTAAAACACTGCTAATAAACGGCAAAACACACAAGATAACCTCTAATCGCAATTCAACAAACACTTCAAATACTTGTTGACAGCTGAAAATAACTTCAAGAGCGGATGGGGGAACGAATCAAAACAAAACACATTAGCGCGTTATTCAAAATTTTGTTTGTGATTGGACGGTGACAAGAGTGGGAAATCGACAGGCTGCAAACTCGGCTTTGTTCCCTCTAACATATACAACCTCTTTGAAGATATCCAAGGAAAATAAGTGGAACGCATACATCAAAAAAGGGTTATTACATGTAAATGATAAAGTCTACAGACCTGAGGACCTCAAGGATTTGGATGTAGAAATACCAGACCAAGAGACGGAGTCAAGGTTAGTTGGTACATCAAAACTGAGGCCCACGACACCTAATCAAACAGGGAGGGTTTTTGAAAGTTCTCAAACAGGACCGCCAAATATATCCACGCTCCCCTTCGTGGACAAAAAGATCTTAAGAAGTACGTCGACAGGTTCAAATTCCGCAAGGCAAAAAAAGTAGCCCGAGTCTTGTAGTCAAAGTGTACTCCAAATTGTGAAAGAGAAATTTAGGAGGACAAAAGTTAAACTTTATTTGGTAGAGATAAGAGGTAAAAATAACTGTAATTTTCCATGCTCATGATTCTCAAGTACTTATATTGTAATATGTCTATTGTAGGCAGTGTAGTATTATATGAAATTTGTAGAGTAGATAAGTATTTGCTGCTTTTATTGCATTGATAGTGTAGTTCAATACTTAGGTTCATATAGTGCCGTAACATCAGAACATTTGTAGATGCAAGAGTAATTTGTGATGACATGATGTATAATTCGAAACAATATATATGTATATAAAATATATAATTCGAAAATATAGATGAGGATTGCACATGTAAATATTAGATCTTTGTTGACCGGTTTTGAAGATTTTTGTATTGTGGTGCAGGACAATGATTTTGATTTAATTGTAGTAATTGAGAGTGGGTTAAATGAAAGAGTTGATTCGGCTATTGTGGCTATGTCTGGTTATAGCATGATACGCAAAGACAGAGCTACTGGTAGGGGAGGCGGCATAGCGATTTATATTAGGAATTATTTTAAATATACTGTTATTAATTAAATTTATTTAATTTATTTAATTATTAATTTTGACTTTACCGTTAATGAAAATCTAGAATTTCTATTCTTGAGATTAAAATTACAACACAGAACCATTGCGATTGGTTCTTTTTACAGACCACCAAATAATAACATAAATCACCTTATCAATGATTTTGACAATATTTTCTCAGCTGTTCTGAGCAAGAGTGGTGAAATGCCTTGGCTACGATTGAAGGAGTAGCCATTGTGGCTAGACTTCGCCGGGGCTTTGGTATGGTGTCATCCATAGTTTATTTTAGTTTTAGTTTCGAATTTTTTATAATTATTTGTGAATTATCTATTGTATTCTATGGGTGTACCTTTTCAATAAAGACAATTTATTATATATATATATATATATATATATATATATATATATATAACATATAAAAATTGAAACTGACCCCGGATATGTGTTCTGGGCGGCCTAATTAGCGCTCATTTGAAGAAATTTTTTCAAAATTCAAAAGTCGGGATCTCCTCAGTGAATTTTTTTTAAGAAAATTCACTAAAAAGTACCAAAAAGATAGAGTGGTGTTTTCTGTCGTCTATCTTTGCATTTAAAAATCATTGATTTAGAGTTGTTACTAAGTGGTGAAAATTATACCGTCTTGCAGCTGAAAAGATGTAGTTTCTGACAGTGATATAGTCTAAAGTGAACCATTGTGATTATATTCACCTTGTTTTCATTAGAAAGTTTGCTATTCTTTTAATATTAAAGAATAAGCCTTTATATTTGCACATTGCCATTTCTTATCTTTGTGATAAGCTGGATTATCATCCAAACAAAGGGACATTTTTATCATTGTTTTTTGCTGCCTCTTTATATACAGTATGACTTGTTTACGTTGCTAAAGATGAATAGCTGTAAAAAATGCAATGTCAAGCTGAAAATGAGGAGACTTTCTAGTTGCAATAAGTGTGGCACTTTATTATGCAAAGTTTGCTCTGGCCTCTCCGAGTCAGAGATGCGATGTATGCCAATGAAGAGAAGAAAAATGCTGTATTTTTGTGACGATTGTAACGGTGTTGGTTCCCAGTCAGCGGGATTGACTGATGATGATGACATTCTATCCTTTGTTAGTGTTGAAAGGTCCAATTTTATCTCACGGGATGTTTTTACTGCTGAAATTGGCAGGCTCTTAGCAGTTATTGGCAAATTGAGGGCTGATATAGCCACATTGAAGAACTCTAATATAGATCTGGTCAGATGCATTACCAGTTCTGATTTCTCAGAGTCTGCAGTATCTAAGTCTGTCGATCATTCTCAGGGTGCTGGTGTCCGCAGTGTTCCAACTTTTGCACAGTCTGTTGCGAGAGGAGTTTCTTTGCTTATAAGGCCAAAGGATCACACTCAGTCTGCTGCTGTTACCAAGGCTGATCTCCATCATAGTGTCAATCCTGCGGCAACTGACATCTGTGTTTCTAAAGTCAAAAATATTGCTAAAGGTGGCTTGATAGTTAGCTGTTCATCCAGGTAGGATGGGGAAAAATTGAGGTCTTTGGTGGAGAGCAGTCTTTCTGGTGAATGTAGTGTGAAAGAAGTTACACATCAACATCCGCGAATACGTATCGTAGGCCTCTCTGAAAAGATTGAGGGGGATGAATTAATAAGACTTATTGAGCTTAAAAATGGAAACATCTTTGGTGACCCTGATGTTAGTCTGCTTTAGACATTGGTCAGATTTTTATCGGGTATGATCGCTGCTCTGTTTATGATGGTATTGATATTACGCAATGTTTTAACTGTTCTGGCTTCCACCGTACTTCCAAATTCTGTAGGGGCAAAACCATATGTCCTTAAGTGCTCTGGTAACCATCCTCTGAAAAACTGTGTGGCTTCTACTGTTTGTTGTGTGAACTGCTTCAATGCTGCTAAAGTAAAAGATGGAGTTGCATATGATCATGCAGCCTGGGACCATAACTGTGTGATTTATAAAGAGAAAAGCTGGAATCGGCGATAACAGAGATTTTGCAAATGAAATAGCAATTACCCCAATGCCATGCTGAAGTGAAAACCCAGTCTCCTAACAAACCTGTTAGATCTGTCTCAAATTCTAGACATAATCATAAACACTTGAGAATACTATATCAGAATGTAAGAAGCCTTCGTACAAAAACCTCTGATGTTTTTAACTTTGTTTATCCACACACCAGTTGGTTGGACATTATTGCTTTTTCCGAGACTTGGCTTGATAGTAGTATCTCAAGCAATGAAGTCTTTGATGCTAAATATGTAGTATTTAGGTCTGACAGGGATAAGTTGCCTACTTCTCTTTCAAGAGGTGGTGGTGTTTTACTGGCTGTTCATTCGTGTTTCATGGTATGATCACTCAATGTTTCTCGTGACTGTGATATACTTGTGTCTGTCTCTGGTATTGACATTGCTGGTGTTAATATATCAAATCATATTGCCTCTTTGAACATATTTGTGATCTATATTCCTCCAGGTACTAGTACAGCTGATTATTCTGACTTCTTTGAAGCTTTGGAAATGCTCCATATTAGATATGGTCATGACTCATTATTTGTAGGTGACTTCAATCTTCCTGAATATGTTGACTTTTTCAATGCTTCTCCTAACAATCGTATTTCTATGTTAATGAGCTTTTGTGATATACTTCTTATCAAACAATTTAGTTTTGTTAGAAATATCAATAACAGAATACTTGATTTGGTTCTTTCCTCTCGTTCTTGTCAAGTTGAGACTGCCAATGAATTTCCTGTTGCTGTTGACGGTTATCATCCTTCATTGTTTGTTACTGTTGATACTGAGATCTCTAAAGTTTCTTCATTTTGCGGGAATACTGATCATTTGTCTTACAACTTTAGGCAGTGTAATTTTATTGACTTATATTCTCATCTGGAGGAGGTGTCATGGGAGGAGCTCGATGACTTCACAGATATAAACTCAACGATGGAATGTTTTTACTCAAAACTTTATAATATATTTGACCTGTTTGTTCCTAAGACAACTCTGAGAGCTGGAGATCGATTTCCTGTGTCGTTTTCTAAGGAAACAAAACGTAACATTAAACAAAAATATAACTATTGGCGTAAATTAAAAAAATATGGTAACTCTGAATATTTTGAGATATTCAAAGATTTGCGAATTAAAATCAAGAGGGATATTAAGGTTTCTTATCAGAATTTTGTGAGGAAAATCGAGCAGGATCTTAAACTTCACCCCAACAAGCTGTGGAGTTACTTCTCACAATTAAATAGTAAATTTTGCTTTCCAAATAATCTTTCTGAGCAGGAACTAGTGGATGGTTTCGCCTCCCATTTTAGGAACAATTTTTCTCCTAGTGGCTCCCAATGTTTTGTTTCAAGCACGAATAATAATGTCAATACTTTTTTTATCAACAAATTGGATGATATGGATATCTTAAGAACAGCTAAAAAATCAAGGCTAATTTTTCATCTGGTCCTGACTTGGTACCTGCTTTTCTTGTTAAAGACTGTCTAGGTATTTTTCTAGTTCCGCCTACAAAAATGTTTAACCTTATACTTGAATTATGTGCTTTCCCTGAAGTTTGGAAATTATCATGTGGTTTGATGGCAGGTCGTTCTACAGTCACGAATTTAGTCACAATGACACAGTGTATTGATGCAGCTCTTGAGGATCATAGCCAAGTCAGCGTTATATTTACAGACGTTTTGAAGGCTTTTGACCGCCTTAATCATGCTGTTATTATTGACAGTCTGCATTGTCTTGGTTTCTCAGGGAATCTGATCGAGTTATTTAAATTGTATCTTAGCGGACGAAAGCAGTTTGAAATTAAGGGCTTTAAATCAGATAGCTTTGAAATATGTTCTGGAGTGCCACAGGGCTCCATCCTTGGTCCGGTTCTTTTTAATATTTGTATTGATGGTATATCAAACATCTTGGAAGTGCCTTACTTAATATATGCAGACTATATAAAGATTTACCTGCGCATCAATCATCCTGATGACTGTAATAGGTTACAGAGTAGTTTAAATCTATTCGATAGTTGGTGTGGTGGCAATGGACTTTGTCTTAATGTCGGTAAATGTTGTGTCATGTCTTTTTCACGTAAAAGGTGCCCCATCCTATTTGATTACAACCTAAATAGTCAGCTACTAGGAAGGCCCTCTGTTAAAGATCTTGGTGTTGTGTTTGACCCTGTCCTCTCATTCAGGCAACATTTGCAGCATGCCACTGGTTCAGCCTACAGGATAATTGGCTTTTTGATTAGAAATAGTAGGTATTTTGCTTCATCAGATACATTTATTTTGTTGTATTGCTCTCTGATAAGGTCATCTCTGGAGTATGCATCAGTGGTATGGGCTCCCTTTTATGTTACACAGATTGGTAATCTCGAAAATATTTAAAGAAAGTTTCTCAAGCATACTTGTTTTCGTTTGGATGGTCAGTGCCCTTGTATTGGCTTTCCACACAGTGATTTATTACAACGTTTTGACTTGCAGACTTTGAAGAATAGGAGGAAGTGTAGCTCTTTGATATTTTTGTATAAATTAATTAATTGCCAAATTGACTGTCCGCCTCTGTTGGAACAGCTTAATTTTAATGTACCACGTTTAGGATCACACCATCCATTGACTTTTTATCCACTAACGGCTCGTACGCAGCATATGTGGTCTTCGCCTCTTTATAACATGTGTAATATATATTCAACTTTGGAGGACAACCTGGATGTTTTCGATTGTTCTGTGTTTGAAATAAAACACTTGTTCGAACCTTGTTAACTAGAATGTGTATATTAATGTATTGTTCCTTTTTGTTTCTATTAATGTTATTTTACTATTCTATATATTTTTTGTGTTTTTCTTCCCATCCTTAAAATGGCAATTTTGCTGTTGGACGGTGTATCTAAATAAATAAAACAAGTAAATAAAATACTCATGAGTGCATACTGCCTTTTCTGTCATTTCATAGGCTGATTATTTATTGTTATGATTTAAGACAACTGTTTTTAGGATATTGTTTGACTTGCTTGTCATTTTGTAATTTTGTTTGTGCTTTATTTTTAGTTTTCGTTTTTTTTTTGGACACGTTTTAATTTTGAAGAATATGGACGAGGCAAACTTTACCTTTTGCCACTTAACCATATGCTCTAGCTACAAGTAATTTGGTGTCTTGGTGGATTTAATTCCCAAGAAAGGTTACTCTATTATTGGGATTTCGGAGACCTGGCTAAGTGATAATATTAAGGATCCTACATTTAGCATACCTGGCTACAGCAGAAAGGATCGGACAGGGAGGGGCGGGGGTGTGGCTATGTATACCAGAGCCACGCTGATGTTTGGTGACCTTGATACCTCATCTGATGGTCCTTTGAAACATCTGTGGGTAGGTTGAAATTGAAGGGTAAAAGGGTCTGTGTTGGTTCATTGTATAGACCTCCAAATACGAACCTGGTCACTACTCTTGACCAGTTGAAGAATATTTTGGTTGGTTGTCTCCCTGAACTTGATACTGTCTTATTTGGGGAAGACCTTAATGTGGACCTGCTTAATGTTAACCGTTCTACTCTTCTAGAACAACTATTTTTGAAATATGGCTTATCTCAGATAATTAGGGAGCCTACAAGGATTGCAGATCGCAGCGAGACATTGCTGGATGTTATCATCACTTTGGAACGGAATGTTATACTGGGTTGTGAGTTCATCAGTGTGGATGACATTTCAGATCATTGTCTGGTTGTCTCATACTTGAGATTTTGTAAGCCCAAGCATCCTGTCAAAATTTTAACTTACAGAGATTTCTCTAATTTTAACTATCAAATGTTTTTGGATCACCTCCGGCTAATAAATTTTGAATGATGTAGACCAAACTGTAAATTACTTCAATAAAAATGTTATCAGTTTATTCAAGATACATGCACATTTTAAGACCATTCGTGTTACTAGGCCCCCTGCACTGTGGCTCACAGACAACTTAAGGCTTATGATGCGTCTTAGAGACTCCCTTTATTCTAAGTATAGAAAATTAAAGACATACATATTCCTGTTTATATAGCCGATTTTTCGTGCTTTCTAAAGCACTGTTATTCTCATCAATATGCTGATGACTTTCAGCTATATTGTCATTTTACCTGAGAAAGAATGTTACTGGCAGTTGAGAGCATTAATACATATCTGCGATCGATTTCTGAGTGACACCACCTTATTTTAAACGAAAGGAAAACTGAGTTGTTGGTATTGGGCAAGCAGGGGGCTTTAATTACTGGACATATGTCACTCTCACTGGTGCTCAATGGAAGTGCCTTACGTCCCACAGACAGTTGTCAAAGCTTGCGTTGCATCTTGCACCCCGATTTAAGATTTAGGGGGCACATGAGTAAGCTCATTAGACACTAGTTTGGCATATTAAAAGCTCTTTACATGCATGAGGACATATTGAACAGTGCCGTGAAGCTCAATTTGTGTGATTGCCTTATAGTTAACTACATATCATACTGTGACACAGTTTGGTGGTTGCTCCGTGGTAGGAACATTCCTATATCTGATCACTGACTGGTGGAATAACACTTAGAAGTTATCACGACAGTTACTGCAATGTTACAGCGACCAATTGTGCTAGTTG
This sequence comes from Tillus elongatus, assembly GCA_964006375.1. Classification (NCBI taxonomy): domain Eukaryota; kingdom Metazoa; phylum Arthropoda; class Insecta; order Coleoptera; family Cleridae; genus Tillus; species Tillus elongatus. The sequence goes on from OZ023262.1 coordinate 219,096,406, forward strand.
GGAAGGTAGGCCAATTGTCTTTTTAGATGAAACTTACATTCAAGCTGGTCATACTAGTTCGAACAGTTGGACAGACAATACCAGTAACGGGTTGCTAGCAACCATATCTAAAGGCAATCTTAGTTATTGTTCAGGCCGATAGTGAAATGGGTTTTGTATCTAACTGTCTATTGATTTTTCATTTTGGGACCAAATCCGGAGACTCCCACGATGACATGAATTGGTGAAATTATGCGAAGTGGGTTACAGAGAAGTTGATTCCAAATCTCCCCCTGCATTGTGTTGTAACTGATAATGCACCAAACATAATGCCCAAGTACAAAAAGCACCTACCTGCAAATCAAGAAAACCAGATATGGCAGATTTCTTAATAAGTACAAATATACCTTTTTCACCGAATTTGGCAGGGGAACTCTGCCTATAGGAGGTGCGGAACAGTTCCTTTCTTAGCTTGAATCAGTGTCCTCGAAGTCATGGGTCACTGTCCAGGGTCACAAATGGAGAACAAGGTCCCTCATATAGACCATGCGTTAGTTTGTACATATACACAAGATCGGACCTCCTGGCTCCTGCAGAAAGGGAAGGCAAGTCCAGGTGAGAAAGCACCTATTCTGTTGCACGGCGCTGAGATCGTTCTAAGATATCCTTGCCTCTAACCAGAGCTGGAGACCAAGTAGGTATCCCATATTACAAATGCAGGTGAATATATGTTACTTAAAGCTGCCTAGCGAACGCAGGTGATGGATGAGGAAATGACTTCTAGAACATGTATAGGATACTGTTAGCTCTTTTAGCCGTTGCAGTCGCCTGTGCGGCCTATACTAGCTCCGACGAGACAGCAATACCTAAATGGGTGTGTGACTCTACCAGGGTGACGTCATCCGATCCCAGACGGTAAACACGCCGAGGGTTGTTGTGACCAACATGCAGCACCTTACACTTGGCAACATTCAGAGGGATTTGCTGAATTCTTGTCCAGGCCACGATTGCATCTAAATCCCGTTGAAGCATATCATATGATGAGTTGAGATACCCAAACAGCTTACAGTCATCAGCATAGGCACCATGAGTACTGCAGAGAGAACCAAGTAAATCTGCAGTGTAAATCAAAAACAGGATCGGTCCTAGGACCGAACCCTGAGGCATTCTACTAACAACAGGAATCTCTCCAGAATGACTCTACCCCACCCCAACAGAAAATCTATGACCAGTCAGAATTCCACTAGGTTCGAGTTTGGGTAGCAGTAAGTGGTGTGGTACTGAAGTCTAGACAGAGAATATTAACAGGAAGCATGGAGTTAAGTAGTCGAGTCCACTGGTTGATGGCGGCTAACATATTCGTGATGACAGATCTATCCAGGATAAGCCATGCTGTGATGTAGGTATGATTTCGTGTGGGATGAGAAAGGGGAGCAAGTATTTGGCCATAATGCATTCCATAACTCTGCGCACCACACTGGTGGGACCGATAGATCTGTAATTGTCAGGATTTAGCTTGTCTCCACCCGTATATACAGGAGTAACAGAGGCACATAGCCATTCGTCAGGCACATCACTCAGTCGAAGTGATGTTCTAAATCAAATTGAAATTGGATAAGAAAGAGTCAGTGCAAAAGTTTTCAGAATTTTAGGTGAGATGCGGTCAGGTCCAGGCGAAGACTTGTTAACAATAGTCAACACACATGTATATGTGATTATTGTTTCTTTCGTTGATAGATGTCAGCATTGCGCGGGCACCCCCTAAACGTCTTTAGGCATTAACACTAACTCATTAAGCCAGAACGACTTATTCACTTAAGACATCTTTATTAGAGGTGTGCGAAATTTCGAACCGAACCCGAACTCGAACCGAACCTTACGTTCGAAAAGTGTTCGCGCCAGGCGATTTTTTTTTCTCCCTCAGGGCTCGTCCTCGACTTTGCCGCCCCGATAGCACTGCAGTCTTTGGCTTATCGTGCATACCCGTAGTCTTTTCTACTCCACCCATTCAAAAATCACCGTGCCTTGAACTAGTCTGCACATCGATTGGTAGGGTGAAGTTTGGTATTGCTCTGTCTCCGGTCTAGACTGACCATAGATCAATTGTCTTTTGTGGCCCAGAGCTTTACACTCGCACAAGATGTGCTGGGCTGATTCCTCCCCGTCGCCGAAGTCTGCATGCGAGGTCCCCCTCGAATCGCCCCATTTTATGCAGGTGTTTCTTGACGGCCATGTGTCCCGTCAAGAGACGGTTATGTTTCTGAGGTGATCTCTGCTAAGATTTAGCAGCTCCACAGCTCTCTTTGAACTAGGTTCGTCAATTACTTACTTCCCATGTCTGAGCCCTGGACAGTCTGCCCAGTACACCCTCTGTTGGTTTCTGACCCAGGACTTAATGGCTCCCTCTTTGTCACGCCCAGAACCGGTTCTGATCATAAATGGTTCTGCTGATCCCTCTCTTCGCGAGACTGTCAACTTCTTCATTGCCTTTGACCCTAGAGTGACACGGCACCCATATGAGGATGACCTCATTCTGCCCAGCCATGTCTATATTCATCCCATGCCCCCGACCTTTTGGCCGCGTTTAACAACTTACGAACCTGCGTCCTCCTGCCTCCTCCACGACTCCTTCCTGGTGTTCCTGAGTCTTTTTTAATAGCTCGTTAGGGCATGTCTATATTCATCCCATGCCTACGACCTTTTGGCCGCGTTGAACAGCTTACAAACCTGCGTCCTCCTTTGCCTGATTTCCTCATTCCACAAAGGGACATTCCTGGTGGACGCACTCATTTTCAAGGGGCAGTTGGCTTTATAGGCCGAGGTGATTGCGTCTCGCACCTGGGCTGCCGCGATCTCGAGGTCTATCGAATTGTCCATGGTACTCTTAACCCCCTGCAGTTCCGCTGCTAGGTCTGCCCTGTAGGCTTCCCAGTCCGCCTTGCGAGGTACCGGACGTATTTGTGGTCTCAGCTACTCACTTCCACAGACACAGCCCAGTTCTTAACAAACACACCCAGAAACTGGGTGGAAACTGTTAGATCTAAAACTTCCTCACGCCGCATTGCGACGAAGTTCGGTTTATTACCTTTATCCAATATGTCTAAATTAAATTTCATAAAGAATTGTAAAATTGACTCACCTCTAGAGTTTGTGTCCGTACCTCCCCACAACTGATGGTGCACATTCGCATCCATGCCGATGATGGGCTGCCATCCACCTGCTCTGCTACCCACCATCAGCTGCTCCAATTCCCTGGTTGGAGGAGGATCCGTGCTGTCCTCTGGTAGACAGGCCAATCTGACAGTAATGTCTCTTGGCCCATCCGCTCCTCCTCACCGAATTTTGATAGTTGCCAGGTCCCTGGAACAGAAATTTACCAAGGGTAGAAACTCTGTCCTCTCTCTGACGAAAATGCAGGCACTCGGGTTCTCATTGGATCTGCTGTAAATGACCTTTCCAGCAGCTCCGCTGAGTCCCTTGATCTCTCTTTATAAGAGTACGGTTGTGGATGAGGGCCACATCCGTGTTCCTCAGAGCCATTAGTAGTCCGGCAGTGGCTACCCTACTGTGTTGGAGATTGATCTGAAGGAACCTAAGTCTCATCAACCCCCGGTTGCTTCCCCAGTGGGCGGAGACGTGAGACCTCCAGAGTCCGCGGACGCTGCAGCCCCCTGATTCTTCTCTGTGTCTGGAATAGATCCGAGGCACGAGTCTGTAGCCAGAGCCACTCCTCGAGCCTCATTTGTTTTGATCTTATTTTCGTCCTTCTCCATGCTTTTCCCACGACAATGGGGGAAATAACTGTCGACACCATCAGAACCCCCTGTGTGGTGCAAGGCGGGTTATTCTGTGGAGTTGCCTGGTACTCTAGAGGTTCCATTCACAACACCATCACTCTGGTGCGATCTATCCCTAGGCATGGGTCACGCGACATGGATTGGGGGAGTTTTATTGACCTCCACGTCTAGATCCGTCATCTTTAGTTATAAAAGCAGGGTCACCTCGTGCAGGATGTGGCTCTTCACCACGCATGACGGTCTTGGGGAAAGCTCCATCGAAAGGTCATGTTGTTTCCACTTCCGCAGCTTATCCCTGGAATCCTTTGGCCTCCGACTCCTCGACCCCGAAAGGCTGCTTGCAAAGCTATACAATTATGGTATCGATTACCTGCACATCAGCTTGTTTGTGATTACCTGAGAGGTCGCAAGCAGATGGTGAAAGTGGGTGGACAGGTGAGTGAAGTCTGTGAGCTTACTTACGGCGTGCCACTGGGTACTGTGCTCGGGTCTCTCTTATTTATAGATGAACAGCTTGTTTTATCATACAACTTTCGGCAAGATTGTTGGCTTTGCCGATGATGTTTGCATATCTTACAACATTGCGAGATGTACGACAGGGTCGCCATCTCGGTGAACCAGGTAGTATGGTATCACGACAGCTCTAAATAACATAAAACGTTCTAGAATAGAGACTGTGTACAACCAACTAATAATTTTGTAAATTGTCAGGCCCTGGCCCATTTCTTCCCTAATATAGCGACAATGTATGTAAGGCTAGATGTATTGTTACCATAATTAGAACTGCAGACCGGTTTCGCTCTAAGTAGAACTCATCAGTTCGAGCGTACAGTGGGAATTCCTGGAATTAGTTAAAGACTACTGCTCAGTCATGCACAATAAGCCAAAGGCTGTGGTGCTTGCGGGGCGGCAAAGACGCGGACGAGCCCTAAGGGAGAAAAACACAAACTGCTCAGAGTGATCTTAGAGATATTGTTGGGTGGTTTGGGGCAAACAAATTAACAATAAACTTCGATAAAACAATGTATCTCCCCTTCACATCGTATAGTAATAATTTGCCAAACTTGGGGCCCTTGATATAAATACGCATCCCAGAAGCAGAAAAAGCAACGTACCTTGGGGTATACATAGATCGACATATGTGGTGGAACGGAACATACATATAGACAGTTTGTTTAATAAACCACGATGATTACTGTCGAAACCTAGACCTTTAAAAGCTTACCTAGATGTGGAGTGCATGATGACCGCCTACTATTCACTGGTTCAGTCACATATACACTACGCAATATGGGGGTGGGGGTGGGGGTGTATGATAACCATGTGTATAACTTGTTGAATATACAAAAGTGGCTATTAAAAATAATATACGACAGACAAATTACGTATCCAAGTGATGCTCTGTATGCAGAGGCTAAAGTACTTGACCCACGACAGTTATATTGCTCAAGAATAATATGAAGTGTTCAAAACTTAAGGCTCTCTGTGTAAGAAAGGCAACATTGATACAATATTAGAAATGAAACTGGGAATTATGAGCTCCTACGATCCCAAAAAACTATAGGACAAAGACACTGCAATTACCTCTGCCCCCGTTTATATGCCATACTGCCTGAAAACATAAGAGATATTGGAAATTATAAGACATTTAAAAAGAAAGTAGATGAATGGATCCTGAATGAGGGAAGAAAGAAATTCAATAATATTGTGAATAATAAAAGGTGACGTGAGTGTATAAGGTATGTAACTACAGGTGGATGGTTGTGGGCATGTGTCGTGTGTGTGCGTATTGCTGAGTGTGTGTGTCTGTGTGTGTGCGTGTGACTTAAAATGAGTGATGGAGAATGCTTGCTGATAGTCTGGGAGAATGGAAATTGGAGGTTTGAAGTTGATGGGTTGGAGTGAGACAGATAGAAGGGATGGAAATTAAGGTGGTGACTTTAGGAATATGTAGTAAAACATGCCCAACTGTGGGAAAACGGGTAGCGAAGCTATATTGGTCTTGTATGTTGATTCAATTATCAATGTGTTTTATTTGCCGACATATCTTATTTTTATTTTATGCTATATTCTAAATGTTTATATTAGTTTTAGGTTAAAATTTACTAAATATTGTAATTGTAATGTTATTGGATTATTCTCATACAAGCATAAAGCTTCTGCGAAAATTGTTGTTACCCCAAAAATTATTTACTCCTAAATTAATTGTGTCATTATTTATGTAACTACAAGGGTAAATAAAATTATTATTATTATTATATCAAATTTTCGCAATCGGGATAATTTAGTATTGTGCTACCTATTGCTGTACTTCTACAGGGCTTTCATTAATTCCCGAACCCCACGTGACCGCTTAAGTTAGGCAACCCGGCATACACGGTTTTGCAACCTGAATTATTAAAATCCCTAAGATGCCAGTGTGGTCTCATATTTCCTTTGGGGTTTTATAAAAAATATAAAAATTATAATAAGGTGAAACAGTAAATGTCTTAAATGTATTTATTATTTAGTATTTTTAACAGCAAGTCTGTTCATGTATGGTTTACTGTTATTGATTGATAAAAAATAAATTAAAAATATAATAAAATATTACTTTTATTTTGTATAGATATCAAAATTTTTTAATGTACGTAAACAAATTGAGGTCCGATTATTAAAACTTCTAATTTACGGTTTTAGGAATGTGTATTGTGTAACATGTAACAAATATGTACCTGTTTGGGCAGATTACCGACGAACAGATTTGGTAGGGCTTCGTTCCATGCGATGTCGAATATCGTCAACAACATAACCTTAACATACCTACACTTTTAACTTACCTAAAAACGCAATGAAAATCCTAAGTTTTGATAAAAACTGTTTATTTTTATTGTCCAACAGATAGCAAATTATTTGAAGACGGTAAACACTGGTCGAAAATGCACAATATACATACAAAATAACCGTCAAAAGGGAATTGAGCGCCAATGGACTGAACTATCAATTGTCAATTGATTTAGTAACTTTAGGGTCCCTAGTCTAGTGGCTTTTTTGGTTACTTTTTGACTGCTAGCTCATAAAATCTTATTCCACTAAGAGAGAGACAGAATCCGGTCACATGGGGTTCGGGAATTAATGAAAGCCCTGTATATTGTCCTGTATGTGACAATATTTTGTATTATTTTTTCACAGCTCACTTAAATAATCTATATATTCCCATCTCGGATTGATCCTGATAGGGACGCTGAAGATTCACGGCCTATCTAGGTCACTAAGGAACACGTCCATTGCCATGTCTAGACCCGAGCTTTTTGCCCCATACATTAGGAACTCTTGTGTTGTTTTGGTGAGGACGTTGAATATTCACAGCTCTCTAAAGTAATCAGGATGTTTGTGTCTTGATTGGACCCTAGCGGAGATGCTGAGGATTCACAGTCCGCATAGGTTGTCCAGGAAATTATGTCCCGCCTCTTCCTTCTTAAACTTTCTGTCCCGTGTTTCCGTTCTTTTGACTGAGAACTTGTTAATAACACTTTGGCATTGGCTTTCGCTGTGGGATTGTTACCTGCTGTATCGTTGCTTGTGTAAACCGCTGCTCATACCGTATATACTTTGCCGACTCCATATGCTTTATCAAACACTGGCTCTAACTGTTATATAGAGTGCCGAGTTCTAGTTAATGATACTAGTCACCTACATCACTTGTATATAGTTTGTAAATATTATTTTGTATATATTTTGTAAAAAGTTTCTTGTCTAAAATATAAGGTGGGTAAATAACGGCATTATTTAATTCGTTTATAACCCAAACCATTAACTGTGAAATTTGCTACATCTTTTAATAAGACAGAAGCGGCCGGATCACGCTGAGTCAGCGACTAAAGACCGCTTACTCAGGGGTCACAAATTTAGCCGGCATCATCTAAAGGCTACCGAACCCTTCTGCACAAAGGTAACCAGCTACTTTGACCATTACATTGGTCAGAACTAAGTGAACAGGTTGCAGAGACACCCTCAACAGAATAAACCCTCTAAAATTTGACGCCCGAGATCCTCCGATTGAAACCGTCAATCCGTTGTACCGAAGTAGTATGTATTAGAATGTTATATCCCTTTGTTAAAGGACTGACTTCCCCTATTATTTGCCGCGATGGAATGGGAAGATTTCCAGTAGTGTAACTGGTAATTTTCAACAGTCACAAATGAAGACCAGTCCAGTTATTTTTGCTAAATGATGCTTTTGAATTTTGTAGTGATTTATTTTTGTGTGTATGCCTAGTACTACATGGTTTATTCTAAATTGGTTATAATATTTCAGGGTAATCTCATGGTTAATTCTCAGACTGGCTTGATAGAAATTCGTAATGGAGCTACAATAACTACAACAGCCTCATCAGGGCAGCTTATGGTAACAAATTCACAGGATACACATATTGAGTCAATCGAAATGATTCAGAGAGAAATTGATAACCATAATGGTTACAAAGAAGAGGTTGTTACACAAGATATTAGAGAAGATGTAAAATCCAGCAATCAGCTAGACCATACAAATATGGGTTCAGCTATAACCCACCAGACAGCAGATGTTCATGTTTATAGTACAGCAGAGGGAACTACTGAAATCAGGCAGATTCAAGCAGAAGTCGATGTAAACGAAGTCGTAAGCAGTACGACAAGTAATATAAAACCTGGGGAACATTTAGAAACTGAAGAAATATCTAAGAAATCTGTGGAACAAGCAGAAACAGAAGATGAGTTAAAGGAAAATGAGCATTCAGAAATAGAACACAATACTCAAGACTGTTTAGATGATTCTGTTGTATCAATAGAACAAGAAGTGCATGAATGTGTGGAAAACCCAGATGCAAGTGATTTATCTGATCAGCTTGTCACTGAAGAAGCTGTAAGCATTGAAAGAGATACAGATCAAGATCAGCTTGCAAATGAGGAAACTGAGGCAGCTGAAAAAGAAGGGGAAGAACTGTCCGTGTCACAAGAAGCAGAAAAGGATGAGTTAAATGATTTGGAATGTAGTGTGGATAAAGTAGATTCTGGCCACTTAGAGATGCCAGATACGTTTGAAGAAGAAGCAATGGACGTAGATGAAGTGAAAGAGTCAGCTGCACAGGCAGATGACAAATCTATGGAATGTGAAAATCCAGCAGAAGTTGAAGGAGTCCAAACAGAAACAATCACTGATAAGGTAATTATTAATGTTGAAATTATGTTATGTTAGGTTAGGTTATAACGAAAATTATTTAATTATTGTTGGCTAGTATAATGAACCTTAATTGTTTGATGAACTTTAAAAATTAAATAGTGGTTTGAGAAAAAAAAAGATACATAAGAAACACTAGAACGAATTGCCAACTAAATAATTTGTTCGTCTTCTCCGGCGAGTAGTCGGTTCACATGAGTCTCAGAGAGCATGTTGACTTTGGGCACTAGTTAATCACTCACATAAATTACACAAACTAGGAATCGAAACAAACATGTCAGTTCAAGTAGATTTATTTTAAAATGTAAAAGCTTAAGACAAGACAATTAAATTTGTAATTAAGAAATGAGTATCATTTTAAAATCAATATAAATAAATTGAATGCAATAAAATATTAATTAAATTTCAATTAAGAGAAACAATTTTTGCATTAAGCTGTCCTGCATGTGCAGAAAAAGTTTACTATTGTAGGAGGGTGTCGAGATTTAAAAGGCGGATAAATCAAATCCAACTCAAAACTTTGTCTCAATCACTACGTAATTATAAATCAAATACAATCTAACCAATCTAAAATCTACCGTCCAACCCTATAGTAAGAATCAGAATCCCCCTTCCTTCCTTCTCTGTATCGGAAGTGATATTATGCGCCTCTATTTAAACGTTGACAACCAACTGTCAAACCGTTCGCGCTATTATTCAAAATATATTGAATTTAAATACTACACTATAAATGAATGTTGAAGATTTACACAATCCAAAGGTAAAGTGAATTTATATTAATTTTAAAACAGAGTTACGATAAAGTGAAGCATTTTATGAAGGGAAAGCTATACAAAGATGAAACGTTATGTAAAAAAAAAAAAAAAATGAAGCAATGGTTAGTTTTCCAACTTTTGTGACACTTATCTTGGATTCCGATATATATGCTGCTATCTGTGTCTTGCCCTCTTCATGGATAATTCAGTTGTAACGGTGGGCATTAGAGTGTGTGTTTCTGCTACGGTTATTGCAGGTGCAGCTTTGAGTGTTCATTGCCTTCTTCAGAGTTCATTACATGATTGTTTAGCAGGTAACTTCTTACTGCCTTCTTCAGAGTTCATTATATGATTGTTTGGAAGCTAATTTCATACTGTCTTCTTCAGAGTTTATTAAATCATGGTTTAGAAGCTAACTTCTTACTGCCTTCTTTAGAGTTCATTAAATCATTGTGTGGAAGCTAACTTCTTACTGCCTTCTTCAGATAACTTGTTACTGCCTTCCTCAGATAACTTGTTACTGCCTTCCTCAGATAACTTGTTACTGCCTTCCTCAGATAACTTGTTACTGCCTTCCTCATACCTGATGCAAACGTGTGGATTAGTATTGTTCTTAGACAAATTCAAATATCCCGCAATGTGACAGTGTCTTTACAAAAACTAACTAATTAAATGCTTTATGCATAAAGCCTAAAATATTATTTGACATCTAATTAAAGACATGTTACATGCAGAAGAACTAAACTCATGTTTAGCCATGCAGTTATTACAAGAATAAAATTTAATGAGGTGAAAATAACTTATACCAGAGGTACTCACCCAAGAGTAAAACTTTGTAGCTCTTTAGTGTACCATTATTAATTGCTTGATGCTTAAACAACTTTAATTAGAAATGGAATAAATCGACGGATGGAATTTCAATTTATTGGTTGTGATAAGAGAACAGCATGTCAATACTTAGATACTTCTGCAGGCTGCAGGTTGACCAACAGTCATAGAGCTTGGAACTCTATGTGATTAGACAGAGATGGAGAGTTCTACCTCATAATTCTCAAAAGGGGTGTATTATTGAATATAAAATGGGGATAAGCAGTACATGAAATAAATAAATGTAACGTTTTGAGCGTTACAAGGTTTAGGTTTAGGTTAAATTGTGAGTGGGCCATAACGGTTCCTCCACTGCGACCTTTAGGTCTATTGTGGCTCACGCCTAATTGACTTATATTTTGCCCAACAAGCCTAGCCTCCTACAGAGGTCGACAATCTTTGTGGGCGAAAGTTGATCCAGATCTCCTGGTGCAGGCTTTGTCTTGCCAAAGAGCAGGTGTCTTGTCCTGTCCGCGGTCGGGCAGGAACATAGCACATGCTCTGCTGTTTCGTCACTCTCCATACACAGTCGGCGCTCAGTCTCTTGACCGGGACCGATTCGGTGTATGTGGTGATGCAAGCAGCAGTTACCTATATACAGGCCGACTAGAGTTCTCAGTTGTCTATTTAGCTCTAGAAGTTTTTTAGCCCTTGACTCTGAAAAGCCATTCATGGAAGCCTTAGAGTGTGCTACTCCTGGCAGATTTACGCATTGCTGGATTGTCATTCTATCTGTCCAGGTCTTTAAGGTGCGGTTTGCTGTGCATGATGATATTCTCAGCACAGGTTCTGCTCCGATAAGGTCCTCCTGGGCACCACCCCTGGCAAGCGTGTGGGCCGGTATATTGCCATCAAGGTCTGAGTGACCCGGTACCCAGACCAGCGACACCTAGTTCGTTGAGGGCAGATTTACATCTTCATACCATTTTGAATTGCAACGGTAGGAACCAAGTGCTTTTATTGCAGCTTGGCTATCCGAATATATTTTTATCGAATTGTGTGTGCACTGGTTTTGTATAATTTCCCTTACACACATCTCGATGGCATACACTTCTACCTGGTGTATGGTTGCATACTTTCCGAGGCTAGTTGATAATCTTGCCTCGGTGTTGCTCCCATATGCACCGGCTCCTGCCCCCCTATCGGTTTTGGAGCCGTCAGTGTACCAACAGAGATCGGCGCTCAATAGGGTCGTTTGGTTTCGTTTCGAGTCCTCTCTTTCCGGAAGGACGGTCTTGAAAGACATCTCTACTGATCTTTGTGTTAAGTCTGCGACTATTCCCAGAACCTTATGACTCTCAATGTCATCGGGGAGTGCAAACCCTCCCAAACTGATTGCCTTCGGCAGACTGTCGGCCTTTTATTTTAATTTGTACGTTGTCCACCTAGCCCCTCTCTCCAGCCAAATGTGAAAAGGTGGAATGTTTAGGAGGACCTCCAGAGTGGCTGAGAGAGCGGTGCTTATCATGCCTGTTGTCATCAGACAAGCTGGTCTCTGTAGTTGAGCCAGTTTGGCCTTCGCGATACCACGAAGTGCCTCAGGCCACCAAACTATAGCCCCATATGTTATCATCAGTCTGATAACTGGGTAAATTTTATAGAATCAAATTTATTGTTCAATTTGGCAATAAAATAGTCTATTTTGCAAATGCTTGTGTTAAACACTGTTAAAATATCTGCCACATAAGGAATAATAATAATAATATTTGTTTTTGCCAAATTGTACATTATGCTTATGGCACATCATAATATAAATAAAAAGTCAAGATGATAGAACAAAATATAAAAAACAAACAAGTTGCACAAAACAATAAAACAAAGTTGGACAAACAACACAAATCATGTCAAAATTTGCACTTTGGGAAAGTTTGTACTTCATAGTAGGCTTATTCCAGAATATGTTTCTTCACAGTGTATTGGAATTCAGATGGCAGCTCTTTGACAGTATTTGACAGATGATTATACATCTTTATGACCTGCTCCTGCATGTTTTTCTACACTTTAGACGGATGTGTCCTGGGTGGAGTAACATGGTGATTTAGCAACCCACCTGTTTAGTGAGCATACTCTAGGAAAATACTCCTTTTCACTTTCAATATAGTAATTTTTTTAAAGGAAACTCACTAAAAGCTAAGCAGGCTGTACAGCAAAGCAGAATTTTCAGAGAATATTTTAACAAACTGATTTCAGAAAGAAATGAAAAGAGCCTATCTGGCAGATAATATTTACTTTTTCCTGTTTTTTATTACAGAAACTATACTATATAATAAAGTTTTAATTTCATCTATTGTCTAAGTGAAGATTTGAACCTGTGATGAGCACTGATAAGCACACTTGGAGAACCCAAATTACCACAACACATTAAAAAAGCCTGACGATAGTGTCACTAAGTTAGGGTCATCAGAGGATTAATAATTCTGTTCTATTGTCTATTGTCTTCAGTTTTCCTGACAAACGTAACACTGAAGGACAGAATATCAGCATCTCCAGACCACCAGATGCTTTTGTTGGTGTCTGTGTGTGTGTAATGCTTACATGCTTAACAGAAAAAAAATTAACGTACTCCAAATTGTCCATGAAGAACAAATTAGGCTTATGCTTTATTGTGAATACAATTATACAAAAAGTCGCAAGACTTGTCTAGTACATCAACATAATTGTAACAGAATTTAAACATTGCAAAAGCAATCCTAGTCCAAACCGTGACACTTCAAATTTTGACATGACCGGCTGTAATTTTCATTTCGTGAATATTTTACCATTCCATCTTTGCTCCTTGCTTAACCATAAATCTCATTTCACGATAACTACTTACCATAGCACTGCTGCTTTTAAACTAAAATATATATTTTTGTTTCTACATTCAAGCCAAAATCATTGAATCCTATAGGAACCGACACTGACAACCACCTTTTTATATTCTAGGGTTTAAACCCCCGAGGGTGGCTCGTTCAGAGCTGAAAAGCTTAGGGTTTCTTAAAACTAAAAATTTTGGGACGCATCAAGTGCATTTTAGTAGTGACTTTTCATAAGAATTGTACACTATTATGTGTGTGTTTTTATTTCTTTAGCGTCAGCGTATTTCCGCGACTATGGCCAATGACCGACGCCAGGGAGCACTTCACCTCACTACCCTGGAAATTTTGCCGAACCCCTGCCTTTCTGTAAGGAGGGTAGGGATCTTTAACGTGCCCAACATCGCATGGACATGGAACCGACTGCTTTACGCCCCCTCCGAAGGGCGGAACGTGCAGACAATCAACTTGCTCAAATACAATGCCACAACCTCAGTTGATGTTAATTGTACAGTACGTACTGAAAAAGTGAAAGGAGTACCCGATGATCGAACCCAGTACCCTTCGGTTCAGAGGAACAAGTTCTCACCACTGAACCACCGAGGCTCTCTACACTATTATTATACGGCATATTACTAAAATTAATACTTTAAACTTACAGAGAACTTGAAGCTCGATTTTAGAGGTCCTAGTATGCGGCACACATTTAAAGAATTCTTGCGATAGTGTTACCGTTGATATCTCTCTATTGTTAAAAGAATCTTGTGTTCTAACTCGTTTTGAGAAAAATGACCAAAACTCAATTTTCTATGAAGCTAGAAATTAAATTTTGCTATATCTATAGATAGTGTAAGTCTCTTTAAAAGAAACTTGTATTACAAATCTCATTAAAGTTACAAAAGCTTTCCAGAAGGAAACTAAATTCATATTTAGAAAAGTAAAGTATCTGCCAAATTATAAACTTAGCACTAATTTTTCCTTATTAATCGCCTGAATGATTTCGTTTTAGTCAACCTTACAAATAGAGATTTTTCAATATCGAATATAACAAAATGTCTGCGGAAAATTATAATTTCAGATTTAAAGGTGACAAAGTTATTTAGGTGTTTTTCAAGAAAACTGAGATCTTGTTAAAAACGTATGAAATCTGTACGCTATTGTTTCTCCAAATGTCAAAGTAAAACAAAAAACCATACATTCATCGAGCGGCCTTAGATCTCGGAACCTTCTACATAGAAGACAAGCACTCTACCACTGAGTTCTCTAAGTATATGTTAACTAACATTTTGCTAACATGAATCTTAACGCCGGCTTCATGCCCCGGGATATGGGGTCCAGCAACACTTCCATGGCGGCTGTTGGGGTTGAAGCCATGGGCCCTGTGATGCCTAGGCAGGCCATCCTTTGGATCTTGCCTAGTTTTTGTTTGGCACTGGATTGTGTCACCTTAGGCCACCAGACCAGTGCCGCGTATGTTAACAATGGTCTGACCACCCTTGTGTACAGCCAGTGGGCCATACTAGGTCTTAGTCCCCATGTCTTCCTATATAGCCGCCTAGTGACGGCTAGGGTCATAACTGCCTTACGCAATTTTTTTTCAACGTGACAATTCCAGGTTAGCTTAGAGTCCAATACGACCCCAAGATATTTTACCTCCCTGGCCATTGCATGCGCTCCCACACTGACTGTGTAACCTTTTCTCGGACTATGATGACAATGTCGTCCACATAGCCCTGTACCTCGTACCCCCCTCCCGAGAGCCTTCCTAGCAGGCCGTCCACGACTAGGCACCAGAGCAGCGAAGACAGAACGCTCCGCTGCGGACACTCCGCCGTGACCCCCGCCAGCAGAGTCCCTCCCGCGAATGAGGTGAACACCGCCCTGTCCCTGAGCATGGAACCGATCCACCTGCAGCAGATCTCCTTTATTCCACGCTCCCTCCCAGTACCGATTCGAATGAGGTGTTGCTGACGGCCCCCTCTATGTCTAGGAAGGCCCCCAGCGCCACCTCCCTGTTCTCCAGCGAATTCTCCAGTTTTAGCAACAGTTGTTGCAGTGCTGTTTCTGTTGAGACCCCTGCTCTGTATACGTATTGTCCGCAGTGTAAGAGATATGCTTCCAGTACACTGCCCCTAATGTGCCAGTCGAGCAGTTTTTCCATTGTTTTTAGCAAGAAGGACATGGGACTTATTGACCTCGGGGACTTTGCCTGGTCTGTTGGACGCCCAGGTTTAGGAATGAATACAACCCTGGCCAGTCTCCATACCCTCGGAATGTACCCCAGAACCAGGCTGGCCCTCATAATGAGGGTAAGCGCCGGCGCAGTATGTCTATACCCTGTTGGAGCATGATGGTCATTATTCCATCAAATCTCGGGGGATTTGAATTGCTTGAAGCTGTTAATGGCCCATCTGTTTTTGCTCCAAGTAACCACCTCTTTAGCGACTGTCCAGTCTACTCTAGATGCCCGCCTGTACGGCGCTCTATTTCTGAGTGTTCCCAGTCCGGAGGTGATTGGTTTATTATGTTGCAGCCGGGGAAGTGCTTGTAAAGCCTCCCGTGGATCTTCTAAGGGAGTCTATGTTGGTCTGTTGGATATGATCTTGTGTAGTCGAACACTCTCAGATGTGTTCTCCACTTCCTCGCAATGCCCCCTCCACGACTCCTTCCTTGCGTCCCTCACTTTTTTGTTATGGCTCGTTAGGGCATGTCTATATTCATTTCATGCTCCTGACCTTTTGGCTACGTTGAACAGCTTACGAACCTGCGCCCTCCTTTGCCTGAGGTCCTCGTTCCACCACAGGACGTTCCTGGTGGACACGCTCATTTTCAAGGGGTAGTTGCCGTTATAGGCCGAGGTGAGTGTGTCTCACACTTGGGCTGCCGCAATCTCGAGGTCTATTGAATGTCTATGGTACTCTTAACCCGCCGCAGTTCCACTGATAGGTCTGCCCTGTAGACTTCCCAGTCCGTCTTGCAAGGGTACCGGTACCATACCGCTTGTCTTTCGAGTTTGACGATTTCAAACCGGATGTATCTGTGGTCTGAGCTCCTCACTTCCCCAGACAGGCTATTTCTTAACAAAGTCACACAGAAACTGGGTGGAAACTGTCAGATCTAAAACTTCCTCATATTGTGTTGTGACGAAGGTCGGTTTATTACCTCTATTCAATATGTCTAAATTAAATTTCATAAAGAATTGTAAAAGTGACCCACCTCTAGAGTTTGTGTCCGTACTTCCCCACAACTCTCTATTAGTGAATTTTCTTAATGAAAATTTACTAAAACTGTCTGGAAGAAAAACCTTTAATTTTTGTTCTTTCTAATCTCAAACCCAGATGTACTGACGTTTAAAAATTATATAAAAAATATGGAGATGACATCATAAAACAATGAAATAATATCAAACTTTGAGCAAAAGATACATAATATTTAGCTACATACATTGAGGAAGACAAAAGCAAAAACTCAAATTTAATTGATAAAAATTGATCCATTTTCCTAATTTCAGGAACCTTTGGTGGAAGATTCAAGGATGCTACAAGATACTATGCCCACATTATCACCAGAATCATTGGAAAAGGAACCTAACGAAGATATACCACTAGAAATCTTAGATAGAAGTCCACCCATGTTAGAAATTGAAGAACCTAAAAAATCAACCGAAGCCAGCTTAGATGATGATGGACCACCTGAATTGGAACCTGCAGATAAAGACTTACCTGACACTGTGCCAGTTCTAGCAGAAAAACCAAATGAAGCTTTTGAATGTGAACCTATGGAGGTGGACGACCAAGGTGAGGAACATGTGGAAGATTCAGAAGCATTAGAAAATGCTGAAGAAGTTGACGATCCTGGAATTGATGAACCAGATAACACTGTTGTTGATGAACCAGATAATACTGGTGTTGATGAACCAGACAACACAGTAGTTCATGAATCAGACAACACAGTAGTGGATGCACCAGACAACACAGTAGTCGATGAACCAGACAACACAGTACTCGATGAACCAGACAACACAGTAATCGATGAACCAGATAAAACCATAGCTAATGACCCAGACAACACAGCAGTCAATGAGCCAGACAATACAATAGTGGATAAACCAGATATAACTGCTGTCGATGGACCAGATAGCACAGAAGTTGAACTAGAAGATCAGGCACAAGTTGAGAATACGCCTGAGGGAGAAGATAGTGAAGATAAAAAAGACTGTGAAGAATCAGAATCAAAACAGGAACCTGAAGGAGATTCTGCAGCGACTCCTGGGGAATGCCAGCAAAGTGAAACATCAAGGAGCCAGTTCAATGATGAAAATTCCCAATCGTCTCAAAATTCACATGTGTCTGAACATACAGGAGAAGATACGTGTGATAAAGAAGAAAGTCATTCAACAAAAATCTCCATTCTCAATGACTGGGAAGATACAGATTCACAGCAATCTGGTGATCGTACAGAAGCTATTAAAGCTGCTGGCGAAACAGTGAATAAGTTAATGGATGAATGGGAAGAAGAAGAGGAAGAAGAAAAGAAAGATACTGACGATTGAATGGGTGTGATATATTAGTGATGGATTTATTATTGTTCATTTATATTAATTAGTTGTTTGATAGACTGCATATAGTATATAAAGAGCATAAATGCAAACAGAGACATTGGGACTTGATATCATGTTTTTATAATTGTATATTTATTTTAGGTCATGGAATTATACTTTTATACAAAATATTTTTGCCTAAATAAGCATAAACATATATTTCTTTTCGACAGTTTTCAATAGACAGTTTTATTTTTCTGTGATTAAATAACCGTTTATTAATATTTAAAATGTTGACTCATTTTTCCTTTTTTTTTTTGTGTTGTCTTTGTATTACTTCATTTCACCACCTTTTTACCAAATTTTCATTAAGAAAATTCACTATAGAGAGGCAATGATGGTGAATTAAAGAAAAAAATTGAAATGAGCACAAATGACGGCCCCTAGAACCCATATCCAATGTCTGTTTTAATTTATATATATATATATATATATATATATATATATATATATATATATATATATATATATATATATATATATATATATTGTATTGATATTTAGCAATATCAAACTTAACTTATTAGCTGCCACAAGCAAAGCTAAAAACCTAAAACTAGGTACTTATGAGTAAACTAGAAAATCACTAATTAAAATACTAAAGGTTTATAAACGATAATTGTCACAACACTAACATTGCCACAAAATGTCAATAGTGTGGAAAACTTGGTAGCAATTTAAGTGGACATCGAATGTGGTATCGTGCAGAATACTGATTCCAGTAGAATCGGTTTGTGTAGAACATTGGAGAGCATTGCCAATGAATTGTTGAAATCAATCTGAAATGTATAAATAAAAGCTATAACAAATGTGATGATAAAGAAAATTCACATACTAGGTGTAAATAAATATCAATGATGTTTTACATATGTGGAACAGATAAAATGGGTAAAACAAATTGATATACACTCAAAATATAAAGACTGTCATAAAACCACACAAGTAAAGCTCTTCAAAGTAAGGAATGAATGAAATTGGTATAAAATAACTTACGAAAGATGTAGATGTTTAAAATATTCAGTAAAACCAACTTATAATACAACACTGCATTTTTGTCAAATAAAGATCTGCATATACAGCAGGTAATCTAAAATACAAAGATGACAAAATTCATTAAAACAGATATAAAAGGACATTTCTCAGATAATAAATGTAGCCAATGATTTGTAAATTAGAGCCTCAGTGGTTCAGGGGTAAGAACGTGTGCCTCTGAACCGAAGGGTACTGGGTTCGATCCCAGGGTTCCCCTTTCACTTTTTCAGTACCAACTGGAACATTAACATCAACCGAGGTTCTGGCATTATATTTGAGCAAGTTGAATGTCTGCACGTTCCGCCCTTCGGAGGGGGCGTAAAGCCGTGTCCATGCGATGTTGGGCACGTTAAAGATCCCTACCCTCCTTACAGAAAGGCAGGGGTTCGGCAAAATTTCCAGGATAGTGAGGTGAAATGGCTCCCTCGCGTCGGTGATTGGCCATAGTCGCGGAAATAGGCCGACGTTAAAGAAACAAAAGACACACACACACACATTTGTAAATTAATTTTAGGCAAAGCATAAATAATTATATATAGACACTAAAGTAGTTTTTTAAGCCACATGATAAGACATTTAAGAAGAAATGAAATATGGCTTGAGATGAGTATAAATTGTTAAACAAATAGACAGACATATGGAACTGCATAAAGAATAAAAGTTAATTTAGATAGGTATAATTTGTTTGATAAAGAGTTGATTAATGTTTGATATGAATGGAAAGTGTTTTTTGTGATATATAAAATATTATGTTTTTACTAACCTTAAAATGTTTGTAATAGTGGCATCAGCCACTACTTAAGAGTTTGATAAATAATTTTCTATGTAATTTAAGTATTTAAAATTTGTTTTGTTAAATATTTATTCCTAAAAATCCTGTAAAAACACGAGTGCAAATGGGGTTAAGTGAATTTGACGTTGACACCACAGCAATCCCTAAATGAGGAATGCATTTCTGTTTTGTGTACAGACAGATAATATTTCTATGGTCAGAAATATGAAAACAATTTGACATTTGTAAAATAATTAGAATGCTTTGGATTCAATATTTTAGAAGGAAGTGAAAAATAATTGAATCCAGGCTCTTTAAATTGGTTCATCAGGTCAGAAGGATGCCATTGAGTTTGGCTAACGTGAAAATAATTAGTAGAATCAGCAAAATAAAGTCAGATAAGTGTTTGAAACTATAAAGTAATTAATAAAGTGTACAGTGAATAGGCAGTAAGCTTAAAATAAGTGCTGCAAGATGATATAAGAAAATATCAAAATATAATTGATGCCGAAGACGCGTCATTTCAAGGTAAAAATTCTACAACCCTGAATTTGAACGACGCAAGCCGCGGTCGTTAAGGGTAGGAGTCGTCCTTTGTTCAAGATTCCAGCGGACCCGATACCAACAGCGGAACGAGTAAGGAAGTGGAAGGTATAAAACTTCTTTACTATAAAAGGCCTTTTTAATAGATGATAATGGAACTGTTTAAATTCAAAAATAATTGTATGAATGAAAATTTATGTCATTGTTATATAAAAAAATATCTATCCTTTTGTAATATTAAATAAGAATTTCGGTTGATGTTTAAAATCACAATTTTTGGAAATGCACAAACTAAATTTTTGATTAAGATAAAACCTTAATAAAAAAGAGCTCTCAAGTAATAATTTAAAAATCTTGTTATTTTAAGTAGTGGTGCTGTTTCATATATACTTATAAAAATTATTATAAATAAAACATTAAAATCAGGCATGCATAAAATTCGAAGCAGTATTATTATTATCTGAGAAAATAATAAATATCTCTGGTTTAAAACTCGGCAAGTAAAAGAGGGAAATTGAATAATTCATTAAATTTAAATTTTACAAAAAAAAAAGGAACTCGCTAAATACCCTCTATAGTATGGAGTCTAGAGCGGGGCTAATCTAAATATGTATGAGGTATGAAAATTGATAATATACCTAGTAAGACTCATATAAATATAAATAAAACTCTTTTTATTTGCGAAGCATCATAATACATAATCATAATATAATAAATCACATCGTCAGATATATAAATCAGAAACTTAAGCAACAATAATAAAATATAATAATAATTCAAAAAAGCCACATAAAGCCCCTTAATAAAATATCTGTCGCCTAAACGTGGGGCCGTGTAGAGCTCGAACAAAAATCATAATTATATAAAATTTCAATTATATATATATATATATATATATATATATATATATATATATATATATATATATATATATATATATATATATATATATATATATATATATATATAACTGACCCCGGATATGGGTTCTAGAGGTCCTAGGTCGCGCTCATTTGAAGAATTTTTTTCTAAGAAAATTCACTAAAAAGAAGGTGTTTTTCAAATATGGCTTACCCCAATAACTTTTTGATTTTTTGAGATAAACAATGAATTCGGTGTGTTAGTATTGTTACCTCCTTCAAAGAAAAACTAGAACCGTGGTATATTGTGATTGACCTCAGGTGGATATGGATCTGCTCAATAGTGAAGTCACGATTGCCTATAATACCCTACCCTAAAATAGCTATCTATCAGATTATCATACTTATTAAGATTAGCAATACTTTTAGGAGGTTGGCAGATCTGGATGTAGTTGGATACTCACGTTCTTTCTTTGTTTGTTTCGCACTGCCTGGAGTCCTATATTTGTGGACACCCCAGACTAGTGCCAGGTTATATAGAAATTTAGATATCTAGGTAATCGTTAGTTGGAATTAATTGTTTGCGCAGACACCAAAAGAAAGGAGATATTAGGGAGGAATTTCTCTTCAATCAAACAGATATGTTAATGTAACAAAGTATTAAATTTATTCATATAAATTAAATTTGGAATAGCAAACAAAATGAAATAAAAATGGTTGGTAAATCTCAAACATTAATTGCACACAAATAAAAATCAACTAAACAGCAAGAACTTCAAGAAAATGAAATTATCATTTCACATACATTTGACAAAAAAAATAATAAGATAAAGATGGCTGTATATTTCTAAAATATTAATGTTAGCTACTTGAGGTATATATATATATATATGTATATATATATATATATATATATATGTATATATATATATATATATATATATATATATATATATATATATATATATATATATATATATATATATATATATATATAAAGTCAAATGCTGTATTCTACAGCTCAAAAGCAAACACAAATTACTGGGTAAGTCACTTGACGTTTGTCAATCAATTCGGTTAATTCTTCAATGAGTTAACTGGCCAGTTCTTTGAGTGAGGCAAAATAAAAAAAATTCCTTCGTGAAATTTCTACATTGATTATTGAAAATGAGAGATGTTAAAAAGAATGTACAGGTTAGATATTTTACAGACAAAATTGGCTAATTACAATTTCAAGAACTATGTGTTTGAATTCACAGATAAAATTCAACAGATTAAACAGGAAATTTACAGTTATCCTTATAGCATCTCGCTGACACTGTTTAAGTTCAAATTTGTTTACGTTATTTGGGAAAGTTCAAGTTATAAGGCCTCAGACATTGGATTGCTGCATGAAAAATTCTGCCTGTTCAGAGAAAATAGTTACATGGACTCACCAAATTTTCCTGCCTTGAATTACCTGATGACCCTATGAAGATGCATTCCAAGTGGGATCAACTATGAGTACCTGACACAGGTTCACAGACTCCAATAGGAGAGGAGAAGCTGGAGAATATGAGTGGTACTTTCCACTATCAGTTATTGGGCTAGTGGATTTATTGCTCCAATACTAGGAAACCATTTGACAACTAGTCGATGTTCTGAATTCGCTTGACAGAAACTGCAAATCGCAATTAAAACGTGAATTTGCTCAAGTGAAATTCACTGCTAACTGACTCGAGCTTCGATAACATGCAAGAACTCCTTCTGATTAACGCAAGAAATGTATCGGGTCGGAAATAAAGAACCACAACTTAACTCGCGTTTTAATGCTAAATACAACGTTTATTTAAACTCGAAAACTGCCCAAATGACTTTAAACAATCACTGACAATTATTATTAGATGGTATAGATAACAGAAAGGGTTTTATCGTCCATTTTTAAGATAAAGTTTAGCCACTGCGACTAAAAGGTGGTCACACGGCAAAGTCCCAGCTTCGACTCCTCGAGCCCGCATGCTGTGCCGTTCAGCTCTCACCCCTCTTTTCTGCCGGCTCACCTCCTGTGTCTACAGTTGCAGGTTTTGCCGGTTCAAACTGTTGTTCTTGGGTGACATCACCGATACGGAAAATTCCAGAGCCAGTAGCAACGAGATTTATTTATTGAAAATATTCCTTCCAGCAAAATGCGACGCATCATTTACTAGCAAAGCTATATTGCGTCTTTAGATATTTGAATTTTAAGAAGAGTACAAATCATTAATAAACTCTAGAAGATAATATAATTATAAACACACTGTAAAAAAAGGAATAAACAAAGAAACATGTATTTAAGTAACCCACTGCAGCCCCTTAATCTGTCTAATTTTCTAAATCACCTTCATCACTAGAACCTTCCTTATCAGAAGCTGTTATAATCAAGTCTTCTACCACATCAACTCGAATGTCGTTTAGCAAGTAATTATTTTCAACTTTAACATGTGGGCAACATTTCATTCAGTCTGACATAACTGATGAAAACTATTTTTCTGTGAGAGTTTTGACAGCTTCTAATTTAAATAAAACATTTTTCTTTTCTACGCTATTTTTAACCTGAGCCCATATCATTTCAATCAGATTTAAATCAGGATGGTAGGGTAGGAGCCTCAAAGCCACATGCCCTTTTCTTGGAGTAGACAATCGAATTTGTAAACTATGTGTTGTTTATTATTATGTTTCATAATTTCATATAGCTGTGGCTTAAGCAAATTCAACAAAACAGGTATATTTTTACTTATTAACTAATCTATCTTATCTGGTTTTCTAGAATTGCAGGTAGGTGCTTTCTGTACTAGTATATTATGATATGGTGCATCATCAGTTACAACACAATTTGGCGGGAGATTTGAGATCAATTCTTCTGTAACCCACTGCTCACAATTTTGAGAGTTCATGTCGTCGTGGTAGTCTCTGGGTCTGGTGCCAGATTTAAAAATCAACACACAGTTAGGGACAAAACCGTTTTCACCAACGGCCTGAACAATAACTAATTGATTGCCATTGATTTCGTTTTATATTTAACCTTTGATACTTACCTAATTGTAGTTTTGTTTGAGTTTTTATGTATACCTGCTCATAACCGGTGGTATCCTTATTTTGCGTGTGGCTTATTTTTTATACAGGCACATACCTGCTGACACTATTTGAAATGTTTTTTCTTATTGCAAATAAAGATTGTACTTACTTACTTAACAGTTTCATAAAAAATTGCTAAAACGTATATGGAATCGGTCAGTCCATAACAGTTGACGAAACGTTCGTTAGTTTTTGTGGAAGGGTTTGCTTCAAGATGTATATGCCGAAAAAGCCATGCAAATACGGCATCAAAATTATGGCTTTAATTGATACCAGAGATAGCTATTTAGACAATGCCTACGTATATAGTGGCCAAGATTCTGACCGAATTGGACATAGGTCAGAGGAAAGAAGACTTTCGAAACCAACCCAATCCATTGTACGTCTGGTGAAGCCTTTCCATGGAACACATCGGAATGTAACCGCTGATAACTGGTTCTCTTCAATAGAACTTGTTGAAGCCTTATTGAAAAATAAAGTCACTTTTGTTGGAACCCTGAAAAAAATAATTCCACCCCCATTTCTACCCAGTAAAGCAAGAGAGGTTGTATCGGCATTATATGGATTCCGAGAAGAATCTAGTCTTGTTTCTTAAGCAGGAAAAAAAGTTCTAGACGCAGCGAGTGCGTTATGGTAGTGAATTTTTATTAAATCCTTCAAATTTAAATAACTCAATTTTATGTAAACTTAGACAGTTGAATTTTGGTACGTGGCAAGGTCTTTTTCAAAGCAACATATTCCCCAAATTTTATATAAATAGCTTTGTAATTTTTGGAGAATTTTTTTGTCGAAAAAAAAACCTCAAAATTTAAATAACTCAATTTTCTATAAACTTAGAAAGCTGAGTTTTGGTACGTAGTAAGGTCTTCCCCGAGGATATATATGCACCTAATTTTATTAAAATAGATTTGTAATTTTAGGAGAAAAATTTTTTTTTCGAAATAAAAGTCAAAATTTTTCCGGAGAACCTTGTTCGTCTTTCTTGGATAACGAACTCATCCAAGCCATTAATAAAAGAAAGGCACTTCTTGCCAAGTTTCATCGAAATCGGTTAGTTCTTTTTTGAGTGAGCGGTTGGGTACATATATATATATATATATATATATATATATATATATATATATATATATATATATATATATATGTACCCAACCGCTCACTCAAAAAATAACTAACCGAATGCGATGAAACTTGGCAAGTGCATTTCTTTTATTAATGAAGAATAATATCAAAAACCCGAAATCATAGCTTACTACAATTCTAATAAAGGAGTAGACTCTCTTGATGAGAAATGTTCTAAAAGCTCATTTAGTTGGCGCACGCGGAAATGGCCCTTAGAAATGTTCTTTCGTGTTCTGGATATATCAGTAATAAATTTGTAGATACTACATCAATGCTACAAGAACAATGAGACCATGAGGGAAAAGTCGGTATTTGCAAAGAAGTTAGCTAGGGCTCTGGTCGTGGAGCATATCGAAAGAAGACAGCAGAACCCTCGTATACTCCGTGAACTACACCTAACAATAATTCACATTCTTATAAGACCTGACAAGCATATACCATCAAGAGATGAATATTTAATATTGGTAAAACGTGAGGCATGGTTTTTGTGTCAAAAAAAAAAAACCATAGGATGACAAAGTACCTATGTGTACAGTGCAAGCAGCCAATACGTTTGCAGTGTTCTAAGCCCACGTGTAACGATTGCATAAATAACCAGTAAGGTTTAGAGCTTACTGCAATCTATGTTACTTCTTCCTTTCCTTTCTTTAATTTTTTTACCTGTATTGATTTTAATAGTAAATAATACTGAAAATGCACTTAGAAAGAAACAAGCCTTTGTAACTGCAAAACACAATAAACAACCAAGTTATTCATTCAAAGTAATGAGTTCTTTTCACTTGTTGCCATTTCTGTGGATTGAAATCTCAATTGGCACCAACATGTCACATCAATTGCAGAAGCAGCTGTTAAGAAATTAGATTTCCTCTTCCGGGCTCGCAAATACTTTTCACCAGCTAATCTCTATACCTTATATACTTCACAAATAAGACCAAACCTCGAATACTGCTCCCACATCTGGGGTGCTGCTGCCACTTCTATACTCGCTATCCTGGACTCCATTCAGAAGAGAGCTATACGTCTCATCAGTGACCCTACCCTCACCCAAAGGGTGCCATCCTTTGCCCACCGACGTGCTGTTGGTGACCTCTCTCTCTTTTATAGATATCTGCACAGGCACTGCTCAGAGGAGCTTTCTTCCATAGTTCCTCCACCTGCTGCCCCCAACAGATCTACCAGGGGAACAGAGCGATGCACCCTTTTATCGTCCAGGTCACCAGACATAGAACATCTTGTTATGCCCGCTCTTTTGTCCCGAGGACTTCCAAGTTGTGGAATTCCTTGCCTGCACATGTTTTTCCTTCTCCCCTGAACCTCCAAGTCCAGAATGAACAAGTTGCCTCTTTCCTCCTTGTCTACACCCACGGTACGATAGTATTTAGGCTGTAAGCCCTCGTGGTGTGTTGTTGAAATAATATTTAAAAAAACGTAACCTGCAATGGTGAATGCCATGCTGCCAATGTCTTTTGTACAACCTCAGGTGTCGAATGCGGTTAATTTCAAGAGTGATACCGGGGTTTTCTTGGAATTCCGTCTCAACAAATATCATACAGACTATATGTATCCTGAAAAATATAAACCACAAATTATTCAGTGGGGAAATAAAGCTGCTCTTGATAGTGAAACACTATATATTTATTGAAAAAGCAGAAACAAATAAGATATCACAGGTTGTCCTATAATTAAAAATAGTAAAGACTACCAACAAACTGAAAAAATATCAATAAAATTAATGTTTAACAAGGAACATCTAAACTAGCAAAAAATAAAACACCCAGGATTATGTGAGGATGGTATATGATATACAGTAGGTCAAAATAACAAACAATGTACAACCCTATCATAAAAAACTACCTACAAAAATATACAACTGTACATTCAATAAATTATCTTACTTTATCACTTGACGTGATTACAATCAACAAAATAGTTTTTTGGTGAAAAACTATAATATTGTGGTCTACATTAGGAGTCAGTACGATTCTTCTAGAAATTTATGTTGATTCAGATTTATCACTATTAACTTGTAATGCCAACCTTAACGCTCTATTGGAATTTCTGCCAAAAGGTTCATTCTTTACAACTTGACCTTATAATTATACTAATAAGGGAAACATACTATCATTAAATGGTTTGTAATTTAGTCTCGATACTGTCTAGAATATTTTTAACCCTAAAAATAGTGAACAATCTACATTAAGAATCTTTGAAATTTAAATCCTAATTCGTTTTGAATTTGTTAGATTCTATATTTGCATTCATTTGAAAATGTACAAAGCTTTAGATAATCAAGACAATTAGTGTGGCCATCACTTGATAAGTGTGTTTTAACTGAGCACATGAATTTTTATATATTCATGGGTGAAATGTGAATAAGCTGAGTTAAACTATTTTACCAGTAATATCTACATCAGATGACCACTAAATACAATGTGTCTTTTTTAATTTATATGACTTATTATTTATTTTGTTATTTAAAATGTAGCTTACTAACTTTTTGTGAGTAAGGTCACATTAGAAGACTGATATCACTTATGACATTATTAAAACTATTTCTATTAACAATTATTTACAATTAATTGTATCAACTACATTAAACAATTAACTTTGTTTAAGTGATAATACATATTTAATCAATTTAAAGGCCATCATATAATTTCACCAAGCTTGTGACATAGTTCTATAATGTTACTCTAACAAAATTCACAAACTCAAAAAAAGTTTAACGTCTTCGCCATCTATAAGTATCGAAACTGGATTACGTTGGCAAATAAATTGATTTATAGATGCAGTGTGGCAAAATGTAGGCAAAATTGTTAATAAAATCACATCAAAATATTTGAAATTTATATCAGTAAGCACTGTAACAAAAACCACTAGAATAACTACCCCTTTACAAAAACTAAACCATTTCGGAACAACATAAACATAATTAAACTTAAAAATTTACTTCAAGAAAGTATCCAATCTTAGCACCAATCAAACGATCACCTAATTTTTATTCTTTACATGACAACACTTGTTTTACAACCTTATCTATAACAATCACCAATTATCAAGTTGACTATGCATTTCTTAAAGTAACTGTACTTTATACCACAGTTCACATAACTTAGAAAGACATTTTTAAGGTACAATATACCAAAATGAGTACTCAAAAAATATAATTAATATATGATTCAATGGTAGACTAGTCAAAATAAGAAACCAGCTCCTTAAAGGTGCCTTATTAATGACACTATATGCAATTAAATTCACATTTGCTTTAGTAGAATGAATATTTTTGTTTGATAAAGGAATATCATAATCAGAATAACCAACGTTTATATATTCAGGTCTTACTTTCAAGCCCTTTCACTTTATTATTATAAATAAGCTAAAATAATGCACTTGTCTTTTTTCAATCAAGCCAGGTTCCTATAAATGCAAATTGTAAAATGTGAATTTCACAGAAGAAAGATTGATCTATTTTTAACAACAATATAACTGCGAAATAAAAAGAAAAGAGTCGCCTTCTTGACACCAGATGCTCCTAAAAGAAGAAAAAATCCAAGTTCCTGCTGGTAAAAATATAACTGCCAAAGATGATTAAGCAGCACTTTCAGAAGAATGTTCATTGAAGACGATTACTGCAAAGAAAATTTCTGAGCCAACTCCTACTTCTAAAAAGGGTCCAGTTTCCAAGAGGTGAAAACAACAATGCTCCAGCTCGTCAGATTCAATTTCAATTCAATTTATTCAATCCAACAATACACGAAATCATACACAGAACTTAAGATCATAAACACTTCCAAATACCAGAACTCTCTCAATGCAACTAAAATATATTGCCTTGGATAGCTAAGTCAACATGACTTGTTTGAATCCGTTAAAGCTAACTCTATAGGATCCTCAGTACATTAATTAAACCGGTTAATATCCATAATATTTACTTTTTTCTCCTACTTCTTTGTGCCCCAATCTAACCAGATGTGCCCTGATCCTCAAATGATGAGAGATGTGACTTTACACCAAAACAATGTCATAGGGGAACCAACAGCATATCCTACACTAAATATGGTCCATTTCGTCAACCCTTAGTCTACCTTTTTCATATTTTTCTTTTTAAACAACTGCATATATGATATCCATACAACCGACACCTCTATATCACCCACCACAAAATGTTCATACTCATCATAGTACTCACCCACCCACTTCTCCATTCATGCATATTATATTTACACACACATATGCACTCAGACGCGCACTCACGACAACACACTCACTTACTTTACCTGCACCTTGTCCAAGCAATACATCCACTCCACTTTCGCTTCCAGTAGCAAGACTACATTCTCCATACCACTCAACTATCATACTGCTCTCTACCTCAACATTTCTTTCAGTTCGACCTGTTTCAAAATAACAAAGCTACAAATTTCTTTCCTAAATTTAGATAACTTTGGACCCCAAAATAAAACCGATATTTTATAAACACTCCTATTTACCGGTGGAAGCGTCAAGTTTTCACCTATTCTACAACTTGTGCCATATGTGTGGTCCACTACATTTATTACCCGAAAATGATGATGCACATGTTTTAGTACATTTAATATAAACATTCCTCTTATATCGAGTAGTTTAATATAGTCGTTATCATAAAGAAAGTTTGTATTAGACCTAGAATCCCTATGAAGAATGACTCTTAATATACTATTTTGAGTAACTTGAAGCGCAGCTAATGCATTTTCATAGCACGAACCTCAGAAAATAATACCATACCCTATAAAAGACTCCACGAGAGACCTCTAAATTAGTATTAAGTTTTTTGTTGTTAAAATATTTCGTAGGGTATAGAATTTGTAGACAATCTTTTTCACCTTTGCATTCATATATGCTGCATGTTCTTGCCATTTTAAATTATTGTCCACCAACAGATGAAGATAACATTGAGATAGTGTTAGAGTCTGATGAGATAAGTGAAACAATCTCCCGGTTTGAAGGAAAACTGGAAGAATCTGGAAAGAAAATAAACAAAATATTCCAACCAAGCAAGTAAATATCAATGATTATGTTGTAGATGATTTTATTATTGTGAAGTATGATGGTGTTAAATATCCTGGAAAGATTTCAAGTTTAACAGATATCGGACTGACAGTGGAATGTATGGAAAGAAAACTCAAATTCTAGCCTTGGCAAGAAGAAGAAGACTGTATAAGTTCTAAGTGGGAAAAAGTGTGCGGGCAAATAAATCCTCCAAAAGTCGCGTCAAAGAGGAATTAATTGATTGTACCAGAACTGGAGTATGTTTCTTCTCCATAGTTTGGACTATCAATTCATTAAAACATCTAAGACTGTTAAATAACTGTTTACGGTTAAAAGGCTGGTTCTTCGAGGTTTATTTTGGTTCTATCACTGCGCATTTATCATTTCAAATTTAAGCTCGCCTTGATTCGGACAGAACTATATAGTAATTCACATTTCTCACAACACATTTTTGTTGTAAGGCTAGATGCATTCTCGCCACAATTAGAACCGTAGACCGGTTTCGCTCTCATTAGAGCTCGTCAGTACGGCATACTAATTGTAGTGAAAACACACCTATAAAGTAATACGGCTATGGTAGCCAGCCTCCCAACACTGAGTGGTAAGACACGAAGCAACGAGCCGCCATCTAGCTGACGAGCTCTAATTAGAGCGAAACCGGTCTACGGTTCTAATTGTGGCGAAAAGGCATCTAGCCTTACATACTTTGTCCCTATATTAGGGTAGAAATAGGCCAGGGCTGACAATTTACTAAATTGTTAGTTGGTTGTATTACAGTCTATATTTTTTAACACTTTGTGTTATTTGGAGCTGGCGTGACAACATACTACTTGGTTCCACAACTAGGTGGCGGCACGTTGCTTCGTGTCTTACCACTCAGTGTTAACATTTTTTTGTCATTTTATTAAAAGGTAGCGAAGGGGTCAATAAGTTTGTGACAGTAAACTAATACAAATTTAGTTCCTTAATACAAAAATGTGTTCTTCTTTCTCTTAAGCTTGTTGTCACTGAGTTGTAACAAGGCAAGTGTTGGAAAACAGATACAATATGTGTAATTGACTAATTGTCCAAGTCTGTAAATGTAAAGTTCAACAGAACAATATAACAAAATTAAGCTTCTTTATGTTCCATAATTTTGATTAAAGTTTTAACCCGATATTAATCATTTGGTTCTGTATGATAAAATACAGGGTGGCACATTGAAAAAGAAACAGACTGATTCGCGTCCAGACACATTTTCTTTAAAGAAAAAAAAACGCTGAAACACGTCAATTTTAATATTGACAGGGACATGTTTTGACATAAAACTCAAGTTTGTCGCATCAACCCCTTAAGGGTGGTGATAATAACCCTTATATTTTAAACAGGGAACATGGGTCGAGTGTTACATCATTTGAAAGTTCTTTCTTTTCTGAATTCAGCACACTATTTTTTTTGGAAGTTTTATCAACTCGTTTAAAAATTATTCACAGTTGAAGATGCAAAAACGCATTTCACTCATTCCGATAAGAAATGTGCTGATAGTCAATGTTTTGTTGGTTTGTAAACAAAAAATTGACTATCAGAACATTACTTATCGGAATGAGAGAAATGCGGTTTATTATTTCAGTTTATCGGTCAGTTTGATACTTGATAGTACTACCGAAAATTAATTTTACAATGGTGTATTCTGTAGAAAAAAGAGTTGAAATAATTACTCTTTTTTTCAAAAACGATGACTGTGCCAACCGTACCGCAAATTTGTTTAATGAACGACATCCGAACAGACATGTTAACAGAAAATACATTTTGGAGTTAGTTGCAAAGTTTCAACAAAGTGCTTCAGTAGCCAACAAAAAACGGGGAACGTGAATTTCCGGTTAGAAATGAGACTACTGAGATTGAAGTTTTAGGACAAATTGCTGCAGACCCAACTTTGAGCACGAGAAAATTGGCCACTGTTTCAAACATCAAAAGAAGAACTATTCAGTGAATATTGAAGCATCATAAATTTCACCCGTATAAAATTCATCTTGTACAACAACTGAATAAAGATGATTTTGATCGGCGGCTGGAGTTTTGTGAAGTTATGACTGCACGAATAGCTGATAACGGGAACTTTCTGATCAATAGCTGTTTTTCAGACGAGTGTATGTTTTTATTAAACTCTACAGTCAATTGTCATAATGGTCGTTATTGGGCAGATAATAATCCAAGAAATTTTCACGAAGTCCACACTCAAACTCCACAAAAATTGAATGTCTGGACTGGAATTTTTGGAGACCGTTTAATCGAACCAATTTTTCTTGATGGCAATTTGAGTGGCTAAACGTATTTGGAGTTACTAGAAGATATCGTTTACCCTCTACTAGTTGACATTGTTGAAAATGATGATCGCTATCAAGAAATTCAATTACTGTTTCAACAACATGGAGCTCCTCTGCATTTTTCACAACGTGTTAGGGAGTTTTTGAACAGAGAGTTTCCAGGACAATGGATTGGGCGTAGAGGTGCTATTGAGTGGCCCCCTAGATCACCGGAATTAACTCCTTTAGACTTCTTTCTATGGGGCCATTTAAAGAGTGGAATTTACGCAACAGAACCGGAGTCTCTGGAAGAATTATGACGACGCATTGTTGAAGAATGCCATCTAATAACTCCACAAATGCTCCAGAATGTCAGAGCTCGTTTTGAACAAAATTTGTACTTTTGTATGGAAGCTGGTGGTCAACAATTTGAACACTTACTTAACTGAATAAACATTTTTGAACGTTTGGTTTCATTTTTTAGTTCTTTTAACGAAAAATTGACTAATTAGTGCATTTATTATCACAATGAATGAAATATGTTCTTGCAACTACAACTGTGAATAATTTTTAAACGAGTTGATAAAACTTCAAAAAAAAATAAAAAAATAGTGTGCTGAATTCAAAAAAGAAAGGGCTTTCAAATGATGTAACACTCGACCCATGTTCCCTATTTAAAATATAAGGATTGTTATCACCACCCTTAAGGGGTTGATGTGACAAAGTTGAGTTTTATGTCGAAATATGTCCACCTCAATATTAAAATTGACGTGTTTCAGCGTTTCTTAAAAAAAAATCTCCGGACGCAAATTGGTCTGTTTCCTTTTCAATGCAAAACACTTAAAATGTCACCAACATATGAAAAAGATGGTGAAAACAAGACGAGTCAATCATGAAGTAGCAAGGAATTTATAGTTTATAAACCTATTCCTAAATTTGAATTAAATGGATTATATTCCACAGTGATAGAAATTAGGATTGATTATATAAAGGATTAGTGTCTTTCTAAGTTATGTTTGTCTTTTAAATAATAATAATAAACAAAAGAAACATTCATAATCATATTCCTCAATTATAACTATAATATATCCATAATATGACTAGTACAATAAATATAAATCATCAACAAATTATGCTTTTTAAAAAGGAATTAGACTTAACTAATTTACACATATGGTATGTGAATTTTGAGAGTTCCACATAAAAATGTCACCAAATGAACATAAATAACAAGAAACAACTATTTTTTTGCAGTAATAATATACCAAATAAAAAATTGAGATAATGTATAAAAGCTTATAATAAAACGTATCTTGGAAACAATACAAAGTTATGAACTTAACATGAAAGTACACTTTCATTTAGGTGAAACAACAGGAAAAATGGATTATTTATCCAAGGAATCAAATAAAAAATTGTATAGAACCCTGTTCAAAGGAATTCGATTTTTAATCACTTAAAATACTAAATCGAAAGATATCTAACAATGAAATGATATTGGAATAGGCCTTCAAATTATACTAAAAATATTACTGTTGATAACTTTACCCTTTGGCCACTAAGGCTAGGTAACAACTGTTTGTTTATGCGGTGTTATATCCTAAGCATATAAGTAAACATCTAATTACACAACATCATGTGCTGTTGCTACCTTTCCAGGTAATTATTTACTTTTTGCACATACGTACGATTCTTACGAAATATTGTATACAGACATGTTTTCGGGAGTAAATGACGAAAATCACAATAAAAATGAAGACGGATGCAAATTTTTGGAGTTATTTGTTTTGTTTTTTTTGTAGGAAAAGCGTAAGTCGTACCCACTTTTGAGACATGTTTTTGTCGTATTTTCACATTTTCGGGGAACGTTCGTTTTAATGACACCATACAGTAAGTATATACGACATAACTCATCAACATTTATCCATTTATTTTCTGATTTTCCAACGTTATTTGCTAAAACCCCTGTACTGTAATAAAAAGCTAAAAATCTTATTTCCAACTGTTTTATTCACATGAATTAGCTAAGTTAGTGTCATCTTATACTTTTATTTTATATTATGCAGTTGACAAACCTGTTGCATTCCAGCAGCGGTAGGTATTTAAATCTAAAATAGGTAACATTTGACTACAACTAGTGAATTAAAATTCACAAAAACATCAGATTGCATGCATTGTTGATATTGGATCTTTTGCAGTGGCGGATTTGCCCTAAGGACCAGTAGGCCCGGGTCTAGGGCGGCCAGATATTAGGGGCGGCCAGATATTAGGGGTGGCCAATCGTGACAAAAAACACATTATGGCGTATGGCGGCCACACTGCACGGTGCAGTCTGCACCGCATCGTATAACAATAATCTTCCTAAATCACTTTCGCACATTTTATGTATAAAATATAGATATGATACACATGTATATAATGTTGGCAATAAGGTAAATTCATTATGTAGTCTATATGATTGGTCCTGAGAAAGGGGCGGCTGGTACTTACTACATGGCCTGGGGCCTAGGGCAGCCAAGACTGCAAATCCGCCACTGGTCTTTTGTAGTTAAACTGTCAAATTATATTAAGCGAAAGAAGGGTGTATTCCTCTATTATATTACATTTTCATATAGTATGTGCACACCCTCTACTGTTTATGTGTCTCTGTACATTTCCCTTCTTTTCATCAAGCTAAAGAAGGGTGTATTCCTCTATTATATTTCATTTTCTTATAGTATATGCACACTCTATATTGTTTACGTGTCTCTGTAGATTGCCCTTCTTTACATTGAGCTAAAGAAGGGTGTATTCTATTATATTTCATTTCCATATAGTACTTGCACGCCCTATACTGTTTACATGTCTCTGTAGATTTTCCTTCTTTTCATCACGCTAAAGAAGGGTGTATTCCTCTATTATATTACATTTTCATATAGTATGTGCACACCCTCTACTGTTTATGTGTCTCTGTAAATTTCCCTTCTTTTCATCAAGCTAAAGAAGGGTGTATTCCTCTATTATATTTCATTTTCTTATAGTATATGCACACTCTATATTGTTTACGTGTCTCTGTAGATTGCCCTTCTTTACATTGAGCTAAAGAAGGGTGTATTCTATTATATTTCATTTCCATATAGTACTTGCACACCCTATACTGTTTACATGTCTCTGTAGATTTTCCTTCTTTCCATCCAGCTAAAGAAGGGTGTATTCCTCTATTATATTCCATTTCCATATAGTATGTGCACACCATATACTGATTAAGTGTCACTGTAGATTTGTAGATTTTCCTTCTGTTCATCCAGCTAAAGAAGGGTGTATTGTATTCCTCTATAATATTTAATTTCCATATACTATGTGCAGACCCTATACTGTTTACGTGTCTCTGTAGATTTCCCTTCTTTTCATCGCGCTAAAGAAGGGTGTATTCCTCTATTATATTTCATTTTCTTATAGTATATGCACACTCTATATTGTTTACATGTCTCTGTAGATTGCCCTTCTTTACATTGAGCTAAAGAAGGGTGTATTCTATTATATTTCATTTCCATATAGTACTTGCACGCCCTATACTGTTTACATGTCTCTGTAGATTTTCCTTCTTTCCATCCAGCTAAAGAAGGGTGTACTCCTCTATTATATTCCATTTCCATATAGTATGTGCACACCATATACTGATTAAGTGTCACTGTAGATTTGTACATTTTCCTTCTGTTCATCCAGCTAAAGAAGGGTGTATTCCTCTATAATATTTAATTTCCATATACTACGTGCAGACCCTATACTGTTTACGTGTCTCTGTAGATTTCCCTTCTTTTCGTCGCGCTAAAGAAGGGTGTATTCCTCTATTATATTTCATTTCTATATAGTACATGCACACCCTATGCCATTTACGTGCCTCTGGAGATTTCCCTTCTGTACATCCAGCTAAAGAAGGGTGTATTCCACTATTATATTTAATTTCCATATACTACGTGCACGCCCTATACTGTTTACGTCTCGCTGTAGATTTCCCTCCCGTTCATCGAGCTAAAGAAGGGTGTATTCCTCTATTATATTTAATTTCCATACACTACGTGCACACCCTATATTGTTTACATGTTTCTGTAGATTTCCCTTCTTTTCATCGCGCTAAAGAAGGGTGTATTCCTCTATTATATTTTATTTCTATAAACTACGTGCACTCCCTATACTGTTTATGTGTCGCTGTAGATTTCCCTCCTGTTCGTCGAGCGTCTATTTATCAATTCTATTTAATTTCCATATACTACGTACACACCGTATACTGTTTACATGTCTTTGTAGATTATCCTTCTTTTCATCCTGCTAAAGAAGAGTTTATTCCTCTATTATATTTCATTTCCATATAGTTCGTGCAAGCCCTATACTGTTTACGTGTCTCTGTAGACTTCCCTTATCTTCATCGAGCTAAAGAATGGTGTATTTCTCTATTATATTTCATAGGAAATAATAAACTTTTCCTTATTTTATTCAAATATTGCGGCAAATGACAAAATACATAAGCAGAACCACCAACATAAATTACACCAACAAATGACATATATGATCTCCTTAGCTGACGTTGACATATTATATAAAACTAACTATATGTCATACATTTTGAATTCTGACATTACTGCAAGAAGCAAAAGTTAGGAATAAAATTTTTCAAAAACGAAACGTAATACCATAAAAAGTGATTATGTTT
Source organism: Tillus elongatus (assembly GCA_964006375.1). NCBI lineage: Eukaryota > Metazoa > Arthropoda > Insecta > Coleoptera > Cleridae > Tillus > Tillus elongatus. Next base: position 219,133,821 of record OZ023262.1, read on the forward strand.
AGGGGAATAAGATACTAAGACATTACATGAGTAATATTGGTCATGTGAAGCGAGATGTGCTTCAAAACATGTCACAAAACTAGGCACAACTCACACTTTTCCTAAAAAAATAAATAAATAAAACCAAATAACTCCAAAAGTTTGTTTCTGTCCTCATTTTTATTGTGATTTTCGTCATCTACACCCCAAAACATGTCTGTATACTAGAGGTGTGTGAACCCATGTTTTGTCCGAACCGAACTATAAACGAACCCAAGCAAATATGTTGCCTCGAACTTCGAACTCTGTAATAGTATGTCCAAGGTTCACAGTCAAACTTCGAACTTCTTAGAAATTCAAAATTGAACATCGAACTTTTCAAAATGCTTTAGTGTTCATATATGATTTCCTTACATACAAAATTTAGGAAAATTCTATACAATATGTAAAGATTCCCATTCTTTTTACAAAAAGGAAGGGTTCGGCAAATTTGCAGATTGATTGGGTGAAAATGGGTTAAAGTTAAATCAAAAATACAAAAACAAAAATATTGGAAACTTTTTTAGCTTTCTATATTTATATAGATAAGCTCAATTATAAATATGTTGTTTGGTATTGGCTAGGCAGTTTTAGCAAACAGATTAAGAGGGTTCACAGTGGGCATGATGTACAAAATGATCACTTAAAATTTAAACTGTCTCCTGATTGGGAATATTCAACTGTTTTGGCTCATTGTGAAATAAAGCATGTTGAAACCAGTGGTTTCTAGAAGAAATATGCAACTATCCTCATAAATTCTGAAAATTTATGCTACCAATCGCTTTTGAACATCGCCATCACAATGTTCTTACTGAAGAAGGTATTGGGAGGCTAAGATATATAAGAAAAATAATTCTGTGATTGCTAAATGGCTCCACCTTGTCTCAAAATGTCCCACCAACTGTCAAAAATATGCATGAGTGAAATCTTCTAAAATTGCCCTATCGACTCAATGACACTGATAACGAGTTTAAAGCGCCGCTACCGAGTTAACAGGGCCGCAACTTCGCTACCTTTGGCAGCATTAAATGCCTGTAAAGTTAAATTTTGAAGCATTGTTGAGCAATGAAGTTCGAACTATTTTCGATAATTAAATATTTCGAACCTTCGAACTACTTCAACATCGCTAGTGCGAACATGTTTTCAAACTGAAGGTTCGGTTCGAGTTCGGGTTCGGTTCGAAATTTCGAAGCTTTGCACACCTCTACTGTATACAAAATTTCACAAGAATCGTATGTATGTGCGGAAAGTAAATAATTACCCATTTCCATGCAGAAGACAACGACCATTGCAGAGATAGTCATGGTCATTCGACTGTGCTGATAATATATAATCGCAGGGATGCAACTTAAAATAAAGGTAACTTGTGCTCCGCTTTCTTTAATAGCTGCCGCTGCATCTGAAGTAATTAGCACAGCTTAAACCAATCTATATTTATCATATTATACAATTTTTTTAGACCAGGTTAACTACTTGTTGTCCCGCCCTGGAATCAACCCAGAAAGCTCTCACTTTGTAGACTGACTTTTTAGCAATCTGGCACCGGTATGTTGTGTTAGATCAACATATTTTAGGATCCTCTATATACACCTGCTCTGTGTCAGTTTTTACACAAAACATCCTGTATATTATTTCTTAGCAATATATTGTCACATTCCTTGACACACAAGTGGTTTAAACTTCTTTAACACCAATTTTTTTACATCATGTAAGTGATGAAAGGTCCGCTATATCAGATGAAAATATGCAATATTGAAAAAGGAAACATATGCTGTTAATTTAAAGAATAGTAAAAGGCCTATTCACAAATATATCACATGACAAAAGGGTATTGATGTGATTATATAATATTGAAAAGGTCTTTTCTACATTCCATTCACTTTTGACACTAACTTAAAATTAGTATAAAGTAAATTAAGGAATGCTACATTTTTTTAAAACACACTTAAAGTGGAACTGCATCTATAAAATTGTATTGTTAATAACTAATTAAACAACGTTTAAACAAAAACGATAAAATCAGTTAACTAGAACTATACAATAACGCAATAATTTTACAGATTCAGTAACACTTGAGGGCTTAAAAATAATGATTTCAAGTAAGATAATTTTCATAATTTACATGCACTCCTCCATGGTAACATAAATATATATTTACAAATTTATAAAGTAAACCAACAAACACACAATCACATTTAAATAATGTCGTTCACAGACTAAAATCGGAATGTAATGAAGATTTTGTGTGCAAGAAAACAATTGTTTATATAATTATACCTGTGTAACCCTCAATATTCTTAGTACCATAAGACTGACAAAAAGTTTGAGCTTAATAAACAAGTGCTATTTATCAGCAACAATATTAGGATCTAAAATATGGCAATAAATTTTGGCAAACATAAAGCAAACGTGCTTTACGATTCATGCAGAATCACTTTTCATCCACATGGTACTGTTCCTTTTATTAATTATGGCTGGGAATACTGATCAGGTGTCTTAAGCATCTGAATTTGTAGCAGATATGATTTTGCTAACTGGTATCTTTTGTTTCGTAAGATGTTTTAGATGGTGGCTCTTGTACTGGCTTGTTGTTTGCCATTAATAATGCTGACAGTGCCTCAAGTGACTGCCTCACCTAGAAATAAATATTTATGATTAGATGGACGATTAACCTCTAACTTAGAGACCTACACACTAAAGACAGTAAAGAAATAAGTACACTTGCGGAGAATCCAAATCACCACAACACATTTTAAAAAAACCTGAAGACCGTTTCACTAACCAAGTTAGTGTCATCAGAGTATGAATAATTCTAAATAGATTACATCCACAACTCTGCTTATATTCTTGTGCAGGTAATTGGTCCATAACGGCTGAGGGTGGTCCAACAACACAAAAATTAACATATTTCGTTTGGCAGAAACACCTGAATTCTTTTATTATCTATAGGGCGTGCTTCTGCTTTCTTGTAAACCGATGGTACCCGCAGAGGTTAATGGAGTACCAAAAAGAAGACCCTGATATCCAACCAATCTACAGATGGAAGGAGACTTGCTATGAAAGATCCACTTAGTCAGAAGTTAGTGATAAAAGCGTTGCCACCAAAAGTTACTGGACCCAGTGGGATTCCATTGAAATCAAAGGTAATCTTCTGGTCAGGAATTGCGATTTAGAAGATGTAACCTGGTTAGGGAGGTAATCAAGGAGATCCATGGTGGGGCAGGTGGAGGCCATTTATGGGTAAAGAAAACTTTGGAAAGGGTGAGAGAACGTTATTATTGGTTATGATGTAGAGTTGATGTGGAAGAATGGTGGAAAACCTGCCAAGCGTGTGCATCCAGTAAGAGGCCTAAATCAAAAACCAGGGGCCGAATGAAGCAGTACAACGTGAGGGCCCCTTTCGAACTAATTGCAATCAACATAGCTGGTCCTTTCCCTTGAACAGAAGCAGGAAATCGCTATATGCTTGTAGCCATGGGTTATTTTAGCAAGTGGCCAGAAGTGTTTGCGGTCCCGAATCAAGATGCCACCACCGTCGCAGAAGTATTGGTGAATGAGTTTTTCTGTAGATCTGGCGCATCACTAGAGCTCCATTCTGACCCAGGACGCAACTTCGAGTCGGCTGTATTCCAGAAGGTTTGTTAGCTTATGGGAATCAGCAAAACGAGAACTACACCCATGCACCCTCAATCCGACGGAATTGTGGAAAGATTCAATGGGTCGAAAAAAAAAACCTGGTCAAGTTTGCTTGTAAGGGGGACAACTTTTGACGTAAAAAGTATATCCCAAATTGTACTCTCCTAAGCGGGGGTCATCCCTCAATTTTTTTCAAATGGGAATAGGTGTCATGTAATAGCTCGTTGAAAAGAGCTTTTCATTCCCTATACATTGCTTTTTTTATTTTTGAAATTCAGTCTATTCGTTTAGATGATATAAATTTTTGAAATATCACTAATGCATTTCCCGAGAAATTCTTAATGCTCGAGTTGGGCCTCACCAGCGTCCACCACAAGAATAAATATTGTTAAAGGTTTGAGTAGGTAATAAAAAGTCATTTAGATTGAGGTGCTCCAAAAAAACCTCAGCAAAATATGTCTTGTGATAACGCATCTTAATCTAAATGACCTTTTATTACCTACGCAAATCCTTAACATTTTTATCTTGTGATGGACACTGGTCCCAAAGTCTCACCATCGTTACCTCTCTATTAGTGAATTTCTTAATGAAAAGAAGTAGAATAAATGGATGAAGATTTATTGAAAATAAAGGCAACGATTGATGCATTATATGGAAGAAATAGGAAGCAGATATACATTTTGTTTGGTATGTCTAAATTTGAAGCTCGTGTAATTTGGATTAAAGTAATTTTGGTTATAACTTTATACATCAAATTACGTTACTATTTAGCACAAGTGTTTGACTTATTGTGTTAGCATATTGTCCAATTTAAATTAATAAACTATTAACTTACCTTTGCAATTTGATCCAAGTTATTATCGAGAAAACTATGAACAGCACCTGCTGATTTTGTACGTAGATGGTTCTGCCATTGCAACAACTCCCCATAAATATCTTCACTGCCTAGATGAGCTGGTGGTATACTATCTGTAAACATATGGGTGTACCGATTTTGAATTTTTCCTATCCGATATAGCAGTATTGCAGCAGAAAGAAACAGAAGGATCAACAAAAGCGTGGATGCAACTAATATTAGGCTCTGCCTGGGTAGTGTTGCGAATTTCGTGATACTATCTTTGAGCACTAGAGTTAATGTTGAATCCGATCGGCCTGAAAATAAAGAATAATTGTTAATCAAGATGTAATAATAATAATTATAACGTTTATTTAGCAAAAATGCTATACATAAAAATCCAATAAAGATATATAAAAAACAGCCAACTTATTACTAATAAAGCTCAGTCTTAAAATACATACTGATACACTTTAACCCCTTAAATGCTACCTTACATAATTGATTGCACAAATCTAATATAGTGTAAATTTAAAACTATCTAAATTTTAGTCAGGTACTCGCTTTTACTTTGGTTTTAACAATAACAGCAATAATAAAATAACATGTGTTTAACAGTTTTGCTTAGTTTACAATTCGAATAAATCATATACAATTATATAAAATTATACAATATCACTCACAATATCCTTTTGAGCTTAGCTCCTACTTTCTAGACTCCATTCTTTTCCTTGTAATATTGTTTAACTTTCCTAGTGAATTCTAACATGTTTTTACTTATTTTTATACTATCGGGTAGTTTATTAGATATACCTACTGTATTAAAAAATACAGAGTTTTGGGTACTTTTCTTGTTTTTGTGATCTAAAATAAAATTATTTTTATTTCTGGTATTGTGATCATGAATATCTTTAAATGTATTTAGTTTGTTTAGGCAGTATTGAGGAAGCAAATTTAAGTGAAACTTGTGTATGAATTTAAGACTATTGATTTCGAGGTAATCTTTAATATTGAACCAATTCCATGTTATTAACATGGTAGTAATGCTAGTATATCTGTTACATTTCAGTATAATTCTCATTGCTCGATTTTGAAGACTTTGTAATCGCTCAATATCTGAATTATTGGCTAAGTACAGTATTGTGCTGGCGTAGTTAAAATGAGGCAGAATAATAGTATTGTAGACAGTTTGTCTAGTACATGGTGATAAATATTTGCTACACCGATAAAAGAAACCCAATTTTTTTGAAATTTTCTTACAAATGTGGTTTATGTGTTCATCAAATTTCAATTTGTTATCAATAATTACACCTAAATATTGTATTGATTGCACAACTTCTATTTTTTTCATTTTCTATGTATATACTTAGATCGTCTCCAATAATGGGTTTCCTTTCGATTATCATAACTTTTGATTTATTTGCATTAAGTTTTAATTTATTTATCCTAAGCCATTGTGTTAATCTATTTAAATCTTCTTTTAATCTAGTCTCTACTTCTGCTTATGTTAAGGCCTTTCTTCTAGCTTTACAACCAGCTCTCGAAACCTGGTGCTTTACAGTAACTTCTCAGACCACTTTGCTATACTTGCTATTGCTTAGCAAATTCTCAGCTTCTCAGCTTCTTTGAAACTACTATACCTAACTTCCCAGGTAAGGAAATAAATAAAATATTTATATGCTAGTGTAACAACAACTATTAACAAGTTTAGTTGTTACATTTGGGAAAAAATAAACTTGTAAAATAATTAAAAGTATAGCTCCAAAGGCCTATAAGATATAATTAACATTTAAAAGAAGAGCAATAATACTTGATATAAACAAACATAGGTATTAGTGCTTAATTGTGATGCCACATATGTATGTATGTATCGTTACAAAAAATAAATTAAAGACCAAAACAGTTATATCATACTAAAATTTACAGGTACAATTATATTACATTAAATTAACACAACAAAAAATATAAATCACTAAGTGAAGATTGGAACCTGTGATGAGCACTAGCAATCTATCAGGAGACTGCCCATAGGCGGCAGAATGAGATTCATACATTTTTTATTATTACTATATTCAGCAATATATATATATATATATATATATATATATATATATATATATATATATATATATATATATATATATATATATATATATATATATATATACTTTCGAAGGCGTTTAGCTGTCCTGGTTGTCTAACATTTTTTATTAATTTTAGATTCTCCTCATTAACGTGGTGATTATTATCCCAAATATGTCGGGCGAAGGAAGATCTACCTATAGTACCATATCTTAATTGTGCTAAATGTTCTTTGAATCTAATTCCAATAGATCTTTTTGTTTGTCGTACTATCCTTGTCTTTCGGGTTACTTAGCCAGTTTTTAAAGTATTTTTTTGTCGAAAATATTCGGTGCAAATGGGCTTTTGTAAAAATGCTATCTAGACCCGTCGTGATTCAAGGTTCAAATGATAAGCAAACAAAGTTTTTTTCGGCTTTCTGTCGTCTAAAATTCATTGATTCCGCTAATACTTTCTCTGTTTTCTGTTTGTTAATTAATTTCTCCACTAGGCACGCAGTGTATCCATTATATTCGGCCACGTTCTTAATATACTTTAATTCCTTGGTATATCTACTGTCACTGAAAGGAAAACTAATTAACCTGTTTACTACAGAATTCAAAACAAATCCTAAAGTCCCCAAAAAGTACGGTCTCCCAAAAATTCATAAACCGGGAAAATCAGGAACATCAATGAGAGCTATTGTTCATCATCAAATCAGCAATAGTTACACCGAGCGGATCGGAACAATATCGCTTACCAAAAACAACATCAGTCTACTCAGGGGAGTTATACGCTATCCTAAAAGCAACCGAATATCTGGAAAATAACAGTGCTCTTCGATATGTAATTTGGTCCGACTACCTCAGCGCACTGGAAGCTATTAAACACATCTACACAAAGAACTCTCTCATCGAACAAATTAAATCAAATTTATCACGAATTCAAAAAAAGTGTCAAAGGGACTTAATAACTTTTATGTATACCCCATCATATGTAGAAATAGAGGGAAATGATCAAGCGGACAAACTGGCAAAAGAGGCTACTGAATTTCCAGTTACTCAAGAAACTAACCTCTGCTTTTTACCAGATCTTAAAAGATCAATCTGTGCAACTATCAGTGACATGTGGCAAAAATCATGGAGTTCTAGGAACAGCGAACTCAAGTTAGTGATACCATCCATTCAACATCCCTTACCGCTTCCTCCATCACGCTCTCAACAAGTGCCAGTGAACAGGCTACGACTTGGTCATACAAGGCTTACCCACAGTCTTCTATTTAAAAGAGAAACTCCGCCTAAGTCCGATATTTGTAATGTGATAGTGACAGTGAAACACCTATTATGTGATTGTCCAAAATTCCAGTACCTACGAGAATTACATAAACTATCAAGAAGTATCATAAATATACTGGGCCCTACACTGAAGATACAGGACCTGTGCGATTTTCTAAAGGACAGCAACCTATTAAATCAAGTATAAAACTTGCGAACACCTGATGTAATCTAATAGTTTTATATAATCTTTAATATTAGATGTGGTCATAATATTCATTAAGTGGATAGTTTATAGCATTATAATGTACATGTCAGCCTGCTAATGGCCCTCGAGGATGATGCAGGTTTTTTATTTACTAAAAAAAAAAGTTTATTTCTGTTACTAAACATTCAAAACAACATCGAAATGTACATATAGTTAAACACACGATTAAAATGTAAATTGTAAAAAAAAAGAAACAACAATAAACCATATTATTATTAGTAGTAGATAAGATTTCATCACCACAACATTTATTTATTGCATTTTATACTGTTGGACATATATCTTTATTTCACACAGCATAGTCATTTTTTATTCGTCACTTTGGGGAAGGTATAATTACCCTCATCTCACTATCTATGCCCTAAGTCTGAAATTGTATCGTATAGACATTTTAATTACATATATACCATCTTTCAAATAACTTTCTAATAAAACTATCTTTAAAAAATCAATATTGTTTATACCTGTCATGAATGCATACAGATAATTTCAGTATTGACTGAGGATGCTGTAAAGGTAAAACTAGTTGCAGAGAAGTTGAGAAGTGGCTTTGAATTAACAGGTCTCCAAATCACATTGTAAAGCTAGAGGGAAAGCTTATCCAGTAGTTATGGATTGGTTTGGCAAAATAAGTGCAAATAGAAAAGTGATATTTTCCATTTTATTTTGCTTTTTGTCGCTGAATTTACTATTTAATGGTCCACATTACCATAGAAAATAATCATAAACACATAGAAAATACTTACCATCTTTATGAGATAATGACTCTTTATCATTTGCTAATTTAACGGCTATAATACTGGGGGATCTAGGATTTATTCTTGGTGAAGCTGGTGATTCTCTACCACTTTCACCTTCTCTCGTCTCGGAACTATCAGTATCCGAGGGCACAGGTTCAACGATTTCTGGTTCTGGTTCTAAAACTTGAGTTGCATCATCTCTCGCTAATTCCCACACTTTGGTCATGTATCGGTACGTGTTATCCCTTGACATCAGACTGCCAAATACATGCTTATCTTCACTCGTAGCAATTCCAACTGCATTTGGAATTATCCTAGCAGTTTTTTCTTTAGTGATCTTCTCCACCGACAGCATTGGAATAAGAAGCTGAAAACAAAAATGATTTCAATATTAGAAGATATATACGACAAAACTACAAAAATTAGAAACATAGACCTAATTGCAAAAATAACGAATTATGACATCTACCTTTGTGTATTATTGTTGTTCCCAAAGTAAATTTTAAAATACACATACGGTTGCAAAGTTAAGTGCTACGATTGATTAAATCTTTTATTTTTTATTAACGAACACGTTAACCTAATAAGTAATAAAAACTTGTTAAAGTAATGAACTAGCACATCGAAACTTTACCACACAACTAATAAATCATAAAGTCGACAACAACAATGTTTTTCTCGTCGGTTGCTTTAGAGTGACAAGATACCTGCATATTTATTGATTAATTGATTTTTCAATTTTCCAGGTAATTTCATCATTTAAGTGAGCTGCATGTCAACATTCTATGAGGTATAATAGAAAATATATATTAAATTGCAGTAGGTAATTCTTTAATGATTATCGAATAATAAGTCCCAAAATAATAATGTTATTAAAATTCACTGGTTGATAAAATTACATCTATATGTACTGACGAATAAGAACAATAGAACATTTAATACTGTAGGATTAGAAAATACAGGATGGCCACTTAAAAACGAAACAGTCGCAGCTTACGGCACTTATCACGATTTTCTTGAAAATTGTTTCAAAAGGTAAATTTTGTTTTTAAGTGAGCAGACTTTTGGACTTATTTTCAACATCGCGAAACCCATAAGCTGTAGTTTCCAAGTAGCACATCATATTATAACTGGTGTAAATCTCTCTCGGACATGTTTTAGTGCCTCAATATCTATACAAAATAAATAAAAGAGACAATTCTAATTGTGAGTGTGGTGAAATTGGGGACCCGGAACATATGCTTCTAGCTTGTACCATGTTTGACAAAAAATTGAAAATTAAATCTTTTTTAGGTGAAATAATTGAGATGAAGATAGCTCCCAGTCCTTTTAATCTCTCTCACTTACTAGAAACTAGAAATGTACACATATATCAGAGTATTTTACTACGTATTACAAATCTAAAGATTCATCTTTAAATTTGGAAACCTGTTCCTAGTAGCCAGTGTATCGTTATCTGCATGTGTGCGTGTATGAATGTGTACGTTTATATGTACGAACGGGATTTTGTGTGAGTGTTTAGGTTAAAGGGAGTAAAAACTGTTAATAAAGTATCAAACAATATAAGTGTTAAAGCCCCCCAAAAATAATGAAAATGTAAGGAAATAGAATCTGGAGTCCTATCGTTTTTCCATATGTCTTGCCGTTCTTACCAGGGTCCTCTTGTGTGTCTTTAAACTTGTCTTGATCGACCCCAAGGCATGAAGATTATATCTCAGTCTTATCCCAATAAAATTAAGTACATAAAATAGTAGTAACAACATTAATTAAGATTTTCAATCAAAGACAAATGTTTGTGTGCGTGCACATATATAAAATAAAACCAAATAATTGTTGTAATCCAGTGCCTGTTAGAATGATTAATTTATGTATTGAAATACATAGTGATCTGAAAAAACAAACAATTCATATTTATATATGTTCGTATTACCCCACTAAGTATTGTTCAGACAGATATATCCCAGAAGTATTGTTTAAAATCACAGAAAAATGTGCGAATTGTAACCTGCCGCAGCCATATACTGCCCAAAGAACTAACTAACTAAGAACTGGTGTAAATCTCTTTTCAACCGCGTCTTATTTTTCAAATTTGAAGCCGTGGATTCTGAGAAATTGATTCCTAAAGATAAGAAGTTTTCTTTAATTTGCTACAAATATCATCCCATTTTGTTGATTGTGTTATCTGATTATCACTTACGAAAAAGTAAGAGTTGACAATTTTTTTAAACTGTAACTGATAGTGATTAAATTGTGCCCTTCGTTTTCTTTATTTGCGAAAAGACCCTAGTGTATGAGTGAATTTCATTTTAATTGTCCACTAGTGTATTGTTGCTTGTGGAGTTATTCAACAAAATGGTTTACCCGATTGCACAGAGGGTGGAAATAATTTCACTTTTTATGCATATAATCAATGTGCTAATATGTTGTGAAGTAACAGGGTACCTAGCATAAATCAAAAATCAAATTCCCTGACATTTCCATGCTCCTCGAGTACATTTTTCACAATACTCAAAATAAAAAACACATACCTGAATACTTTTTTTATGAAGAAAACAAATAAAAATTACGAACAATTTACTTACATAATCAAAAACATATGTATGCTTAAATCCGTTAAATTTATAACGTATAGCATTTTCGAGAAGAACATTTGCAATTTTTTCATGGAAAAACTTGACTTTCATGACTGGCCGACGAACTTAGCCTCCGGAAAGAATTTTCGAGTGTGATGGAACATACCAGAAGTCTCTAGGTGGCGTAGAAACTTTGCAAACCATGTTGTTCGTATATATAAATTTGAATCAGAACCTAACAAAACGCACTTACTGCGTTCAGATTTTTTCTTACAAACGCAACATATTTCGATAAAAAAATGCAAAAATGCATTAACGAATTTGTTCTACGAAAATTAGCTTAAAAACAATTATAGACCGTTAAACCATAAACTTCACTAAACCTACAAATAAATATCCAAAAAGGCACCAACGTAACTAAACCGACAGCAAAAGCATCAAAGAAAGGGTCTATTTGAAATGAATATTTTGTAAATATTTTAGTAAAATGAAGGGCAATGACGGTTGAATCTGAAACTTAAGGGTTTGCAGAACACTCTTCTTGCAACATTTTCTTTTGACAATCGGTATTTCTTTCACGTTCTTTGCCTAAACATTGCCAATTTTGACGTTTAAAATTGCGAGTTTGACGTTTTGAGGAAAACTCCAAAATTTGTCTCTTTAACTGCCCATAAATTCTTTGTCTTTAAAGCTAGAGACCTACATTTTGGTACAGAGTTGACGCTGTTATAATACAAACATGTGTGTCAAATTTGGTTGCCCTTACTTTATTATTTCCGGAGATATGAATTTTTTTAGAAGGAAATCAAAATTTTCCGGGAAAACCTGGTCCGATTTTCCTCGCTAACGAACTTATCCAAGCCACTTGCAAAAGGAAGGTACTCACCAAATTTGATTAAGATTGGTTCATTATTTTTTGAGTTATCGGTCGGATATATAACAGATCTCCTCATGAGCGAATAAAAAAAATCGCTAAAAAGAAGAAAGAGAGAGAGAGAGAGAGAGAAAGAAAAGAGGATTGAAAGTAAGTATGTCAAATAATAAAACTCTGCGGAAAATATGTAATGGATGTCTAATGTTTCTTTTTGTTTGGTTTTAATAAAGTGTATTATTAAACAGTTTTTCGTAGCGACAAAACAACATAATAGAACAGAAGAATAATTTAATCAACAACATTTAGATATGCATGTTAATCGAAAATACGTTAGTATACTTAATGGCAAAGTTTAAAGAAACCAGGTCTGTTTGTAATATGAAGCGGTGGAAGTGGCGGTTCATGGTCAAGTTGCTTTGAATCTCAGGACAAGTACTCGCAAGTGAAACTGGTTTTGGGCGAACTACCATTCAAAACATTTTAAAGCGTCATCAATCCCACCCATATAAAATCCATCTTACACACGAACTAAATGAAGATAACTTTGACCGCCGTCTGGACTTTTGTGAAGTGATAGTGAAGGTGGATTTTCTTTTTAATACTTACTTTTCAGATGGGTGTTTATTTGTCCTAAACGGTACCGTGAATCGACATAATTTCGCTATTGGGCCGATTCTAATCCCAGATTATTTTACGACATTCATACACAATACCCGAAAAAACTTAATATTTGAGCTGACATTTTTGGTGGCCACATTGTTGGTCCTGCTTTCTTACCTGGTAATCTGACTGGAAATATGTACTTGGAAATGTTGGAAAACACAAGTGTTGACTGACTTTATCTCGAAGACCAGCGTTGGTATTTCAGCAGGATGGAGCTCCTCCACGCTACGCTTTGCCTGTTTGACACTATCTTGACCACATATTTCCAAATCGATGGGTTTGGGAGAAAAGGTTCCATAGAATGGCCCGCACGATCGCCAAATTTATCAGTCCTATATTTATTTTTGTGGGGTCGCATAAAAAGTAAAATATTTATTCTACTTAGCCCAATTCCTTACAAGATTTAGGCCAGTGTATCGTCAACGAATGCCGCCAAATCACCTCAGAAATGTTATAGAATGTGCGCAGATTTACTATTGTATCGAGGTTGGTGGTCGAAATTTTGAACATTTGAGAAACTGACAAGTCAATTTCTCAGAACCCAATGCTTCAAATTTAAAAAACAAGGCTCTGTCGAAAAAAGTTCTAAGCCAGCTCTAAAATTATGTGGTTTTTGACCCCCACCCCCTTAAGATTTTAGGAATGGATCGCACCACCGTTTAAGGGTTGGTTTTGCGTTGTTGAAAATAAACCTTAAAGCCTTCCCCCGTGCAAGCAAAATTTACCTCTTTGAGCGAGTTTCAAAAAATCTCGATAAGTGCTCCAAAACGCGCCTGTTTAGTTTTCAAGTGGCCATCCTGTACACAAACTTTAATGAGTAAGATGGGAAGATAGAAAGTATACCTATTTTAATCGAATTAGTTTCAAGTATAGAAATCAATACTTTTACTAACTCAAACTACAAGGGAGTTGGTTATTTTCTTAAAATATTTATGTAGAAAACTATTGATTTTTTAAATATTTTAAATTATTTAGATAGTAAGGTCATGCAATTTTAGTTATATGTTACTTTACCCCGTTGAAAATTATTTTTAAGATTAATTTTTAAACATTAACAGAATAACTCTAAAGAATTGTATTTTGGTTTTGGGGTTTGTCTATTTCCGCGACTATCGCCAATCACCGACGCCAGGAAGCAGTTTCACCCCACTACCTTGGAAAATTTGCCGAACCTCTTCCTTTTTGTAAAGAGGGTGAGTAAACGATCTATGTGAGGAATAACAGAGACCTGAACCACATTTCAATTATATTGAGGGTAATAGAGCATACGATTTCATTAGAACTTTAAGATTTTCTCATGGTAATTTGAAATTAAAAATGTACAGCAGACAATCATAGTCGATTATGGACCTTGTAGTGAAAATACTTTTCCGAAGGTGGCGTTCCGGTTATCACGGATTGAGACGCGTCCTGAAATTGTTGAAACTCGACGTCTCGGCTTCCTTTTTGGATCCGCTTTCAAGAGATTAAGGAAATATGGAAGAATGGAACTCTAAGGCCTTAATTTGCTTACTCCTGACCGTGGTCTATAACGGTTGGTTGGGTTTTAAGGAAATGTAAAAGAAATTGATTCTAAGGCGTCAATCTGCCTACTCCTAAGTAAGTTGGGTTGTTGTAATTCGGTATTTCGGCCTCAATCTGCCTACTCCCCAGATTTCACTACAAATCGTCTGTAAGGCCTCAGTGTGTTCAACCCTAGACCTGAGTAAAATTGGAGCCGAAACGGTGAGTTTAAAAAAATACGAGACCCATAAGTATTTTTCATATTTATGACTTTTCCAAACACACACAAACCCACCCACCCATTGTTTCAAAAACATTTTCAGTCAAACACCACACTAAATCACACACACCATTTCTGGAACCAACGAGATCTGCTCTGCTCAGAAATTCTATTCACGAGATGAGGAGATGGCGACCCTGTCGTACATCTCACAATGTACTTAAAAATAGTTAGAAAGGGCGACGAGAATATATAAGTTAAAGAATGATGATATAAGGAAGGAGTTGGTTGTGCAATCAGTCGTAGAATGTATAGATAAAAAAAACTACAGTGACTGGGTCATATACCAAATGAGCAACATGCACGTGAAGAGAGTATGGGAGGCAAAATCGCTCCAAAGAGGAAGAGAGGGAGACCCCAGAAAAGCTGGAATGATCGCACGGCAGAGATACTGGAGGAAAGAGGCAAGACGTGGTAAGAGGCAATAAAGTTATTAGCACAGGACAAGAAACAGTGGGAGAAGTTTGCGCATGAAAAATATAGAATAGTGTAAAATACAGAGTGTAAATAATAGTTTTAGTTATAAGGCAACCGTTTTTTGTAATGAAAACAAAATGTAGATATTAATCAGAGGTACATATGAATTAAATATAGGTAGAGTTACAATAATAGGAAAATTATATTTAGTGGTTGGAAAAATGCGTTATGCTCTTTACATTTTAACAGGTAAAAGGGTTATAGATGATATATACAAACACGCAAGGTGAATAGAAAGCAATAGACAGTTTCACGACACTATTAGATACTCATCTTGATCCACTTAATACCGTTCCTACGGCGTTTGATACAATTAACCTTACCAACCCGACTTATTACTCCGATAAGGACCCAAGTAAACTTCACTATAAATAACACAATACTATCAAGCAGGCAGATCTCTCTCAGGTCCTCCAGCGTTCCACACAGTAAGTCCTTAGAGACGATCTCCCGATCTCCAGTGAGATCTGTAGAGTAGGCAGACTAAGGCCCCTGAATCAAACTACAACAACATAACCTATCCTTGTCAACCGCTCTAAGAAGTAGACAGATTGATGTCATAGAGTTCCTTTCCTTTCAAATTGCCTAAAAATGGCTTCAAAGTGGGAGTCGAAAAAATCGAGTATATTGGGATATGAGTAAAATATGAGGCTTGGTGATATTAACATTATAAGTGGGTATTGTGAAGTTTAAATTTATTTTCTAACAATTTTCTTACATAAATCAGATTTATTCATTATATTTTACACAATCAAATTAATCTCTGACTAAATATTGTCAAGTTCACAAATAATTGTTAATGAATATAGCATTTTCAGATTAAAAACGTAAATAATGGGAAATTTACCACTGTTAAATATGAACCCGCGACCTTCTTATCTTTTATAAAACAATGAGATTTTTCACTGAACTCAAAACATTCTTAAGTACACAGAAAAATTGCCGACTGGATGAATTTTGTTTAAAATTCAATGCATAAGCTTAATTTTATCTGGTATATGAGTGCGACAAAAGTTATCAATATAAATCTAACACCACAATCAATGGCTCCGTTGAAAGCACAAGACTAGCAAATTTAAACACTAAACTAGTAGCCCAGGGTCGATTTATCGTTTTATATGGGCGATGCTCAACATATTAGAGACAAGCTGAAATTTGGTGTGGTGCTTGGTTTTGAAGTGCTTAATATACCCTAAAACCCCAGCGGCGATACGTTAAGCCTGCCCCCCCAAAGGGGGTAAAATTGGCCTTTTTTTTCTTTTACTGAATTTTCGTAGAAAAAATTCACTAATGGGGAGATCCCGACTTTTGAATTTTGAAAAAAATTTTGCAAATGAGCGCGAACTAGGACCCCTAGAACCCATATCCGGGGTTAGTTTCAATTTTTATATGTTTATATATATATATATATATATATATATATATATATATATATATATATATATATATATATATATATATATATATATATGTGTGTATCACACCGATAACTCAAAAAATAATGGGCCGATTTTGATAAAATTTGGCATGTACGTTTCTTTTGTAAATAGCTTGGATAAGTTCGTTAGTCAGGAAAATCGGACGAGGTTTTCCGGGAAAATTTTGAGTTTTCATTCGAAAAAATTCTTATCTCAAAAAGTAATAAGCCGATTTTAATAAAATTTGGCATGTACCTTCCTTTTGTAAATGGCCTTGATAGGTTTGTTAGCCAGGAAAATCGGACGAGGTTTTCCGGGAAAATTTTGAGTTTTCATTCGAAAAAAATTCTTATCTCAAAAAGTAATAAGCCGATTTTAATAAAATTTGGCATGTACCTTCCCTTTGTAAATGGCCTTGATAAGTTTGTTATCCAGGAAAATCGGACGAGGTTTTCCGGGAAAATTTTGAGTTTTCATTCGAAAAAAATTCTTATCTCAAAAAGTAATAAGCCGATTTTAATAAAATTTGGCATGTACCTTCCTTTTGTAAATGGCCTTGATAAGTTTGTTAGCCAGGAAAATCGGACGAGGTTTTCCGGGAAAATTTTGAGTTTTCATTCAAAAAAAATTTTTATCTCAAAGATTAATGGGCCGATTTTGATAAAATTTGGCACGTACCTTCCTTTTGTAAATGTCTTTGACAAGTTTGTTAATCAGAAAAATTGGACGAGGTTTTCCGGAAAAATTTTGAGTTTTCATTTGAAAAAAAAATTTATCTTAAAAAATAAAAATTCTATGATAACCAAATTTGGTAGGTAGGTTTATGATATAAAAAGTAAACTATACACCAAAATTTAGATTTCTATGTTACAAGAAAAAAAAGTTATAATAAAATATTTTGTGCCAGATCATTTTTATGAAAATTCACTACCATAACGCACTTGCTGCGTCTTCGACTTTTTTTTCTTTTTAACTCAAAAACGAAGCAATGGAGGAAAAAATACCAAGAGGGAAAAGTTCAAGAGCTGAAAAGTTTCTGTCAAAGAAGTCTACTCCGAAAATTTTTGTGTTAGCAGTAGCGGAGTTGTGGATTTTTAAATTTAGCTTTTTTTTTAACAGTTGAATATCTTATAGTAAGGGGTAGTTAAAAGTACCAAATAATCATGGATAAATCAATATTATCAAAAACATATTATACAGCGGCGGACAAAGGGGATATGTGGGGTTGTGTAAATCTTTCCCTTCCCCTTCTGGCTATAATCCGTCGCGAGATCGAACGAAAAACGACTAAATCAGCGTTATATAAAATATTTGACAAACTATGCCCGCCGTTACTTCAAAATTCGTGTTCCATAACACATTACGTTAATAGATGGAGGCTACTTACTTCAGAAAGTTACCTGGCAAAGTCCTGCAATATTTTCAGATATATTTTCTCAGTAGTACAATCACATAAAATATCATTATGGTCAAAATGTCACTGTGGTTTTTGACGGGTGTGAGGAAATGCAGACTAAAATTGTTGAACAAAATCGCAGGTCATTGGGCAAAAGAATAGTACCCATTGTATCTATTTCGGATTTATCTGCTGTCAGTATACCAAAAGCAGATTTGTTATCAAATACCATCAACAAAAACAATTTCATACGTGCCCTCGGGAAAATGTTGCATGAAAATGGAGTCAATGTAAAATACTCAGATGGTGATGCCAATACTCTCATTGTAACCACATCAGTAGCAATCAGTGAAAATTCTGAAGGTGCGGTTGCAGTAATTAGCGATGATACAGATGTCATGGTGTTATTAATTCATTATTGTCAGAAAAGACTATTTATGATCCGTCCGGGAAAATTATCACAGCCAAATAAAATAAGCCACATATCGACCTTACAACAAAAATTGGGAGACCTAAAGGATGTTCTTCTTAGTACGCACGCAATATCCGGTTGTGACACAACGTCTGCGTTGTTCAGTAAAGAAAGGTGAATTTAGTAAAGATTACCCAGAATAAAAAGCTATATACGCTGTTAAAAGAATGTTATAACCCTCAGGCTTTAAAGGATAAGTTAGAAGCAGTTACTTCACAATTTTTCATAGCAGCATATGTTAAAAAAATCAACAAATTCAGATTTGAATAGTGTTAGATACATGCTTTACCAGCAGTACATAGCTAAACAAAGCCCTAGTACTGATTTTTTTCCTTGGCTTCATTACCACCTACCTCAAATAGCGCAAAGTATCACGAATTTAGAGTTTTCCAACAGGTAAAGCAGATTTATCATGCAAGTAAAACTTTATATCATATTCTTTTCAATTTTCAGGTACAAGGTGGTTAAATAATCATTTACCACCACAAGACTGGGGTTGGAGTCTACGAAATCATGAGTTGCAGTCAATTCATTCCGACCAATGCATTGCCCCTACATGGGTTCTAGAGAAAATTTATTGCAATTCTTCATCAGGAGGGTGTAAAAAAGCATGTACGTGCAAACAAATGGGCCTGAAGTGCACTATGGCATGTGGCCAATGTAAGGGAATTACCTGTCTAAACCGGGCTGTAAATATGGATATAGATGAACAAGATCTTTAGATAAGTTCACTTTTCTTTAATTAGACTTCTAGTAATAAAGTATTTTGGTTTATTTAATCTTTGTTATTATATACACTACAGATTGCCCCCCGAAATTTACACCCCAAAAAACCCCATAATACTGCACCGTATTATTGCATGTTACCTTAAAATTAATTTATGTATTTGATTGAAGTAATCTAACCAAAAATACATTATTTAGCACCTATTCGGAATATTCAGAAAAATACTCCCAATTGAAAAATTCACAGCTCCGCCACTGCTAACTTTAAAAAAATTAAAGTAGATATTTTCGCTAGAAAATTTTCAGCTCTTCAACTTTTGTCTCTCGTCATTTTTTCCTACAATGCTTCGTTTTCAAGATATAGAGAAAAAAGTAAAAAAGACTTATTTTACCCCTTTTGGGGGGCTATTTTGGGGGGACGGGCTCAACATTTTACCGCTGAGGTTTTAGGGTTTGTTTATCACTTCAAAACAAAGCACTGTATCAAATTTCAGCTTGTCTCTTAATTTGTTGACCATCAACCCGGATTGGACCTGGGCTATAGACCATTCGTGCCTTTACACAGTGAAAACTACTTTATTAACATCCACTTATGAATAGCAGACAAATAAATAATTTAACTGCAAATAATTAAAGATGGCAAGCGACAATGCCAATAAAAGGACACTAGTTAAGAAAATAATTATCTTTTCCACATAAATAACTAAAGTAAATTAACTAACGTTGAATAAGCATATACAGTGGGCGGCCAAATTATTTGAAACACTTCCGATCTTGGTGAGGATCTGAAGGTATGATCAATTTGAAGGTGGATATAGGCAACTGCTGTTAAAGATTTGGGGCATAGCAGGTTGTCTATTCGTTCTGTATTTATTTTAAGAGGGAAAAGTAGTCGATTCTGCAAAAAAACGTTACAGATGCTGTATTAGTATGTTATTTACGCTTTAGTGAAATTGGTCTGATATGAATAGGAGTGATTTAGGGGCTTTTTGTGATTTTGAAAGACATTTTAGTTTATAATACTTACTGTAATTCCATTTTAGTGTTACTTGTAGTGATTTTAAGCAAACGTATGCTTTGTTTATAAAATTGCATTTTTTTGGGAAAATATCTTTTCTTCCTAACGCGAACAGTTTTTTCCAGATGGCAAAAGCCAAAGCCATTCTGCCATCAAAATTTGCACAAATTTCGGCTCTTCAGAAGAATACACAGTATTATAAAAAAATAGCTGCCCTAACTCATGTTTCTGTGGCCACTGTTAATCGAATTCAGGGAAGGTCCGAAAAAAATGAGACTGTGGGAACAAATGGAGGTGGCAAGTGTGGCCACGGAAACGTCTTACAACACTACGAAGTGACAGAAAGATTAGAGACATTTGTCCACAGAACAAAATTAAAATTTCTTGAAAAACACAGTCTAATCCACGACAGGCAGTATGGATTCCGTCAGCGCAGATCAACTGCCGACCTCCTTTCCTTTGTCACCCATTCTTGGAACAGGTCTATGGAACTAGACGGTGAATCCCAGATTGTCGCTCTAGACATATCCAAAGCATTCGACCAGGTCTGGCACGCAGCGCTGCTAAATAAACTACCGGCCTATGGCCTACCACCAAAACTCTGTACGTGGACAGCAAATTTCCTCTCCAACCGAAGCATTTCTGTTGTCGTGGATGACCATTCCTCTAAACTGTATCCAATTAATGCGGGAGTCTCTCAAGGTTCAGCTTTAGCCCCTACTTTGTTTCTTCTCCACATCAATGACCTCCTCTCTAGCACATCCAGCCCAGTTCACAGTTACGCGGACGACAGCACCCTCCACTCAAATATACAAGAATCTAAGCCTGTCTCCTTAGCCCAATTAGATGAGGATCGCACACTCATGGAGGGTTCTGTCTCCGTGGAGCTCCAAAAAATATTAGACTGGGGAAGTAGGAATCTTGTACAATTCAACCCCACCAAATCACAGTCTTGCTTTCTTTCTCATAAGAGATACACCAGCCCTAGACCCATCACAATCAAGTTATTCAAAGTAATGAGTCCTTTTCACTTGTTGGTATTTCTGTGGATCGAAATCTCAATTGGCACCAACATGTCACATCAATTGCAGAAGCGGCTGCTAAGAAATTAGGTTTCTTCTTCCGGGCTCGCAAATACTTTTCACCAGCTAATCTCTACACCTTATATACTTCACAAATAAGACCAAACCTCGAATACTTCTCCCACAACTGGGGTGCTGCTGCCGCTTCTACACTCGCTATCCTGGACTCTATTCAGAAGAGATCTATACGTCTCATCGGTGGCCCTACCCCCACCCAAAGGCTGCCATCCCTTGCCCACCGACGTGCCGTTGGTTACCTCTCTCTCTCTCTTTTACATATATCTGCACGGGCACTGCTCAGAGGAGCTTTCTTCCATATTTCCTCCACCTGCTGCCCCCAACATATTTTCCAGGGGAACAGAGCGAATGCACCCTTTTACTGTCCAGGTCACCAGACATAGAAGATCTTGTTATGCCCGCTCTTTTGTCCCGAGGCCGGCACATGTTTTTCCTTCTCCCCCGAACCTCCAAACCTTCAAGTCCAGAATTAACAAGTTGCCTCTTTCCTCCTTGTCGAAACCCACGGTACGATAGTATTTAGGCTGTAAGCCCTCCTGGTGTGTTGTTGAAAAAAACCAGACAAAAAGGGTAGAAATGTGTTGACCAAGCTGGTTCAGGATACTGGAATCGACTTATCTGAACGAACACTTTAAAGACGCTTGGAAGAGCAAGGGTTCAAATGGTGCAGATTAACAAAGCACAGATTAACAGAAGTCATGAAGTAAAAGCGACTGGAATGGGCTAGAAGTCATCGTAATTTGACATCAGATGACTGTACAAACGTAAAGCTTCTTAAGCACACTTGTAGAACCCAAATCACCACAACACATTTTAGAAAACCTGACGATCATTTCACAAACCAAGTTAGCGCCATCAGAGGAGGAATAATTATAAATATCTTATATCCATAACTCTATTTATATTCTTCTGCAAGTAGTCGGTCACTATCGATTTAGGGAGGTTCAACGACACCAAAATTAACATATTTTGTTTGGCGGAAACATCTGTATTCTTTTATTATCTATCGGACGTGCTACTGCCGGTATTTATTTTACAAAGCAATCTATCAAAAGACTGCTCATAGGCGGCGAAGCGAGATTCATAGATTTTTTATTATTACTATATTTAGCAATATATATATATATATATATATATATATATATATATATATATATATATATATATATATATATATATATATATATATATATATATATATATATATATATATTTCGAAGGCGTTTAGCTGTCCTGGTTGTCTAACATTTTTTTATTACTTTTAGATTCTCCTCATTAACTCGGTGATTATTATCCCAAATATGTCGAGCGACGGAAGATCTATCCATAGTACCGTATCTGAATTGTGCTAAGTGTTCTTTGAATCTAGTTTCAATAGATCTTTTTGTTTGTCCGACGTATTTAAGATTACGATCGTTACAACTTATTTAATAAATTCCCGACATTTTGGTCGTAATATCCTTGTCTTCTGGGTTACCTAGCAAGTTTCTTAAAGTTAGTTTTAATGTTAGTTGCAAACTGGATTAAAAAAAAGTGCTATTTAGGCCCCTCGTGATTCCAGGTTCAAATGGTAAGCAAACAAAGTTTTGTTCGGCTTTCTCTCTTCAACAAGTCGTTGATTCCGCTAATATTTTGTTTGTTAATTAATTTCTTCACTAGGCAAGGTGTGTATCCGTTATATTCGGCCACGTTCTTAATATACTTTAATTCTTTTTTATATCTACTTTTACTTAAAGGAACCTTAATTAACCTGTTTACAAAAAATTCAGACTGGCCATTTTTTGTGCGTACGTATGATGTGAGTCATTCGGAATGTAGCTTAGAGTGGTGGTTTCTTTTCTTTAGACATCGAATTCTAACTTGTCTTTATTTTTGATAACTAGTAAATCTAGAAAGGGTTATTTATTATAAATTTCTAATTCGTGGGTAAATTTTATAAAATCAAATTTATTGTTTAATTTGACAATAACACAGGGGCGGCTCCTCAATAAGTGCGCCCGCGCGCGCGCACTGTCGCCTGCCGTGGAAAAAACAATATTTTTGCTATGCTATATTTTAATACATTTTTATTTACTTTTTTACCTCCTGCATTCAACAAACAAAATTAGTATATCGAGAATCGCAGAGAGTCGGCAGCCGTTAATACAGAATACAGAATCAGAATAAGTATAGTGTTAATCGTTGCCGACGTTATATACATCCATATCCATATACAGCAGGCGGGCGGCGGTGTGTATTTTTCGGCGCTCTCACGAAATGCGATACTTCAGTGCGAAATGATCGCCGAATCTTGATGATCTCCGTCGAAAATGACCGAATAAGCAATCTGTTGTGCGCTATAAAATTACACACTTCTAGTTTGTAGTGGACTTTTGGCAGAGCGTGTGTACCTACTACGTAATAATTTTCGTCTTCTCGCCGGACTGATTTTTAATTAGATCATTTCGTTGTTGTTTACATGTTTTAACAAGACAATTATTATTATTATGATGGTTACTACTTCGGGTTGCTTAATAAGTGGACAAATCAATTGTGATACTGTGATTATTTCAGTGGATATTTTAAATTTAAAGGTTAACTTTTTAAGGGGCTTTTTAATTACTATAAGGTATAACTAACTAAAGGAAAACTTGGTAAGCAGTTAATAATTATTAAGTTTAGTAAGTAGGTTTCTTTATAATACATTTTCGGGGAAAAAATAGGCGAGTCCTTCATTTTTAGTGAATTTTTATTTTAATAAATTCACTAATAAAGATATGTATCGATGGAGAGACTTTGCAAAAAAATTTTCAAATGAGCGCGAACTAGGACCCCTAGAACCCATATCCGGGGCCAGTTTCAATTTTTATATTTTTATATGTTTATATATATATATATATATATATATATATATATATATATATATATATATATATATATATATATATATATATATATATATATATATATATATGTATCCAATCGATAACTCAAAAAATAAGCAACTGATTTCGATGATACTCGGCAAATGCCATTCTTTTATTAATGGCTTGGATGAGTTCGTTAGTCAGGAAAATCGGATAACGTTTTCCGGGAAAATGTTGAGTTTTGTTTAAAAAAAATCTTTTTCTCCGAAAATTACAAAGGTGTTTTAATGAAATTTGGTGGATATGTTGCCTTGTAATATACCTTACCACACACTAAAATTCAACTTTCAACATTTTTAGATAATTGAGCTATTCAAATTTTGAGTTTTCTTTTGGAAAAAAAAAAAATTTCTCCGAAAATTACAAAGTTATTTTGATGAAATTTGGTGGATATGTTGCCCTGGGTAAGACCCTACTGTACACTTTCTAAGTTTGTAGAAACTTGAGTTATTCAAATTTGAAGCATTTAATAAAATTTTACTACCATAACGCACTTGCTGCGTCCCGAACTTTTTTTCTTGCGCACCCCCAATGCATTACGGCACGAGCCGCTAATGCAATAACATCTTCTATTCTGCAAATGTTTGTGTTCAACATTGCGAAAAACTTTGGACAGGACATGTGTCGGGTCACCTAGTTTTCAATACAAATGTCCAAATAAAAGGCCAACATATTTAAAACTGGCACTTCCAATACTTCTGCTCAATTTATAACCTCTAATTTTTGTTTGCATAAAATTCTTGTAACTTAGTCTCTGGAGAAGCCAATTCACCAATTCATTGGGTCCTCCAAACTGTCTTGCCAATTTATACGTTTGATACCCAGAAAATATAAATGTAATATTTTCACAATAATTTCTAATTTCTGACTTGTTTGCTTTAAAAGTTGGGATGTAGGTATATCTTGAACTGCCATCACAACAAAATAAACAACTTTTAGGTTTTTTAGTGAATTTTCTTAAAAAAATTCACTAATGAGGAGATCTCGACTTTTGAATTTTGAAAAAATCTCTTCAAATGAGCGCTAATTAGGCCCCCCAGAATACATATCCGGGGTCAGTTTCAATTTTTATATGTTTATATATATATATATATATATATATATATATATATATATATATATATATATATATATATATATATATATATATATATATATATATATATATATATGTATCACACCGATAACTCAAAAAATAATGGGCCGATTTTGATTAAATTTGGTAAATAAAATCCTTTTGCAAATAGCTTGGATGAGTTCGTTAGCCAGGAAAATCTGCCCAGGTTTTCCCGGAAAATTTTGTGTTTTCTTTTGAAAAAAATTAATATCTCCGGAATTTACAAAGTAAGGGCAACCAAATTTAGTACGCGGGTTTAGATCCTTATAGGTAAGTTAGCTACCAAAATTTAGCTATGTAGGTCAAAAGACAAAAAAGTTATAGGCATTTAGAGAAAAATAAATTGGGGTTTTCCTCAAAACGTCAAAATTGCGATTTAAAACGTCAAAATCGGCAACATTTAGGCAAATAACTTGAATCTAATACGGGCTATGGAAATCAAATGTCTCAAGAAGGATGTTTCACAAACCCTGAAGTCTTAGTTTCAACCGTCATTGTCCTTCATTTTACTAAAATATTTCCAGAAAATTCATTTCAAATAGACCCTTTCTCTAATGTTTGGCCTTAGCTATAGAGTTTATCGTTTAATGGTATATAATTTTTGTCGAATTTTCGTAAAAAATCAATAAAGCTGAATACATCCGCTACATCTTAAAAAAATATTTCTACAATCACAGGGTGGCCCATAAGTCGTTGGTGATACAAATTTTCTTTTTTTTTTTAATCAAACACGCCTTATGTTATTGCATTTTTGCATTTTCCATCGAAATATAATGCATGTTTGTAAAAAAATAAATTCTGGATGCAGCAAGTGCGTTATGGTAGTGAATTTTGATCAAATGCTTCATATTTGAATAGCCCAATTTGCTATTAACCTATAAGGTTGACCAAGAAACGAGTTTTTCCGGGAACACTGTAAGTTTACTTTTGGAAATTTTTGTACATTTTCACACAATAAAGTTATTTTTATGAAACATGGCACATTGTTTTTACTATATAGGTTATATTGGTAACTAAAATTGATGCCTGCTTTCTTAAAAAGAAAACACACATATTTGCAATAAACACATTTTTATGAAAATTCACTACCATAACGCACTTGCTGCGTCCAGAGTTTTTAAGTTTTAGTAAGTATCTAATTCCCTAAGTAGATTTTTGCTTGTATATGGCATTTTAATTTATTAGGATAATGATGATGTTAAATGAAAAAAATTAATTAAAACTTAATTGTCTTGCTCTAAATTAATATACCTAATTATTGATTTAAATTCCTAAAAAAATATAGATATTGACCTAATTTGGTCTTGCAATAAAAGTATATTGATGTTAAATGTAAATTTGCCCATATTTTGGATTTTAGTGAATTTTCATAGAAAAAATTCACTAATGGGGAGATCCCGACTTTTGAATTTTGAAAACATTTTTGCAAATGAGGGAGAACTAGGGCCCCTAGAACCCATATCCGGAGTCAGTTTCAATTTTTATATGTTTTTGATAAAATTTGGCACGTACCTTCCTTTTGTAAATGGCTTGGATAAGTTCGTTAGTCAGGAAAATCGGACGAGGTTTTCCGGGAAAATTTTGAGTTTTCATTCGAAAAATTTTTTTACCTCCAAAAATAAAAAAGCTATGATAACCAAATTTGGTGGGTAGGTTTACGATATAAAAAGTAAGCTATACACCAAAATTTAGATTTCTATGTTACAAGAAAAAAAGTTATAATAAAATATTTTGTTCCAGATCGTTTCTATTTTCCTTACAACTCGCATCGTTTTTAGTCTATTGTTATTA
The DNA here is from genome assembly GCA_964006375.1 of Tillus elongatus. Lineage (NCBI taxonomy): Eukaryota > Metazoa > Arthropoda > Insecta > Coleoptera > Cleridae > Tillus > Tillus elongatus. The sequence goes on from OZ023262.1 coordinate 219,160,967, forward strand.
TTAAAAGTCAATAGTTTCTTCCTAAAATTTGCTCTTACCGAACACACGTGGCTCCCATTGACTTCTGCTTCTGCCGCTGTTACAGTCTTTACTCCTAACATGACGCTTTGCTTACTCTCACTGCTAAACTATTTTAGATACGTATCACCCTACAAAAACCTACTTGTATTCCACCGCATAAGACGTTCCTGTAGCTTCACTTTCGGTTTATTTTCCTCTCTTTCTTCTTTATGATTCATTTGCAAAGCTCACTAGTCTGTTCTGTCGAGAATGAAAATTGTAGAACCATCCTCTTACTAGGCATCGTGTGTCCATTTGCTATGATTGTACCTTTAATTTACACTGTTAGTCAATGCTCGCTCTCTATGTAACTTTTATTTATGTGACCTAACAAATTACTTGAAATTTCCATGCAACATTTCTTTTTACGTGCCTTAGGTGGTCTCCTGCTACATTAATCACCTTTATAATGTGAGGCCACTTACCATTACATTTCCTGTTCCCCTAGCTTAATTATCATAATGAGCAGGTTTCGTCTTTGTAAATAGTTATTAGTCAATGATACCTTCTGCAGATAACGTCCCATTTCTGCCTAACATACACGGTTTCGACCGTCCTGTCTGTTTTGTCGTTTCTATTGTTAGTCAATGCTCGCTATTCAATTTCTTTTTAGTGAATTTTCGCAGAAAAAATTCAGTATGGGGAGATCCCAACTTTTAAATTTTGAAAAAATTTTTGCAAATGAGCGCGAACTAGGACCCCTAGAACTCATATCCGGGGTCAGTTTTAATTTTTATATGTTTACACACACACACACACACACACACACACACACACACACACACACACACACACACACACACACACTATATATATATATATATATATATATATATATATATATATATATATATATATATATATATATATATATATATATATATATAGTATTAAGTTTTTATGACGGTAATATTGTTATTTATCAAAAAATTGTGGGAAAGCCGTCAGTTGCAAAATAAAACTCTTTATTATATGCCGAGCTTTCGAAAAAAATTTATTCCATTCTCAAGGCTACAACATGGAAAGAAAAAAGTTTACAATTTACATAGGAAAAGTATAAAAGTTTAAAATACTTACAAAAAATAACGTGAGTTTTACTAAACGAATTATTCAATAACAAACATAAAAAAACCTTTTAATAAATTTGAGTGAAGTCGAAAAGTGCCAAACTGACATATAAAGCTAACTATTGCCTAATTGAATTTGTTTTTTGTTTTTGTCTAGGAAATATAAATAGGGGTAGTGATTTCTAAAATTATTATCTCTCTTTAAGTTTATTAAATTGTCAACCCATGGGTAAATTCTAGGCTGGTAAGTGAATGCCAAGGCGAGACGAGTGACCTGACTGGGCAGAATGTGGTCACCCTCATCTGGATGCCGAGTCAAAGGCAATGAATAAGCTGACAGTCTCGCGAAGAGAGGATCAGCAGAACCATTTATGGGACTAGAACCGGTCCTGGGGCGTAGCGAAAGGCATGGCCAGGGGAACTATCAAGTCCTGGGTCAGGGAATATCATAATGCATACTGGGCAAATTGTCCAAGGCTCAAACACGGAAAGTCATTAATTGGGCAACCCAGTCCAAAGAGAGCTGTGGAGCTGCTAAATCTTAGCAGAGGGCAGCTCAGGAACAACAGGACTCTTGACGGGACACATGGCTGTCAGGAAACACCTGCTTAAAATGGGGCGGTTCGAGGGGGACCTGGCATGACTGCGGCGCGGGGGCATATCTTGTGCGAGTGTAAAGCCCTGAACTGCAAAAGACAACTGATCTACGGACAGCCTAGACCAGAGACAGAGCAATATAAAACTTCACCCTACCAATTGCTGTGCAGACTAGTTCAAGGCACAGTGATTTTGAAATGGGTGGACTAGAAAAAACAAAGGGCATGCACAATAAGCCAAAGGCTGTGGTGATATCAAGGCGGCATAGACGCGGACGAGCCCTAAGGGAAAAAATGGTGACGATGGCAAGAAAATAAGTTCCACATATGGAGTAATAAATAAAAGGGTTCCTCAAGGTTCTATTTTAAGACCTTAATTATATATATATATATATATATATATATATATATATATATATATATATATATATATATATATATATATATATATATATATACTTTGGACCAACGATTTACCAAACTGGATAGAAAAAAGGATCAACATGTATGTTGATGATACATCAGTTATTTTTGTGGACCATAACATCCACAGAAAAGACTGATATATGACAAGTTTCGACTAAAATAAAATATTGGTTCGCAATGAACACCTTAACACTCAATGTTTATTGTCAATTTAATAAACCTAAAGAAAGGTAATAATTTTAGAAATCACTACCCCTATTTATATTTCCTAGACAAAACGAAAAAACAAATTCAATTAGGCAATAGTTGGCTTTATATGTCAGTTTGGCACTTTTCACTTCACTCAAATTTATTAAAAGGTTTTTTCATGTTTGTTATTGAATAATTAGTTTAGTAAAACTCACGTTATTTTTGTAAGTATTTTAAACTTTTATACTTTTCCTATGTAAATTGTAAACTTTTTTCTTTCCATGTTGTAGCCTTGAGAATGGAATAATTTTTTTCCGAAAGCTCGGTATATAATAAAGAGTTTTATTTTGCAACTGACGGCTTTCCCACAATTTTTTAATAACTATATATATATATATATATATATATATATATATATATATATATATATATATATATATATATATATATATATAATATGTGTGTGTGTATCACACCGATAACTCAAAAAATAATGGTCCGATTTTGATAAAATTTGGCATGTACCTTCCTTTTGTAAATGGCTTAGAAAAAATCGTTAGTCAGGAAAATCGGATAAGGTTTTCCGGGAAAATGTTGAGTTTTCATTCGAAAAAATTTTTTATCTAAAAAAATAAAAAAGCTATGATAACCAAATTTGATAGGTAGATTTACGATATAAAAACTCAACTATACACCAAAATTTAGATTTGTATGTTACAAGAAAAAAAAGTTATAATAAATATTTTGTGCCAGATCATTTCTATGAAAATTCACTACCATAACGCACTTGCTGCGTCCAGACTTTTTATTAAACTTTTAATGCGCAAAAAATAAGGTAACGACAATAAAAAAATTACCTGAAAAACTAAATGACGTGAACTCTGATATGATATGACTTTCTTCTCAATGAGTGTTTTCAAATCACACTAAATAGAATATAACTGACAGATAAATAAGAAACTAATTTAAAAAAAAATCCACACACATACTACTCTCAGAAGAAATTGCAACGCATAAATCTTTCAATAAATTACTGACTTTTCTTGTTTTAATATTTTTATCAGGAAGAACAAAACATTTAAGATATCGATTGAGTTTACACTGAATAAAATTATATACTGACTTTCAAAAAACACGAACAATGAAGAAGAGGTGATACATTTTAATAAAATTTATACATAATGTGTGTTTAATCAAACCTAAAAAATTATTACATTTTTAAACTACAATATAAAAAATCTAATAATGATTGGGGTTGATGAGGGAGTATTTGGTGAAAATTGACATTTTTTTCGTTAAAACTCGAGTAATATTGTTTCTATATATAAAGGGTTTGTTTATTATAAAACCTTCAATTTCATCAAATATCTCGTCTTTTGTGCTGAAATTAAATAAGGGGTTGAATGTGTGGGGGTGGAATACCGGTGAAATTTCGAAATTTTTCGTAAAAAGTTCCAAAACATAATATAGAAAACGATTCTGGGACGACCTTTTTTTGTCTGTCTGTTAGTAGGCGCAATAACTCTCGAACGAATTGAGATATCATCTTCAAATTTGGTAAACAGTTAGCACCAGACAAAGGAACGCTTTGAATTGTTTTTGGGTAAGATCGCTTCAAAGGGTAGGCGATAAATCAGGGGTGATTTGCTAAAAATTGACATTGTTTCGTTAAAACTCGAGTGATATAACGTTTCAGATATGTATGGGAACAGGAATACGGAATTCTTTGTGGTCAAGTCATGGACACTAAATCCATTTCATGCGAATATCTTTCTGAGGGTAGATTACCACAGCTATGTGGAAGGTATTATGCAATTTGCAGCACTATTTTTATTTGATGATCCGATTCAACTGCTTAGGTCATTATCGGGTATGATCGAACCGCACGCAATGGTACATTAGTGAATTTTTATTTAAAAAATTCGGTAATAGAGAGGTATCAATGGTGAGATATTTCAAAAATTTTTCAAACGAGTGCGAATTTTCGCCATTAGAACCCGAAACCAAGGTCCGCTAAGTTTTTTATATGTTAGCCGGATGCAAACTGTGCCACTTTAGCTCATGTTTTGTAGTATTATGAAATCGTTCAGATCTAATCACCAAATTACTCAGAAATAATCACGAAATTACCTTGAAACACTTTTAATAGATTATCTTCAGATCATACTATTTGGCATGATTACGAAAACAACAATAAATCATGGCGCATCTGATCTAGTTGGGTAACTACTTTGTAAAAAAATGTCAATAAAGAAAGTCATGGAGCAATGTTTTCGTTTATATAAAGGGATATGTACAATGAGTAACACAATACAGATGATGTAATGATAACCTCTAATCAATGAAGTACATACGTGACTCAGACTCCATTATGCAAAACAATAGTAATATATTGTCAACAATTATACATTAATAATTCTGAAAATTTTAAGATGATGATAACTGACAACCCGTTCTGTGATTGTGATGGGACAAGGATCTGTAACCTCGACCATATTTTTAGCTGCCCAAATATAATCAACAACGAACTCTAATGTTCATAAATATTATAAAAGTCTGGACGCAGCAAGTCCGTTATGATAGTGAATTTTCATAAAAATGTTTTAAACAGCAAATATTTATAAAAAGGTTTTTTCATTTTTGTTATTGAATAATTAGTTTAGTAAAACTCACGTTATTTCCTTGAGAATGAAATAAATTTTTCCGAAAGCTCGGCATATAATAAAGAGTTTTATTTTGCAACTGACGGCTTTCCCACAATTTTTTGATAAATAAATAAATAAATAAATATATATATATATATATATATATATATATATATATATATATATATATATATATATATATATATATATATATATAGTTAAACATACAAAAACTGAAACTGACCCCGGATATGTGTTCTCGGGGGCCTAATTAGTGCTCATTTCAAGGAATTTTTTTAAAATTTAAAAGTCGCGATCTTCTCATTAGTGATTGTTTTTCACTAAAAAAGAGAGAATTCACTGATACCCTTTGAGTTGTGGGAGTCAGAAAGCCGGGAAATTTGAAATATCGATGCATATATTAAAATATCGTATGCAACTAGTTATACATTTATTAGGAGAAGGTGATATAAATAAATATAGTAAAGACAATGTCCCATGTTTCATCAAAATAACTTTATTGTTTGAAAATGTACAAAAATTTCCGAAAGTAAACTTAAAGTGTTCCCGAAAAAACTCGTTTCTTGGTAAACCTTATAGGTTAATAGCAAATTGAGCTATTCAAATATGAAGCATTTAATTATAATTCGCTACCGTAACGCACTTGCTGCGTCCAGAATTTCTTTTCTTACAAACATTCATTCTATTTCCATGGAAAATGCAAAAATGCAATAACATAAGGCGTGTTTGATTAACAAAAAAAAAAAGAGAATTTGTATCAGCAACGACTTATGGGCCACCCCCTGATTGTAGAAATATTTTTTTAAGATGTAGCTCAAGACACCTTATAATGAATGTATACAATTTTTTTCATATTTTGTATAATAACGGATATATTGAGCTTTATTGATTTTTTACGAAAATTCGACAAAAATTATATACCATTAAACGATAAACTCTATAGCTAAGGCTACTGCCAAACTTCAGAGAAAGAGTCTATTTGAAATGAATTTTCTGAAAATATTTTAGTAAAATGAAGGACAATGACGGTTGAAATTAAGACTTCAGCGTTTGTAAAACATTCTTCTTGAGACATTTTCTTTCCATAGCCCGTATTAGATTCAAATTCTTTGCCTAAATGTTGCCAATTTTGATGTTTTAAATCGCAACTTTGACGTTTTGAGGAAAACCCCAATTTATTAATGAATTTTCTTAAAAAAAAATTCACTAATGAGGAGATCCCGACTTTGGAATTTTGAAAAAATTTAATGTAGGCTAACAGTAAACGGCAAGCACGATGCTGTAGTATCCAGCCTAGTGCAAACTCAAACAACCCTTAATATAGTAAGGAACTGGTGTGAGACAGAGGAGCTTAATGTCAATCCTCATAAGACAGTTCTTGTCCCCTTTGGGAACATAAGGAAACTGAATTTAAAAACTCCCACTCTGAATGGAACAGAGATGCAATTTTCCAATGAAGTTTAATATTTAGGGCAATGGGAATCTACACTTGCTCGTAGGAAAGACATGGGGGCTGAATCCAAGGTTGGTATATTGATATACCAAACTGTGCTTAAACCCATGCTCACATATTAGTATTAGTATGTTTTATTTACTCAAATTTAGCATCTATCCTATGGTGGTCAATGATGGAACAAGTTTTAAGACAAAGCAAATTACAGGAATTGCAGAGGCTGATCTGTCTTGGAATAACAGGAGCTATGGCATCATGCCCTACTGCTGGAATAGAGGCAATACTGAATCTTACCCTACTACAGATATGCGCGAAGGGGGAAGTAGCACTAGGTGCCTCGAGACTATTTCAAGTAGACAAGTTTAAACCAGGAGACCTGGTTGGCCACTTGAAGATCCTGCAAATTAATTTATTGGAGTCACTCGTCACACCAGCAGATCAAATGCCCGCTAAACTGGACTTCATAGTCCCTTTAATGGTTTATGGTCATAAGTGACTGCCAGGTCTGAGACAGACAGTGAAAGGCTGACAAACAGCTCAACAGACGGGTATAAACAAATGGAGAGCAGAACTGAGAATAAGAGGATCTAAATTTAGACTTGCTAAGTCCCTAAGAAAAACTTCCATGGGCAACAGAGGCTGAAATTAACTAGGCCATTCGTTTGATGTAGATCCAGCCAGGAATGTACAGGGCGTGAGAGGTAAAGAAAATAAGATTTTGCAAGATATGAATACACGAAAGGTTGATATATTGTGCATGAGTGAAATAAAACGAAAGCGGCGTGATGAGGAACTAGTGGGTGAGTAGCTATGCATATGGTCGAATGTTAAGGAAAATGCACGCGGCAGTCAGGGAGTCTCGGCATAATGCTGAATGAAAGGGCTCTGGCATGTGTACGAAATTATCAAGTTTTTCTCCAACAATATTATGGGTACGGATGAAAACGAGTATAGGTTGTGTTTTTGGTTGCCTGCTATGCACTCACAAATGGCGAGAGTGAGCGAGACAGATAGGTGGGATAATAAAACATATGAGAAGCTGAATAACTATAGGAAGACTGTTATGTTGCTTCTACTAGGTAAAAATACTATTCCAGCATTACCAGGATTGTTGTCACAACAACCTGTCTAATTGTCCCTTACTTAATACAGCATTTTTGCGATTTTTATTAAAAATTACACAATTTTAATAGACATTTTTCTCAGCGTAGGATTTTAAGTCGGTTGCGTCAATGAAGGTAGTAAAATCACTGATAATAGAAGCAATTTTACGTACACAGACGCTGACATACATAAAATTAGTTACAACAAATTAAACAAACCGGGCTTGTCAGTTAAGTTTAGTATCATGCAGTAGCGGCTCGTGCCTTAATGCATTGGGGGTGCGCAAGAAAAAATGTTCGGGACGCAGCAAGTGCGTTATGGTAGTAAATTCTTATTAAATGCTTCAAATTTGAATATCTCAAGTTTCTACGAACTTAGAAAGTTGAATTTTGGTGCATAGTAGAGTCTTACCCAGGGCAATATATCCACAAAATTTCATCGAAATCACTTTGTAATTTTCGGTAAAAATTTTTTTTCAAAAGAAAATTCAAAATATGAATAACTCAATTTTCTAAAAATGTAGAAAGTTGAATTTTAGTTTGTAGTAAGGTCTTTTACAAGGCAACATATCCACCAAATTTCATTAAAATACCTTTGTAATTTTCGGAGAAAAATATTTTTTTGAAACAGAACTCAACATTTCCCCGGAAAACGTTATCAGATTTTCCTGACTAACGAACTCATCCAAGCCATTAATAAAAGAAAAGCACTTGCCGAGTTTCATCAAAATCAGTTGCTTATTTTGAGTTATCGGTTGGATACTTATATATATATATATATATATATATATATATATATATATATATATATAAACATATAAAAATGGAAACTGACCCCGGATATGGGGTCATTTTTTGCAAAGTCTCTGCGTCGATACCTCTTTATTAGTGATTTTTAAAAAAATAAAAATTCACTAAAAATGAAGGGCTCGCCTATTTTTTTCCCGAAAATGTATTATAAAGAAACCTACTTAATAAACTTAATAATTATTAGTTACTTACCAAGTTTTTCTCTAGTTAGTTATACGTTATAGTAGTCCCTTAAAAAGTTAACCTTTAAATTTAAAATATACACTGAATTAATCACATTATCACAATTATTTTGTCCACTTATTAAGCAACCCGAAGTAGAAACCATCATAATAATAATAATTGTCTTGTTAGAACATGTAAACAACAACGAAATGATCTAACTAAAAATCAATACGACGCGAAGACGAAAATTACTAGGTGGTAGTAGTAGGTACACACGCTCTGCCAAAAGTCCACTACAAACTGTTAGTGTGTAATTTTATAGCGCACAACAGATTGCTTATTCGGTCGTTTTCGACGAAGATCATCAAGATTCGGCGATCATTTCGCACTGAAGTATCGCATTTCACGAGAGCGCCGAAAAATACACACCGCCGCCCGAGTGCTTTATATGGATATGGATGTATATAACGTCTGCAACGATTAACACTACTTATTCTGATTCTGTATTCTGTATTAATGACTGCCGACTCTCTGCGATCCTCGATATACTAATTTCGTTTGTTGAATGCAGGAGGTAAAAAAGTAAATAAAAATTTATTAAAATATAGCATAGCAAAAATATTATTTTTCCACGCCAGGCGGCAGTGCGCGCGCACGGGCGCACTTATTGAGGAGCCGCCCCTGGTATCATGTTAATCAATTATTTTCTTTTATAATTCAATAAACATAACTTCACTTTCTCTGGCTGGTACAGAAAGATAATATACACAAAACATTTGGCTTTTCTTTGCAGATATTATAAATGTTTACTCGCTTGTATGAAGTATGTACTATTGCTTATACTAGTTATTATATTATGGCATTGTTAATATTATTATTACCTTTGTAACATATCCAAACACATTGGAGTAAAACGCGAAGTAATTTTTGGTAATGTACAAATGGCCTTGGAGCAAAATATCACCAATCAGAGCACAAGAGTAATCTGAAACAATAAAGTTGTGTTAAGTCTAATCATCATTTTATTTAGAATGATCTAAATAATTGTACCTGAACTAATACAATCTAAGGTAAGGGTAGCTATAGAGTGTGGAATAGCCATATGGTATCATTACTCAGTGCATTCGCTTTTTGTATCTACCTTACATTTCCAAGCTCGCGAAATTGCTTTTCAATTTTAGTAATTGTCCCTTGGGGTATAGGCGGCAAATCCAAAAATTTTTCTTGAAATAGGCGAGCAACTTCGATCTGTGATCGTGTTTTATCTCCGCAACCAATCATCTGTAGAATTGTTATTTTATGGATTTCTGTCAAACAAAGTATTTTTTGAACTGCAGTTAACAACTGCAGGGTACCCAGCAGAAATCCAAAATCAAATTCCCTGACATTTCCAGGCCCCTCGAGTACATTTTTCATAATACTCTAAATAATAAACACAGATACGTGAATACTTTTTTGTGAACAAAATAAATCAAAACTACGAACAAAAAACTTACAAAATCAAAAACATAAGTATGCTTTAACTCCGTTAAATTTATAACATATAACATTTTCGAGAAGAAAATGTGCAATTGTTTCATGGAAAAACTTTGCTTTCATGACTGACCGACGAACTTAGCCTCCCGAAATAATTTTCGAGTGTGATGTAACAAACCAGAAGTCTCTAGGTGGAGTAGAAATTTTGCAAATCATGTTGTTTGTATATATAAATTTCAATCAGCTTGCGAAATGGGTTTCAAAAGCTCAGATTCGCGCCCATTTTTTTTTGAAAATTCGAAAGTCGCTATCTCTCTAAAAGCGAAGATTAATTTATGAAAATTCGCTGAAAAAATGAAACAAAGATACTGTTTACACGCGCCATATACAAATGCCCAATATTTTGTAACTTTCAACATGATCATAAAGGTTAAAACAGAATAAACACATTCACAACACATCTCTACCCGGCCAATACCTAAAACGCATTTTGCATTTTATGCATTCAAGGAAGAACATTCCAAGTGAGATGTACATATAAAGCATATTTCAGATAGAAGAAGACGCTATTTATATCGGCGCATGATGTGGCATACTCTGAGTTCATTGGCGGATTTAATTAACATTGGTACCAAAGGTAAGCCGCATTCTTATCAGATATATTTTCCTAGGTATGAGATATATTTACGTGAGAAAATTCATATAAAATATATGAAATAAAAATGCATCTGCTAGTGACGAAATTTTACAAACATATAGTTTCCAGGTCTGCTGAATGATATTCATGACATTTGAGTAAAATCACAAATTTCCCTGACATTTTAGGGGGTATTTCACATTCCCTGGTTTTTCCAGGTTTTCCCGGTCTCTGGGTACCCTGGTTCAACTGACAGTCATGTGGTTACAATCACATAGCAAGTTGCTTAGGCGTTTTAAACAAACATTGCCAACTATTAAGAATGTTGATAACTTTGTATGTCTTCTTTTTAATTGAAACCGTCCAAAAAGGACATTGAAATTGTTTTTTGTTGCTTTCTTATTATCAAGAATAAAACGTGATTAGTTATTAATTTTTTAGTGTGTTGTAGCAAAGTTCGTCAATCAGATGAATTTCTTTTGTTCACTGCTAATATTTGCAATGGATTTTAAAACCATAGCAACTTCGAATAGAGAATGAAGAAATCTTTCAAACGAGGTATCACAAGCCCCTACTTAATCTTTAAAAAATTGGAGGTTGCAACTGTCACTCGAAGGGAGTTAAATGTAGGTAGCGTGAAGTTTTTACGTTGCGGGATGATATGTAGTTTTAATTGACGAGAAGTTTCCACCCCTACTGTGGTAGCATTATCACTTAAAACTGCAAAACTACCCAGTATGCGGTTTATTGGGTATATCAGCTAAACCGTCCATTTTTTCGCGAAAATATTTCTATAGGAAACTATTCATCATTGACTTTTACAAAAAGAATGTTGTGATCACTTTTTCTGCAGGATCAACACCGATCGCGCAAATGCAGCATCAAGATGGGGGTGGGTCGGAGCGCTCTGCTTTCTGCGATATTTAGGCGCCATTTATGCATAAATTGTTAATCGTATGACAAAATGGACGACAACTCAATGTGTAGAGCGTAATTCGGGCTATCGAATACTGCTAACGTGGATTTTTATTTGCATTCTTTACTTATTTTCCCACAACCCTTGAGGTAGAGTTAATGGCGCGTTTTTAAAGTAGTTGCACCAGTAGGCATAATCCACCGAAGTCTCCGCAAGAGTCGTAAATAAACGAAAACTCTAGCATACGTCGGTAGCGTCAACATCATTATCATCATTGCCATCTTCGGTAGTTTTTGTAGTTTCAGCATTTAAGCAGGTCTGCCCATGACAGTAGGAGCTTATTGCTGAATACCGTAGGCCCGCTTTCACGCAACTGCATCTATTGCCACATTCCATTTTGCAGATACATGAAATAACTGTTCTAATAAATGCTGGAGGTGGTGCTTTCATTGTTGTAACTGACGCCAAGATGTTGCCAACTTTTGCCAGCCCCATTTTGTAGGATCCAATAAATTGTTTTTCCACGCTTCTATTTAATGAAACATGCGATAGCAGTGCTGACGTGCAGCAGCAGAGGTCGGCGGCAGGTTTGACAATAGCACAGTATTGGCTGACTTACAACACGTTTATTAAATACGATGAACCTATAGTTGTTTAGATTTTGTTCGGTAGGTCGGACTTTTTACAAGGCGAGAATAAATTGCTCTCCCGCGTTTGTTATTTCTTCATTGCTCGCTTGAAGGTTGTTGAAGACTTGCACAATGTTTTGAGCATTCTTACATTTGTTCAATGTGTTGATCGTTTGGATTTTCCAATTGCCGAAGAATGCCAACATGGTATCGGAACCACTAAAGGCGTAAGCGAATAGTACTTCTTTCGTGTTCTTTAAAAATGACGACGTAGGCAAGTCGCGGGAACTGTAATGCCTACCGCTGGTGCTGCCTTTATATTCTTTTAGAAACACGATGTTATTATCCGGAGGAGAAAGAGCGATAAGAAGAACTAATAAACCAAAATCTTGTCCCACGATGACGATTGTTTCGCACGATTAATAAATCTGTATCATCCGCAGCAAGAGTTACTCCAATTCCCTCGCTTTGGAATTTTTCCACCAATTGCGAAATTAACCGCTCCTTGTTGACAAAAGGTTGTTAAGGATTTGGTGCTGAGTTGTAAAGAGAGCCGTATTTTGATCAAATACAATTTAAGGCGATGTTAGATGCACTGTGCACTCGACACTCTGTGCTGTTACTATGGTCGGAGTATCCATCAAACACAACGGTGACACTTTCACCATAGTGTTTTCTTAAATAATAGACGTAATCAGTGTAAACGGTTCCAAACGGTCCCTGTTTTGGTCATACAACGCGATGAATCAAGTAACCACCGTCAATAACTGTTTCGCTATCGGTGAATTCTACGGCTTGCCCTGAAGCGATGTTGAAAATCTGGTACAAACATGATTTCTTCGTTTTTCGCAAACAGCCTGTTTCATCAAATATAGAGATAGGCGTCTAAGCTAGCCTAAATGTGAAACAAGTTTTCAATTCTTCGTTCGAGTGAACGGTGCAGATTATTATTTGAAGTAGTAAAATTAAATCAACCTAGACGTCGTTATCTTTGACTTTAACGGTGCTATTCATGGAATACTCGATCCGAAAGGCTGACTTTAAATGTCTTAAATGAAATTTCCTCTGTCTTTCCTCTCGTCTAATAATATCTCTACAATGTCTTATGCTTTGTAACAATTAATCGCTTCTATAACAACAAGCCGGTAGACAAAGACAAAAGATTGGGGTTTTTAATAAACGGTGAACGTTGTTTTAGCCACAGCTGAACCCTGTGGCAGTCGTCTTGGTCCTTCTTCATTCTGAGATCACTTAACTGAACGTGTTGATAGCTGCCCTCAGTGTGCAACGCACAAAATTGATCTATAGTGCCATACACATGATATGCTGCGGGTATTTAAAAAATCCATTTGTTTAACACACTTTCAGTTGAGCGTCTTTCATAAGTTATTCACAAACTTAAACAGTCAACACCATACAGAAACATAGTTAGCTTTTTTATACTAAGTATAACTTTTAAAAGTGGTAAGTAATTCAAACCCATGAAGATGCTTAAAAATACTTCAAAAACTTTATCACGGAATGCGGCTTTGCTCAGGAGTAACCTCTGAAAACTGGATATAATGGATCGAAGGCCCTCTGTAGACCCTCACTATCCGAGTCCTCAATGTTCTCAAAATTCCCGTAGACATCTGTCGCGCACTCTGCTACATCTTAACGCTGTAAGTGCGAGAGAGAAACAAATGACAAATGAAAAGATAGTACAACCATCAAATATTGAACACAATAACTTCTGAAACGTTAGAAATTAGTAAAGAATGCAAATAAAAGATCCACGTTAGGAGTATTCGATAGCCCGATTTCCGCTCTAGAGATTAAGTTCTTATGTATTTTGTTATAAAATTAATTGTTTATGCATAAACGGCGAATAAATATAGCAGAAAGCAGAGCGCTACGGCTTACCCTCATCTTGATACTGCATTCATCTTGCTGCTGGTATGCATCCTACGGAAAAATTATCAGAATTTTTTTTGTGTAGGATTTAATGAGGAATAAAAAATGGACGGTTTAGCAGATACACACACACACACATACATATATATATATATATATATATATATATATATATATATATATATATATATATATATATATATATATATATATATATATATATATATATATATATATATATGCCAAACCGCATACAGGAGTAATTTTTCCAATTTTAGGGGATGACGCTACTACTGTAGGGGTTGGAACTTTTCACCAATTAAAACTACATATCTTAAGCAACATATCTGCCAAGTTTCAACACTTTACAAATTGTGAGATTACTTGCACATTACGGGGACACGTTTACAAAATTTGTCAAATCACGCACTAAAAAAATTGCACTGTCTTTTGTTTTCGAGTCACCAATACCAACTTTTGTGTTTCTGCTCATTTTTTAAATATATTTCTACAACACACCACGAGGGCTTACAGTCTAAATACTATCGTACCGTGGGTGTCGAGAAGGAGGAAAGAGGCAACTTGTTAATTCTGGACTTAAAGGTTTGGAGGTTCGGAGGAGAAGGAATAACATATGCCGGCAAGCAATTCCACAACTTGGAAGTCCTCGGGACAAAGGAGCGGGCATAACAAGATGTTCTATGTCTGGTGACCTGGACAGTGAAAGAGTGCATTCGCTCTGTTCCCCTGGTAGATCTGTTGGGGGCAGCCGGTAGAGGAACTATGGAAGAAAGCTCCTCTGAGCAGTGCCGTGTAGATATCTATAAAAGAGAGACAGGTCACCAACGGTACGTCGGTGGGCAAGGGATGGCAGCCTCTGGGTGAGGGTAGGGTCACCGACGAGACGTATAGCTCTCTTCTGAATGGAGTCCAAGATAGCGAGTGTAGAAGCGGCACCCTAGATGTGGGAGCAGTATTCGAGGTTTCGCCTTATTTGTGAAGTATATAAGGTATAGAGATTAGCTAGTGAAAAGTATTTGCGAGCCCGGAAGAGGACACCTAATTTCTTAGTAGCCGCTTCTGAAATTAATGTGACATGTTGGTGCTAATTGAGATTTCGATCCACAGAAATGCCAAGAAGTGAAAAGGACTCATTACTTTGAATAACTTGGTTGTTCATCGTGATGGGTCTAGGGCTGGTGTATCTCTTATGAGATAGAAAGCAAGACTGATATTTGGTGGAGTTGAATTTTACAAGATTTCTACTTCCCCAGTCTAATATTTTTTGGAGATTCACAGAGAAAGAATTCTCCATGAGTCTGCGATCCTCATCTAATTGAAATAAAGAGACAGGCTTAGAATATTGTATATTTGAGTGGAGGGTGCTGTCGTCCGCGTAACTGTTAACTGGGTTGAATGTGCTAGAGAGGAGGTCATTGATGTGGAGAAGAAACAAAGTAGGGGTTAAAGCTGAACCTTGAGGGACTCCTGCAGTAATTGGATACAGTTTAGAATTGCCATCCACGACAACAGAAATGGTCCGGTTGGAGAGGAAATTTGCTGTCCAGGTACAGAATTTTGGTAGTAGGCCATAGGCCGGAAGTTTATTAAGCAGCGCTGCGTGCCAGGCCTGGTCGAATGCTTTGGATATGTCTAGAGCGACAATCTGGGATTCACCGTGTAGTTCCATAGACTTGTTCCAAGAATGGGCGACAAAGGAAAGGAGATCGGCAGTTGATCTGCGCTGATGGAATCCATAGTGTCTGTCGTGGATTAGGCTGTGTTTTTCAAGAAATTTTAGTAATTCGGTGTTTATATACTTTTCCATCACTTTAGAGACGACTGAAATGATAGAACTAGGCCTGTAGTTTGCAGGAAGCGCTTTGGATCATTTCTTGGGAACGGGTTGTAATTTATTTTTCAATGATATGCCATATGTTATAAACAAGTAGTATTTATTGAAAAAAAAAAGTAAAATAGTAAAAATCACATAGTAAGCTATAAAAAAGAAAATGACGTAGGCACCTATCTAACAGACACCGCAACGCGCTACCAAAAAAGTGACCATTTTTAAGACTTAAAGGACACCGCAAGTAGCGCGCTCTATCCGCTAGAGTTAAATTGGACATACATTATTTTTTATCACTACGAAAAACTCATCTGTACCAATTTTTCAGACAATATGTCAAAACTTGTTTAGATATCAAGGAAAATCGAAATTCAATTTTTTGCTTTGACGTGCTGTATCTACTTTAATTTTTCCTTTTGCACTGAGATAAATTTGGCTAAATCGTAATATTTTGAATATACTGCTACTTTGTGTACCATTACTTTTGGGCCAGATGTACAATTTTCATATGCATCAAAGATATCAAATTATTTTTTAATTTAAAGGGCATTATTCAAAAAAGTGGATAAAATTAGCTTTAAAGCATGGGACAACATTATATCTTATAAATCTCGTATAATAGGGTATTATGAAATTAGAATGGCAATTGATACAATTCGTATTGTATTTACTTACAGTTGAGCACTTTTTCGTCATCGTCCACCGCAGGAAAATGCCTATTAAATTTCTTTTGTCTGGCTTTAGAGGTTGTCGGAACTTTAGCCTCTTTAGTTAATTTAGGACTAGGTGGTTCTGCAAGTTGAGCCTGAGCAGTCATAGCTGGAGTTGAGGTAGACAGGTGCTTCAAAGTGGATCTAAAAGAAAAACATATGTCACAAGTTTTACTAAACTAGTAGTAAACTGAAGAAATAAAATAATGAAATACATTTTTAAAATATACAGGATATATTCCTAATAAGCAAAGTAATTTACAATTGCTTAAAGTTACACCAATTATGTCATAAAACTAATTAAATTTGTAAAAGCTCCGGATGCTTGCAGCTAAGAAACGACCAGAAACTTACAAATGAAACTTTAACATAACTTTCAATCGTAATACCTCTTTTGCCAGCTTGTTGTTTCTCTCTACCTGTAATTTTGCGTAAAGTTACAATTTAGTACAGGCAATAGAGAATTTGTTTCTGCATTAAATTACAGGAGTTGTTTTTTTTTGATACATATGTTCAGAATGACGTACTGAATATAAAAACACAAAATCCTTACAAATTAGGAGGTCGGAAGTGCCGCCATTTTGAGAAAAACCGTTTTGGTCTATATCTCCGTAACCGTGCACTTTAGACCAAAAATGGTAATGACCTTTATTGTAGATAATTGCATTTTTCATCTTTTTTGTTAATTTTTTTTTGTATCACTCACCGTTTACAACTTATACGACTATTAGCATTCGTTTATTGACTTTTTTACCTATATCTTTGTTAATAATTGTTTAAAAAATAAAATGATTATAACTTAACTTATCAACCGAGAAATTTTCTAGAACTTGCACTTAAAACTTTTGTTTCTAAAATTATTATAGTGAATTTTCTTTAAAAAAATTCACTAATGAGGAGACCCCGACTTTTGAATTTTGAAAAAAAAATTTGAAGTAGGCGCTAATTATGCCCCCTAGAACACATATCCGGGGTCAGTTTCAATTTTTATATGTATATGTATATGTATATGTATATATATATATATATATATATATATATATATATATATATATATATATATATATATATATATATATATATATATATATCACACCGATAACTCAAAAACTAATGGGCCGATTTTAATTAAATTTGGTGAATAACTTCCTCTTGTAAGTGGCTTGAATAAGTTCGTTAGCCAGGAAAATCGGCTCAGGTTTTCCCGGAAAATTTTGTGTTTTCTTTCGAAAAAAAAAATCATATCTCCGGAAATAACAAAGTAAGGGCAACTAGATTTGGTACGCGGTTTAATGTCATTATAGGTAAATTACCTACCAAAATTTAGGCATGTAGTTTCAGAGACAAAAAAGTTATAGGCATTTAAAGAAAAATAAATTGGGGTTTTCCTCAAAACATCAAAGTCGCGAATTAAAACGTCACAATTGGCAACATTTACGCAAAGAACCTGAAACTAATATAAGCTATGGAAAGAAAATGTCTCAAGAAGAAGGTTTTAGAAAGCCTGAAGTCTTAGCTTCAACCGTCATTGTCCTTCATTTTACTAAAATATTTCCAGAAAAATTTGTCGATTGAAAAGTGCAACATTTAATGCGTTATAACTTTGAAAATATTAATTATAGAAAAAAAAGTTTTAAGTAAAAGTTCTAGAAAATTTGTCGATTGAAAAGTTAAGTTATAAGCATTTTATTTTTTAAACAATTATTAACAAAGATATAGGTAAAAAAGTCAATAAATGAACCCTAATAGTCGTATAAGTTGTAAATGGTGAGTGATACAAAAAAATTTTTTATAATAAAAGATGAGAAATGCAATTATCTACAATAAAGGTCATTACCATTTTTGGCCTAAAGTACATGGTTACGGAGATATAGACCGAAACGGTTTTACTCAAACTGGCGGCACTTCGGGCCTCCTAATTTGTAAGGATTTTGTGTTTTTATATTCAGTACGTCATTCTGAACCTATGTATCAAAAAAAAACTCCTGTAATTTAGTGCATTATGGACAAGAGTAACGGGCTCCTCTATTGCCTGTAATAATTTTGTAATGTTTCTGAATGTTCGCAGGTGTAAATTTAGTTTGTAAACCCGCTAAGCATGGTAACTTACAAATGCTACTACAACGTTACATAAGTTATCATAAAACAAACACAAGTTTGTAAAATTTCTGAATGCTTGTAGCTAAGAAACGACCACAAATTAACAAATGAAACTTCAACATAACTTTGAAAGGCAATATCTCCTTTGCCAGCTTGTTTTTTTCTCGATATGTAAGCGTGCGCAAAGCTACAACTGTAATGTTTATGAAACTTTGCAGGTGTAAATTTAGTTTGTAAACCCGCTAAACATGGTAACTTACAAATGCTTATCACAACGTTACATAAGTTATTTATTTTAAAAAATACACTAATGAGGAGATCGCGACTTGTAAATTTTGAAAAAATTCTTCAAATGAGCGCAAACTAGGAAACTTGGAACCCAAATCCAAGGTCAGTTTCAGACTTGGTGTGTGCGCGCGTGTGTGTGTGCGCGCGTATATGTATGCGCGCGCGCTATGGCACACCGATAACTCAAAAAATAATGAGCCGATTTTGATAAAATTTTGTGAGTACCTTCCTTTCGCAAGTCGCTTGGATGAGTTGGTTACTCGAATGCTGAGAGCATGTTCGAAAAGCAGCCAAAAATCACCATTAATGAAGTTAAAATGTTTGTCCATTAAAGATGCCCATCAAAAATTTAGTAACAACGACAAAATTGCCTATAAAATCAACCCCCCTCACCCCCAACATTAACACTCCAACGTTTTTGACGATCGACTGTACGAAACAGGTGTGTATTTTCAGTGTCTTACTAATGAAAATTATATCTATGAAACATTTAGTCTTAAAAAGACAATCTTAACATTTAGGTATATGCAATGCTATAGTAGTTTTAAAGATAATAAAAATGACGAAATTATGAATGAATAAAATACTGAGTGTTGTATTTAAAATAACCAAGGTAATTGATGTTAAATGTACCCATAAAATAACAGGATAATCTTAGCACCCTGTAAACTATTAAAAAATGTCAAATGCATTAGGTGATAGAGCAATGGTCCTAATATTTCAGGTTACAAAAGAATTTTTCTAGAAAATGTTTTGTTGTATGTTTTTTTCAAGCCTTCACAAACATCGAAAAATTAGACTGTCTCAAAAACCCTAATAGATAGGTAGAGGGAACCCTTATATAAGTGGATCTTATTTTTGCGTAGAATTCAAAATTTCCGTCAAACATAGGGTGTTCTATAAGAAAAAACATAACTTTTTTGGAGCACCCTATATACTAAAAAATATTTTTAAAATTTAGCTATTCGATTACATAATGTTACTTCAAAAAATCTTTTAAAAGTGTGCCGCTTAGACGTAAGAGACCGTCCCGTTACCCGTGAAATAGAATATATATATATATATATATATATATATATATATATATATATATATATATATATATATATATATATATACATCGGAAAAGTCTAGGGATATTTTTAAATAATACAAAAAAGGGAACAGATTAATTTTGGAATCGGTCAAATTGCACTAACGGTATATGTATTTAATCAATCACTCAATATAAAAACATCTGTTGTTATAAAAACTTAAAATGATATCAAAATTTATAAACCCGATATATCATAAAAGTAGAATTTTCATATGTACCGGTGAAGTTAGTTTCAACTTCAGTCATTCTTCAGTTGTTGTTTAGTGGCTGCATTAAAAATATTATGTTTACGATGGAACGGCGACATTTGGCTTTAGACGAGCGGTAGGCCAGTCTTCAAGCGGGCATGCGGCAGAATGAAGTAGCTGAGCGAATGGGTGTTTCCCAAAAAGTGATAAGTCGTGGAGGCGTTTAAGGGAAAATGGCAGTCTGGCCGAGCAACATCCAGGACGAGGACGCTCTTCGACGGCAGGTCAGGATAAATTTTTATGTTGAACTGCCAGAAGGGAGCCTACAATTGCGGCACCTGAATTGGTTACGACTCTACAAAGGGCGAATAATGTAACCATTAGCCTAGATACTGTAAGAAATCATGTTCACGAAGCAAACCTCTCTAGTAGACGTCCACTCAGATGTTCACCTATTTCCAGAGGCAATCGCGCTGCAAGATTGGACTGGTACCAAAATTATATGAATTGGTCTGCAAATAACTGGGCTACAGATTTATTCACAGACGAATCTAGGTTTGTTTTCATCCGGATTCTCGTCGAAGAAGGGTGTGGAGACGATCTGGAAATGCGGAACGCTTAAAACATATTCAGGAAGTGTACCCATACAGAGGTGGTACAATAATGGCATGGGGCGGAATAATTATTAGTGGCAGAACCGAACTCGTTTTTCCAAATCGCTTCTTAGCAACTCAGCTCTATCTGGATACCATTCTTCAACCTATCGTGCGTCCATTTGCAGGCGCTGTTGGTCAAAACTTCCACCTAATGCATGACAATGCCGGTCCACATACCGCGCGCATCGTAACCAACTGGCTGGATAACGCGGGAATTGATGTTTTACCATGGCCAGCATAATTCCCGGACCTGAATCCGATAGAACATGTCTAGTATATGCTTCAACGAAGAATTACTCCACATATGGGGAACATCCACAATGCGTTTACATTCCAGCAGCTTTTGACAGAGTGGGCACGTTTACTACAAGGAGACCTTGACAATCTCATTTTGTCTATGAGCAATAGACGTAGAGCTGTAATTACTCAACGTGGAGGTCATACCTTGTCCTAAACTTTTTTCTCACATGTAATATTAACCACTTACTTATACCATACATTTTTTGTTTTCTTCTTAAATCATATCAAGAAAAATACGTGCATTTTTAAAAATATCCCTAGACTTTTCCGATGTACATATATCATATCATCATCATCATCATCATCATCATATATATATATATATATATATATATATATATATATATATATATATATATATATATATATATATATATATATATATATATATATATATATATATATAAACATTGAAATTTACCCATTTACATATGTGTTCTCGTGTGCATTTAAATAAATTTCTTCATTATTTAAAAGTCGGGATCTCTTGTACGAAAATTCAGTAAATGTAGCACTCATGTTGAAAAATAATCGGCATTAATTCTCAGCACAAAGGTACAGTACAGGGACCAGGGTAAATTTTGTGATTATGATTCACCGTTTAACGAATTCAGTTATCAGATAATCATTTATACATATAGATAAAATATATAAAGGATCACATTAGCCGCAACAAAGTGAATAGTTTCAAGGTATTTTATAAACAAAACTACAACACTATCAATTCTTATATTTCTAGTGTTGATTCTACTAAATGTATTATCACTTTTAAGGGTGCGTGGTATCACAATATATATATATATATATATATATATATATATATATATATAATCGGAACCTGTATGGTGTGATTTTATCCATATATAATCTATTTATTTTAAATTAAAATTACTAAAGCGAGCGACTTAAAATGTGGAACAGTAATGAAGTTTGTTTGTTCAAATGCAGTTCCTGTGATAACCTCTTGAAATTTACTTGGGCTATTTTTTGAGGTAAAGGACGCGGCATACCTCATTTTATGTTATCAAATAGGACATGAGGAATGAGGAGTCGTAAGCTGAATCATTAAATTTACTTGACAACACTACTTTTTTTTTTAGAACATTCGATCCTTCTCTTGTTCGGTGTAGGAACATTTCTCATTCTAAAATTAGTTTTTATTTCAAATAAATGAGAAAGTTTAACAATTTCAACTAAAAACTTAAATCGCAAGAATATTTGTTCGTTCACAAGCCAAATGTTTGTAAACTTTTCATAAAACTGGATGTTTAGTTTAGGCACGCCAAATGAAAATCAAACATATATACTTGTGAGTTCTTGGATTGATCTAGAACACCAACATTTTTTTGTACTGAACTTCTAAAATAGTATTAATCTACGGTTGGGTGCTCAACTTTATATGCACCATTCGTTGCTACGCCTGTAATTCCACGAGAAAAGGCGTCTAATCTGCGATAGTTGAATTTTCATATATAGAATGGCTTAACATTAAAGCACATTATTTGTGTAGATTGGAAACATTAAAGAACCAGGACAGATCCATGTGAGACACCGATAACTGAACATTTTAAAACAGCACGATGGATTCTGATCCGTTGATATCCGATGATGCCACACAAATTAAATGTCTGGACGCAGCAAGTGCGTTATGGTCGTGAATTTTTATAGAATGATCTGGCACCAAATCTTTTTTTATAACTTTTTTTCCTTTTAACATAGAAATATACATTTTGGCACATAGTTTCCTTTTAATATCGTAAACTTACGTACCAAATTTGGTTACTCTAGCTTGTATGTTTTTTGAGATACAATTTTTTTCCGAAAGAAAGCTACGCGCAAAATTTTATCAAAATCGGTTCATTATTTTTTGAGTTATCGGTGTGATATATATATATATATATATATATATATATATATATATATATATATATATATATATATATATATATATATATATATATATATATATATATATATATATATCGGACGGTTTAATAGACAAATTGGTTAACAAACACAGAACAAAGAAAATGATATCTGAATGTACGACATTTAAGAAAGATAAAATAGAGAAAAAATTTGTGTGTTTACGTTATGAACCACGAATCACAAAGGGTTTGGAAAGTATTTTTGAGAAAGCCGATTTACATTTGACTTTTTCGACGAAAAGTAATTTAAAAAATTTGTTGGGTAATACCAAATACAAAGACAAAGTTACTGAAAGGTCCGGTATTTATGAGATTAGTTGCAAAGATTGCAATCTTAAATACGTGGGTCAAACTAGGAGAAACATAGTCACCAGATTTCGTGAACATCTCGCACATTTACGATATGGTACGGTGGACAAATCGTGTGTGGCACAACATATATGGGATAATAATCACCACATTGACAAAGAAAATTTGAAACTTGGAAAAAATGTTAGACATCAAACTATGCTTTATTCATTAGAAAGTATGTTTATATCAAGGTCGATTAAGAACAAAACTTCATTGAATCGTGCGGCACCTTTAATTTCAAGCCCTTTATTTTTCACTTTGCATTTGACCACTTAGACACTCCTAATTTGTCTGGTAGAATAATAAATTACTGTCAATAACTCGGCCGGTCTATACATATACTAATCTCTACGCTTGTCTCGACTTAAAGATCCTTTCGTTTTCTTTGTATATATGAAGTCAATATAAATACTGTTTACGAAGATTTAAAATCAATATAAATATAGTTTTTATATAGTATTTTAGTTGAATTATTTATCCTTTGTTAGAGTTAACATTGTGAGCCAAACATCCGGGTTTAGTTTTCTATATAAAAAAGATCAGCGGAGGTTATGGTGTTTGTCTCGCCAGATGTGCTTGTCGGCTTGCTCCAATATCCACATAGTAAATTTCTAGATCGAAAGGGAACGTGCAGATTCCTTAAACAACTCGGTACCTTTCCTTTTAAGCCTATTATCCTTATATTAGATAAGGGCTCATAAATTTGTCGACCAGAAGATTAGAGCAGGTCTTCGACCTCGTAGTTTCACTACACAATAAACAAACGATGGGTCTTCGACGACAATTTTACTTCGGACTAGTTCGTTTACCTAGACGCGATATAAATACACTGTAGCTAGTAGTTTAATTTTAGAATTTTTTTTCCTCTGAAGATGTTGACATGGTCAACAAAACGATCGTAAGGTCTCTAAAATATGTGTTGTGGTGATTTGGGTTATCCAAGTGTACTTATTAATGTAGCTAATACAATGTTTGACAGCTAGGAGAGTTGCAGGTTGCTTAGACTATGCTGCAACCAGAGGTTTGGAAGGCAAGGTGACGAACCTTTGGTGATAAAGCTGGAAATCTAGATTTCGAGAGTTAAAATTAATGAACTCCACAACATATTAACAAGTCTATGAACGAAATATAGATCCACATGACTCGTTAACGCGGCTGACATTCACTTGCTCAGGTGGAGATTAAATATTTCTTTGTGGCCTATCAAGATGGTGTCATAAACACTTTGGACCATCGAAAGCGTGTATATAGGCAATTGGGGTGGCTGTAACAGATGGCAGCTGTAGAATCTGTCAGCAGTTGACATGGACTCTCATGCACTTACGGGGTACAGGCCTGCCACTTGCGTTTCTCTACCATAAGATGAATCGTTGACATGGCTGACATTCGCCTTTCTTAACTCAGCTGGGCTTAGGACGGAGCTGAAGGTTTATTTCTGGTCTGCCAAGATGGTGTCACAAACGCCTTGGTCCATCGCAAACGTGTATATAGCTGATTGCGGTAAATGTAACAAATGGCACCTGTAATTGGGGTTGGCAGGTAGCAAGATAGAAAAGCCGAACTCGGCGACCTATTTAGCTGGTCATTTTGCCCTAAAAGCCGGATTACATATTTTAAAAAGAAAGATAGTCAATTAAGTATTTTTAATCGTTTATTAATAACCGATTGAGCCCGTTTTTTTTGAGAGATCAACCTAAAACATGTTTAAACTTAAAACAATCAGTAAACAGCCTTATTACTTACCGATTATGATACTAGTGGTAACTAGTGTAACTAAGTGCTCAGTCTTCTTAAGCGAAGATAAAGTTACAAATACTATTAAATAGATAATACAACAAATAAAAATAGTTATCTGAGATACTCTTATGATAAAATAAACTGAAAGTGCTTAATTAAACAAAATAATTATTCAATCTTTTGGAAGAGATATACGATGACTTTGATCGTTTAACATAAACTTATAAAGAAATAGGAATAATCCGTAAGTATTAATATTTCGCATTTGACCTATTTTATCAAGAACGTTATTTTGCTTGGAAATGATTTCGTAGAACTCTTGACAGCACAGTTTTGAATTACACATCATCATCATCTTTGTAATCGTGCCAGTTTGCAATTTATTGCGCTCCTTTGTCCATTGGGCGTTTATTAAAGAGAACACCCTTTAGACGTTGGCGTTATGACCTGACATTGCAAAGTCATATTCGGCCAATTTCAATAATACCGAATAAAATTCTTCATTATGTAGATATTTGAAATAAGCTGTTTACTTTGCATGTGCGAAAAGCTTTTTAAACGCAGAGTAGTCTTTATATTGTTGTAAAAATTTCGTGAACTTTTGTCACTGATCAAAAAAATTGTTGTCATCCAACTGTACGTTTTTTCTCAACAAAATGTCTATAGTTTCTGTTGCTTGTTTCCAGTTTGTAACATCAGCTAAAGTCATCCACAGAAAAAGCTTTAATTGGATGCTATATTCACATACACAGAATTTTAAGTAGCCTTCAATTATGTATATATTTTTTATGTTTGCGCCAAATCCTTCCATCTGATTTTGATAATTTTCTGATAATCGCCTTAGAATTCCGACAACTTTGTGGTACCGCATCTGCCTAAATTGAGTTCTTTAGTTTTTTTTCTTTCTTTTTTTTTAATTTGGAAATTTAAAGTGTCTTAACATCTAAGGTCATTGACACTATCGGTACATTTTGTTTCGCTAATTAAAGTATCTGCAATCAAATGCTATCAAATAGTGAGGATTGTCTTAAAAAACAGAGTAAATCAGTCACATTTGGCTCACTCAAGTCAAGAATTTGGGCTAGTGTTTTCCCATTTAGTTATTCGAGTCTTAGATTGATATATAGTGGACATTCTTGAAGCACATGGTTAACAGTAATCACTCTGTCACATATTTCACATTGAGGTTGTTGTTGTTGGATAAGTAGGTATCCATGGGTGAACTTACAATGGCCTATACGAGTTATACTGATAGCGACTTCTTCCCTGCGTGTTAGACTTGGGAGCGTCTTTGGGGTCACTGATGTTTCGATCTTGCAAAGTTTGTTGTCAAGGGATGACTAGTGGGCTTGTCATTTGGCTTTATAACTTTCTTTAATATTGGCAATAAGGTCTGAATGGGTTTGTATGGGTATTATTGTCTTTTCTAGTATCGCATTCCGTGAGCATTCGTCAGCATTTTCTTTACCTACAATGCCACTATGGGAAGGCGTCCAGATCAGTGTGATTGACTTGCCAGCATGATAGAGACCGTGGACGCTTTCTTGTATTTGAATTACTATAGGGTTTCTTGCATAAAGCGATGCAAGTGAATTAATAGAGGTTAAAGAGTCTGTGCACACTAAAGCATTTTTGTATGGGGAGTCGATGAATGTGTGGACTGCCCTCTTTGTGGCAAATACCTCTGCTGTGTGATTACTACACTCTGATGATAGGTAATACGCCTCTGTTTTGAGGGGAGATATAACACCGCTTCCTACACCCCGTGTGCTCTTTGATCCGCCAGTATACATGATCAGGTCAAATTTATATTGTGATATAGTATCCTGAAATAGTCTATTCACACTGTCGGTAGGCAAGGAATCTGTGTTACAAGTTGTGAGACTGGTGTCTGTATCTGGTAATCTAATAATCCATGGCGGTATTTGTCCATTTCGCAGCGGTAATTTTTCGCCGAAATTGAGTATTTGGTGATATCCTCTGATATGTTGAACAATCGATAGTGGCTCAAGGGAGTTATTCTGAGATCTGTTGGTGTCCGACTGAGATAATAGATAGTAAAACTGGGTTTTTGGGTCTGCCGAAATTTTCGCCGCATATTGTAGTAGCGCTGCTTCTCTTCGCAGCCAGAGGGGCCTTTCTCCACATTCTCGATACAGGCTGTCCGTAGGGCTTGTTCGGAAGGCTCCTGTTATTATCCTTAAGGCATGATTTACAATCACATCCAGATGTTTCAGAACTGATTTTGTTGCTGTTGCATGGATAATTTGGCAGTATTCAATTTTTGATCTAATTAGTGACCTAAAAATGGAGAGCAGCACTGTCTCATGGGCACCCCAGTTCTGATGTGCTAGAGCTCTCAAAAGGCCAAGCGCCTTTATACAGTCAGCTTTGAGTTGGTTGATATGAATCTTCCAACTTAGTTTAGAGTCAAACGTTATACCCAAGAATTTATGTGCCTTGACTTCTTCCAACGACATTCCTCTGATTTTGGGGGCACATGTGACAGAATTGTCGCATTTTTTTTGAGAATACCATAAATTTGGTTTTGGTGGAGGAGAAATTGACACCGCTATGATCGGACCACTCTTCCAATTTTTGGATGAAATTTTGGATAAGCTTGCAGGTCGATATGACATTTTTCCCTCTGCAGTAAATAACTAAGTCATCTGCATATAAATTTGCCCTGACCGGGCTTCGAATGGTGTCCAGTATGTCGTTGATTGCGACGTTAAACAGTGTTGGGCTGAGGACTGAGCCTTGGGGGACACCATTTTGTAAGTTGTATGTGTCTGGTAGGGTATTGTTTACTTTTACTCTAAAATTTCGGTCGGTAAGGAAGTTACTAATAAATATGAGTGTATTGCCGCTAACTCCCCACCTGGATAATTTTTGTAAAATGCCCTTTCTCCAGACGGCGTCAAGAGCGTGTTCCATGTCGAAGAAAACAGCTACTACTTTTTGACGGTGAGTGAAAGCATCAGGTACTTCTGAGTGGAGACAGGCAAGATTGTCTAGGGTACTGCGGTTTGGTAGGAACCCCGATTGGTGCCGGTTAAGATGTCCGTGATAATCTAGAAACCATAACAGCCTTCGGTTGACCATCTTCTCTAGCAGTTTGCACATAGTGGAGGTTAGTGAAATGGGTCTGTAACTATTGCCATCCAGTTTCGGCTTCCCTGATTTGTGGATGGGCAATATCGTGGATGGTTTCCATATGATTGGGAAAGTCTGTTTTTGCCAAACTAAAATTATATATTCTTAGTAGAAGAGCTAATGTTTCGTCTGGTAATTTTTTGAGAAAAATTCCTGGAATATCGTCTGGTCCAGCTGCAGATTAGTGTGAACTCTTGAGTGCTGTTTTCAGTTCCAGCATTGAAAAAGAGATATTCAGTGTTTCTTTAGTTTGATAAAAAGCCGGGACTTGTAAATATTTGGCCGGACACGACCGTTAAAAGCCAAATATGCCGACAACGCTACCCGTAACATGTCATCAGTCTGTTGTGGAGCCCATATTATAATGGTTTTGTATACAGTCCGGAGACAGTTCAACGAAAGTTTCTCAAGTACCTATATTTTAAAGTTAATGGTTGTAACCGCCTAGAGGGGTCGAGAAAGAAAACTTGCTTGTGTATTTTGATGAGATGTCATTACTTGGACGCAGAGTAACTCTGTCACTGAAGTTCTTATACAAACTGCAACATAACAAGGTGAATTCTCCAAACATTGTATCGCAGATTAACTCCCTCGTACCTCAGCAAAATGCTCGTTCTTCTTGTTTATTTTACTGTATTTTTCGTTAATTATGTTGTTGTTTTTCAGAATGCTTATGTATTTCATGTGTGTATGGATTATTCTATATTAATATTATGATTATATTGTGTTATTTTTAATGTCCTGTGTGAGGAAATTGTCTCTGTGGGGCATTTAAATATATAATTAAATATTCAAGACGTAGGTATAGCATATAAGTAACTGTCCTAATCATTTGCCCGTTAGGTGTATCCCATTCAATACTGCAAGAACTTGGACAGCTTTTTGCCTGCCGCTCCTCTGTGTACTAGCTTAAAATACAGGATGCAAAACCTGCTGTCCTGGGGTTTTTACGCCCACTACTCTCGATTAACCTGGATTAATGAATTGCGGCCTTCTGCTCTTTTAACAACGACGCTGCAGAAGGGCGATGATACAAGTAACGAACATTACTAGCTTCCTAGTAGATCAGAGCTTTGGACGTTGCCCTAACACCCCCATTTTAACCAACAAAAAAATTAAAATTAACTTTTAAAGAGTCCAAGAAACATATTTAAAGCCGCCCACTTTAGTGGATAGGCATCAACACTTTTGATCAAAACAGCAATGGCAATTAAATTTCCTGAGAAAATTAAGCCTTCACGTCCCAATAACAAACTTTCTCCATATTGATTAGCTATTAACTATACACAAAACTAATACACTATTTGATACTAAAAAATGGATATTACGTAACTAAGTAACTGATCGTTTTCATTGTAAGATGTCCCTGAAGTTTTATTCCAGAAGTATTATCGATGTTTCGCTAATATGAGTATAATCTAACAAATCTAACTCGTCTGCTATTTAATATTAAATGATCACCGCCTTACTAACGAAATAACTTGGTTAAACTTAGTGTTGATGAGTGTCTATACCTAAAATACTGACGAAACACAAGTGACGAAAGAGCGATATGAATTACGTTGTTCGTATAACTCACGCCTTTACAAAATTTGTTCTCAGGGCAACAATTAAATTGTTACTGCTGATTTTTACGCAACCTAAAAAGAATTATGTGAGGCAAATAAAATAGCATTGTTTCGATAGTGGTTAATTATATGGTACGAGATTTTATGCCCGTATTTCGCAATTAAAAAAATTGCTAAATACAGATGTGGAGACTATTTTCCTTGCTCCACAAGTGCTCTTTTCCTATGTGCAACCGATCTCGTATTTTACGGTTTCGTCAGGTAATGGAAAAACAAAATTTCCCGACGGTACCGTGAAAATCGAAACTAACACTTGTGAAGCCAGAAAAAAGTATCTACATCTGTATTTAGTATAATGTAACGGTTTCACCACTAAGGGCAATACTCGTTAATGAATTAAGGAACTATTGATGCCCAGGTCTCCTCCAAAAATAATTAAAATACAACTTTTTACGACCACGAAAAGCATGGGATATAATATATATATATATATATATATATATATATATATATATATATATATATATATATATATATATATATATATATATATATATATATAAAGTATGTTTCACTTTAAGTGGCGACAATTCATTATTTCATAACGGGTCGGCCGATTATTTTTTAGTGAATTTTCTTAAAAAAATTCACTAATGAGGAGATCTCGACTTTTGAATTTTGAAAAAATTTCTTCAAATGAGCGCTAATTAGGCCCCCCAGAACACATATCCGGGGTCAGTTTGAATTTTTATATGTTTATATATATATATATTGAGATTACCCCCCCCCCCCCTTCTTAATTTTTCTTACTATTTCTTAATATTTCTAATTGAATTTCATTTTATTTTTGTTTTATTTATTTACTTACACATAAGATATTTACTGTTAAATTCAACTCAACAAGTACCACCATTTGTAGCACAAGCAATACATGATCTTACCTTTTATTATTTTCTTTGCAATTGAATAATTACCTGATAGAAATGTTCCGTGATCACCCCGTGTTAGGACCCCAAGTTGTGAGAAGTACCATGCCCTAAATATTTTTTCTATTGCACATTTTTCTGCTGCACTAGGGATGAAGGATCAGAAAGAAAAAGCAACTCTCGACTTAACATGATTTATTTAGTACCTTCAAAGTTAGCATGACATTACAAAAGTGTATCCCTAGCTAAACATCGTGACGTCGCGAGGCAATCCGAAAATATCCTACAATGATAAAAAACGCGTTACCTAAGGGATCCGTAATGAGCGCTGATTCCCTGTTTAGTAATAAGACGAGCCGTTACTGACTTGCAACGAAAATGCATCTCCTGAGCTTGAGTGACCCTGTAGCATGGGGTTTCCATTGTTTAGATATACTGGGATTTATAATTTTAGCTTTCAGAGTTAACCTTTAGTTTTCGAGTTTTAGTTTCATTTACATTTTTGTACTGTCGTAGAAGGATAACCACAAGCACAGAGCACTCAGAAAGGATAATGCAGCGCAATCGCAATTCGTCAGTCGCCCATCTTCTCGCGCTATCTTTCAATCAACGAGATCACTTATATGAAATTTACCTTTTCATCTGTCCTGACACCTGTAGTTTCGCGAATGTCCTTCAGGGACGTTTTGCCGCTATGCGCGGTCTTGGCGGGATGCCATCGCAAATTTATAGGTTTCATTCATATTAGTGTCCACTTATTTACAGACTTATCTCCATGTCCAGCCCTTTTTAGTTATATTTATCTTTAGTGCATGCTAAGTTGCCAGTTGTACTTCACTCCTGCATCTATGTACGTTTCGCGTTTATCCTTCTTGGATGGGTTGCCAAATGCTGGTCTTTCGGGTTGCACAAATTGTGCAATTCATGAAGCACAAATTTCACTTAGGCATGTTTAAAATCTCGTTTATTTATTAAGCAACGGCTGGAAGACATAGTGAGAAGTCACAACAACAACAAAGTATTTTAAGCTTAATTTAATCGAGGGAACCAAGCGTACGTTACGGGATTTCTTTTCTATTTTAGTGATGTATATTACTTTTCCCTTGCTGCTAGCAAATAACCCTTTATTATGCCTATTCGATACATGAACAGGGTTGCCTGTGCGACGTCGGGACAGTGACATCCCTAGTTCCCTAACCCATTTTACACAATCAGTCTGACCTATAAAAATACATACTAGGCACATAGATAATTCGCTAAGCTCAGGTATATAAAGTACACATGCTTGGTTCATGTGACGTCACTGCTGTGACGTACGGGTTTGCTTTGCATCAAACTAACCCGTTGCAAACTAATTAACTCTAATTTAGGACAATATTGCCCTAAAATACATGAGTAATTTGACCATAGGTGAGAGACATGGAAATACCTATCCTAAACACCTTAATTCACTTGAACATCGTGTGACGTCAGTACGGTAACGTATTTGTTTTTCTGCTTACAAAGTTAGAGCATCGAAAACTAAGTAAGTAGCCCTGAGCTACAATAACATTTACCTAATAAGACAACTTTACTAAAGCGAGAGACATGAAAGTACCTATTCTAAACACACGTTAATTCACTTGGATATCGTGTGACGTCAGTACGGTGACGTATTTGTTTTCCTGCTTATAAAGCTAAAGCATTGAAAACTAATTATGTAACCCTGAGCTATAACAACATTAACCTGATAATACAGAGACAATTTTACTAAAGCGAGAGACAGGGATGATCTGTTTCTTGCTTAAACATGACTCAGGTGCCGTCACTACGGTGATATATTTTTTTATTACTCGTGAGACTAAACCGTTGCATATTCATTTGCTCCGATTTATTGGAAAATGAATATTAACACATACCTATCGAGTCACGCTAAAGGAGGTGGCATAGGCTTTCTGAACACGAACGGGGTTGCTTGAAGGCATCCTTATACCTATACTTAGATGTAAAAATGTGATAAATGCCGGATTGTCCCTACACTCTAGCACCCTCGTCACCTCGCGGAATTACAATACTAATTCAAAATATGCAAGGTTTTTTACGTGTCCCCCTTCATAATGACCAACAACGCATTCCTTCGGACTGCAAGTAAAAATAAAAGTAATATATAGAAATATACGAAACTCACCCTCTGTCTCGCTGCCGGACATCGTTATCAGGGGGAAATCTGGGGGCGGCGTGAATGGCAGAAAAGTCTACGTGGGTATTGTGGTGATTCTCCCTATGATGGCAGGGGTCGCTACGGTTTTGTGGCAATTATTGTATAGTGGTAGTGCTCAGCCTTCCCGGGTCAAAGGGTTATGCGGGCGTCTACTGGGAGAGGCCAAGCTTCTAACAAGGATGGTGCACTAAGAATCGGCAGGAAAAATAAGGGGACGGTTCTTAATGCGCGCTGATGTCGTGGTAGTGCACGGCTCCTAGGGATTTGATAGGTAACTAAGTGAGGTCTGCTGATATCAGAACTGGTGTTTTTCACCCGGCAGTAAAACAAAGTAAATAAGAGAGCGGGTTGAGTAATAAATGCTTACTTGTAAAATCGTGGATTCCACGGCGCCACGGACCTGGTGTGGTCAAACGTAGGAAGTGTGGAAACAACCACTCTTTCACAAGGGCAATGTAGGAGCGACAAATGTTAGGACCTGGTGTTTTTCACCTGGCAGTAAAACAAAGTAAATAAGAGAGCGGGTTGAGTAATAAATGCTTACTTGTAAAATCGTGGATTCCACGGCGCCACGGACCTGGTGTGGTCAAACGTAGGAAGTGTGGAAACAAACACTCTTTCACAAGGGCAATTTGGGGACGACAAAGGTTAAGACCTGGTGTTTGTCACCTGGCAGTAAAATAAAGTAAATAAGAGAGCGGGTGGAGTAATAGATGCTTACTTGTAAAATCGTGGAATCCACGGCGCCACGGACCTGGTGTGGTCAAACGTAGGAAGTGTGGAAACAAACACTCTTTCACAAGGGCAATTTGGGGTCGACAAATGTTAAGACCTGGTGTTTGTCCTCTGGCAGTAAAATAAAGTAAATAAGAGAGCGGGTTGAGTAATAAATGCTTACTTGTAAAATCGTGGATTCCACGGCGCCACGGACCTGGTGTGGACAAACGTAGGAAGTGTGGAAACAAACACTCTTTCACAAGGGCAATTTGGGGACGACAAATGTTAAGACCTGGTGTTTGTCACCTGGCAGTAAAATAAAGTAAATAAGAGAGCGGGTTGAGTAATAAATGCTTACTTGTAAAATCGTGGATTCCACGGCGCCACGGA
The DNA here is from genome assembly GCA_964006375.1 of Tillus elongatus. Taxonomy (NCBI): domain Eukaryota; kingdom Metazoa; phylum Arthropoda; class Insecta; order Coleoptera; family Cleridae; genus Tillus; species Tillus elongatus. Next base: position 219,195,213 of record OZ023262.1, read on the forward strand.
CCTGGTGTGGTCAAACGTAGGAAGTGTGGAAACAACCACTCTTTCACAAGGGCAATGTAGGAGCGACAAATGTTAGGACCTGGTGTTTTTCACCTGGCAGTAAAACAAAGTAAATAAGAGAGCGGGTTGAGTAATAAATGCTTACTTGTAAAATCGTGGATTCCACGGCGCCACGGACCTGGTGTGGTCAAACGTAGGAAGTGTGGAAACAAACACTCTTTCACAAGGGCAATTTAATGACGACTAGTAAGAGAACGGGGTCGCAATGAGCGCGAATTTGAGGCAGATGTAGCGAAGTAGATAGGGAGAATCTGTCTGTCTTGATATCCGAAACACCCTTGCTTTTATATGATGTCCCTATCCCTTCTCAATGCTAGAGACGCGAACGCTGGTTAATTGAGGCGAAAGTCCCGCGTCTCAGACGTTGCATATCGCAACGCTGAAAACGACATTAGGTTCATATTGCCGTGTATCCTATATGACTTCGCCTATACCATGTCTCCTTATTAATCCTACATTCGCATAAAGTTAGCCTGACAACAATTGCATCATATTTAACGAAATATTCTAACAACTTACAAATTTACACAGAAGATCATTTCATGTCCTACTTACATTAACTAAAATTACAATATTTTAACATAATCAGAATCAGGGAACTAGAATATCAGGAATAAGTGTATTTTACCTATTAAAAATATATGTACAAATATAGTTGCTAGTATTCATTTCATGGGGCATTTCCACCTGTTCTACCATTTAATAAGTTTTGTTTTCATCAACAATATGAGGTGAAAAATAATTAGATTTATATTATTTTCTTTACACGATCCGGTTACTATAGAAAAACAATACATATTTTTATAAATTATTTAGTACAGCCACGTTACCCGAAATATTACACATTTCCCTAGCACTACGCATTCTCTTCATCCTTGCTTATTATTATTTATTATTATTATTTTTACACGACACGTGCACAACTTTCATTTACTGGCACGAATAAACTTACTCCAACGATAGTAAATCTAGCTTATCAGCGAGGCGACGCTTACGTTTTACTTACTTGTACGAAAAACAGATTACATTACCCTTTCATTCAATGACTGAAGCCTAACTTTAATTACTTGTATGAATAAACTCAAAGCAATAGTCAAGTATAACACGGTGTCGTGATGAATCTGACTCTCCAAATTATATTTATTAGTGCTCATCACAGGTTCCAAGCTACAAAAATTTGCAGCAAAGTGCTTCATCGCATTGAAAATTATGGCAAACCGTTTCTAATTGCTGTAGGCATACTTAATACAAAGAGTACAGCCCACCTATTTATTTTTATTTTACAACAGATATTTGAATGTGCTTTCTCTTATATAAAGGTTTACCTAAGCGACTCATGAACCCTGCTTTACTTTAGCGGTAAATTAATACCAAATATGACCTTAGACAATAAAACTTGTTCTTTAAATCAGCCGTCCCCTGTCTAACCTTTGCAATTTACCGGGTTTACATTAGCCAATTGCAACATGCAGTACATATATTACAAGTACGTTATGGTTCCCAAAGTTATTCATGTAATTATTACACAGTCTGTTTATCAAAACATTCTTTCTCTCGCATACCTCGCAGTCAAGATAAACATATCACTTGTTTCATCACCCTCGCGACCATCGAGTTCAACCCTCTATCTTCCCCTTAACACGACAACGATAATCTCAAGCATCTAGCCGTAAGAACTGCATCTCATCTTAGCTGAGTGGCCATTAAGATATTAATTTACTTATTTAAGCTTTTAAAGCGCGACATTAGTGCATGTTCTTAGGTGATAGTATATTTTTTATCGCTCGATAGACAAAAACCAGACTTTGCAGAACACACCACGCTTCTAACATTTTGTCAGGATAGGTTACCTTATCTGACGTTAAATATTGGTAACAGAAGGCACACATACATTGCTATTTCATTAATTTTATGGCAGGTCTGCGAAGTCAACCCCCTGGTCTATGTGAACAATACGGTGAAAATGCCACATAATGTATTTTTACAATTTAACAGTATATTGTTTTCTTAGAGTTCTAGCATCGACACATCTAGACGGGGAATTAATTGTATTGATAATAAAAATTATAATGTACAGCATGTCCAAGAGCAGGGACATCTCACAGCCTCCTTAAATTTTTTTAACTTGAGAGCATCCTATCGAGAGTTGAAAAATTTGAAATACCAATATAAACAGAAACCGGGGTTGTTGCAACAGATTCGCTACACCGAAAGTTTAAATGAATTGGGGCTCGACTTTTCGCGTAGCTAGGTGAATATTTACCTGGATAATTAGGGGAAAGAGATCAACAAGCTCACTCTACTACAATCAGTTAAAGCCTCTTTAACCAGAAAAAGTTTGGTGCTAATGCAATGTGACGTGTAATCACACAGTCCTCGAAAATTTTTTGTCAGGACCTCGACGTCATGAACAGAAAATTTTATATGAGCCATAGATGCACAATGAATACTACTCAGGAGAAAGGTGCCTCCTTCGACTATGGCACCCCCCATCAATGATTAATAACTTAAATACGTCTAGATTAGGCTGCCTCGGTGGTTCAGTGTAAAGAATGCGTATCTTCGAACATTCCTTGGTGCCTCCCTGTATTTGATTCCCTGTAAAAGCAACAGTACGTTTTCAACACGCCGTACAAATAACCATTGACTACGAAGGTGGAAAAGCAGGTTCACCTCTTCCAAGGGCGAAACGATGTCGGTCCTGTGTACCATGCGATGTCTGGTGCGCTAAAATTCCCTGTCCTATAGAAATAAATGTGAAACTCGACAAACTCTCCATTTTGTGAGGTGCAACTGCTCACTCTAGTCAGTGATGAGTCGCAAAACATACCCGTGTTACAGAAATGTAGTACAACACAAAGACAAATGACCAAATTACGGAGATAACAGGATAATGGCGGAGTATAGCTGGGTGGTAACACTAATCTCACAATGACATATTTAGCAAATATACACTACAATCTGTTCTGATTTTCCAGCTCTTCTTTCCCATATAGGGCAGTCAGAAAAACAATTGTAGGACCCTACTCAAGCTTATCGCTACGACTCTGGTCTAAACTTGCTCTGAAAATGTAGGAGAAGAAATATAGGTTGGTCATTCGTCACCTCGGACTCAAGTACGGAGATACCCGATACTACACATGTAAAAAAACTCGTCTATTTTCTTGGTTAGGAGGCTAGAGACCTTAAGAAGAACAATCCATATTTCTTTTGCCAACATGCGTATGCGAAACAACGAGTTTCAAACTGGACCTTCTTACACACAAAAATTATTCAGAGAACTGCTTAAGGAAGCTCATACGGTTTTCGCATTCAGGCTATCGGCTATTTGGAAAGTGTATAACAGAAAGCGGCGTAAAACAAACGAACACTCAAAACTGAAAAACTCTGGACACCTGTACACTATACGAGGTCATTCGCTAATGTTACATTTCAAAAGTATTTTCCTTTCCTTAAGTTAAATAAAATCATTGTGACATTTGCAAACAATAGTATGTTTTCCGAAACAACAACAATCAGTTATACAATCATTATGATACCTTTCTACAAGTGCCGATGACTGTTGTATTGCAGCAGACTGCTGCCGGAGTGACGTCATCGCGGCCGGACCCTGGCCAGCGATGTTCCCTTCCAGTCCCTCGATGTCAGGCCGCGGAGCAATGAAGCCGTGATGACGCTATCCCCTGGTCTGCAGGGCTGTCCTTCGTGTGCAGGGACCCATCGTCGTTCGCAGGATGACCTGGTGCTGTGTCGGGCGACATGCAGTTTACATCGCCAGGGTGATTGATTAATGATAACTAAAACAAAACAGAATACACGGCAGAACCTATACAATAATTATGCACGAGTTGATTCCCTTATCCATCCTTCGAACCCCATGTGCAGCAAACCTGTCACGGGCAACAGTGAGAGTCGCCCAGGCGACTTTGTAGTAACCCAGTAATATGTGCAATAGAAATAACAACCCTTTTCATACCGCGTGTAATTAAAAGTAATTAATTTAGTACATCCTGGTCACGGCACCAGTGAGATTACCCCCCCCCCCCCTTCTTAATTTTTCTTACTATTTCTTAATATTTCTAATTGAATTTCATTTTATTTTTGTTTTATTTATTTACTTACACATAAGATATTTACTGTTAAATTCAACTCAACAAGTACCACCATTTGTAGCACAAGCAATACATGATCTTACCTTTTATTATTTTCTTTGCAATTGAATAATTACCTGATAGAAATGTTCCGTGATCACCCCGTGTTAGGACCCCAAGTTGTGAGAAGTACCATGCCCTAAATATTTTTTCTATTGCACATTTTTCTGCTGCACTAGGGATGAAGGATCAGAAAGAAAAAGCAACTCTCGACTTAACATGATTTATTTAGTACCTTCAAAGTTAGCATGACATTACAAAAGTGTATCCCTAGCTAAACATCGTGACGTCGCGAGGCAATCCGAAAATATCCTACAATGATAAAAAACGCGTTACCTAAGGGATCCGTAATGAGCGCTGATTCCCTGTTTAGTAATAAGACGAGCCGTTACTGACTTGCAACGAAAATGCATCTCCTGAGCTTGAGTGACCCTGTAGCATGGGGTTTCCATTGTTTAGATATACTGGGATTTATAATTTTAGCTTTCAGAGTTAACCTTTAGTTTTCGAGTTTTAGTTTCATTTACATTTTTGTACTGTCGTAGAAGGATAACCACAAGCACAGAGCACTCAGAAAGGATAATGCAGCGCAATCGCAATTCGTCAGTCGCCCATCTTCTCGCGCTATCTTTCAATCAACGAGATCACTTATATGAAATTTACCTTTTCATCTGTCCTGACACCTGTAGTTTCGCGAATGTCCTTCAGGGACGTTTTGCCGCTATGCGCGGTCTTGGCGGGATGCCATCGCAAATTTATAGGTTTCATTCATATTAGTGTCCACTTATTTACAGACTTATCTCCATGTCCAGCCCTTTTTAGTTATATTTATCTTTAGTGCATGCTAAGTTGCCAGTTGTACTTCACTCCTGCATCTATGTACGTTTCGCGTTTATCCTTCTTGGATGGGTTGCCAAATGCTGGTCTTTCGGGTTGCACAAATTGTGCAATTCATGAAGCACAAATTTCACTTAGGCATGTTTAAAATCTCGTTTATTTATTAAGCAACGGCTGGAAGACATAGTGAGAAGTCACAACAACAACAAAGTATTTTAAGCTTAATTTAATCGAGGGAACCAAGCGTACGTTACGGGATTTCTTTTCTATTTTAGTGATGTATATTACTTTTCCCTTGCTGCTAGCAAATAACCCTTTATTATGCCTATTCGATACATGAACAGGGTTGCCTGTGCGACGTCGGGACAGTGACATCCCTAGTTCCCTAACCCATTTTACACAATCAGTCTGACCTATAAAAATACATACTAGGCACATAGATAATTCGCTAAGCTCAGGTATATAAAGTACACATGCTTGGTTCATGTGACGTCACTGCTGTGACGTACGGGTTTGCTTTGCATCAAACTAACCCGTTGCAAACTAATTAACTCTAATTTAGGACAATATTGCCCTAAAATACATGAGTAATTTGACCATAGGTGAGAGACATGGAAATACCTATCCTAAACACCTTAATTCACTTGAACATCGTGTGACGTCAGTACGGTAACGTATTTGTTTTTCTGCTTACAAAGTTAGAGCATCGAAAACTAAGTAAGTAGCCCTGAGCTACAATAACATTTACCTAATAAGACAACTTTACTAAAGCGAGAGACATGAAAGTACCTATTCTAAACACACGTTAATTCACTTGGATATCGTGTGACGTCAGTACGGTGACGTATTTGTTTTCCTGCTTATAAAGCTAAAGCATTGAAAACTAATTATGTAACCCTGAGCTATAACAACATTAACCTGATAATACAGAGACAATTTTACTAAAGCGAGAGACAGGGATGATCTGTTTCTTGCTTAAACATGACTCAGGTGCCGTCACTACGGTGATATATTTTTTTATTACTCGTGAGACTAAACCGTTGCATATTCATTTGCTCCGATTTATTGGAAAATGAATATTAACACATACCTATCGAGTCACGCTAAAGGAGGTGGCATAGGCTTTCTGAACACGAACGGGGTTGCTTGAAGGCATCCTTATACCTATACTTAGATGTAAAAATGTGATAAATGCCGGATTGTCCCTACACTCTAGCACCCTCGTCACCTCGCGGAATTACAATACTAATTCAAAATATGCAAGGTTTTTTACGTGTCCCCCTTCATAATGACCAACAACGCATTCCTTCGGACTGCAAGTAAAAATAAAAGTAATATATAGAAATATACGAAACTCACCCTCTGTCTCGCTGCCGGACATCGTTATCAGGGGGAAATCTGGGGGCGGCGTGAATGGCAGAAAAGTCTACGTGGGTATTGTGGTGATTCTCCCTATGATGGCAGGGGTCGCTACGGTTTTGTGGCAATTATTGTATAGTGGTAGTGCTCAGCCTTCCCGGGTCAAAGGGTTATGCGGGCGTCTACTGGGAGAGGCCAAGCTTCTAACAAGGATGGTGCACTAAGAATCGGCAGGAAAAATAAGGGGACGGTTCTTAATGCGCGCTGATGTCGTGGTAGTGCACGGCTCCTAGGGATTTGATAGGTAACTAAGTGAGGTCTGCTGATATCAGAACTGGTGTTTTTCACCCGGCAGTAAAACAAAGTAAATAAGAGAGCGGGTTGAGTAATAAATGCTTACTTGTAAAATCGTGGATTCCACGGCGCCACGGACCTGGTGTGGTCAAACGTAGGAAGTGTGGAAACAACCACTCTTTCACAAGGGCAATGTAGGAGCGACAAATGTTAGGACCTGGTGTTTTTCACCTGGCAGTAAAACAAAGTAAATAAGAGAGCGGGTTGAGTAATAAATGCTTACTTGTAAAATCGTGGATTCCACGGCGCCACGGACCTGGTGTGGTCAAACGTAGGAAGTGTGGAAACAAACACTCTTTCACAAGGGCAATTTGGGGACGACAAAGGTTAAGACCTGGTGTTTGTCACCTGGCAGTAAAATAAAGTAAATAAGAGAGCGGGTGGAGTAATAGATGCTTACTTGTAAAATCGTGGAATCCACGGCGCCACGGACCTGGTGTGGTCAAACGTAGGAAGTGTGGAAACAAACACTCTTTCACAAGGGCAATTTGGGGTCGACAAATGTTAAGACCTGGTGTTTGTCCTCTGGCAGTAAAATAAAGTAAATAAGAGAGCGGGTTGAGTAATAAATGCTTACTTGTAAAATCGTGGATTCCACGGCGCCACGGACCTGGTGTGGACAAACGTAGGAAGTGTGGAAACAAACACTCTTTCACAAGGGCAATTTGGGGACGACAAATGTTAAGACCTGGTGTTTGTCACCTGGCAGTAAAATAAAGTAAATAAGAGAGCGGGTTGAGTAATAAATGCTTACTTGTAAAATCGTGGATTCCACGGCGCCACGGACCTGGTGTGGTCAAACGTAGGAAGTGTGGAAACAACCACTCTTTCACAAGGGCAATGTAGGAGCGACAAATGTTAGGACCTGGTGTTTTTCACCTGGCAGTAAAACAAAGTAAATAAGAGAGCGGGTTGAGTAATAAATGCTTACTTGTAAAATCGTGGATTCCACGGCGCCACGGACCTGGTGTGGTCAAACGTAGGAAGTGTGGAAACAAACACTCTTTCACAAGGGCAATTTAATGACGACTAGTAAGAGAACGGGGTCGCAATGAGCGCGAATTTGAGGCAGATGTAGCGAAGTAGATAGGGAGAATCTGTCTGTCTTGATATCCGAAACACCCTTGCTTTTATATGATGTCCCTATCCCTTCTCAATGCTAGAGACGCGAACGCTGGTTAATTGAGGCGAAAGTCCCGCGTCTCAGACGTTGCATATCGCAACGCTGAAAACGACATTAGGTTCATATTGCCGTGTATCCTATATGACTTCGCCTATACCATGTCTCCTTATTAATCCTACATTCGCATAAAGTTAGCCTGACAACAATTGCATCATATTTAACGAAATATTCTAACAACTTACAAATTTACACAGAAGATCATTTCATGTCCTACTTACATTAACTAAAATTACAATATTTTAACATAATCAGAATCAGGGAACTAGAATATCAGGAATAAGTGTATTTTACCTATTAAAAATATATGTACAAATATAGTTGCTAGTATTCATTTCATGGGGCATTTCCACCTGTTCTACCATTTAATAAGTTTTGTTTTCATCAACAATATGAGGTGAAAAATAATTAGATTTATATTATTTTCTTTACACGATCCGGTTACTATAGAAAAACAATACATATTTTTATAAATTATTTAGTACAGCCACGTTACCCGAAATATTACACATTTCCCTAGCACTACGCATTCTCTTCATCCTTGCTTATTATTATTTATTATTATTATTTTTACACGACACGTGCACAACTTTCATTTACTGGCACGAATAAACTTACTCCAACGATAGTAAATCTAGCTTATCAGCGAGGCGACGCTTACGTTTTACTTACTTGTACGAAAAACAGATTACATTACCCTTTCATTCAATGACTGAAGCCTAACTTTAATTACTTGTATGAATAAACTCAAAGCAATAGTCAAGTATAACACGGTGTCGTGATGAATCTGACTCTCCAAATTATATTTATTAGTGCTCATCACAGGTTCCAAGCTACAAAAATTTGCAGCAAAGTGCTTCATCGCATTGAAAATTATGGCAAACCGTTTCTAATTGCTGTAGGCATACTTAATACAAAGAGTACAGCCCACCTATTTATTTTTATTTTACAACAGATATTTGAATGTGCTTTCTCTTATATAAAGGTTTACCTAAGCGACTCATGAACCCTGCTTTACTTTAGCGGTAAATTAATACCAAATATGACCTTAGACAATAAAACTTGTTCTTTAAATCAGCCGTCCCCTGTCTAACCTTTGCAATTTACCGGGTTTACATTAGCCAATTGCAACATGCAGTACATATATTACAAGTACGTTATGGTTCCCAAAGTTATTCATGTAATTATTACACAGTCTGTTTATCAAAACATTCTTTCTCTCGCATACCTCGCAGTCAAGATAAACATATCACTTGTTTCATCACCCTCGCGACCATCGAGTTCAACCCTCTATCTTCCCCTTAACACGACAACGATAATCTCAAGCATCTAGCCGTAAGAACTGCATCTCATCTTAGCTGAGTGGCCATTAAGATATTAATTTACTTATTTAAGCTTTTAAAGCGCGACATTAGTGCATGTTCTTAGGTGATAGTATATTTTTTATCGCTCGATAGACAAAAACCAGACTTTGCAGAACACACCACGCTTCTAACATTTTGTCAGGATAGGTTACCTTATCTGACGTTAAATATTGGTAACAGAAGGCACACATACATTGCTATTTCATTAATTTTATGGCAGGTCTGCGAAGTCAACCCCCTGGTCTATGTGAACAATACGGTGAAAATGCCACATAATGTATTTTTACAATTTAACAGTATATTGTTTTCTTAGAGTTCTAGCATCGACACATCTAGACGGGGAATTAATTGTATTGATAATAAAAATTATAATGTACAGCATGTCCAAGAGCAGGGACATCTCAATATATATATATATATATATATATATATATATATATATATATATATATATATATATATATATATATTTATATATATATATATATATATCACACCGATAACTCAAAAAATAATGGGCCGATTTTGATTAAATTTGGTGAATAAATTCCTTTTGCAAATGGCTTGGATAAGTTCGTTAGCCAGGAAAATCTGCCCAGGTTTTCCAGGAAAATTTTGTGTTTTCTTTCGAAAAAAATTATATCTCCCGAATTAACAAAGTAAGGGCAACCAAATTTGGTACGCGGATTTATGTCCTTATAGGTAAGTCACCTACCAAAATTTAGCTCTGTATGTCAAAAGACAAAAAAGTTATAGGCATTTAAAGAAAAATAAATTGTAATAAGTTGCGACTTAAAACGTCAAAATCGGCAACATTTTGGCAAATAACTTGAAACTAATACGGGCTATGGAAATCAAATGTCTCAAGAAGGATGTTTTACAAACACTGAAGTCTTAGTTTCAACCGTCATTGTCCTTCATTTTACTAAAATGTTTCCAGAAAATTCATTTGAAATAGACGCTTTCCCTGATGCTTGGCAGTAGCCTTAGCTATAGAGTTTATCGTTTAATGGTATATAATTTTTGTCGAATTTTCGTAAAAAATCAATAAAGCTCAATATATCCGTTATTATACAAGATTTGAAAAAAAATTGTATATATTAATTATAGGGTGTCTTGAGCTACATCTTAAAAAATATTTCTACAATCACAGGATGGCCCATAAGTCATTGGTGATACAAATTTTCTTTTTTTTTTAATCAAACACGCCTTATCTTATTGCAGTTTCCATCGAAATATAATGCATGTTTGTAAGAAAAGAAATGCTGGATGCAGCAAGTGCGTTATGGTAGCGAACTTTGATCAAATGCTTCATATTTGAATAGCCCAATTTGCTATTAACCTATAAGGTTGACCAAGAAACGAGTTTTTCCGGGAACACTTTAAGTCTACTTTTGGAAATCTTGGTACATTTTCACACAATAAAGTTATTTTTATGAAACATGGCACATTGCTTTTACTATATAGGTTATACTGGTAACCAAAATTGATGCCTGCTTTCTTAAAAAGAAAACACACATATTTGCAATAGAAACATTTTAATGAAAATTCACTACCATAACGCACTTGCTGCGTCCAGAGTTTTTTTCTTTTTAAATACTCCATCCTGGTATGCATTATTTTCCGCTATGACATAGTTCGCTTTTCCGTAGCCTACTACGATAACAAATAAGACCCCAAAAATGACTAATAATAATAATAAGTCAACTGGCGTGGTTTCTAAGAAAGGTCGAGAGAACATTTAGAGATTGGGTCTTGGAGAGCATCGTTATTAGGTTATGCAGAAGATGATAATACTTGCAACTGCCCACACCGTGCGGAGATACCTGGGAAATAAGGATGAGTCGTGTTGTCGTTCAGGGCCCGATAACTTGGAAAGGGCTTCATCTGAGCTCAATCCCTTTGGTATCTGAGATACCTGGGATGAGTGAATGTTTCCCTTTGAGCGAGTGTGAAAGCCCTTGAGGCTAAAGTCGGTAATAATAATGATAATATAATAATAATAATAAACGTCTTTATATACAGTGTGTAAAAGCCAAATGGAATAAATTCGTTATTTCGGTTACTGTACATTCTTATAAAAAATCCCGAAACACGTTAAATTTAAATTATAAATTGACATTTTTAAACGTGAAAATGCGATCCCTACCTTCAGACCCCTTGTCGTTTGAAAGGTCTGTTCATTCTCTATTCAAAAATGTTATCGTTTTCAAGTTTATTGCAACAATTAAGATAGAATAAAATAAAATCATGTGGTTACCGAAATTCGCTACAATACAATAAAAAACTAAAATGTAATGCAAAATGTAAAACACTCAAAAGTAATATGAATGTCAATGAAGTAGATGTTCAAAATGTTCACCGCGAACTTCTTGGCAACACCCTAATCTTAAATAAAACTGTCTTCTAACATTATTTAACATATCAGGCGTGATCGACGTAATCGCAAACGTTATTCGTTCTTTTAAGTTATTTAAATCAAAAGGTTTAGTTTTGTACACAATGCTCTTCACATATCCCCATAAAAAAAAATCCAATAAGGTAAGATCAGGTGATCGCGCTGTCCATTCTATCGATCCTCGCCTCCCTATCCACCGATTGGGAAATATTGCATCGAGGTACTGCCGGACATTGAGTTGGTAATGTGGTGGTGCTCCATCCTGCTGAAACCATATCGTATTCACTGGAACTTGAGGGTTTCCTGGATCAGGATCTAAATTTGCCAAAGTTGGAATGACATTATTTTGAAGTAGTGCCAAATAATTATCGCCATTCAAATTACCTTCAATGAAAAAGGGACCAATGATATGGTTTCCAACAATCCCTGCCCAAACATCAACCTCCTGAGGGTATTGCGTGGGTTCTTCTTTCATCCAGTGAGGATTTGTCGTTGCCCAGTAGCGACAATTTTGCCGATTAGCATGACCGTTAAGTGAAAAAGTGCACTCATCAGAAAACATAACGTCTTCTAATTGTATAATATTGTTATCCAACATGTCCATCATTCGCTCACAAAAATAAATTCTCCTATCAAAATCGTCTTCCATGAGCTCCTGAGTAGGTATTATTTTATAGGGATGCGTTTTATTTTCTTTTAATATGTTAACTATCGATGCATGGCTAACATTAAATGTAGTGGATGCCTGTCTAGCCGATGTATGTGGGTTTTCCACAAATTCAAGTATCACATCTAATTTGATTTCATCACTCAGTGCATTGGCTGCTTTTTTTTAATCTGCATTACATGACCAAACTCTCGAAGCTGCTTCTCTGTTTTACTAATTGTTCCTTGAGATATAGGCGGTAAATCAGGAAATTTCCCATGAAATAGGCGAGTTACTTCATGTTGTGTTCGGGTTTTATCTCCGTAACCAATCATTTGTATAACTGTTATTTTATTCATTTCCGTTAATATAACCAGTTTTCAGAATTGAAGTTAGCTAAATTCAAACTAAAATTATAATACTCACAATTTAAATGACAACTTATAATTACAAAACATTTTGCTTAGGCGTTTTAAACAAACTAACATTGCCTTGGAAACTCTTTAATGCATTTTTAATGGATACAATGTAAAAAGCACATTACTATGGTTTTTGCTTACTTTCCTATCTTCAAGACCTAAATGGGAAATAAGTTTTGAGTATACTAATTACAATATTGTAATAAGTTTTGAGTATTTTATAGCGAATTTCGGTAACCACATGATTTTAGTTTATTCTATCTTAATTGTTGCAATAAACTTGAAAACGAGAACATTTTTGAATAGAGAATGAACAGACCTTTCAAACGACATGTCACAAGCTTATACTTCCCCTTTAAAAAATTGGGGGTTGTATCTGCCATTCGAAGGGGATGAAGGTAGGGATCACATTTTCACGTTGAAAAATGTCAATTTATAATTTAAATTTGACGTGTTTCGGGATTTTTTATATGAATGTACAGCAACCGAAATTATGAATTTATTCCATTTGGCTTTTACACACTGTATATATATATATATATATATATATATATATATATATATATATATATATATATATATATATATATATATATATATAACCGTTCAAATAGATACACAGGTAGATATTTACATGAAAATCCATCCCATAAATTTATCAACAAAATCATCAGCAGGTAAAAAGTGTAACTGTCTGTCCCAGGGCGAAGTTTAGCTAATTGCTACTCTAACACTCAACCCTGGTGCCAACAGCAAGTTGTAGAGATTCAAAAACCATTGCAGAGGCACTACAAACAAAGTATTAGCACTCAAACTACCCAGACTGTAGATGCACAAAACAAGCAGAGGCAACAAGCAGAGCCAACAAGCAGCTAAACAACCAACAGAGACACAAAATGAAAAATACACAACCCAACCAGCCAACCAACCAAAGGAGTTAACTAGGTGTCAGAATCCGCCGACAAATAGGCTTTATAGTTATATTTAAACCTCCCAGAACACAAAGCTTCCATCCGAATTGCAAGCGAATTGTACAGTTTCACAGCGCTATAAATGAAACATCTCTTAAACAAAGATGACGAGTCCCTGGGAATCGCTAATGCGGCCGAATGTCTTATGTTAACATTGTGCTGCGAATCCCGTCTTACTAATTAATTATTAAGGTAAGTTGGAGTGGAACTAACCATGACATTATGAGTGAAAACAGCAAAATGCAACTGTCTACGATCGACCATCCTGAGCCATCCCAACTCCTTTATTTTTCACGTTATGTGATTATACTTTTTTTTTGTGGGCCATATCGGCCCTCCACCGCGACCTTAAGGTCTATTGTGGCTCACGCCTAAAGTCTATATTTCGCCCAACAAATCCAGCCTCATGCAGAGGTCGATAATCTTTGTTGGCGAAAGTTGATCCAGGTCTTCTGGAGCAAGCTTTACCTTGCCAAAGAGCAGGTATCTAGTCCTGTCCGCTGCCGGACAGTAACACAGCACGTGCTCTGCTGTTTCTTCATTCTCCATGCACAGCCGGCACTCGGTCTCCTGACCGACCCCAATACGGTGCATGTGGTGCCGCAAGCGGCAGTGTCCTGTATACAGGCCGGCTAGAGTTCTCAGTTGTTATCTGTTCAACTCTAGAAGCTTTTTAGCCCTTGACTCAGAAATGCCATTTATGAAGGCCTTAGAGTGGGCTAATCCTGGAAGATTTTGCCAATATTGGATTGTCATTCTTTCTGTCCAGGTCTTTAAGGTGCGTTTTGCTGTGCAAGATGTTATCCCCAGCACCGGTTCTGGTCCAACAAAGTCACTCTGGGCCCCACTCTTGGCAAGCGCGTCGGCCGCAACATTGCCGTCATGGTCCGAGTGACCCGGTATCCAGACCAGCGACACCTCATTACAGCTGCCCAATTCGTTAAGGGCAGATTTACAACTCCATACCGTCTTTGAATTACACCGGTAGGAACCAAGAGCCTTTATTGCAGCTTGGCTATCTGCATATATGTTTATCGATTTGTTTGTGCACAGGGCTTTTAAACTTTCCCTTGCACACATCTCGATGGCATACACTTCTGCCTGGTGTATGGTTGCGTACTTGCCGAGGGTAGCTGATAGTCTAGCATCGGTGCTGCCCCCATATGCGCCGGCTCCTACCCCCAAATTGGTTTTGGAGCTGTCAGAGTACCAGCAGAGGTCCGCTCTCAACAGGGTCGATTGATTCCGGTCCCAGTCCTCCCTTTCCGGGAAGACGGTCTTGAAAGACAGATCTCTGCTGATTTTTGTAGGCATCAAGTCTGAGACCATTCCCAGAATCCTGTGACAATCACTGTCATCAAGGAGACCGGACCTTCTCAGACTGACTTCCCTCGGCATGTTATCTGCCGTTTGTTTTGGTCTGTACGTTGTCCACCTCGCCACCCTCTCCAACCATATGTGAAGTGGGGGAATATTGAGGAGGACCTCCAGTGCGGCTGATGTTGCGGTGCTTATCGCTCCCGTTATCATCAGACAAGCTTGTCTCTGTAGATGAGCCAGTTTGGCCCTCGCGATACCACGAAGTACCCTAGGCCACCAAACTATGGCTCCATATGTTATCATTGGCCTGATAACCACTACATAGAGCCAGTACATCTGTTGGGGGTTTGTTCCCCAGTTGTTACCACAGATTCTCCGGCAGGTCCACAGGGACAGTTTTGCCCTGCGGATAACGTTTTCTAACTGTATGTCCCAGTTGAGCTTCTTATCTAGGATAACTCCCAGATATTTTGCTTGGTCCGAAAATGGAATGGTTTCTCCCATGAGAATAGGTGGTTTTAATTTGTCCAACCTTCTTCTTCTGGTATATGGAACAATGATCGTTTTGCGAGGGTTCACAGACATCTGTTCCCTCCGGCACCAATCATTGATTACATTTAGTGCTTCCTGAAGAGTACTAGCCAGTTCCTCCTCAGATTTGCCTCTAACCATTATGACGAGATCATCAGCATACGCCTGGACCTCACCTCCCAGAGTTCGAGAATAGCCAGCAGATCGTCCACAAAGAGGGACCACAGCAGGGGGTATAATACGCCCCCCTGAGGGCACCCCCTGATTATACTTACGCAAGTTGAAAACGAATCTACAGCAACAATTCTGCGCCTTTTGCAAAGTGTGCTGATCCCCACAACTCAAAAAACTGCCATACACAAAGTCGCAGTAATTGAAATGCGACAACACCAAGGATTCAGTCAAAATAATCTTCATCTGGTACCTTAATAAATGGCGACCAGAGTATAGTCCCTTCAAAGGAAGATATGACTTTTTTAAAAGAGAGTTCAGGTGATCCTTAAATTTCAATTTGGAGTCTATATACACGCCCAGGCTTTTCCCGTTTCCAACAACAGGCAGCTTCGCGTACCCCAACATCAAATCAAGGTCACAATCAGGTCCGCCAACAAAAGATCCACGAAAGTAAATCATCACGGACTTGCTAGTATTTAATTTAAGATTGTGCTGGGATGAAAGCACACTGTTAAGATCTGAATTAATAAGATATCTAGCAATGTGGTATTAATAGGGCTTGAAGTTTAAATATAGCTGTGTGTCATCAGCATAACATCGAATGTTGCAGTGCTGAATAGTACGCAAGAGGCCAGAGGTATACAGAGTTAGATAATGTATCCAGGTTTCATCAACGGTGACGACTCAAAGCAAAAACTCCTGCGAATTTGGCTTAAAGAGCTAAAAACACTACTTCGACGTTGACAGCCGTATCCGCTTGTTGTCCACCGTGAGCAATCGCGGCCACCATCGGGCAGACACCTTTCGCATCCCTAACTGCTCGTGTAATTGCCGTTCGGTACGACACGCCTACGGTCTTTGCTATTTCGCGCAACTTAGCTCGTTGCTTAGCGAGAATCATGTAGTGGACCTTTTCAACGATTTCCTCGGTAACCACGTCTGCCTGGCGGCCTGGCCACTGCTTGCTGAAACCAGATGTACGACCACGTTCAAATTAGTTAAACCAAATGATAGATGGTGAAGGGCCAGGTCAGGTCATTATTTTCAAATCGGTACTCTACTAAGAGACGACCTCATTTTTTCCAGGTTTGAAAGCGACTTATGCCTTCTTTTCGGTCTTTTTGGGCAGCAACACGGTCTGAATGTTGGACAAGACGCCGCCCTGTGCTATCGTCCCTCCGGATAGGAACTTGTTCAGTTCCCCGTCGTTCCTGATTGGAGGCTGCAAATGACGATCTATGATACGCGTCTTTTCGTTATCCCTGGTTGCGTTTCTGGCCAACTCCAACATCGCTTTTATTTCTTCGCATGTTTTTTCATCCAAAAATAAAAAGCTATCGATACTACACTTTTTCCATTTTATTGAGAAAAACACGAAACACGTGTGATACAACTGGCAGCCAAATAAAAATTAATCAACGAATCAGTCTGAAATTTAGTATGGTGTCGTTTGACAGATTCCAGTACACGACGGTAATGCCAACTTCCATCAGCAATGCCACCTGTCTTTAAACACGGGTAATTATTGATCGACCCTTGTATACAAAGGAAATATTTTATTTAACTTTTCGAAGAACCACGAGTACCTCTCTTTAATTTACGTTTACTGAGCAATGATGCACCTGGTGGTAACAAGAAGGGAAAAGATTTATGATACGATTAATTTGTTTGGACAAGAAGATAAGCGCATGTTACACAAAATGTGGTGCTATTTTTACGGAAACTTTTATCAAAGCCAGCGACATTTGCTAGAGATTCGTTTTTAGAATAGGTAAAACTGCTATAAATCACATATAAAAGTCAATAAATCTATGTTTAAAGTAATAACCAAAGGGAAACTGAGGAAAGACCTGGGAATAATTACCCACTTAAAAATGTTGATCGAACTTCAAAAAAGAAAGCTGCACGGGGAAAATATTAAAGATCTTTTTAGTCGTAGCAAATTTAATACAAAACTTTCTACTAAAATAAAAAAAAGTCTGGACGCAGCAAGTGCGTTATGGTAGTAAACATTCTTTTTAAATTAATGCTTATAACTTTACAAATATGACTAAATGTGGGTACATAGTTACTTTTTATAACGTAAACCTACGTACCAAATTTGGTTACTATAGCTTTGTTATTTTTGGAGATATATTTTTTTGGAAAGAAAACCCTAATTTTCATAGAAACCCTGGACCAAATTTCCTGGCTAACAAAATTTGCTACGCCACTCACAAACGGAACGTACCTGACAAATTTCATCAAATCTGGTTCATTATTTTTGAGTTATCGGTATGCTATATTACAGTGTCAACATTAACGTCCGCATCATATGCAAAAATTTTTTATGACTTTATTTACGCAAATTTTGAGTTGAGGGACAGTTTGTGCTTTGAAAATAATGCAAAATGGCGTTGACATTTTTCTTTTATCGATCCAATTTTGAAGTTTCAAATCGCGACTTTGACGTTTTGAGGAAAACACCATTTTTTTTTTCTTTAAATGCCTATAATTATTTTCTTTTAACTTACGGACCTAAGGGTCACTTTTTACAATACATACACCCGTACCAAATTTGGTTGTTCTTACTTTATTATTTCCGGACATATAAAAATTTTCCGAAAGAAAACACAAAATTTTCCGGGAAAACCTTGGCCGATATTCCTGGCTAAGGACCTTATCCAAGCCACTTGCAAACGGCTGGTATCTACAAAATTTGATTCTGTTTATATATATATATATATATATATATATATATATATATATATATATATATATATATATATATATATATATATATATATATATATATTCGAAACTGACCCCGGATATGTGTTCTATGAGGCCTTCTTCGCGCTCTTTTGAATAATTTTTTTCGGAATTCAGAATTCGCGATCTCCACATTAGTGAATTTTTTTAAAGAAAATTCACTTAAACGACAGAAATGTCGGGATCTATGAAATAGGTTGTAATGATTGCAAACTTAAATATGTTGGCCAAACTAAAAGAACATTTAGCTCAACTGAGATATGGCGCTAAGAATAAATCGTGTGTTGTCCAACATATTTGGGATAATAATCACCATGTAGATAGGAAAAATTTCCAGCCAATCAAAAGTGTTAGACAATTGTCCAACATATTTAGGTTTACAATCCTTACAACCTCCTCTAAAGATAAATAGAATATAAAGATCTCCGATATTTCTGTAGTTTTATCTTTAGGGTTACCTAGCAAACTTTTAAATTTTTTTTTTTTGTCAAAGATATTAGCTGTAAATTAGCTTTCATAAATATGCTACAGAAACCTCTTACAATTCGCAGAATAACTAGTGAACAGATGTTTTAGTCGGACTTCTTTTCTGAAAGTCTCGACCGCTAACATTTTCATATGAAAGTATATATATATATATATATATATATATATATATATATATATATATATATATATATATATATATATATATATATATATAGAAATATGAATGTCAAGTTCTCCATGAATAGGACCGGCCCACTTCTGCGCAGTGGGTTGTTGGGGTTATTATCGTCCTAATCAGTGTCTATACTATAGAAACTTCCGGCAACAGAATGAGTGTTTATTTGTATACCTTCGTTGAGGGCGCTGTCCCCGATTGCCTGTCAGTTAATATAAAATACTATTTCTAGTTTTTTCTTGCTCTCTAACGATGCTAACGTAGCTAGCGAAAGGATCTCAAGCCCTAACAAGTAAAAAAAAAGAAAAGAAAAGAAAACCGACTTCATTAAGGACAACTCAAAAACTACTGATCAGATCTTGATCAAATTTATATGGGACCACATGAGAGGCAACAGCTTTCAAATAAAAGAAGAATCATTAAAATCGGTTCACATAAAAAAAGTTATGAGGTAACGAACATAAAAAAATACAGTCGAATTGAGAACCTCCTCTTTTTCTTGAAGTCGGTTAAAAATGCGTTGAGGTGAATCAGGCTCCCTAAAGTGTACTTGAGTGCTCATCACACGTTTAAATCTTACTTAAACAAATATGCTAGAAAAGTGCTTACATGTCCGACCCTGATGAAGATTCACTGGTGATGGAACTTTGTTCATCCTGGGAAGCTATGCTTGCCACATCTTCACTTTGCCGATCAATTTTCCTCTGAAGATCGGTGTTATTATATTCATCGACAGTACTCGTACTGGATGTTCTATAGCGCTTGGAGAAGTGTTGAATGTATTGTTTCAAATTCACAGGTTTATCATCGCTTAGCCTCCGCGTCATCATTTTTAAAAACTCCTAACGTAGCATATATGTGATAATAAATAATACTATTGCCTTGCGTTAAACATAAAATCACAGTTAACTTGTTTTGTTACGACCGTTTACAAACAGCAGCGCATCGTGACTACCTTGCACCTAATTTGACGGACGCTCGCGGTTCACTGCCAATGAGAACCAACGGTTTAATAAAAGATAACAGGTTATTACGAGTACACTGTGCGAAAAAGCAAGTGGAACACCACGGATGAATACACACACACACACAAACACACACACAGCACAGCTGTTTTGTCAAGTGGGTAATGACTTAAACTGCCTTATTGAACAGATTACTCTGCTTATCATTTAATGAGATTGATATGGTTCGTTTACTATCATTCCGGTCCGTTTTTATGATGCAATTTGTAATGGATATCACAGGGAGAGATCAATACCGACACTTACATTTAGACCGGTTATATTTTTGTTTTGTTTTGTTTCTTTAACGTCCATCTATTTCCGCGACTATGGCCAATCACCGACGCCAGGGAGCAGTTTCACCTCACTATCTTGGAAATTTTGCCGAACCCCAGCCTTTCTGTAAGAAGGGTGGGGATATTTAACGTGCCCAACATCGCATGGACGAAGGGCGGAACGTGCACACATTTAACTTGCTCAAATACAATGCCATATCCTCGAATAATATTAATGTTACAGTTTGTACTGAAAAAATGAAAGGAGAATCCTAGGATCGAACCCAGTAACCTTCGGTTAAGAGGCACACGTTCTTGCCCTTGAACCACCGAGGCTCTGACTGATTATAGCTGGGTATTTAAGGGCCACATCAAGGTCTTCTTTTATCACTCTTATCATTTTAGTGAATTTTTTTTTTTTAAATCACGAATGAGGAGATCCCGACTTTTGAATTTTGAAAACATTTCTTCAAATGAAGGCGAACTAGGCTCCCTAGTACCCATATCCAGGGTCAGTTTCAGTTATATATATATATATATATATATATATATATATATATATATATATATATATATATATATATATATATATATATTTGTGTCTATGCGGAAGTGGCTGGACCTTTCTCTCTTGGGATTTATATATGTTTATAAGGGAGTAGCTGGACATTTAAGCCATAAAAAATGATATGTCCAAAAGGAAGTAGCTGGACCTAACCTCACAGTGTTGCCGCACTTTTTAGTAGGTTATATAAAAGTTTTCTGGTTAGTTTTATGTTGTACGCTTAAACAGGTAGCATTACGGTCTTAAGGTCTGCGTGCTAGTATACAAAGATGATATGTTTTAATTAATACATTATTTATTCTCTTTACCTTGACAGTTTTACAGTGAAGCACTTCGTGAATAATATTAAAATTATAAAAAGTGACTACAAATTATTTTTAAATTATTTGCCTACATAAATTAACATACCCGTGTGATAAAGCAGAAAAATGATAAAAGACCAATTTTGTGTTGTAGTTTTTTACCAGTTATTTTAAATTAAATAAATTGTGTATAAAAATGTATGTATGACAGTCTTGTCTAAAAACACACGTGTTTTATCTCAAAATGTAATACATTGAGTTCCTAGAAAACAAAATTATTGTAGTTAGTTATCTGGATCTGAATACATTGCATGTGATCTGTTTTCATAATGGAAGTAACATAATTCAAACTCTTAACAAAACTATGATGACTGATGACCAAAGCTTTTGCATAAGTTACATATGAAACACAATTCTTGTGTTATGGTTTGAATTAAACGTGAGAAATCAGTGAAAATAGTTGTCGTAAATAAATAGAAAATGCAGAAAAAGTGGAGAACTCAGGAATTTAGTAGAAGAAAATTTGTACAAAGTAGGCAAATTTGTAAAATGTAATATAAATAGTCATTGATGTATTTTTATGTTATTTTATTTTAATATAGCTAAAAAGAAATATTTATCATATTGTCTGTATTTTTTCGTGCTACTAGAAATGTAAGGTTTTAGAGACTGGGGAGTTCGTTTGTTTAACACTGGACAATTTTTAATCAGAAGTTCACATTCAGCTATCGAGGGGTTGCTTCCGTCCTTTAAATGTGTTCTAATGGTCTCCTTAACTGCTTCTCTTTGAGGAAAACTCCAACTTGGTGGTGCTGCTGTGAAACAGTAAGCATAGAAATTAGCTTTGTACAATGGGTGAAGATTGGAAACTGTGATGAGCACTGATAAGTACAATTTGGAGAACCCAATTCATCACAATACAGTTTTTTGACCCGACGATCGTTTCGCTAACAAAGTTAGCGTCATTAAGGGGATGAATAAACTTGGTTTATTCAAATTTTAAAAATTAAAAAATTACTTTAAGGAAGACGAAGAAATTGAAGACATTATTCCTTTACCTAGAGGAAAACAGTAGCATATTGTTTATGCTAAGCTTATAGTAAGAAATGCAACAGTGATAGAGTGTATACTGCGGAAGCTACTTTTAACGGGTGTTTCATAATCATTGTTTATTGTTAACTTTAAATACTTGATATTTAAATGTCCGTACAGGTTAACGAAAATGCAGTAAACAAAAGGCTTTTCCTTTGCCTAAAGAATAACCATGTTATATGTTATATTTTCTAAATTTTATCGAATTATTGATCTATTGATGTAATTGTTTTCAATTTTTGATCATTTTAAATGTTTTACCTTAGAATATAAATTTTTGCAAATTAAATTTTATGCACCCCATAAAATCCCATCTAACAGGGGAGGAGTCATCCGACACGATAATATGTATTTTATAATACAAAATGCAACGATGACACTTCCCACACATTACATTATAGTCTCGGCTCCCATAATGCCTTTTTGTAGGGTGTCTTGGTTCCGAGATTATAAATATATGTACTTACATTATTTAACTGTTATAGTAGCCTCATAATAAAGGTTTAGTTAACGCACATCGTCTAGTGGGCAGTATCCAACCCCCTTGCTCCGTAATTGCTTAAGAAACCCTTTAAGAAAATTCGGACATAAAATGTTTTCTAACCACAAGGTCATTTGATTAATGAGTACACCAACAAAACATATTGTAGACTCTGTCTAAAGAAAGCACTGGTAATTTAAAACTTACAACTATTTAGTCTGCCTAAGAAATGAAACTTGTTTTAAAAATTTTCTGCCAAAGTTTATTTTCAAAAAATATTCCGACCGAAATTTATAAATCGACATGGTGTCTAAATTAATAAGTCAGTCAAACTGATCCTGGACTATTTTCAGTAATTATAGTAGATGTTGGGGCGTAACGTACTTAAAGGGTTATTATTATTATTATTTAATTTTTCAACAACACACCACGAGGGCTTACAGCCTAAATACTATCGTGCCGTGGATGTCGTGAAGGAGGAAAGAGGCAACTTGTTAATTCTGGACTTGAAGGTTTGGAGGTTCTGAGGAGAAGGAAAAACATGTGCCGTCAAGGAATTCCACAAGCCTCGGGACAAAAGAGCGGGCATAACAAGATGTTCTATGTCTGGTGACCTGGACAGTAAAACGGTGCATTCGCTCTGTTATTAGTAGATCTGTTGGGGGCATCAGGTGGAGGAACTATGGAAGAAAGCTCATCTGAGCAGTGCCCGTGCATATATCTATAAAAGAGAACGAGGTCACCAACGGCACGTCGGTGGGCAAGGGATGGCAGCCTTTGGGTGATGGTAGTGTCATCGATGAGACGTATAGCTCTCTTCTGAATGGACTCCAGAATAGCGAGTGTAAAAGCGGCAGCGGCACCCCAGTTGTGGGAGCAGTATTCGAGGTTTGGCCTCATTTGTAAAATA
Source organism: Tillus elongatus (assembly GCA_964006375.1). Taxonomy (NCBI): domain Eukaryota; kingdom Metazoa; phylum Arthropoda; class Insecta; order Coleoptera; family Cleridae; genus Tillus; species Tillus elongatus. The sequence goes on from OZ023262.1 coordinate 219,219,021, forward strand.
TATAAGGTATAGAGATTATCTGGTGAAAAGTATTTGCGAGCCCGGACGAGCAAACCTAATTTCTTAGCAGCCACTTCTGCAATTGATGTGACATGTTGGTGCCAATTGAGATTTCGATCCACAGATATGCCAAAAAGTGTAAAGGTCTCATTACTTTGATTAACTTGGTTGTTCATTGTGATGGGTCTAGGGCTGGTGCATCTCTTATGACATAGAAAGCAAGACTGAGATTTGATGGAGTTGAATTGTACAAGATTTCTACTTCCTCGGTATAATATTTTTTGAAGATCCACAGAGGCAGAACCCTCCATGAGTCTGCGTTCCTCATCTAATTGAGCTAAAGAGACAGGCTTAGAATATTGTATATTTGAGAGGAGGGTGCTGTCGTCCGCGTAACTCTGAACTGGGTTAGATGTGCTAGAGAGGAGATCATTGATGTGGAGAAGAAACAAAGTAGGGGCTCAAGCTGAACCTTGAGGGACTTCTGCATTAATTGGATACAGTTTAGGGGAATGGCCATCCACGACAACAGAAATGCTCCGGTTGGAGAGGAAATTTGCTGTCCAGGTACAGAGTTTTGGTGGTAGGCCATAGACCGGAGGTGTATTAAGCAGCGCTGCGTGCCAAACCTGGTCGAATGCTTTGGATATGTCTAGAGCGACAATCTGGCATTCACCGTGTAGTTTCATAGACTTGTTCCAAGAATGGGTGACAAAGGAAATGAGGTCGGCAGTTGATCTGCGCTGACGGAATCCATACTGCCTGTCGTGGATTAGACTGTGTTTTTCAAGAAATTTTAGCAATTCGGTGTTTATATACTTTTCAATCACTTTAGAGACGACTGAAAGGAGAGAAATAGGCTTGTAGTTGCTAGGAAGCGCTTTGGATCCTTTCTTGGGGACAGGTTGTACTCGAGCAGTTTTCCAGTTACTAGGGAATATGCCTCTATTGTAAGATGTCTAAAACAGACAAGTCAGGACAGGAGCAAGTTCTGGTGGGCATCTTTTGAGAAGAATTGCTGGGATCTCGTCAAGGCCAGAGGCTTTCCTGGTATTAAGAGAAGAGAGCATCTTTCGTACCTTTTTGTTTTGTTTTGTAATATAGTATTTTGAATTAAAAATAATCCAACTCCTGTTTTTTTTAGAAGATAACACAAAAACTTAATTCGAAAATAGGACAAGGTGTATAATGACAGTTGTTTTATAAATTTACGAGATATACTTTTAGTGTTATAGACTTATATATTTTAGATTATTGTATCCAATTGTTGCAAAAGATATTTTACAATTATTATCAAAAAGCCTGAGTGATCCAGTGGTAGGAAAGTATGCCGCTGGATCCAAGGGTACTGGGTTCTATTTCCAGGGTTCCCCATTCATTTTTTCAGCCCCTACTGTAAAATTATCATTTAGTTGGAGCAGGTTGAATTTCTGCAGGTTCCGATTCACTGAGGAGTCGTGAAGTCGTTAGTCCCTTGTACCGTGCGAGGTTGGGCACGCTGAATATCCCTACCCTCCTTATAGAAAAAATGGGGTTCGGCCAAATTTAAAGGAAAGTGAGTTGAAAGTGCTCCCTGTCGTCGGTGATTGGCCATACTCGCAGAAATACGTCGCCGTTGAGGAAAAGACAAAAAAGATAAACAATTATCAGCATTATTACTGCCATATTACACAATGCATGTTGGTAACTTATAATACATTCAGTTAATCAAATACACATTTTTCAAATGCGCGAACACGTCAATTAGTGGTTTTTAAGCTGTGATCTTTCTTTAATAATATGAAGTTGTCCCAAATTTGAGATATGACGTCGATAATTTGTTTAACCCACAATCCTACTGTTTTGTTGGCTATTTCTAAAGTACCTGTCAAGTTATGCTAAACCACCAAGTTTATATTCCTTCCCACAAAAATATACTTTATATTATTTTAAAAACAGAAGTAAAAAATAGATAGTCTAAATCAATTTTCTTTAATCAATGCTTAGGTTGTTGTCGATCGACTATTTGTTAGTAGTATAAACGGAATTGAAATTCGTTTTACACATTTCTGGTTATATTGGGAAAATAAGTCAACATTCATTTCTTATTCGTGTTACTAATTCCTTTAGATTTGTAATAATAAATAAATAAAAATTTAAAATCTGCTGTTTTTTTCAAATTAATGTGTAGGTTAAACCTATTTAACAAAAACAAACTAGGGTAGGATTTGAAGAAGATATCGATGAGGTCGTACCTTAAATTTGGCACACACTGTATGATATTTATTTTATTTTTTGAAAAGACCGCAACATAAAATGTATATCGACATGTCTGCGAATTATTGGAAAAAGATAGCTGTATCTGATTAACTGAATTTATTCCATGTTTTAAACTCGCGCTATATGTATATAGCTGTCAAAAAATTATACTGGCAGGTTTAGGCAAACAATGTACATATTTTTTATTATAAATAAAAAGTCGTAGGGGTAGAAATAGTAGCATTGGTAGGTAAATAACTTAAAAGCCTTATTTCCTGGAAAGCCGCTGCATTTTAAGATTCACGTAGTTGCATTTGCATCATGTTCGATGCAGCAGAGATAAGACATGTTTGCTGAATATAACTGGGATAAAGTTTGCGTGAAGTTATCCATAAATTCCGAGCCATAGATTTACACGTAGGGTCAGCAGAAAGCGGGATGGATCGTCGCGATCACAATATCAGTTAAGCGGATTCAACGTAGTAAATTTATGGCTAGCCATAGATGCCAGCCATATATTGCTATATGCTACTACACCTAACCGAAGAAAAAATAATTTGTCTTAAGTGTTTTGCAATAACATAAGACTAAACCAATCGTTTATTATTAACATAGTCATAGAGGAAAACTAAATGTTAGTATGTATTATTTGTTGTTTTGGTTAGATGTACCCAAATGACAAATATTGGACAATAAAGCCAAGGCCCCAATATAAAAATAGACACAAAAACAAGTTACGAAAGGCCTAGTGTATAGCAACCTAAGCAAATTATTTTTTGTCACACTCTGGAAAATAAAAGAAAATCATTTGAACATCGAGATACTTATTACTAAGTTTTTTCAAATATGACTTATTTTTTGATATTTACAGTTAATGTGCAAAATCATAAAACCACAAAATTATTACCAAGGCTCTAATGTATAATAACTCATGCAATTTATTTTTTGTCACTTTTTGCAAAAGGCCCCAATATAAAAATAGACACAAAAACAAGTTACGAAAGGCCTAGTGTATAGCAACCTAAGCAAATTATTTTTTGTCACACTCTGGAAAATAAAAGAAAATCATTTGAACATCGAGATACTTATTACTAAGTTTTTTCAAATATGACTTATTTTTTGATATTTACAGTTAATGTGCAAAATCATAAAACCACAAAATTATTACCAAGGCTCTAATGTATAATAACTCATGCAATTTATTTTTTGTCACTTTTTGCAAAAGTGAAAAAAGATCGAAATAGCTATTACCACGTTTATTTTTTCGCATTTGCAGTAGATGTGCCAAAATCACAAAAACGAAGATCGGGATAGCAATTAAGACGTTTCCGAAATATGAATTCATTTTTGATATTTGCAGTAGATGTGCCAAAATCATATAAACACAAAATGACTACCAAGGCCCTAGTGTATAATAAGATTGCAAATTATATTTTGTCACCCTTTGCAGAAGTGAGAAAAATGCATATGAAGATCGGGATAACTATTAAGAAGTTTCGGTAATATGAATTATTTTTTGATATTTGCAGTAGATGAGCCAAAATCATAAAAACAAAAAATGATTACCAAGGCCCTAGTGTATAATAAGATATGTAAATTGTTTTTTGTCACCTTTTGAAAAAGTGAGAAAAATTCATATGGAGATCGGGATAGCAATTAAGACGTTTCCGAAATATGAATTATTTTTTGATATTTGCAGTAGATGTGCCAAAATCATAAAAACAAAAAATGATTACCAAGGCCCTAGTGTATAATGAGATATGCAAATTATTTTTTGTCACCCTTTGCAAAAGTGAGAAAAATGCACATGAAAATCGGGATAGCAATTAAGACGTTTTCCAAATATGTATTATTTTTTCGCATTAGCAGTTAATGTGCCAAAATCATAAAAACAAAAAATTATTACTAAGGCCCTTATGTGTGAAAAACCATGCAAATAATTTTTTGTCACCTTTTGCAAAAGTGAAAAAAACGCATAAGAAATTCGGGATAGCAATTAAAACGTTTCCGAAATTTGTCATATTTTTTGGTATTTGCAGTAAATGTGCCAAAATCATAAAAACACAAAATGATTACCAAGGCGCTAGTGTATAATAAGATATGCAAACTGTTTTTTGTCACCTTTTGCCATATTGAGAAAAATGCATATAAAAATCGGGATAGCCATTATGACGTTTTTTTTTTGATATTTGCAGTAGATGTGCCAAAATTATAAAAACAAAAAATGATTACCATGGCCCTAGTGTATAATAAGATATGCAAATTATTTTTTGTCGCCCTTTGCAATAGTGAGACAAATGCATATTAAAATCGGGATAGCAATTACGACGTTTTCCAAATAAGAATTATTTTTTCGCATTTGCAGTTAATGTGCCAAATTCATAGAAACAAAAAATATCACTAAGGGCCTGACGCATAAAAGCTCATGCAAATAAATTTCTGTCACCCTTTGGAAATATAAAAAAATGCATTTGAACACCGGGATAGTTACTACCACGTTTTTCATTTCAACACTAATGATTCTGTGATACTTACTGTTAATGTGGTAAAATCACAAAACCAAAAATCATTACCAAGGCCCTATTATGTAATACTACACCAAATTTATGTTTTGTCACTCTTTGCAAAAGTAAGAAAAAAAAAAAGAATTTAAACATCAGGATAGCAGTTAAGAGGTTTTCCAAGAATGTATTTTTTTTCAGTCAATGTGCCACATGAAAGGCAACGGGAAACCACCTTATTTTAACCTATCGTTGCGACTACTAAGCGAGTTTGCCTTCACTCAGTGAGTGAGTGATACAGATTATTTTTATTATGTTTTGGAAAAATGATGAATTTAAATAAATTTAATAAACATGTTGTGTATACAAAGAAACTACCCCAATCTCGTTATAAGAATATGTTTATTATAAAAATTTGCTATAAATTAGGTTTAAAGTGCAACTTATTTTTAGTGGCATAAATCTTGGTTACATAGCATAAGAAGACTGTTTGTTATGCTGTACTGCATACTTGAACAATGCAACATAAAATTATGAGAATCTAATTAATGTTAGTCACTCTGGTATAGCAGTTAGTGGCTGGTCATATTCAAATATTAAACCTAGCATTTTTTCTCAAATATTATGTATTTGTATATAAAAGCGTCGCATAGATAAAGAACGTTTGGGCTTTGATATACCGCTTTTACGACGTTGATCCCAGAAAGTTTTACAGCTCTGTTTCTGTATCCTCCTTTTGTAAATTTCAAAGCTTTTACCTGACCTGTCAAACATATGTTTAGAAAAAATTGAAAAGTAACTGTAGCACAGCATAATCAATCAATTATTATGCTGTGACTGTATATTAGATTTTAGCGCGTTAAAAAATCTGCAACTTGAAAAATAGGAATAGAATCATATTCAATTCATTCTAAAAGTGTCCGAGTTGAGAGTTGTGTATGCTGTAGTATTATACACTAGGGCTTTGGTAATAGTTTTGTGATTTTATCATTTTAAATGTAAATATAAAAAAAAGATTCCTGTTTAAAAAATTGCAAATGTCAAAAAATAATGCATATTGCGGAAACGTCTCAATTGCTATCCGGATCTGTTTATGCATTTTTTTACTTTTGCAAAGGGTGACAAAAAATCATTTGCATATCTTATTATACACTAGGGCCTTGGAAGTCATTTTTGGTGTTTATGATTTTGACACATGCGAAAAAATAATACATATTTGGAAAACGTCTTAATTGCTATCCCGATTTTCATATGAGTTTTTTTCACTTTTTCAAAAGGTGACAAAAAATAATTTGAATATCTTATTATACACTAAGACCTTGGCAATCATTTTTTGTTTTTATGATTTTGGCACATCTACTGCAAATATCAAAAAATAATTCATATTTCGGAAACGTCTTAATTGCTATCCCGATCTTCATATGCATTTTTTTCGCTTTTGAAAAAGGTGACTAAAAATAATTTGCATGGTTTTTCATACATGAGGGCTTAAGTAATAATTTTTTGTTTTTATGATTTTGGCACATTAACTGCAAATGCGATAAAATAATAAATATTTGGAAAACGTCTTAATTGCTATCCCGATCTTCATATGTATTTTTCTCACTTTTGTAAAGGGTGACAAAAAATAAATTGCGTATCGTATTATACACTAGGGGCTTGGTAATCATTTTTTTGTTTTTATGACTTTGGCACATCTACTGCAAATATCAAAAAATAATTCATATTTCGGAAAGGTCTTAATTGCTATCCCGAACTTCATATTAATTTTTCTCACTTTTGCAAAGGGTGACAAAATATAATGTGCGTATCTTATTATACACTAGGGCCTTGGTAATCACTTTGTGTTTTTATGATTTTGGCACATCTACTGCAAATATCAAAAAATAATTCATATTTTGTCTCTTCCAAAACATTATTTTTACAAACCACCTGTAGATTTTTTGCTATATTACATGAATAGTAACTTATGCAATAATCATTTTTAATCTAGAAATTCGTAAGAAATATCCTGACGATATTATTATTAAATAAAGTCTTTAGTAACCTCATGCTTTTTGCGGTCCTAGTGTACATAAAATTCACTAAAACATGTAAATATTTAAATAGAATTAATATTTTGAGCATTTGGCAACACCGCACAGGCGCATTAATTTTTACTTTTAATGTTCTCATGAAATAGGTCCAGCCAATAACGCATGTACATATTAATACCAGCATGTTAATAGCTGGACGTCCAGCTATTGCACGGTTGGTCCAGCTATTATACACTTGGTATACGAAATGGTCCAGCTACTTCCGCATAGGCATAAGTATATATATATATATATATATATATATATATATATATATATATATATATATATATATATATATATATATATATATATATATATATATATATATATATATATATATATATATCTGTGTGTGTGTGTGTATGTATGACACAGATTTTGATCAAATTTGGCAAATACCTTCCTTTTGCAAGTGGCTTGGATAAGTTCGTTAGTCAGGAAAATCGGCCCAGGTTTTCGCGGAAAATTTTGTGTTTTCTTTCGAAACAATTGATATCTCTGGAAATAACACAGTGAGGGCAACCAAATTTGGTACGCTGGTTTCTGTCATAAAGTTTATCCTATGTACCGAGATTCAGATCTCTATCTTAAAAGACAAAAAAGTTAGAGGTAAATTAATGCAAGAAAGTTAAAAACGTAAAAATTGATTGATCAGAATGTGAGTGAAAAATACTACAAGAAATGACTAACAAGCTCCTAGATATCTGTCTAAGTTGCTTTTTTCTTGATTTCGTTAAAATATAACCAGAAAATCCAATGTAAATCAAAATGGTTTTATGTAAATTGTCAAACCTTGAACAATATAATATTCCTGCTGGTAAATGCATATAGTCCGTAACTCAGTGTATCTTTATAGTTTCAGTGTATTCATGTGACTGAATTCAGTTGAACAATTCGAATGAACAACATAAAACCCACATCATTGAATTTATCTCTTAAATGCTTATTATAATCTTCAAAATATGCAGGGTGTTCCATTTAAAATAACAAAATTGGTATTATTTCTCAGCCACCCTGTATAGTTACACATACTTTTTTACTTGCCAAAAAGGTATTAAATTTAGGTACATCAATATACCAAGTGTCAAAAAAAGATGTTTAGGAGTTTTCGAAATATTAGCAATATTCCACACTTTTTTTACACCCCGTATAAGTTCACCACTTTAACTTTCATAACGAAAACAAATTATTTTGTGTTCAATGGCAACGGGGTCAATGAATTTAATGTTTGCGTTGATTGCTTATCAGCAAATTGAAAGTAATTGAGTTTATATAGGAAATTTTATAAATAGTTTATCACGTGTACAGTAACGAGGGTCATTATTTAAAGAAATGATTGAGAAAACAAACTTAAGACAAATTAGGAAGTCTAACAAATGCTGTAGTGACCATAAGTATTTGTATATGTAGGTGGAACTCACTTCACCACGATCGTGTTTTTTTACACAAGATTATATATATATATATATATATATATATATATATATATATATATATATATATATATATATATATATATATATATATATATATATATATATATATATATATGAGGGTTGGTTAAGTTTAGACAAAGTTACGCAATACGAGGCTGAAAACATAGAGGCCAAAAAATCCCACCTCGCTCTTCTGGTTTCTGAAATATCCTGAAAAAAAACCACTGAATTTTCAGAAGATTTTATTTTCGCTATAACTTTTACACTAGTGTTCGTATCGAAACAGGATTTCAATTTTTTCAGACACTTTTTTTTTAAAATGCCTGTTTGATCAAAACCCTTGAAAACGTTTTGATTTTTCAGGAACATCTTCAGTTTCATTTTTTTTATAGGCGCCATATTGGATTTTTGTATTTTTGAATTAACCTATTTTTTTATATTTATATTTATAACTTCTTATCACATAATATGTTTAATTCATGAACTTTTAAGAAAGTTGAGATACTATAGTTTCTGTGAATAGTGCTTTGAAAACAATTGAAAACAATACCTACACTTGTGTATTGCAATATAGTGTCAAATAAATCTTTAAAAGTCCAATTTAGTTTCATTGTCTGGCGCATAAAGTTTTTGAATTCTTTGCTTTTATTGACAAAATGCCGGTTGCAAGTAAGGAAAAGAGAGATAATTGCGAATGTATAACCCTTCGTATCGAAATGTGACACTTACTTCACAAAGATATCTGGAGCGGTATCCAGAAAAGAAGCAGCCAGATGAAAATTATTATCTGTCACTCCACAGCAAGCGAATAGAGGAGCTAGTTTGCATTTATTTGAAGAAATCTTTTCAAAAACACTCTTCTTGCGACGTTTTCTATACATAACCCGTATTCGTTTCAGGTTCTTTGCCTAAATGTTGCCAATTTCGACGTTCCAAATCCCGAATTTGACGTTTTGAGGAAAGCTGCAAATTTGTTTGCTTTAAATGCCTTTAACTTTTTTGTCTTCTAACTTACAGACCTAAATTTTAGATAGATGTAGATACTTTACTTTTTATGATGCAAACCAGCGTACCAATTTGGTTGCCATTACTTTGATAATTCCGATTATACAAATTTTCCGAAAGAAAATAATACTTTCTGGGAAAAACTGGGCCGATTTTCCTGGGTAACGAACTGCCACTTGCAAAAGGAAGGTACCCGCAAAATTTATATTTATTTTTTATACATTTACACATTAGTTTCTGAGTTATCGCTGTGACACAGAGCCACATACATACACACACACGCACGCACGCACGCACGCACGCACGCACGCACGCACGCACGCACACACGCACGCCGGAAAACGAAAACCCCGGGAATCGAACCCGGTACCCATCGGTTCAGAGGTACACGTCCTTACAACTTAACCACCGATGCTCTAGAAAAAATAGATATCGTTGATTTAGAATACAAAGTAGTCGTAAAAATATTAGTGTTTGCTATTTATTGCAGATAAAACCAAATAAAAAATGATTTCTCAAGTGTTTAAGCTAGTTTGTGAGAATCGTGGTCAGGTGCGGACGTATTGTTTAGCGATCTCGGTAAAGTTATCAAAAGTGACTGCAATAATAATATTTTAAGTGATACATATTTTCACAGAGAATATTTAGAGAGTAAATGAAATAGTTACATACTTAATCAGCGCATAATGGAATATAATTTATTGAAATTATGACATACAACAGTCATATGGATACATCCGATCCACTAATTCAGATAAATTATCAGCAAGAGATATTAAATCTATAATCAGCAATACCAGCGGCGTAAGAATCATGAGTGTCGACACAAATACCAGCAACCAAATAAATAATGACAAAAATAAATGGCAGCAGGCTTAGTCAAGATACAAAAGAAAAATAATACAAAGACAAGGAAGTCGGTCATCAGATGAATCTCCAGATTTAGTTAGCAATAGATTTACACCCCTAACAACGTTAGCTGATAGCGATCAGCGATCTGAGAGATGCGCAGCCAGTAGTAGAAAGAATTCCCAAACCACCCCCAATATATATTCAAGGCGTCATCAAATACCCAGAGATGATTCGTTCACTTCAAAATATTGTAGAGGAAGAGCAGTACACAACTAAAGCTCTTCGTGATAATACTATAAAACTTAACGCTAACACCCCAGACACTTACCGAAAACTTGTAAGATACATGAAGGAAAATAACATTATTTACCACACATATCAAATGAAAGAAGAAAAGCCATACAGCACCTTCACCATACTGTACCCCTAAAAGATATACAAGAGGAGCTAGAAAATAATGGACACAAAGTCAGAAACTTGATTAATGCTAGACACAGAAACACCAAAGAACCGTTGCCCCTTTTCTTTGTTGACCTTGAACCAGCACCCAATAACAAAGATGTATATAATCTAAGATACCTAAATAATAAGTCAATAGTAATCCAACCACCAAGAAAAGTCATAGTCCAATGTACCAGATGCCAGATGTACAACAACACCAAGAAATATTGCAATAGACCATATGCCTGCGTTAGGTGTGGAGGAAGTCATGATTCCAAAGTATGCAACAAAACAAGAGACACGCCAGCTAAGTGCTTTTTGTGTAATGGTCCTCATTCATCCAATTATAAAGGTTTCCAAGTTTATAAAGAACTCCAAGCTAAAAATAAACCAGATCTACGACAGCAACCCTCGCGACATCAGCAAAATTCGCTTCATACCTCAGTACATGACAATAACCAGCGAAATCATCTTAGTCAGACTAAAGCTCCCGAAAGGTCAGAGATCAATCATTCTTATGCACAAGCGCTCCGTCATGATGAGCACAACAGGCAAAACAACGCTACATATAATGATATCGAACAGCGAAATAATATAACACTGGTGCAATTTTTGAACGAATTCAAGGCCATGTTCAGTCAGCCCATGCAACAGAATAAAGGACTCCTGTACAAAATCAAGAAATCCTTCCCTTATCACTATTATCTCATCTTTAAATCGTATCTATCAGATCGATACTTTCAAATTAAACAAGGCGAAGAAATTTCATCTATCAGACCAATCCAATCAGGGGTACCTCAAGGTAGCGTGCTCGGTCCGATACTATATCTACTATACACCTCAGATATACCGATTACCCAAGAAGCTGACATGTCCACTTTCGCAGATGACACAGCCATACAGTGTGTAAATGAAGACCCTGAAGCTGCCAGCCATCATATAAAAAATCACCTTTCATTGCCAGAAAGATGGTTAGACAAATGGAAGATAAAGATCAATGAAGCAAAGTCATCGCATGTCACATTCACTCTGAACCGCCAGCCTTGTCCACCTGTCGACATCAACAACACAGATATTCCTCAAGCTGATCATGCTCGATATCTGGGACTACATCTAGACAAACGACTCACATGGAGTACCCACATTAAAAAGAAGCGTAAAGAGATGTACCTGAAAATGAAGAAACTGTACTGGCTAATAGGTAGAAAATCTCCAACTGCCATAGAAAACAAAGTGCTGGTTTACAAGGCTATAATCAAGCCAATCTGGACCTATGGCCTAGAATTATGGGGATCCTCCAAAGTATCCAACACTAACCTAGTTCAACGCTTTCAGTCCAAAGCCCTCCGCATCATAACAGATGCTCCTTGGTATGTAAGCAACCACACCCTTCACAGAGATCTAAATATACCCTTCGTATCAGAAGAAATCACTAGAAGAGCAAGCAAACACCTTCAAAGACTGGAAGCACATCCAAATGGTGCCGTTAGACCATTGCTTGAAAACTAAACAAGACGACTGAATAGAAAGTGGTCATCAGATCTATGGAGGCAGGTATGAAATAAAATCACAATTGCCGGATAGCACCAATGGGTCTAATTCCTTCATGCCAATTTCTCGTTAGCAGATTTACTTATAGAACTCAATGTATATACATATTAGTTAATGTATATAATATATTAGGTGATTCTGATTGTAAATATTAGTGTACAATAAAAAAAGTGTTTAAGCTAAGCATATCTAGTTAGAGCTGCATACTTAGACTACATAACTCATATCCATCTGGTGTAACTCGCAATTGCCTGTGGTAGACTTACAACTAAATTTCTCGGTGACATGTCAGAAATACAAACTGTCAACAACACATTATAATACAATTTTTCACGTGAGGAAGTAAATTATTATGGTTCAATTCACAAACGAAGAAAAATATAAGATGATTATTATTTATAGAGAATGTAAAGAAAATGCCAGTGCAGCTGTAAAATTATATTTGAGGTGATACCCAAACAGGACGATTCCGGATCGCAAAACATTTCAAAATTTGAAAATGAATCTGATTGCATACGGAACTTTCAATCAGTCAAAGCGAAATCGTGTGAGTGTTGTCACGAATGAGGAACGTTCAGCAGAAGTACTACAGATTGTAGAAAGTAACCCGCACATATCAATCAGAAGTATTTCACAAGAAACTGGTATGTCTTATTCCTCATGTCAAAGAATACTTTCGAAAAATAAGTTTCACCCATATAAAGTACAGTTAGTGCATCATTGACGACCTGGAGATTCTAAGAGAAGATTAAACTTTATATCACGAATGTCTATTATGGTAGCGACTGACAACGATTTCTTAATAAAATCTTATGGACTGACAAAAGCCATTTCCACAATAACGGCTTCGTCGACAAACATAATTGCCATTGCTGGTCTCGCAGAAACCCTAGATTGACAAAGGTAACAGGGAATCAAAATAAGTTCTCAGTCAGTGTTTGGTGTGGTATTTTAAACGGGCATTCGATTAGTCCCCTTTTGTTCGAAAATCACTAACAGGCCAACGTTACCTAGAGTTTCTGAAAAACGATATTCATAGCTTGTTAGAGGGGGTCCCTTTAGTACCAAGGCGTACAATGTGGTGGCAACATGATGTAACACCTGCTCATAATGCGGCTTCACTTACCGATACTTGAATAGTACTTATCCTGGAAGATAGATCGTGACTAATGCACCTCTCGAGTGGCCAGCGCTTTCGGCAGATTTAAGATCAAACGATTTCTTCCTGTGGGATTGAAAGATATGGTTTATGCCAATAAAAGGTATGGCAGATCTAGTTAATAAAATGTTTGCTAGTTGTGCGGTTATAAATAGGCATTCTTTGTTAGATTCTTGTAATCAAGTATTACGACATCGTTTCGAAATGTGTATTGCCGTAAATGGTAACGTTTTTGAGCATAGGTTGTAGGCTGTGTGTGTTTGTTTGTTTTTATATGATGGTTATGGTTATAGTTATGTTGATAAATAAAATATTTTTTTCTCAATGTAGATCATTCAATAAGCAGACTATATTTCTCGAGTTATTGTTTTTTCCCTCTTTTATCATTATAGAATATTACAATTAGCTTGAAATCAGAAGTCACGCAGATATACCACTCCTAAAGGTTCTTGCGATCGGAAAAATATTCTACATCAGCGCCACCTGTAAATTGCGTTTATTGAATTCTGCTTATACTTCTAAACAAGTCATCAATGATCTAAGTCGTTAAGTTTTCACAGATTACAAAAATATTTTCCGTCCTCAAGTTGTAATCGCCCAAAGTTTCATAATAGTACCTTCATAATGTCAAAATCTGTCAGCTTTTTGAAAATTTTTGGGTAGAACAAAAATTGTTTAGAAATGACAGGTGATAACGAAAAATACCTTTTAAAGTTGCCGCCATATAATAATTTCTTTCGACGCCAGCGCCAGCAGCACTACAATTTGCACATAAATATTAGCCTGCTAAACGTATCCACCGATGGCCACAATCATTTGCTTTTTACAAAGTTGAATAATTCCTGCTCGTTACCAAGATATGGGAATTTTATGTGAATCACCCTCTCTCTCTCTCTCTCTCTCTCTATATATATATATATATATATATATATATATATATATATATATATATATATATATATAGGGTGGCGCATTGAAAACGAAACAGACCGATTTGCGTCCAGAGAATTTTTTTTAATAAACGCTGAAACACGTCAATTTTAATATTGAGGGGGACATGTTTTGACATAAAAGTCAACTTTGTCACATCAACCCCTTAAGGGTGGTGACAACAATCCTTATATTTTGAATAGGGAACATGGGTCGAGTGTTACATCATTTGAAAGCATTTTCTTTTCTGAATTCAGCACATTAACTTTTTTGGAAGTTTTATCAACTCGTTTAAAAATTATTCACAGTTGAAGATGCAAAAACGCATTTCACTCATTCCGATAAGAAATGTGCTGATAGTCAATGTTTTGTTGGTTTGTAAACAAAAAATTGACTATCAGAACATTTCTTATCGGAATGAGAGGAATGCGGTTTATTACTTCAGTTTATCGGTCGGTTTGATACTCGATAGTACTACCGAAAATTAATTTCACAATGGTGTATGTAGTAGGAAGAAAAATTCTCCAAAGAAGATGTTGACATGGTCAACGAAACGATCGTAAAGTCTCTGAAATATGTGTTGTGGTGAATTGGGTTCTCCAAGTGTACTTATTAGTGCTCATCACAGGTTCCAGTTTTCACATAACGAAAAGAATAACTATTCAGCGAATATTGAAGCATCATAAATTTCACCCGTATAAAATTCATCTTGTACAACAAACGAATGAAGATGATTTTGATCGGCGGCTGGAGTTTTGTGACGTTATGACTGCACGAATAGCTGATAACGGGAACTTTCTGTTCAATATCTGTTTTTCAGACGAGTGTACGTTTTTATTAAACTCTACAGTCAATCGTCATTATTGTCGTTGTTGGGCAGATAAGAATCCAAGAAATTTTCACAATGTCCACACTCAAACTCCACAGAAATTGAATGTCTGGACTGGCATTTTTGAAGACCGTTTAATCGGACCAATTTTTCTTGATGGCAAGTTGAGTTGCGAAACGTATTTGGAATTACTGGAAGATATCGTTTACCCTCTACTAATTGACATTGTTGAAAATGATGATCGCTATCAAGAAAATCAATTAGTGTTTCAACAAGATGGAGCTCCTCCGCATTTTTCACAACGTGTTAGGAAGTTTTTGAACAGAGAGTTTCCAGGACAATGGCTTGGGCGTAGAGGTGTTATTGAGTGGTCTCCTAGATCACCGGATTTAACTTCTTTAGAGTTCTTTCTATGGGGGCCATTTAAAGAGTAGAATTTACGTAACAGAACCGAAGTCTCTGGAAGAATTACGACGACGCATTGTTGAAGAATGCCGTCTAATAACTCCACAAATGCTCCAGTATGTCAGAGCTCGTTTACAACAAAGTTTGTACTTTTGTATGGAAGCTGGTGGTCAACAATTTGAACACTTACTTAACTGAATAAACATTTTTGAACGTTTGGTTTTGTTTTTAGTTTTTTTAACAAAAAATTGACTAATTAGTGCATTTCTTATCACAATGAATGAAATACGATCTTGCAACTCCAACTATGAATAATTTTTAAACGAGTTGATAAAACTTCCAAAAAAATAGTGTGCTGAATTCAGAAAAGAAAGAACTTTCAAATGATGTAACCCTCGACCCATGTTCCCTATTTAAAATATAAGGGTTGTTATCACCACCCTTAAGGGCTTGATGTGACAAAGTTTAGTATTATGTCAAAACATGTCCCCCTCAATATTAAAATTGACGTTTCAGCGTTTTTTTTAAATTTCTCTGGGCGCAAATAGGTCTGTTTCGTTTTCAATGCCACCCTATATATATATATATATATATATATATATATATATATATATATATATATATATATATATATATATATATATATATATATATATATATATATATATATATATATATATATTGAACCTGACCCCGGATATGTGTTCTAGGAAGCCTAGTTCGAGCTCATCTGATTTTTTTTTTAATTCAAAAGTAGTAATCTGCTCACTAGTGAATTCTTTCAAAGAAAATTCACAAAAAATTTTACACACGCTAAATTTTTTGCCCGTATTGTTATCATTTGTCATCAGAGACAAAACAGAGTAACATAAAAAATTTAATTGCCATAATTGGTCGATTCTTATTGGGTGTTCGGATTATTTGGAAAGTCAGTATATTTCCAATCACAAATATTTTCAGACACAATGGATATTTATATTAAAGAATCCACTACCATGTGAGACCAACTGGCGCAAGTACATTCGATTTGCTCAGTGATCTCAAAAGTATCTACACCAGTCCGACCGGAGATATCGTAATAAATACTTGCTAGTGGACGTGGACATATACAAAAATGTAGGTTTAAGCTACTTACTTATCTCGATTGGTGAAAAGAGAGTGGCTTGGTGAGCGATGTATCGCAAGAGATGGTGTAAGTGTGGCAGGGCTGCATGGTTGTGAGAGCGGTTCCGTCACTCCTGATGGGCTGGTGATGCATGTGCTAACTGATGGTATGTTTATTGCGGCTGGTGTGGTCGGTGCTGACCGGGCCCCCGCGCTCCCGAAGTTGCCAGACGACCTGAAACAATACAAAAATATTAATTTCTTATCAACAAAAAATTCTTATAAAATATGACAGTTCATCTACCGCTAAAAAGAAAAATACTACCATCATAAAGTAAATGTATCAAGTTTTTTGAGTTTTTTTAATTTTTTTAATTTCAACAACACACCACGAGGGCTTACAGCCTAAATACTATCGTACCGTGGGTGTTGACAAGAAGGAAAGAGGCAACTTGTTAATTCTGGACTTGAAGGTTTGGAGGTTCGGAAGAAAAACATGTGCCGGCAAGGAATTCCACAACTTGGAAGTCCTCGGGACAAAAGAGCGGGCGTAACAAGATTTTCTATGTCTGGTGACCTGGACAGTAAAAGGGTGCATTCACTCTGTTCCCCTGGTAGATCTGTTGGGGGCAGCAGGTGGGGGAACTATGGAGGAAAGCTCCTCTGAGCAGTACCCGTGCAGATATCTATAAAAGAGAGAGAGGTCACCAACGGCACGTCGGTGAGCAAGGGATGGCAGCTTTTGGGTGAGGGTAGGGTCACCGATGAGATGTATAGCTCTCTTTTGAATGGAGTCCAGGATAGCGAGTGTAGAAGCGGCAGCTGCACCCCAGATGTGGGAGCAGTATTCGAGGTTTGGCCTTATTTGTGAAGTATATAAGGTATAGAGATTAGCTAGTGAAGAGTATTTGCGAGACCGGTAGAGGAAACCTAATTTCTTAGCAGCCGCTTCTGCAATTGATGTGACATGTTGGTGCCAATTAAGATTTAGATCCACAAAAATACCAACAAGAGAAAAGGACTCATTACTTTGAATAACTTGGTTGTTCATTGTGATGGGTCTAGGGCTGGTGTATCTCTTATGAGAAAGAAAGCAAGACTGGGATTTGGTGGGGTTGAATTGTACAAGATTTCTACTTCCCCAGTCTAATATTTTTTGGAGATCCACGGAGACAGAACCCTACATGAGTTTGCGATCCTCATCTAATTGGGCTAAAGAGACAGGCGTAGAATATTGTATATTTGAGTGGAGGGTGCTGTCGTCCGCGTAACTGTGAACTGGGTTGGATGTGCTAGAGAGGAGGTCATTGATGTGGAGAAGAAACAAAGTAGGGGCTAAAGCTGAACCTTGAGGAACTCCTGCATTAATTGGATACAGTTTAGAGGAATGACCATCCACAACAACAGAAATGCTCCTGTTGGAGAGGAAATTTGCTGTCCAGGTACAAAGTTTTGGTGGTAGGCCATAGGCCTTAAGCAGCGCTGCGTGCCAGACCTGGTCGAATACTTTGGATATGTCTAGAGTAACAATCTGGGATTCACCGTGTAGTTCCATAGACTTGTTCCAAGAATGGGCGACAAAGGAAAGGAGGTCGGCAGTCGATCTGAGCTGACGGAATCCATACGGCCTGTCGTGAATTAGACTGTGTTTTTTAAGAAATTTTAGTAATTCGGTATTTATAAAGATGTATAACAAAACAATATTGTACTCAGTCCATTGTAACCGGTTTGCCAAAAAGACTAATTATGCAAAATTAAACCAAATGCTACGTAATACATGTTGGAGATCTGTATACGAGTCTGGTAGTGTGTAATCGTCAGCAGGTAACCTGGTTTCTAGAATACAGGGCAAAATAGAGAAATGTACACACTGCATAATAATCAAGGACAGAAATAGGGGTAGGAAAAATTGGGTAACAGCTAGTTTAATAAAATCCGTCAACAGGAAAAATGAGATGTATTTAGCCTCGTTGAGCTGCCCAAATGACATCGAACTGAAATCAAGTTATACGCAGAAGAGAAATAGACTGGCAGAAATTATTAGGCAAACTACGAGAGAGTATTATAGAAGAAGGATAAATGAGAATAAGGACAGTGCAAAACATTTGTGGCAGGTGGTGAGGGAACTTACACAGGCGCAGGATAAGTGGGATATGGTGGAGTCTGTGAAATACGAGTTTCGAAATATACTGTCTGACGGGGCTGATATAGCTGATGCTTT
Source organism: Tillus elongatus (assembly GCA_964006375.1). Classification (NCBI taxonomy): domain Eukaryota; kingdom Metazoa; phylum Arthropoda; class Insecta; order Coleoptera; family Cleridae; genus Tillus; species Tillus elongatus. The sequence continues at coordinate 219,237,771 of OZ023262.1, forward strand.
TAATAGGCATTATGCCAATGCTGGTCCAAATATGGCTGACAAAATAAAAAATTCTGGACGCAGCAAGTGCGTTATGGTAGTGAATTTTCATAAAAATGTTTTTAATAACAAATATGTGTGTTTTTTAAGAAAGCAGGCATCAAATTTGGTTACCAGTATAACCTATATAGTAAAAACAATGTGGCATGTTTCATCAAAATAACTTTATTGTGTGAAAATGTACAAAAATTTCCAAAAGTAAACTTAAAGTGTTCCCGAAAATACACGTTTCTTGGTAAACCTTATAGGTTAATAGCAAATTTAGCTGTTCAAATATGAAACATTTGATCAAAATTCGCTACCATAACGCACTTGCTGCGTCCAGAATTTCTTTTCTAACAAACATGCATTATATTTCTATGGAAAATGCAAAAATGCAATACCATAAGGCGTGTTTGATTAAAAAAAAAAGGGAAATTTGTATCACCCACGACTTATGGGCCACCCTGTGATTGCAGAAATATTGTGTGAAGATGTAGCTCAAGACACCCTATAATTAATATATACAAAATTTTTTCATATATTATATAATAACGGATATATTGAGCTTTGATTTTTTACGAAAATTCGACAAAAATTAGATACCATTAAACGATAAAGTCTATAGGTAAGGCTACTGCCAAGCATCAGAGAAAGGGTCTATTTGAAATTAATTTTCGGCAAACATTTTAGTAAAATGAAGGACAATGACGGTTGAAATTAAGACTTTAGGGTTTGTAAAACATCCTTCTTGAGACATTTTATTTCTATAGTTCGTATTATATTCAAGTTATTTGCCTAAATGTTGCCAATTTTGACATTTTAAATCGCCACTGACGTTTTGAGAAAAACCCCAATTTATTTTTCTTTAAATGCCTATAACTTTTTTGTCTTTCGACCTACATAGCTTAATTTTGGTACGTAACTTACCAATAAGGATGTAAACCTGCGTACCAAATTTGGTTGCCCTTACTTTGTTAATTCCGGAGATATAAATTTTTTTCTAAAGAAAACACAAAATTTCCGGGAAAACCTGGGCAGATTTTCCTGGATAACAAACTTATCTAAGCCATTTGCAAAAGGAATTTTTTCAGCAAATTTAATCAAAATCGGCCCATTATTTTTTGAGTTATCGGTGTGATACATACATATATAAATATATATATATATATATATATATATATATATATATATATATATATATATATATATATATATATATATATATATAAACATATAAAAATTGGAACTGACCCCGGATATGTTTTCTGGGGGGCCTAATTAGCGCTCATTTGAAGAAATTTTTTCAAAATTCAAAAGTCGGGATCTCCTCATTAGTGAATTTTTTTAAAAGAAAATTCACTAAAAGGATGAAGAACTACAGCACTAGAGTTATTATAAGCAGAACATCTATGTTTCTGATGCCAACTGATCCACATGAAGCGAAATGGGTTATAATTCGATTAGAGGACGGTAAAGCACCAGGCATTGATGGCTTCAGAGCTGAAACAATTAGGATAATGGCGGAGAATATAAGTGAGTCTTTAACTCATGTAATTAATATGGCGATGGACGTGGGTCACTGGCCAAGTGTCTTTAAAACATCGGTAATTATACCTATCTATATATATATATATATATATATATATATATATATATATATATATATATATATATATATATATATATATATATATATATATATAAGTCTGGGGACCTGTATGAACGTGAAAATTATAGACGACCAATATCATTAATTACTAATTTTACGAAGATTTTTAGAATATAATACGGATTCGATTAAATGATTACCTCAAAACATACAATTTATTATCAAAAAGACAGTCTGGTTTTCGCGGAGTTTCAGCAAAGGATGCCATCCTGAACCTATCTCCTGACGACATCTACGATGCCTCAACTGGGGGAACGCCGTTTTCATAGATTTTGCCAAGGCATTAGACTGTATCAGTCATTTAATGCTTTTAAAATCTTTGGAGGATTATAGATTAAGAGATACGAGAATTTTTGAAATTTTTTCAGTTTTTTGCTCATAATATGAAAACGGTGCATCCTAGAAAAAATCTTATATCTCCCAAAATTAAAGAAGATATAATAGTTTTGTTGACCGTCAAATTTGGTTCAGTGGTTTAGCTACAACCGATCGTCAACATTCGGCAATTTTTACCAATTTAAAGTTTGAATTTTCGCTAAGAGCTATTTTTTGAATTTAAACGAGTTTTAACGTCAAATTTGGTACAGCGGCCTAGCCACAATCGGTCGTCAAAGTTAAGTTAGAGAGGAGCCCTCGACGTCGACAGGCCACCTGCATCATAGTGTTCGATGGATACCCAGAAGATGACTGCTAATAGGCCTGACATCATACTCGACAAACAAGATGCAAAAATCTGGCGACCTTGGGTCTTTACGTCTCCTCCGTTCTCTGAACGCGGATAATAATACCGGCCCGGTGCTCTCTTGGCGCCGCTAGATGGGGCTAGGGTACGGGAGTAAATACGTTGGGTGGACATATCGTGGCCCAACATATTTTATTAAAAAAAAAATTAAAAAAAAGTTTATTAAGCACAAGAAAATAGACTATTAATTATATGTAGTATCACCAAGTTCTAACTACACACGTAATGCATTGATAAAGGAAAGGTTAGGTAAAATACCCAGGCCAGGTGAAATTTTCAATACGGTAAAACAACAAACACACATTAAATCACATAATATAATATTTTTAAGATAATAGTACAATGACGTCATGAAGTGAAGCCGTGCAACGTTGCCAACTCGTCAAATATTTGCGACTATGTATGTATTTTGAAAGCAGACCTTTTAGTGAATTTTCTTGAATTGTGGACAAGTGGATTTCCAGTATCAATGGTCCTTGAATGTGTGGGGAGGAATTATAGGTGATAAAGTTATCGAGCCATTCTTTTAATTTAATGAAAGACGTCGATCATGAAACACGTCGATTAATATATTTTCAGCAAGATGGTGCTCATGCCCATTTTCACCCAAACGTATGGCAATATTTAAACCATTGGCTGGGAAACCAATGGATTGGTCGAGGAGGTAACATTCCACGACCAGCCAGCTCGTCCGATCCAATCCCATTAGACTTTGTCCTCTGGGGATATAGAAAGCGGATAGTATATCAAGAATTGCCAACAACTGCGAAATACATGAAAAATCGTATACAAACAGCTTTTAGAAGTATAACCCCGGCGATGTTGAACAGAGTCAAAGAAATTTTCGCAAGTTCGAGTTTGCACCTAGGAACGCAGAAAAATTTTTAAACATGTTTTATAAACTTTAATAAAATGTTGGACCTAATGTTTTATTTCTTGATGTCATCCGTTCAAATAAAATAAGAATTCTAGTATGCAAAAATAAAAACTTTAACAGCTGTATCTCCCTTCCTTTAAATTTAACTTATACAAATATGGTATCATAAGAAAGCTTATGAAATTATGCAACGTCAAAATATACAAGGTGTTGCATTAAAAAAAGTTTTTAAATTTTGTGAAAGATAAATAACGTGTATATTAAAAAAAGTTATTATTACCGCGCCTCAACGCAATCTTCACTAAAAAAAAAACAATTATCTATTATAACAAAACCCGACATTTATATTTCAAACATGGCGATGGATACAAACATCTGAAGCAGGCCACTTTTTTTACATTAAACTCCCTGTAGTTGGAAAACGTTTGAAAATAGCCTAAAACAATATGGTACCAGGTTAATTAGCATCAACGTGGCTCTCCAAAAATGTTATAATATATAAGCTGTTCCATTAAAAAAAAAGTTTTGTGCAACACCCTGTATATTAACACCCTGTATGAATTAAAATGTGAACTCGTGGAACATCTATCGCTTCGAGAAAACCGCATAAAAAATATAGCCCCAATGAGGAGCTATAACAAATACTATGACGGCATTCAAGCGTTAATTGTGAAAATAGACACTGTTCACAAATATCTAGTAATCATGAAAATCTGGAAGCAATTTGCGAACCTAGAGACCCATTGTAACAATCTAAATGTAGTTTGATGAAGATAATAAATAGTTTTGCACATGAATATGATATAAATCTGCTCCGAGAATTTTTGTGTGTTGGCCTACCTTTAATTACTAAAATTGAGTTCATTCCATTCTTATCGTAAAAATAGTATACAAACTGATCACAGTATTTGGCATACCGTAAATCATTAAATGCCAGTGTAACCATCAATCTGCGAATGTTCTACTTGGTCTTAAATATATCATGATGTGTTTCTCTAACAGTTTTAATTATCCAAGCTTGGCTAAATTTTTAAATGGTTTTAATCTAATTTTAGGTTTCAATTCTTCGGGCAAAATATTGAGGGGAGACCTCTGACCAATGCTTTTTTACTTACTACGTAACTGTTCTCTGTGTCGCGTATGATGTAAGTATACTAGAACGCATCCAAGAGATGTACAAAAGAAATATAGTTGCTAAGTTTAATTGTAATCGGTTTATTATTTTTTAACACGTTCGCTCCCGTATGAAACAGATAAGATTTAGTCACTTCTACACTGCCATAGGTTTGTATAGAGTTCCGTTGGTGAACAAACATATTCTTAAGTTATAAGTACAGTCTACACTCAACAGATGTATCCGTGCCTCTAGAATACGTTAGTTGGATAGTGTTTTTTTGTTTCATCACACAGTACATATGTGATCTCTAGAATTACATTTCACTTGTTAGTTTATTGTTTCCTAAGTTATTTTTATGTTAATTTGCATTACTTCATGTTAGTTTGAGTTATTTCGTAGTATACGTGTCTTAATTTTGCCTAAAATATGGATCCGAAAGAACAAAAGAAACTACTTCGATGGTACTGGAATCTGAAGGTAACGCATTTTAAAGTTATCGACATAAAAATTAAGTTAAGTAGTATATATTTTTTGTTTTTAAAATTAAATTTTGAACCTACTGAAAACGACAATGAAGGAGGACGAGGACTGCGAGTTTGGGAAGAGTACTGGTAGTAGACAGATAACTCAACACCGCCCTAAAAACCTAAACTCAGAAAGTGACGACGAAAAGCCCCCCCCCCCCCCCTCTGAATCAGAATATGAGCCTAGCTCCGAATCAAAGTCCGAAACAGGATCCGAAAATGTCGACTACAATTCCGATTTAGCAGAGCCACATGAACACATTAATCAACCAACCATAAATTTATGAAACTGAAGTGACTGGATCATGTTTTAAGCAGTTTGATTTTACTGGTGCACAGAAAATAAATGTTCCTTGTCAACTTTGACCAGATACTGTCTCACTTCCGCATGCACAACATGACTAAAGTGAGTCACCGGCAATATCCACTTGTCCTATATGTTACTCGATTCATTTATATACCACTGCTAAATTTTATTCGTCCGCTTTTATGTATCCGCAATTTTAACATCCATTAAATATATACTACATGATATTACCGGTCACCGGTACAGTTGGTCCAGAAATGATCCAATAGGTTTGTGGAGCGGTGATACATATGGCATCAAGGCAGAAACTTCGCTATAATATTGGTAGCCAACGTGTTAGGTTACTGCCACTCGGGGCTGCCACATCTCGCGGCGTATATTTCGGTAGACATTCTCGAATTTTTCGTTAGATTTCGTAAATTTTCGGTCGTTTTGTGTTTTTTTATAAAATAAATGAATTTAAGTCAAAAACATCATTTATTTTGTAATGTATAAGAGGTCGTTTATAAAACAATTCTGAAACTGAATAAGTTAATATAAATACACGAATAATAATAAACTAAAAAATACAAAATCAACGAAACGAACAATAATATGTAAAACAAAATCGTGGCATACTAAACATTCCCCTTTTATTTTATCAGTCGTATCGCCACAAATGAGATTTAATGGAACTATGCTTAATTAGGGCACCTCTTTCACTCGTTATATTAATGTCTTTGTTACAGGCATTACACTTAGCATACGATTTTCCGTTGGTGCTGTTTGTTAACCACCCTGTAAAATGTGATATTATCCGATCTTTTTTGAATTGCTGCCCATAATTTTCTTTTTTTCTTATTCTTGAACATGATCCTTCTCCTCCACTATAACTATCAATGTGTGTTTCTTTTTATGATTTTTATTAAATAATAATAAAAAATACAGCAAATAAAAGAGCCAAAGTTTTAAAATCGTAACTGTAAACCGACCCGACCGCCTAAACCTATAATAATTAATAATAAAATCAATGCAATCATATTTACATGCCGGTAATTCACCGACGACCGCAGAGCCAGATAAGACTCTCGGTTTTGGGCGTTTCCGATAGCATCCAGTGATTCCTCGCTTGTCGTTTTCAACGTAATTGATATTTATTGCCACCTGCTAATATGTTAGTACATTGACCTGCCGACTGTGAAATAGGCGATACAAAACTCAAAGCAGATCAATTACATTGGTCATAAATTGTAGATCTGTGGGTCTCCAGGCGCCCCAAAAGTGTTGGAACAGCAGGTCAGCAACCTGAATGTTATAAGACATCAGTCATCGCCCCCCTTGGTCGCTCAGACCACGGCATGGTCACTGCTTCCTGCGCAATGCAACCAGAGGTCACACAGTCATCACACCCACGTATCGTTTGGCACTACAACTCCGCGAACTGGGACGAAATGCGGGATTACTTTTCCTCATTTACATGGGCGTCTGTCTGCTTCTCTCATCCTGACCCCTCAGATATCTCACAAAAAGTCACCGACATTATCCAAGCTGGCATGGAATTATTTATTACACGTACACAGAAAACCTCTTCAGCCACTCAAGAGCCCTGGTTCTCTAAATCTTGTGACAAGGCCAGACTTGAAAAGGCCAAAGCTCACAAAACGCTGCTACACAATCCCAGTCAAGAAAACCGTCAAGCATTTAACGACGCAAGAAACCGCTATGTCGGCATTCTTTCTGAGGCAAAAAACTTGTTTAATAACCACATCAAAAACAAAGTCCTCTCAAGCTCCAACGGCAGCAAACCCTTCTGGACTCTTGCTAAATCTATTGGGAATAATTCCTGCAATAGCACATTCTCACCTCTTGTTTCAGGGGATGAAATTGTTTCTACCGCCCTGGACAAGGCTAAAATTTTTGCCTCGTTGTTCGTCGGCAATTCTACTCTCAACCCATCTACAAATGTTCAACCACCAACAATCCCCAATGTCGCGCATAAAATGACGGATATCGTTTTCAAAACTAAAAAAGTGCTCTCTTCACTTAATACCAGGGAAGCCTCTGGCCTTGACGAGATCCCAGCAAATGCTCTCAAAAAATGCGCACCAGAACTTGCTCCTGGCCTAAATCGTCTGTTTAGGACATCTTACAATAGATGCATATTCCCTAGCAACTGGAAAATTGCTCGAGTACAACCGCTTCCCAGAAAGGACCCAGAGCGCTTCCTAGAAATTACAGGCCTATTTCTCTCATTTCAGTAGTCTCTAAAGTGATGGAACAGTATATAAACACCGAATAACTAAGATTTATTGAAAAACACATTCTAATCTACGGCAGGCAGTATGGATTTCTTCAGCGCAGATCATCAATTGGCGACCACCTTTCCTTTGTCACCCATTCTTGGAATGAGTCTATGGAATTACACGGTGTATCCTAGATTGTCGCTCTAGACATATCCAAAGCATTCGACCAGGTGTGGCACGCAGCGCTGCTTAATAAACTTTCGGCCTATGGCCTACCACCAAAACTCTGTACCTGGATAGCAAATTTCCTCTCCAACCGGAGCATTTCTGTTGTCGTGGATTGCCATTCCTCTAAACTGTATCCAATTAATGCAGGAGTCCCTCAAGGTTCAGCTTTAGACCCTACTTTGTTTCTTCTCCACATCAATGAACTCCTCTCTAGCACATCGAACCCAGTTCACAGTTACGCGGACGACAGCACCCTCCACTCAAATATACAATATTCTAAGCTTGTCTCTTTAGCCCAATTAGATGAGGATCGCAGACTCATGGAGGGTTCTGTCTCTGTGGATCTCAAAAAAATATTAGACTGGGGAAGTAGAAATCTTGTACAATTCAACTCCACCAAATCTCAGTCTTGCTTTCTATCTCATAAGAGATACACCAGCCCTAGACCCATCACAATGGACAACCAAGTTATTCAAAGTAATGAGTCCTTTTCACTTGTTGGCATTTCTGTGGATCGAAATCGCAATTGGCACCAACATGTCACATCAATTGCAGAAGCGGCTGCTAAGAAATTAGGTTTCCTCTTCCGGGCTCGCAAATACTTTTCACCAGCTAATTTATATACGTTATATACTTCACAAATAAGGCCAAACCTTGAATACTGCTCCCACATCTGCGGTGCTGCTGCCGCTTCTACACTCGCTATCCTAGACTCCATTCAGAAGAGAGCTATACGTCTCATCTGTCACCCTACCCTCACCCAAAGGCTGCCATCCCCTGCCCACTGACGTGCCGTTGGTGACCTTCCTCTCTTTTTTATAGGTATCTGCACGGGCACTGCTCAGAGGAGCTTTCTTCCATAGTTCCTCCACCTGCTGCCCCCAACACATATACCAGGGGGACAGAGTGAATGCACCCTTTTACTGTCCACGTCACCAAACATAGAACATCTTGTTATGCCCGCTCTTTTGTCCCGAGGACTTTCAAGTTGTGGAATTCCTTGCCGGTGCATGTTTTTCCTTCTCCTTCGAACCTCCAAACCTGCAAGTCCAGAATTAACAAGTTGCCTCTTTTCTCCTTGTCGACACCCTCGGTACGATAGTATTTAGGCTGTAAGCCCTCGTGGTGTGTTGTTGAAATATAAAAAATAAAAAAACAACCTTGATGGGTACCGACAGAAAATATTAAAGATGGGCAGTTTTTTTTAAATATTATAATGTAATTTTCAATACAGTTTACAATATGTTTTTCTATAATGTAAGTGGTTTTTTGAGTTAGCATTTCGCGGTTTTTTTTCGGTAGAATTTAAACAAAAATCGGTATTTCGGTAGATGCATACTGAATTCGGTAGTTCTACCGAAATGTCGGTAGCTGTGGCAACCCTGCTGCTACTTATCCCACTTCCACACGTTTAAGACTATGTGGAAGTAAATATGTGCTATGTGCAAAATTGCAAGATAAACTTGCGTCAAATAGAACTTGATTTCGTTTTTACAACATTGCTTAAAACTGTGGAACATTATTTGGTATTAAGTAACGTGGAATTATTCATAAAATATTAAAGTAGAAAATATCTCCAAAGCAACGCAAAAACTAAACCATTTATGATTTATGAATAAGAAAATACAGCTCATTAGGTATTTGAAGTGTTTATTCTACGAGACGGTTTACATACAATGATATACTCTATCATTAAAGTATTTATTTTTCATAGATAGGTATAACATAAAATGACAACTGTTGTATACACACAGCTGGTAAAATACGCAGTGGTTTTGAGAGGATAAAAATTAGGAAAATTTGTATACAATATGGAACAGCCGAATGGACTAAATTCCGTATTCTGAAAATTTGTGATCGTGTTTTATCTCCCTAACCAATAAGCAATAGAATTGTTATTTTATACATTTCTGCTAAATAAACCATGTTACTAAATTGCCGTTAACAACTGGCAACTACTGCCACGCGGTTACAAACACACAGCAAGTTCCAGGGCGTTTTAAAGTAAACTAACATTGCCAAATATGAAGAATGTTGATAACTTTTGTCTTATTTTCAATTAATACCCTCCAAAAAGGCACTGAAAGTGTTTTGCTTGCATTCTGATTATCAAGAATGAAATACGATTAGTTACTAATTTTTAGTGTGTTGTAGCGAAGTTCGTCGATGAGATTAATTTTTTTCTTTTTTACTGTTAACCTTTGCAGTAAAATTTAAAACCATAGCATTTTTGAATAGAAAATGAAGGTATCTTTAAAATGAGCTTTCACAAGCGCCCACTCCCTATTTAAAAATTTGGGGGGTTCAACTGTCACTCATAGGGGGTTGTAGATTCTAGATTGTTTAATGAGTCGTATAAGCCAGGGCTGAATTTCAATGGGTGTTTTGTGCATGAGCCATTTTTCTAATAGGTGCCCAAACAGTTCAGACTTTTTATTTAGTCCACTATCTTTTTGGGAGCTATTTCACCTATTTCCTGGGGTGTTAGGGTCACCCCTCCAAGGTATTTGAGCCTTTTACAGAACTGAACCATGGAGCTGCATAGCAAGTGTTCTGTTGTTTCTGCTGATTCAGTGCAGTATCTGCAGTTTTCACTGTCCGCTTTACCAACCTCCATAAGGTGATACCTTACTGGGGGGTTTCCTGTGATTATTCTCAAGTCGTTCCTGTTCAATTCAAGAAACATTTCAGACTTCTCTGTCGATATGGAGATGAACCGTTTTGTCTGCCATAAGCCTGTCGTTTTCCTTCAATATGACAGCATTTGGTTCTTCTCCCAGGTATCAAGTGCATTTTACGTGGCTTCTTTTTAGTCCATAATAAGACTCTGGACCATAGAATAGTGTTGTTACTGCCCTTTTTGCAAGGCTATCTGCTTCCTCCTTTCCTTCAATGCTTTATTGCCCAGGTATCTACATCAAACTTACTTTAAAAATAACTTTAATATCTAGTTAGCCTGAAAACTTTTCAATAAGCAAAATTGACTTTAGTTGATATGATAATAATGATGTGTCATGAATAAGCTATCAACGTTGGACATCCAAAATTTGAAGTAGAAAGCTGTGAATTTTTGAAAACGGCATGTCAGAAAAAGCTAGACTTTGATTAAAAAGGCTTTCGGTTAGATAATAAGTATTTATTTTTGAAAGTGTTGACAAAGAAACTTTTGTTTTGTGGTCGAAATTTTGGGTTATCAATGTCTATCGTATGCTGCTATTAAAAATTGGCTAACTTCTGTGATCTCTCAAACAAACATTGATTCGGTCCGTAAAATGATCTTAGAGGATTGAGGAATTGGGCTGAAACGTATAGCAGAAACATTGCACGTTTTATATTAACGTGTATTTCATATTGCATCATCACGATTTGGGAATGAGAAAGCTTTCGGAAAAATTTTTGGGTTAACTTTTCACTATGGACAAAACATGGTTCTATCACTATGATCCAAAGAAAGAACAATCGAAAGAATATAAGCATTCCAGTTTTCCACAACCTGAAAAATTCCATTATGAAAACTCGACTAGCAAGGTTCTTGCTTCAGTTTTCTGGAACAAAGATGGGACAATTTTCCTAGAATTTCTGGAACAAGGTACAACCGTCACCATAGTGAGTTGCTAACTAACTTACTATAGAAAATTGTGGGAAACCGGCGCGGAAAAGTGTCCAAAAGCGTGCTATTTTTGAAATACAACCCCCTGCTCATAAGTTGTTGATTGCACTGCAAATAATTGAGAAAAATGGTTGACCATCCGCCCCATTCTTCGGAATTGGCCCCATCAAATTATGAATAATTCCCAAAGTTGAAAAATAATCGTCGTTAAAAAATAGTTTGAAGACAAAAACTAATAATTTTTTAAAGGGTTTAGAATTGATTTATGAACGTTCTGCTAAACCTGTAAGTCTTTAACCGGTTGCAGAGAGGCTTGTCTGAGCAGACGATAACGTGATCGTCGATCAAAACAGCAGCATGAGAAAAACACAGTCGATCAAAACAACCGATCACAGCTTCAATATATTTGGTTTTCATGGCAATAAAACCGCATTATAGACTGTGATTGGTTGTCGTTATAAATGTTCACCTAACCACTCGTTAAATATCTGCCGAGCCTTTCTCCAACTGGGCATTAGAGGAAATTATGTTGAACATATAATATCTTGTTTAAAAAAATATTACATTTTATTATTGTCGGGTAAGTACTTTTCAATACCTTTCCAATACCACAAATCCTATGCCACAGATCCTTATCGGAACTCAGCGCAGGTGCAGAGCCGCCGATGGTCGAACCATTTTAAATATTGTTATTTTCTCACAGGAACTAATATTTTTCAAATGAGAAAACAGGTTCTATTTGCATTTTTCATAAGTTCTTTAATCACAGAATGTTCGGGACGCAAAAAGTGCGTTATAGTAGTGACTTTCATAATAATTGTACACTAATAGCTAAGTCATATTATTAGAACTAATACTTTAAATTTAAATGCGGCCTTGGAGATCGGCTTTAGAGGTCCTAATTCACGGCTATTTGAAGAAATTTTAATTTTTTATGAAGCTAGAAAATTAAAATTTTGTAGGTATATGTAACTACTTGACGATATTATGTAGTTGGATTTACCTACAGTTTTGCATTCACTATTTTTTTTTCTTTAACATCGGTCTATTTCCGCGGCTATGGCCAATCACCGACGTCAGGGAGCAGTTTCACCTCACTATCGTTGAAATTTTGCCGAACCTCTGACTTTCTGTAGCGAGGGTAGGGATCTTTAACGTGCCGAAGATAGCATGGACACAGAACCGACGGCTTTACGCCCCCTCCTAAGGGCGGAACGTGTAGACATTCAACTTGCTCTCATACAATGCCACAACCTCGGTTGATGTTAATGTTACGGTATGTACTGAAAAAGTGAAAGGACAACCCTGCGATCGAACCCAGTACCCTTCGGTTCAGAGGCACGCGTTGTCAGCACTGAACCACCGAGGCTCTTTGCGTACACTACATAAAGAGTAGAAACTACGAGTAAAGAAAAACGTAAATAGCTATTGTACTTACTGTATATTAGTTTGAGGTTTATTTCTTGAAATAATTTTGTTTTACTTTGGTAATACAGTATCTACATGCATTAATGAATAATCTGAAACTCTATACACAGTCGGCGGCCGATGACATTTGTTAAAGTTGAGAATTAAAAGTCTGAATTATTCATTACTTTTACTACTTATATTAACTGCGTCGATTTCGAGTTTATACACATATGCTTCTCTAATGACTGCTATCATTTGTCACTGCACAAATAGCGAGGTAGCGTTGTCAGATTAAACCAGAAGCAAGAGATGGCTTTTAAATACCGCGAAGAATGGGAAGCTTGAAATTTATACACAATAAAACGTAGATCTAGATTACTCTTTAAAAAATTCAATTACTGCCATTAAAATTTTTATTCATTCCTATATATTTTGCTGATATCTTCAGATTCAGATGAAAGTTGTGGCAAATGGTAACCCCGCTAATTGTTTATTGTGACACTTTTGTAGCCTGTCCGTTTAGAATTTAGTTTGGAGATTTTGTTTCCAATGACAGAGGAACCCGGATATATCTGTCTGACCTTGGTGAATATTATAGGCATCCATTCCGACGTAACTTCAGGTCATGTCGTAGATTATTTATTGTTTATTTACGAAAAAGTCAAAATTTACTGAACCAATTGAGTTAAAATTTGGTAGATAGGACCAATTATACGTTACCTATGTGCGTGCAAAGTTTTAGTTTCACACTTTTAGTAACTTAAAAGGTAATCCGCAAAAAGTTTTTCGCATTTTTCCCGAAAGTATTTGGGTGCCAAAACTACCTATTAACACGATGAAGGGATGTGCCACACATATGTATATATATATATATATATATATATATATATATATATATATATATATATATATATATATATATATATATATACATACATTCAGACGAACCTTGGATATGAGTTCTAGGGGCCCTCTTTCGCGCTCATTTGAAAACATTTTCCGAAAGTATTACCATCGATACCTCTCTCCTAATAAAAGACAAATCCTGACAAAAACGCCAACGGCTGATTATAATGAGGCTGCCAACGATGCTGTGAGGCCGTAATCCTTACAGTTATAATAGTTCGACGTGCAGGAGCCGTAGTCGCGGTTGTCACTGATTTTATTTATTATTAGAAAAGTCTGGCCGCAGCAAGTGCGATATGGTAGTGAATTTTCATAGAAATGATCTGGCACCAAATATATATTTTAGTGAATTTTCTTTAAAAAAATTCACTAATGAGGAGATTCCGACTTTTGAATTTTGAAAAAATTTCTTCAAATGACCGCGAACTAGGCCCCCTAGAACACATATCCGGGGTCCGTTTCAATTTTTATATGTTATATATATATATATATATATATATATATATATATATATATATATATATATATATATATATATATATATATATATATATATATATATATATATATATATATATATATATATATATATATATATATATATATATATATATATATATATATATATATATATATATATGTATCACACCGATAACTCAAATAATAATAGGCCGATTTTGACTAAATTTGGTGGAAAAATTCCTTTTACAAATGGCTTGGATAAGTTCGTTAGCCAGGAAAATCTGCCCAGGTTTTCCCGGAAAATTTTGTGTTTTCTTTCGAAAAAAATTTATATCTCCGGAATTAACAAAGTAAGGGCAACCAAATTTGGTACGCTAGTTAATATCCTTATAGGTAAGCCACCTACCAAAATTTAGCTATGTAGGTCAAAAGACAAAAAAGTTATAGGCATTTAAAGAAAAATAAATTGGGGTTTTCCTCAAAACGTCAAAGTTGCGATTTAAAACGTCAAAATCGGCAACATTTAGGCAAAGAACTTGAATCTAATACGGGATATGGAAATCAAATGTCTCAAGAAGGATCTTTTACAAACTCTGAAGTCTTAGTTTCAACCGTCATTGTCCTTCATTTTACTAAAATGTTTCCAGAAAATTCATTTCAAATAGACCCTTTCTCTGATGCTTGGCAGTAGCCTTAGCTTTAGAGTTTATCGTTTAATGGTATATAATTTTTGTCGAATTTTCGTAAAAAATCAATAAAGCTCAATATATCCGTTATTATACAAGATATGAAGAAAATTTGTATATATTAATTATAGGGTGTCTTGAGCTACATCTTAAAAAAATATTTCTACAATCACAGGATGGCCCATAAGTCGTTGGTGATACAAATTTTCTTTTTTTTTAATCAAACACACCTTATGTTATTGCATTTTTAATTTTTTCAGCGATGCATGTTTGTAAGAAAAGAGATTCGGGACGCAGCAAGTGCGTTATGGTAGCGAATTTTCATTAAATGCTTCAAATTTGAATAGCTCAATTTGCTATTAACCTATAAGGTTGACCAAGAAACGAGTTTTTCCGGGAACACTTTAAGTTTACTTTTGGAAATTTTTGTACATTTTCACACAATAAAGTTATTTTTATGAAACATGGCACATTGTTTTTACTATATAGGTTATACTGGTAACCAAAATTGATGCCTGCTTTCTAAAAAAGGAAACACACATATTTGCAATTAAAAACATTTTTATGAAAATTCACTACCATAACGCACTTGCTGCGTCCAGACTTGTTTTTTTATTTTTACATAGAAAGATAAATTTTGGTATGTAGTTTTCTTTTAATATCGTAAACTTACGTACCAAATTTGGTTACCATAGCTTTTCTATTTTTTTGAGATAAAAAAAATTCCGAAAGAAAACCCAAAATTCTCACGGAAAACCTGGTTATATTTACCAGGATAACGAACTTATCGAAGCCACTTATAAAAGGAAGGTGCATGCGAAATTTTATCAAAATCGGCCTATTATTTTTTTAGTTATCGGTGTGATACATACATACATACATACATACATACATACATATATATATATATATATATATATATATATATATATATATATATATATATATATATATATATACATATATATATATATATATATATATATATATATATATATATACATATATATATATACATATATATATATATATATATATATATATATATATATATATATATATATAGATATATATATATAGATATATATATATATATATATATATATATATATATATATATATATACATATATATATATATATATATATATATATATATATATATATATATATATATATATATATATATATATATATATATATATATATATATATATATATACATATATATATATATATATATATATATATATATATATATATATATATATATATATATATATATATATATATAAACATGTAAAAACTGAAACTCGCCCCGGATATGGGTTCCAGTGGTCCTAGATTGCGCTCATTTGAAGATTTTTTTTCAAAATTCAAAAGTCGGGATCTCCCCATTAGTGAATTTTTTCTAAGAAAATTCACTAAAAATGCAGCCTGAGCCACCAGAATCATCCACGCGAGCTACCGGTAACTCGCGATCTATGGGTTTACGACCCCTGACCTCAACATTGTAAAATAATCAAAAAGCTTTTAAGAGATTTGATCTAAGTGATGGTAGCTAGTAGGCAAAAATCTACTCCGAAATACAGTAAAAGAGTTTCAACTTTATTGATTTTATACTTTGAACGTTAGCTTCATTCATTATTTTGTGTTATCTAAAACATATCGCAACACATAAATTTTGTATAATCTAATTTACTATGAGTAAAGTGAATTACAAAGCGATTAAAAATCCATCAGTGGCGATTCACCTATTTCTAGGCATTCTATAGCTAACCAAAATACGTATAGACGAACATAGAACTTCCTCCTTTTAGTGAATTTTATTTTATATATATATATATATATATATATATATATATATATATATATATATATATATATATATATATATATATATATATATATATATATATATATATATATATATATATATATATATATATATATATATATATATATATATATATATATATATATATATACAGGTTTGTTAGCCAGGAAAATCGGACCAGTTTTTCCTGGAAAATTTTTGGTTTTCTTTCGGATATTTTTTGTATTTCCGAAAATAAGAGAGCTGTGGCAACCAAATTTGGTATTTAGGTTAACACTGTTAAACATCATTACATGCCAAAATTCATATCTCTAAGCTAAAAGAAAAAAATATATAGACATTTAAACAAAAATTGGGGGCCACTGATGACCAGCGAAATGCACAAAACCGAAATATTTTGTGTGGATAACAAGATCGATTGTATATTACAGACAAAAATTAAGTTTTCTTGGCGCAAAAAGGTCAAAAAGTAACAGAAAAATTACTTTGAAAATTTTATAGTTTTTATTATTCAACTGTCAAAGTCGCGATTTGAAACGTCAAAATAAACCCTCTTTGATGCACCATATTTCTCTGCGTTGTTTCCGACACAGTGCGTCTAAACTTGTTACAGTGTTTATGTCATGTGCGTACCCTGCGTCGCTTGGATCCCGCAGGAGCTCGTCCACAACTAGGCACCACAACAGAGGTGAAAGTACACGCATATGCGGGCATCTCCGTGCACTTTGCACCCCGATGGTACCTTCATTGATCAAAGCAGATATGCATATGCCTGTGTTCCAACATGTTGGCATTCCATAACTGGATGGATACCCCTGCTTTCCAAGGATCTTTTAATGTATGGCAGAGATATGTTATCAAACGGCCCCCTCTACATCCAAGAAAACACCCAGCCCAATCTCTTTGTCACCGGATGTTTTTTCTATTCCCAACGATTGTTTATGGCTAGTTCACATGATTTGCCTGTTAGATATGCACACTGGTTCATGCTTAGCGGATATGAGTTCATCATTTATTCCTTATATACCTCTCAATCATTTCAGAATTCCTTGTATAATATGTAGACTAGATTCTACGCCAAACTAGACAGTGATTGTATTAGAATAAGCGACATATATGTCGCTATATGGAACACGTGGCGAGTTTCATCAAAAAAACTTATCTGTCATATATATTGTGAAATGTTTGCGTGGTGATTAGCGTGAGTGTGAGAAGCGAGTATTTCTCTCGCTCATATATATATATATATATATATATATATATATATATATATATATATATATATATATATATATATATATATATATATATATATATATATATATATATACATATATATATATATATATATATATATATATATATACATATACATATATATATATATATATATATATATATATATATATATATATATATATATATATATATATATATATATATATATATATATAGTATATACACTGGCTCACTATTGAAATCTACCAAGCCAGCGAGATACAGAGTTGCAGAGTTGGTTTAGTTACAAAAAGCGTGCACCATATAAAGCTTATTTATTATCTAGAACCGATTTCTGGAGATATTTGATAGTTACTGAAATGGAAACACTGAAAACTTGCAGATTCTTATTTTCTTGATATCTCTTTTACTATCAAATCAAATGTCGCTAGAATTTGTGGGTTTCTATAGCCATGGCTACATGCTATAAAACAGATAGCTTAGACTTTATCTAGGCCTACTAGATTTTGAGTTTCAATGGCCAACTTTTGTTTTTTCTATGGACGCCAAATTGGATTTTTACACCATTTGATAGAATGAAAAATCATGAATTTAACTATGTATCACACATGACTTAGATGATTAAGTTAACCTTTAAGTGGTTTCAGCAAGATGGAGCATCCCCTCATAATGCCAGAATTGTCACTAAGTATTTAAGTAAATGATTCCAAATCTCTTGGATTGGGTACAATGGTCACATACATTGGCCATTATGGTCCCCGTGCTGAAATCTTCTAAATTATTCCATCTGGGGAATTGCAAAAAACATAATCTTTTATAGATCAAGCCAAAATGTAAATCATTTACGAGAAATATTAACAGTTGCAGACGTTATCGTTATATACAACCATATCCATATACATCAGTCGCCCGGCGGTGTGTATTTTTCGGCGCTCTTGAGGAAATTCGATACCTCAATGCGAAATGATCGAGTATCATCGTCGAAAACGACCGAATAAGTAATCTGGTGTGCGCTCTCAAATTCCACACATGCAGTTTGCAGTGGAATTTTGGCAGAGCGTGTCTGTGTCTAGCATGTGTTTAATAATTTTCGTGTAGTGCTGAGCGTTGGATTAATCTTACTTAGATCATTTCGTTGCTGTTTACATGTTCTAACAAGACAATTATTATTATTATGGCTACTACTTCGGGTTGCTTAATGAGTGGACAAAATAATTGTGATACTGTGATTAATTCAGAGGAGCATATTTTAAATTTAAAGGTTAACTTTTTAAGGGACTTTTTAACTACTATAACCTATAACTTACTAGAGAAAAACTTGGTAAGTATAGTTAATAATTATTAAGTTTAGTAAGTAGGTTTTTTATAATACATTTTCGGGGAAAAATAGGCGAGCGCTTCATTTTTAGTGAATTTTTATTTAAAAAAATTCACTAATAGAAGGTATCGATGGAGAGACTTTGCAAAAACTTTTTCAAATGAACGCGAACTAGGACCCCTAGAACCCATATCCGGGGTCCAACCGATATATATATATATATATATATATATATATATATATATATATATATATGTATATATATATATATATATATATGTATATATATATATATATATATATATATATATATATATATATATATATATATATATATATATATATATATGTATATATATATATATATGTATATATATATATATATATATATATATATATATATATATATATATATATATATATATATATATATATATCCAACCGATAACTCAAAAAATAAGCAACTGATTTCGATGAAACTCGGCAAGTGCCTTTTTTTATCAATGGCTTGGATGTGTTCGTTAGTCAAGAAAATCTGATAAGGTTTGCCGGGAAACTTTTGAGTTTTGTTTAAAAAAAAATCGTTTTCTCCGAAAATTACTGTTATTTTAATGAAATTTGGTGAATATGTTGCGTTGTAAAAGACCTTATTACACACTAAAATTCAACTTTCTACATTTTTAGAAAATTGAGTTATTCAAATTTTCAATTTTCTTTTGAAAAAAAATTTCTCCGAAAATTACAAAGTTATTTTAATGAAATTTGGTGGATATGTTGCTCTGGGTAAGACCCTACTATACACCAAAATTCAAATTTCTAAGTTCGTAAAAACGTGAGTTATTCAAATTTTAAGCATTTAATAAACATTCACTACCATAACGCACTTGCTGCATCCAAAACTTTTTTTCTTGCGCAACCCCAATGATATATATATATATATATATATATATATATATATATATATATATATATATATATATATATATATATATATATATATATAATTTTAAAAGCCCCTGATGTTGGGTTCTAGGTGCTCTTATTCGCGCTCATTTGAAAAAAATCTATGTCCGAAACCTCTCTTAAAGCAATTTTCGTTCTTAAAAAAAATAATATGTTTTATTAGCACTATAATTTAAACATCAAAGAAAATTAGGGAACACTTACATTGGATATAAAAATAAACCAAACACACACATTTTACTTAACATTACCCATTAACACTTTCGGATATCTATATAGACTAACATTTAATTAAACAGTACAAATCATTTAAGCAAAGTGTAAGCAAGTACTACTCACAAAAAAAAAAACGAAAAAACAAAATTAACATACTTAACATGTAAAGTTAAACGTAAGTAGAAAAAAAGCTAATGGTTGTAAATAGCGTCAATCAACCTTAAAAATAAGACAATGTGCTTAATATTTAATCGCAATGAATGTTTTTATGTAGAAATTTTTGATAATTTAAATTATTCGAACTATATTAGATTTATATAAGAACCATTACATTCTTCCTGGGCTTCTTAGATACTCTAGTGTTGTATTTTGTGTTGATTAAAGACAACCACGATCAAATTATTTTGGGAAATTACCATTTACCGTTTCTTTTACGAAGTTTATTATTAGAAAAGCGTACATTTAAGGGAACAACTAACAGCATAAGCGGTGAACGAACGCTTCTACGTCATAGAACATAAAAGTCGTTTTTACTAAAAAAATAGCTTGAAATGTGTTTGCGTCTTCTCTGGCCTTCTTCATTTCGACATAAACAAATCTCTTTTTTTGGTTAACCGTATTCTAAAGTTACAAAAATGAAGGTGATTTGATTTTCTACTGATACCATCATCTTAACGATAATGAGTGATCTTCGAAGCTAGTCAAAGTAACACGACCGAATTAAAATTGAACCTAAAAAACTACAACCATGATCGTTAATAAAAACAAATTAAAAAAATGCTCGGTACGCAGCAAGTGCGTTATTGTAGTGAATTTTCATAACAATAATATATCACAGTGATTTAGCCTTATATTAAAAGTTAGAAAACGTTACTTTATTTATATAGGAACGGTAGAAAATAAGCTAAAGAAGGGCAAGCAAAAACATGACCTCTTACATAAATATTTATAAACTCAAACAGAACAGTTCAGAAACAGGAAATACACTCAACAAAAAATACACTATAAAGCGGAATATAAAAAGATTCCTGTGTTTCATGCATTGACGGTGATTGTATGCATGCAGAAGAGGAAGAAGAACCCCCAAGACGAAGAGGGTTTCTGCCCCCTCGCCCAAAAAAGGTTCTCCTTCCACCTGTGCATGCGTACAACTACCTTCAAAGCATAAAACACAAGAAATATTTCTCGGGAGCAACCCCCAAGAAAGTTGCTGGACCTGGGCGAATATTAGTGTTCTGCGGGACAGACAGGGTTTAAAGAAAGTTTTGCTGCAAAATGTGAAAAACGCATAACATAAAAAGATTCCTGTGTTTCATGCATTGAGGGTGATTGTATGCATGGAGAATGGGAAGAAGAACCCCCAGGACGAAGAGGGTTTCTGCCCCATGACCCAAAAACACGGGGGGTTCTCCTTCCCCTTGTCTATGTCTAAAACTGCCTTCAAAGCATAGAGCACAAGAAAAATTTCTTAGGAGCAACCCCCAAGAAAGTTACTTGCCCTCAGCGAATATGGGTGTTGTTCGGGGCAAACAGGGTTTAAAGGAAGTATTGCTGCAAAATGTTGAAACGCATCTTTTCAAAGTCCGACTAAATGTTTTTTTAGCATTTTCTGCTCAGATTTCCTTCCTGCCCATTCATTCTTGGTCCCTTGAGTTTCTTAGGGGTTGTTTGCACCAAACTTGCCCTGTGGCTTGTGCATCCAAGGGGGGTTCTTAGCATGTTTCTGAAAAAAAATATCTAAAAACCCTCCTTGCAGTAAATTGTAAATTTACCGAAATTCCATTCCATATTTTCGCCTTTAATGTCGTTTTCAGATAATATCGAATACATCACTAAAGTTAATAAATTCACTTGCTGTTTCACTTCTTTTTATTTCTATATTACATATGTAAGCACAAGATAAGTAAGTATAATAAAGGAAGCCCTTAATTAACATTGGGGCTACACAAACTTAAAAGTAGAGAAGACATTTAGATCGTGTCTATGTGCACACAAAAATTAGTAAAATAAATTTATAAAACAGTTTTACGATATTATTTTTAAAAACCATTAGGCATACGTTTCGCAGCTATTTTGCAATTGGCGAGTGTATGAATCAAGGTTTTGTCCAAGACTACACTGAAATCCGGTCGACGCCGAAAGCAAGCACCTTTTAAATTAAGCTCGATAGGCTTGGACACTAAACAAACGTAGGTATGTCTAATTTTAAGCGGGACTGTACCTGTTTAAAACGTACAATATGAAAAATGCAGAAATACGCTAAAAAACTAAACTGCGAAATCATCGATGATACAAATGATGGATCTAGTAACTTCGCTATCAGTATCGTTCTCATTTTGTGAGTAGGTTTTGATACTTATAAAGAACATTGTCGCATGCTAAAATTTAGCGCTTTTGAAAGCAAACATTGTTCCGATATTATAAAAGAAATGGGCCAAGTCTAATAATCTACAAAAAAGTCTGGACGCAGCAAATGCGTTATGGTAGTGAATTTTCATTAAAATGTTTTTAATAGCAAATATGTATGTTTTTTTTAAAGAAAGCAGACATCAAATTTGGTTACCAGTATAACCCCATATATTAGAAACAGTGTGCCATGTTTCATCAAAATGAAAATTTGTTAATCAATTTTTGATCGAAATATGATGCGTTTGTAAGAAAAAGATCTATACCCAGTAAGTGCGTTTTGGTAGCGAATTTTCGGTAAATTTGCAGTTTAGCTCCCGAACGCTTTTCAAAACACTGTTTTCAGAAACCTGCCTAGGGCCCCCCCTGGACCCACAAACCCTAAGAAAAAATTCTTGTTCACTTTCCCCAAGGAAGTTACGGGACCAGGAGTGAGTAGGGGAGTATAATTTTTTTTCGCTAATTTTTGTAGAACAAACTCCTTAATGCATTTTTGCATTTTTATCAAAATATGATGCGTTTGTAAGAAAAAAAACTGGACTCAGTAAGTGCGTTTTGGTAGCGAATTTTCGGTAAATTTGCAGTTTAGCTCCCGAACGCTTTTCAAAAAACTGTTTTCAGAAACCTGCCTAGCCCCAAGAAAAATTTCTTGTTCACCCCCCACCCCCCCCAAGGAAGTTACGGGACCAGGAGTGAGTAGGGGTGCTGAGCGGGGTAGGTAGTAAAAAAAAATATGAGCAGAAAATTCGAATAAAGCGGGCTTGAAAGCTGTCTTTCACATCTTAAAGCCATATCGCCCATAAACCCTGCCTACCCCGCACAGCACCCCTATTCACTCCCACTCCCATAACTTCCTTGGGGGGTGTGAACAAGAAATTTTTCTTGTGGTTTGTGCATCCAGGTGGGGTCCTAGTAATGTTTCTGAAAACAATTTGTTGAAAAGCGTTCGGGAGCTAATCTGCAAATTTACCGAATTTTCATTAAATCCTTCAAACTTCAATAACTCAATTTGCTATTAACGTAAGCTTTGTTGGTTAGAAAACCAATATTTAAGTTTATTTTCGGAAAATTTTTGTATATTTTTAAACCATAAGTAATTTTGATAAAATATAGTACATTGTTTCTATAGGCTATACCGGTCATCAGATTGATGCCTGCTCGCATTTGCTATTAAAAACATTTTATGGAAATTCACTTCCATAACACATTTGCTGCATCTAGACTTTTAAAAAAGGTTTATATATTTTCAAACAATAAATTTCTTTCGATGAAATATGGTACATTGTTTCTACTATATAGGCAACCAAGTTTGATGCCTGCTTTCATCAAAGAAATACATTTGCTATTAAACACATTTTAAAGAAAATTCGCTACCATAACGTACTTGCTGCGTCCAGAGATTTTTTACGATTAGGATGCTGTCAAGACGTTCAAGGCATGCATTTTGAACATATCCTGCATTAAGATTGATGTGGTCCTATTTAAAAATTCGCGGGTTGCAACTGGCACTCGAATGGGGTTGAATGTAGAGGTGCAGTGTTCATGTTGCAGGATGTCATTTTTTAATCTAAAATTGCCGTGTTTCGGGATTTTTTTATAAATATGTACAATAATTGAGATACTGAATTTATTTCATTTGGCTGTTCCACACTGTATATTTTATGAACAGAGCATAATGATATCTCCCCGCATGTAAACACTGTTAAACAGGCGAGACAGGTATTCAGCTTCCAGCAACCCTGAATGCCACTTCAGTCTATAAAGTTATTTACATACAAATTTTATACCAGCTTTAAATTTGTATCAACTGCAACGATTTCCAATGCTACCTTGATTAGATTAGATGTAAGCGGTCTCGTTTAAACGAATAATCCCGTTATTTAAAGGTTACGAAATATAGTACTTTTGGTAAAAACTCATATAACATATAGATCTTTAACACTAAAAACTGTTTACTGGCTAATAAATTATCGTTAAAATATTACACGGTATCAATGAACGACCTAAAACTCAAGGCTGTTACATTTACATTTTACATTACATATTAATCTCTGTAAGGCGGAATTAGGTCACGCTGTTGCAGTTGACGTGAAATGTGTTGGGTAACCTTCAGGTCATTGTTCTTGAAACAAAGAAAAACCCAGGAACATGTTCCGCTATCTAACCAACTTCCGGTAAATCACCTATATATACATCTTTTTAATTTTTCGGGGATTATCGGAAATACAGTGAGGCGCCAAGCAGTATCCTGATACATCAAGTGAGTTGTGGTGGCGATTTTTTCATAACCGTCCTCTACGGTTAGTTAAACAGTTGATAAAAATTAAAAAGCCTGGACGCAGCAAGTGCGTTATGGTAGTAAATTTCCATAGAAATGATCTGGCACAAAATATTTTATAATAACTTTTTTTTTCTTGTAACAGAAATCTAAATTTTGGCGTATAATTTACTTTTTATATTGTAAACCTACCTACCAAATTTGGTTATCATAGCTTTTTTATTTTTTGAGATAATTTTCTAAATTCACTAAAAAGTGTGAAGGGAAGGCATTCACCAAACATAATCAAAATCGGCCAATTATTTTTTGAGTTATCGGTGTGATACATACATATACACACACATATGTGTATATATATATATATATATATATATATATATATATATATATATATATATATATATATATATATATATATATATATATATATATATATATATATAAACGTATAAAAATTGAAACTGGCCCCCGATATGGGTTCTAGGAGTCCTAGTTCGCGCTCATTTGCAAAAATTAATTCAAAAGTCGGGATCTCCTCATTAGTGAATTTTTTCGACGAAAATTCACTAAAAAGTGTGGACGCAGCAAGTGCGTTATGATAGCGAATTTCATAACACTGTCTTTAATGTTGTTAATTGTAACGTAAGTTTTAAACATAATCTTTAGTAGAAACTCTACCATCTGATGTTTTGTATTGATACTTGACGACACTGCGAACGAGGGGACTGTGTTTTGAGGTTCCAGCAACTACCTAATCTTTATGCATAGATAACATAAAGAAACTGAAACGTTTAATGCATCTGAAACTAGAGACGTTTCACCCATTTACTAGTTGAAAGAGAGTCAGTTAGGAAGGGCTTGTTCGTAGTGCATTTTATGGTAAAGATTAATTATATTTAATACAGTGCATATTAGTTTATGTGATAACTGAATTCTGCAGCTCAGGTGTCTCGGTTCGTTATAGCTAATAATATAATTCAGATAGCAGTAATTACTAGGAAAATATACCTGGGTTGGTTATTATACAGGGGGATTAAATATTTACTGACAATTGCTAGGTATTTAGAAATTATATTAAGAGTCATGTGTGCTGTAGTTATACGGTTACTAATTAGACTGTCTCACGTAGTTATAGTGATCGGGTGTCGGATCTGCTTTGTCTGGCCGGCAGGGGTCAAGTGGAGGAACCCGGGCGGGGCACACAAATGTAAGACCTGGATTGGTCTGTAAGGTGCCACAACCTCTGGGTATGTAAAGTTGAGGGTACGTTTGGACAGCGTGCCTGGTCTGCTGTACCCTGGCCGCGCTAGCTTATGCCTAAGGTAAATGCGGGGGTAAAACAGGACCCTTTTGTAATAATGGTGACATGATATGCTTTCCTAATGAGTTGTTGCAATTATAGAGATATAAAGACAGTTGTCTTACTACCATATTTAAGGGATATTTAGGATATTGAACATGTATTGATTTAAATGGGGGATTTAGGTTGGACAAGGTTGAGCTGGACACTTACAGTGGTTTATCTAGTATTGCACAGGCTTAGAAGCTACAAACACGTCCTTCTCTTCTGTCAACTAAAGTGGTGAGTGTCGATTGATATGTGTTTGATTACTTTAAAAAAATATCCTGAGGGCCCTCTATCTGTGACTTGTCGTGTCTTACATGTTTTTTTTTAAATGAAATACATCAAAGTTAGTAGAAAGAAAAACCTTTATAGTAGAAACTATGTCCGCAGGCACCATAAAAATAACTTTATTGTTTGAGAAAGTCCAAATATATCCCGAACATAAACTTAAAATTGTCCCCAAAAAAACTGGTCGGACTTTCCTGGCCAAGGAACCTATCCAATCAATTTACACAAAAACTACACTCGCCAAGATATAATTATTCACAGAACGTTTTTTAACAGAAATAAAAAACCATTTTTATACGAAAATATGTAAGCAATTTTTTTCACAAAAATTCTCGATCCTTCTACAAAGATTGGCTAATAATCTTACATGAAAATTATATAAAAATCGTTTTACGAAAATTTAAAAAAGTTTTTTTACACGGAAATTTGCTAAACATTTTTTTCCACGAAAATTCGAACACACTTTTTCCACGTGAATTCTCGAACATTTTTTTTTACAATAACTGAATAAATTATGGATTGATAGCGTTTCACAAAATTTGACAAAAAATTGCATAAATACTGAAAAAATATTGTGTAAAAATTTGACCAAATATTTTCTATACAAAAATTTGCTGAAATTTGAACCAGTGGAAGTAAAGGAAAATAAAAGACAAAATTCTCATATTTTCATTTCACAAGCTGCCAGAAATAAAAACGTTATTTAAGTCACTTTGGAGTTTAATTCTAATTTCGTGAAAACAATTCACCAACTACTTACTTATATATTATGAAAATGTAAACATAGATAATCTTATCAAATTAATTATTTCTGAGCTCTTTTGTACCAAAGTTAATTTAGAAATTTTAATATTTTTCTAAGTTCGTTAAATAATCCCATACTCTAATCGGTTGTTGGAATTGAATTAAAAAATTAAACTCATCCCTACATGAATTATGGTGTGTATGCGATAATAAATGTAAATATTTTTAAAACTAGAGTCTTTAGGTACAGGGAGTCTTTAGGTACAGGGAGTATTTAGGTACAGGGAGTCTTTAGGTACAGGGAGTCTTTAGGTACAGGGAGTCTTTATGTACAGGGAGTCTTTAGGTAGAGGGAGTCTTAAGGTACAGGGGGTCTTTAGGTACAAGGAGCCTTTAGGTACAGTGAGTCTTTAGGTACAGGGAGTCTCATATACAAGTTAAAGCAAAGGGCATGCCCTGCATTTCTGAAACAAACAATAGATACCGTTCTATTTGAAAAAAATGAGTAACGGCAGTTGTTTGAATTTTTTCGAATTAAGCCACCTTTTAAGAGCGCCTGTATATGACATCTCGATTTTTTCGACGAATTATAAAAAAGAAAACCTCTATGATTGCGTCTTTTTCATAGGACCTCGAGATCTATTGGTGAAGACGCCATATCACAATTTTTAATATGTGCCAAAAACGTAAAAAGTTGCAAAACAATTGAAATAACTCGAAAACGATTAACGATATTATTTTTGTTTGGTACAAGCATGCACGATAATTTGATGGACAATGCAAAAATGCAATCATATAAGTAAGGGATATTCTATTAAAAAAAAAAAAAAGAAAACTGGTGCACCAACCACTTATAGACCAGGTGTGATTGTGAAAATAATTATATAGGTGCAGCTCAAGATACCCTATAATTAACGTACATAATTTTTTCATATCTTGTATAATAACGAATATATTAAGCTTTAACGTAGAAATGCTCCATTCTGTATACATATATGTAAACATACGAAACTGCCCCCGTATATGCGTTCTGGAGAGCGTAGGACGCGCTTATTTGAAGAAATCTTTTTAAAACTCAAAAGTCGCGGTCTCGCCAAAAACTAATTATTTTTTAACGAAAATTCGCTAAAAACTATAGAATATAAACCACAAACTCTGAACCTTAAGTTGCTGTCAAAGCATCAGAGAAAGGCTATATTTAAAATGAATGTTCTGCAAATATTTCAGTATAATGAAGCGGAAACTTGAGGTTTACATACCTCTTGCGACATTTTCTCTAAATAACCCGTATGCGTTTCAGGTCCTTTGCCTAAAAGTTTCCAATTTTGAGGTTTCAAAACTCTTTTGTGCCAAAAAACTTAATCTTTGTAATGTATAATAGAAATGTTTACCTTAATGCACATTTAGCCGTGGCGTAAATGTACGGCGGAATGTCCGCGCTTTCAACATATTAATTTAAAAAAAATCTACCAAAATTCACTAGTAGGCAACAGTTTCTTGATAAATGAGATAAATATAGTCAAGGGGACCTTGCATTTGCATTTTGTTTCTTTAACGTCAGTCTATTTACGCGACAATGACCAATCACCGACGCCAGGGAGCAGTTTCACTTTACTGTTCTGGAAATTTTGCCGAATCCCTTCGTTTCGGTAAATAGGGCACGGATCTTTAACGTGCCAAACATCTCATGGTACACGGGACCGGCGGCTTAACGCCCCCTCCGAAAGACGGAACGTACAGACATTCAAATTGCTCAAACACAGCCTCGATTGATGTTAATTTAAAGAATGTATTGGAAAATAATTTAACCCTTGGTCCGGAGACACACGTTGTTACCCCTGGACCACCGAGGCTGCTTAAGGGGACTTTCAGTATTTCTTTATTAGGCGCTTTGAGTATGAAAACACACAGGATAATTAAGGCTTATTTAGCAGCAGCAAAATCTAACAGGAAAGGTTAGGCGCTTAATTTTGAAATGTCAGCTGTTGATTAGTTTTATCTATGATGTTAAGTAACGTCTAAGAGATTGAACATAGTTCATTAGAATAAATACGAATAAAAAATAGTGCTGCAAATTGAATTTTTAAAATTTTCGTTCCCAATCATGTTTTATATATGTTTTGATACTTTTCACGACAGTTTCGCGAAAATTTTTTATTGAAATTTTTGTCTACGATGCAATACTTCCACACCTTGTGACGATGTGGAAACAATAACTCAAGAAGTGCTTAGGGTAAATTTCGAATTGACCCGGGCAAAGCATAATAGGCAGTTATACATTACACCTAAAATACAATTTAATACATGGCAAATTAAAATTACTTCAACAGGTTATAAAAGTTTTCAATCATAAGTACAGTTTCCAATACACTACATAAATAAACAAGAGTGTTTACCTTAAACTTGATAAGCTGACAGATTCAATCCCGAATAATCAAAAAACAGGCGCTAATAGTGTAACAGAAACTGATTAATCAAATGCGTGAAGTTGAATAAATGTTTGTTAGTAGTTTTTCTGAAAACTAGTTTCAAATCTTTTCATCAATCACCCAGTTTAAATTTAATGGGCACATATTGTGATAAACGAAATATCAGGGCATTTCATAAAGATAATTTTGCATATGAATCACTTTCATTAAGCCAGCCTTCTTACGAAGAGAATTTTCAAAAAGAATATATATATATATATATATATATATATATATATATATATATATATATATATATATATATATATATATATATATATATATATCATGTCGATAACTAAAAAATAATACGCCGATTTCGATGAAATTTGGTGAGTACCTTCCTTTTGCAAATGGCTTGTACAAGTTCACATTAGCCAGGAAAATATAGGCCTAGTTTTTCCCGGAAAATTTGGTGTTTTCTTTTAGAAATTCATTTATCTTTTCAGAGGACCTGGTTTTTCGTTTTTAATTATATATATATATATATATATATATATATATATATATATATATATATATATATATATATATATATATATATATATATATTGTTAGCCTTGATTCATTTCTATCTAGAGCTGTCGTGACAACATACTACCTGGTTCCGTACCGAGGGCGACCCTGTCGTACATCTCACAATGTTCTAGAAGGCTGGCTATCATAGCCGTTATACTTTATAGGTGTGTTCTTGATGTGATTAGTATAACGCACTGACGAGCTCTAATTAGAGCGAAACCGGCCTGCGTTTCTAATTACGGTGAGAATACATCTAGCCTTACATATATTGTCTCTGTATTAGAGAAGAAACGGCTCTGTATTAGAGAAGAAACGGACCAGGGCTGACAATTTACAAAATTGTTAGTTGGTTGTACACAGTCTCTATCTATAACATATTGTGTTAACTAGAGCTGTCGTGACAACATACTACCTGGTTCCGCACGGAGATGGTGATCCTGTCGTACATCTCACAATATTTTAAGGTATATTGTTAAAATTAATTTTTTAAATTTAAATGGACCTTGGAGATCGGTTTTAGTTAGCGAATATATTAAGAAATATCTATTTTGTATGGACCTAGACAATTATAATTTCGCAGAGATATATGTGAACCCTGCACGTCTCTTTAAAGAATTCTGTTACAAATGCCATTAAAGCTACAAAAGTTTTCCATAAAAAAATTAATTATTTACAAAGGGAATGTACCTGCCAAATTATAAATATGGCAGGTATTTTTGCTTTTAATTGCTTGGATGGTTTTGTTTTAGTCAATCCAATCAAACTAGTTTTTGCAAACAAAACAACAAAAAAGGTTTTTTGAAACCAACTTGTAGTTATCCGCGAACCTCATTATGTTACTTTTTTTTTCAATTTAGTACGCAGGCTGCGTTTACATATGTTGTTTCTATGGTTCAAGATTGAAGATTCTCGCTTAATGGAAAATTGAGTTATCGGATTTGAAATATTTTTACATAAATTCTCTACCATAACGTACTTGCTGCACCCAGATCCTTTTCAACAATTATTTACTGTTGCTGTATCCACACTTTTTTTAAATAATGAAATATTGTAGCCCTCTATGTGAGACTGACAAACAAGGCAACCTCAACTTCGTTTTTGGAAAAATATTTAAAACAAATGAAGTGGGGTCACAATCTAAATATAAATTGACAATCTTCGTTCGCTGCTTTGTAGCCGGGGTTCTCTTTCCCCTTCA
The DNA here is from genome assembly GCA_964006375.1 of Tillus elongatus. Lineage (NCBI taxonomy): Eukaryota > Metazoa > Arthropoda > Insecta > Coleoptera > Cleridae > Tillus > Tillus elongatus. Next base: position 219,269,370 of record OZ023262.1, read on the forward strand.
GCTGCCTACAAGCATCCTCAATGCATAAACAAAAACAATGTAAGCAAGAAACATTTCTTGGGAACAACCCCCAAGAAAGTTACGGGACCTGCGGTGAATATAGGGGTTCTGGGCGGGGTTTAAGGAGGGATAATGGGATAAAGGCAGCTTATAGATGTCCAACTAAGCTGTTTTTTTCGCACTTTCCCCGATAGTATCGCTTAGATACATACATTCATACATACACACACACACACACACATACATATATATATATATATATATATATATATATATATATATATATATATATATATATATATTCTATTCATGCTTATTTGAAAACATTTCCGGAAAGCCTCACCATCGTTATCTCTCTGTTTCTATTGAAAAACTATTATGTGAACTGACTATCACATTTTCCAATGCACTTTTGGGGTAACCAACTCACCAAACCACCGTTTCAGTAATCCAAATTTTATGACCCACCTTTATAAACATTTTAAAACAGTTCTCCCATAAATACTAATGCTGCTCTTAAGTAAAATATTTGTAGGTAAAACAGGGTAATAAAAGGTAAGCAAGCGTTTTTCAAACTTACTTGTGATAAGCCTCAAAATTCATATGCAGATCGAAGTAAGCACCCCCAAGAAATGTGGTAAACGACACCATCGTAATTCGCGTATAACTTTTGTACAGACAATAACTGTCAATTTCTATTCAATTATTTAAAAGACAATAAAATGTAAGCTCAAATAGAGATAAAATAAAATATAAAACTTTGACCGGTCTCTTATTCCCAAAACGACAAACTAGTTACTAAACTAAATTCACTTGTTTAGTGTATTTTGTACTGTGGCACATGCAAATATTATTTGTGATGTTAGTTGATGACGATCTAAGTCTAATTACCTTCCAAATGGGGTTATTATTCATATAAAAAGTATATTTTTGTCAGATCTGTTAATTATCATTAAATTGGAATTTCCTGCAATAAAGTGTGTCGATTTGGGTGACACGTATATAACAACAGGAACCCAATCACGCTGGTTTACAAATCGTTATAAATTTATTGTAGGAGCAGGAAACAAAATTATAAATACAGAACGATTGAGAAGTGTACCGTACACGTTTCTGGTCCAATTAGGCAATTTCAGGACTGAAATAATTTATAAGATAAAAAGTTTTATGGTAGTGAATTTTCATAAAAATGTTTTTAATAGCAAATAGGTATGTCTTTTTAATGAAAGGATGTCCCAAATTTGGTTGCCAGTATTATCTATTTATCTCTCTCTCTCTCTCTCTCTCTCTCTCTCTCTCTCTATATATATATATATATATATATATATATATATATATATATATATATATATATATATATATATATATATATATATATATATATTGGCATGTTGCACTACACTGTAATCACTTTTAAATATACACTTATTTGTTTGCTGTACTTTCTGTGATTTTTTATTTGTTTACCTGGACTGCAGTTTCGAACCGTCCTGGTTCACCATCAGCACGCTACTGACTACTACTACGCTACTAATCATATGATGATGAACCAGGACGGTTCGAAACTGCAGTCCACGTAAACAAATAAAAAATCACAGAAAGTACAGCAAACAAATAAGTGTATATTCAAAAGTGATTACAGTGTAAGTGTACAGTGTTTGTATATTTATATACAGGGTTTTTCACGATAGCCGTGCATTAGAAGTTTATGAAGTTCCCTGATATCGTAAATTTTGAAATTTTGGCAGCGGTCACAATTCGTAATTGTCTTTTATTCTAAAAATATTTTCAAGGTCACATCATTTCCGGTTAGACCGGAAGTGGTCATCAACTTTGCTAATTTAAATAGAATGACCTATTTTTTATTGCATATTCGAATTCTCCATAACATTTTGTGAAGATTTATATAAGGCTTTCCTATCCCCATCTTCAACTGTTCCAAAGATATTGTGATTTCTCTGTATATCGGTGATTTTGCAACCTTATTTATAATAGTTTGTATTTCACATGTTTTTAAAGATAAAAGTCTCGAATTTAGAATTTCGTAACTTGTGGGAGAGAGCTTTCATATTATGTGTCTTAAGTTTACCTGTGTCATACAGAGTGTTCTAAATTTAGTTACTAACTTAGGCATATTCAACGTGGCAAAAGTATTTTTTTCAAATAGAACACACTGTATATTATTAAAAATTCGAGTTCTAAATTTAATTCTACACCGGTTTGATACAAGTTTTTCTATACCTATCTTCAATATGTTGCTTGTTATTAGCATTTTTAGGTAACAACCTCCCCTTCTAAAGAGTACATGTTAGACTACACAACAAATGCAGCTGTGATTGTCAGTCAGATAACAAAAGTGATATGATTTGATAAAAATATGTAATGTAATTATGAAGGAAAAAATGTAAAACAAATATTAACAATAAAAAAAAACTGAACAAAGACAAATAAAAAAAAGTTAATTCAAATTTAAATGGTACGATCACTTCAAATGTTCTATGTGACCACCATCTTGGTCAAGGCACTGCAAAATTCTACGGTTCATTTCATTCGTAGTAGCTCTTTTGATTTCATTTGGATCCAAATCTCTAAAAGCTCTAATTACACGATTTAAAAGATCCTCTCTACTTTGCACTGTTGTGTCATAGACTTGACTTTTTATACGCCCCCAGAGATAAAAATCGGCAGGCGTTAAATCAGGAGAGCGGGGATGCCATCTCCAAGGACCGTTGGGCCCAATCCATTTGTCTTCAAATAATTGCGTTAAGTTTCAGTAAACTTCACCAGTGGAGTGGGCAGGCGCGCCGTATAGCTGATACCAGCAGCTTTGCCTTGTATCTAGTGGTAGCCTTGCCAGAAAATTACGGACAGATCCCCTTAATAGTTCCAAATACTTTTCACCGTTTAAATTTTCTTCGTAAATTTCATAAGAGACCTTATTGTCCATAATAATGCAAAGCACATTAAAACTAAAATTTGTTTGAAAGAGTCCTTCTCTAAATATATTAGAGTTTTCACTTGCCCAAAAATGACTATTTCTCCTATTCACAATTCTTTCCCTTCTAAATTCCGATTCGTCAGTCCAGATAATTTTAGAGAGAAAATTCTCATCTTGTTGAATATTCAGAAACATGTGTTCGCAGAATTCTACTCTTTTTTAAATGGTTACCAGGTCGAAGTCCTTCTAGTACTATTTCTGAATATGGGTGCATTTTATGAGATTTAAATATTCTATGCACAGATGAACTTGATATTCCCAAAGCTCGAGTAGCTGCAGGAATAGAGCTACGCGGGTAAACTTGAAAATAAGCCAAAACGTTTATCTCATTATTTTCATTTTCAGTTACTGGCTTTGGATCATGTCGTGTAGTTTTGACACTTCCAGTCAATTTAAATCGTTCCTCTATCCTTGCGAATTTTCCTCTAGTCATTGCCGATAGCGTGGTATACCTCTCGTCAAACATCCTGCATGTTCTGCTTACAATCCGATTGCATTCTCCATGGATATAAAATAAATGTAAAATATCCATATTAGAGTACTCTTCACTATTCTGCATTTTTATTGGCTGATTATTTCTATAACCTGAGTAATACAAACACACTCAGATTAACTTTCAAATATAAATGACGCTTTAGAATTCATGTGTTGTCAAAATTCTGTTTTCTGACAGCCACAGCTGCCTTTATTGTTCAGCGTGATGTACCTTCTCTAGAAAAGGAGTTTGTTACCTAAAAACTCTAGTAACAAGTTACTCGTAAGAGATATGTATAGGAAAACTTATATGAAACCGGTGTAGAATTAAATTTAGAACTCAAATTTTTAATAATATACAGGGTGCACCATTTGAAAAAAATGACTTTTGCAACATTGAATATCTGTAAGTTGGTCTTTAAATTTAAAACACTCTGTATGATACAGGTAAACTTTAGGTTGATAATATGAAGGCTTCATCCTAGAAGTTATAGTATTCTAAATTCCAGCCTTTTATCTTTAAAAACATGTGAAATACAAAGTGTTAAAAATCAGGATAGAAGTTACGCAAAATGTAAAAAAATCAAAATATCTATGAAATAGTTAAAGATAGGGATAGAAAAGCCAAATATAAATATATGGAGAATTCGAATATGCAATAAAAAATAGGGCATTCTATTTAAATTAGCAAAGTTGATGACTACTTCTGGTTTAACCGGAAGCGATGTGAGCTTGAAAATATTTTAGAATAAAAGAAAATTACGAATTGTGACCGCTGCCAAAATTTTAAAATTTATGATACCAGGGAACCTCATAAACTTCTAATGCACGGCTATCGTGAAAAACCCTGAGTATATAGTACCATATTTTAGAAGAAATCTTTTCTTGCCTCGAAAAGGTCAAGAAATACGAGAAAAATTACTTTGAAAATTTTATAGTTTTTCTCCAAAAAATGTCAATGTCAAAACTGATGACTTTCAAGAAAGGTTCTGTGCATGATGCATGGAAAATATTAAATGATATGTCTTTAACAAAGTCCTAGATTCTTGTTTTAGCTGTTCATTTGATAAAATATTTGAAAAAAATCTATTTGAAATAGACATTATTTGCTATGCTAAAGCTTACATACGATATTATAGCCCTCTTATTTATTACATTCATACTTATGACGGAGGTTTTATTTCTTTTATTTTTTATTCTTTGCCTTTAAAGTTATATGATCAGATAAATACACTTGGAGAACCCCAATTACCACACCACATCTTTTTAAAGACCTGACGATCGTTTCGCTAACAAAGTTAGCGTCATCAGAGGATGAAAATTTCTTCGTCCACTGATGACGTTAACTTTGTTAGTGAACCGATCATCAGGTCTTTAAAAAGATGTGTTGTGGTGACTTGGGTTCTCCAAGTGTACTTAACAGTGCTCATGACAGGTTCCAATCTGCACTCAGTTATATGATCAGATTATGTAATTGCAATAAATCTTTGACGAGTTTTTATAGAAAAACTCATTAATGAGATGACAACTCTTAAGACTCTTAATTCAAATTTTAATAGCAGATCAGGTTGCTTTTGTTGCAGTAACTTTGCAAACCATTCCATATGTAAGGAATATATTTTCTAACCCTGGGCACAACGTTATTTTATAATGTAAACACTCGGTACGTATTTAACAGGCACGTTATTATGTGGACAAGTTTCACTAGAGGGAGTATTGTCCCATTAAAACTAAAGTGTGTAGTTAAGCGATGCGCTATTAAAAATTATTTACTTAGGGATACAGGTGCTGGGGAGTTACAATGTAGAATGTAGATCAGTTAGCGTCTTAATAATATATCATCTTTCGCTCCAAAGGCACTCTTTATAATCATCTTAGCGTCAGGTGAATAAAAGCATAACTTGTACCGTGAAACACATTTGACTGTGAACCATGACCCGAGCTGTGTCCTAAAATATACTCGATATTAGTGAAATGTGGAGTGCACATTACAAAGCTCCATAAAGGGTGAGTTTCTCACAGAACTCAGATTGTCTATTTATTGTACATCTTATTATTTGTTTGATTATAAATTGGGAAGTAATTTCAATAAGTATCTCATTATAAAAGGGGTTTTAAGTAATCACTTGACAGTTACCTTATATGAAAATAAAGTGTAGCTGAGGTTTATTTTCAGTTTGTTATTTATACAAGGTTAAGTCAATATTAATAAATTAAGTAATTGTTGAGTTGTGTCAGTAAATAAAGTAATGTCTGTTTGGAAGTAAATTGTTGATAGTTTGAAAGGTGTGTGGGACACCTTCGCTGTTGGCTCACCCAGTAGGGCGTCATACTGGTAGAGGCGTGGGCTTTCAGGCCCTGGTTATGTAACCACAACACGGTTGTTTTTAGTGGCGTCGGCATATTTCGGTACAAGTACAGTGGAGCTCGCTCCAGGTATCCATTGCACCGGCTCCTGTCGATGCCTGGATATTAGAGAGGGCACATCGTAATTAGTTCACCGCTGTATCCATTGCACTTCTCAGTATTCACAGTGTGAACCGTTGTTGCATTTGTAGGCCGATCTGGTAGCTAGACCGAGGCATCGTTGTCTCATTGCACGTGTCAGTGCCAGCATATAAGTGGGGTACTTGAAGGGCACATCATGGTGAGGACACCTTTGTGTCTATTGCACCTCTCGGTATTCAACTCTGGTTGTAGGCGAGCACGCTGGGTGAGGCATTGTTGCCTCACTGCACACCTGGAAGCCGGCACGGACCTAGTGACGGGTACAGCACCCAACTAAACACACAGGTTAAACTACTGTTTGAGTAACTATTGTCTGAGTATTTAGAGACATTGTTCAGAAGTAGTTTTGAGGCACTAATGTGCGTTGTTTAGGGTTTATCCTGTGGATCAGTGGAGCATTAACTAGCAACTGCTGTTAATGTTGAAGTTGTTCGGTGGAGCATTAAGTAGAAACTGCTCTTAATGTTAGCTTGCTCAGTGGAGCTTTGAGTATAAATAGTCATTGATGTTAAGTCGCTCAGTGGAGCGTGTAATTGGTAAATGTTTGATGAACTATTTGAATGCCCCTCGTATATATTAGGTTGTGCTCTAGATGAACGATGATGTGTTCAGGTATATTTTTAATTACAGGTTAGTGATGTTGTTACTGGGCACATTTGGCACCCGCTCGCCCGACTCATTACGCCCGTACCTTAGTAGTACTAGTACTAGCAGTGGTGGGGAGGCAAACGCCAGGCTAGTAGGGACAAAGGGCCCTTTTTGCCAACCCCGGCAACCCAGTAACCATGCCCTACCCTTCCTCGGTTCCGTCACCAAACCTCCTCGACCTCGAATTAAAGGCCATGACCGTCTTCCATTGGACGGAACTTACCTGACTCTTATGCAGAGTCCTCGAACCGAACAATTCTGTTCGAAAACTCCCAAAAGCCTCGCATTCACACAGGTAGTGGTAAGCCGTTTTTCGCCGCGCCGCATTCCTGGCAAATGGGATCCCTCTCGACATCTACCAATGTAAGGTGTCTTCTAAGAGCACAGTGGCCAATTAGCACCCCAATTATGCGGCGAAGCGCAGAACGACTCCTACCGAGAAGCCAGACTGTCTTGTCCCTGTCCGGCTCCTCCACGAAATCCCTCGCCTCCCTACAGCCACCGACCAACCTCCAGTGCCTCTCCATTGCCTGCTCAGTACATCTATCCAGGGCGTCGGAGACCAGCCTTACTTATGCCTATAGCAGGCTCCGGGCCACAGAAAGGCCTCCGGGAACCAAGCCTTGCGAGATCATTCTCCACTTCGTTCCCCCCGCCGGAGCCCACACAAGTTGCTTGTCTTTGTCCTGGACAGTCCCGTAAGAGCGTCAGCGCACTCCTCAAGCAGCGTAGACCTAATTCTAGACACGCAGACGGCCCGGAGGACCGCCTGACTATTTGAACAAACGTATACACATTTCTCAGTGCTCATTCTCACATCCTGTCGATTAGCTACAGACAGAATAGCGTACACCTTCGTTTCGAATGCCGTGGTATATGCCCCAGAGCATAACTATCGCTTACCCCTAGGCTATCGATGTATATTCTCGCCCCGAAGGATTGCTGCTCCTCCAGCCGTGATCCGTCAGTAAAACAGACCAGGCTAGCGGGCTGGAATGCAACCTCATTTTCCCTACACTGACTCCTGCTGGGGATTCTGAGGGTATATGTCCTAGTCAGCCTAATATTGCCCTCTGCATTTCGTACCTTGATGGTGGAAATTGGGATTTCTTTTTCCACCTCCTTCGCAACTGTTGCGTGTCCTGTTATTGCTCCCTCTGCGCACCAGTTTCCAGAATCTCCCATTCTAAGATGCAACGACATAGCCCCCCTTCTGATACAGATGGGAAGCGGTGGCAGCATTAAATTCCGGGTAGCAGTTTGGTTCACACCGCACCACCAGACTACTGCCTCATAAAGGACTCTCGGCCTGACGATCGCCGTGTAAATCCAATGAAGGATCCGAGGATTAGGTCCTCAGGTCCTCCCTATCACACGGCGCAGCTGCCAGAGGGTCGCTACGCCCTTCTTCACTACTCGCTCTATTTTTGCAACCCCCATGGCAGTTTGGAGTCCAGGACCACCCCCAGATATTTGAGATACCGCACTAAGGCTACAGGTTTTCCAAACATGACAAAGCGCCCTGAACCCCTCCAGATTCCTCTTCTTGGTGAACAGGATCATCTCCGTCTTCGCCGGGTTTACGGAGAGTCCCAGCGCACCACACCGCCTTTAAATTATGCTACAGACTGTTTGCAGGCATGCACAGACGACGGTGAGGTATTTTTGGGTGACTAAGACCAGCCCATCATCAGCATACGCCTGGGCGTAGAAGCCTTTCTCGGAGAGCCGGTCCATGAGGCCGCCCATGACCAGACACCATAGATGAAGCGACAGACAGCTACCCTGAGGGCAGCCGCCGGTCACTCCAACGTCCAGCCCCCGGCCTCTTAAGGTCAGCGAAACTCTCCTGTTCTCCAGCATGCTCGCCACCCAAGTTATAAGGGATCTAGGCGTCACCTGTCCTGTAGGGCGGCACAGGCCGTATCCGTCCTTGCTCTATAAAAGGCCCCCTCCGCATCGACAAACACAGCTAATGTGCTCTCCCTGTAGTGTAGGGACATTTATACCTTTCGCGTAACAGCGTGGAGCGCCGTTTTCGTCATTTCTTTTTTATCTTTAAACTTAAATATAAGACGTCATATAAGATCGAAACAGTCGTTACATGTGTTTCAAATGACAATTCTACGAATTCTCTAATTAAATGTTACGCATATTTTTAATATAATATAACCCGGGCATGCAGCCGGTTTCAAGTATAATGTAAACAAAAGGTTAGTTAACGTATCCTTAGATAGCTCAGTGGAACGTGCTTGTCTTCTACACAGAAGGTTGCGTGATCGATTCCCGCTCGATGAATGTATGTTTTTTTTTTTGGTTTTATCTTGACATTTGGAGAAACAATCGTGTACAGATTTCATACGTTTTGAACAAGATCTTATTTTTGTTTCAAACGCCTGAATAACTTTGTCACCTTTGAGTCTGAAATTATAATTTTCAGCAGACATTTTGTTATTATTGATATTGAAAAAACCGGTTTGATTAGGTTGACTAAAACGAAATCATTGTGGCGATTAATAAGGAAAAATAACTGCTACGTTCATAATTTGGCAGATACTTTACTTTTATAAATATGAAGTAAGTTTCCTTCTGGAAAGCTTTTGCAACTTTAGTGAAATTTGTAATACAAGTTTCTTTTAAAGAGACTTACACTATTTATAGATATAGCAAAATTTAATTATTTAGCTTCATAGAAAATTGAGTTTTAGGCATTTTTCTCAAAAGGAGTGCAAGGAATGTATTTTCTAACCCTGCTCACAACGCTATTTTATTATGAAAATTCTCTGTATGTATTAAAGAGACACGTCACTATGTGAACAAGTTTCATAATTAAGGGTATGGTCCCATTAAAATTTAGGTGTCTGGCCGATTGAAGCACGTTTAAAATGTTTACTTAAAGATAGACGTGAGGGGAGTGTGAAGTTATATGATATCACTCTTGGACTCAAGGGCGATACTCTTAGGTGTTTATCGATAACTAGTTCAGAGAGACGTTCCCGGGGACCCAGTTGTATATCATCTGGTTTAACATAAAGGATGCATTAGCCATTGTACCGTTCAAGCGTGCTTGTGTGCAGTAAGTCCAGTGTTGTGGTCAGTGTTTTCTGGAATAAAGGGTGAGTGAATTCTCACTGAACGCATATTGTTGACCTATATGTTATAATTTGTTTAAGTTATAAATTGAGAAGTAATTTCAATAAGTATATGATTATAAGGGTGGTTTTATGAAAACATTTAATAAATAGCTCTTATGAAATTAAATTGTAGCTAGAGTTCAAAGTCAGTTTATTATTTATACGAGGCTAAGTTATAAATTGAGAAGTAATTATGTGATTTAAATAAAGGTGCTTTATGAAATAATTTGGTAATTAACTAAGTTTAAATTCAGCTTCTTATTTATACGAGGTTAAGTCAACATTAATAAATTAATTAATTGTTGAGTATGTCAGTTTGCAGTAAGTAAAGTAAATTCTGTTTGTAAGTAAACTGATGAGTTTGAAAAGTGTGCGGGACACTTTCGCTGTTTGTTCACCCAGTAGGGTATCATGCTGGTGGGCGTGGGCTTAGACCCGGGTTGCGTAACCACAACACGGTTGTTGCATTGATAGCAGAAATGGTAGCTAGACCGAGGTCGTTGCCTCATTGCACAGTCGGGACCAGTGTAGGCGTTGTATTTGCCGAAATGGTGGCTAGGCCGAGGTCGTTGCCTCATTGCACAGCCAGGACCAGTGTAGGCGTGGATATTGGAGAGGGGCATAACGTAGCTTCGACGTTGTGTCCATTGCAGTTCTCAGTATTCACGGTGGCAACACAGTGGTTGTATTTGAGAGCCGATCTGGTGGCTAGACCGAGGCATCGTTGTCTCATTGCACAGTCAGTACCAGTGTAGGAGTGGATATTGGGGAGGGCACATTGTTTGGCTGGGCCCTTTGTGTCCGTTGCACCTCTCAGTATTCACCCTGGCTGTAGGCGAGCACTCTAGGTGAGGCAATTGCTGCAGCATTGTACTCCTGGAAGCCGGCGTGGACCCAGTACCGGGTACAGCACCCAACTAAACACACAGGTTAAACTATTGTCTGAGGAAATATTGTTTGAGTAACTATCGTGTGAGTAACTACTTGAGTAACTATTATCTCAGTATTTATTATCTAAATATTATCTGAGTAACTATTGTTTAAGTAACTAATTGAGTGATTATTGTATGAGAAGCTATGATTTGAGCACTTAGAGCCATTGTTGAGAGGCAGTTCTGAGGCACTGATGTGCGTTGTTAAGAGTTTATAGTGTTGCTCAGTGGAGCATTGAGTAGGAATTGCTGTTAATGTGGAAGTTGCTCAGTGGAGCGTTGTCGAAACTGCTCTTAATGTTAGCTTGCTCAGTGGAGTTTGAGTATAAATAGTCATTGATGTTGAGTCGCTCAGTGGATCAATGGAATTGGCAATTGTTTGATGAACCAATAATTGAATGTCCCTCGTATATATTAGGTTAGAACCTCGGTGGTTCAGGGGTAAGAACGTGTGCCTCTGAACCGAAGCGTACTGGGTTCGATCCCAGGATACTCCTTTCACTTTTTCAGTACAAACTGTAACATTAATATCAACCGAGGTTCTGGCATTGTATTTAAACAAGTTGAATGTCTGCACGTTCCGCCCTTCGGAGGGGGCGTAAAGCCGTCAGTCCCGTGTCTATGCGATGTTGGGCACGTTAAAGATCCCTACCCTCCTTACAGAAAGGCAGGGGTTCGGCAAAATTTCCAGGATAGTGAGGTGAAACTGCTCCCTGGCGTCGGTGATTGGTCATAGTCGCGGAAATAGGCCGACGTTAAAGAAACAAAACACACACATATATTAGGTTGTGCTTTAGTTGGACGACGATGTGTTCAGGTGTATGTTTAATTGCAGGTTAGTGATGTTGTTACTGGACACTTTTGGCACCCGCTCGCCCGACTCAGTACGCCCGTACATTAAGGCTTCGCCCTCATTCTGACAAGTAATAAACCTTTTGCCTTTTGCATAATTACTCTTAAGTAGATAACACAACTGCTAAGTAATATATCGACTGGTGATTGATTGTTGAGCTATGTAATTATATTATGTGACCGTTATTCGATTGTTATTATTATAATGGGTTACTTCCATTGTTTACTAAGAGGGTTGTAACCTTGTGTCACCGAAGGGTTGCGTTCTATATATTTATTCAATATATATGAAAAAAAACGTACCTATTACAGGAGTTAGAAAACAAGATAATTTTTTTGATAATACAGATATGAATGGTAACACTTTCGAAATAAGAATCTTCAAATGAGCGCGTACTAGGACCTCTAAAATCGATCTTGAAGGTCTGTGTATGTTTAAAGTATTAATTTTAGTAATATGCCGTATAATAATAGTGTACAATTCTTATGAAAATTCACTACTGTCATGCACTTGCTGCGTCCGGTTTTTTTTACGTTGTAGTAGTTGGTAACACCGACAAACTTATTTAGCTTGCTAGTAAATATTATTCCGCTTCTGAACGACAGCCGGTGGTGGATTAATATATTCTTGTGGTAGGGTAACCAAAATATGTGTAACGGCTATGCATAATTCATGTTGGCGTTGTTTATTCTATATAACGGAAAACAGTGTTTAATTCAAAGACATTAAATAATCCATTGTTACAGACTGACCTTGCTATTCCATTGTACAACCGGTGTTAAATTAGCTACTTCAGTGACCGCCAACGGTCAAATTTCAAATTTTAAAACCTCTTTTCGACAAATGATGACCGTTTTCAATTAAGATGAAGTATAAGGAAGAGATAATAACTTACATTTAAAGCATGTAGGTATAATATGCCTCAAAATAGCGCAGTGAAATTTCTCAAAGTTTACTAAAACCATATTTGGGAATGCTTGTTAAGGACACTAGTTCACCTTCAGCAACACAGATTGATTTATCTACTTTATATTTAAACCAGGTGTCTTCAATGCTTTATTATCGAATACCACAAGACACTTTAATGGAATTTTAAAGTTCTGGGAGTTTGCCAAAGGTTAATTTTTAAGTAATTTAACCAGCATTTAAAATCACTAAGTGCAGATTGGAACCTGTTATGAGCACTAATAAGTACACTTGGAGAATCCAAAACACCGCAACATATTTTTAAAAGACCCGACGAACGTTTAATTAACAAAGTCAATTTGACTGAATAAAATTCACTCAAGAATTAGAAATTAATAACAAACTACCTTTTATAGATGTACTAGTTATTAAAAATAATCACTCTCTTGAATTTTATGTCCAAAGAAAGGAAACCACCACTTCAGGTTAGATTCCAAATGACTCACATACTTTTACACAAAAAACGGTTAGTTAAATTTTTAGATTACTGCCCCCAAATAAAAGTATATATATATATATATATATATATATATATATATATATATATATATATATATATATATATATATATATATATATATATATATATAGGGTGATTCATAAGTGGTGACCAAAAATGAAACCCCATGTTCTTTGAACAATTTTAGAGAGGGTATGTCCTATAAAATTTTTTCCTATAATGCTTCATTAAAAAGACACAGGGTGTTGAAGTTGAATTTCAAAAAATTAAATTTCCCAATTTTTTAAAAAGTAGCATATATTTTGCTGAAACTTTGCATGTGTAGGCTGCTATGTAAGGCGCGTATTCTACCATAACAATTGAATCGGCTTATCCAGCAGTGGCGCGCGTACCCACATGTCATTGGTTATCCCTCAAGAAAAAAACGGGTAAGCCAATGATATATTTTTTAATTTTTTATTTTGTGAATCTTACTTTCATTCGTGAACAAAATGACTCTCTTGATAATTTTCTGTACGACGCTTATTTTACGAGTAAGCAATGAATCAGGTAAGTGTTTTAGAGCACAGTTCATGATTTTTAACCAGTTGTTGTTTGGTAGAAACTCGCAATGATACACTTTTATCAGGCTTATAGTAATTTATTTATTACAATAAATGTTCAAAAATGCCTCAATTGGCCTGAATACACGCACGACATCTTTTTAATATAGAAAATTTAACGTCTTGAGGATTCATTGTTACTTGAATATGACGAAAAGCATTATTTATCAGTTGTTGTAGCTGCTCTGGTGTATTTATTTGTTCACTGTAGACCAGTCGCTTAAAATCACCCCAAAGATAGAAGTCAAGTGGGTTTAAGTCCGGTGATCTTGCAGGCCAATGTATTGGTCCAGTTCTGCCAATCCATCTTTCATTATAATGTTCATGTAGCCATGTAACAACGTTTCGACTATGATGCGCTGGTGCACCGTCATGCTGGTACCACATTATACCTCTTGTTGCTAGTGGAATGTCATCTAGAATGTTTTCTACACGGTTTTCTAGGAGCACTAAGTACGAAGATCCATTTAAACGTTGTGGCAGGACTTCCATGAACATTGGGCCGTTAAAAATACCACACCATAAATTAATGGAAAATCTATGTTGAAATGTGCGAGTCTTTGTTGCATGTGGATTTTCGAATGACCAGACATGCTCATTATGAGAATTATAAATACCATTTCTTGTAAATGTTGATTCGTCAGACCAGAAGATTAGATTAGGGAATAAGATATTTTAATGGTTCATTTCCAACATCCATTCACAAAAGACTCGTCGATGCACATTATCTCCAGGTAGAAAGCAATGAACATTCTGTCGATGATATGGATGTAAGGCTTCTCGATGTAAAGTTCTCCAAACAAAGCTTTGAGAATATTGCAACTGCGTGGCAATCCTCCGAGTACTTGTAGAAGGTTGATCCATCACTGCATCCACCACTCTCTCTTCGTCTTCAAGTTGATGTTGTCTTCTACCATTAGCTCTAGCGTCAGGACGTTGTCCAATACCGCACTGCCGAAGTCTTGAAAACGATCGAGAAAAAACCCTTGCTGTAGGTTGACGGCGAGTGGGAAACCTACGTTGATATTCCCGACAAGCAGCTAGAGCATTTCCATCAGCATATCCGTAGATAAAAATTATATCTGCATACTCTTCTGAGGTGTACTCCATTATAAGAAGTAAAAGAGTAGAAAATTTTGCAGTTTTATAAAGTTTACCACTTACACCTATTCAAAATAATAACTTGTTAACCTAAACGTCAAGTGACACTTAATGACAACTTTGGCAAATCAGACTACTACTTACTAAAATACAACAAAGATAATTGTCGTACAAAAAATTATCAAGGCATTAAATTTTCCATATTAAAAAGATGTCGTGCGTGTATTCAGGCCAATGGAGGCATAAAAGTGTATCATTGCGATTTTCTACCAAACAACGACTGGTTAAAAATCATGAACTGTGCTCTAAAACACTTACCTGATTCATTGCTTACTCGTAAAATAAGCGTCGTACAGAAAATTATCGAGAGTCATTTTGTTCACGAATGAAAGTAAGATTCAAAAAAAAAATATAAAAAAAAACATCATTGGCTTACCCGTTTTTTTCTTGAGGGATAACCAATGACATGTGGGTACGCGCGCCACTGCTGGATTAGCCGATTCAATTGTTATGGTAGAATACGCGCCTTACATATCAGCCTACACATGCGAAGTTTCAGCAAAATATATGTGCTACTTTTAAAAAAATTGGGAAATTTTATTTTCTGAAATTCAACTTCAACACCCTGTATCTTTTTAATGAAGCATTATAGGAAAATTTTTTATAGGACATACCCTCTCTAAAATTGTTCAAAGAACATGGGGTTTCATTTTTGGTCACCTATATATATATATATATATATATATATATATATATATATATATATATATATATATATATATATAGAGAGAGAGAGAGAGAGAGAGAGAGAGCAAAGAATAAGAGTACATTAAGAAAATGGCTGAATATAACAGATAATCGGTTTGCTTTGTGGCGAAATTAATTAATAAACACAGATATATATATATATATATATATATATATATATATATATATATATATATATATATATATATATATATATATATATATATATATAGAGAGAGAGCAAAGAATAAGAGTACATTAAGAAAATGGCCGAATATAACAGATAATCGGTTTGCTTAGTGGAGAAATTAATTAAGAGACACACACAACAAAAATGTTTGCAAAGTCTCACCATCGATACCTCTCTATTAGCGAACTTTTTTAAAATAAAAATTCGCTAAAATGACAGATCACGTTAAAATGTCTATTTGATGTATGTCAATTTTGTACATAAAAATAAAATCTACTTATAAGAATAATAACCATAACAACAATCAAATAAAAATATCGACATACATCAACTTACTACATAATCACAACTATTTTTAATACAGTTAAGACGTATTCTGTTTGATATATGTAATTAGCAAGAAGAGTTTCCAAGCAAGGCGAATTCATCAAATCAGTTTACTCATTTAAAACAAGACAATTGTCGTGTATGTGCTTTTATATTCAAAGCTTTAAACAAACTAGTTTACAATTGTCATTACAAAAATGTATTGATAAGTACACTTGGAGAACCCAAATCACCACAACACATTTTAAAAGACCTGACGATCGTTTCACTAACCAAGTTAGCGTCATCAGAGGATGAAACATTCTAAATACTTAAAAAACTAACATCAACTTATATACCGGTTCTCAGGTAAAAAGATCGAACCGAGATGAGACACTACTCGTAGGCAAATTCCAAAGTGTATTGTATTTTTATCGCCAGACCAGGTCTTTGCGCTATCCCTACTGCTTTATCTAAAAAGTGTCCATCTGTAATAGTTTTGAGAAAGTTCAACGACAGCTAAATTAACAGCGGTTCCTTTGGCGGCAATAACTGTATACTTATGTTATCGGTAAAAACGTGCCGAAAACGTGGGAATTTTATTTAGCAAAGCAATCGATCAAGTGAGTCGTAATTGGCGCTGGTGAAGTGTTCATACATTTTTTGTAGTAATTATATTTCGCAATATATACGCTCTCGAACCCATTTAGGTGTCCTGGTTTTCTAACATTTTTAATTAATTTCAGATTATCTTTATCAACGTGATAATTATTATCCCAAATATGTCGGGCGACGGCAGACTTATCTACAGTACCGTAACGTAATTGGGATATGTGTTCTTTGAATCTTATACCAATCGATCTTTTTGTTTGTCCGACGTATTTAAGATTACAATCTTTACAACTAATTTCATAAATTCCTGACATTTTGTCCGCGCTATCCTTGTCTTTTGGGTTGCCTAGCAAGTTTTTTAAGGTATTTGTTGTTGAAAATGTTAGCTGCAGGTCGACTTTTTTAAAAATCCTGTCTAGACCCCTCGTGATTCTAGGTTCAAATGGTAAGCAAACAAAGTTTTTTTCCGATTTTTCTCTTCTGAACGTCGTTGATTCCGTCAACATTTTCTTTGTTTTCTGTTTGTTGATTAATTTTTTCACTAGGCAAACAGTGTATCCGTTATATTCGGCCACGTTCTTAATATAATTTAATTCTTTGGTATATCTACTTTTGTTTAAAGGAAAATTAATTAACCGATTTACTAAAAAATTCAGACTGGCCATTTTTTGTGCGTACGTATGATGTGAGTCGCTCGGAATGTAGCTTAAGGTAGTGGTTTCTTTTCTATAGACATCGAATTCTAAAGTGTCTTTATTCTTGATAACTAGTACATCTAGAAAGGGTAGTTTATTATTAACTTTTAATTCGTGGGTAAATTTTATAGAATCAAATTTATTGTTTAATTTGGCAATAAAATCTTCTATTCTGCAAATGTTTGTGTAAAACACAGCGAAAATATCATCCACGTAACGACACCACACTCTAGGAAAATAACCACTTTCACTTTCAAGATCTATTTCAAATGAGCAGATTTGAAACAGAGAACCGGTATATAAGTTGATGTTCGTTTTTTAAGTATTTAGAATGTTTCATCCTCTGATGACGCTAACTTGGTTAGTGAAACGATCGTCAGGTCTTTTTAAAATGAGTTGTGGTAATTTGGGTTCTCCAAGTGTACTTATCAGTGCTCATCACAGGTTCCAATCTTCACTTAGTGAAAAATGTATTGGTTTTATGCCAGTGGCGGCTACATTAAAAAATATAAGGATAAATAAAATACTGATTTAATAAAACTGATATTTTTATGGCACAATAATTACATTGATTTTCTCGGACAATAGAACGGTTTTTATTTTTTGACTCAAAAACGGCGCATTCGTGGAAAACAACTCAAGAAAGCAATTATGTTTCAAATTAAACGGGAAATTAAAAAAAAATTTTTAGTTGAAAAAAAAACCCATTGGCGTACCATTTTTTATTTAAAATAGTCATTGCCCGTACGCACGCGACTGTTACAGCTGAAAGTTACGTTTCCATTAAAAAATATGCATATTAGCTGTCGCTCCGTACTAAATATCACTGAAATGTCTCAAGCGGTTTCGAAAATATTAATTCATTTCCATTTTTTCCTAAAACTTTAACACCCCGTTTTTCGTAACGGAACATTTTTGGACCATAGTTGATCAAGCAAACTATGAAACTATCACTAAGGGCCAGCGGCGCCCATCGAACGCCTCGATTACGACTGCCAGAAGAATAGTGATGGGTTGTTATTTAACAATCTGTTATGTTTTAACTGTTGCCGAGCCGCAACAGTAACAACCTGTTATGGATATATGAAAATAACAGGTTACAGGAGGACCAGAAACACTACAGCAGAAATCTATTTGCGTTTTCGCTTTACACTAGAACTCGGACTCGTATCTGTTTCTGTTGCACTGCAACTAGCTTCGATGAATCAACATCGCTTTTCATCCGCAACTGCTATAACAGGATGAATGGACAAGAGACTGGGAATTGGGTATAGAGTATAGAGCGGACTTTACTTCATAACATAATACTTAACACTTTATACTAGTGTGCTTACAGCTTTGGGAACGTAGGATCGTCGATACAATGAAACTTTTAAATTTTATCAGGTTTTTGATGGGGATACGGCATACGGACACGGACACTACTACTACTAATCGCTGAAACTTCAAAAATCTCAGGAACGTTACCAATTTTAATGAAATTATAAAAATATTCCCTGTACCCGGTATAGTTGAACCAGACACACTTCACCCTATAGGTAGAGAGAAAAAAATAGTTTTAATTTAAAAAAATATATATTTTTTATTTTTTGCTTACAATTCATGTATTTGATATAATTCTCATTTTCAAGGAAAAAATGGCTATACAGGTTTTCAAGCTCAATGCTTAACTAATACTTAATTAGTAAAGAAAATTCGAAAGTATTTTTCATTGTTGATTTTTTTTTACCAAATTATTATTAGTGATAAATACCCAAAAAACCCCATCATCATTTTATTTTATAAAAATTTTTTTAATTATTTTAAACATAAAACAAAAATATTTTTTATTTTAAACATTATATAGCTGCATAGTATAGTAAACAATTTAAATTATGTTTCAGAGAATTAGAGATATCTAAAGTTTTTGCTCTATCCACATTGTTTCATAATTATTTTTGTCTTTTTAGTGAATTTTCTTAAAAAAATTTACTAATGAGGAGATCCCGACTTTTGAATTTTGAAAAAATTTCTTCAAATGACCGCCAATTAGGCCCCCCCAGAACACATATCCGGGGTCAGTTTCAATTTTTATATGTTTATATATATATATATATATATATATATATATATATATATATATATATATATATATATATATATATATATATATATATATATATATATATATGTATCACACCGATAACTCAAAAAATTATGGGCCGATTTTGATTAAATTTGGTGAGTACCTTACTTTTACAAATGGCTTGGATAAGTTCGTTAGCCAGGAAAATCGGCCCAGGTTTTCCCGGAAAATTTTGAGTTTTCTTTCGAAAAAAATTGTAAAAAACTAATATCTCCAAAATTAACAAAGTAAGGGCAACCAAATTTCGCACGCGGGTTTATATCATTATACGTAAGCTACCTATCAAAATTTAGCTCTGTAGATCAAAAGACAAAAAAGTTATAGGCATTTAAATAAAAAATTATTGGGATTTTCCTCAAAATGTCAAAGTTGCGATTTAAAACGTCAAAAATTGGCAACATTTAAGCAAAGAACTTGAATCTAGTACGGGCTATGGAAAGAAAATGTCTCAAGAAGAATGTTTTACAAACCCTGAAGTCTTAGTTTCAACCGTCATTGTCCTTTATTTTACTAAAATATTTCCAGAAAATTAATTTAAAATAGACCCTTTCTCTGATGCTTGGCAGTAGCCTTAGCTATAGAGTTTATCGTTTAATGGTATATAATTTTTGTCGAATTTTCGTAAAAAATCAATAAAGCTCAATATATCCGTTATTATACAAGATATGAAAAAAATTTTTATATATTAATTATAGGGTGTCTTGAGCTACATCTTAAAAAAATATTTCTACACTCATAGGATGGCTCATAAGTCGTTGGTGATACAAATTTTCTTATTTTTTTTAATCAAACACGCCTTATGTTATTGCAGTTTTGCATTTTCCATCGAAATATAATGCATGTTTGTAAAAAAAGAAATTCTGGATGCAGCAAGTGCGTTATGGTAGCGAATTTTGATCAAATGCTTCATATTTGAATAGCCCAATTTGCTATTAACCTATAAGGATGACCAAGAAACGAGTTTTTGTGGGAACACTTTAAGTTTACTTTTGGAAATTTTTGTACATTTTCACACAATAAAGTTATTTTTATGAAACAAGGCACATTGTTTTTACTATATAGGTTATACTGGTAACCAAAATTGATGCCTGCTTTCTTAAATACAAAGAAAACAGACATATTTGCAATAAAAACATATTTAAGAAAATTCACTACCATAACGCACTTGCTGCGTCCCGAGTTTTATTTAAATTAATCACCTTCACACCTCAATCCGGATCAACTGATAGTTACATCGCCCGGGGATTGAACCCGTGTAGCAGCGAATCTCCTTTACCTAACTACACCACCGGACGGGTTCAGCTACTGTTACTACGTCTACGTGGAATTCTTAATAATGCATAGTTCATACTGTTATTTTGAACCTGTTATATTTAACTGTTTTTTCTAAATAACAGTAACTGTTGCGACCTGTTAAAGCAAAATAACAGTTTTTCCCATCACTACAGAACAACGTTGTTACACAGCGATTTCTTTAAGGAGACTTACATTATTTCAATGTTCAATTGACTGTTTGGGACTGGCGTCTGGCGTGATGATCGCCTGCTGCTCAAATCGTCAACGCCAGAGAACCGCGAGCATTGAAACAACAACGTATATTTCCTGACAACAAATCATGATCTTAATGGTTTCATCCAATTAGGAATAATGTTGTTAGATTATTTTTTGGTTGTTCAGCAGCATCACAGCGCACTTACGGTCAAGCTGCCCCCGCTCTATGCAGTTATTTACTACAAAGGTATATTTGTCAGCGGGGTTATTTCTAAGTGGAGAAATATGTTCTTTCTACCTGATGATAAAACTTCTAAAAGTTTGACCGATGTACACTGCCTTAAAAGCCAATTTATAGATTCCAGTTTTTGCTAAGAAACATGATTGAGACATGTTTTCTGAAGTGCTTCCAAAGCAAATCATCGAAACATACTTCTTATCCTTTTTGTCTGAAATATGTGGATAATCTAAATTAAGTTCTAATTTGTATTATTTTCTGTATGTCATCTTATATATTATTCGAACAGAGTAACTATTATTAAATGCTATTTGCTATTTTGCTGAAATTTCTTACTTAGAATGGGTTTCAGACATAGGTATTGGAAGGACAGGTGTATTACTGAATAATAGGCAGCAAATTGGTTTCACCTAGTAGATAATACAATTACATTCAAAAATAGTCAGTTAAACATTTTTATGAACTACACAGCGTTTAAATAACACAATTATTCATCCAAACAGTAAATTAATTTCGTTTGATGTTTGTAGCATGTATTATAACATACCTCATAGAATATGCCTACCTTTATTTAGAAAACATTTTACCAGAAAAAAACGTAAATGTCATAAAAGCCAAAAAATAACAAATCTTTTTATTGAATATATATATATATATATATATATATATATATATATATATATATATATATATATATATATATATATATATATATATAACAAACCTTTTTAAAATTTAATCATACAATTTATATGTAAAAAAATCTCGGGACGCAGCAAGTGCGTTATGGTAGTGAATTTTCATAAAACTATTTTTTAATAGCAATAATGTGCGTTTTTTTAAGAAAGCAGGCATCAAATTTGGTTACCAGTATAACCTATATAGTAAAAACAATGTGCCATGTTTCATCAAAATAACTTTATTGTTTGAAAATGTAAAAAAAGTTCCAAAAGTAAACTTAAAGTGTTCCCGAAAAAACTCGTTTTTTGGTCAATCTTATAGGTTAATAGCAAATTGAGCTATTCAAATATTAAGCATTTGATCAAAATTCGCTACCATAACGCACTTACTGCGTCCAGAATTTTTGTTCTTACAAACATGCATTATATTTCGATGGAAAATACAAAAATGCAATAACACAAGGCGTGTTTGATTAAAAAGAAAATTTGTATCACCAACGACTTATGGGACACGCTGTGATTGTAGAAATAATTTTTTAAGATGTAGTTTAAGACACCCTATAATTAATATATACAATTTTTTTTCATATCTGGTATAATAACAGATATATTAAGCTTTATTGATTTTTTTTACGAAAATTCTACAAAAATTATATACTATTAACGATAAACTCTATAGCTAAGATTACTGCCAAGCGTCAGAGAAAGGGTCTATTTGAAATGAATTTTCTGGAAACATTTTAGTAAAATGAAGGACAATGACGGTTGAAACTAAGACTTCAGGGTTTGTAAAACTTTCTTCTTGAGACATTTTATTTCCATAGCCCGTATTAGATTCAAGTTCTTTTCCTAAATGTTGCCAATTTTGACGTTTAAATCGCAACTTTGACGTTTTGTGAAAAACCCCAATTTATTTTTCTTTAAATGCCTATAACTTTTTTGTCTTTTGACCTACAGAGCTAATTTTTGCTAGGTAACTTGTCTATAATGATATAAACCCGCGTATAAAATTTGGTTGCCCTTACTATGTTAATTTTGGAGATATAATTTTTTTTCGAAAGAAAACACAAAATTTTCCGGGAAAACCTCGTCAGATTTTCCTGGATAACGAACATATCCAAGCCACTTGCAAAAGGAAGGTACTTACCAATTTTGACGTTTAAAATCGCAATTTTGACGTTTTGAGGAGAACCCAATTTTTTTTTTTTTTGAATGCCTGTAACTTTTTTGTCATTTAACGTACGGAGCTAAATTTTGGTAGGTAACTTGCTTCTAATGATATAAACCCGCGTATGAAATTTGGTTGCCCTTACTTTGTTAATTTTTTTCGAAATAAAACACAAAATTTTCCGGGAAAACCTCGGCGGATTTTCCTGGCTAACGAACTTATCCAAGCGACTTGCGAAAGGAACGTATGTGCCAAATTTTATCAGAATCGGTCTATTATTTTTTAAGTTATAGATGTGACACATAAATATATATATATATATATATATATATATATATATATATATATATATATATATATATATACATATATATATATATATATATATATATATATATATATATATATATATATATATATATATATATATATATATATATATAAACATATAAAGTCTGAAACTGACCTCGGATTTGGGTTCCGGGGGTCCTAAATAGCGCTCATTTGAAGAAATTTTGTCAAAATTCGAAAGTCGAGATCTCCTCATTAGTGAATTTTTTTTAAAGAAAATTCACTAAAAGAAGGCGCTATTTCTATGGATGGTCGGTGGTCTCCCTTATTAACCAACATATCTATGAAAAACTCAGAAAAGCAAATAGGTAATTATTTTATAAGCATTCAAATGAATAACATACAATTAAGCATTTCATTTATTTGATATAGCCTCGGTGGTTCAGTGGTAAGAACGTATGCCTCTGAACGGAGGGGTACTGGGTTCGATCCCAGGGTTCTTCTTGCACCTTTTCAGCAACTACTGTAAAATTAGCATCAACCGAGGTTGTGAGATTGTATCTGAGCAATTGAGCAAATTAAAGGCCATCACGTTCCGGCGTCCGAAGGGGGCGTACAGCCGTCGGTCCCGTGTTCATGCGATGTTGGGCACTTTACAGATCCCTACCCTCCTTACAGAAAGGCAGGGGTTCGCCAAAATTTCCAGGATAGTGAGATGAAACTGCTCCGTGGCGTCGGTGATTGGCCATAGTCAGGGGCGTGCGGTGACATTTTAAATAAGGGAAGCAATTTTCAGAAACTTACCTATTTGTAGTGTAACTCAATTCTTCTGTCGTTTTTGGCAAATTCGTTAATAATGTCATAAAACTGTGGATTCTGGGACATTTCCTCGACGAAGTTATTTTCAATTGACAAAATTGAAATTTGGGAACGTCTTTCCTGACCTGTTGAATTAACCTAACAAAACTCTTGATACGTTTCAATGTAGAACAATTTCGTTCTACAGACGAACTAGTAGCAGGAATTGTTAATACTAATTCACATAATTTGAACGCTTCAGAATATGCATTTTCCAATTTTGATTCTTTTAAGAAAGTTAAAGGTTCACTCGCGTTAGTTTTTGTGTCAATAACATCGGTTTCATAAATAACTGTAAGTTCTGATCGTAATAAGGCTTTGTCAAAATAATGTCCATAGTGGTGGAATAATGATTTGAATGAATCTTCTGGGAAAGGTATCCCTTTAAATCCTCCAAAATTACACAATTCAAGAAATTTCAGGTCACTGAGATGATCAAATCTACAGTTAATTTGCTGCTGAATTTGATCTATGATTTTGTAGAAAAGGCGGCGATAAGAAGTTTGAAGGTCTCCCACATTATCAGTGCGCAGACGCTTTCTTCGTGGCTTACTTTTCCTAATTCCATTGTTTTTTCCAGAACTTATCAAATTCATTCCTTTTTTGAATTATAATGGATTTAAATTCACTAATTTTCTTCAGACAAAAACCAATGTCATTTGTTTTACATTGCAATATATTAACTACATTATCTGAAAACGGAAATATTTCCAAAAATATATTAAGTAAAAAATCAAAATTAAAGTCTCTTTTCAAACCATCCAAAAATCCTCTAGAACTATTTATTGTTTCTGCATCCCAATTTTTGCTATTTTCTATTATGTTTTCAAAAAGTTCAATTAACGATTCACGGTGTTCAAATATAGTTCACACAAGTCTGCCGTTGTAGTTCCATCGGGTTGCAGCTACTTTGGGTAAACGTTTTTTAACAATTGAGTCTAAGGCTTGTGTGCGCTTCATAGATTTGGAAAAAAAGCAGCCATTCCATTTAGGGTAGCAAAAACACCTTACATTCTTTAATATGATTTAGGGGATTAAATTAAATTAAATTTATGAGCACAACAGTGTACAAATAGAGCACTGGTAAACGTTTCCCGCACTTTAGCTTGAAGACCTCCTAAATGTCCGGCTATAACAGCAGCCCCATCATAGCTTTGGGCCATTAATTTATTATCAGTCTCCTCAATATCTTTCATAATATTAAGCACATTTTTATATAGAGCGTTTGCGGTACGATCTTCTGTCACATTTTTAAAGTCTAAAAATCTTTCTTGCTCCCATCCATTTTTACATAGCGTATTACTACAGATAGTTGACTTAAATTAGTTATGTCGGTTGTTTCATCTAGAACAATAGCAATGAAACGAGTCTGTTTAATTTCAGATTTAATTCTGTTCAAAATAATAGTGGCAGCAGCCGCAATTGAGTTATTCTGAATGCGATTTGATGTTCCGCGAAAAACGTTAGACTGTTCCAAGTGATTTTTTAAACAAATGTCGTATTTGGCTACTAAAGAAACTATGTCCTGAAAGTTTCCTCTATTTGCAAATGTATGTATAATAGTTGTTTCGTCATGACCCCTGAACCCCAATTCATGCTGACCAAGAAAAGACACAACATCAATAAGTCCTTTTAATATGTTTCTGTTTTTATCAACCAGTTCATTGTGTTGGCGATGATTAATTTCTATCTGCTTGTTAACGGCGTGTTCAATTCGCGTTTGTTTCAAAGACACGTAATTTTAAAATGGTCTGTAAATGCGCTTTAGACATAACATGTCTTTTTACTACTTTATGTAGATTATTCAAGTCGGAAAACCCACTTTTATTCCACAACCCCTTTTCAGTCACAAATAGACTACCAGGCCAACAAAACAGTTTATTCCTGTTAACCATTTATATTGTTTATAAGTTTTTCCGCGTTGAAATGTCGAATACATGTTTTAATTCTTGTATTTAAGTTTTTTTAGAGTAGGTTTCGGCCTACCTTTATTAATAATAGCAAGTTTTTCAGCAAACGATAAAGCTGAAAATCCTTTGGTTATCAAAAAACACATGACACAATCACAGTTATTACCACTTGTTCGTAAAGTTTGTAAATTCCCACCCCCACCGACGCCGCTGTTAAAAGCCGATGTAGTTGCAGCCATATTAATAATCATAAAATGCCAATGTATTTAACTTAGTCAACTGCTTATTTCTACGAAATAATCAGAGACATTCACGTTGTACGTGCATCGAGACTTCCAACGCGTTCTACATGTTGAAATACACGTACATTGCGTCGAGCATCGAGCAAGGGTTTCTCATTATGTGGCCTGCTGGATACCTATATTTAACTGAAGTCATTGCATCCACTCTCGTAGTATCAGGTTCATGCTGTTGGTTGGCGGTCGGTTTACTGGAGCGACGTCCTTGCCAAGAGCGCAGAGCGCATATACAAGTACAGTATGATGCATAATAAATAATTATGTGTGAGCTTGCGAATTAAAAATTGCAATAGATAAATTAGTTTTAAAATTTGAAATTTAATATTTAAAATACAAAATGGATTTTAAATAATGCGGTTTAATACAAATTATTTTTAAGTAGGTATGTGGTCGTTATTTTAAGGGAAGCAATGCTTCCCTTGCTTCCATGGACCGCACGCCACTAGCCATAGTCGTGGAAATAGACCAACGTTAAAGAAACAAAACACACACACACACATTTTTATGATTAAGCCTGCATATATTTTTAACCTTTCATACTGGACACCTATATACGATCAATGCTTTGAATAAAATAAACACCATAGAAAGTAACAACTTTCCGTTAAAATTTATTGAGAGAAAATGCTTATAAATAAATAAGAAAATTAAAATTGATTATTTATTCAAGTTAAATATAATAAAGCAATTTCGTCACGATTTACGTGAAACCAGTGATTCAAACCAAGCAACTTTCTTAATTGCAAGAGGGAAACTAAATTTAAGTGTATATAATTTAGTGTATTTCAATGATGACTTGTCGCTTAATTTAATACTGTAACATTTTCGTAAATTTTCATCATAGTATTACTCTATATAGTGGGTTTCTGATTCGAAGAAGGTTAAGAAATGTAATAATTAAGAAAAATACAAACTTCACAAATTGTGTAAACAATATAAATTTTGCAATGGGAAATTTTATCAATAAAGCCTTCTTTCATACACTAACAGTTTATGATTTAAAAAAGTCTCGACGCAGCAAGTGCGTTATGGTAGTGAATTTTCATAAACATGTTTTTAATAGCAAACATGTCGTTTTTAATTAAAGCAGGCGTCAAATTTGGTTACCAGTATAACCTATATAGTAGAAACAATGCACAATATTTCATCAAAATAACTTTATTGTTTGAAAAATTACCAAAATTTTCCGAAAATAAACTTAAAATGTCCTAGAAAAAACTAGTCTGATTTTCCTGGCCAACGAACCTCTTCAAGCTATTTAATCCCAAAAAACTCTTCGACAAGTCGTAAAAAAAATTTTTGCATGAAAATGTACTAACAATTTTTCCACAAAAATCCGAAAACATGTTTTTACAATAACTTATTAATCATTATTATATTATATTATTAGGCCCTTCACTTTTGAAACCACAAAATACAGGATGTCCCATTTAAAACACTTAAGTAAAGGCAGTTTGGTTTTTTTAAAAATTCAGTCATTATTTGATAGTGCCCTGTATACGGTATTTCGATTTTTTCGACGAATAATATAAGCGAAGACCTCTCTGAATGCGTCAGTTTTATGTGATTCTGGTTGAAACGCCGTGTCATAGTATTTGATAGGTGCCAAAAATGTGAAAAGTTGCAAAACAATTGAAATAACTTGACTTCGATATAAAATGCAAAAATGCAATAATATAAGATGTGTTTGAAAAAAAATTGTATCACCAACGAGTTAGTGGCCACCCCGTGACTGTCAGAATAATTCTATAAAATGTAGCTCAAGATACCATATAATTAAGGTATACAATTTTCTCTCGTGTCTTGTATAATAACGGATATATTGAGCGTTATCGTAGAAATGCATAACCCTGTATATATGTAAACAGAACAGATAAAAACTGAAACTAACCCTGGCTATGGGTTATAATTCGCCTAGTTCGTGCTCACTTGAAGAAATCTTTTCAAAATACAAAAGTCGCACAACAGTTTCCAAATCGATGGATAGGTCGTGGAATTAATTGCCCTGAACATTGGCCAGCACGATCACCAGACTTGAATAAATGTGACTTTTTCCTCTAGTGGGCTTCCTCAAACTAAAGAAGATTTTTGGAGTTGCATGAATAATAAGTGGACCATTATTAAAAGTGACATCCAATTACTTAACAGAGTAGACTTCAATTTTCGACAAAGGGTGCAGTTATGTGTGAGAGAAAATGGAAGTCATTTTAAACAATATCTTTAGTGTTTTATATGGTTTTTTTATTTATTAGTTTTTAATAATAGTTTTTAATAGCGCTTGTTAAATTTCAGATGTCAGTGTTTAAGTCTTCAAGGGACATAACTTTGTTTTGATCTCAACAATAAAACTCTCAATTTTCTAAAAAACAGTTTGGTTGGTTTGTTGAAAAATTGACAAGAGAAAAAGATAGAAAATTTCATTTACTATAAAGTTGATGGATTTTAACTTTTAATTAGGTTGGGGCTTAAAAAAAATCAAATCATTGAAAGGGTGACCCAACCCTAATTTACAATTTTTTCAGTTGTATATCCACTTCAAATTTTTGTCAAATAACGATGTTGATAAAAGGAAACCATCTACCAAATTTGGTTGTTCTATCTTAGGGCACTGCTGTTAATAAATGTAGGTAATGTCAGATTTGACAACAACTGTAACCTAGCAACAGATAACTTGCAGAGAGCACAAGGCATTCCCTATAAGACTTCAATGTTTAATAAAATCTTCAAGGGACATCATTTTGTTTTGATCTTAATTTCAAAGATCTCCATTTTCTAAAAAGCCTGGACGCAGCAAGTGCGTTATGGTAGTGAATTTTCATAAAAATGTTTTTAATAGCAAATATGTGTGTTTTTTTAAGAAAGCAGGCATCAAATTTAGTTACCAGTATAACCTATATGGTAAAAACAATGTGCCATGTTTCATCAAAATAACTTTATTGTTTGAAAATTTGCAAAAATTTCCGAAAGTGTTCCCGAAAAAACTCGTTTCTTGGTAAACCTTATAGGTTAATAGCAAATTGAGCTATTCAAATATGAAGCATTAGATCAGAACGCACTTGCTGCGTCCAGAATTTCTTTTCTTACAAACATGCATTATATTTTGATGGAAAATACAAAAATGCAATAACATAAGGCGTGTTTGATTAACAGAAAAAAGAGAATTTGTATCAGCAACGACTTATGGGCCAACCTGTGATTGTAGAAATATTTTTTTAAGATCTAGCTCAAGACACCCTATAATTAATGTATACAATTTTTTTCATATTTTGTATAATAACGGATATATTGAACTTTATTGATTTTTTACGAAAATTCGACAAAATTTATATACCATTAAACAATAACCTCTATAGGTAAGGCTACTGCCAAACATCAGAGAAAGGGTCTATTTGAAATAAATTTTCTGGAAATATTTTAGTAAAATGAAGAACAATGACGGTTGAAACTAAGACTTCAGGGTTTGTAAAACATTCTTCTTGAGACACCCACCCCCAATTCGCCCCTTTTTGAGTTTATATCCACTTCAAATTTTTGTCAAATAAGGACGTTGATAAAAGAAAACCATTTACCAAATTTGGTTGTTCTATATTCGAGCACTGCTGCAATACAGCTGTTTCTTGTAATTATTAAATAATCTTCCGAGGTCAATATCTCAGGATCCATGGGCGCCAGAGAAAATTTTATATAAAAAATCGGAATGTTTTGAAATCATCTACACGCACACATTCCTGCATACCCAGTTTTAGCGACAGAACCTCAGGGACATGTGTGATGATTCGTTGAAAATCTAAGGCGATACATCGACTCATATAAACTGTATCACATTACGCTACAGCGAAATGATCACGGAAATTAATAGGCGGGTATATTTTGCTTTTCAATTATGAAATGAACATGTGGTTAATTCATTAGTCTCAGATACACAGAGAAAATTCCAGTTTTCTATGTCAGGGTAATCAGGTGACACGTAATTGAAGCAAGCTGAATAAATTACGTAAGGTTCACTGATTTTCCGGGTGTATCAAGGCACGTGTAAGATCGGGATTTAATTAAATACAGGTGCTCCAGACATGTTACACCCTATAAATTAGACTTATTGCGTCAGCGTAGTAATGTTTGCGATTACAGCAGAGCTTGCATTTGACAGGCAAAATATTACCATTAGATTATGCAAGCTACGATGATATAATGTAATTACTTTGATTACAAACAACTAGCGATTGAAAAAAATCTAAATGGATTTGTAGATAAAGGAATCACCTGTGTAATATTTATGATATTTGAACTATCGATTATATAGATAAGATTGATGGAAACGATTACCAACTAAAACTTAATGCACAATAAGCCAAAGGTGCGGTGCTATCGGGGCGGCAAAGGCGCGGACGAGGCCTAAGGGAAAAAAAGTAAAACTTAATGCAACGAAAGTTAAGAACCATACGAAAATTTACTAAAACGTAGCGAGCCTTAGCGAACACACTGCTAGACAAAGTTAGGACATAGTAAAAAGTCTAGATGCAACAAGTGTGTTATAGTAGCGAATTTTCATAAATTTTGTAAGGCAAATTCCCCGGGATTCGATGGAATAATGCCCATCATGCAAAAACAGGGTATATACATACTTGCGCCGGCGCTTACCCTCATTACGAGGGCCAGCCTGGCTCTGGGTTATATTCCGAGGGCATGGAGACTGGTCAGGGTTGTATTTGTTCCTAAACCTGGGTGTCCAACAGACCAGGCACAGTCCCTGAGGCCAATTAATCTCATGTCCTTCTTGTTAAAAACAATGGAAAAACTGCTCGACCGGCACATTAGGGGCAGTGTACAGGAAGCATATCCCCTACACTGCGGATAATATGCATACAGAGCAGGAGTCTCAACAGAAACAGCACTGCACCAAATGGTGCTGAAACTGGAGAATACGCTGAGACCTACTGCAGGTGGATCGGTTTCACGCTCAAGGACAGGGCGGTGTTCACCTCGCTCGCGGGAGAGACTCTGCTGACGGGCGTCGCGGTGGGGTGTCCGCAGGGGAGTTCTCTGTTTCCGCTGCTCCGGTGCCTGGTCGCGCGCGCGCGGGGGGTTTCCTCAGGAAGGGGTCTAGGGAGGGGGTATGATGCACAAAGCTATGCGGAAGACATTGCCATCATACTCAGAGGAAAGGTTACACAGTCAGTGTGGGAGCGCATGCAGACAGCACAAAAAATGGTGGAAAGGTGGACGGTTGGCCAAGGGCTCGGGGGTGAACCCCGAGAAAGCAACCGTCATACCGTTTACGAAGAGGAGGAAGTGGGTGGGCAACCGAATTCTCACTCTATACGGTAGAAACATCCCAATGGCCAGAGAGGTAAAATATCTTGGGGTCGTACTGGACTCCAAGCTAACCTGGAATGTTCACGTTGAAAAAATACTGCGCAAGGCAGTTATGACCCTAGACGTCACTAGGCGGCTATATTGAAAAACGTGGGGACTAAGACCTAGTATGCCCTACTGGCTGTACACAAGGGTAGTCAGACAATCGTTAACATACGCGGCACTGGTGTGGTGGCCTAAGATGACTCAATCCAGTGTCAAACAAAAACTAGGCAAGATCCAAAGGATGGCTTGCCTCGGCATCACAGGGGCCATGACTTCAACCCCAACAGCCGTCATGGAGGTGTTGCTGGATCTGCGCCCCCTACACTTAGTTATCATGGGGGAGGTCGGGCTAGGACTATACAGACTAGCCTGCAATGATAGACTGAAGACCAATCCAAGCTGCAGGAGCCACTGAAAAATTCAGAAGATCGTGAAGGAGCCCATGCTTGAAATGAGGTCTGACTTCGCGAGCCCGCGAATCTGCAGGGATAACAAGTTTACAGTGGTAATTCCCAAACGCGAGACATGGCGGGGGGAGACGCCGGGTCCACCACCCGACGCGCTCGTCTGGTTCACGAATGGATCCGGCGGGGAGTGTGGGACTGGGGCAGACGTTTATTCGGAAGGACCGAGGGTAAGTCACAGTATTTCTCGCGGAGCTCATGCAACGGTCCTTCAGGCCGAAATGTACGCCATCTTGCACTGCGTGCGAGAGAACAAGACGAGGGGCTGCTTCAACAAGCGGATCGTCATAGCCGCAGACATACAGACAGCCCTTAAGGCTCTAAGTAGCCCACGGGTAAATTCCAGGGGTAAGTGAATGCCGAGACGAGACGAGCGACCCGGCTGGGCAGAATGAGGTCACCCTCATCTGGGTGCCGGGTCACTCGGGGGTCAAAGGCAATGAAGAAGGTGACAGTCTCGCGAAGAGAGGATCAGCAGAACCATTTATGGGACCAGAACCAGTCCTGGGCGTGTCGAAAGGTACGGCCAGGGGAACCATCAAGTGCTGGGTCAGGGAACAGCATAATGTATACTGGGCAGATTGTTCAGTGCTCAAACATAGGAAGTCAATTATTGGACAACCCAGTCCAAAGAGAGCTGTGGAGCTGCTAAATCTTAGCAGAGGACAGCTCAGGAACATAACAGGACTCTTGACGGGACACATGGCTGTCAAGAAACACCTGCATAAGATAGGGCGGTTCGAGGACGACCTGTCATGCAGACTCTGCGGCGAGGGGGAGGAATCAGCCCAGCACATCTTGTGCGAGTGTAAAGCTCTGGACCGCAAAAGACAACTGATCTACGGACAGGCTAGATCAGAGACAGAGCAATATAAAACTTCACCCTACCATATGCTGTGCAGACTAGGTCAACGCACAGTGATTTTGGAATGGGTGGAGTAGAAAATACAAAGGGCATGCGCAATAAGCCAAAGGCTGCGGTGCTATTGGGGCGGCAAAGGTGCGGACGAGCCCTAAGGAGAACAAAAAAGGCAGAATTTAGTGAGCATTAGCCAATACACTGCTGAACAAAGTTAGGGCATAGTAAAAAGTCTGGATGCAGCAAGTATGTTATAGTGGAGAATTTTCATAAGTTGTGTGAAACAAAACGTAGTGAGCATTAGCGAATACACTGCTGGACAAAGATAGGTCATAGTAAAACATCTAGACGCAGCAAGTGTGCTTTAGTAGCAATTTTTCATATGTTTTGTAAAACAAAACGTAGTGAGCATTAACAAATACACTGCAGGACAAAGTTAGTGAATAGTAAAACGTCTAAACGCAGCAAGTGTGTTATAGTGGCGAACTTTCATAAAATCTGTAAAACCAAAGACAGTGAGCACCAACGAATACACTGCTGGACAAAGTTAGGACATAGTAAAACATCTAGACGCAGCAAGTGTGTTATAGTAGCAAATTGTCATAAGTTTTGTAAAACAAAACGTACATTTTCGGAAACAACGTCTCTTTCTTGATACGGCACTATAAAAGTTTAATCGGATTCCATAGGTAAAAAAATGAGCAAAAATTAACTTTCTAATAATCACCTCCTTCGCTTGGACTTCATTAATCAATTTCTTATCAAGTGGCTCATCACAAAAATCTGATAGTATTTGTAGCTGTCAATTGCAAATATTGTTTGTTGCCAGTTACTTGCAGTTTGAAATACTTTAGAGCTTCACATGCGAAAATTGAAAACATATACAAATCAATAATTATTATTATGGCAAAATTGAGCGAAAAGCTAAGAATTGAAATATTAATAATGTTTGGTTAGGATGACAGGAATCGTAGTTATAAAGAAGTGTGCATGCTTCTTTATTAAGTGTATTCTAATCGGCTACAAAGGATTTGTTTCCAAATTATTGAAAGAGCCTCGGTGGTTCAGTGCTAAGAACGTGTGCCTCTAAACCGAAGGGTACTGGGTTCGATCCCAGGGTTTTCAATTCACTTTTTCAGTACATACTGTACAATTAACATCAACCTAGATTGTGGCATTGTACTTGAGCAATTTAAATGCGATGTTGGGCATGTTAAAGATACTACTCTCCTTACAGAAAGGCAGGAATTCGGCAAAATTTCCAGGATAGTGAGGTGAAACTGCTACCTGGCGTCGGTGATTGGCCAGAGTCGCGGAAATAGATCGACGCTAAAAAAACAAACACACACATCTTATTGAAAAATTTTAACGAAACCGATAGTTTCAAAGATAAACCAAGAATAGGAAGATCAAAAACGGCTGTACGTGGTAATAACGCATTAGATGTATTTTTGTATATTCATGAAACCCCTCATTTATCTATAAATGAAGTTGCTACATTACACAATGTTTCACAAAAAATGCCTGACGATACCGTAAAAGCGAAATCGGTTGCAGAAAAAAAAACAAGCACTACGTCGTCACTATGGTTGTATGAAGTATAGAATGGTTTCTGGTGAAACTCTTTAGTTGCTGATAATACAATACAGATTTTTTAAATAATAAATAAAGTTTTCTAGAAACAAATATTACCATTAATTTGAAAAAATCCTCAAATTTGTGTAGTAAATTTTTGAAACTGACAACTCTAGTTATTTCACTTTATGCAGATTTTCCAGCTTTACAATATTCAAAGAAAACAATCTTAGACATCGGTTATGTCATCCGCTTTTGTCTTCACACAGGGCGCCTTAATGAACATTTAGGAATATGGCATCTTTTATATTTCTTTAATTATGGAAACTCAAGCTTTTGTTCAGAGCAATGCTTCACAAATTAATGTAGGGCAAGGCCCGTGAATGCTCTACACATGTCGAAAGCTTCATTCCACTAATTTTAATAATTTAAAAATAATAGCGTTTTTTAAGTTTTCCGTAATTTTTACAGGAAAACTTGATCGATAAGAGGTGATTGACGAACTCGTCCTTGGTTTTTCTCCAAGTAAAAATTTAGTCAAGGTTGATTAAAATCCGTTTAGTAGTTTTTTAAGTTATGACTCGGATATAGGGACCCAATTCGCGCTCATCTGAAGAAATTTTTCCAAAAATCTTCTTACAAGAAAATTCGCTAATATATATTACGTTAATAACAAGTATTCATATTATGATAGTTTAAGATAAGTGACTGTTTCACGCTTTTATATGCTCATAAATAATTGAAAATTACTTTCGCTAAATTGATGTTTTTATTAACCATAGTTGGTTAACATACTAAATTAGGTAAAAGCTTAATGAGCTAGTTCGAACAGCTAGTGGGTAATTTTATAGATAACTGGTTTTACTTGGCAGCAAACATTAATTGCAAAATTGGAATTATTAGTGAGTCCGATAAGTGTAATTTTGTTCAGCAACAATTAGGCCAATTAACGCCTCATACAAACAATACAGACTAAAGAGAGGAACTGAATTTGGATTTTTAGTAAATTTCCTCTAAAAAAAAACCCTAATGAGGAGATCCCAACGTTTGAATTTTGAAAAAATTCCTTCAAATGAGCACTAATTAGGCCCCCGAGAATACATTTTCGGGGTTAGTTTCAATTTTATATGTTATATATATATATATATATATATATATATATATATATATATATATATATATATATATATATATATATATATATATATATATATATATATATATAATCACACCGATAAATCAAAAAATAATAGGCCGATTTTGATCAAATTTGGTGAGTGCCTTCCTTTTGCCAATGGATTGGTTAAGTTTGTTAGCCAGGAAAATCTGCTCAGTGGAAATAGATTAAACAATGATTTGTTTTAATTTGACAGACGGATTCCCTCGGTCAGTATCAGTTCTAAGCTGACCTTAAATGTATGGAATTTCGACCACGAAATTATAACGCATGTTTGTAAGAAAATAAATTCGGGACTCAGCAAGTGTGTTACGGTATCGAATTTTCATTGAATGCCTAAAATTTGAATAGCTCAATTTGCTATTAACCTATAAGATTCGTTGGTCAGAAAATTAGTTTTTTCGGGGACATTTTGAGTTTCTTTTCGATAATTTTTTATACATTTTCAAACAGTAAAGTTATTTTTATGAAATATGATACATTTTTTCTACTATATATATGTTATACTGGTAACCACATTTGATGTCTGCTTTCTTAAAAAAACACATATTTGCTGTTATGTTGTGTGTGTGTGGTTCGTGGATTGTAGTTACCGCTACTTACGTAATTAAAATGGACTGTATCGTGTTATGGAATAAAATCTCTTGGAAACACTTAATTATATATTTAAACACAATAAATTATATACTATTGATATAAATAGGCGGAACGTGTAATACCACATCTCGTGGTCGTGTATGAATCAAATGCACTCGGTGCAGAAGCTTTTCGAAGCTGATGTGATGAACGAATAGGCCCTGTCCAGGTCTCGAACATTGCAGGTACCCTCTCTTCGAGGGATGGGACATGCGTACAATCCACTGCAGTTATGTCAGCTTGTTTGTGACATACAACACTGCAGTCTTACAACTTAAATTTGCGCGGTAAAACTAAACATTTGCTATTTAAAACATTTTAATGAAAATTCACTATTATAACGCACTTCCTGCGTCCAGACTTTTAAATTATTGTGTGGTCGCCGCTACTTTAAATATTTACACTTTTTGAAATCCATGTAGCTTATAAGGCACCCAGCACCTTTTTCGTCTTGAGCTTGCTATGCACAATTTTTGACACCGCCGAGGACTTTTTGTCTTATAATTGCTGAATCATGCGCTCAATGAAGTTAGCACCTTTTAGTGATTTCGTAGAAAAAATTACGAATGAGGAGATCGTGACTATTGAATTTTGAAAAAATTTCTTCGAATGAACGCGATCTAGGCCCCCTAGAATCTATATTCGGGGTCACTTTCAATTTTTACATATTATATATATATATATATATATATATATATATATATATATATATATATATATATATATATATATATATATATATATATATATATATACACACATACATATACAGTGTGAAACACACTTATGGAATAAAATTCATTTTTCAGCAAAAAATAGTTTTTGTAGAAACGCTGAGACACGTGAAGTTTAATTTGTCGAACATTATCTTATAATCATATGTAAGACTAGATGCATTCTCGCAACAATTAGAACCGTAGACCGGTTTCGCTCTCATTAGAGCTCTTCAGTACGGCATACTAATTGCAGCAAAAATGCACAAAAATAACACGGCTATCATATAGCCAGTCTTAAAACACTAAGTGAGTAGCGAACGTGTCGCCACCTAGTTCGGAACCAAGTACTATGTTGTCACGCCCGCTCCAAATAACACAGAGTATTAAAAATAGAGACGGTATACAACTAACTAACAATTTAAAAAATTGTTAGCCCTGGCCCATTTCTACCCCAATATAGGGACAAAGTATGTAAGACTAGATGCATTCTCGCAACAATTAGAACCGTAGACCGGTTTCGCTCTCATTAGAGCTCTTCAGTACGGCATACTAATTGCAGCAAAAATGCACAAAAATAACACGGCTATCATATAGCCAGTCTTAAAACACTAAGTGAGTAGCGAACGTGTCGCCACCTAGTTCGGAACCAAGTACTATGTTGTCACGCCCGCTCCAAATAACACAGAGTATTAAAAATAGAGACGGTATACAACTAACTAACAATTTAAAAAATTGTTAGCCCTGGCCCATTTCTACCCCAATATAGGGACAAAGTATGTAAGACTAGATGCATTCTCGCAACAATTAGAACCGTAGACCGGTTTCGCTCTCATTAGAGCTCTTCAGTACGGCATACTAATTGCAGCAAAAATGCACAAAAATAACACGGCTATCATATAGCCAGTCTTAAAACACTAAGTGAGTAGCGAACGTGTCGCCACCTAGTTCGGAACCAAGTACTATGTTGTCACGCCCGCTCCAAATAACACAGAGTATTAAAAATAGAGACGGTATACAACTAACTAACAATTTAAAAAATTGTTAGCCCTGGCCCATTTCTACCCCAATATAGGGACAAAGTATGTAAGACTAGATGCATTCTCGCAACAATTAGAACCGTAGACCGGTTTCGCTCTCATTAGAGCTCTTCAGTACGGCATACTAATTGCAGCAAAAATGCACAAAAATAACACGGCTATCATATA
Organism: Tillus elongatus; assembly: GCA_964006375.1. Lineage (NCBI taxonomy): Eukaryota > Metazoa > Arthropoda > Insecta > Coleoptera > Cleridae > Tillus > Tillus elongatus. Next base: position 219,307,646 of record OZ023262.1, read on the forward strand.
GCCAGTCTTAAAACACTAAGTGAGTAGCGAACGTGTCGCCACCTAGTTCTGGCTATATGATAGCCGTGTTATTTTTGTGCATTTTTGCTGCAATTAGTATGCCGTACTGAAGAGCTCTAATGAGAGCGAAACCGGTCTACGGTTCTAATTGTTGCGAGAATGCATCTAGTCTTACATACTTTGTCCCTATATTGGGGTAGAAATGGGCCAGGGCTAACAATTTTTTAAATTGTTAGTTAGTTGTATACCGTCTCTATTTTTAATACTCTGTGTTATTTGGAGCAGGCGTGACAACATAGTACTTGGTTCCGAACTAGGTGGCGACACGTTCGCTACTCACTTAGTGTTTTAAGACTGGCTATATGATAGCCGTGTTATTTTTGTGCATTTTTGCTGCAATTAGTATGCCGTACTGAAGAGCTCTAATGAGAGCGAAACCGGTCTACGGTTCTAATTGTTGCGAGAATGCATCTAGTCTTACATACTTTGTCCCTATATTGGGGTAGAAATGGGCCAGGGCTAACAATTTTTTAAATTGTTAGTTAGTTGTATACCGTCTCTATTTTTAATACTCTGTGTTATTTGGAGCGGGCGTGACAACATAGTACTTGGTTCCGAACTAGGTGGCGACACGTTCGCTACTCACTTAGTGTTTTAAGACTGGCTATATGATAGCCGTGTTATTTTTGTGCATTTTTGCTGCAATTAGTATGCCGTACTGAAGAGCTCTAATGAGAGCGAAACCGGTCTACGGTTCTAATTGTTGCGAGAATGCATCTAGTCTTACATACTTTGTCCCTATATTGGGGTAGAAATGGGCCAGGGCTAACAATTTTTTAAATTGTTAGTTAGTTGTATACCGTCTCTATTTTTAATACTCTGTGTTATTTGGAGCGGGCGTGACAACATAGTACTTGGTTCCGAACTAGGTGGCGACACGTTCGCTACTCACTTAGTGTTTTAAGACTGGCTATATGATAGCCGTGTTATTTTTGTGCATTTTTGCTGCAATTAGTATGCCGTACTGAAGAGCTCTAATGAGAGCGAAACCGGTCTACGGTTCTAATTGTTGCGAGAATGCATCTAGTCTTACATACTTTGTCCCTATATTGGGGTAGAAATGGGCCAGGGCTAACAATTTTTTAAATTGTTAGTTAGTTGTATACCGTCTCTATTTTTAATACTCTGTGTTATTTGGAGCGGGCGTGACAACATAGTACTTGGTTCCGAACTAGGTGGCGACACGTTCGCTACTCACTTAGTGACTTATAATCATAGTTGAAAAAATTAAACTCCCACCATTTTACTCCAACCATTTTGCCCCCACCACTTTATCCATTTTTTTTAAAATAGCGACCGCATATTTTTTCATCACAATTCGATGGATTACATTTTTCTGAATGCAGAGATACTCCATATGTATGGTCTAATATTATAATTTTCAATACAGGGTGGAAATTTAATACCGGAATATTAAACTAAACAGTTTAGCCAGAAATTTAAATTTCGAAAAGAAACTTAATAAAAACGCCCCTTTCTTATAATAAATGTTCAAAATGTTCTCCATTCACTTGCACACAACGAAATAATCTGCTCTGGAATTCTTTCCTAACTCTCTTCAACACGTCACGCGTCATCAACAGCAATTTCCTAATTTCTGTTGTTATTTTCATTTCCAAATCATCTAAATCACCAGGTTGCGTTTTATACATTCTGTTTTTAAGGTATCCCCATAAAAATAAATCAAGAGGTGTAAGATCTGGTGATCTAGCAGGCAATTCTACGAAACCTCTTCATCCAATCCAGCTTTGTGGAGAATAATCCTGTACTTGAAGAGGAAAGTGGGGCGGTGCACCGTCTTGTTGAAACCATATCCTTTTATGGGGAATATTAGGTTCCATTACATTTGGATACAATTTTGCTAACATTGGAACAAGTTGTTCTCTTAGCATTTCCAAATATCTTGGGTCGTTTAGGTTTTCTATAAAAACAGGTTCAACTAAGTGATCACCAATGATACCAGCCCAAACGTTCAACTTCTGAGGACTCTGAGTGTGTGTTTGTCGCATCCAGTGGAGGTTTTCGGCAGCGCAGTATCTGCAATTTTGCCTGTTAATATCGCCATTCAAAATAAATGTTGCTTCATCGGAAAACAGAACGCCAGCAGAAGAAATAACATTTCTATGTAGCATGTCCAGCAGTTGTTCACAAAATTGCAGTCTTCTATCAGAATCACCGTCAATCAACTCTTGAACGTGTTTTCGTTTTTGAGACGCTTAAAAACTGTTGATTGACTAACATGATTTTCACGTGCAACTTAAAGGGTAGAAGTTGTTAGTTCTTCTTGAAAAGCCAATAAAATATTGAATTTTACATCTTCTTCAACAAACTTGGGTCTCCTAGGCAGTGGTTTAACGTGTCCATAATCACGAAACTGTAAATGTATCTTAGACACAGTTCCCTGGGTTAGTGGGGGCAAATCTGGATGTTTTTCATTAAATAGGTTAACAACTCGTGCCTGTGTTCTACACATCTCACCATACCCAATCATCATTAATATTTCTGTTCACAGAGTTTCAGTTAAGTATCGCATTATTAGACCAAAAATTAATCGAAAATATCGGAACAAAATTACGACTAATTTATTGGGAGACCGTGCATTCAACACAATACACCACAAAATAAAACCGAACTGTTAAATTTCACCTTTCACGCTGCAAAGATTGGTATTTAATAAGAAAGTATTAATGACACCAAGTACGTTTTAGATAAAAAGACAAGATAAGAAATTTAAGATAAGAGTCAGTGAAGAATTCCAGAACAGATTATTTCGTTGTGTGCAAGTGAATGGAGAACATTTGGAACATTTATTATAAAAAAGGGACGTTTTTGATAAGTTTATTTTCGAAATTTGAATTTCAGGGTAAACTGTTTAGTTTTAATATTCCGGTATTAAATTTCCACCATGTATTGAAAACTGTAATATTAGACCATATATATGGGGTATCTCCGCATTCAGAAAAATGTGATACATCGAATTGTGATGAAGAAATGTAGGGTTGCTATTTTTAAAAAAATGGATAAAGTGGTGGGGGTAAAATGGTGGGTGTTTAATTTTTTAACTATGATTATAAGATAATGTTCGTCAAAGTAACCTTACGTGTCAGCATTTTCCACAAAAACTATTTTTTGCTGAATAATGAATTTTATTCCGTAAGTGTGTTTCACACTGTATATATATATATATATATATATATATATATATATATATATATATATATATATATATATATATATATATATATATATATATATATATATATGTGTATGTATGTATGTATGTATGGATATATGTATGCATGTATCACACCGATAAGTTAAAAAATAATGGGCCGACTTTGAATTTTGCAGGAAACTCGGACTAGTTTTTCGGTGAAATTTATTTGTTTTTGTTTTGGAAAAGTTTTCCATCTCCGGAAATAACAAAGCTATGACAACCAAACCTACGCAGCTTTATATTATAAAAGGTAAACTACGTACCAGCATTTATATCCCTAAGTTAAAAGGAAAAAAGTTACATAGATAACATTTGTGCCACTGGTGATGAGATAAACCAGCCACAAGACCAAAATATTGAGTGTTAAACAAAATATATTGAATTTTATAGATAAAGGCTATTTATTGTTGGCTCAAAAAGGTGAAGAAGTACGAGAAAAATTACTTTGAAATTTGTTTTGTTTTACTTCTGAAAAACTCAGTGACGCCAAAAAATGTCAAAACTGGTAAGTTTTAACCAAGGTTCAACCGTCATTTTTGTTTCATTTTATTTTCATTACATTTTTTTTTGTTGATCAAAACATCATAACCTAGCAACAGATCTTTATTTGTAGCTGTCATGATTACGGGTTAATTCAATTTTTATTTGCCTGAGGAGGCTGTCAAGCAGCGAAACCGGTTACAGAAACGTTGAAGAACATCCTAGAACATCTAGAAATAAGAAGGGCCACTGGTTCCAGTTAGCTCACGCGCTGGCTACTTTTTTTCACTTATCGAACGAAACGCAACAGTGTTGTCAGTGAAGTAGTTTCCAAGTTTGTATATAAATAAGTTATTTTTGTTTATTTTGGAAATGCTTTCACGACCTCCCCTCAGTTCCTTAACGTGACCTCCCCGATGATCACGACGCACTCTTTGAGAACCACTGCTCTAGAAAAACTAAATTATCTGTTGTTACGCTTGCATTTCTAAAAATCGTTATCGTAACGCGCTGCTTTATGCGTCAGTTACAAAAAAAAATGGGCAAGATGCACATCCGTTTGCAGTCTTAATCCGGTTATAAATGCTGTTGAGATTCTCATCAAACAAAAACTACAAGTGAACAAGCAAACCAGACTAATCCGATAAACATAACAAGTAGAGGATTCTGGACATATGGTACAGTTTATTTTAATTGCAATAAAGATAAGGAGGGCATCTGTTCATTATCTCTGTGCGCGGAAACAAGGCAAATATTTACTCAAAGCGGAACAGATTATAAAAGCACAACAAAACACAACACTCGACTTACTTTGACTTGTGCAGTACAAAGATGGGTAAACATTTCTTGTTGGTTGGGATTTTGCTCCCAGACAACTTGATGAGCTCCAGTTTTATCTGAGATTTTCTCACGCTTTTTACAACACAAAAACTCTGCGTACTGTGTGGTAAATGTGAAAATACTGAACTGAACTGGAATGGTTGATAAATGTAGAGGACTCGTGAGTTCTTGAATCCGTGCCAAAAATTCTTACGTGTCTAATTTAACACTTAGATGATACAGACGGTTCGTGGTCATTCTGTGTTATTCGTTTTATGATAGGCGTGAATTTTAGTATAGTCCCATATAGAATGTTTATTATTTTTGAGGAAATTGGCATTAAATCTAAGTTTGTAACTTATGCGTTTAAAGAGGTAGGTTGATGATTTAAAGTTTCTACCCATGTTTATGGAATTGTAAGTGATGCGGTTTTTGATCGTGAATAACATCCTTATTTGGCTGATCCTTTTTGTCTGAAAAACATTAATAAGATGCTATTTCCAGCTATGCAAGTTTTATTATACTGGGTGTCAACGAATTCAGAGGCACCGCTGTAATTTTCTCATCTCAACTGATTATTTATCAAAATTACTATATTTATATATAAACATATTTCAGATGGACTGGCATACAAATTTAGAATGACGGACTTCCGGGTTCTGCGGAATTGACACAAATTTAAGATTGGAACTAGAATACCTTCTATATCGTTTCCTGTTTAAATCATACATGTTAAATTGAGTGAAAAACCAAGGTTTTATCAATTTTTAACATCTTAATGTTCGAAAAAAAAAACATATTTTTATTTCTTCATCAGAGGCTGTGAATAGCTTCAATTAAGTAAAGATGTAAAAATTATATCATTGAATTTTCGTAGAAAATATTTGGTAATGAGATCGCGACTAATGGATTAAAAAAATCTTACAAATGAGCTAGAAAGTAGAACACTGCGACCCCTAGAGACCAGTTTATATATAAAAAAATTATATATATATATATATATATATATATATATATATATATATATATATATATATATATATATATATATATATATATATTGCTATAGATAGCAAATAATAGAAAAGATTACGAAATTTTAATGGGAAACGGAAAATTTATACATCCTAGTATATATAAAATAAATGTATACACCCTAATGTAGCAACGAAAGAGTGTAGCATGAGATGTCAAAGCCCGACATGAATGTCAGTGACCCATGTAGCAACCCTCGATGTTAAGTTTCATTCGAGTAATAAAAAAAAAATTATATTCTAGAAATATCCGTAAAGAAACCAAGAACAATGCTTCAATTTTTGTAGGGAGAATGAGATTGTAGCTAATAAATGCAATTCTATTGATTTATTGTGTGTAAAAATAGGTATGACCAAGCTACCTAAAGGCTCGATGTATTAAAAGAGCAGAAGTCATTTGTAAAAACAAAACTTTATGTAGTATTAAGGTATATGTGCGCGCAAGAAAAAAACGTGAAAAGACACTAAAGGTTTGACCGAAAGCTCAAACACAGGTGGTTTGATGAACAATAGCGTTTTTTCACCTGTAAGAAAGTGAATAAAAGCAAAAGTCCGGGAGTGTCCAGAGGTCTTTTCATCAAGTGAATTCATCGGCATCATTTCACCAGATCATGTGATCATCGTCATCATTATGTAAATTGACATAAGAGATTCCAGAGTGCATCGAAGGGAGATTATAAAAAAAACCTCCAGAGTGCTACGAATATGGAATATATCAACCTGTTAATAAATTAAATCCGTTAATAATCAATAAATGGGCAGTAAAATATGGCATGGACAAATTAGAAAAAAAAATAATAATAATGGACAGTAATAATGGAAAAACAATATAGAATCCAATGGAAAATGTTTCAGTAAGTGTTTTCTTTTCCTAAATTGATCAGTGCGGTTTGAATTTCACGATTTTAACAGCACCAATTAAAGATTGAGTGCCAATAAATTTCAATAAGCAAAAATTTGCTTGAAATGAACAGAAAGAGACTGTGATCTCTGTAGAATTGTCGATGTATATTGCTTATGTTATATCAATGTTTAACCGGTAATTGTGTAATTATTTATAATGTTACCTGAATGTTTTAATAGGATTTTTCAATTTATGTTTATGTAATGAATGCTTTAAATCTTTCTGTTTGTGTTTAATGTGTGTCACCTAGACACCGTAAAATTTGTGTAATGAATTAAATGGAATGTATAACAGATTGTAATTAACCAGAAGTATTGTTTTTCGTTAATAATTAATCAGTAAAATTGTTGTATAGCCATCTGTGCAAAGCGAAATTAATTTTTGATCAAGTAAAAATCAATAAATGAATTTAAATAGCACATATTAATGAATTTTAATTAGTAGAAGCTAGCTGTAATTATAATGAACCCAACCTGATGATTAAGATATATGTTCTCAGCTCTAAAATAAATATTTGCAGGTATACTAAAATAAATACCATAGCAATATATATATATATATATATATATATATATATATATATATATATATATATATATATATATATATATATATATATATATATATATATATATATATATATATATATATATATATATATATATATAGTGTCACCATCAAAGTCCGCATCATATGGAACATTTTTCGAATGACGTTGACATTTTTCTTTTATCAATCAGCTGTACCTGTTAAATTTGACATTTAAAAAAAGAAAATACAAAAAGTTGGGTTATTTAAAAAATTTCGAAAAACGAAACGAAAATGTATGTATGTATCACAACGATAACTCAAAAAATAATGGGCCGATTTTGATCAAATTTGGTACTTACCAATAAAGTTTGAAAACACAATATATTTATAGCTTGATGAACGGCCCCAATTAAAGTTTTAGACTGAAAATGTAACACATGGTGGAAAACTCAAGGTTTAAGGAAGACAATAAAGAAATATTTAAGGAACTATCACCTTTATAAAGAAAATATGACCTTTTTGGCAAACCATGATTTGGTAAGTTTCATATTATAAGAATATGGGAAGAATGAAATAAATATTGTAATAGCATGTATAACTATGTTACATATATTATTTAAAGCTGTAAATTTGTAATTCTTAGTTTTAATAATTAATGTTTAAATTCTAAGATTCTTAATGTCTTTCCTAATGTCTGCCCAAACCTTAGCTGTGGTTACCTGTTCTGTGTTTATATCAAGTTGTCTTGAAAGACATGAAGCAGTGTTCCGGTTTTGGTCCTTAAGTTAAGGTGATATTTAATATAAATACTTAAAATATAAATGGTAGCAAGATATAAGTGCATATGTGTAATATAGTTATATAATATACTAAGGGTCTAAAATAGTCGGCAAAGAAACCAACGAAAATAAAAATGACCGTGGCTGAATGAGTTCACCTCGAAGCCAGGACATACAAAAAAATATATTGTAAACAAAATCTAGTCTATAAAAATGATTTTATTTTGTTCTTTTATCTTTAAACTTAAACATAAGACGTCATCTACGATAGAAACAGTCGTCGAACGTGTTTCAAGTCTGAATTCAATTAATTCTGTAATAAGCTGTTACATTTACATTTAATGTAATATCATAAAATTTCCCGGGGCAGCAGGTTGCCATCAAGTATCACATAAACAATCTTTTTATTAGCACATCTCTAGTTCAGTGGTAGAATGCTCACCTCATACGCAGACGACCCGGGTTCGGGTTCCGCTCGCTGCATGTAACTTTTTGTTTTGTTTCACTTTAATCTTTGATAGAAACAATAGTGCACAGATTTCATACGTTTGGAACAAGACCTCATTTTTGTTTAAAACGTCTGCATAACTTCGTCACCTTTGAGCCTAATATTATAATTTTCGGCAGACATTTTGTTATTGTTGATATTATTGCATTTTTATTAAGAACATTCACTAATGGAGAATCTGTTTTTAAGGGCTTTTTTTAGTTTTTGGAAAATCCGGTTCGATTAGGTTGACTAAAACTAAACCATGCAGGCAATTAATAAAGAAAAATAACTGCCACGTTTATAATTGGGCAGATACTTTCCTTTTCTAAATATGAATAATTAAGTTTTCTTCTGAATAGCTTTTGTAACTAATAAAATTTGTAATACAACTTTCTTTTAAGGAGACTTGCAGTACCTAGATATACCAAATTTTAATTTTCTAGCTTCAAAGAAAATTGAGTTTTGGTCATTTTTCCTACAAGGAGATAGAGCACAAGATTTTATTTTTTTATAATTGATGGTAACACTTTCGAAATCATTTTTCAAATGACCGCGTATTAGGACCTCTAAAACCCATCTTCAAGGTATGTGTAAGTTTAAAGTATTAATTTTAGTAATATGCCGTACTACTAGTATACAATTCCCATGAAGATTCGCTAATATAACGTACTTTCTGCGTCACGAATTTTTAGTGATATTTTATATAAAAAAATTCACTAATAGAGAGGTATCGATTGTGAGACTTTGCAAATTTTTTTCCAAATGAGCGCGGACTAGGACGCCTAAAACCCATATCCGGGGTCAGTTTCAATGTTTATATACAGAACCTCGGTGTTTCAGTGGTAAGAACGTGTGCCTCTTAACCGAAGGGTACTGGGTTCGATCTCAGGGTACTCCGTTCACTTTTTCAGTACAAACTGTAAAATTAACATCAACCGAGGTTCTGGCATTGTGTTTGAGCAATTTGAATGTCTCCACGTTCCGCCCTTCGGATGGGGCGTAAAGCCGTCGGTCTCGTGTTCATGCGATGTTGGACACGTTAAAGATCTCTACCCACCTTACAGAAAGGCAGGGGTTCGGCAAATTTTCCAGGATAGTGAGGTCAAACTGCTCCCTGGCGTCGGTGATTGGCCATAGTCGCGGAAATAGGCCGACGTTAAAGAAACAAAAAAAAACACACACACACACGTTTATATATACGTATCCAACCGATAACTCAAAAAATAATTAACCGATTTCGATGAAACTCGGCAAGTGCCTTTCTTTTATTAATGGTTTGGATGAGTGCGTTAGTCAGGAAAATCGGATAATGTTTTCCGGCAAAATTTTGAGTTTTCTTTCGAAAAAAATTTTTCTCCGAAAACTAGAGCTATTTTAATGAAATTTGATGGATATGTTGCCTTTATTATTCAAAGATAACCATATTATTACATCTCAACTATTCATCTTATTTTGCATTCCATATTTATTTCAGGATAATGAATAAATAGGTCCCCTTCTACGCATCACAACAAAATAAGCCATTTTAATTAAGAGCTCAATACATATAAAATTAATTAAATATGATATCAAAAAAGCAGACTTACCAAAGACTATTTTTAGAACAAAAGGATGTATTTACCTGAAAATAAAAAAAAAACATTAATATTTTTGTGCACTTCTGGTTTTAACTACATATAAAGCTAATTCGCCTAGGTGAATTAAAATTAAAATTAGTAATTTAAAAACTATTAACTCTACTTGTGATTTGAAAACAGGTGTTTCGATTTCTCGAACATTATCAATGATCGAAAAAAATATAAATTTAAAGAAGAATAGGTTGGGTGTCACTGATGGCCAAAGAAACGCATAAAATAAAAATATTTTGGGTGGATAACAAAATTTATTGTATATTACATACACAGATTAAGTTTTTTTACGCAAAGGGGTCAAGAAGTGACAGAAAAATTACTTTCAAAATTTTGTAGTTTTTCTTTTAATAACATCACAGCCGTAGATTGAAACCCCAAAATAGGCAACTTCTAGACAAAGAACCTGAAACGAATGGGTTTTGTAAAGAAAATGAAACAAGTGGGTTTTAAAAAGCCTTCGTTTCAGCGTCAACCGCCATTGTCCTTCAGTTTGCTAAAATATTTGCAGAAGATTCATTTCAAATAGACGCTTTCTCTAATACTTTGGCAGTACTTTTAGTTATAGGGCTTATGGTTTAGAAGTCTATAATTTTTAGCGAATTTTCGTGGAAAAATATTGTGTTTTTGCTAATGGCATGACGGGAAGCACTATTTCAGTGTTCAATGCGCAAAGTACCAAGTTTTTACTGTCCCTAGACTCTCGTATAAACTGCATTCATTAAATCCATAATATACAGGGTGATCTATTTGAAATAAGCGAGTTATCACATTCTGAACTTCTCGATATATGGAAGCAATTTTCAGTACATTCTCCACATGAAACTCACTTTTGCGTACATGCTATACAAGCTTGATATTTTTCTGATGCAACGTCTGAAAATATTTCTGTAAAATCATCTATAGGACGAGTTATTACCTTCAAAACAGTTTTTTAGAAAATTTTCAAAAAAAAAAAACAAATATCGGTGAAACTATTGAATATAGGTATAGAAAATATTGATGAAAGGTATATTAAAAATCAACGACAAATTCAAAAATACAATAATATACAGGCTGTTCCGTTTGAAATAACAAAGTTCATAGCAGTTTTCCGTAGAACAGGAGGTCGTCCATTTTGAAAGCTATCACCGTCTGATAGAGTATCTTCAAAAACCGAGATGTGCAAATTTTCAGTACTGAATTTCATATAGTTTGAGAAATAACATAATAGGCCACTCATCGTGAATTACCCTATATATATATATATATATATATATATATATATATATATATATATATATATATATATATATATATATATATATATATATATATATACATATATACATGGTGGAGCTCGAAGACTTTAGGGCATCCATAAATGGAGAAATAGCCCTATTTAAAATCTGAAAATTTACACATCAAGGTTTTAGATGATGATTAAAACATCCAGGATATTGGCGACGCCATGACACTTCCGGTTATACCGGAAGTCACTATTAATTTGCGTATTTTAAATAGAACATGCAATCTTCTTATCATTTTGGATTCTGCATCAAATTTTGAGTGATCTATTACTAACATACCATGCCCTTAGAAGCGACCGTTTCAGAGATATCTTGATTTTTCTGATTTTTTTTTGGAAAATCATGTATGCACTGTAACAGCCATATCTTCGCTAATGTTTAAGGTAGAGGGCTGAAACTTGTTTCTGGTAATCTCCTATGGCTGACAGTTTGCTTTGAGCAAAAAAGTTATAAATCAAAATTATACTGAGTGTTAGAAACTAAACGAGCAATCTAGAAACTTTCAATCATAAATAACTTCAATATCTTAAATGGAACACCGTGTATTTTATAGCATTATATAATTCATCTTTTTATTGCCTTTTCGATTTGTATTAGCATTCCCTATACCTAAGGTTGGTAGTTTTCAATATATGCACTCGTTTGTTCATTTGGTAATGCAATGTTAATTTCTTAAGTGATGTAGAAACAAGCAGGCCAAAAATCAACAAATTTACAGGTAATCTGTCAAATTATGTGACAACTTAATCAATAAAATTATCTCGTAGAATTATCACAATAGCCACCCCCAGTTAATTTTTCGTCGTAAAATTTTAACCAATAATTCTATTGTTTTTAATAGCACAAAACACATTGAACGCCCATCCATTTTGAAAATGAACCTCCCTTGTAACTCGCGGGTTCTCGTCAGATCAGTAATGGCTGTTATGACGATTAAATAATGTATTTTTTGAAAACTTTGATTCATCACACCAGATTATTTTCTTTGACAAGTTATTGTCCTCTTGCGTTTTCAAAAGAAAGCATTCACAAAATTGTACTCTGCTGATTAGATCGGTTGGTTTTAAGTTTTGGATTAAATGATATGAAAAAGGTTTCCACTTATGTTTTTTTAAACTCGGTGAAAACTCCTGGTGGAAAAATTTTACTCTTTTCCAGTCTCGTAACGAAGCATTCGGATGGGCCGCAACGAAAGCTAAAACGCTTATCTGGATTTCTTTATCATCAGTGACAGGCTTCAGTTTTTGAATTGTCGGTCTAAATGACCCAAATTGAGCATAGTTCTTCAATACTTTTTTTAGGATATCACGAGTAGGTCTTGGTCTATCGGGATATTTTTCCGCAAACACACGACACGTTCTGTCAACTACCCGTTGACACTTCCCATAAATCAACACTAAATTTAAAAAATCGTTATTTGTGTATCCTAAATAAGACATTATTTTGCAAATACTTCTCTAAACTTGTTAATAATATGAATAAGTTTAAACTAGTTAAGAAAATAATACAACAATTATGAAAAGTAAGTCATTTACTTGTGAGTTTTGTTTAGGCTTGCTTTCGTCATGGCCTGCTTTTTAAGAAGGCGACCACAATTAATGAAATAGAAACAAATGGCGAATATCTTGAAAACTATCAACTTTAGGTATAGGGAATGCTAATACAGATCGAAACGCAACAAAAATATGCATTAAACAATGCTATAAAATACAGGATGCTCTATTTAAGATGATGAAGTTATTTATGATTGAAATTTTCTAGATTTCTCGCTTAGTTTCTAACATCCAGTATAATATTTATTAAATTTTTTGCTCAAAACAAACTGTCAGCCATAAGACATTACCAGAAACAAGTTTCCGTCCTCTAGCTTAAACATTAGCGAAGATATGGCTGTTAGAGTGCATACATGAATTTCCAAAAAAAATCCGAAAAATCAAGATATCTCTGAAACAGTCGCTTTTAAGGGTATGGTATGTTAGTAATGGATCACTCAAAATTTGATGCCAAATCCAAAAATGATACAAAATTACATTTGTATTTAAAATAAGCAAATTAATGGCGACTTCCGGTATAACCGGAAGTGTCATGGCGCCAACAATATTTTAGATGTTTTTCCCATCATCTAAACCTCGACGTGTAAATATTCAAATTTTAAATACGGCTATTTCTCCATCTAGAGCTGCTCTAAGGTTTTCGCGTTCCACCCTGTATATATATATATATATATATATATATATATATATATATATATATATATATATATATATATATATATATATATATATATATATATATATATATATATAAGATGGGGCAATATTTAAGGGGTTGATTTCCCAGGTCATTTTATGAAAAAAGTTCCCATAAACATAGGTGCTAAAATGCATTGTTTCCAAGATACAAGGTGTTAAATTTTTTTGTAAAATAACGATTTTTTAAAATAATTCAAATATCTCCTCACCGATTGTTTTGAAATTTGGCAGCGTTGTTTGTATTATTAATGGGCTGATTTGGCCCTAATTAGATACAGATTGTTGAGTCCAAAGGCGTTACGGGGGGCACCTCAACAAAATTTAGTGACATAAAAATGTACGCCACTGACTGCAATATGATTTGTATATTATTTTGAGATAAAGAAACTAATACAAGTTTTTTGTCTCTTGAAATTTCTCCGTATCTTGAATCGTTCACATGATAAAAAATAAAAACCTTATTATGCCATGTCCATTTATCATACAGAAAATCACAAACACGAACAATAATTTTTGTGGAGGCGTCCCCCCTAATGCCAATGGACTTAACAATCTGTATCTAATTAGGGTCAAGTCAGTCCATTATTACTACAAACAACGCAGCCAAATTTCAAAACAATCGGTGAGGAGATATTTGAATTATTTAAAAAAAAAATCGTTATTTTACAAAAAAAATTAACACCTTGTATCTTGGAAACAATGCATTTTAGCACCTATGTTTATGGAAACTTTTTTTCATAGAATGACCTGGGAAATCAACCCCTTATATAGCCCCGTCTTATTTAAACACCCTGTATATATATTTATAACAATTTAAATGGACACTAAATATGAGTTATAGGAGAAGAAGTTTCCCAAAAGTATCACCATGGTGACTGTATTTTCATAATAAACATTTCCTAAAATGGACAAGTCAAAAGAAAAACTTCTGGAAAACTTAAGTAGTTGATGAGGTGCAAAAACTACAATGAAATGAAAATAAATGCTGGCGAGAGAGGGTCATGGTTACGACTACAAGACGAGATTGCCTTTACACTGTGATAATGATAAGTGTGGCTAATGACTATGATAACTTGGAATACTTTTCTATATTGGGTTTGGTACTTCCGGAACAAACTTATGCTAAACTTTTCGATTACGTCAATTGAATAAAAATTGTGAGCGTTTAGTCAGTTTAATACGATGCAAACGCTAGCAGATTTAATTAACTAATTGCAACTACCGGATTAATTAATATTAACATTATTTTGAACGTAATTATCTATCTGTATAGGTGCCAATATTTTCTAGACTATGGCCATTGGACTGTACAGTGAGCATTTGACTGATTAATGTCAGATGTCGAATGGCAACCCGAAAAACATTCATAGAATGCGGCACGTGTCCCATATGTCACATGTTATCCGGTCTTCGTTCAAACTCTTAAATTACAAGAGACCTGGATATTTAGCCTCTTAAAACGTTAACTCCGAAGGTGCTAAGTAGGTCAACAAATACACAGTTAAGTCAGCAAAGGTCTCTAGAGAACACGGCTATCATTTAACTTTTACGTCCTCGTTATCGGTTTACATCATTGCAATTACCGATTTATGTAACAACGTTCACTTTTATTGTGGCTTTTTATTTGTTCACATGAGATAACTACTGCATAGAAAGCGTGTACCATTCTATAAAAGGTATACAAACTTTAAGACCGACACACATATCTTTGAAGGAGTGTATTGGATTTTAGTTACTGTATTATGGGCTTCAAATGTTCGCCTCAAAGTACAAAAGTTTACTTAATGCTTGTCATTAGAGACTTGCGTGAAAGACCCAGTACTGCCGTGCAAAAGTAAAACCTAGTAACTCCAGTTACTTGGTTTTACTTCTGTTTCAATATTCCGATTGCCTGTAACGACCTCTATCTGTAGCTATTTTACATTTGTAAATATGCCTTTTCTTTGCGAAGATATTTAGTGTTGCTTTATAGTAATCCGACTTATATTTAAATCTCTTCTGCACTAAGGCGACTTGCTTGCAAATTTTTGTTTCTTGTTTGGATCGCAATAAAAATTACCACAGTATAAAGAAGTAAGTCTATTGTACAATAGTTAGTTCAATAATTTCCTTAGGTGAAACGCGCAACTAGTGTAAATTAAAAAACTCTGGACGCAGCAAGTGCGTAATGGTAGTGAATTTTCATAAAAATGTTTTTATTGCAAATATGTGTTTTATTTTTATTTAAGAAAGCAGGCATCAATTTTGGTTACCAGTATAATCTATATAGGAATATAGTAAAGTAAAAATAATGTGCCATGTTTCATAAAAATAACTTTATTGTGTGAAAATGTACAAAAATTTCCAAAAGTAAACTTAAAGTGTTCCCGGAAAAACTCGTTTCTTGGTCAACCTTATAGGTTAATAGCAAATTGAGGTATTCAAATATGAAGCATTTGATCAAAATTCGCTACCATAACGCACTTGCTGCATTTAGAATTTCTTTTCTTACAAACATGCATTATATTTCGATGGAAAATGCAAAAATGCAATAATATAAGGCGTGTTTGATTAAAAAAAAAAAAAGAAAATTTGTATTACCAACGAGTTATGGGCCAGCCTGTGATTGTAGAAATATTTTTAAGATGTAGCTCAAGACACCCTATAATTAATATATAAAAAAAATTCATATCTTGTATAATAACGGATATATTGAGCTTTATTGATTTTTTACGAAAATTCGACAAAAATTATATACCATTAAACGATAAACTCTAAAGCTAAGGCTACTGCCAAGCATCAGAGAAAGGGTCTATTTGAAATGAATTTTCTGGAAACATTTTAGTAAAATGAAGGACAATGACGGTTAAAACTAAGACTTCAGGGTTTGTAAAACATCCTTCTTGAGACATTTGATTTCTACAGCCCGTATTAGATTCAAGTTATTTGCCTAAATGTTGCCGATTTTGACGTGTTAAATCGCAACTTTGACGTTTTGAGGAAAACCCCAATTTATTTTTCTTTAAATGCCTATAACTTTTTTTGTCTTTTGACATACATATCTAAATTTTGGTAGGTAACTTACCTATAAGGATATAAACCTGCTTACCAAATTTGGTTGCCCTTACTTTGTTAATTTCGGAGATATTTTTTTTAGAAAGAAAACACAAAATTTTCCGGGAAAACCTGGGCAGATTTTCCTGGCTAACGAACTTATCCAAGCCATTTGCAAAAGGAATTGATTCACCAAATTTAATTAAAATCGGCCCATTATTTTTTGAGTTATCGGTGTGATATATATATATATATATATATATATATATATATATATATATATATATATATATATATATATATATATATAAACATATAAAAAAAGAATTTTTTTGAAAATTCAAAAGTCGGGATCTCCTCATTAGTGAATTTTTTTAAAGAAAATTCACTAAAAAAAAGAAATTAAATTACCAAAGTAAAACCAAGTAATTTGTTTCCGTATAATATAAGGAGAGAAATGAACCATTAATATAAAGTAAGTAGATTTCGCAGTTGCGTTTTGGTGGGGTTAAACTATAGCAAGTCTGTTTACACGCCTGCCGGCGGCTCTGGGGTCTTCACAGCATTACTTTTAAATACTTTGAACCCGGTCATAGTTTCATGAAAGCGGATTCCATTCATGGTTAAATAGATAAAAAATTAAAAGAAAAACTAAAGAAGTTTAAGATTATGAAGATTTGGACACTTTGATTAAGACGTCAAACAAGAATACCCTATTATAAATTGAAGAGCTGAAGATTTCCATGAATTTGAAAATGGATGTGTTCAAAGAAAAAAATAGAACGCGAAATGGTCTGGTTCTTACCACGCGGAAGACTGAAATGCTTATTTTTTCTCCGGTGGGTATGCATCCGAATCTAAGCCTATATGTCAGATCTGATAACGGTTCAATAAGACAGGGCACGTCTGTAAAGTTTTTGTGGATCCATCTGGATTCTAACTTATCATGGGACGTCCATGTTGACCATTGTGGTGGCCTCTCTTGCATCTAGGAATTACGCGTTGCTGCAGCTGAGGGATTCCTTGAGTACTCAGGCGTTGTTGACATGCTACTATGGTAGTGTCAACTGTCTCCTGGCATATGATTTGCTGTGTTGGGGCGGCCGTGTGCATCTGCGGAGGGTTCTGTTGATGCAGAAGAGAATTGTCCGCACCATGTTTGGCCTGCCGTCTTCCGCATCTTGTAGACCATCATTTATACGGTATGGCATTTTAACAGTGACGTGCCTATATATGCTTGAGGCGCTTTGCTATGTCAGAAAAAATATTGCAATTTTTAGTACCTGCGGTAATATTACAGCGTATGAAATAAGACAGGCTAAAGATTTGTATGTTCCCCCTTATAGGATCGAACAGATTAATCGAGCACATCGCAACACTGCAATACGCTTATATAATCATTTACCTGACAGCGTCAAAAATTTGAGCAGCCTCAGGAAATTTAAGCTTGCTTTAAAATCGTTTTTAGAGGGCATTCTTTTTATTCTGTGGACGAATATTTTAATTTTAAATTTTAGCGTTGATAAGCTGTTTTTTGTGTTTTGACTATTTCCGATATCTTGTAAAGATATATGGAGCAGTTCTAATAAATAAATAAATCAACTCAATCAGATGAAATGCGTCCAATTTAGAAAGAGGTCGAAAAAGATACATTATAAATGTGATTTTGAAAATGAATGTTGTGATATTTGATTTGCCACATCCTGAAAATATACAGTGCAATAGAGGGATAAACTCTAAAAAAAAGTACCATAATAAAACTTCCCTATATGCCACCGAGAAAGCACCTTTATTTGAAAACCTGGCTTCTGCAGAAGACATATAAGATTTCGGAAAAGTGTCAGCTACTACTGAATAATGACAAAATATATAAAAATTCTTCTATCCTATGCATTTTTTTTTAATTTAACATATATGTATTTTTGGTAAGTATACTTTTGCAACTATCTGTCTCATATTTCGCTTAAAAATTATAATAAAATGACAAACAATTGAATAGTTGCCATCTCTTAATAGAACCATCCACAACCACTTGCTTGTAAATATTTTCAATTAATGTATTATTATATTTTTTTATGAATTGCATGGCGCTTGTCTAAATATTAAACCGACAAGCTATGCGTTTTAAAAATAGACTTTTTCATATCTTGAGCCATTATCATTACACTATTAAAACAGATACTTACAGACAATGAATAGCATTGAACTTATCCAGGTTTGTCTTTTATAATTATTTATATTTTATAAGTGTTAATATTGAGAGGTTAGTGGTACCCATTATTGTAAAGTTGGCGATGTTTACGACCCGTGTTTTAATAGGTTAACTAATTGGATAATATAATATAAGCATATATGTTACTGATAGAAAATAAACATTGCATTATTGAAGAAAATATTATGAGGTTATATAAAGCAACTCAAGTTAAGTGATTTTACCTATGGATAAATATGTTTTTAATTACCACAATCCCTACATACTTAAATGAAGAATTGATTATATAGATTTAAAAAAAGTGGAAGTCGGCTTGCTTGCTTTTTAACTTGTAAAATAGAAGGCTACCGGAAGAGAAAAATCGGCAAGACTACTGGTTTTTACTATCGTAATATGGTGAAGTTTGAATTACCAAGTAACTTTAAATTTGTTAATAAACATTTTAATTGAAAAATTTTATAAGTAAGTACCCAATATTCATAAAGAGCAGTGAAAACTTTATCTGATCTACGGGATCAGAAAAATTAATTGTGGTTAATGAAAAAACAGTCGTAATATAAAAACTGGACTTCCCTACTGAAAAGTTACAAATTAAGAGTTACTAGGTTTTACTATTGTACAGCAGAGTACAGAGTTGGCCAAATTGCTCATTTTTAAGGGAAAGGGAAACTCATATTTCCAAATGAGATAGCCGAAAACTGATGTCAATGTCCCAGGTCAATTTTCATGACAAACCCAATGGTGAAAACCGCATATCGATATATGTCACCATTTCAGAGATACGATGTTTTTTGAAACTGTGCATTTTTGAGAAGTGGCTATACCTTTTTTTCCCCTTGAAAATTATTGATTTCTATGAAAATAGTTCTAAAGGACTTTTTTTACGTAGAATTAAACGGCGCGGACTATATTTTTTTTACATTCATATTTTGTGGTTACAAACAGAAAAATCTTTTTTTTAATAGTACACCCAGTATATATTTTGGCATATTTGAGTGAAGCTTGAAAAATTGCGATTTAAAAAAATAGCACACTTTTCATGTTTTGCACAACTATGATTGAAAAATAGAGCAATCGTGTTTTTACATTAACTTGTGAAAAGTGCAATTGGACAAATAGCCTTTGGACGACGCGGCGACAAAATAGAGTGCTACTGTTTATTGCTAGCTTTCAAATTTTAAATCGGACGAGAAAGACGCTGCCTGTTTTTGTCGATGTTTTTGTTCCATTTTTAACTAAATTTGCCATGAAATTGAAATATTATGGGGCATGATTGTCTGTTTCATACAACCAAATGAAAATGCAGAGGCTGCAAACAATTTGTACCACGAGCGGCACCCAGAGGGGAGACAACCCTTCAATAATATATTCTCAAGATTCCGACACAATTTAATTAACAGTGATCCATTTGAGAAGAAAAGACCTAAAAGATCTGCATCAAGTAAGGATTTTACGTTACGCCCTCTCCGAAGGGCGGAACGTGCAGCCATTCAACTTACTTAAATATAATGCCACAACCTCGATTGATGTTAATGTTACAGTTTGTACTGAAATAGTGAAAAGAGGACGCTGGGATCGAACCCGACACAATTCGGTTTAGAGACACATGCTCTTACCACTGAACCACCGAGGCTCTAGATAGAGAGTTAGAAGAAATATTAGTTTAGCTGTTAAAAATAATCAGAAAACCTGAACGCGAAAGTTAACGAATTCAAGAGGACTACCAAGAACTAATGTTAGGCAGATATTGAAAAGTCTGGACGCCTCAAGTGCGTTATGGTAGTGAATTTTCATAGAAATGATCAATGATCTGGCACCAAATATTTTTATAACTTTTTTTCCTGTAACATAGAAATTTAAATTTTGGTATATAGTTTCCTTTCAATGTCATAAACTTGTTTACCAAATTTGATTATCATAGCTTTTTGGAGATAAAAATGTTTTTCGAAAGAAAACCCAACATTTTCCCGGAAAACCTGGTTCGATTTTCCTGGCTAACGCACTTGCCGAAGCCAACTTACAAAAAGAAGGTTCATGCCAAATTTTATAAAAATCAGTCCATTATTTTTTGAGTTTACACACAGTGTGTCTGGATGGACTGAACAAGACGGAAAACATTCTGATTTCTAACTTTAGGAAAAAATGTCATTCTTTATAAAAAAATTTTGCTTGCCACAACAACACTAATTCTGGAAAAAAAAAATTAGCAGCTGAGAAAATTACAAAAACACACTTGAGATAAAGAAAAACAATTTATTTTATTCAATGTGATATCCTTCAACCTCTACACACTTTTCAGCTCTACATACAAATTCTTTATAAACATTGTGGATCATATCTCCAGTGACAGAATTTATCGCTTCCGTAATTTTTGGTTTCAAAATTTCAATGTTGTTGTCCCAATTAGTATTATAAACATGCTGTTTAACATATCCCCATAAAAAGAAAAATGGGCTTAGATCAGGGAACGAGCCGGCCAATTGACGGGTCCGTAACGACCTATCCATCTGTTTTCAAAATGTTTTTGCAGATAATTTCTTAACAACAGTGTTGAGTGAGCAGGGCATCCATCTTGTTGAAAATATACGCTTTAAAAGTTACGTTCATCTCTTACAACAAAAAATTTTGAACCATCTCCAAATACGTATGTTGATTCACATTTTCATTAAAAAATACGGACCGATCATTTTTCTATATATAATACCACACCACACATTGGCCTTCTGGTAATACTGACTTCTCGTCACAAATCTGAAATCTAC
Source organism: Tillus elongatus (assembly GCA_964006375.1). NCBI lineage: Eukaryota > Metazoa > Arthropoda > Insecta > Coleoptera > Cleridae > Tillus > Tillus elongatus. The sequence continues at coordinate 219,329,136 of OZ023262.1, forward strand.
AGTTCTGCAAAGAAACTTTCGCATTGGTTGTAAAGGTAGATTCATCGGAAAAAAATGTTTTTGTAAAAATTTCAATTTACAGACTGATTTTCTCCTAGCCATAAGCAAAAGTCCAAACGCAAAGTATCATCACTATTTCTTAATTTACGTACAAAAATCGGTTTATAAGGTTTAATTTTGTTTTCCTTAAAAATTCTTTGTTAAATGTGATTTGCTAATTAACTGATTTAACTGTATAAACCTTTTTCGCAGGAATTATTTTGGAAATGTTACAACAGAATCTAGAGCCAGTATTGTAGCAGCATCTTCTTCATCGTGTATCCCTTTTCTTTTTCTGATATCATGTACCGTACCTGTTCTTTCAAAATTTTCCACCAAATTTCGAACAACATTAACGGACAGTTTAACTTCAGGAAACTTCTGTTAAAATCTTTAATTACAAAGTGATAAGAAGCCTCACCAGTTCTGTAACATTGAACGAGGTAAACTCTTTGCACTAAAGTTAGCATTACAATAAGCACTCAGTAAAGATTGGAAAATATGTAATGACATTAACCAATGACAAGCAACTTTATTTACTGTCAGCTTGTCATGAAAGACAGGTTGCCATGGAAGATTACAGGATAATCTGATTTAATTTAAAAAAAAAATTGGAATTTTCTCAGCTTCTAAATAAATTTGTTTGATTTTTTTCCCAGAATTTGTGTTTTTGAGTCAAGTAAATTTTTTTATAAAGAATCACATTTTTTTCGTAATGTTACAAATCAAGATGTTTTCCCTCTTGTCCAGTCCATCCGGGGACACACTATATATATATATATATATATATATATATATATATATATATATATATATATATATATATATATATATATATATATATATATATTAAAACTTACCCCGGATATGGGTTATAGGAATCCTCATTTGAATTTTTTTCAAAATTCAAAAGTCGGGATCTCTCCATAAATGACTAAAAAGCACAAATTTAAGCCATTCAGTACTAGAAAGTTCATCACCTTAGACCAGGAGATTTTGAACACCGGATGGATTTTTGCCAATGGTTCCTAGAAAAGTGTAACCAAGTGCACGATTGTGGCACTTCTAATGACGCTAACTTTGTTAGTGAGACGATCGTCAGGTATTTAAAAATATGTGTTGTGGTGATTTTGGTTCTCCAAGTGTACTTATCAGTGCTCACCACATGTTCCAATCTTCCCTTAGTATGTGAACTTTAATTATGCCAAATCTGACACTGCTTGGTGTGCGCAATGTGCTTAAAAAGGCACAAACACTCAAACAACATGACTTAAAAATGGGCTACAAAACCAATAACAAACGAATAAACAAAATAAATATAAAACAAGAACACAACCCACATGAATTAAACGGAATATATCAAATAGAATGTAACACATGCAATAAAAAATATATAGGAATGACAAAAAAAATCAATAGAAACAAGATTAAAGGAACATATAACAGCATCAGATAAAATCCACATACCTAGCTACAAATCAAACGTAGCTACACACATTCAAAACATAAAACACCAAAAACAAAGTGTATATTTAAAAGTGGTTACAGTGTAGTGCAACATTCCAATATATATATATATATATATATATATATATATATATATATATATATATATATATATATATATATATATATATATATATATATATTGTCCCCTGTGGGTTCGGGGACTAACTTAAATAATAGGCCCAAGGTAACTTCTGCCTGTCGTACGAGGCGACTAATCGGAGTCAAGCAGGTGGTAGTGAACTTTTCCTTTACGTGATAGTAAAGTATTTTTCAGGCCCGAGGAGGTACCACCCCTTATATCAAAGGGCCGGTGAAGTCCCAAACGGACGTTTCCGGTTCTGGTGTATGAGTCGGTTTCTCTTATAAACAAAAATGATGATGGCTCCTCCTTGTACAAAAGATTCCGGAGATAAAATACCCCTCTAATCGGATCTCCGGGAGAGGGGTGTACAGGGGGCGCCGGCATCAAGATTTAACATCTCCTTCTCGAATATATGTGGCCTAAATTCTAACCTGAACTCCGTCCACCCTTTCCTCCAGGTTAATAGGCCCCAACTCCTCTTTCTCACCGAAACCCAAATCAGTGCCAAAACAGCCACTAATCACCTTAATTTCCCGGGGTATGAGCTTCTTACTTCCTTTAGATTGCATGGAGGCTTGTGCGCATACGTCCGTAGCAAACCTGCACCAGACTCCCCAATTTAGAAGCTGGAAGAAAAGACATACTTTGGATGAAACTCTCTGTCTCAGGGCTGCAACTAAATTCATCTGTTGCATTTACCGGTGACCTTCTGATAACAACTTTGTACAGCTCCTCGACTACCTTTCCGAAAAAACTGACCATCTGATTTCTGAATATCCTTCCTCCGAGGTCACTATTCTTGGTGACCTCAATGTCCATAAGAAGGAATGATTAGTATCTTTAAAAACCGATCCACAAGGGAGAGCAGCGGAGGCTTTTGCAGTCAGCAATTCTTTAGCCCATATGGTTCAGCAACCTACTTACTTTCCTCGAATCCCAACACACAGCTCACATCCCTTGGATCTCATTCTTACTACAAAACGTGAATGTTATAAGATATCAGTCACCACCCCCCTTGGTCGCTCAGACCACGGCACAATGTTGACATTCGTCAACATTTTTTGACATAACAATGCAACTGCTGAGACCTGCAGGCGTCTGGTGAACATGCCGAATATAAAATTCACATGTTTTAACTAAATATTGTTTGCTTAAAAACGAATTTCAATTCCTACAGTTTGTTTCGGTAGGGATGAGTCACTTCATATATATTGGAACCAGAGTATAGATATCTCAAATTTAAATTTTCTAGCTTCATAGAAAATTTAGTTTTGGGCATTTTTCTCAAAGGGATCTAGAAATATAGATGGTAAATGGTCACATTCAAAAAAATTCTTCTGCCTGCTTAAATTTATAGTATTACTTTTAGTAACATGCTGTACTAATGGTGTACAATTCTGATGAAAATTCACTACTATAACGCACTTGCTGTGTCCCCAAATTTTTCTTAAACACGGGCGTAACATGTTTAAATTAACATGAAGGAAAAAACAACACAGATGTTAACGAACCTAATGTCTAAAACTGACCTTCCAGTTTAAAGTCCTGTCCGTTCGCAGCGGCCGTATCGAAATTCACGTGTTGATCAGGTATTTATCCTCGTTGGCCTGGGTAAACAGAATATTATAGTAGTTGTTATTGTAGTTACGTTTATTTATTTGTTTCGGGCGTCATTGTTGTTATCGTATCATACTTTGGGCATTCCACAAGTCTTAATTTTACACGTTGCGCGCTGGTCCAAGTGATATCAGTCTATATTGTCCGAAATAATAATAAACTTTGTATCAATTATGTTACTAAAAAAAGCATCAACGTCACCAACGCCTATAATTAAATACCATTAAAATATTCATAACTAAATTATTGACAACTATAAGTTTAAGTCCCTCTGACACGAATTGTCGAAGCAAATAGGCGAAAACATCCTATTAGATTTATTCCTTCAAACATTTTTTTATCTAAAAACTTATCGTTACAAATTCCACCACACAGCTCTTTCTTGTCAATCAAGTTTGACGATAATGATCCCGGTTGTATTCGACGTCGCCGAAATCTGAGTACTCATTTAGCCTTTTTGAGGAATGTTATTAACGTCACCCAGCAAAAGTTATAAACAAATAACCCAGCTTCAACCTGAACATGCAACGTGAGAAAACCTGGCGGGACATTTACTAAACATTACTTAGAATTTTTTTACATAAGTATAAAACTATTAACCTCCCCTAAGAAGATTTGAACCGGACATTGATACTTCTTATTTATTAGGTAGTAGCGTACGCTTCTGGGGGGTGAGGCAGATTTTATCAACAATAAATTAAGAGTCGATACAGACCGGAATGGTCATTGTGATTCTCATATTTTATCCACAAAAAGAAAAAAAATGTGCTTTAACTATTTATTCCTCATTTTTTTATACACATATATAAAAGCTGGCCGCTTTTTTTGGTATCCTTAACTGGCTTGGACACTAATGCCCAGTTTCACAAAGCTCGATTAAATATTTAACGGCCGGTTGGTTAATCAGAGCTTCAGACGACCAATCACAGCTTCAAAATATTTGGTTGTCGTGGCAACAACCCGAATTCTAGTCTGTGATTGGTCGTCTTAATCCTTGATTAACTAATCGGCCGTTAAATATTTAATCAAGCTTTGTGAAACTGGGCATAAGTGTTGTCGCATCTTTTAGAAATCGCTGTATAATGCCCTCTTGTCTCCATTTCTCTTCTCTCAAATTAATTCTATAGCTTTCATAATCTACAACACCAAATAACCGGGGTGATGTTGCGGATCTTCCCGTATATGATAAAACATGGGAATGTCTCGTAGTTTTAGTGAATGAAAAAAAAAACACTAATGTGGAGATCCCGACTTTTAAATTTGGAAAAAATTTCTTCAAATGAGCGCTATTTGGGACCCCTGGAACCCAAATGTGTTGTCGCATCTTTTAGAAATCGCTGTATAATGCCCTCTTGTCTCCATTTCTCTTCTCTCAAATTAATTCTATAGCTTTCATAATCTACAACACCAAATAACCGGGGTGATGTTGCGGATCTTCCCGTATATGATAAAACATGGGAATGTCTCGTAGTTTTAGTGAATGAAAAAAAAACACTAATGTGGAGATCCCGACTTTTAAATTTGGAAAAAATTTCTTCAAATGAGCGCTATTTGGGACCCCTGGAACCCAAATCCGAGGTCGGTTTCAGACTTTATATATATATATATATATATATATATATATATATATATATATATATATATATATATATATATATATATTTATGTGTCACACCTATAACTAAAAAAATAATGGACCGATTTTGATAAAACTTGCTGAGTACCTTCCTTTCGCAAGTGGCTTGAATAAGTTCGTTAGCCAAGAAATTCCGCTATGTTTTCCCAGAAAATTTTGTCTTTTCTTTCGAAAAAAAATTATATCTCCGGAATTAACAAAGTAAGGGCAACCAAATTTGGTACGCCGGCTTATATCATTATAGGCAAGTTACCTACCATTTTAGCTCTGTAGGTTAAAAGACAAAAAAGTTACATGCATTTAAAGAAAAATAAATTTGGGTTTTCCTCAAAACGTCAAAAGTCGCGATTTTAAACGTCAAAATTGGTAGAATTTTGGCAATGAACCTGAAACTAATATGAGCTATGGAAGAAAAATGTCTCAAGAATAATGTTTTACAAAGCCTGAAGTCTTAGTTTCAATCGTCATTGTCCTTCATTTTACTAAAATATTCACAGAAAATTCATTTCAAATAGACCCTTTCTCTGATGCTTTGGCAGTAGTGTTGGCTATAGAGTTTATCGGTTAATGGTATATCATTTTTTGTCGAATTTTCGTAAAAAATCTTTAAAGCTCAATATATCCGTCATTATGCAGGATACGAAAAAAATTGTATACATTAATTATATGGTGTCTTGAGCTACATCTTAATAAAACATTTCTACAATTACAGGTGTCCCATAAGCCGTTGGTGATTAAAATTTTCTTTTTTAGTGAATTTTCTTTAAAAAGTTCACTAATGGGGAGATCCGTGTATATATGTATATATATATATATATATATATATATATATATATATATATATATATATATATATATATATATATATATATATATATATATATATATATATCGTACCGATAACTCAAATAATAATAGACCGATCTTGATTAAATTTGGTGAGTACCTTCCTTTTGCAAGTGGCTTGGATAAGTTCGTTAGTCAGGAAAATCGGACCAGGTTTTCCCGGAAAATGTTGTGTTTTCTTTCTAAAAAAATTCACATTTCCGGAAATAACAAAGTGAGGGCAACCAAATTTGGTACGCGTATTTGTATTATAAAGAGTGAATCATGTACCAAAATTTAGGTCTCTAAGTTTAAGGACACAAAAGTTACGGGCAGCTAAAGCAACAAATTTTGGAATTTTCCTCAAAACGTCAAACTCGCAATTTAAAACGTCAAAATTGGCAATGTTTAGACAAAGAACGTTAAACAAATACGGATTATGAAAAGAAAATGTTGCAAGAAGAGTGTTCTGCGAACCCTTAAGTTTCAGATTCAACCGTCATTGCCCTTCATTTTACTAAAATATTTACAGAAAAATCATTTCAAATAGACACTTTCTCTGGTGCTTTGGCTGTCGGTTTAGTTAAGTTGATGCTTTCGGTGATAGGTTAGTGAAGTTTATGGTTTAACGGTCTATAATTTTTAGCTAATTTTCGTAAAAAAAATTCGTTACTGCATTTTAGCATTTTTTATCGAAATATGATGCATGTTTGTAAGAAAAAATCTGGACGCAGTAAGTGCGTTGTGGTAGCAAATTTTCATTAAATCCTTCAAATTTCAATACCTCAATTTGCTATTAACGTAACTTTTGTTGCTTAGGAAACCAACATTTAACTTTATTTTCGGAAAATTTTTGTATGAACGCTGCAAGGGCGTTTTGGTTGCAAATTTTCATTAAATGTTTCCAATTTCAATAACTCAATTTGCTATCAACCTAAGGTTCATTGGCTAGGAGACCAGTTTTCTCAGAAACATTTAAAGTTTATTTTCGGAACATTTTGGTACATTTTCAAATAATTATTTTGATAAAATATAGTACATTGTTACTACTACATAGGTTATACCGGTAACTAAATTGATGCCTGCTCGCATTAGAGCGATATATTTGTAATTAAAAACATTTTAATGAAAATTCACTTCCATAACGCACTTGCTGCGCCCGAGTTTTTATTTATATGCATTAAATTGAAATCTAAAATTAGAATCAACTTGCCTTCCTCTCTGATATTGTAAGCGTAAGCACCAGCTAGTAACAATTAAAATGCTGAATCGACGGCCCCAGTATTCTTCAAAACTACATATTTTTCATCAATTTTAATCGGTGTCAAATTCCAGGTTTTGCCACTCTTGATTACAGGATTTCGTATGTTTTCGAAGAGTCAAAATGTCTTTTACCATACTTTTCTTTTCTCCAAGATAAAGTGTAGTTTCTTTTCTTTTTCTATTTATTGTTTCATGCTCTTCTTTTCCTTTGCCACTTTGGTTTTCTTCGGTTTCGCCTCAGTTGTTAAACGTGCAATTATCGCAAACCCTTCTTTGCCCATGACCTTCTTCATCTTCTTGGAATGGTTGAGAACACATGTCGTTAGCGTGAACAAACGTGACAATAAGGGACCTCTCCCACCCCATTATTGGAAGAAGGAAATGTGTTGTTATCCTCTATTTCTTGATCATGTTTTTCTTAACCACATTTCTCTATAATTTTAACGCTGTCTGAAATCTTGCGTTCATGCAAGTTTTGATATCGGAAACACTTTAAACGAAGCCTCCTCTCTCCATAACCCTCGCGGTAAACGTCTAGCTCCTTGTCCTACTTGTCTGTGCTCGCTAAATATGGCGGGTCCTTATATACGATCTGCGTACAATTCTCACAAATTTTTCACTAATACTTTTAGCGAATTATTATCATTAAGAAAAATTCGCTAATAGAGAGGTCACGATGAAAAGCTTTTTAAAAAATTTCTTCAGATGAGCTAGAATTTGAGTTCCTAGAACCCAAAAGCAAGGTCCGTTAAAATTTTTATATGTTATATAAAATATATATGTGGCTAGAAATACTGCAAATAAACCTATGTTGTGAATTGTAAGTAATTTGGTACACAATATTTAGAGTTTTTTTTCAAATTAAAAATAAAATCCCAAAGACATGCGTTGAGACGACTTAGTGGTTAAAGTCCAATGCCTGACAGACAGAGTAGTTATTCATACAACAGGTATAAACCATACATCAACGGTAACCAAACAAAATAAATAACAGGCATAAAACATACTACCCGAACCAACAATCGTGAAATCTCGGCCGCGATTATGGAAAATGACAGGCGACATGAAATTCAAAATTTGCCATGGGATTGTTATTTAACTGAGGGATTCAATACTTATTAAAAGACACTATATTTATAGCTATATGAACGGCCTCAAATACAGTTTTAGCGCACCATAGATATATTATGCTGTCGCATAACATAGTGGAAATGTAAACGAAATCAAGCCAAGTCTCTATAAAAATGATTCTAAAATAGTTTCTTTTATCTTTTAACGTAAACATAAGACGTCATATATGACCGAAACAGTCGTGGGATGTGCGTCAATGGTAAATCTACTAATTCTGTAATTAATTGTTACGTATACTTTGATATAAAATCCCGGCCATGAAGTCGATCTAATGTATCATGTAAACAAAACGTTACTTGACGTATGCCTAGACGGCTGAGAGGCGTCGCGCTTGCCTCATAAGCAGAAGGTTACGCGATTGAATCCAGCTCGATGAATGTATGTTTTTATGTTTTATTTTGACATTTGGAGAAAATATTGTACACAGATTTCATAAGTTTTGAACAAGATCTCATTTTTTAAACGCCCAAATAAGTTTGTCACCTTTGAGTCTGAAATTATAATTTTGTTATTGTTGATATTGAAGAAACCGGTTTGATTAGCTTGACTAAAACGAAATCATACTGGCGATTAATAAGGAAAACAATTGCTACGCTTATAATTTGGCAGATACGTTACTTTTCTAAATATGAATTAAGTTTCCTTCTGGAAATCTTTTGTATAACTTAAATGAAATTTATAATACAAGTTTATTTTACAGACATAGCAACATTTAATTCCTTAGCTTCATGGAAAATTGAGTTTTGGGCCTTTTTTTCAAAAGGAGTTACAGAACAAGATTTTTTTGATAATAGAGAGATATCGATGGTAACACTTTCGAAAGAATTTTTCAAATGTGCGCGTCGTACTAGGACCTCTAAAATCGATCTTCAAGGTCTGTGTAAGTTTTAAGTATTAACTTTACCAATATTCCGTATAATAATAGTGTACAATTCTTATGGAAATTCGCTACTATAACGCACTTGCTGCGTCCCGAATTTTCTTCTTTAGCGGAGGTTATATAATACATAAAGTGTGCACATATCAGGTTTGCCAATCGGATTTTCAAATTTTCCTATAAAGTACATGCTCGACGGACTGCCCAGCTGAAGTAGGTGAATTATGTCGAGGTCATCGTGACAATAGAGAGTTTTAATAGAAAGAAACTCTGGAGGCAAAAGCGGAAACTTAAAGGATGAAGTTCCCATGACCATTCCCGGTCCGTATCAGTTCTAATTTATTGTTAATAAAATCTACCTCAAGCACCAGAAGCGTACGCTACTCTAATAAAAATTATCAATATGTGGTGTGGGTACGGGTAAATTTTATACTCACGTAATAAATGTCTAATTAATGTTTAGTAAATGTACCACCAGGTTTTCTCACGTCCAGTGCAGGTTCAGGGCTAAGCTAAAGCTGGTAACTTTTGATGGATGAGGCAATATTTTTTTTCATGCAGATTAAATTTCTAATAAACTTTTAGTGAAATATTCCATAAGTATTTTTGGTTCGGGCTGAAGTGGTTGGTCCAGCTTCAGGGCAGTATGTTATTCGACCAAGTCATCTGCTGTTTGACAACTTTTATTTTGAGATTGTGTTCTAATTGTTTCTTGATAAACTCTCGCCATTTTAAAATAAGTAGGCGAGGGAAAAATTCACTAGACACGTTATATTTGAGTTTTTTCTCATGTTAGTTAGACGTGTCTCATTCCTAAACGTCACATGGTCTGGGATAGACATAATCAAATACTCAATAAAAGGCTTCTGATCCAGACAGTAAATTTATTATTAAAATCCTACGCGTTTCGGGTACCTAGTAGCCATCCTCAGGGGCAAATCTAAAATACAATGAAAAGGTCTGTCAGAAAACATTGTTTTCTGGTAGGCAATTGTGCCGGTTGAAGCACCATGATCTCAAGGTAGACACTATAGACATCATCAAGGTTAAAAAACTACAGTTAAACTGTAAATAGGTTAAAAGTAACAGTAAAAGCCAAAATTTACAGTAAAAACTACAGGCTACAGTTAAACAAGATTTTTAACCTTGATGATGTCTGTAGTGTCTACCTTGAGATCACTGTGCCTCAACCGGCACAATTGCCTACCAGAAAATAATGTTTTCTGACAGACCTTTTTATTGTATTTTAGATTTGCCCCTGAGGATGGCTACTAGGTAGTCGAAACGAGTAGGGTGTTAATAATATATTTACTGTCTGGATCAGAAGCCTTTCATTGAATATTTGATAGACGTGTCTCATATGGTGTTTAAAGCAACCAATAAGGAAGATACATTCAACAGATTGGTTGGTTTTTTTTTAGACTTTATTTCACAATTACACAAAAGGATTGTACGAGCCCTTTTAGCCTCACTTTAGTTGGCCCACCTTAGGATTTTTCAGAAATTCGTCTTGGGAGAGCAACAATAGGTACTATATAGATTTCAAATTTGTTTATTCTTTTAACAGAAACTTAAGCACATTTTACTACAAGAAATACACATGCAAAGACTAATACTGATAAGTAACACAAAATAAGAACCAACAGAAAAAGAATGGACGCAGCAAGTACGTTATGGTAGTGAAAAAGTCGTGCCGTAGCCATTGGGGCTATTATGCATATGATACGTTTAGTGTAATGACAGCGATATAAGCTCGTATGTAAATTTTGTAGAGTTTTGACATATTTATAACGAATAATGTATATAACGAATAATCTCTCTATAAAATTAATTTGCAATTATTGACAATTTGCAAATAATGACAGGGATATAAGCTCGTATGTAAATTTTCTAGGGTTTCGACTTATTTACGAATAATGTATATAACGAATAATGTCTATTCAAAATTAATTTGCAAATATTTTAATCAAGTGAAAAAGAGTAACGAGTAACACCTGAAATATAAATCTGGTCCTTTTTAAAGATATTTCATGCAATGTTATTCCCGCTTCATGTCCAGACTCTTAGTTTAAAAATCAACAATTTAGACGTTTTAAGTCGCCATTTTGACATTTTCAGAAAAACAAAACTAGAAGATTTTTAAAGAAATTTATCTTGTAGGCATATTTGGACCTTTTTGCGCCCAAAAACAATCGCTTTTTTTATGATATTTAATAGATTTTGTTTGATACACACGATATTTTGGTCTTGTGTCCTACTGTGAGTTTCAGCGACACAATTTTTTTTTTTCATTAAAAGCTTAGACCTTTTTTTTTGACTATATTAAGCGGAACGACATTTATAGTCCACGGATACGCATATGATAGTGTCATAACAGTAAAGGGCAAGCATGATGCTGTAATATCCAGCTTAATGCAAACAGTCCTAAATATAGTAAAGAATCGCTGTGAGACAAGGGGGATTACTGGCAATTCTCATAAGACAGTTCTTGTCCAATTCACGAACAGAAGGAAACTAAATTTACAAGCTCCCACTCCAAATGGAACACATATACTATTTTCCAGTGAAGTTAAATATTTAGGGATCTTTTTAGACAAAAAACTGAACTGGAACACACACTTGGAAAAATTCTTTCAAGAGCCACAATGGCAACCTGGACCTGCCATAGACTCACAGGAAAGACATGAGGGCTGAATCACAGGATGGTATATTGGATATACCAAACTGTGGTTAAACCCATGGTCACATACACATCTATAATATGGTGTCCAAAAACGAAACAAGCCTCACCACAAAGCAAATTACAAAAAATGCAAGGCTGATCTGTCTTGGAATAACGGGAGATATGGCTTCATGCCCTACAGCTGCAATAGAGGCAATGATGAATATTATTATCTGTGAATAAGGAAGCAGCACTAAGTGCCTTAAGACCATTTTAAGCAGACAAATTTAAACCAGGAGACGTGGTTGGATCCTGGAAATGATTCCACTAGAGTCACTGGCCAAATCAACAGATCAAATAACAGCTAAACGGTACTTTATAGTTCCATTTGACGTGGTCATAAATGACCGCCAAGCATGAGACAGAGGCAGTAAAAGGCTGGCAAACAACTAATCTGTATGGTATAGAGACGGATCTAAAAATTGAAGGGAGCAGGACTGGGAATAGGACGACCTAACTTCAGAGTAATCAAGTCTCTAGAAAAAACTTTCACCATCTTTCAAGCAGAAATGCTATAAGTATGTGTGCGCAGGAGTGCATATAAAGAATACTGAGAAATAGAACGATCTACATCGTCTCAGACAGTCAAGCAGTACTAAAGACTTTGAGATCTTTCAAAACGGAGTCTAAACTCACCTGGAATTGCAAAAAATCCTTGAAGCAAATGACTATGAACAACAAAGTAACTGTGATGTGGGTACCAGGGCATCAAGGCATTGCAGGAAATGGGGAAGCAGATAGCTTAGAAAAAGGGAAGCAATAACAACATTGGTCCAGAGCCCTATTGTGAACTAACAACAACCGCTGTAAGAAATGAACTTGATATTTTGAAGAAGCACCAAATGCTGTCATACTGGAGGAAAATGCCAGGCTTAAGACAGAAAAAACGGCTCATCACCATCCCAAGCAAAAAATTAAGGCATGTTAACCAGCACCCGAGTCCAAATAACCTAAGCAAGGTGTAATTTAGTAATAATTAACCACAATCTTGCCTTAATTGTCATAATGACTACAAATTTGGAAATGCGGCTCCGAACTAGCTTATTTTTGACTATTAAAATTACTCCAAAGTCAGTAACTTACAAGTAACTAAATTGGGAAAAAATTGGTTTAATTTTACTCATAAAATATACTTGAATATACTTTTGTGTTTCAATTCCAGAGTTGGTAATTTTTAGGTCGAAGTGTACCCTAAATTGGACTGAAAATCGACTACTAAGCCCAGATACCTGAAATACCTACTTTAAGGTAATTTATTACCTAATATTAACCTGCAATATGTCTCTGTGGTATAGTATATTGGAGGTCTTCTTATGAAGTCCAGCTTACATATATATTACCAATTTCATTGCAATACAGCACAGGAAATATTTTAGGCACTGAGCTAACCTAAAATGGCTTTCTGATCGGCTATAAAGTCATAATTACTGCAGAAATGGTCTTCCAAGTCAAATTGCCTACTTTCAAGTTGAAAATGCCCATAAAATCTGACTTGAAATAAAAATTGTCCTCAAAGTTCAAAGTGTACAGTACAGCAGTGAAATACATTTGTGAATCTTAAAGGTGTGTCAGTTGATAAACTTCATCAATAAAAGTTTATTCTTGTTGTTAATGTGCGTGCGCCAGTAACAAATATAGTGATACAATGCCCCTTTGAAATCAATAAAATTTTACAGACATACTACAAACGATTATAGAGGGGTAAAGAATGCTCACAGAAAAATAGTGATAGATGCTGATCATTCAAAGTGGCTTACATCAAATCAGCACGTTTCCCTCTTCAATATAATACATCCATTTTCATGCCAAATGGAGTAAAGCAGTGGCAACACGGTCAGCTGTCATGTTTATGTTTATTTACTTATTTTATTTTGTTTCTATTTTCTATTAATGTCTATATATTATGGAATCAAAGACCAAAAGCGCTGTATAATCATTCCTATATGTCTCTCGGCTGTGCACGGATATAAGTAATATATATTCTATACACGAAAATGTTTCATTTCTAATAAATTCAAACAAAATTCGTTTACCATATAGTTGAAATTCCCATAATAGGACAAAATGCCTTCAAAGTTTGGTTAGTTTGCCCTGTCATTAGGAATTGTGACTTATAGGTAAAAAAATAGGACAAAATTAACTTTCAGGTCAATAATGGTAGAAGGGCAGCCATATTAAATTAATTTTGCGGTATCCATCTTGATTGTATTGGAAAATGAAAAATATTTTTTTGTTAAATATAGTGTAATCAAATTTTAGTTCGATAAAAACATTGAATAATGATTGTATACCATGACGACAAGATAGTTTTGTGTTGTTTACATCACCAATCCTCCAAAATCAGATTTTCAAGATTTTTGAATAATTTTTTATTTTCACTATCTTTATCTTTTATACGGGAGCTCGAATTTTATCGAAGTATCATCATCATGTTAACAGAAAATAACATAACCGCAGTGGGTTTTGTCTTTATACAGTGCGAATCACCTTTATCAATGTTGCAAATATTTGAAGTAAGTTCTTTGATCATTCAGGATGGCATTTTTTGACAAAGATGGACAATATCTCTACTACTCTACTGTTTGTTTATACATACATAACCACAGATCCTGCAGAACCGAATAATGTCACATGCGTAGTTCGTTGTTAAGAACGTCACTGAACTCGGCGCCTAGATGTCAGATTCAAGTAAAGCGTAGCACATATTTACCAATATATTACGTCCATTGGCCCAATGTTGAATGAAAATGCCCTAAATATAACTAAAACGCCTTGGTCGAAACGCCTTGCTGGACCTATTATCGACTTCCATATTACTTTGACTTTATTCCCCACCTTGGTAATATACACTTAAATTTTACTTGAAAATGACCTGTGGTGATTTGGTCGCCGACCTATTGGTAGGGCGATTATACGTCAATTTGACTTTAAATGTTGCTTGGGATATCAATAGAGACGTTGTTTCTTGAATGGAACAGGAACCATTTTAGAATAATCACGGGACTTTTAACAGGACACGCCCCAGTAAGGTATCACCTTATGAAGATGGGTAAGGTGGACAGTGAAAACTACAGATACTGTACTGAAGCAGCAGAAACAACATAACACGTACTATGCGATTGCATGACTTAGTTTTGCAAAAGGCTTAAATACCTTGGAGGGGTGACTTTAACATCCCATGAAATAGGTAAAATAGCCACCAAAAAAAGAGCAGACAATATAAAAAGCCTTAACATTTTGAGGCTCTATTAGAAAATAGAGTCATGCACAAAGACTCATTAAACAATCTACAATCTACACCTTTTTTCTCGCTGAAATTATAGATGAATTCTACGAAAATTCACTAAACGTGAACACCATACCATCGCTGTTACGTCATTAGTGAGTCTTGCTATCATTACTGGGTATAAACGAATTTTCATTGAAAAAGATATTTACTTAAAACAACTATGTGAAAACTGGAACCTGTGATGAGCACTTATAGGTGCACTTGGAGAACCCAAATCACCACAACACATATTTTAAATACCTTACGATCGTTTCGCCGACAACGTCAGCGTCATCAGAGGATGAAAAATTCTGAGAGAAGATTTTTTCATCCTCTGATGATGCTGACGTTGTCGTCGAAACGATCCTAAGATCTTTAAAATATGTGTTGTGGTGATTTGGGTTCTTCAAGTGTGCTTATTACTTGAAACAAATTCTTCACGGAATCGAAGCGAAAGTAAAGTAACCTGTTTATTATTTTTGTTCGAATGACTTTACCTTTGTTACATCAATGAGCCTATTAGCATGACTTATTTTATTTTTAGTTCATACGCAAACAGTACTCAATATATTTGCCAAACATACATAAAGGTAATACGTTAATTACTACGGACTCTGCCCGAACCGGAGCTGCTTTTTTAGGTACATAAATATCGATAAATATATTATATAAATTGCAGTCCTACTTAATGACACTGGGCCATATCTCATAGGAGTTCGATTAAAAAGACACTAATTAGAACGAAACGTGAATCAAAATGGGTAGGTCAGTGAACGTATTACTTTCAAGAATAACCCCAACAGTTTATAAATAGTGGATACTGCACGATACAGTCACCGGAGGTTATATTTATTAGACGGTAACCTAGAAGTTCGTTCTGGCCAGGCCAGTCATACTGCCAATCTCATTCAAGACTTTTGCAGAATGTACTTTATAAACTGTATAACGCACTTTATATGCAAGCAAAAACATACAAATAAAGCAATTATATAGGTTAATTCTGATGATACCTGAATTTAAGTGATTGATTCCAAGGAACTAAATTAATACGAATTGGAATGTTTTTGTTAGGCTCATGGGACACAGTTGTACGCACAGGTTTAACCCCTTAAATATTTTACTATCATTTAAGAAACAATCATAAATGAAAATGTAGGAAATATGTTTTCGAGTTTAATTTACATTTAAGAAAAAAAAACTCAAATACGCGCTATTTGAGATAAAAAATACACATATTTTTTTTAAAACTCAGTATATTATAAGTTTTTAGTGAAATTTCTTTAAAAAATTCACTAATGAGGAGATCCCGACTTTTGAATTTTGAAAAAAATTCTTCAAATGAGCGCTAATTAGGCCCCCCAGAACACATATCAGGGGTCAGTTTCAATTTTTATATGTTATATATATATATATATATATATATATATATATATATATATATATATATATATATATATATATATATATATATATATATAACATATAAAAATTGAAACTTCAATTTTTATATGTTTATATATATATATATATATATATATATATATATATATATATATATATATATATATATATATAAACATATAAAAATTGAAACTGACCCCGGATATGTGTTCTGGGGGGCCTAATTAGCGCTCATTTGAAGAATTTTTTTCGGGATCTCCTCATTAGTGAATTTATATATATATATATATATATATATATATATATATATATATATATATATATATATATAATGTATCACACCGATAACTCAAAAAATAATGGGCCGATTTTGATTCTATTTGGTGAATAAATTCCTTTTGCAAATGGCTTGGATAAGTTCGTTATCCAGGAAAATCTGCACAGGTTTTCCCGGAAAATTTTGTATTTTCTTTCGAAAAAAAATTATATCTCCGGAATTAACAAATTAAGGGCAACCAAATTTGGTACGCGGGTTTATATCCTTATTGGTAAGTTACCTACCAAAATTTAGCTATATAGGTCAAAAGACAAAAAAGTTATAGGCATTTAAAGAAAAATAAATTGGGGTTTTCATCAAAACGTCAAAGTTGCGATTTAAAACGTCAAAATCGGCAACATTTAGGCAAATAACTTGAATCTAATACGGGCTATGGAAATCAAATGTCTCAAGAACAATGTTTTACAAACCCTGAAGTCTTAGTTTCAACCGTCATTGTCCTTCATTTTAATAAAATGTTTCCAGAAAATTCATTTCAAATAGACCCCTTCTCTGATGCTTGGCTGTAGTCTTAGCTATAGAGTTTATCGTTTAATGGTATATAATTTTTGTCGAAGTTTTGTAAAAAAATCAATAAAGCTCAATATATCCGTTATTATACAAGATATGAAAAAAATGTGTATATATTAATTATAGGGTGTCTTGAGCTACATTTAAAAAAATATTTCTACAATCACAGGATGGCCCATAAGTCGTTGGTGATACAAAATTTCTTTTTTTTAAACAAACACGCCTTATGTTATTGCATTTTTGCATTTTCCATCGAAATATAATGAATGTTTGTAAGAAAAGAAATTTGGATGCAGCAACTGCGTTATGGTAGAGAATTTTGATCAAATGCTACATATTTGAATAGTCCAATTTGCTATTAACCTATAAGGTTGACCAAGAAACGAGTTTTTCCGGGAATTCTTTAAGTTTACTTTCGGAAATTTTTGTACATTTTCACACAATAAAGTTATTTTTATGAAACATGGCACATTGTTTTTACTATATAGGTTATACTGGTAACCAAAATTGATGCCTGCTTTCTTAAAAAGAAAACACACATATTTGCAATAAAAACATTTTTATGAAAATTCACTACCATAACGCACTTGCTGCGTTCAGAGTTTTGTAATCTGCAATTATTCAAATTGCACCGCACAAATATATATATATATATATATATATATATATATATATATATATATATATATATATATATATATATATATATATATATATATATATATATATATATATATATATATATATATATATATATATATATATATATATATATATATATATATATATATATATATATATATATATATATATATATATATATATATATATATATATATATATCTGAAAAAAAGCTGACGTTATACTACATTATTAGTGAATTTTTATTTAAAAAGATTTACTAATAGAGAGGTATCGATGGTGAGACTTTGCAAAATTTTTTCAAATGAGCGCGAACTAGGACCCCTTTAACCCATATTCGGGGTCAGATTCAATTTTTATATGTTTATATATATATATATATATATATATATATATATATATATATATATATATATATATATATATATATATATCCGTCTGATAACTCAGAAAATAATAAACCGATTTCAATGAAACTCGGCGAGTGCCTTTCTTTTATTAATGGCTTGAATGAGTTCGTTAGCTAGGAAAATCGGACGGGGTTCTCCAGGAAAATTTTGAGTTTTCTTTAAAAAAAAATTTTTTTCTCCGAAAATAACAAAGCTGTTTTAACAAAACTTACTGTAAATGTTGCCTTGTGAGAGACCTTACTAAGTCCAAAATTCAACTTTCTCAGTTTATAGAAAATTGAGTTATTCAAATTTTAAATTTTCTTTCGAAAAAAATTTTTTCTCCAAAAATTACAAGGTATTTTAATGAAATTTGGTGGATATCTTGCCCTAGAAAATACCTTACTACGTACGTAAATTAAACTTTCTGAGTTTATAGAAAGCTGAGTTATTCAAATTTGAAGCATTTAATAAAAATTCACTACCATAACGCACTTGCTGCGTCCAGAGTTTTTTCATCTTGTTACGTCATTTGTTTTTCAAGTTACGACGTCATCTAATTTTTTTTAAATGCCAAACCTAATTTGTTACTTATTTTGTTAGTACTTTTTATTCTCAACGGTATAAATTTTTTTAATGTTACATTTGCAAAAAAAAACTGAAAAAAGGCCTTAACAGGCAACTATTAAAAAAATTTCCTTATTTTGAAGAATGAATCTATTTACCATATAAAACAGAAAACCATGGTGACAGCTTTCAAAAGTCAACAATAAATAAATGTTATTTACTTATTCTACAGTAGAATTTACCTGTCGCTAATGAAAATGGTTCAATTGAGCGAGTAACGGAGAATGACGTATTGCTCCCAGCAGGAAATGTTTACAAAAAATCAACATGGATTTCTGGACAATAGATCAACATCGACGGCAATTTATTCATACTATGGCTCTGTAATTAAGAGTATAGAGGTTGGCGAGTGTCATTTTGGTATCTTTTGTGATCTCAGCAGGGCATTTGACTGCGTCGATCACTTTATTTTGATCAAGAAGCTAGAGATGTATGGCATACGGGGATTGCCTCTGTCTTGGCCGTCTAGTTATTTTCCCCAGAGAAGACAGTATGTTGTTGTTGGGCAGAGCGCTTCTCAAATTATCAGCAGTGGCCTGGGCGTTCCGCAGGGATCGGTCCTGGGTCTAGTGCTGTTTTTATTATATATTAAGGACTTGGGTAGCTTGAACTTGCCAGCGTCGATCACCATGTATGCGGATGCTACCTCCGTTATTGTTTCTGACATTTCGGATGTGGGTCTCGCAACTAGGTGCAGCTCTGTTTTTACGGAGTTAAATGCATGGTTGTCTGCTAACAGACTGTTTTTGAATTGTGGTAAGACGGCTGCGATTAGGTTTCACAACTACCAAAAGCACTGTAACACAATAAACTTTTCAGACAATAACAGCTTAGTGTCCGCAACAGTCAGCGATGGAAATTATAAATGTTTGGGTATTTTTCTAGATCATTCTTTGAACTGGCATGATCACTGTGCGTATCTGGTTGGGAAGCTAAATTCGGTTTCATATCAGTTAAGAAACGTAAGGAGTTATATGAAGAAGGATCAGTTGTTGATGCTCCAGCACGGGCAGGTCGACTCTCGGTTGCGTCACGGTATAATAATCTGGGGGTTGTCAGCACATACGAGAGCTGTTTACAGTTCAGAAACGGGTACTAAGATGCCTGGAAGAAGTTCCATCACGTCAATCATGCAGATATATTTTTCAGCAAAACAGAAAGCTTACATTATTTTCCATTATTATAATGGAACTTTCTTTGCTTGTTTTCAAAAATAAGGATGGAACTTTTGTATTAAATAAAGCCATACATGATGTAGATACGAGACAAAGAAACAAAGTTCACGTACCATTTGCCAAACTCAAAGTGACATATAATTCTCCCGATTACCTAGCACCAAGGGTTTTCAATCAACTGCCAGAGAGAGTTAGATCATGTAGTAGCCTGTCAGTTTTTAGGGAAGAACTTTAAAAAAAATATTGGCTGAATGTTTTTATAGTTTAGAAGAATTTATGTCTAGACAACATATGTAGTGATATGTTTGTTTTTTATGCTGTGATTGTTTGTGTTTAGTTCGCTAATATTTGTAATTTGTTTATTTTGACTAGTCCTATACAATGTATGTTGTCTTTGGGAAATATATAATAATATTATTATTATTATTATTATTATTATTAATTGAAGTGTTAATGGTCATTGGATATGACGATAAAGTCAGTCAACTTTTTAAAGAAAAATACCCGGATAAGCCGATACGTCAGTCAACTGTTAGTAGGATTGAAATCAAATTTCGTGAACATGGCGTTGTAAAGAATCTTCCAAAAAATGGACGTCGGATGATATTAAGTGAATAGCCACAACTTGATATTCTATTAGAAGTTGAAAACAATCCACATGTAACTAGAAGAAGCATTGCTTTGGATCACGATGTAAGTCACACTTCCTTCCGTTTTAAACATTTTAAATTTTCATAAATTTCACCCATATGAGGTAAAAATGGTTCGTGAGTTGGCACAAGATTACCTTGATCGTGGACAAGAATTATGTGAAAAGATGATGGAATTATGTCTTTAAGATCCCAGCGTCGTCTATTTTCAGATGAAGCAACATTTTTTTAACGGAACGGATGCGGGAAGTTCACACACAGCATTCTCAAAAGATTACTGTATGATTAGGAATTATTGACGACCGTATTATAGGCCCATTCTTTTTTGAAAATAATAAGCGAAAGGTATCTGCAATTTTTCCAGTTGCAATTGATGTCTCAACTCGCTGCATTATTTCCTAATGTAGACAATCCTGACTTAGTAGACAATAATGTTTGGTTACAACATGGTGCATGAAGCCACTCTTTGCCTGGATGGGACAGCAATTCGTCACTACTCAAGATATAGGTCACGGGAAAATCCTCATTGGACTCAAGACTGCCACAGTCGACGTCATGCCAAAGTGAATGTATGGATGGGAATAATCGGACGGCGTTTCATTAGGCCTTATTTTGTTCAAGGAAATCTTACAACACGTTTTCTAAATTTCTTGCGACTGGATTTAGTGCCAGCTCTGACAGTAATTTAGCCAGATAATCACGAGGCAGATGTGCCCCATCAAGATGTTTGGTTTCAGCAGGACGGGCGCCTCCTCACTTTGGTGTAGACGCCAGTCAATATCTAGATGCAACATTTCATGAAATATGGATAGAGCGTCGAGTAGCAGTTAATTGGCCACCACGTTCACCAGACTTGACTTGGCTCTTTGGATTTCTTTCTGTGGGGTTGTATGAAATCGAAAGTTTATTTCAACACAACAAATAATTTAGAGGAGCTACAGGAAAGAATTCGCGCTGAAGTGTAGCAAATTAGTTCTCTCATTTTTGAGTACAGTGTATAAAGTGTTTCCACTCGTATCGGTCAATGCCAAATGATATGTGGAGAACAATTTGAACATTTGCGCTGAATTTTGTTTGTTTTTTTAGTTCAATATTTTTCTCTTAAAATTACATTTCTATTTTTTAAAGTCAATAATGCTATTTTTCTAAAAAAAATTTGTTAGGTCAGGTACCAATTCTTTTTCATCATTATTTACGTAGTAAGCAGGTCTATAGAAGACAGCAAAAAATATGGTTGTCATTTTTAAAAAACTTATGCTGACGTCACCATTCAGAAATCGGTGACGTCATAAATGTAATTTTTACCTTATAAGTTGGTAATTGAAAAGATAAAATTGACCTGTCCGAGCGTTTTTCTTGAAAAAATTAAATAATGCATTTATGGATTAGCGTTTCTGTTGAAAAAAATTAAATAATGGATTTATGAATTATGTTCCAAACTTTCTCATCACACTGTTGTTTTAAATGGGATAATCTATACATTTTGCATTTTTAGATTTCGCATCAACTTGTAGATCAAATATTAAAAAACTCTGGACGCAGTAAGTGCGCTATGACAGTGAATTTTCATAAAAATGTTTTTAATAGCAAATACGTCTCTTTAATGCAAGGAGGCATCAATTTGTTTACCGAAATAGCCTATACATATTTTATCAAACTAACTTATTGTTTGAAAATGTATAAAAAAATTCCGAAAATAAACTTAAAATATTTCCGAGAAAACTTGTTTCTAGCCAACAAAGCTTAGATTAATAGCAAATTTAGTTATTGAAATTTAAAGCATTTAATGAAAATTCGCTATCAAAATGCACTTACTGCGCCTCGATTTTTTCTTACAAACATGCATCACATTTCGATAAAAAATGCAATATATATATATATATATATATATATATATATATATATATATATATATATATATATATATATATATATATATATATATATATATTGTTACGTTCTACGGGGTTCTGGATTTGTTGACTAACAAAACACAGCTTTTCAAACTACTATTTTATTATAACTAACTATTTTCCAACACCAGTATCAACTAAATTATTTCTCTCTCTTACTAAATGTCTATAGAACTATATTCCACTATTCGCCTTCTATGATCGCTTCCTATACACCAACACTTGCTGACTCGCTTAATACTCTATGATCACTTATTCTACACTGCACTATTCAATACTGAACTGAGTCACTTTATGTGCCGTTCGTCTAATTATACTCTCCATAGAGATTCTACATCTTCTACACTTTTCTACACCTGTCACTTCTAGTCCCTTCTAGAAATATGATTCCAGAGTATTCGCTCTAACCAACACATTTTATAACCGACATCTGACCATAGAAACAACAAAGTCCATAAACTTAATTCTCATACTAAAACATGGAAATGCTGGTTTTAGGTTTTTACCAAGAAAAACTGACAATTGTCGTGTCACCAAATTTTGACAATTTGGTGACACGACAATTGTCAGTTTTTCTGGGTAAAAACCTAAAACCAGTATTTCCATGTTTTAATAGTAGTTAGTAAAGAGTGGTATTGATTGTAATATAATTACATTTATATGTATAATTAATTCTCATAGACAAATGTGACACTGCCTCCTCTTATATTCGATCTTTCCAGTCGAATTCTGACATTTCTTGGAATGGCGTAAGTCTGTGCATATGGACCACCTTCATCTTGCTCTTCGGGCTCCTCTGAATTCGATAGACAACGTCATTGATCCTTTTGGCCACCTTATAAGGACCTTCCTATAATTTCGGTTGTTTCGGTGACCGTCCCTTACGTCGTACTGGAGTGTAGAACCACACACGATCTCCTTTTTTAAAACCAGCTGAATTAGCTCGCACGTCATAACGGGTCTTCATGCGGTCGCTTTCTGCTCGTATATGCACTCCGACAGCAGAGTGGATGGTTTTCCTTCTCAAAAATATATCAGAGCTTTCTTGAAGCGAAGTCCTTAGGTGGTACTGGTTCTTCTGTGTAGTTGCTGTTGTTCTGATGTTTCTACTTGCACAAATATCTCGGCGGGCCCTATTCATCCTTTCGACATCGCCTCTGTTCCAACAACTGTGTTTACTGACCTTTTTATGGGTTGGCTTCACATTTACGTAGTTTTTGCACCCTTCATCTTGTACTTCTCTCATACTTCCTTCTCCACTTGCTTCTGACTGAGTAGCTGGGTCGTCTCTTCCTCTCACAGCTCTCTTCACTGGAATGACACTTTCACGGCAGACGCTGCTATTTGCCTCTATGGTGATTTTCCGTACTACCAGGTTATTGCCAGGCGACATTATTATTTCTTCATCGCCGATAGTGAGGATGTTAGTGCCAAGATCAAGTTTAGCGCACTGACCCTGAAGTATGTCCAAGCCAATTATAATCGGGTCTGATATGGCGGCGACCATGTCCCAATTTGCAGCTCGACGTCAGTTTCGCCAATTACCTGGATCTGATCACCACCGGCTGCATTTACCCTGTACACTCTGCCTGGTTCTCTTACTCGCCATCTTGGAACCATGTCGCGGCGAATAATATCCTAGGTGCGCCTGTGTCGACGACCATCTGAGCCTTATTACCGCTTACGTGTCCGTCTACGACGAGAACGCTGCTAGAATCGCTAGCCTGAGAAATGGTTACCGGCCTTAGCTTCACTTTCTCTCTTGCGCGTGATCTTAGAGCCCAACATTCGCCCCTTATATGTCCCACCTTGCCGCAATTCCAGCAGCGCAAGGCAATTGTGCGGTGAGCTCTTATTGGGTGTCCATCAGACGTCGGCCTTATTTGTTTTGCTATTTTCTCTAGTAGCTGCATGATCTTAGATGAATCTGTTTTGTTGTCTTCTTGGACTTGGAGACTGCGAACTTTCACATGACTTTCCGACGCTTGCTTTACCGCGTCTAACTCCAAGGCATGTGCCAAAGCATCGTTCAAGTTTCTATGTCTAGCCATCCTCAGCGCCTGTTGAGTGTCGGTATCCCTGATGCCGCCAATGAATGTTTGTAGCGACAGCTGGTTTAAAAATTCCACCGGAGCTGTGGGGTAAGCTGATCGTGTTAGTCTGGCAACGTCGGCTTCAAATTGTTGCAAAGTTTCACCCGATTTCTGACAGCGACTTTTTAACTGAGTTTGGTACAGCTGTTGTAAATGCTGGTTGCCAAATCTCATTTCCAGGTAATATCTAA
Source organism: Tillus elongatus (assembly GCA_964006375.1). Lineage (NCBI taxonomy): Eukaryota > Metazoa > Arthropoda > Insecta > Coleoptera > Cleridae > Tillus > Tillus elongatus. The sequence goes on from OZ023262.1 coordinate 219,354,033, forward strand.
TGCTGTCAAAACTGTCCTGTTCTTCCCTGGGGATGCCTTGGAGCACATCTAGGGCATCTTCTCTGAGAGCCACAATTAGCGAATTCGCTTTCTCTCTCTGGCCCCAACCATTTGCTGTAGCAGCGGCTTCAAATTGGCGTAGATAAATACCCCACGGGACTGAGCCATCAAATGTAGGGACCTCAATTCTTCCGACCGGGCTATCTTCGAGCCTGATGTTTCCTTCGGCTATGGTTTCACACTAGACACACTAGACACACTAGCATCTTCTAGTGAATGCACTTTCTGTTGTACTTCCGTCAGCTTGTCATTTACATCGTCGCTGATATCCCTTACTCTGCTTTCTACTTGCTGGAAGATGTCGTCTTTTACCTGCTTCATACGTTCGTCGACACATAAAGTAATATTCTCAATTCTGTTGGCCTGTTCTTGTAGAATTTTCTTTGTTGCTTCATCTCTTTTCTCATTTCTTCTTTGGCTTCTTCGTCTCTTCTTCTGGCCTCTTCATCCCCTTTTCTCATTTCTTCTTTAGCTTCTTCGTCTCTTCTTCTGACCTCTTCATCTCCTTTTCTCGTTTCTTCTTTGGCTTCTTCGTCTCTTTTTCTGGCTTCTTCATCTCTTTTTTCTGGCTTCCTCATATCCTTTTCTCATTTCTTCTTCGGCTTCTTCATCTCTTTTTCTGACAGCTTCTCTTTTTCTCGTTTCTTCATCTCCTTTTCTCATTTCTTCTTTCGCTTCTTCGTCTCTTTTTCTCAGCTCTTCTTTAACCTCTTCATCTCTTTTTATGGTCTCTTCTTTCATTTCTTTAATCAATTCCAATAGCTGGGCGTCCATATTGGCTGTTGCGCTACGTGTGTTAGGCATAGACGTACTTAAAGCTTGTACACAGTTTATTCCGTTTCAAGAACACACCTAGTTATGACTTACTGTTGACACTGATCTTCCAGAGATTCCAGAAATTTTCACGTTGTTCAACGAATATTCTGGAAAATATTTCTGCTAGCAGCTTGAAAATCCCACTTCTGACACCAGTTGCTACGTTCTACGGGATTCTGGATTTGTTCACTAACAAAACACAGCTGTTCAAACTACTATTTTATTATAATCAACTATTTTCCAACACTAGTATCAATTAAATTATTTCCCTGTCTTACTAAATGTCCATAGAACTATATTCCACTATTCGCCTTCTATGATCGCCTCCTATACACCAACACTTGCTGACTCGCTTAATACTCTATGATCACTTATTCTACACCGCACTAATCAATACTGAACTGACTCACTCTATGTGCCGTTCGTCTATTTATACTCTCCGTAGAGATTCTAGATCTTCTACACTTTTCTACACCTGTCACATCTGGTCTAGATGTGACAGGTGAAGAGAAATATGATTCCAGAATGTTCGCTCTTACCAACACACTTTATAACCGACATTTGACCATAGAAACAACAAAGTCCATAAACTTAATTCTCATAGACAAATGTGACAATATATATATATATATATATATATATATATATATATATATATATATATATATATATATATATATATATATATATATATATATATATATATATATATATATATATATATATATATATATATATATATATATATATGTAAACAGATAAAAACTGAAACTAAACCCGGATATGGATTCTGGGGGGCCTAGTTTGCACTTATGAAGAAAAAAAAAACCGTTTTAAAATACAAATGTCGCGGTCTCCTCAGTAACGAATTTTTGCTACGAAAATTAGCTAAAAATTATAGACCGCTAAAGCACAAACTTAACTAACAACTACTGCCAAAGCATCAAAGTCTATTTGAAATGAAATTTCCTGGAAATATTTTAGCAAAATAAAGGACAACGACGATTGAAGCTGAAACTTAGGGGTTTGGAGAATACTCTTCTTGCGACATTTTCTTTACATAATTCGTATTTGTTTCAGGTTCTTTGCCTAAATGTTGCCAATTTTGACGTTTCAAATAGCGATTTTGACGTTTCAAATAGCGATTTTGACGTTTTGAGGAAAACCCATTTTTTTTCTTTAAATGCCTATAATTTTTTGTCTTTAAGCTTACAGGTCTATTTTGGTGCGTGGTTCACTATTTATAACACAAACGCGCGTACCAAATTTGGTTGCCCTTGCTTTGTTATTTTCAGAGATATAATTTTTTCCGGAGAGAAAACACACAAAGATTTTACGGGAAAACCTGTACCGATTTTCGTGGCTAACGAACTTATTCAAGCTACTTGCAAAAGGAAGGTACTCAGCAAATTTGATCAAAATTGACCCACTATTTTCTTGGTCATACACACACACACACACCCACACGCACGCACGCAACCACCCACCCACGCACGCACGCAGTCAACCACCCGGCCACCCATCCACTCACCCACGCACGCACGCACGCACGGTATAGAAGGTCATAAATTTTAACGCGACTCGCCAAACAGCCTGTATCACTAACAATTTTTTTGGAAACCCGATTCATATGAAAATTCGCTACAATAACGCATTTTCTGAACCTGGACATTTAAAATGAATATTTATGATGATAATAACACACTAATTAGGAATATCTTATTACTAAAATTGCGTCAATACAATGCGTGAACAAATATTATCTGTCAGCTTCATCTAAACTTGTGACATTGAATAACTTTTTCTTTTTAAATGAAATCGTATTCTCCCAAACAGAAGTGAAAGTGATTGAATGAATGAACGGAATACAATGCTTTATTCCATGCTTACTTGCCTTAGCTCTAACAAATATTTTAATTACATTGCCCCCGATCTATTTTTAGATGTGAACTTTTATAATCCTAAAATTAGTGAATTGAATATGACAACAATATGGTTAATCTATTTATTTACAGATTTTGTTAGATGATTTAGCTGGTTTATTCGTTTATCATTAACATAGAAATAAAAGTCCTGCGTCGCATTCGACATTGCCGAATGCTGAATACCTATTTGACTTCTTGATCAATATTACTAGGAACAAATCAAGTTTTGTTTGAAGTAACTTCTGCACATATATATATATATATATATATATATATATATATATATATATATATATATATATATATATATATATATATATATATATATATATATATATATATATATATAGGGTGCCCGTTTTTCGACCTCAAGCATGGGTATCTCGGTTACTATAAAAGTTAGAAGATCGGTTAAATTAGAAAAAAGTTAAGCATTTTTATGATGATCAATAATCTTAAAAAAATGTGACCTGTCATTTTTAGTTTTTGATCTATCGGGAAAAAAATAAAAATCATGATTTTCGTTTTTTTTTCTTCAGCGAAAACCGACAAAGCTAGGCTTTTTAACAGAGACATTGTCAAGACACTTTTTTACAGGGAATCTAAATCTGTCATTGCATTTTCCATGGCATACAAGATGCAAGAGTTACAATACTTAACTTCGTTTTTTCTTATGAGCGCCATATTCGATTTTTACTTTTTTGATTACAATTTTTTTTCTGATTACGTTGATGTATCACACGATATGGTCAAGTCTTACATTTTGACTGAAATTTAAAAAAAATCATTTTTGCACAGAGTGCATTAGGAACAACGAAGCAACATTAATTGTAACAATAATTATGTTTAACAAAATGTTGACAGTTAATTCACTGTTGTCACATTTCGATAATTGACGCAAGTATTTTTTTATATTTAATCAATAAAATGCCATTTTGCAGCGAAGAAAAACGGGATATACTAGAAATTTATTACACTTCGCGTCGAAATTTGCAAATTACTTCTGAAACATACTTGCAGCGGTAGCCAGAAAAAGAGCGATCAGCTCAAAACTACTTTTCATCACTTCATAGAAGTTTAGGCGAATATGGTTCATTTTGAAAACCTAGAGGAAGATATGGAGTTAGACAAAAGGAGAATGAAGTTGCAATTTTACAAGCGGTAAGCAAAACAATCTCTTTCAATAAATACCACATAATAAGTATGAAGCCCCATATCTAAGCTCATCTAATAAGTTTTTTTACTAAGTTCAAGAAAATCGTTCTATTTCCACACGGGAAATTGCAGCGGAGCTGAACATATCGCATCAAGCGGTGTGGAGAGTTCTCAAAAAAAAAATTATCGACCGTTTAAAATTCATATCCATACCAAGTTCTCCATCCTGGAGATAGTAATCGAAGGGTAGCATTTTGCAGGTTTGTGATGGATCAGTTAAACCAAAACCCTAATTTTCTCAGTAATATGATATTTACGGACGAGTGCAAATTTACGAACTCAGGCATTTTCAACCGTCACAATGAGCACATTTGGTCAATTGAAAATCCTCGTGAACATCAAGAACGGCGACCACAAATACGTTTCGGATTAAATGTGTGGGTGGGTTTGTTGGGCGAGAGCATCATCGGACCATACATTTATGAAGGAAATTTGACCGCGGAAAGGTATTTAGATTTTCTGAGGACCTTCCTTAAAGAATACATTGGTTTCAGCAGGACGGCGCGCCGCCACACAACACTAGGAGGGTAGCTGACCATTTGTCAACGATGTTTCCTCGAAAAAATATTTAAAACAATGGTGATGTACGTTGGCCAGCGAGATCGCCGGATCTTTTGCCATTAGATTATTTTTTATGGGGAACGGTGGAAGGTCAGATTTATAAAACTGTGCCCGCCGATATTGATGAGTTGCGAAGAAACATCATTACCGTCATAAGGAATAAAATTAGAAGAGGGGACATCTCACGAGCAATACGGAACTTGCAAAAACGTGTAGCATTGTGTTTAGAAGTAGAAGGTGAACCATTCAAGCACCTCTTATGATTTTTCCATTTGTTTTTGTTATGCTATACTTAGTGTTGTTGTTTCTAAAATTTTGTTTCATCGCAACTAAGAATAACATTCTGGGATCACCTATTGTTCTTAATTTAAAACTAAATGGTTAACTGTCCAGAAATGTGAGCGTTCGAGCTCTAAATTTGATCAAGTGTCAAAATTTTGTTAAACATAATTATTGTTACAAGTTAGGTTGCTTCGTTGTTTTCAATACTGTGCAAATTTTTTTTCTTTAATTTCAGACAAAATGTAAAACTTGTCCATATCGTGTGATACATCATCGTAATCAGAAAAAAAATTGTAATAAAAAAAGTAATAATCCAATATGGCGCCCATAAGTAAAAACAAAGTTAAGTATTGTAACTCTTGCATCTAGTATGCCATGGAAAATGCGATGACAGATTTAGATTCCCTGCAAAAAAGTGTCTTGACAATGTCTCGGTTAAAAACGCCTAGCTTTGTCGGTTTTCGCCCAAAGAAATAAAAACGAAAATCAGGATTTTTATTTTTTCCCGATAATTCAAAAACTAAAAATTACAGGTCACATTTTTTTCCAGATTATTGATCATCATAAAAATGCGCAACTTTTTTTCTAATCTAACCGATCTTCTAACTCTTATAATAACCGAGATACCCATGCTTGAGGTCGAAAAACGGGCACCTGTATATATATATTATATATATATATATATATATATATATATATATATATATATATATATATATATATATATATATATATATATATACATAATTTCTACAATGCATTTATAACAAATAAATTTATTACTTGTGCTTGCTTTTGCGATTTTGATCGAGGTAGTTTCCAAATATGTTTATTAAACATGGCTTGGATAAGTTCATTAGTCACGAAAATCGGACCCGTTTTTTCAGGGAAACTTTTAGAGTGTCTTTTAGAAAATTCTCCTAAAGTAAAAAAGCCTGGACGCAGCAAGTGCGTTATGGTAGTGAATTTTCATAGAAATGATCTGGCACAAAATATTTTAATTTAACTTTTTTTCTTGTAACATAGAAATCTAAATTTTGGTGTATAGTTTACTTTTTATATCGTAAACCTACCTACCAAATTTGGTTACCATAGCTTTTTTATTTTTTGAGATAAACAGTTTTTGCGAATGAAAACTTAAAATTTTTCCGGAAAACCTCGTCCGATTTTCCTAACTAACGAACTTATCCAAGCCATTTACAAAAGGAAGGTACATGCAAAATTTTATCAAAATCGGCCCATTATTTTTTGATTTACTGGTGTGAAATCATCTCACAATTCAAAAGTCGCGGTCTCCTCAATAGCGAATTTTTAAAAGAATACAGACTATTGAACCATACACTCCATAACTAAAACTAGTGTCAAGGTATCAGAGAAAGGGTCTATTTGAAATGATTTTCTGCAAACATTTTAGTTAAATGAAGGATAATGATGGTTGAAACTGACACTTAAGGCTTTGTAAAACACGTTTCTTGCGACATTTTCTCTACATAACCCGTATTTGGTCTTTGTTTAAATGTTACTCAAATTTGACGTTTTAAATCGTGGCTTTGACGTTTTAAGAAGAAAAACAGTAAATTTTCCGGCATTTCTATGCCCTTTTTGTGCCAAAAAACTGAATCTTAGTCTGTAATATACAATACATTCTGTTATCCACACAAAATATTTTGGTTTTATGCGTTCCTCTGGTCATCAGTCGCACCCAAAAAAAAATTCTTTAAATGCCTATAACCTCTTTTCTTCTAACTTATAGATTTAAATTTTGGTATATACTATACTTTTTATGATAGCAAATTTGGTTGACATAGCTTTGTTATTTCCAGAGATACAATTTTTTCTTTTTGAGAAAATTCACTAAAAGATTGTTCCCTTCATGGCCTGAAGGCTACCGCTGTAAGTCCCAAGCTCGTTCCTGATGCTGTGAAGCCAGTAGCGGCTCGTGCCTTAATGCATTGGGGGTGCGCAAGAAAAAAAGTTCGGGACGCAGGAAGTGCGTTATGGTAGTAAATTTTTATTAAATGATTCAAATTTGAATAACTCAACTTTCTACGAACTTAGAAAGTTGAATTTTGGTGTATAGTAGGGTCTTACACAGGGAAGCATATCCACCAAATTTCATCAAAATAACTTTGTAATTTTCGGAGAAATTTTTTTTTCAAAAGAAAACTCAAAATTTCAATAACTCAATTTTGTAAAAATGTAGAAAGTTGAATTTTCGTGCGTAGTAAGGCCTTTTACAAGGCAACATATCCACCAAATTTAATTAAAATACCTTTGTAATTTTCGGAGAAAAAGATTTTTTTTGAAACAAAACTAAAAATTTTCCCGGAAAACGTTATCCGATTATCCTGACTAACGAACTCATCCAAGCCATTAATATAAAAGTAACGCACTTTTTAAATAAAAATTCACTAAAAATGAAGAGCTCGCCTATTTTTTGCACGAAAATGTTTTTTAAAGAAACCTACTTACTAAACTTAATCATTATTAACTACTTACCAAGTTTTCCTCTAGTTAGTTATACGTTATAGTAGTTAAAAAGTCCCTCAAAAAGTTAACCTTTAGATTTAAAATATACACTGAATTAATCACAGTATCACAATTATTTTGTCCACTTATTAAGCGACCCGAAGTAGTAACCATAATAATAATAATAATAATAATTGTCTTGTTAGAACATGTAAACAACGAAATGATCTAATTAAAAATCAATCCGACGCGAAGACGAAAATTACTAGGTAGTAGTAGTAGTACACACGCTCTGCCAAAAGTCCACTAGAAACTGTTAGTGTGTAATTTTATAGCGCACAACAGATTGCTTATTCGATCGTTTTCGACGAAGATCATCAAGATTCGGCGATCATTTCGCACTGAAGTATCGCATTTCACGAGCGCGCCGAAAAATACACACTGCCGCCCGAGTGCTTTATATGGATGTATATAACGTCTGCAACGATTAACACTACTTATTCTGATTCTGTATTAATGGCTGTCGACTCTCTGCGATCCTCGACATACTAATTTTGTTTGTTGAATGCAGGAGGTAAAAAGGTGAATAAAAATTTATTAAAATATAGCATAGCAAAAATATTATTTTTCCACGGCAGGCGGCAGTGCGCGCGCACGGGCGCACTTATTGAGGAGCTGCCCCTGTGTGAAGCACAACGTGTCAAATTTGTGAAATACTAAATACAAATCTAAAGACTTTTCTAGGCTCACAAGTGTTTGTTTTCTTCTCTGCAACGTGTTTCGTTCATTTCTCACGGCAGGATAATTTGTTCTTCCACCTTACGATACCGTAAAAGGCGAAAGAGAAGAAAACAAGCACTTATGAAACCAGGTTAGAAATCTCTACATCTGTATTTAGTATGAAAATGCTTTGACAAATAAGTAAAACAGCAATTAATGAGTTAATTTAATAATTAAATTCAATTTCAATTGATGTTCATTTGATTCACCTCTTCTGTTATAGCAGTTTATTTGGTTACATGCACCCTTTAACTTTTGTTTCTGTAACCACAAATGCAGTGTCTTGGTTAAAAATACAGTATTCGATTTTTTGCTAGTGAATGACTGGCATGCACATTGACACAAAGTTTTTCTTACACCGCTATTGAATATTCTTTGACATGCCTTCGCAAAAGAACAATCACAGGAAACCTAATTTTCCTTTTCACAGACGATGAACTCATAGACAGTTCCACAGATTTCGCAGAGCAGTAAATAAAAATAATAATTGTCATACCTACTTCGAGGTACAATGACACTGTAAGGTTCACGCCAGTTTGTTCTTTTAAAATGAGTAAGTTTGATGACACCGACTGATTACTGAACTAAAACGTATTTGTTACTTGTTTAAAAAAAGTCTCGATGCAGCAGGTGCGTTATAGTACTAATTTTCATAATTTTTGTAATGTATAACGTATATGACTTTATCTGCTAAGCATATGTTTGGACCTGTTTCAACTTATTTATGTTAAATTTAGTCTGTGGATCGTGGACAACCTTCCAATGACATCTCTTTCTATGCACAAACACACATATCAAATTTAATGTTTGTGTGAAGTTGTCCACAAAATCCCAGCCACGAATTCTGACGTAGGGGCAATTAAAAACGTAACCGAGCCAGCCGGCGATAAAATCTGCGAATTAGCTTAACAGCGATGCCAGATTGATAGTTTGTGGCTGGCCATAGAAATTCTTAAACGTATGCATATGTGTACGAAGCTTAGGTATCTAGTCTCATTACCAGATATAGTGATTCTCATGAACAATTCACTCCGAAGCATGTTAATGTTTTCTGCTAATGTAATATATCACTCAAATGATGACAGGTCGATTACAAAAACTATTATATTGAACTTATATACTACACAATATTATATTTGATATTTCAAACGTCAAACGTTAGTATGATAAAGTTATTAGCCTATGGTGTAGAGAATATAAAGTTAAATACACTTTTTTATCAGACTGTTGGTTGTTGGAATATTATAGATTGAAAATTTTGGACATTTTTACACTGTCGTTGATATCTCGAAAATAAAAACAATTGGCAACGTTGTAAATGTCATGTCGAAAGGATTAAAATGACAACTTTTTCCAGATTTAACCGACCTAAAAAGTCTTACCGTTTCCGAGATAGCAATATTCAGACATGGTATCTGTCCCAGCCTGCATATTTGTATATTATATATATATATATATATATATATATATATATATATATATATATATATATATATATATATATATATATATATATATATATATACACTAGCTGACCCGGCGGACTTAGTTCTGCCTGTCGTCTTTCGACGTTGGCCAGAATGCAATAATGCCAATCGCTCTGGTAGTGGTAATTTGATCTTTGCAATGTTGAGAAACATTGCTCATTGTTTCGGAGTCGACCGATTCATCTGCAGCGTAACAGACTGCTGGATCGTATCGGAACCCCAAAGTTTTGTCGACGTTCCAAATTCTTTTGTGCGCGAGCTTCAACTGAGCGAGTCGAATTCGACTGTATCAGTTGTTTCTGAGTCATGATGGATCGCGCTTGAGAAATCCTTATTAGATTTGCCTCCAAACGCAGACTACGCTCTTCGTCAGCCTCAATGACTCGATGATCATGTCGTTGGTTTGCTGGGCGCGTACGTCGAGCCATATTTCGACGCCTCACTGGTGGCATTTTTTCACTTATGTAGTTACTGAACTATTGATGTGAATTCAATTTATTTTTCGCAAAATATCAGTTTTTAATGCGGAACCTGTTATATATATATATATATATATATATATATATATATATATATATATATATATATATATATATATATATATATATAAAGTTATTAGCCTATGGTGTAGAGAATAAAAAGTTAAATACACTTTTTCATCAGACTGTTGGTTTTTGAAATATTATCGATTGAAAATTTTGGGAATTTTTTTCAACACTTTCCTTGATATCTCGAAAACAAAAACAATTTGGCAACGTTGCAAATGTCACATCAAAAGGCTAAAAATGACAACTTTTCCTGATTTAACCGACCTCGAAAGTCTTACTGTTTCGGATATACCAATAGTCAGACATGTTATCTTGTCCCAGCCTGCATATATATATATATATATATATATATATATATATATATATATATATATATATATATATGTGTGTGTGTGTGTTTATAACTATATACTAGCTGACCCGGCAGGCTTAGTCCTGCGTATCTTCTTTCGACGTTGGCCAGAAAGCAATAATGCTAATGGCTCTGGTAGTGGTGGTGTTTTAAAAATGGGGGCTGTATTTTGTTTTAAAAGTGAAGGGCACGTCCTCTGCTTTAACTTCTGAATAACACTCCCTATACCTAAACATTTTGGAAATATTTATGTTATTTCTAATTGCATGTCATGATTCATGTGGGATCAGTTTTAATTTTTTTTCGTTTTATTCAATTTTAATATCAGATGTGATTATTTAGCGAATTTTCGAGAAAAAATACTAAAATATTTAAACTAATTTTGGAACAAAAAGGTAAGAAATAATTTATTTTGTGGGATTATCTACGTTTATATTTTCATAATATAGGTATAAGTAGTTGATAAATTGCTTTCTCAGATGTCAAATCAAACTTCAGTGTGACAGACTTAAATAACGTACTTATTTCTGACAGCTTGTGACATGAAAATATGACTATGTTTTCGTCTATATTAGCGAATTTTTATTAAGAAAAATTCGCTAATAGAGAGGTCACGATGAAAAGCGTTTGAAAAATTTCTTCAGAGTAGCGCGGATTTGGGTCCCTAGAACCAAAAACCAAGGTCAGTTTAATTTTTATATGTTTATATATATATATATATATATATATATATATATATATATATATATATATATATATATATATATATAGGGTGTTGAACCGCGTCCAAAATTTATTAATAAATTCTGGACGCGGGCCACCCCGAGAACCAAGAAGTATATCTCACATTAAAGACCGCGGAAATCTTTCGGAACATTTAATTCGCCTCTACGGAAGGAAGGAACTTGTATCTCATACCAAAACTTTCAACAAACTTCTCATCGGCAAATCCCGCCTCCTTTATGACCTCACCTTTCTAAAAGCCTGCCCCAAATACAGTTTTAGCACAGCATAGATATATTATGCTGTGGTTTTAGACTGGAAGGGTAGCATAATATAGTAGAGATAGTCAAGTAGCCAAGTCTCTATAAAAATGATTCTAAAATATGTTCTTTTATCTTTAAACTTAAACATAAAACGTCATATAAGACCGAAATTGTCGTGGAATATGTTTCAATGGCGATTCTACTAATTCTGTGATTAACTGTTACAGATACTTTTAATATATCCTGGGCATGAAGCCGATCTCACGTATCATGTAAACAAAACGTAAGATAACGTATGCTTAAATAGCTCAGTGGCACTGTGCTTCTACGCATGAAATACTTTTTTTCTTTGTAAATAACAAAGTAGAGATAAGTTATATTATTTTAACAGGAGCTTTATATTTAACGTTTTGAACAAGATCCCATTTTTGTTTAAAACGCCTTTGTTACCTTTGAGCCTAAAATTATACATTTCTTTTAGCGAATTTATAATTTAAAAAATTCGCTAATAGAGAGGTATCGATGGTGACACTTTGCAAAATTTTTTGAACTGAGCGCGAATTTGGGCCCCCGGACCATATATATATATATATATATATATATATATATATATATATATATATATATATATATATATATATATATATATATATATATATATATATATATATATATATATCTTTTGAAATCTTGCAATACACTGTAATCACTTTTAAATATACACTTCTTGTTTGCTGTACTTTTTGTGATTTTTTATTTGGTTACGTGGACTGCAGTTTCGAACCGTTCATCATGAGTAGCGTGCTATCGGACTAATTTTTCTTTAAAAAAATGTTATTTCTCCGGAAAAAAAAATGTATTTAAAAAAATAACAAATCTAGTGATGAAATTTGGTTGATATATTACCCCCGTAAATACCTTACTACATATCAAAATTGATCTTTCTAGGTTTATAGAAAATTGAGTTATATAAATTTGAAGCATTTAATGAAAATTCGCTACCATAGCGCACCTGCTGCGTCCCGAATTTTTTTCTTTACTCCACTGGTTCAAGTTTCCGTGAAAAGTTGAAAAAAATACCTTTTTTACATTTTCTTTTTTTCAATTTCAATTACAGATTAGGTATATAATTTAAATCTTGTGTGTATTTTTTAGCAAATTTTCGCGTAGAAAAATGTTTATTCAGTTTTTTTTTGTATAATTTTTGTGGAATGTTGCTAATTAATAATAAATGTTCAATAGGTTATTGTAAAAAAATGTTTTCGAATTTTCGTGGAATAAAATTGTTTAGCGAATTTTGGCAAAAAATATAATTTTCATGTAAAATTACTTGAGCCAATTATTGTAAAAAAGGTCCATATTTGTGAACAAAAAATTAGCGAATTTTCGTGTTCGTGAAAAAAATTGTTTGCAAGTTAAATTTTAATGTAATTTTTTTTTGTCATACGGCTTTTAGTGAATAATTATATCTTGACAGGTGTGTAAATAGCTTGAGGTTCGCTGGCCAAGAAAATCGGACCAGTATTTTCGGAAACTATTCAGGATTTTTCGGGAAATCTTTGGGCTTTTTCAAACAATAAAGTAATTTTGATGAAATATGGTACACTGTTTCTAGTATACCGGGTGGAACTCAAAAGTGGCTCACACTCCCTAGAATCTTTATTTATTAAACTAATTTAACGAAATTTGCGAATTAGCTATTAGTCATATAACTACATTTTTTGACCTCGCAAAATAATTTTTGTCACATCCGGTTAGACCGGAAATGACGTCAACCATCGAATTTTAATTCAAGGGGACATTCAATGTTACTAAGTTTTGGTCACTCTCTGAAACGTCCATGTCAAAAATTGAGCCTATTTATATTCCTTATTCAAATAAGTGATTTATTAAAAAAACTGACTTTTGTTCATTTTAAAGATTATAAAAACTCTAGGAATATGAAATAAGCCAACTTTTTTTTTGGCCAGCTATGGAAGATAATGAAACTCTGTAGGCATATTAAAGCACCCTGGATTCACATTCGAAGAATGTTTTCTTGACATTGACATTTCAGAAATTGACAAAAACTTAGTAACATACTTGGAATAGCCCCTTGAATCGAAATTTGCAGAAATATACAGGCTGTTCGACTTGAAAGTCGAAAGCTAAGGTCACTTCCCGTCTAACCGGATGTGATAAAAATATTTTTCAATGTCAAAAAATGCAGTTATATATCTAATAGCTAACTCTCAAATCTCGTTAAATTGTCTTAATAAATAAAGGTTCTAGAGGGTGTGAGCCACTTTTGAGTTCAGCCCGATATAGTAGGTTCTAGTGCTAACCGAATATGATGCCTTTCATTATTTTCCACACAAAAAAACACTTTTATGAGAATTCGCTACCATAACGCACTTGCAGCGTCCATACTTTTTTACTTTTCCAAGAAGCCAAACGAGACACAAAGTTTATGTATAGAAAAAAAGTTATTTAATTTTCTTATTTACCCTTTTAAATTTGATAACCATTATATAAATAAAATTATTTCAATGAAAATTCGTTACCGTAACGTACTTGCTAGGACCAAACTTTTTTACAGTGGCTTAAAAAGTCAAATAATTTTGTAATGGTAACTGTAACTCATATTTCTGGTAATTATAAATATACTGTGTCGTTCTATGAAATGAAATACATAGCCTAACTATGTTGCTAGAGAGCTACATGCCAAAAATATCTTTTTTCCTAAAATATTGCTACATTATGAAGGAAGTAGAATAATATAAATACTCCAGTTGATTTTAAAATGTATTTTCAGCTGAAAACGATGAATGGGAATACGTGGAACTGGAAATCGCCAAATGCTAACAAACTCCTAAAATAAATGTCAAGTGACCTTTCATACATTTAAGATTGAAATGTTAACGGCCACCCCTCGATAAGAAATATATGCTCCTGTAATATTTACCAGTAAATAAAGTCTGGAGCTAGCAAGTGCGTCATTTTCGAATTTTCATAAAAATCTTTCTAATTACGTATAATCCCAAAAAATTCATGTTTCAAAACGATGTATCATCAAAATAATAATGTAGTTGTTTTAATGAAATTGGGTACAGATAGTGTCCAAACAGATGATTCCGGAGGAACAGGAAGTATTTTAGGGGGCCAAAATAAGAAAAATAAACCCATAAGTTATATTGGAACGTCAACTATTCTTGAGATAACATCTTTTTTTTAAACCAATTTTGTTCCAAAAATCAAGTCTCTTCCTTTTTTTAACAAATCAATCACATGTCACCTAGATGATTTGTGCAAATAAAATTTGAATTATTTGTCAGAATTAGTTATCTGTTACTTTGACATTACTGGTTTAGTTACGAATTTCTAAAATGCATCAAATATTCACCCATAGAAAATATGCGGATATGATTGTTGTTTATGGCTTTTGCAGTTTACGCAATTAACGAATATCGACGGCGATTTGATAACCGAAGGGTCCGTAATAGAAGTCTTTTTCAAGCACCCTCTACTAGAGCTCAGGCAACTGGTGGTTTTCCGAGCGCAAGGATTCTTAGTGAAAGAGAAGGTTTTAACATACGAATCGAAGAACATTAAGGAAAACCCGAGGGAGAGTACGAGGATTGCAAATCAACTCAGAATACCTCATAAAGCCGTTTTCAATACGCTCCAGAAAAATAGTTAAAACTTTTTCATGTCCAGTCCGTCCAACATCTTGAAAATGGCGATAACGTTTTAAGGTTACAATTTTTTGTGAATGGCTTCGTCATAATCCGACAGTAAGTGAATATATTTTATTCAGTGATGAGGCTCAATTCACTCGTGATGGTGTAAATGGTGTTTACAATGAACACCGATGGTCAGAACAAAACCCTCAAGCTACGCTTGAACGCAATTTTCAACATAGATTCAGCATACATATTTGGTGTGGCCTAATCAATGTGGGTCCGTTTGTGTTAGATGGGTGTCTTACAGGGGAAGGATATTTACAGTTCCTAAAAGATTATTGAGCAGAAATTTTGAAGGATGTTCCTTTAAATGTTCGATAACGGTTATCCAACATGATGGGGCCGCTTCCCACTTTACTACGGCTACAAATTTTTTGGCAATCATTTTTCTTTGAACGGCGCTGGATTGGTAAAGGAGGTCCAATAAATGGGCCACCAAGGTCTTCAGACGTAAACCCACTCGATTCTTTTGTTTGGGCGGTGGATGAAGTCGTTGGTGTACGCCACTACAGTAGACATAAGGGAGGCATTACTTGATTGCATTAGGAATGCGGCCGCTGTAATCAGAAAATCGTGACGCTATTAATCGGGCCATTCGCGCCATCAATAAAAGAGAAAACAAGTGCATTGAAGTTGATGGTATTATTTTCGAAAATGTTTCTTAAAATATTTAACATTTATGATATTTCCATTTCTTAATCTTCTTTTGAACGTGGATAAAATAAAAATCAATATAAATTTTTTAACTGCATTTATTTCAACAATAGTTGACATTCGAACTAGAACTTACGTGTCTATTTTTCTAATTTCGACCTCATGAATCTCCGCCTAAAATAATTGGCATTTCTCTGGAATTACCCTCTGTAAAGACTGTTATATATCAAAATTGAAACTTCTAGGCTTATAGAAAATTGAGTTATTAAAATCTGGAACAAAATTTTTATAAAAATGCGCTACCCTAGGGTACTTAAAGCCTCAGAACTTCTACTACTGGTTGTCTAAGATTATGGTTTGTCCGTTTATTGATTTATTGGCTGTAGAGATGTTTACAAACTTATTTTGTTGAATAAAAAATATTATTTTAAATCACCCACTCTATAATTTAAATTAGTGCCAAAACACCGGAGAAATAGTCTGTTTTAAATAAATTTTCTGCAAGCATTTTAGTCAAATAAACCCCAATAGCTGTTTAGACAGAAATTTAAGACCTTGTTACACGCTTACCATATTTGTTCCCCCTAACCTGTAATTCGTTTTAGAGTCTTTGTTTAAAAATCAAAAATTTTGATGTTTTAAATCATAAATTTGACGTTTTTAGAAGAAAATCTATAGAATTTTTGTTATTGTATATCTTGACCTGTTTTCTGCAAAAGGACCTTAATCACTTAATTTGTAAGAGCAACTTACGTATCAAATTTGGAGACAACTTTGTGATTTTGAAAATTTTTTCTGAAAGAAAACCCAAAATCTTCACAGACAAACGGATTCTAATAACAGATCAGATTATGTGGTTATTTAGAGAATTTTCGAAGAAATGTATTAAAATATTTCAATTAACTTTGGTACAAAAAAGGCAATTATACAGGGTGTCTCACGTAAGAATGAACAGCATCGGGATCTTGTAAACCGTAAGAGACACAAGGTCGGTGAAATTAGTTTTGAAAAAACTGATTTTTTAAATTTTCGTTTTTTTTTAACTTAATCGAAACGATATCGAAAAACAAAAATCAGTTTGTTATTGCCACTTTTTAAGCTCTACCAGGTAGAGTTAACACATTTTTATTTCAACATTTGGTTTCTGAAAAACCATCATCAATGTATTTTTTTAAATGCGGTCCTGCTTTACTAATGTTCAACTTGGGGATTTAACGAAAGACATTCTCCAATGATAGACATTCTTGAAAATGTTATGTTCTTAATCAATATGAAAACTTAAAGTAATATGGTAATTGAAAAAGTACAAGGTGAATAATTAAACTAAAAATAAACGTACATTTACAGCAAGTGTTCAAAATTTGAACCATTTGCTTCTAAGCAACGATAACATCTGGTCACCGTTTCTTCCAGAATATTAGCCAACATTTCTGGACTGATACTGTCAAACGCATCAGTAACGAAAATACGTAATTGTTCTTTATTAAAAATTTCATTTTGGTAGACTTTGTTTTTAACATACACCAAAAAAAGTCCAAGCGGGGTGATCTGGAGATCTTGCCGCCCAGGATATTGTTGAGTGTGTAAAAATTAATTTATTCGAAAATTTTTCAGACACATACGAATTTACATTTCTTGAATTATGGGCAGTGGCGCCGTCGTGTTGAAACCAACAACTGGAGGTTCTTGCCAGATGTACTTCTTCTAAATCATTCTTACCATTATTTCTATAGGGCGGTCCACTTTATAATAGTATGACTAATAGCGTATAGCTTATCGAAACATAGGTCAGTCTGTAACATACACTATGACCACATTTGCCTTCGGAATCTCCTGCGCATTGAAAAATGGTAGAAAAAAGGTAAAGACACAAAAAATTCCTGTTGAAAATGTAAATTCTAAAACTGAATTTTATATAAGGATATAAACTTGAAATTTACCGACTATAGTCTCTATATAAACCCTACTTCTCTGTCAATTGTCATTCAAAAAGTCAACAAGGCAAGATTTACTGTGAAAATTTTATATTTATATTTTCTCGGCAACTAAATTATGCACTGGCAGGAGTTTTATGACACTCCGCAGCAAATGCGTTATGGTAGTGAATGTTCATTAAAATGTTTTTTATAGCAAATATGCTTTTTTTATTGAAAGAAGGCGTCAAATCTGGTTACCAGTATAACCTATATAGTAGAAAATGCACTATTTTCCGTCAAAATAACTTTGTTGTTCGAAATTGTATATATATATATATATATATATATATATATATATATATATATATATATATATATATATATATATATATATATATATAATAACTGCAACTAACCCGGATCGGGATTCGAGGGGACCTAGTTCGCGCTTATTTAAAGACATCTTTACAATTTAAAAGTCGCAGTCTCAAAAGAGATTTTTTTCTACGAAAATTAGCTAAAAATTATAGACTATAATAAATCATAATAATAAACTAAAACTCTGTAACTAAAACTGCTGCCAAAGCATCAGAGAAAGGGTTTATTTAAAATACATTTTCGGCAAATATTGTAGTAAGATGAAGCACCATGGCGGTTGAAGCTAAAACCTAAACTTTTGTAAAACACACTGCTTGCGACATTTTCTCTACTTCACCCGCATTCGTTTCAGATTATTAAATTACATATATTGGCCTAAAAGTTGCCAATTTTTTCGTTTCAAATCGCACTTTGAAGTTTTAAGAAGAAAAAGTATAAAATTTTTAAATTAATTTTTCTGGTAATTCTTGACCTTTTACCTTGATTGTAATATACAATATATTTTGTTATCCAGACAAAATATTTTGGTTTTGTGCGTTTCTCTGGTCATCAGTGGCACCCATTTTTTTAAATGCCTATACCTTTTTTCTTTTAACTTAGGAGATCTAAATTTTGGCATATCGCACACGTTTAATAATATTAACGTGCGTATCAAATTTCGTTGCCGTAGGTTTGTTATTTCCAGAGATACAAAAATTTTCCGAAAGAAAACCCACAATTTTCCTAGAAAAATTGGTTGGAAAGCGAACTTATCTAAGTCTCTAAGTCACTTGCAAAAGGAACGCACTCACCAAATTTTACCAAAAGCGGCCCACTATTTTTTGAGTTATATATATATATATATATATATATATATATATATATATATATATATATATATATATATATATATATATATATATACATATACATATACATATATATATATATATATATATATATATATATATATACATATATATATATATATATATATATATATATATATATATATATATATATATATATATATATATATATATATATATATATACTTCTTCAAGTGCCATCTCCTCTTAGAAGGTTGGCTATCATCATGGCTATTCTCACTTTTGATGCTGCAGCTCTGAACAACTCAACGGAACTACAGTTGTACCATTTCTCAGGTTATTTAACCAGGAAATGAGTCTTCTTCCTCTGCTTCTTTTTCCCTGTGTCTTTCCCTGCATCTTTCCCTGTATAATATTCTGCAAGAATACATATTTCTCTCCTCTCATCACGTGGCCCAGATATTGCAGATTCCTTATTTTAATTGTGTTCCATATTTTCTTTTCTTTTCTCATTCTTCCCAGTACCTCCTTATTTGTTACCATGTCTACCCAACTTATCCTTAAGATCCTTCTATATGACCACATCTCAGATGCTTCCAGTCGATCACTTATATCTTTCTTTAACGTCCAGGATTCCATCCCATATAGCAGCACCGAGAAAACGTTGCACCTCAATATTCTGACTCTAAGTTGTAAGTTAAGATCTCTACTGCATAACACGCTCCTCACTCTGTTAAATATGGTTCTGGCTTGTCCAATTCTTGATTTAATTTCTTCAGTGTGCTCATTATTTTCATTGGCAGTTGTTCCCAAGTATTTGTACTTACTGACTTTCTATACTAGTTCTCCGTTGATCCATAGGTTTTCCTGCTGCTGAACTGATTTTGTAATGGTCATAAATTTGGTCTCTTTGATATTTAAGGTAAGTCCGCTCTCCTTGCTACTCGTCACTACTTGCTCTACTAAGCTCTGTAAATCTTCTATTGTTTCGGCAATGAGTATGGTGTCGTCTGCATACCGGATATTGTTAATGGATATTCCATTAACCTTTACTCCTATTGTTGTTTCCTGCAGCGCTCTCTGAATGATTTCTTCCGAGTAAAGATTAAATAATAACGGCGATTGTACACATCCTTGCCTTACACCACGTTTTATTTTTACCTCTTTTGAGAGTTCATTATCCACTTTGATATTGGCCGTCTGGCTGTAGTATATATTATTTATAATTCTAATATCTTTCATGTCTATATTTTTTCTTTTAAGCAATTGAATAAGGTGGCTGTGGTGGACTCGATCAAATGCTTTGTTGTAGTCAAGAAAACATACATACAACTGTTGATTGATGTCCATGCATCTTTGGGTCAACACATTAAAGGCAAACAAGGCGTCTCTTGTTCCCATTGCATTTCTGAAGCCAAATTGGGTTTCGCAAATATCTTGTTCTAATTTCCTAAAAATTCTCTGCTGTATTATCTTTAGGAATATTTTGAGAGCGTGACTCATTAGACTGATTATTTGCCCAAGTGTTGCCAATTTTAACGTTTCAAATCGCGGCTTTGATGTTTTGAGGAAAACCCCTTTTTTGTCTTTAAACTTGGAGACCTGCATTTTGGTACATGACTCACTCATTATAATACAAAGACGCTTCCTTGGTTGCCCTTACTGTGTTATTTCCGGAGATATAATTTTTTCCGAAAGAAAACACAACATTTTCCGGGAAAACCTGGGCCGATATTCCTGGCTAACGAATCCATCCAAGTCACTTGCAAAAGGATGGTACGTAGCAAATTTGATCAAAATCGGCCCATGATTTTTGGAGTTATCGGTGTGATATATGTATGTCGCGACTTACCCATTGGTGTAATCGAAATGTGGGTCTTTGCATCAAAAATATAAAAGAACACGTCGGTTATATATATATATATATATATATATATATATATATATATATATATATATATATATATATATATATATATATATATTCGGTATTTTTTTCGGGGAACTTTGACTTTGGCGCGTCGTAGAGGCGAATTCAGCCCTAAATGCCGGGAGGTCCCTGGATATGGGTTTTTTCAAAATTCAAAAGTCGAGATCTCCTCATTAGTGAATTTTACTTCCACGTCGTCATAACGTGTGGAAGTATCGCATTGGCGACAAAAAATTTTGTTTCGCTTAAACTTCGTAAAACGTATCAAAACATATAGAAAACATGATTTGGAAATGACCATTTTTTGTCTGCCGGTCTGTATTTCGCCATGATAACTTTAGAACAAATTGAGATATCGTCTTCAAATTTGGTATGCAGTTAGCACCCGACAAACAAACGGTTGGAATTGTTTTTGGGTAAATAACCTGAAACCAATAAGGGTGATGTAAAGAAAATGTCGCAAGAAGTGTGTTCTGCAAACCCTGAAGTTTCAGCTTCAACCGTCATTGGCCTTCGTTTTAATCAAATATTTACAGAAAATTCTTTTCAAATAGACCCTTTCTCTGATGCTTTGGCAGTAGTTTTAGTTAAATTTATGATTTAGCGGTCTTTAATTTTTACCTAATTTTCGTAGAAAAAAATGAGGTGCCCACGACTTTTTAATTTTAAAAAGATTTCTTCAAATGAGTGCAAACTAGGCCCCCTAGAATCCAGATCCGGGGTTATTTTCAACTTTTATCTGTTTACATGTATACAGGGTGACACATTTCTACGGCAAAGCTAAATATAAATGTTGTTATTATACAAGAGCGAGAAAAAAGTGTATACGTTAATTATAGGGTGTCTTGACCTGCAACTTATAAAATTATTTTCACAATCGCAGGGTGGCATATAAGTCGTTGGTGATATATATATATATATATATATATATATATATATATATATATATATATATATATATATATATATATATATATATATATATACTCGTATTAATTATTTTAAAAACTGTACAGTCTTATAGTATGACTACAGAAGTTGGATTTGACCAAGAACAATCTGATAATTTACAAAAAATTGATGTACTAGCAATGTTTTTGTTTTTAGAAAACAACCCGAACTTCATGGGTGCTGAGCTAAAAGGAGTGAAAGCTGGGAGGTATGTGTCTGATATGAACCTTATTTTATCCTGTAAATATCTTTGTTGGATTTTATGTAGTAATTTCTTATAAAATATAATGTAAATAAAAGCATAACCTCAAAATGTTCTCCATTCAAATAATCTACAAGAAAAATATACACAATTTCTTCCTGATTTTCTCATCCTTAGGTACATTAAAGAATAATTTGTTGGGGGTAGTTATTGTTGTGGAAGTACATTTGGGCACTATACAGCACTTCTAATATTTATGTCTAGGAACTGCTTGTCTTTCGCATTCTCGTATTGTGATTCTGAATCTGCTGAAGCCATCACACAGTCACGCAATAAATTAGATTAAACACAACTTACTACCTTTGAACCTATAATATACACTAAACACCAAAACTACTTAAAATTATAATAAAACTGCTCCGAATTCGATGCAAACACAAACGAAAACAAGCAGATGTACCGGATCGTGACGTCACAAACCTCTTCACCATTCAGATCGCCTTTTCGCCCACCCTGTCTTTTTGAATTATATTCAATATTTCAATAATTAATTGCTAATTAGTGGTTCACTTTAAGGGGGCTTTACTTGTAGACATAAATTTTTAGAGTATTTTGCTGTACTTTAAATACATTTTTCATCAAAAGTAAATTATACGCAACTTCCTCATTCCGAACAGCGTCATCTACAAAGGTATACAAACAAACCTCCACTGTTTAGTCTAAACTCCCTGTAATTACAGTTGCCTGCTTTTGTAAAACCGCTTGTCGTTATTAAATATTCCTTCTAAAAAAGAGACACTGATTATTAAGATAACAATTTATTAATGAACACAGGACCGGACTTGCTCTATTTATCGAAACATTTTTGTTCAAATTCCTAACGATATATATATATATATATATATATATATATATATATATATATATATATATATATATATATATATATATATATATATATATATATATATATATATTGTGACCGCCCACTATCTCTTTAAATCGATCCTAGGAATCCCTGTTCCTAAAACCTTTACCACGTTTGAGAGTCAAACAACCTACATACGACGATCGATAGAAAGGTCAACGTTACCGGAAATCTAGGTGGCCCCTAGCTTTTATACAGTGAAGATGGGCAGGGTTCTTTATAAGGTGTTACTCTATGAGGGCGCCACTTGATTGTTTTACACCTAGTTCCGGATATTTATAAGAGATGTTAATTACGAAATCCAGCTTACCAAGAATCCAACACAACCAAGAACTCCTTGGACCTCCCTGGCAGCTGCACCTAAAATCGCAGGCTTATACGTCGGAATGTACAAATGTGGGAACGAAATCTTACAGTTGGAATATCTTAAAGGCTTACGTAGAAGCTGACAAACACTAAACAGCACCTAACGTTACTAATACGGGAGTGAGAGGTGAGTGCAGAACAAACGACACACAAATATATATATAAAATAAAATTCTAGTTTATTATAAAATCCAGATGATGCCTACAAGTGGTCAGACAGATCAAAAACAGTATTATATATACACATATATAACCTATAAATTGCTAGCATGTATGTTAAATGAATAACAGAGTCCGCAAAATGACTCACTTGCTATATCTCAATAATTTACTGCTAAACAAATAGCTTTAAGCTACTAACGTTCGTATGGTAAGCAATAACAAGTCAAGTAATTCAAACGCAACAATAAAAGTAACTAAGCTAAATCGAATGGAAATTTGTGTCCTTTCGTGATCACGATCAGCTTACAAAGATGTTAAAATATGAAAAGGTGTATCAAATGGTAGCCTAAATAATGATAATACTTTATCAAACTCAAAGCAATTATATTAATGATAATGTGAATATAAATCATCAGCTAACGTGTAGGGTTCAAATAAAAAGCTGGGTATCTTATCCTATTGTGTTATCGTTAAAACTTTATCTTTGAATTCCAAAACTTGACCACCATAAGTAAAGTCACAGCTTAATACTGGATTTAAAAGTCCAAACAAACAAATTGAGTTCTTTATTAACAATACAACTTAAAGACTACTACCTGTAAGGTCTGATCTCCAGTGAACCTTCTCTGGTCGATTTTTCGCTAACAAAATATCTACTGTCCACTGTGTCGGTACCTTCCGGCCACCTGTACTTCCTCTACTCAACAACGAAATGTCCTCGGCAATCTGATGTTGCTGGGAATGGCTTATAATTGAATTTGCGCCATAAAATGGTACCATACCAATATTCTTATTCTCCCATTGACCACTCGTTAGTTTAAGACAATATGTAGGCCTATTGCTTGTCGATTAGGCACTATAAAATCAATTAAAGCAAGACAAAAACTGAAACTAAAGCTAAAACCAAAGGCTAAAACCAAAACCCTGTAACAAATAGAAAGAGAAAACACGCCTTAGTTACACATAAAAAAAAAACTACGAGTTGGGTATTACCTCCAAATCCTGAGGGTTTCTATGTTATGTCAAGGTGTTTTGTTGACCACAGTTAGACAAGCCGGTTCTGATTGAAAACAAGCCACGAAGCCACTTGCTTTTTCGGCTTTACGTATGTGACATTTACTCTCCACCACGGGAATATTATAGTATTCAAGTACTATGCGACTAATTCGCTTCAACTTCCCAAACCTCCAGAATACTATAATCGTTTTACAGCCTAGAAATTAATCTCCAAACTAGGATGAATGGCCCACTTGCCTGTTTCTTTTTTCTAGCTGAAATCTTGCCACACACTCAAATTAAATTGCTTCTTCCACCGTTTTCAAAACCAACCTTTTTTTCTCAAAAATGTTTTCTCTCCCAGGTCATAGCTAATCTTGCTGATTCGCTATCGGTCAACAAAAAAAAAGACGACAAGAAATGGTGTCCCGTTCTTCCATCAAAAATATCAAACTCTGGCAACGAATAACTTAATACCGCAGAGTTGCGACATTTACACGAATGGGGAAATTCGGGCTTCGACCGCAAGACCTCGACATATGTAACACACCTAACTTCCAATATTAATCTCGATAATAAACTTCTTCCACAGCTTATAGAGACCGTTGTAACCACAGTTCTGCATGCAAGAATTTATCTCACTACATTAACACATAATTCAGTAATTTCCAACCAGCTAAAGTTAGACAGACAATAAATTAATGACGTGCTGGCAACCATGCCTTCACAAGACAGTGTACTCTGCCGTTGTCGACTGTTTCGGTGGTAAATCTCGACTTCTAGAAATTGAAACTGAATGAATGTAGATAACAAATTAAAGATGTTCGTTCACAGCTGTCCCTAAACCAATAACAATATGAAACCGAATAATTATATGGGGTGTTTTTGTTTATTTTGCCTGCTACGTGTAGTTAATGATGTTAATATGCTTAAGGTGAATTTTACACGTAACAATCCCCCCCTTACTTCAAGAGGATTAACCGTAAGGTTAAGCCTAATCAGAAGGAACAAGCTTCAGGTCCTTCACGTGCCAAACTCCACTATTCTGGCCAGCTTTGTCTCTAAGTTCATACGTCCATGGAGACACCTTCTTACTAACATAAAACGGTCCTATGTATCTTGGAGCTAACTTACTAGCAAAGTTCTTCGTTGCATCTGACAACACGTAATTCCTCCTCATCGCAGGTTGATCCACCTCATACTCTTCATAACGTCTGCGCATGTTATACCTCGCCACAGCCTTCTTAGTAGCCTTCTCCAGTCTCTGTTTCACGTCCCTGTACACCTCCTTGAACACGATGTTCCTGCTCTTGTCAACCAACACATCTTCATCCTCGCCGTCCAAATCAATCTGATTCTGGTAGTCCGCTCCTGACAATGCCATACATCGCCCAAAATTGACATAATACGGTGACAATCTAGTCGTCTCATGTCGAGATGTTCTCACAGCACAAGTCACCTGTTGTAGCCCAGCATCCCACTTCTTGTGGTTATCATTCACATACATTGCCAACATGGTCTTGATTGTACGATTAGTTCGCTCGGTAGGGTTTGCGCGCGGATGGTAATTCGCGCTAAACTTCAAATTGCACTGGTATTTCTCGGCAAACCTTTTGAAAGCTGAACTTTTAAATTGGGGACCATTATCACACATTATCATCTTCGGTACGCCAAATAACAGAAATACACCTTCTTCCAGACTTCTAATAATCGTGTCGGTGATGGACTTCCTCAAAGCGAAGGTTAACACAAACTTGCTCAAATAATCTGTGACAACCAGGATAAAACTATTGGCTTTCGATGAACGTGGTAAAGGACCCACTAAATCCACTGATATCATCTCCCACGGTCTCGACGGTTTAGCATGCGACACCATCATGTCCTTGGGACCTCGTTGATCCACCTTGTGCGCAGCACATATGGTACACTTGCGGACATAGTTCGCAACGTTCTGTCGCATCTTCGGCCAATAATATCTATCAGTTAACCTTGAGTAGGTTTTATAGACTCCCATATGACCCGATGTAGCTGGATCGTGAGCTTCTGACAAGAGTCTTCGTCGCTGGTCTTTAGGAACGACAATCTTCCAAACATCTTGCTTAGGCGTAAGTGCTGGATAATCTTGCCTCACGTACTTATACAACTTGTCACCTGACAATCTCCAATTCCCAAACTTCAGAGGTGTAGTTTGTACCCGCTCTATCATCTTCAAATACCACTTGTCTGTAGTCTTCGTCTCTGTCTCCACACTGTTCAGGACGTCTAACACTGGTACAGATCTGCTCAGTACATCCGGTACTACGTGGTCTTTGCCTTTCCTATGAACAATCTCAAAATCATACTGCTGCAAGCGTACAGCCCATCTTGCAAGTCTTCCTGATGGATCCTTGAGGCTATGTAACCATTTCAAGCTATAATGATCGGTGATGACAGTAAACTTTACTCCCTCGATGTAAGGACGCAGTTTTTCTATTCCCCACAGAACCGCTAAACACTCTCGTTCTGTCGTGGAATAATTACGTTCTTGGCGTGACAGAGAACGACTCAAGTAACAAATCACACGATCACCATCTGGATGCGTCTGAGATAACATCGCACCAATACCATAGCCCGATGCATCTGTGTGTACAACAAACGGTAAAGAATAATCTGGACAACCCAGAACAGGTGCAGATATCAACAACTCCTTAATCTTCCTGAAAGATCTATCACACTCAGGAGTCCAACAAAACTTAGTACTTTTCTTCAGCAACCCTGTGATTGGTGCGACCACAGTAGAAAAATCAGGACAAAATCTTCTATACCAGGACAGCATACCTAGTACACGTCTCACTTCCCTCACATTGGTCGGAGTAGGTAGCTCGATCATTGCTCTGACCTTATCAGGGTCCACTCTTAACCCTTCTCTATCCACCACGTAACCCAAGTACTTCATCTCGGGCTTACAAAACTGACTTTTCTCCCAATTGACGGTTAGATTGGCTCTTCTCAGGCGTTCAAACACTTCCTCTAACACTTCGAGGTGCTTTTCAAAACTTGGAGTCGTGATCACTACATCGTCTAAATATACAAACACGTAAGGTTCCAGGTCCGATCCTAACACACGATCGATCAAACGCTGCCATGTTGCAGGAGAATTATGCAGGCCAAATGGCATCCTTTTAAACTGAAATAGTCCTCTATTGGGGACGGTAAACGCAGTATACGGTCTTGAAGACTCGGCAACAGGGACTTGGAAAAATGCACTCTTCAGATCCAAACTAGAAAGATACTTCGCATCTCGAAGCTTGTCTAACGTGTCTGTAACCATTGGCAATGGATAGCCATCACGTTCGGTCACTGCATTAAGCTTCCTGTAGTCGACACAGAACCTATAACAACCATCCTTCTTCTTTACAAGAACTATTGGCGACGCCCACGGACTACTGCTAGGTTCTATGACATCGTTCTTCAACATATCTTCTAATTCTTCATCGATGTATTTCTGAAGCACTGGGGATACCCTATAGTATCTCTGCTTAATCGGTGGTGCATTAGTCTTGATCACATGTTCCGTCATATTTGTACAACCCAAACTATTTCCGAGCAAAGTCTTCTTCTTGTTGATTAACTCCTCCAACTGCTTCTTCTGTCCAACTTCCAAGACTGACTGATCAGCTATATCTACTGTGCTTACTTCAGGACAGTTAGAAAATTGCCACTCGTTATGCCTCAGATCAGGAACAATCCCCATCCTTATCCAAAAGTCTGCTCCCAAAATCAAAACATGTGGTAGTTCAGGGACAACCATCACCTCTATAAACTTTAGACGCTCACGAACCTTCATTGGTAATTCACACGTACCAATACTTTCACATTTCTCTCCATTAGCGACTGTGCATGATGTCTTCTTCGATTCGTCCAGGGGTATTCGCAACTTCGCGATACGGTCCCAACCTGGTCCACCTAAAATTGTTCTCGACGCCCCGGAATCTAGGAGTCCAAGCAAGGTAATCCCTAATATGTCCACTCTAAGGTGAGGCCTTTCATCGTTCTGTGCATGGTCAATGATGAAATCTAAAACAGGTTTGACAGTAGTCGAGTACTTAACGGCAGCACTATCAGCTCGACTCTCTAAGAGCGCTGCACTCCGTTTCCCGAAAAACCTCTGGGACAATTACGAGCAATGTGGCCTTCCCTATTGCACTTGTGGCAGATGAGTCTATTTCTCTCGGTACAACCTGCTGCTATGTGGCCTGGCTTCCTACAGTTGAAACAGACGACGGGACTATGCCTCGTCTGGCTACGCCCACCCTGGTTAGACGATACTTGCAGTCTCTCGGTCTTCTCTTCCAAACCCACGTATGCCAAATCAGGCTCCAAAATCTGCTCTTTTTTTGGCGGATGTGCAAACTCACCAGCCTGGGATCGTTGTTCTATCCTCTTGCACAAAGTACGCAGCTGGGCGATTGAATTTATTTCCATAGCACCCAGTTGGCTACGATACATCGGTGCTAAGTTGCGCATTAGGAGACTCAACCTCGTTTCCTCCGAGACTTGACATTGCAATCTTTGAAAGTATTTCGACATAATAGCCAAATAAGTTCCTATGGTCTCATCTGCTCCTTGTTTTCTCTTCTTTATCTCATCCAGAAGCTTCTCGCTATAAAAAACGGGTTGATATTCTTCCTTGAATCTTCCTACAAGTTCATCCCACTGGGACACTTCACTCCTAGCATCCTGATAAAATTCATATGCTCTACCCTCGAATAAATCTATTCCTGACTCCAATAGGATCTCCTTACTGACATTTCTGGCCTTCCTCATTTCCTCGACACGTTCGAAGAAAGCAGTCACAGACAGTCCTCTTCTGTCTCCACCAAACCTCAAGTTCCACTTGTGAGGGAGCACCGGCTTAATCAACGACGCGTTAAGCGACTGCGCAGCAGACATCATGGGTGAAGAACACGACTGAGGGGTTTCGAACTTCAACTGATTCCCTAAAGATGCTTCCATTACTTGCAAACCTAAAGGAGTAGGTTGTGTTTCGCTCCCGACTTTTGACGCTTTGGTGTTGAGCTGGTCAATCATCGATAACGTACGAGCAAGTAATTCACCTCGAGTCTTCTTCTTTTCTTCATCCGCAGATTCCATATTATCTATCCTTCCCAATATGTGAGCCAACTTTGTCTGCAATTTTAGAAACTGCTTGTCCTTGCTATCTCCTTGAAATTCTTCTAAGACAGCCAACACGCCTTCCAGTTTTCCCTGCACAACACCAAGATCTTCCTCAAACGTAAATGGATACTTAGGATAATGTAGACTATCGCCAGACTTTTCCATTTGGCGCGCTAAGGTTAAACGACCGCGCATATCTTCCACCGTGCCAGTAGCTATGCCACGTACCGTTAATTCATATACGAGCTCTTCTTTGTCCAGTCTATATACATCCATACGACGAGCCATGATTGGAAAAAAAAATAAACCCACACTGGAATCAAGATAACTACCTAACAATACAGTAAAAAAAAAATAAAAAAAAATAAATGCAGTCTGCACTCTCACACCCGATTAGTTGAGAAAGCTAACAACACCGTACATCGGCAAGATCAATACGCCAAAACCAAACGACTTTACTCCCCAAAGCCCTACTCTCACAACTACACAAAAGTTCAAGTCCAATACTACGGCTTCCAAAATCTCTAAAAACCCAAAAAATAAGCCCTTTTTGAGCTGAATCGAGCCCCACGTTGGTTGCCAAATATGTGACCGCCCACTATCTCTTTAAATCGATCCTAGGAATCCCTGTTCCTAAAACCTTTACCACGTTTGAGAGTCAAACAACCTACATACGACGATCGATAGAAAGGTCAACGTTACCGGAAATCTAGGTGGCCCCTAGCTTTTATACAGTGAAGATGGGCAGGGTTCTTTATAAGGTGTTACTCTATGAGGGCGCCACTTGATTGTTTTACACCTAGTTCCGGATATTTATAAGAGATGTTAATTACGAAATCCAGCTTACCAAGAATCCAACACAACCAAGAACTCCTTGGACCTCCCTGGCAGCTGCACCTAAAATCGCAGGCTTATACGTCGGAATGTACAAATGTGGGAACGAAATCTTACAGTTGGAATATCTTAAAGGCTTACGTAGAAGCTGACAAACACTAAACAGCACCTAACGTTACTAATACGGGAGTGAGAGGTGAGTGCAGAACAAACGACACACAAATATATATATAAAATAAAATTCTAGTTTATTATAAAATCCAGATGATGCCTACAAGTGGTCAGACAGATCAAAAACAGTATTATATATACACATATATAACCTATAAATTGCTAGCATGTATGTTAAATGAATAACAGAGTCCGCAAAATGACTCACTTGCTATATCTCAATAATTTACTGCTAAACAAATAGCTTTAAGCTACTAACGTTCGTATGGTAAGCAATAACAAGTCAAGTAATTCAAACGCAACAATAAAAGTAACTAAGCTAAATCGAATGGAAATTTGTGTCCTTTCGTGATCACGATCAGCTTACAAAGATGTTAAAATATGAAAAGGTGTATCAAATGGTAGCCTAAATAATGATAATACTTTATCAAACTCAAAGCAATTATATTAATGATAATGTGAATATAAATCATCAGCTAACGTGTAGGGTTCAAATAAAAAGCTGGGTATCTTATCCTATTGTGTTATCGTTAAAACTTTATCTTTGAATTCCAAAACTTGACCACCATAAGTAAAGTCACAGCTTAATACTGGATTTAAAAGTCCAAACAAACAAATTGAGTTCTTTATTAACAATACAACTTAAAGACTACTACCTGTAAGGTCTGATCTCCAGTGAACCTTCTCTGGTCGATTTTTCGCTAACAAAATATCTACTGTCCACTGTGTCGGTACCTTCCGGCCACCTGTACTTCCTCTACTCAACAACGAAATGTCCTCGGCAATCTGATGTTGCTGGGAATGGCTTATAATTGAATTTGCGCCATAAAATGGTACCATACCAATATTCTTATTCTCCCATTGACCACTCGTTAGTTTAAGACAATATGTAGGCCTATTGCTTGTCGATTAGGCACTATAAAATCAATTAAAGCAAGACAAAAACTGAAACTAAAGCTAAAACCAAAGGCTAAAACCAAAACCCTGTAACAAATAGAAAGAGAAAACACGCCTTAGTTACACATAAAAAAAAAACTACGAGTTGGG
This sequence comes from Tillus elongatus, assembly GCA_964006375.1. Taxonomy (NCBI): domain Eukaryota; kingdom Metazoa; phylum Arthropoda; class Insecta; order Coleoptera; family Cleridae; genus Tillus; species Tillus elongatus. The sequence goes on from OZ023262.1 coordinate 219,385,737, forward strand.
TATTACCTCCAAATCCTGAGGGTTTCTATGTTATGTCAAGGTGTTTTGTTGACCACAGTTAGACAAGCCGGTTCTGATTGAAAACAAGCCACGAAGCCACTTGCTTTTTCGGCTTTACGTATGTGACATTTACTCTCCACCACGGGAATATTATAGTATTCAAGTACTATGCGACTAATTCGCTTCAACTTCCCAAACCTCCAGAATACTATAATCGTTTTACAGCCTAGAAATTAATCTCCAAACTAGGATGAATGGCCCACTTGCCTGTTTCTTTTTTCTAGCTGAAATCTTGCCACACACTCAAATTAAATTGCTTCTTCCACCGTTTTCAAAACCAACCTTTTTTTCTCAAAAATGTTTTCTCTCCCAGGTCATAGCTAATCTTGCTGATTCGCTATCGGTCAACAAAAAAAAAGACGACAAGAAATGGTGTCCCGTTCTTCCATCAAAAATATCAAACTCTGGCAACGAATAACTTAATACCGCAGAGTTGCGACATTTACACGAATGGGGAAATTCGGGCTTCGACCGCAAGACCTCGACATATGTAACACACCTAACTTCCAATATTAATCTCGATAATAAACTTCTTCCACAGCTTATAGAGACCGTTGTAACCACAGTTCTGCATGCAAGAATTTATCTCACTACATTAACACATAATTCAGTAATTTCCAACCAGCTAAAGTTAGACAGACAATAAATTAATGACGTGCTGGCAACCATGCCTTCACAAGACAGTGTACTCTGCCGTTGTCGACTGTTTCGGTGGTAAATCTCGACTTCTAGAAATTGAAACTGAATGAATGTAGATAACAAATTAAAGATGTTCGTTCACAGCTGTCCCTAAACCAATAACAATATGAAACCGAATAATTATATGGGGTGTTTTTGTTTATTTTGCCTGCTACGTGTAGTTAATGATGTTAATATGCTTAAGGTGAATTTTACACGTAACAATATATATATATATATATATATATATATATATATATATATATATATATATATATACTTTGGTAAACGTCTAACTGTCGCGATTGCTTGAAAATTTTTATTAACTTGAAATTTTCTTTATCTACACGCTGATTATTATCCCAAATATGTTGAGGAATACATGATTTATCAAAAGTGCGACTGAGAAGTTGCGCTAAATGTTTTTTAAATCTAGTTTCAATAGATCTTTTAGTTTTCCCAACATATTCAAGTAGGGATATTTCTTTTTATTTTGAAGTCTCCATTGTTAGGTTAGTCAACTCAAGTATCTAACCAAAGGTAGTAACAGTTATTCATTAATCCAAAGTGTAACAGGAATCGATATTAGAAATGCCATTAGGTGTAGCTTATCAACAATTCTAGAATCAACTCAACAAAAAGTATAACATTATATTGACTACCCAATAAGCAATGTTCATGTAATGTTACTTTTTACAGGTAGATATTTGTAAATAGATATTTTTATTTCCAATTGAAGCAGAATGTTAATGCTCGTTAGGAAGGTAATATACATGTTTGAATAAATAAATGTTTCATGACATATGTCTATTGAAATAATTATAGTGAAATAAATGTCTTTTTTCAGAGCAACCAGATAATTTAACTAATCTGATAACTACAAAGGAACTAAATACAGATTAAACCTTTATTGACGCTGAGTACATTTTGGTTTAAGCGAATTTTTATTTTCGAAAAATGTATTCAATGAGTGGGAAATAGAGCCCATAAAAACCATTTCCGATGCCAGTTTAAAACTTTGTGTGTGCGCGTCCGTGCGTGCGTTCGTGCTTGCGTGTGTGTGTGTGTGTGTCCACACACACTCGATCGATGAAAAATTTAGTTGTGATTATTGATCGCATTGTTGAGTGGATTTCTATAATCAGTCATTATGTATGTGTATTCAGTTGCCGAAAGAGTTGAAATTGTGGGCACTTTTTTTAAAATCATGAAAACGCAAGTAGCACGTGTATTCACTAGCCTGCATCCTGATAGGAGTGTTCGTCATAAGTACGTCCTAGAGTTGCTACACAAGTTGCATGAAACTGGACCAGTGGCTAATAAAAAACGAAATCCTGAACGTTAATTTCCTATGGTGAATGAAGCCACAAGCCTGCGATATTGATAATATTGATAATATTTATTTGCCATCAAGAGATTACATGGCGTGTCAGGTAAATAATATGTACACATAAACACAGGTGGTCAAATATTTAAAATACAATAGTTGTAAAGAACACCACAAAAACAACAGGAACAAAAAAAAACAAATCAATCTATGTACAAATATATAGACAACTAAACAACACAAAATCCACTTAATGTCGCTAAGGAGCTGTTTTGATACCTCTCATCAACCAGTCTCAAAATACTCATCCACTGAATACAGTGTCGTCCGCAGCAGAAGTCTCTTAACCTCTCTGGCAAATCGTGATTCGGGCATTTCCCTCAAATCACTTGGCAGTCTGTTATACAGATTCAAACCCAGATAATTTGCACCCAATTGCGTTCTAGCCAGTCTATGATATGGTATGCTAAAGTTAGCCTTCTTTCTGGTATCATAGGTATGTAATTGTTCATTGGCCAGAAATAAGTCTTTGTTTTGATGCACATATTTTAAGCAGGCAAAAATGAATACCGATACTACGGTAAGTATACGCTCGCGCTCGAACAACTCACGGCAGCTAGTCACACAAGACACGCAGGACTTCTTTCTGTTTCAGGAGCACTTGCTGCAAGCCTGGACTGCACCCCCACAAAAGCACACCATAACCAGCGACAGAGTGAAAGTTGGAAAAATATGCCATCTTGAAGGCCTCCCGGCCCACCACAGCTTTTATTCGCCGCATTGTAAAAATAGCCGTAGACAACCTTCCAAGCAGGGACGAGACATGAGCAGACCAGGTAAGGCCATCCTCCAGAATTACACCAAGAAGCTTTAGCCTCGCTCCGCCACTGTGTCCCGCACCCAGCACCAGTCGTTGTGTCTTATTTAAGTTCAGTTTTAGAGAGTTTATTCTAAACCACTCATCTGCTTGGTCAAGGCAAGTCCTAGTACGGAGACCTAAATCAATCGTTGCTGTTGCTCTGTTAACAAAGCTGGTATCATCGGCATAAAGACCGATCGCATCCGATGCAATGTTGGCCGGCAGATCATTCATATAGATGATAAAGAGTGGGGGGCCCAAAATGGAACCCTGCGGAACACCATAATCTACTGTCATCTCATCGGATAGCTGTTTATCCCAATACACAACCTGCCTTCTATCCTCCAGGTAAGACCCAAAGAGAGAGAGGGCTGTACCTCTGACACCATAATGTTCCAGCTGATAGGTTAAGTTAGTGCAGATCCAACATTAAATGCAAGAACATTAGTTGAGCTTACTAATCTAGCTACTTCAGGAATTAAATGAAGATGATTATGGCCGGCGCTTGGAATTTTGCGAAAGTATTTCTCAAAGAATATTTGACAACAGGCAATTTCTATTTAACACTTGTTTTTCCGACAAAAGTTCTTTCTGAATGACACTGTAAATCGTTTGGTTCTGATCAGATGAAACCCCTCGTGTTTTCCATGAAGTCCACACTCAACTTCACAAGAAATCAATGTTTGGGCGGGTATTTTTGGTGATCACATCGTTGGACCAATCTTCATAACCCACACTTTGACAGAAGAACGGTATTTGGAAATATTGCAAGACTTTGCTTACCCTATGCTAATTGACATTGTTGAGAACGATGAGAAATACTCGGAACAACATTTATTTTTCCAACAATATGGTGCTCCACCGCATTATGCCGTTATTGTTAAGGAGTTCTTAGGTAGAGACATTCCGGTCAATGGATAGGTCGAATAGGTGATGTAGAATGGCCAGCCCGTTCTTTGTCAGAATTTTTTTGTGGAGGCATTTAAAATGAAAAGTTTATGCTACCAAGTGCGATTCATTGGAAGAGTTACGTCAGGGCATTGCTGATGAATGCAGGAGAATTACTCCTGAAATGCTTGCAAATGTTAGGCAAAAGTTAAAACAAGTTTATACAATTGTATGGAAGTCATTGGTGCTCAATTTAAAAATGTATTGGATTAAAGTTTAATTCGTTGGTATGTTGGTTTGTTGGTTTAATAGTATGATTGGTCCTAATTATTTTCAAAATTTACTTCAATACTATGCTAAGTTTTTAAGTCAAACGATTTAGTTTTTAGTGAATTTTCTTTAAAAAAATTCACCAAAGTGGGGATTGCGTCTTTTGAATTAAAAAAAAATTCTTCAAATGAACGCGAACTAGGCCACCTAGGACACATATCCGGGGTGAGTGACTTGGATAAGTTCGTTAGCCAGGAAAATCGGCACAGGTTTTCCCGGAAACTTTTTTGTTTTCTTTCGGAAAATTTTTATATCTCCAATAATAACAAAGTACGGGCAACGAAATTTGGTACGCGTGTTTGTATTATAAAAAGTCTAGACGCAGCAAGTGCGTTATGGTAGTGAATTTTCATAGAAATGATCTGGCACCAAATATTTTATTATAACTTTTTTTTCATGTAACATAGAAATATAAATTTTGGTGTATAGTTTACTTTTTATATCGTAAACCTACCTACCAAATTTGATTATCATAGCTTTTTTTATTTTTTTAGATAAACATTTTTTTCGAATGAAAACTCAAAATTTTCCCGAAAAAACTCGTCCGATTTTCCTGACTAACAAACTTATCCAAGCCATTTACAAAAGGAAGGTACATGCCAAATATTATCAAAACAGGCCCATTATTTTTTGAGTTATCGGTGTGATACATACATACATACATACATATATACATATATATATATATATATATATATATATATATATATATATATATATATATATATATATATATATATATATATATATATATATATATATATATATATATATATATATATAAACATTTAAAATTAAAACTGACCCCGGACATGGGTTCTAGGGATCCTAGTTTGCGCTCATTTGCAAAAAAAATTTCAAAATTTAAAAGTCGGGATCTCCCTATTAGTTCACTAAAAGTGAACCATGTACCAAAATTTAGGTCAGTAAGTTAAAAGACAAAAAAGTTATAGGCATTGAAAGAATCCTGAAAACGCCAAAGTCGCGATTTGAAACGTCAAAATTGGCAAAATTTAGGCAAAGAACCCGAAACGAATACGGATTATGTAAATAAAATGTCGCCAGTACTGTTATACAAACCCTTAAGTTTCAGCTTCAACCGTCATTATCCTTCATTTTACTAAAAGGTTTCCAGAAAATTAATTTCATACACCCTTTCTCTGATTTAAATAAAAAATCGTTTTTTCATTGAAATCAATGGATCTCAATAAAAAAATCAATTGATTTAAATCGCGATTTAAGTCAATCATTTAAATCGACTGATTTAAATCATAACATCCCTGACATAGAGCCTGATTTACTTAAATAGTAACGGTTGCATTTGGCAAAAATTTGGTAGGGATCTTCCCCAAATTTTATTCTAGCTATATTTAAAACACCAAGCAGCAATAAGAGGTTTACACTGTATCTACGTATTGATTTTCACCCCTCAAAGTTGGTGACTAGATTGTATTTTCTCTTTAGTCATAATTAAAACCTCCTAGTAACTTCTGTGTGACGCACATAAAAAAAAAGAATATGAAATGTGACCTATAAAGACCCTGAGAAGAGTTAGGTTTTAATGTGTCCGACCGAACCTAAATTTCCAATGGACGCTGGAAGAAAATTTTGGCTAAAACGAAGCCAAAAAAATATGTCTGATTTGCACCCAGTTTCAACTTTAACGTAGCAAGTGTGTTACCGTAGCGAATTGTTATCGGTCTTTGACAAAATGCAAGGCTAGATGCATTTTGACAATCATTAGACGGACAGGTTTGGCTCTCATCATATAGTTAGTCAGTGTGTTATACTAATAACAATCAAACACATCGAAAGTATTAATTTACTGTTGCCCTTGGTGAAACCGTTCCATACAAAGTTCTTTTTCACGACAAAATTTTTATTATGATTTCTTTCAAATTTTAATAAATTATTGAACCAACAATGTTGTTACGTAAAATGCGTCCGGATTTTTTATATTATTTTATCCTGTGTACTCTTTAAATAGAAGTTACTAGAAGGTAATGTGAAAAGAGGAAAACCTAATGTCTACTCGCGGAGTCTAGAATGATGAAAATCAATATCTGCAGTGTAACACTCATACACCCACTTGTTTCTGTTTCAAATACATGGAATTTTTAAGCGCGTGGAGAAAATTACGGTCGGCATCATTCGAAAGACGATTAAAATAAAATATTTCTTATCATGAAAGAAATAATTTGAAGAAAAATATTAAGTTTGATTTTTGACGTATGAACCTTTAACACACGTAGTCCAACGCCTTTCTGATACCGCGATATCCTACACAAAATCCGAAATGGCCTTTTTAGTTCTTATCTACATAAAATCGAGGTCCTCGTTAGTAGTGCCTTAGCTTAGGAAAGAGGTAATAGTCCGATGAAGCTATGACAGACAGCCTCGGTGGCCCAGGGGTAAGAAAGTATGCCTCTGGACGCAAGGGTTCTCGCTTCGATTCCCAGTAAAAGCGTCAATCATTTTTCATTAGATAGTGTAAATTAACATTACTTGAGGTTGTGCTTGAGCAAGTTGAATGTCTGCACGTTCCGCTCTTCTGAAGGAGCGTTAAGCCGCCAGTCCCGTGCTTTATGAGTTGTTGAGCACGTTAAAGATCCCTACCCTCCTTACAGAAAGGAAGGGATTCAGCAGAATCTCCAGGATAGTGACGTGAAACTGCTCGATGGGGTGGGTAATTGGCCATAGTCGCGGAAATAGACTGACTAAAGAAACAAAAAACTGACCGACGTGTAGTTAGCAACGGTAATTTTCCCAACAACGGTCCAGTGTCAGTGGCAACAAAAATTTCAGATGTGGGTTAACCAGGTTAGCCAGTAGAAATTAGAGCCTCGGTGGTTCAGTGATATGAACGTGTGCCTCTGAACCGAAGGATACTGGATCCGGTCCCAGGGTTCTCCTTTCACTCTTTCAGTACTTACTGAAACATTAACATCAACCCGAGGTTGTGGCATTGTATCTGAAGAATGATGTTTAGAAACTCGATCCACCACAAAATATCAATGCATTACGAAATAGAATCACGAAAGCTATAAATCATATTAACCGAAACACCCTCACCAGAGTTTGCAGGCATCTTTCAAAAAGGTGTATAAAGTGCATTGAACAAAACGGTGGCCATATTGAACAATTTTCTATTTAGTGTATTTTTAAGTTTCTATTTTATTATTTGTTGAGTTCCGTTTCTAATTGTGTTGTTTTGTGGCGTTTAAGTTTCTATTTGTTATTGCCGGGTTTCGTTATTAAACTGTTTCATCACATAATATTACCTAGCATTATTTCCTAATTAAGTATTGTAAATTAAATCACAATATTTTTTTATTGTGAATCATTACGGAAAATTATGTTAAAAGTAGAATTCTATTGTTAGACTCCATGGCCTACTGCTTTTTGAACACTTTTTTTTGTCATTTTTGTTTTCTGGTATTGCATTTCATAGCCTACTATCCTCAAAACGGTTTTTCTCAAAATTGTCAGTGCAATTACAATATTTCTCAAGCATGTTGTACATCATTGAAAAGCTCTTTTCACAGGCTATCACATGAGTAAAAAATCCAATATGGCTGCCATAATAAAACAAACGTTGATACCTGTAGCTCTAAAACAAATGACAATCCAAAGTTGAGAATAGCAAAAAAAGATTACTCTGCAAAAAGTGTCCTAATAATGTGCAAGTCTTAGACATGACAGATCAACGCCTACTTAGATATTGAAAAAAAAAATAGACAAATTTTGTTTTTTTTTAAATAACTCGAAAACGAAAAGATGCAGGGCAAAATACAAGTCATATTTGGAACGAGCATGAAATTCTACAATACATTGCTAATGTAACCGTCTCCCTATCTCTAATAAAATCTCGGACGCAGCAAGTGCGTTATGGTAGTGAATTTTCATAAAAATGTTTTTATTGCAAATATGTGTTTTCTTTTTAAGAAAGCAGACATCAATTTTGGTTACCAGTATAACCTATATAGAAAAAGCAGGCATCAAATTTGATTACCAGTATAACATATATAGTAAAAACAATGTGCCATGTTTCATCAAAATAACTTGATTGTTTGAAAACGTACAGAAATTTCCAAAAGTAAACCAAAAGTGTTACTGAAAATATCCGTTTCTTGGTCAACCTTATAGGTTAATAGTAAATTGAGCTTTTTAAATATAAAGCATTTAATCAAAATTCGCAACCACAACGCACTTGCTGCCTCCAGAATTTCTTAACTTGCAAACATGCATTATATTTCGATGGAAAATGCAAAAAAATAAGGCGTTTTCGACAAAATTTTTTTTATTTGTATCACCAACGACTTATGGGCCACCCTGTGATTGTCGCAATAATTTTTTAAGATGTAGCTCAAAACACCGTATAATTAATATATACAATATTTTTTCATATCTTGTATAATAACGAATATATTGAGCTTTATTGATTTTTTACGAAAATTCGACAAAAATAATATACCATTAAACAATAAACTCTATAGCTAAGGCTACTGCCAAGCATCAGAGAAAGGGTCTATTAGAAATGAATTTTCTGGAAACATTTTAGTAAAATGAAGGACAATGACGGTTGAAACTAAGAGTTCGGTGTATGTAAAACATTCTTCCTGAGACATTTTCTTTCCATAGCCCGTATTAGATTCAAGTTATTTGCCTAAATGTTGCGAATTTTGACGTTTTCAATTGTCACTTTGACGTTTTGAGGAAACCCCCAATTTATTTTTCTTTAAATGCCCATAACTTTTTTGTCTTTTGACCTACAGAGCTAAATTTTGGTAGGTGGCACACCTATAATGATATAAACCAGCTTGCCAAATTTGGTTGCCCTTACTTTGTTAATTTTGGAGATATAAATATTTTGCGAAAGAAAACACAAATTTTTCCGGGAAACCTCGGCGGATTTTCCTGGCTAACAAAATTATCCAAGCGACTTGCGAAAGGAATGTACTGACCAATTTTGACGTTTAAAATCGAAATTTTGACGTTTTGAGGAAAATCCAAATTTATTTTTCTTTGAATGCCTGTAACTTTTTTATCCTTTAACCTACGGAGCTAAATTTTGGTAGGTAACTTGCCTATAATGATATAAATCCGCACATTAAATTTGGTTGCCCTTACTTTGTTAATTCCGGAGATATAATTTTTTTTCGAAAGAAAACACAAAATTTTCCGGGAAAACCTGGACCGATTTTCCTGGCTAACGAACTTATCCAAGCCATTTGCAAAAGGAATTTATTCACTAAATTTAATTGAAATCGGCCCATTATTTTTTGAGTTATCGGTGTGATATATATATATATATATATATATATATATATATATATATATATATATATATATATATATATATATATATATATATATATATATATATAAACATATAAAAATTTAAACCGACCCCGGATATGTGTTCTGGGGGGCCTAATTAGCGCTCATTTGAAGAAATTTTTTCAAAATTCAAAAGTCGGGATCTCCTCATTAGTGAATTTTTTTTAAGAAAATTCACTAATAACGGAGATAGCAATACATTTCCATCCAGTTTTGAACACACTATATATATATATATATATATATATATATATATATATATATATATATATATATATATATATATATATATATATAACTGACCCCGGATATGGGTTCTAGAGGTCCTAGGTCGCGCTCATTTGAAGAAATTTTTTCTAAGAAAAATCACTAAAAAGAAGGACTGAAAACATTTTAAATCCTGAATCTGAAAAAACATAAAACATAAACTATAAAGCTTTTAACAAATTTTCATTAAAAAAGTTGGCTATAGAGAACTCGCACTTTCGAAATTGTTGCACTTGAGATGATTTCCCGTTGGTTTCCGCGTCTATGAGATTTAGAATCGAACCGCCGGACTTTTAAATAACGTCAGTGGTGGGATTAATTCTCGCGATTCACCGTGTGAGCTTGTATAAAGGGTAGTACAACCAAGATGGGGTAGGCAGTTGCGTTTAAACAAAAAAAAACATTTATCTTGCAATAATTAAATAAGAAACAAAAAAGTCGATGAAATTATTACAAAATATGTATAAACAATACTGCTGAGGACATATTTCAGTACATACCGTAACATAAACATCAACAGAGGTTTTGGCATTGTATTTGAGGAAGCTAAAAGTCTGCACGTTCCGCCCTTCGGAGGGGGCGCAAAGCCGTCGGTCCCGTACCCATGTGATGTTGAGCATGTTAAAGATCTCCACCCTTATTACAGAAAGGCAGGGGTTCGGCAAAATTTTTAGGATAGTGAGGTGAAACTGCTCCCTGGCGTCGGGGATTGGTCATAGTCACGGAAACAGACCGACGTTAAAGTAAAAAAAAACAATGGGTTAGTTGCGTATGGGCACTAAATTTGGGATAAACATAGTAAAATGTACACACCCAAAAAAAGAAAGTACCGCATATTGCTAAAGTTTTGGTAACATTCATTTCTTTTCAGTTATGTACCTGTATACAGGGTGATTCAAATTCAAGCCTCACCATGGGGCTGTCGATTATTATGGAAGCTAGAGGGTAGGTTAAATTATGAAGTTGCTTAACTTTGTGCTCTTTAATATGCCGCAGAGAAAACCAACTTCCTGCAATTACTATCGTTCAAAAAATTGTTAAAACTGAGAAAAAAGCAATTTATAATTTTCGCATTTATCATATTTATTTGATTTCGTATAAAGAAACGAAAAGCACATTCTCGCAACCATTTTCAGTCTTTTATCTGATAGTGGACTCAAAATTTTTCTGCAAGGTTTCTTCATCTTTCTTGTGAGCGCCATATTGGATTTTGACATCATAGGATTCCTGCTTTTTTATGAATCCAACAATGTATGACATGTCGAGGAATAATTTTTAACAGTTGGACTGAACTATCAAACAGTGCAAAATCATCTTAATTTGTCTCTTGACGCTGGCTGTGGAATTTCAAAACGTCCAAACATATATGTCATCGGTGATAAAAATGGGTGAGTTCAGACGCCTACAGCTGAGTTTAAGCGCTTCTCTGCTGACTACCGATACATTTCAGCGGTTGGAGACTGATGAACCCGCTGTTGAACCAACATTTGTCTGTTATTCCGCTTTAATAAATCGGCAACAGTTGAGTTCCAACAGGAACTGGGCGGGACTGGTGAACGCAAACGTTGACACAACTATTCATCTGTTGACGCCTGGTGAACTCGGCCCTTGTAATAGTAGTAAGATGCCATTCAATAATAACAAGAAGCGGCATAATATGTTGTGTCTTTTTATGCGGTAAATGCGTCAAATCGAAATACAACAATATCGGGTATGAGATATTTAGAGACTTATTCGGAACGACCACAACCACACCGTACTATTTTTTACCAGCTTTTAGCCAAGTTTATATGGTTTACCAAACCTTGCACCGATTATGGGAACAGAAAACGAAACAATAATCAACCTAATAACATTTTAGAAATGGTAAATTTAAGGTAAATTTTTGTGAATCAAATAATTGTGCGATTCTTCTTTACTTTTTAGGTCAATAATGATCCTTCAATTTCCGCTGGGTTTGTGTCCACCGCAGACACGAGTTGGAAAACATTACGTGAAAATAATTACCAACCCTCTAAGATTTACGTCAGTCAAGATTATTGAACTGCACCTTACTATTACAACGTTATCACAGATGACAGAAATATTTTTTGACGTTTTCAAATTTCACAGCCAACGTCATTAGACAAACTAAGGTGATTTTGCATTGTTTGACAGTTAAGTCCAATTGTTAAAAATTATTTCTCAACATGTTATACATTCTCGAATTCAGAAAAACAGGAATCTATGATGTCGAAATCCAATATGGCGTTCATAAGAAATAAGAACGTTATGATGTCGCAAAGAATGCGAAACGTTATAGAAAAATTTTGAGTCCGCTATCAGTTAGAAAACTAAAAAAGTTCGAAAACCAAAAAAGTACGGGACGTAGCAAGTGCGTTATGGTATCAAATTTTCATTAAATGCTTCAAATTTGAATAACTCAATTTTCTATAAACCTAGAAAGCTGAATTTTAAATGTAGTAGTTCCCAAGACAACATATCCACCAAATTTCATCAAAATAGCTTTGTAATTTTCGGAGATAACATTTTTTGTTCGAAAGAAAACTAAAAATTTTTCCGGAAAACCTTGTTCGATTTTTCTGGCTAACGAACTCATCCAAGTTATTAATAAAAGATAGATTCTTGCAGAGTTTGATCACAATCGGTTAATAACTTTTTGACTTATCGTGTGGATATATATATATATATATATATATATATATATATATATATATATATATATATATATATATATATATATGTATATATATATATATATATATATATATATATATATATATATATATATATATATATATAAAATTGAAATTGGCCCCGGATATTGGTTCTAGTGGTCCTAGCTCGCGCTCATTTGAAAAAACATTTGCAAAGTCTCACTATCGATAGCTCTCTTTTAGTGAATTTTTTAATAAACATTCACCAAAAATGCGTGTAAGAATATGCTTTACGTTTCTTTATAAGAGTTCAAATAAATGAGATACAGGCGAAAATCGCTTTGTTCAGTTTTTTTGACAATTTCTTGAACGACAGTTGGAAATTGGTTTTCTCTGCGTCATATTAAAGAGCACAAAATTTTACAATGTTGCCGAATTTAAACCTACCATCTACCTTCAATAATAAGGGAGATCTTCATTGTAAAGCACTCTATATACAAAATTTGAACCTTTTGTAGCAACCATTTGAACATTATTTAACAGGAACTAGTAAGAGCAGCCCCTATAAATTATTTAGGAGGAACTGTTTAAGGGCGGTGCCCATGGCTTCGTCATACATACCTCAAAATTTTGTGTAAAGCGTCGTGACGATCTTATTGCAATACCCTGTATGTAGAGACCTGAGGTAACACCTTCTCAAAATGCGGTTTTAGAAACATTATTAACACGTATAATACGGTATAATATAACATTTAAAAAATATAATGTACCTAGGTAAGTATATTACCTTGTTATAAAGTTTATAGTCTTCATTCTGTTAAACTGCTATTAGGTTAAAAAATATATTTAAAAACTCACCTAGACTTCCTCAGAAATAGTTTATTTTTGACAATTCGAAATTTTGCTTCCTTGACAATAGACTGTCCATCTTTAGAATCTTTGTTAGAAGTCCCATCTTTTGAGTCAAATCCTTGCACGAAACACAACATAACTGGGTCTGTCATACACGAAACACTGTGATATTTTCTTGTTCTAAGAAGCTTAAGCCGTACATATTCCTCGTGGGAAGCTATGATGAATAAGTTTTGAATTAAAAATTAAATTTTTCAATTATACTTCACACTTTTGCTCCTCTGTACATCTTCTTCATCAATGTTTTGTTTTATTTTGTTGGCACACAATACTTTTCAGGTATCTAGATATGACTAACTAGGTTCGAAATGTATTGACAATAGGATGCGATATGTTGATTGATAATAGGTTTGTTTTTAATGAATTATTAATAATAATTAGGTATATATTATCTTTTGTGATCCTGTATCAAATGCAAAATAGGTATCTCTGAGATGTTTCTTTTGCAGTTAAGCTTTTAAGGCAGAACTGGTTTCTTGTCTTAAAATGTGACAAGTCGGTAAATTATGATAAAAGACACATTATTCGGTCGTCACCTTTTACCAAACCAGCTATTTCATATACCTCTTGTTCCTTTTGTAATATAAGTATTGAGTTAGTACTAAATATTTCTTGTTACAGACAGCAATGTAAATTTCACTTACAATGCTATTATTGTCAAGAGACAAATAAGTTTATAATATTTGTGCGATACAATACCAATTAATCGAATACCAACCCATTAAGTTTTCATAATTATCGATGTTGGCATTAACCTTGATCGGGATGCATATGAAATGATGGTATTAATATATTATATAGGCACAAAATTCAATCTTTTCGTATAGTTAGTGATCAGGCAGCAAGATATTATTTACGAATAGTAAGTAAAAGACCAGTTTCTTGGTAGTTAATCAGAGAATTTTTGTGTTTTCTAAAACAACCAATACTTGAGGAGGCTTAAACATTGCAGTTGCAAGAAAAGTAGCCTCTGGAAAGTTATTTTCTTCACGCAAACAGCCATTTAAAGGTAATGCAATACTTTCCAATTTATATGTTGAACCAAATAAACAAAAGTTTTACGAAATTTATTGTTCTATAATATACTTAAGAATATTTCAACGTTTGACGATATATAACTTCATGGTTCCAGTGGTATGAAGAACCACACTAAACTTTAAACGTTAAACTTTCACACAGTATGTTAAGACATTTTAACAACAATAATTTAAACAGTTTTAGGTTAACTACACACACATACGAAACAGAAACTTAGAACTGAGAACGTCGTTAGACACTTGACAGTCGACGGCCGACGTTCGCAGCCCAGCATCCCCCACCACTCTTTGCCATGGTAACGGCTACAGCTGACTGTTGCAATCGAACACGTCTTCAAGAGAGACAGAAGACCGCTCAATAAACGTACTGCAAGTAAAGCAGGAATACTGAAAAAGGTATGGTGTAATAAAAATTTATTTCTGCTAACGTCTTACTTGTTTCATTTTATATAACCTATACCTACAATTACAGTTTCCGGTTGTATTCTTGCAGAATTGCAAATACGTTAGTAACAACATAAAAAGTCCAGACGCAGCAGGTACCTTACAGAAGCAAATTTTCATACAATTTTTCCAATATAATAATTTAATTTGTCATTCCCCAACAAACGTCAATTCCGGTAGGTATACAGGGTGTTTTCTAAATTAAATGTCAATATTTTAGGGGGTGATTTTTGGGTCCATTTTAAGAGGAAAACTTCATATGAACGTATGTCCTAAACGTCTTAACTTTTGAGATACAGAGTGGTAAAGTTTTTAAAAATAAATATTTTTTAATAATATCTGTAATGCCACTCTTTTGGTCATGTTGTCGTGCACTCTTTGAAGTATACCGCCAGTATTTCTTATTATACATATCGCAGGAAGCTATTATACGACCCTTCAGCTATTCTAGAGTGCGGGGTGCGGTAAACTAGGGTTTTAAGATGCCCCCATAATAAAAAGTCCAAACTATTTAAATCTGGGGACCTAAGAGGCCATGGTTGGGGTCTACCACGACCTACCCATAGGTTATTAAATGTGTGATTTAAATTTTCTCTTGCTTCAATACTAAAGTGAGCAGGCGCGCCGTCATGCATGAACCACATTGTATTTCTAATTAAAATTGGTACTTTTTCTAGCAATATGGGCAAATCCGCCTCTAGAAACCGGCGATAATTATGGCCATTTAGTCTTTCTGGTAGGAAAAAAGGTCAAATTAAGTAATTTCCAATAATTCCAACCCATACATTCACTGAAAATTGTACTTGATGGTTAAATTGTACAACTGCATGGGGATTTTCGTCTGCCCAAATATGATTATTATGATAATTTCTGGTGGCGTTTCTGGAGAAGTCAGCTTCATCTGTAAACATTATTTTACGGTCAAACAAGGGATTATGATCAATTTTCTCCAAAAACCAATGACAAAAATTAACTCGCAAAGGAAAGTCTCGGGGAAGTAACGCTTGGACCCGTTGAATATGATACGGGTATAACAGAAAATCGTGCGAAGTTTTCCAAACCATAAGGTGCGAGATACTACCAATTTTTCTAGTACTAAGTTCAGGATTTTCATCAACCTAATTTAAAACCGCTTCTTCAATTCCTGGAGTTCCGATAGTTCGATGGGCCCCGTTTACTTGATTATTTGGCTTCAAACTACCAGTTTCAATCAATCTTCTATGAACATTTGCAAATGTTCGCCTATCAGGTATGACTCTATTAGGAAAGCGCTCTTGAAATATCGCCTAGCTGCCGGTGATCTGCCATGAGCCAATCCGTACATGCATGTCTGCCATCTCCTCATTAGTAAATTCAACCATTTCTTATCAAAATAACACACTGCTCAGATATTTTAAACACCAAAGACGCGAAGAGTTGAATTTAAAACTGAACAGTCAAAGTAAATGACAACAGAATTAACCATTCTTACATACAGCTTACTATTTCTCTACATTGTGCTATTGTCATATTAACGATATTGTTATGACCATGCAGAGAAATAGATTTTATTTTTTTAGGCCAAAATCCCGCATCGGACTGAAAAAAAAACCAAATCAATCAAATTTACTTAGAAATAAATGGGAATTTCAAAAATATTTTTATTTTAAGAGATATGAGTGGCGTACCACCAATGTCTGCCAAAATATACCGGTAAGATTCCGCACGAACGTCACTGGTGTAAATAAAAATAAATATGGTACATAAAAAAGTGCCTCTTGATGCTTAGTATCTTATATCTTAAGTGGTATTACAGATATTATAAAAAATTACTTATTTTTAAAAACTTTACCACCCTGTATCCGAAAAGTTAAGGCGTTTAAGACATTTTTCTTCTTTCTTCTTCTTAAAATGGACCCAAAAATCACCCCCTTAAATATTGATATTCAATTAGAAAACTCCCGGTATAGTAAAGCCGCTATACAGGGCACATAATGTCATAACAGACCATACTTTATCAACAAAACTTCATTTTCGGAGATACGTAGCTACATTTTTTAGGAAAGGCTAACTTTTTTCGATGAAATTATCCAATTAGGCTATCCAACAAGCTATTTGGAAAAGGTGTAGAGGCAGCAAGTGCATTATGGTAGTGAATTTTTATAAAATATTTCAAATCGCATAAAATGTTTTTCAGTAAATGGGTCAATGGGTATAACATCTTTGGGGTTAACTTAGAGATTGGAGTTTTGCTATATACCTAGTATACGTATTATAACAGAAAGCTGCGTGCTAAATTTGGTTGCCAGAGCTTTGTTATTTCGGAGACACATACAAAAGTTTTCCGAAAAGAAAACACAAAATTTTCCCGGACAAACTAGTCCGATTTTCCGGCTAACGAACTTATCCAAGTCATTTACAAAGTGATGTTACTTAATAAATTTAAAATTTCACCAAAATCGACCTATTATTTTTCAAGTTATTGTTGTGACACACACACACACACACACACACACACACACACACACACACACACACACACACACACACACACACACACACACACACACACACACACACACATGCGAAGGGGGTACCCAAAAGAAACCGAACTTAAAAAAAAAATTATATATTTAATTTTCAAACAAAAAAATATTCAATTCCGTTCAAAGTACTCTCCACTGGCACTAGTATACTTGTCTAATCTTTACTTTCATTGTTCAAAACATTTTTGAAATTCGTCTTCTGTGATGCCCGACAGCGTCCCCGTCGTTTTTTCTTCACCTCAGTAACGTCGACAAAGTGCTTTCCTTTCATGTCTCTTTTCATTCGGGGAAATAAAAAAAAAGTCGCTGGGAGCAAGATCGAGCGAATAGGGTGAATGGGGCAGAGGGGTTATGCCATTTTTGGTCTAACATTGGCACAGGGCTGTGTGAACAGCGGCGTTATCGTTGTGGAAAAACCAATCGTCCTACTGCCACAAATCGGGCGTCTTTCGCCGCAAATTGTTGCGCAATCTTTTCAAAACTTCTACGTAGAAAGCCTGGTTAACTGCCTGACTCTGTGAACAAATTTTAAACAGGCAACTCCTCTTACATGGAAAAAACAAATCCGCATTGATTTTACGTTTGATTTCACTTAAAGGGTTTTTTGGGGTGAGGCGATTGATTGATACCTCGTTTCAGGATCGTAACCGTAGCACAATGATTCATCACCTATGATGACCTTGGAATATATATATATATATATATATATATATATATATATATATATATATATATATATATATATATATATATATATATATATATATATATATATATATATAAATGCGTGAGGGTGTCTGTGTGTGTGTGTGTGTAGCAGGAGACACAGACCGGTTTCGTCCTTCTTAGGATTTTTCAATATGCTTCAAGGCAGGCATTGCCATAACATGCAATGGAGAATAGCGCAATGCAGCTTCCACGTACACACAGCACAGCTTCCTTCTTGCTGTACTCTGTGTAGGTGGAAGCTGTGGAAGCCTAGAACCGTCATACCAGAAATGGCGCTTTGCGCTTCTTTTCATTATTTGAAAATTGAAAAAACTATATGAAAATTTGCAAAAATTGCTTTTACGAAAAGTCACCTTTTTTTGTTACAAAAATTGCCTTCAGTAACGTTACACTAAATTATATTTTTCACACAAATTAGAAATTTGTTATTAATTACCAATATATCACAAACATCTTACAAAAGTGATTTCAGCCACTATTTGAGAGTGTCTGTATACGTCAGCTCGATTTTTTTGACGAGTATTACAAACAAAAAGCTCTCTGAATGCGTCATTTCCATCGGGCTCCGCTATCTATTGGTAAAAAAACACATATCACAATTTGTGATATGTGTTTGTGATGTGTGAAAAAAACGTGAAAAGTTGCAAAACAATTGAAATAACTCAAAAACGATGAACGATATCAATTTTTTCCTTACAAACATGCATTGTAATTCGATGGAAAATACAAAAATGCGATAACATAAGGGGTGTTCTATTAAGAAAATAAGTGTGTATCACCAGCGACTTATGGGCCATCCTGTGATTGTCAAAATAAGTAAACAAGATGTAACTCGAGACGCCCTATAATTAACGTATTAAAATTTTTCTCATATCTTGTATAATAACATATATATATTGAGCTTTACCGCAGACATGTGTCACGTATATATGTGTAAACAGACAAAAACTTAAACTGACCCCGTATATGGATTTTAGGGGTTCTAATTCGCGCTCGTTTGAAGAAATCTTTTTAAAATTCCTAGTCGCGGTCTTCTCAATAACGAATTTTTTCTAGTAAAATTTGCTTAAATATGGACTATTAAACCATAAACCCTATAGCTGAAACTACTGCCAAAGCATCAGAAAGAGGGTCTATTAGAAATGGATTTTCCCAAAATATTTTAGTAAAATGAAGGACAATGACGGTTGGAGTAGAAAAAAGGCTTTTTAAAACACACTTATTACGGCATTTCTTCTACATAATCCACATTTGCTTCAGATAAGTTGTCTCAAAATTGCAAATTTTGACGTTTCAAATCGCGAGTTCGACGTTTTAAGAAGAAAAAATATAAAATTTTCAAAATACTTTTTCTCTTATTTCTTGACCTTTTTGCGTCAAAGAAACTTAACCGTTATGGGTAATATTCAATTGGTTTTGTTAACCACACAAAATATTTTGTTCTTGTGCTTTTCTCCGACTACCAGTGGCACCCAACAGTTTTTCCATTAAATGCCTATACCTTTTTTTTTAACTTAG
The DNA here is from genome assembly GCA_964006375.1 of Tillus elongatus. Classification (NCBI taxonomy): domain Eukaryota; kingdom Metazoa; phylum Arthropoda; class Insecta; order Coleoptera; family Cleridae; genus Tillus; species Tillus elongatus. The sequence continues at coordinate 219,405,308 of OZ023262.1, forward strand.
AGATCTGAATTTAGGTGTGTAGGGTAGGTTGGTAGTAGAAACGTATATGCGAAATTTTGTTGTCATAGCTCTATTATTTTCGGAAAAACAGAAAATTTCCGAAAGGAACCCCAAAATTTTCCCGCAAAAACTGGGCTGATTTTTCTGGCTAACGAACTTATTTAAGCCACTTACAAAATAAAGGTACGTACAAAATTGCATTAAAATCGCCCAATTATTTTTTGAGTTATCGATACGATATATACATATATATATATATATATATATATATATATATATATATATATATATATATATATATATATATATATATATATATAAAAGGTGGCGCATTGAAAACGAAACAGACCGACTTGCGCCCAGAGAAATTTTTTTTAAGAAACGCTGAAACACTTCAATCAATTTTAATATTGAGGGGAACATGTTTTGACATAAAACTCAACTTTGTCACATCAACCCCTTAAGGGTGGTGATAACAACCCATATATTTTAAATAGGGAACATGGGTCGAGTGTTGCATCATTTGGAAGCTCTTTCTTTTCTGAATTCAGCACACTAATTTTTTGGAAGTTTTATCAACTCGTTTAAAAATTATTCACAGTTGGAGTTGCAAGAACGCATTTCATTCATTGTGATAAGAAATGCACCAGTTAGTCAAGTTTTCGTTAAAAAAAAAAAACTAAGAAACAAAACCAAACGTTCAAAAATATTTATTTAGTTAAGTAAGTGTTCAAATTGTTGACCACCAGCTTCCATACAAAAGTACAAATTTTGTTCAAAACGAGCTATGACATTCTGGAGCATTTGTGGAGTTATTAGACGGCATTCGTCAACAATGCGTCTTCGTAATTCTTCCAGAGACTCCGGTTGTGTTGCGAAATTTCTATGTGGTAAATGCATTGATCGTACATTGAGTGGAAAAAATAAGTTGATTGTAAGTTGTAGACAAAGAATACGCAATTATTTTTTACTTTTTAGTGCATTTTTTGTTTTAGAATATTTTTTTTGTGAAGTCGGTTTTCCATTTTGTTAAAATGTTTGTTTTTGATATGTCAAATGTCAACGTCTACTTAGGATAGATTATCGATGAAACGAAGGGAAATTTACAGAGACAAGTAAACGGTATAAGGTGAAAATGAATTATAATAGAGGAATACACCCTTATTCAGCTTCATATAAAACGAACGATTCAATAAGGTAAAGAACTACGGCAAGAATTACCTTATTTTATAATTCTTTTCCTGTAAATGTCAAACTGGAGATTTAAAACGCGAAAATCACAATAACTATTGTGGTTTATGAATGGTAAATATTGCAAGAAATCTGTATTCCAATGTTCTAGATTTATGCTACTCTTCTCATTTGTTAAAATAATTGCGAAAATGCCTCTAAGGTAGATCTTACATATTACAAATAAGTAACTGAAGACTATTATGTGTTATCTACCTTTTCTTACTTTCCTTGGCAAGCCTACGGTAGTCTAGGGATTAGACGGCTGACTCATGAGCGAAGGGACGTGGGTTAAAATCTCATTAATGACTGAATTTCTCTTTTAACTTTTTTTTTACTTTCATTTGTATTTGATTCAATTTTAACGTTATGTGATCAGATTGTGTAATTCCAATATTTTTAGCGACTTTGTGTTGAAAAAATCATTAATGAAAAATAAGAAACTTTTAAGACTTTTAATTCAAGTTTCATAAGCAGCTGTTGTTGCCCTTAGTTGGTAAAACCGTTCCACAGACATAGCGACTTGTGACTTCAGACGAGTTTGTTTTCTTCTTTGCAACCGGATTCAATTTTTACAGCATCCACAGACAACAGAATTTTCTCTATGAAACCACAGAAAAAATACCTACTTCCGTTTTTACATCAGATTTAGAATACTTTTTAATTTATTTAATTTATTTTTATTAGGGAATTTCTTGTACAAAATGTTCTTTTTTAATAGATAATTCTCTTATAAATGATTTTAATGAATTTTCTTTAAAGAAACATTTGTAGCGAATTTTTGTATGAAAAATGATTCAATTGATGAAACATGTTTTAAACGAAATTCGTCAAAAATAAAGTTTTAATCGATTTTCGTGCAAACAATTTTTTTTCCAATTTTAATTACAGATTAGGTATATAATTTGAATTTTATGTATCTTTTTATCAAAATTTTGCGTGAAAAAATATTTAACCGGTTTTCGCAGATATTTTTTTTTTGCTTCCGGCGAAATAATCTTGTGTAAGAATTTTGTGTAGATTTGGTAATTATTGATAAATGTTTAATAAGTTGTTATAAAAAAATCTTTTCGGATTTTCTTGAAAAAATTGTTTGCAAATTTTCCGAATTTTTTTTTTAGTTTCGTCGTAAATGTTTTTGTGAATAATTATATTTTGGTAGGTGGGTAAATAACCTGAAGAGGTTTGTTAGCCAGGAAAATCAGACCAGTTTTTTCCAAGACATTTTATGTTCACGTTCGGAAAAATTTGTACTTTTTCAAACAGTTATTTTGATGAAATATGGTACATTGGTGATATTGATAACCAAATTTTATAGCTGCCTTCATTTAAAAAAAAGACATATTTGCTGTTAAAAACATTTTTATAAAAATTCACTACCATAACGCACATGCTGCGTCCAGACTTTATTAATAATGGATTACAATGTATTAAGGACAGCTGTATATGAAGGGATCAATGTTCATTTGCATAGCAACAAAAACCTAACGCAAGGGAGGCGAATGAAGCAGATCAGAGATGACGCTTTGTTGAGAGGCCCATTTCAGTGTCCATTTCTGAAAAGATTGTGCTCTGTTTATGACATAATTCTGGAATATCTAAGATACACGAAGCTTTATAATAGACAGTTTTAGTTTAGCCTGTCTTCTACATTGCTAACCGAGATGATACAGGTATTACAAGTTAATATACTATTCTGCATTAATACATCCCACAAACGCTAAAATGTGAAGAAATAATATGACTATACAGGTTGTGGCGCCAAGACCTTTAGTTAGCCGTTTCTCAATAACTACGATTTGAAATTTGAAAATTTACGCACATACGCCTGAGACAAATTCCAGTTCAGTAAAAATAGTTTACTTTACGTCAGACTTCCGGTTTAACCAGAAGTGACCATCAACTTGCTTATTTTAAATACATCATGGTGATTTTCATTATATTTTGGAATTCTACATTAAATTTGAAATAAATTATTACGAATATACCATATCTGAAAAATCAATCAAATCACTGGTGTGATTTATAATGATATTTTGCACGAAGTGATTCTAGTTTTTCTGAACACATTACGTTTAGAAGAAGCTAGAACAAGCTGGTATCGGCAAGACGGAGCACCGCCCCACAGTTTCCATTTATATCATGATTTTTTACACCAACATTTTGAAGACAAGTGGATTGCCAATAACGGCCCACATAGATGGCCACCACGGGCCCCTGACTTAACCCCTCTGGATGCAAGCATATGGGGCTACATCAAAAATAAAGTTTACCATGAACCTGTCACCACAAAAGAAGACATGGTAGGTAGAGTTTTACGTGCCTTCAATTCACTGAATTCGAGAGAAATCAGAAAGGCTGCAAACCATAATATTATGAGACGAATAACAAAATTCGTCCATGCCAGTGGGAGTAATTTTGAGCATTTGTTATAAGTTCCACAATTTTTTATTTGTTTTTGTGTTTTAGTTTTCCACTAGCCGTTAGTTAAATTCTGTACTCAACTACAAGTTAGTTGACAACACATTGATTTAACAGAACTAAACAAGGGAAATGCAGCGATTTGGATGCAAATACAAAGTGTTCTCTTTTTTACGCGAGAAGGCCCAACAAATGTTATGTTCTCATCTGTAAGAGGTGGGACTTGACATGTAGACGTAAATAAGCATATTATCAAGTTCCAAAGCCTGCTTTAAATCTATTGTGACAATTTGAAATAAGTGAACCCAACAAAATTGAAATATTCGGGAAACGGTGGAATCTGGGTATAGGGAATGCTAATACACGTTGAAAGGGAAACCGGATGCGAACCGAAATAGCTCATGAAATATAGGGTGTTCCATTTAAAATAAGCGAGTAATTCTAATTTGAATTTTACCATATGGCACGGCTAATTCTTATCACCTTGTATATTTAAAAGAAACGTTATCAAACGTATCGTGTAGGTGTCGTGAGGGTCATCTGTGCAAAAACTGAGTCTCCTCAGTTGTATTTCCACAGAGAGATAGCGTGCAACGTTCACCTTGGTTTTAGCGGGAATTTAAAAAAAAATCGAAATATTTCGAAAACGGTTGATTTTTCACATATGGCAAATTTGTAACAACTTATCTCAAATTCAATGTAGAATTCAAAAATACAATGAAAATCGCCATGTTGTATTTAAAATAAGCAAGTTGATGGTCACTTCCGGTTAAACCGGAAGTCCGACATAAAGTAAAATACTTTCACTGAACTGGAATTTGTCTCAATAGTATGTATGTAAATTTTCAAATTTCACATCGGAGTAGTTATTGAGAAACGGCTAACTAAAGGTCATGGCGCCACACCCTGTATGCTAATCAAAATATAATATATTAGATAATCTAAAAGATTAAGAAATGCAGTTGCACCTGATGATTATTTGTTCAGCAAAGCTCGCTTCATCAGATAATAGACTAAGGGCTAAACTTTATTTTGAGCAATAATACGATATACATAGGAATAAAGACGCAAGTTTTACACTTTTTTAAAATGTTTTCAACACTTACTTCTTATAGGTCGATACACTTTTCCCGACGTTTCTGCCATTTCTTTAACCCCTCAAAAATACGATTTGTGAAACTCTTCAAAATACGCTTTGTCTCGGCGATAACCTCCTCGTTTGAACTGAATTTTTCGCCCGGGGCATGTTTCTATGTTGCTTGCAGAAAGAAGTCTCAGGGAGCCAGGTCCGGCGAGTACGGTGGGTGCGACAGCAATTCGTAGCTCAGTTTATCCAATTTAGCTGCGACAATTCCGGATGAATGTGCTAGTGGGTTATCGTAGCGAAACAAATCTTTTCTTCTTTAATAAATGAGATCGTGTCTCCTTTAGTTTCTCATTGAGTCGATCCAATAATTTGATGTACTACTCCCACGTGATCGTTATTCCTTTCTGTAAAAATAAAAGAGGATTATTCCTTTCGATTCCCAAAAATCGTGGTCACGTCCGGACGATGGGACGGTCTTTGCCTCCTTCAGAACAGCTTCAACAGGAAAATTTCCATGTTTTGCCTGTCGCTTGGTCTCTGGCGTATAATTATGTATCCGGGTTTTATCAGCGGTGAAGACTCGACGCAAAAACTCCTAAAAATTTCACTTAAAGAGGTGCAAACCCCGCTTTGACATTGACAACCATATCCGCTTGTTTTCCACCGTGAGCAATCGCGGCACCCATCGGGCCGACACCTTTCTCATACGTAACTTATTATTTTAAATGTTGATTGCCGTGCGTTACGACACGCCTGCTACTGCTCGCACTTTAGTTCAACGATCAGCGAGGATTATATCGCCCTTTTCAAGGATTTCCTCGATAACCACGTCTGCCAGGCGGCCTGACCGCTCCTCATCAAAAACAGATTTACGATCGTGTTTAAATTCATTGAACCAATATCTAACGGTTGTCATAAATGGTGAAGGTTCCCCATACTTCGCATGTTTTTCATCCAAAAATACAGAGCGATTTACGGATCGATATTGCACTTTTTCCATTTTGTCGAGAAAAACGTAACACGTATGATGATACAACTGGCAGCCATCTAAAAACTGACTAATGTATCAGTCTGAAATTTAGTATGGTGTTGTTTGACATATGATGATAGTACACTAATGTAGTGCCAACATCCATTAGCAAAGCAACCTGTCTTTAGATGCGGGTACTTATTAATCAACCCCAGTATCACAAACTTAGTTGTCTCAAACGAATACCCTGCTAGTATCAAAAATATTTGAATAAATATGCTTGCATATTTAAGTTTTTAATCCATTTCTAATCTGCTTTTAGAGCTAAAAAATTAGAAACGGAACATTTAATTTTTTGTAATAATAGTAAAACAAACAAATGTAAGATTTATATTTTATTATTATTCGATGTACATCAAGTATCGCCTACAACCATATCATTTGCTCTAATTGTGTTACAATCTTTTCCATCTTTGCGAGGTATTGCTCCCAAACAGTTTCACCGCAATATTTTGGAACATTATATGGCTGGATATTTCTCTAAATACACTACGCGTCAATTGAAGTGCAATACCTTAAATTTTGGATCCTGTTTAATCGTTTGTAGCTCAAAAAAATTTCTGGATGCAGCAAGGAGTTATAGCAGCAAATTTTCATAAGAATTGTACATTATTATTATACGGCATGTTAGTAAAGGTAATACTTGAAACTTACACAGACCTTGAAGATCAATTTTAGAGGTCCTAGAACGCGCACATGTGAAGAATTCTTTCGAAAGTGTTACCATTGATATTTCTCTATTATCAAAAAAATCTTGTGTTCTAACTCCTTTTGAAAAAAATTCTCAAAACTCATTTTTCTATGACGCTAAAGAATCTAATATATATATATATATATATATATATATATATATATATATATATATATATATATATATATATATATATATATATATATATATTGTAACATAAAGCGTTTGTGCCGTGCAACTCATTATGTCAGAAAAAAAAACACAGCACTTAGTCCCCCCACACCGGTCGCAGGCAAGTATCAAGCCGATCCTTGAAGCTGCCTATACTCGGGGCAGCAGAAATGTCCTCTGGCAGATTGTTCTAAGCATTAAAAGACCGGTTGGCAAAGAATCTTTGCCTGTAGGAGGTATGGAGCGGTTCCTTCCTCAGCTTGAACCGGTGTCCCCGAAGCCTTAAACCACTGTCCAGGATCACGAATGCAGAACTAGGTCCATGACATAGACCATGTGTCAGTTTATACATATACACAACATCAGACCTCCTGCGTCTGGCAGAAAGGAAATGCAGCTCCAAGTGGGAAAACCTTTGCTGGTAGGTGAGAGGTCTAATCTGTTGCGGCCATCGTGTTGTATAGTTCTAAGATATCCCTGTCCCTAACCAGAGCTGCAGACCAAGCAGGTATCTCGTATTCCACATGCGGGCGGACGTATGTGACGTAGAGCTGCCTAGCGAACTCAGGTGAGGGACAAGGAAATGAATTCTTGAACATATACAGGATACTGTTAGCTTCCCTTGCCTTAGCGGTCCATGCCAGCACCGACGTCGCGGCAACACCCAGGCGACTAATCGGGGCGATGACATGAGGTCCCAGACGGTAAACGCGCCGAGGGTTATTGCGACCAACATGCAACACCCTACACTTAGTAATATTCAGAGGAATTTGTCAAACTTTTGTCGAGGTCATGACCACATCCAGATCCCTCTGGAGCACATCACCCGATGCAGTCGGAAACCCGGATATATTGAGCTTTATTGTAGAATTGCGCCACCCTGTACATATATGAATTAGTGTGTGTATATATATATATATATATATATATATATATATATATATATATATATATATATATATAGAGAGAGAGAGAGAGAGAGAGAGAGAGAGGTAGACTGATGAGGAATAACGGTCGTTATTGTTATTTACCAATATTGAGAGTCTCGATGAGGACTATCGACCTAAAGATTAGTTCTTCACTAATTCACTAAACATGCTCTATATTTTACTTCCTTTTTGGTGCATTTTCAGGAGCCGAAAGCTGAGGAATAAAAAGGAAACTTGTTGATTAGAAACATAGAGAGTGAGAAATCTAACAGGTTTCAGGACATGTCACATAACAAACACAAAACACACGCGTTACATCTATTTCATATTTCTTTTAAATAAATAACAATGGTTCTAAAGTTCTGACCACGTAACCACGAGTTTTAAAAGTAGGTCCTCTTTCAGGAAGATTAGGCGTCAAACTCATAAGAAGACTCTGCACGAAAACCCAAATCATAAAACTTCCTCTTATATCTAAGTATTCTTCTTCCCTTAAACATCATCCTCATCCTATGCCCACCAAAATTAGGTGCATTTAAGCAGATATGTATCATGTTGTGGCTGCAACATACCTCTTTAGCATGAAACTAATAGAAGAGCAAGTAGATACTGCTCTTTTTCAGGAGCCTTGGACAGCGAATTCGGACCGAAGTAAATAGCTTGACAATACTTCGGGTAAGATACCAGAGATCGGTTCTATGATTAGCTCCAGAGCATATATCTGGATCAGAAACGACTTATAGTATTTTGTACGTTCAGGTTACTGTACCCAGTATCTCATGACTCCATCAGGAGAGGGCAGGTTAGAGTAAATACCCTTCCTAGACTATTTCCTCGTAGACAGAAATGCAGATGGACTTCCTACAATAGAAATGCCTACTGCAAAAGTAACAATGCTCGCCTAGTAGTTGGATATGATGGGAACAGCCATCGTGCGGTGTGAGGAACTACTGGCACCAACAGACGAGGTGAGCAACTGTTTGAATATCTACTAGGGATAGAGCTGATTGTTAACAACGTTGGCTCGGAACCAAACTTTATAACCGGTAATCGGATTACCTCTCCGTTACTCAGCAACAAAGTAATCAAATAGAGTATCATTTGAACCATCCTGTTCAGCCCACGCTTATATTCTGTTTAAGATAGAAATAGGGCCTAGACCTATGGTGAAGTATTGTGATCCAAGGTACGTGGAGGGATTGGGAGAACCCAGAACTTGCGCTTGGCATATCTTTCTGCACAGCGAAGCGTACTTTGAACACCTGAATATAAATACACTTCAACAGTGACCAAATATACCAGGATTAGTTCATTTCAAGGCTTTTATAGGGAACCTTTTAAAGAAAAGAACGAAAAAACGTTTATAGTTGACCAGGCAATAGCTACAAACTCAGTCTGTGTACAGGGCATTGTCGGCAGCGTCAACACCTGCACAAAATTGGGTGTGGACAAGAAGCGGAGTGCCGACTGTATAGGGGGAGTGACGAAAGGACAGCGTACGAACCATGTTTCTGTCAGACAGCGTTCATATCAGGCACTTGCTTTTTGACAGGTTCCAACTTAAAAGAGGAAATCTGGACCAACTTGGATCCTCAAAAATTGCCGATTTGCTGAGATAAATATAAACAAAAATCGGGTTGCAGCAAGTGCGTTATAGTAGCGAATTTTAATAAGAATTGTACACTATTAATATAGGGCATATTGATAAAGTTACTACTTTAAACCTACACAGACCGCGAAGATCGATTTTACAGGTCCTAGTACGTGCACATTTGAAGAATTCTTTCGAAAGTATTACCATCGATATCTCTCTATTATCAAAAAAATCTTGTGTTCTAACCCTTTTTGAGAAAAATGGCCATAACACAATTCTATAAAGCTAAAGAATTAAATTTTGCTTATCTGTAGGTAGTGCGAGTCTCTTTCAATTTTATTTCAAATTTCATTAAAGTTATACAAAAGATTTCCAGAAGGAAACTTAATTCATATTTAGCAAAGTAAAGTGTCTGCCAAATTATAAACGTAGGAGTTATTTTTTCTTATCAATCGACAGTATGATTTCGTTTTATTCAACTTATCAAACCGGTTTTTCAATATCAACAATAACAAAATGTCTAAATATAATTTCAGGCTCAAAAGTGACAAACTTATTCAGGCGTTTTAACCAAAAATGAGATATTGTTCAAAACGTATGAAATCTGTGCACTACTGTTACTCCAATAGTCAAAATAAAACATAAAAAACATACATTCATCGAGCTGGATTCGATCATGCAACCTTCTGCGTAGAAGGCCAGTACGCTTCCACTGAGCTATCTGCTAATACGTCAAG